>CAUIVZ010000001.1:41944958-43359864 GCA_961763995.1 Juglans cinerea | reverse complement strand
CCTGCCTTTTATAAAAAAAGAGAAAAGAAAAAGAAAAGAGTAATGTTAGATACAGTCGTGAAATGTATAAATGCCATGCAGTCGCTTTGAAAAAGATTAGTGAGATCTACTATTAAAAAATTAATTTTATTTTCATGTGAATCCTGTATTTATTTTTTTTTTCAAAATAATTATGCGACGTTTGCATATTCACGATTACAACTATCATTTTTCTTCGAGAGTTATAACAATGTTTGCTTTCACCGTGTTAGAAACTGTTAAAGATAGAAAGGGAAGATGAGAAGAAACTGAGTTGAGAAGAAACTGATTCTCATTCATACTTATTTGGTTACACGTGAGTCACATATATATACATTACAAAGGAAAGCAGAAAAGTAAAAAGAAGTTCTGAAAAGCAACTTTGATTATGTACACAACATCAATTCAGAACTTTCTATGGACAGTATGGTAGATGCAGCTTTATGCATCGTGTTCCTCATGCTTTTCTGAATGCAACCCTGCATTTCCTCAGCTATGGTTCACCTTTTCCGTGTAATCACCTTTGCTGTTGCTGCTACCCCTTGTACTGCAACATACTTTGTCAACTTTATGCATGTCTTTGAGTGTTGCAATATATCTCAGCCATACTGTGCTTGCTGTCCTTGTGTAGAACCAGATTGTGTTCTGTAAGACTCCCCCTCAAGATGGGCATAGATGTTAGCAATTCCCATCTTGGATAGTAGGAACTGAAATGTAGAGGTTGGTAAGGCCTTAGTGAAAATATCTGCCAACTGAAATTTTGAAGACACATGTATAGGTGTGATAATTCCAGCCAAGACCTTTTCTCTAACAAAATGGCAATCTAGTTCTATATGCTTGGTCCTTTCATGGAAAATTGGATTCTTTGTAATGTGGATGGCTGCTTGGTTATCACATAAGAGGGAAGCAGATTGTGCATGGTCAACATTAAATTCCTTTAGCAAACCGAGAAGCCATATGATCTCACAACTTGTAGATGCTAGTGCCCTATATTCTGCCTCAGCTGAAGATCTAGAAACTGTTGCTTGCTTCTTGGATTTCCAGCTTATTAGTGAATCACCAATGAATATACAGAACCCTGTGACAGATCTTCTTGTCTCGGGGCAGGCAGCCCAATCTGAATCACTATAGGCCCTTAGATGTAAAGCTGATTTTGATGACAAAAAAATGCCTTGACCTATGGATCCCTTAAGGTACTTGAGAATCCTATAGGCTGAGTGCATATGAGATTGTGAGGGTCTGTCCATGAACTGGCTTAGAACACTTACAGCATAGGTTATGTCGGGTCTAGTGAAGGTTAAGTAAATTAACCTTCCAATGAGTCTTCTATAAGCTGTGGGATCTTGGAAGATTTCCTCTGTGGTGTGACTCAATTTATGGTTCAGTTCAATAGGTGTAGAAACTGTCTTTGTGCCAAGTAGACCTGAATCTTCTAATATCTCGAGGGTGTACTTCCTTTGACAAAGGTTAATTCCAAGTGAGGACCTAGCAACTTCCAATCCTAGGAAATACTTGAGGGGTCCAAGGTCCTTAATTTTGAACTTGCTGTGAAGGTAAGATTTGAGAGAATCAATTTCTCTTTGAGAGTCACTTCCAACTATGATGTCATCCACATAGACTAAGAGAGCTATAAATCCATTGGGACTGACCTTAGTGAACAAAGAATAGTCAGATTTTGATTGGTGAAATCCAATGGCAGTGAGTGAATTTGAAAACTTTGAGAACCATTGCCTAGATGCTTGCTTAAGTCCATAGAGAGACTTATTTAATTTGCATACCAAGTTCTCCCCCTCAATCTGCTCACTCTTGATGTGATAGCCTGGAGGTAATTGCATATAGATGTCTTCATTGAGGTCTCCATGAAGAAAGGCATTGTGAACATCCATTTGAGTGAGGGACCAGTTTTTAATGGCTGCTATGGCAAGGAAAACTCGAACTGTGGTGAGCTTGGCAACTGGACTGAAGGTCTCTTGGAAGTCAAATCCTTCTTTTTGGGTGTAACCTTTGGCCACAAGTCTGGCTTTGTGCCTTTCAAGAGAGCCATCTGATTTCAGCTTGGTCTTATAAACATATCTACAACCAATTGCAGTTTTGTTGCGGGGTAAGGTGGTGACAGTCCATGTGTGGTTTTCTTCTAGATCATGAAGTTCAGCTTTCATGGCATCTTGCCAATGCTTAAACCTGACAGCTTCATTATAGGATTGAGGTTCATGAAGTAATGAAAGGGAGACAGAAAATGATTGATGAGAGGGAGAGAGATTTTTGTAAGTTATGTAATCATGAAGGGGATGATTTGTGGAGGAGGAAAGAAAGGGTTGAGATGCTGCAAGTTGGCAATGATATTGATGAAGATAAGCAGGTTGATTCCTATTTCTGGTGGACCTTCGAAGAGGGAGAGGGTCAGGATGAGGTGAGGAGGCAGGTGCAGGAAGTGTGGGGGCAGTAGGGAAGGGAAGAGTGGAGGTGTCAGCTGGTGAAGGAGGTTCTTCATTAGCTGGTGCAGAAAGTTCTGATGAAGAAGGTTCTTCATCATGGTGGGATTGAGTGAGAGTTTGAGAAGTTTGGGGAAATGAGAAGATGTCATCTGGTGGAGCAGGAGGAAGGACAAGATTATTGGGGAAAGAAGACAGGTCATTATTTGAAAAAGAACCAGATTTGAAAGGGAAAGTGGATTCATAAAAAATGACATTTCGAGAGACAAAGGTAGAGTGAGATTCAATGTCATATAGCTTATAACCTTTGACATTAGCAGGGTATCCTAAGAAAATGCAAGGTTTAGCTCTATGTTCAAATTTGGTTCTGTTTTGTTTGGGAGTGCTAGCATAAGAGAGACAGCCAAAGACCCTAAGGTGAGAATATGAAGGTGGTGATGAGAAAAGCATCTCATATGGGGATTTGTTGGAGAGGAGAGGTGTGGGGATTCTGTTAATGATATAGGCTGCTGTTAAGATAGCATCTCCCCAAAATTGGATTGGCAATGATGCTTGAAAGAGAAGGGCTCGGGCAACATTCAAGAGATGTTGATGTTTTCTCTCAACAACACCATTTTGTTGAGGAGTATACACACATGATGTTTGATGAATGATACCATACTTTTTGTAAAAATCAGTCATAGCAAATTCAAATCCATTGTCAGTTCTGATCTGCTTAATGTTTTTGTTGAATTGGGTTTGTATGAGATGAAAGAAAGATTGCAGGAGAGATCTTGTGTCTGATTTTAGTCTCATTAGGAAAACCCAAGTAACTCTAGAATAATCATCCACAATTGTTAAAAAATAATGAAATCCTTGAAGAGAAGCGTGGGAGTAGGGGCCCCATATATCACAATGGATTAAATCAAAAGGAAATGAACTGCTTGAAACACTTGAAGGGAATGAAAGTTGTTTCTGTTTAGCCAAATGACAAACTGTACAATGAGATTTTTCTTTGGACTTTACATTAGGTACATCAGAATGAATTGAGTTCATTCTTTGAGAGGATAAATGTCCTAATCTGCAGTGCCATAAGTCAAAATCTTGATGTACAGCAGCTTGGTTGGCTTGAGCTAGACTAGATGAGCTTGAAGGTGGAATATTGGTGCTGTCTGGTGATGAAGACAATAGGTAATAGAGACCAGCATGGACTTTAGCAAGTCCAATCGTCATCCATGAAGAGAGGACCTGAATGAAACAAAGATTGTTTAAGAAAAATAGACAAGTGTCTGGCCTTTGAGTAAGTTTACTGACTGAGATGAGGTTGAAAGCAAATGAGGGAACACATAGGACATCAGTGAGAAGAAGAGAGTCTGAGATTTTAACAGTGCCTATGTGTGTGACTTGAGCTTTTGTACCATTTGGAAGTTGTACAAAAGCTTGAATGCAGCAGGAAAAATTAGTAAAAAATGAGGTGGAGCACACAATGTGATCAGTGGCTCCTGTGTCCATGATCCATGGTGTGTGATGAAATGTATCATGCTGATCTTGTGAAAGAACAGTGAATTTATCATGACTTGTGACATTGAAAAGAGAAGGGTTATGAGAAATACTAGGACTGGAAGAACAATGATGATTACCTGCCAGATTGGAGTGAGATGCTGTCGAAGAGGCAGGTTCTGAAATAATTGGTGAGGAATGCACAGGTGGTGGCATGAGAGGTTTATTGTGTTCTAAGGTCAACTGAGGGAATTGGGCATTCACAAGAGCCACGAGGTGTTGTGCTTGTGCTTGAGAGAGTTTTAACTGAGAGGTACTTGGTGCAGGAGATGCATGGCTTGCAACAACAACTTGATCCATAGTGGAAGTATCAAGAGCAATCTGGTTTGCAGAGTGAGCAGCAGGTTTTCCAAAACCATTTCCAAACTTGGATTTGGTGAATTTGAAAGTGGGTGGGAACCCTATTAGTTTGTAGCATTTTTCCTTTGTGTGTCCCATCTTCCCACAATGTCCACAAACCAAATCTGTTTTCTCCTTTTTCTTTGAGAAATTCTGATAAACAAGCAAGGCAGATGGTTCTGTGGTAGGAATAGCTATGTTTCTTGCTTGTCTTTGCCTCTCTTCTTGTAAAATAAGTGAAAAGGTCTTATCTAGAGAAGGCAAGGGGCTTAACAAGATAATTTGCCCTCTAACAGCATCATAGCTATCATTTAAACCCATTAAAAATTTGAAAACATAGTCCCTCTGTTGAACTTCACCAACATTTCTTAAAGCATCACAAGTACATAAACCACAAGAGCAACAAGGAAGTGGTCTATAGCTATGCAGTTCTTCCCAAATGGCATTAAGTTGGGTGAAGTAGTCACTTACAGAAAGATGCCCTTGAACTATGCCACTGAGTTTGTGTTGAAGGTGATATATCCTAGCTTCATCAGGCTGTGCAAAGCGCTCCTTGAGTTTATCCCATATCTGTTTAGCTGAAGTCATGAAGAACACATTAGAGGCTATGTCCTTGGAAACTGAATTTAAAATCCAAGCAAGCAGAATGTTGTTGCATCGTAACCAAGATACATAAGAAGGATCTGCAAGGTCAGGAGTGGGAATGGTGCCATCCAAGAATCCTGACTTATTCTTGATTGAAATGGAAAGAAGAAAAGATCTGCTCCAAGAAATGTAGTTGGGGCCAGTCAAAGGTGGTGAAACAATGACAGTGTTTGCATTGTCACTGTGATGCAAGAAAAATGGGCTATTTGGATCTTCTGTTGGAGAAGAAGAAGAGGAAGATGAGGAGGCCATAGGTTCAATGAAAGATGATTAAAAAAAAAGAAAACGAGAAGGTATTGCAGAAGATTATTCCTGCTCTGATACCATGTTAGAAACTGTTAAAGATAGAAAGGGAAGATGAGAAGAAACTGAGTTGAGAAGAAACTGATTCTCATTCATACTTATTTGGTTACACGTGAGTCACATATATATACATTACAAAGGAAAGCAGAAAAGTAAAAAGAAGTTCTGAAAAGCAACTTTGATTATGTACACAACATCAATTCAGAACTTTCTATGGACAGTATGGTAGATGCAGCTTTATGCATCGTGTTCCTCATGCTTTTCTGAATGCAACCCTGCATTTCCTCAGCTATGGTTCACCTTTTCCGTGTAATCACCTTTGCTGTTGCTGCTACCCCTTGTACTGCAACATACTTTGTCAACTTTATGCATGTCTTTGAGTGTTGCAATATATCTCAGCCATACTGTGCTTGCTGTCCTTGTGTAGAACCAGATTGTGTTCTGTAAGACACCGCATCGACTTTCCTTCCGCAGAATCAATAGCCTAATGTTTCCATGCTGATGCAACGTGTCTAATTATACAAAGGAAAATTTTGCATTTCACATTTCTATTCTACTATATATTATTCATTAACCATTAGGTTTTTATTTTAAAAAAAAATAATGGATGATACAATTAGAGCGATAATTGATAAAAGTGACGTACACATGTTACGTACGCAGTGAAATAAAAATAAGATAAAAGTAATAAGATAAGAATGTGGTCCTTAGCATTACCTATTAAACAATTCTCTCTTTTGTCTTCAAGTTTGGACATCCACATCTGTAATTTGTCGTTTCTTTAGGAATCATGACATCTTCCTTAAAGCTTTTAATGGAATAGCATACAGAGGTATGGACCAATGCTTTTGATCATTGGATTCTTTCAATCTATATCAAAAGCAAACTTGAACCAAACCATAAGTTTGAAAATCATGACATTCAAAACCGAAATCGACTGACAAAGAGAACCGGATGGAATCGGTTTGGTTTTGCAAATTTTTTAAACACCCCTATTACAAGTACCAACTTACCATCCAAATGGTATAAGGCCTGGTTTCCAAATAGAAAAACCAAGTTTGAACTCCCCACCCGCTAAATAAATTAAAAAAAAAAAAAAACTTACTATCCAAACTTGTTCATAAGAAATATCCCCAATCCATCTCTAAAAGATGGAAACTAATTTAGTGGGATCTACGTGAAAGAGTTCTATATGAAGGAGAACGAACATATATAACTTTAATAACAAATTTTATTAATGAACCCTCAATACTTTGTGTAGGGATCACAACATATCATCATCTTAGTAAGCAAGGGATGTAATATTTGAGAACAATAACTCTAACAAGCATAATGGTATGGATGGTAAATTTTATAAGTTGTCTTGTTTGCGACTAGAAGGGATGTTAAGGTCCCTTGGTAAGAAGTCCATGACTAGGGGATGGATTCAGCCTATGGGCCCAAGACTGAGGGGGCTCACAGTCCAAGAACCCATAGAACCCATGGCCCTAACCATGTGATATGATAACGCCGATAGATCAAGGTAGTTATCCCTCCACTTATTAAGGAATAATTGATGATCATCTATGTCCTCATCACTTCTATAAATAACATCTAAATGTAACATATAAGACACTTCTTTACTTATATACTCTTATTGAGATTACATCTCTCTAACTTAGGCATCAGAGTTCCTCTGAGCACCTAATGCCGTTCTCTCATCTATTACAGGTCATCTGAGCAGTTGGTGGTGTGAAACACGTCATTTACAACGATTATAATATACTTATTTATGAATTACAAATAAATAAAATAAAATAAAATAAAAGAACCAAACCTAAGCTATTTTTGCCACAACTTGTGTTGTAGCATCTTTGGATCTTGATCCATTCAAGACCCATAGAGATTATGGTACAAACAATTGTATGCAAAATCGAATAAATTCGAGGTTTGGCTTGATCTAGTTGTTTTTTCGGACACGTAGTATCTAAGGATGGTATTGTGATAGATCCTAACTTTGGTTGAGGCGACAAATAAGGTTAATAGTTCCTTAGAATTTTTCAAGAATATAAGTAGAGTTTATTATTGTATTGACTAAAACATGATCCAGTATCAGGCCTCTCATTATATACAATAATGCCTCACATAAAATGATTGGATTTGTTGGGCCTAAGTGATGCAAGGGGATCCAAATCTGATGTTTTTGAGATGGTAGATTCTACGTTGATAGTGCTGGACTACCTCGAGAAGACATATCAATGCAAATATGGTAGAAAAATATGAAGATTATTGGAATTGGAGCAATATTGCATATGCATCAGTATTTTGTCTATAACTTTGGCTACGGGTATCGAAATAGCGCATATGACTCCAATTCGGAAAGTTATTTTGGCGCACATGTTGTTGTAACCGGCTATGTCTGGTGGTCTACATTTCAACCTCAAAATCAGTCATTTTCTCATTTGAATTTTCAATTTAAGTTATTTTTTCCTTTTATGAAAATGTCTCACTTTAACCTTTAAAGATGATTTTGATTCTGACTTGAGCCAGATTCTTTGCAAAATTCTATTTTATTACATATTTTATTTTTAGGCAAAATTGAGATTTGCCTTTGGACAACATTTTCAAAATCTCGATTTTCCTTAGCTATTTGAGCTTGACATGTGAGTTTCAGAACTAGTTTTTGACTTTTATGAATAAATTTTATTCTCAGTCTCAATCCTTAGTTTGTCTTGATTAATTAGTTGCCGAACTAATTCTTATGTTATTAGGCATTAGAGCTTTAGCGTTTTCCTAGGGTGATCGATTTTCATGACAAGTGATAGAGGTTGTGGTCGGCATGGGTAGGTTCCAAATAAGGAAGCCCACCACTACAATCGTAATGTACATGATGTGATGATTGCATATTTGCAAAGGCAGATAGCAAAATTATCCCAGTTCTAGAGGAGTGAAAGCTGGAGGGACAAATGTATGATCATGATTTTGACTCCAATTCCAAGAACCTGTATTATAATCGTGCTCTATTTTGGGAATACCAGGGTAGGGAGGAGCGAGGTGGAGACCTAGGCTTTATAGTTGATCTACCAGAATTTTCTGGTACTTTGCAAGCTGAGGGTTTTATCGGTTAGTTGCATGAGGTGGAGCATGTTTTTTATTACAAGAATATCCCAGATCGTATGAAGGTGAAACTAACCGCCATTAAGTTGAAGGGCCGAACGTTTGCCTAGTGGGAGCAATTGAAGCTGTCTTGGGAGCAACAGGGCAAGACCAAGATTGGTGATTAGGAGAAGATGAAGAAGATAATGAAGGGTCACTTTTTTCCCTTCGGAATGCTCAAATAACTTCACACGTCGCGGTTAGGAGTGAGATCCGTTGATGATTACACTGAGAAGTTCTACCAGTTGGTGGCCTGGAATGATCTTTGTAAGACTGAAGAGCAGATAGTAACACGATATTTAGATGGCTTGTAGCAGCCTTTGCAAGACATCCTCAACCCTCACTCTTTGTGGATTATTTATGAGGCCTATTAGTATGCCTTGATCGTAGAGAAGCAATAGACTAGGCAACCCACGCCTATTCGCAGGAGATTTGTCCTACTCTATAACCAACTCAAGGTACGAGTTCGAACACAACTAATATTTTGTGTTTTAGATGCGAGGAAGTTTGATCATCGGGCAATTGATTGTAAAAAGCTTGCTAGTCACAAGGGCAAAAACCTTATGATCAAAGAGGATGACATGGATGATGTTGAGGACATCGAAGAACCCGTTTATGACGAGGAAGATGATGATGGGGATATTTTGTACGAAGATGGTAACGAAATTCTCATTGCCAAAAATAGTTTACTAACTCCCAAAGATTATTCGAGACAAGACTGGTTGATGACTAATATATTTCACATAATTTATACTATTTTTTAGAAGGTGTGCAAACTAATCATCGATAGTGGTAGATGTGAGAATGCAGTCTCTGAGGAAGTAGCTCAGAAGCTCTAACTCAAAACAGATTGTCACCCAAAGTCTTACTTGATGTCGTGGTTGAAGAAGGGCAATGAGGTCACAGTCGATCGACGATGTTTGGTCTCTTTTTTGATTGGTTGAAAGTATTTTGATAATGCATGGTGCAATGAGGTCACTTGATACTACTTGCCACTTGTTGTTAGGCAAGCCTTGGCAGTATGATCATAATGCGATTTACGATGGGTGCAAAAACATCTATTCCCTTAGCATCAAAGGGAAAAATATCATTTTATCACCTCGTATAGAGGGAGTTATTTATGTTCTAGAGACTGAAAAGAGAACCAATCATTTGTCTATGGCTAGATTCTGGGAGGAGGCAGAGAAAAAGGGTGTGGTGTATGCCTTGGTGCCCTGTGACGATCGTGGCGGAGTTGATCATGATTTACCGCCAAAGGTGTAGCAGATGCTATTTGAGTTCACAAGTTTAATGCCAGAGGATCTTCCCCTTGGCCTTTTACCCATGAGGAATATACATCATCAAATTGATTTGGTGCTAGGTTCTTGCTTACCCAACACACTAGCATATTGCCTTAGTCCCAAGGAGTCTGAGGAGTTGTAGTGCCAAGTAGTGGGATTGTTGGAGAGGGGCTACATCCATGAAAGCATGAGCCCATGTGCAGTTCTTGCCCTTTTGGTGCTCAAGAAAGATAGTTCGTGGTGTATGTGTGTGGATAACAGAACCATTAACAAGATAATGGTGAAGGACAGGTTACCAGTTCCCCGTCTAGATGCCATGTTGGATTAGTTATCAGGCTCTATGGTCTTTTCCAAAATTGATGTTAAGAGTGGGTATCACCAGATCAGGATACGCAATGGAGACAAATACAAGATGACATTCAAGATGTAACATGCTCTGTACGAGTGGATGGTCATGCCTTATCATACCTCTATAGAACTCGCACCTCTAAATCCTTATTGAATATCTATTTCATAGTCAATTGACACAAATGAAATCTCAAGGGGGATATACGCACCAACTCAATCTTGTTAACAGTCAAAGCAGTCACAGTGGGGATTACCTCATACCCTCAGAGGCATTACAACGTTGAATGCCCAAAATCAAGCCCTCAAAGGCATTGTTGTGTCAGAACCTAAAAGATAAGCACTCATAGGACAGTGCCATGCCATACCTCTCATCACATATAAATAGCTTGACAAGTGTATCTTGTAATCTCTCTCCATTCTGAATTCTGAAAACTATTATCACTTATTCTAACACATGTATCGGAGACTTCCCAGAGTCTGGGACCTCGAGCTGTGCTATCCTTATAGGTTAATCATACGACCATCGTTTGGCATCAATAAGTAGGAAATTGCATCAATAGTTTGGCGCAAAATGTGTGATTGTCTTCTTTTCCCCATACCATAAAGTATTTCCTGTATGCCTATGACAACATGCTCTCATACGACCCGTGATCAAGAAGCAATGACAATGGAAGAGTGAGTGAGCGACATAATGGAAATGAGGTTCACAGATGGAACGAAGGCTAGGAAAGATGACCTTGGAGATGGAAGCTTTGCATAAAGAAAATGAAGCCCTAAAAAGGCTCAATGCGAGTTCTGAAGGAGGCATGGAAAGAGGTCACAACAAGCAAAACGATGAGGAGTCCCAAAGTGAACGAGAGCCAATCCCAAATAATGAGGAAGAAAGAACGAGGATATATGAGAAACTACGTGATCTCATGGACAAGTACGAGGAGATGCCAAAGCGAGTAGGAACGTTGTCATTTGTTGATAACTTGTTCAACAACACGGACCTGCATGCAACACGGTGATTATGACATTGCACCTTTTGCAAAGTTTAAAACCACGCAAATTGACCTATACGACATGTCTAAGGACTCTATCAAACATTTGGAGATTTTCAAGGCTCACATGACCTTGCACTGGTTTCTATGAGAGATTGTGCACTGGGCCTTTCTATTAAACCTCAAGGGTATTGTGAGAGGATTGTTCAAAAGCCTAAAACCGAGCTCCATTACTAGTTTTGAGGACTTGGGTAGAAAGTTCCTTACGCAATTCTTGGCCAGACGATATTGTCAATGTGAAGGATACGGTGAGGGCGTTGATTGACACACGGAGGACTGAGGTGGAACAAGCAAACCAAAAGGTGAAGGTGGCGAGAAAGGGAGACAAAAGGTGTGAAAAGGAAGATAGGGAAAGGAAAGGTAACAACACCCTATCATGCAGTCAAAGTTTAAGGACAACACACTCGAATTGGAACGTGTAAGTAGATAAGGAGGTTCGGCTATGAAATGGTTGTCAAAATCCGAATGACCGGAGTATCGGCCACTACTATGCTTACCATAGAGTGGATGGACATAAATCGAGGACTATCGTCACCTCAGATGTAGGATAGAAGCCATGAGAGAGAATGGGGAGTTGAAGCGGCTCATCATCAGACATGATTGCCACTAGGACAACCGGCTGGTAGGTGATGCAAGAGGTCGGTAGAACGACTAAGAAGTGAAAGCCAAAGTAGAAGGAAGAGCATGCGAGAAAATCACACCCTCATCATAAGGGGTTTCACTGGTGGTGAGGCTTCATCCTCCACTAGAAAGGCCTATGCCCAAAAGACGAGATATGAAGAAGAGTTAGCCATAAATAAGCCGTAGAAGAAAACCAAAATTTTGAAGATTGTCACCATATCCTTCGGCTACGAAGACTGCAAAGGTGTGTTATATCCACATGATGATGATTTGGTAATAACTATACTCATTGCCAATTACACTACCCGTAGGATCTTAATTGACAACTAGAGCTCAACCAACGCCCTATTTTGGGGCACTTTTCTAAAGATGGGCATTGAAAAGGACAGGTTATGCCCAGCTCCTATGCTGTTGAAGGGTTCTCTAGAGAAACAATGCAACCCTTAGGCGCCATTGCACTACCCGTCTCAGCGAGAGCAGGGTCCTGCGACACTATGACCATGACAAACTTCTTGCTAGTTAAAGCTCGCTCCTCATACAATGCAATCATTGGCCACCTGACATTGAACAAGATAAGGGTAGCTACTTCAACCTACCACCTAAAAATGAAGTTCCCAATGGATGCAGGCATTGGAGAAGTCTGCAGTAAGTAAGTGTTGGCACAAGAGTGCTACGTGTAAGAACTAAAGAGAGTGGGTATTGATGTGCAAACCTTGGGAGAGGCAAGGCTTGAAGGAGCGATTCCCTTGCCATCAGAACTCACCGTGCGAAGAGTATAGGCACGAGATGAGGGAAATATGAAGCAAGGAGAATCTATCGAGTCTTTTGAGCTAGAGATCCTGGATGTGGACCAACTGGGAGGAATGGCCTGAATCAGGACCTGAATGCTGCCGGAGATCATGCAGTAGTTGAAACGAATTTCGATTGAGCACAGAGACGTGTTTGCATGGAGTCACGAGGACATGTCCGGCATATATGTGGAGGTGGTAGAGTACCATCTCTGTATTGACTAGGAGGCCAAGAAGGTATGACAAAAATGGAGGAGTTTTAGCTCTGAGAAGTATGCGGCAATAGTAGATGAGGTGGACCGCTTTTTGGAAGCAAAGTTTATCTAAGAGGCCCATTACCCGAAATGGCTATTGAATGTTGTATTAGTAAAATAAGGCAAACGGTAAATGGTAGATATGTGTAGATTTCACCAACTTGAACTAAGCATTTCCAAACGACAGTTTCCCCTACCGTGGATCGACCTAATAGTTGACTTCACGACAGGCCACCGGATGCTAAGTTTCATGGATGCATACTTTGGATATAATCAAATTCAAATGGGCTATAATGATCAAGTCGGCCTTCATAATGGACCAAGGCCTTTATTGCTATCAAGTGATGTCATTTAGCTTGAAGAATGTAGGGGTGACATATCATAGGTTGGTGAACCATATATTCAAAGCACAAATCGAACGAAATGCAAAGGTATCACGTAGCGAACCTGCAAGAAATCTTAGTGGATTTCATTGTTGAGTTCACTAATTTCCCATAAGAATTGCAGGTGGCGCAGAAGGAAAGTTCTTGGCAAGTGTATGTCGACAGCTCCTTCTGCCGTAGTGATAGGGGAGTAGGCTTTCTACCTTATAATCGAAGGAGGAGAGGAAATCTATTATGTTGTAAAATTGATGTTCGAAGCTACTAACAATGAAGTAGAATACGAAGCACAGGTAGCAGGCCTCGTCATGGCAAAAGGATTGGGAAAGGAGATTGATGTGCATGCGGATTTCCAGGTGGTGGTGAACCAAGTAAAGCGGGAGTACTTGGCAAAAGAAGAAATACTCAAAATGTACATGCAACGAGTGTGAGAGCAGTTTGATCGTTTCCAATATTTCAACGATTATCGTAGAAAGACAACTGGCGAGCATATAGGCTCGGGCGAGCTGCTTAGGTCTTGGAAAATACACTCCTCCCATAGAAAGTAACTACCCATGGGATAGGGCCTTGGATGTTGGAGTGGGCACCCAATGTGGAAAAGTACCTGACCTTAGGGGAACTCCCTGAGGAAAAGTTAGAGGCATGGAAGGTAAAGAAATGGGTGACCATGTGAACCGTTATAAAGGGGGTGTTATACAAACGAGATTTTTTCGCCCCATTTCTAAGATGTATTTCACTATAAAAAGCCAAGTATGTGATGATAGAAATACATGAGAAGATATTTAGAAACCATTTTGACGGTAGTGCTCTAGCATAGATAGTCTTAAGAGCATGGTACTATGGTCCCGTGCTTTGAGGGATACGTAAGAGTTTGTTAGAAAGTATGTGAAGTGCCAATTGCACGTCGTAGTCCCCCATAGCCCACCGAAGGAGTTAACCACAATAGAGGCACCGTGACCATTCACACAATAGGAGATTGACATTGCTGGCCCTATGCCTCTAGGAAAAGGATAGGAGTGAAGTTCATAGTTGTCACTTTGGATTACTTCATGGAGTGAGTAGAAATAGAGGGTTGACGACGATTATGACCAACAACATCATAAGGTTCATGTGGAAGTCTTGTATGGCATATTTGGTCATACCAAGGGCCTAAATGTTAGACAATGGGCAGTAAATCGACTGCGACCAGTATAGAGACTGGTGCGCATCAAGGTCAAATACTCTTCTCTCGATTACTCTCAAGCTAACGAACAAGTGGAGGTGAAGAATAAGACTATGTTCAATATAGTGAATAAAATATTGGTGAAGAACTCCTGGGATTGTTATGGCCACACAGACCACCGTTAAGACCCCAATTGGGGAAACACCATTTGCCATGACCTACACTAGTGAGGCAGTGGTGTTAGTGAGATTAACGTGTTGATCCATCAAGTCCAGCACTACTACAAAAGGGCAATCGTGATCTACTTGATGAAAGAAGAGAAGATGCAGACATGAGAGCAGCATCATATAGGAGGATAATTGCTTAGTACTTCAATAAGAGCGCCAAGCACTAGGCCTTCAAAGTGGGCGACCTCGTATTGCGAGAAATCGGGATGACAACCAGAAGGCAAGAAGAAGGGAAGCTTAAGCCAAGTTGGGAAGGACCATATGTGGTAGTAGCAAGCAACAGGCCAAGCTCATACTATCTAGAAGATATGAACCGGAAGAGGCTACCCCACCCCTGGAACGCGGAGCACTTAAAAATATATTTTGCTTAGATGGTTTCAAAAAACGCCTGAACTTATCTTGTGTGAAAAACCAATCTTATATATATATATATACACATACATACATACATGAGTCCATAACCTTTTGTGTTAAGTGTTGTTTCATGCAATTTTTAGTAAGGCCGTCAACTAGCTCCAGAGAGAGAAAGCCAAGTGTTAACAACATGCATACAATCAGGGTTAACACTTGCACCCTTTCCTACGACGAAAGCTACATGCACACATGACATTGGGTAAGCCTAGTCTGAAGAGTGATCGGACTAATGTCCCACACCCCCACACCCTTGCCAAGCCGAGTTTCATAACACTCGCACCCTTCTGGGGCAATGAAAGGCTACCTGCGCATGTGACATCAGGTCAGCTTGGTCCTAAAAGTGGTCAAGCTAATTTCTCGAGCATGCAATCGAGACCCGCCCTTGCCAAGACAAACAATTACATTGAACACTGGATAAAGTGGACGAAGAGTAAAAACAGGAAACACAAGAAACAATTAGAGAGGGGCACGGATGTGATTAGAACTTGTGCAATGAAATAAACCTAATAAAGATCTCATTTAGTTAAATTGAGATGTGGCAATATATTACAAATTCTGCCAAGTATGTAAAGAAGAAGAAGAGAGAAACAGGAGGAGAATAAGAAGAGGAATATAACGAGTGAGAAAAAGCTCCAACTTTAGTTTGACGGGCTACCCTCAGGCAGATGAGGCAGTGGATGAGCGAAGAAGGCACCTGGCATGATGTCGGCCCCAAAGGAATCTAGCTTGGCCATCACGACTAGGTTAGGAAGGATAATACCTAAGTTAAGGCTCTTCAAGTCCAACCCGAGGTTGTTTAGAGAAAGTCCCTTAGTTTATGAATGCCTAGGTTATACTGGACTCCCCACGCTTGATTTCTAACCTCGTACACTACCGACACTTAGGGCGAAAGGCCAGCCACATCACTCCTGGCCTCTTGGAGAGCTGCCTAGAGCTCATTAGCGCTTCATCTCCTTCAGCCTTTTTCACAAGAGGTCATTAGGCTTGACTACTTGCACATACCCATTGTCAGCTTGACGATGCTCATCCTAGACGGCTCAGTAACGAGCCTTGAGACCCTTCACCTATTCCTATGCGACATCAAAATCGGCACTCAACCTCCAATGTGACTCTTCGCTCATCATGTACATCTTTGAGTACCTCACATAGTGTTCCTTCTCCTCCTGGATAACCTTGGACTTCTCCAATCTAGACTGTAACTTCCCATTCACCTAGCACTTGGCTTCCAATTTGTCCTTCCTTGCCTTGACGGCCTTGGACTTCTCCTCCTGCTTGTACCACAACTCCTTATTAACTTAGCACTCAGCGTCCAATTCGCCCTTTAAGAATTGCATCGCCTGACTAGTCTCTTGCTCATGCTCGAGAAATTACTCCAAGTCCCTCAGCGCCCTCCTTAGAGAGGCTCTCTCAGAGTCCAAGGATCTCCGTGACTCAGATATCTTGGCCTTGAGTATTGAGATTGCAACTCCCCATTCACCCAGTACTTGGATTCCAATTTGTCCTTCCTCACCTGGACAGCCTTGGACTTCTCCTCCTTCCTGTACCACAACTTCTGCACCCGAGACTAGTTGCCCAAATAAAGGTAGGCAGCCTCCCACTTCTTCTTCTCTTCCACTGCCTCGAATACGGCTTGGATGACCCTTTCCACCTTAGACTAGGCTGATTGGACCTTCTCCTCCAACTTATATTCATGTTGGGCAATCTAGTAGGCCAGAGAAGACAACCTCTATGAACAACACAAAGGATTAGACTAAACGACCGACACCTATAGAAGTCTATGAATGTATATATCGCTTGCTAGAGTTAGGAACTCACTGAGCTCATGAGTGATTTCAGCGACACACAGCTTGGAAGTCTCGCTAGCCTCTGAAGAATGAGCTGGAGAGCCCGAAGGGGTATTGTCAGCAATGAACACTAGAGAAAAGGATGCTAGTGGAAGAAGGGGCCCTTTATGGTGAGTGATGCACATCGCAAGGGGGTTCACAACGCGCATCGAGAGACTCCTAGCCACGATCGATGGGACTCCAAGGGATGGCTTACACTCCACGACAGGTCTACCAGAAGCTTCGTTGACCCTCGCTTGGCAAATGCTATTGAGAGAATTGGGAGTTTCCCAAACCTCAACACAACGAGCCATTGAGGGCAGCAAATGATAGGAGCTGGTCCTCGATCTTTGAATTTAAGCCGACCCCACCATGACCTATGAACTCCCCAAGTTCATCTCATGTCCACCAACGTCCTAAACATTGAGTGTGCATGGCCCGACGACCCTTAGGCGTGCCTCTTCAACTAAGGTGTTGCCTCTAAAGTCCATAGCTCGTCCCGAATCAGAATTGCAAGTTGTTCCCCACAACCAAAAGGATCATCACGTACTCCAGAAGGGTCACCAATATGCCAAGAAGCCTTGATGGGGAACTTAAGCTAGGCTGTCTCGCCAACTAGGAATTCCCAACCCTCACCAAACATGAGGAAGAATTTGCGGCCCCAGTTTTAAGATGCAACTAGCGGGGTTCCAAATGGATAACACAATGGCTGATGCGCAAGCAGAAACTGCATTGGTTTCGATTGTGCCTTCGTACACTATGAACGAAGATGAATTCGTGGGCGGTCTAGTTTAGAATCTCAACTTTGGCTACCTCATGAACCCGCTTGGTTGTTCAATTCAAAGGAAAAGGCACAGAGGAGGAAGAAGAAGAAGTAAGGAAACAATTAGGGGAAGTTGAAGCATCAAGGGACACAGGGATAGAAACCAAGGAAAGGATGCCACGTGTGAAAAGAAGAAGAGGCACACCGTACAATTTTCATATTTCGCACTGCAATGGGAGATGTGTGTTAGGTGAATTGATGGGTTACATGCTACATGATCAGGTGCATCATGAGGCGAACCGTCATGGAAAGATGACACGCGAGTTGGAGGCACTCGTTTTGAGATATAAATTCGACTTTAAAAGGGGCTAGCACAAGGAAGAAGGAAATTTCCACCCACACGTGTGGCGAGAATGACTGGTTTAGGGAATCGGAGAAGCAAATCATTTTAGATTTTGGAGGCATATGGCATTGAGGTTGAGTATTCAACCTCAAGTTTATATAAACAATAAAGGTGAGAACTTTAAGAATTATAGAGCGCCATTAAGAATTACAAAGCAAGCACGCAATGGGGAGAAGTTTAAAGTTATCATGTCTGAGGATGGTGTGTTGAGGATTAGAAATAAACTTTGGCTAATTAAGAAACAAAAGAGTGAGAATTTTTAAAAATCCCTTCTCGTTACATGGTAAACTTGGAGAGTACAAAATGAAATAGGAAGTAAACAAATTCACATAACAATGTTTGTTTGTCAAAAAGTGAACTTAAGGTTTGCAACTAGTGAAAATGGAACCTCTCTTCCCTCTTTTCACTGTTTTATTTTCTAGCAGTTTTCCCTTCCTCCCTTCATTTTCAGCCTCCTCTCTCTCCTACCCAATTTTCGTGCTCGCCACTGAAGATCTCTGAACAAATTTTTAGTTGAAACTCTGCCTGAAGTCGCTAGCTCTAGACTGGCTGCCATAGCCGCTAAGCATAGGCTCTGGAGGATTAGAATACCTGTCCCCATCTTGTCTCTGTGGTCGTCTGGCTTCTTTACGGTCGCCCTTTTCATCAGAGTCCTCTTCTGACGTAGCATTGTAGAGGGTAGCATTCTTTCTGAATCTATCTAGTCAGGGTTTGTGGATAAGTTGTAACGAGAGATTTTCTAGCTGTACATATGTAAGAAGCAGATGGGAATGAGCATTTCTGCTTCTAGAGTGACTACCAATTCCTCTCAAGCTTGTGAATTAATTGCTTCCTGAAGATAGTTGAAAGCTTTCTTATAATTTAAGAAGCCCATAAACCAGAAGTCAAAATTGTCCACTGTAACTATTTCCATGTACTTTTCAGAAGGTTTCTTCACATTCTCGCTTTGATTTACTCTCTCTATCTTCCTCAGTGGAATCAAGACCTGTACCAGAAGGATATATATTACTTTCAATATTAGCAAGCATGAGCCAGGGAGGGAGAGACAGAAGAATGAATGATTTTTTATATTTTTTTGCAAGTTACCTTGTAATGGATCCTTGTCATGTCTCCATCTGGAGAAGAGATTTTCATTGATCTCTCACTGCAGAATGCAATCTTTTCCGTGGAGATAAATAGTAGGCCTGCAATAGGACCAGCTGTAGTTGATAAATAGCATTGGGAAGCCTTCAGCAATTTCTCTCCTTCTTTAACACTGAAGAACCGCTTGAAGACTTTATCCACACCACCTACTCTAAGAATTCTAGCCCCCAAGCTCAACTTCCCCTTCACAGTTTCAGAGATCTTGGGTCCATGTCTCACTGCAGATTCACACCAATTAAAAGAAATCAAATTTCTTGATCTTGTGTTATAGAGGAAAGTAAAACCATCCTATTTATTTTGCCAATTGCTGATATATGCTGCTTTTCCTTCATCTTTCCACCAAACAAATGAGGCAAAATGGAGAACAAAAGAAATAACCACAACTGCTTACCATGCTCTCGGAATCCATGCACAAAACTATGTCCTTTTTTACCAATCTTGTTCTTCCTTTTAGAATCTGCAGCACCTGAAATAACAAGAATATTGCTTCATTATTAAAACAACCTTAATTTTGACTTTTAGTTGATAGATTGAAAGAGAAATTAGAGGCATACCCTCGAGTGATGGAATACGGTGTTGACAAGCAGAATCAGTCAAGTATCTCTTAGGTGCCCTATCAACTCTGTATGCTGCTGAGCGTATTGGCATTCCAGCCACAAGTTCTTGAAGAGAGATTTTCATGTTTGCCAAGGTGCAAAAGTTCTGATTGGAATAGCTGGTTGTGTGCAGTAGGGATCTGAAATATGGAAGAAATGCTTACTTAGGATGATCAAGTATTCTAGTTTGCAAAGGTATTTAAGGAGATGGGAAAATGGTGGGAATTTCGTTGCATAAGTCAGCTATGGCTCATCCAGAAAAATAAAGGTGCATCCATGCACTCTTTAAAGTTGGACCTTAAAGAATATAAAGCATGTTTGATTGCTTTTAGAATAGAGAAATGCTTTAGCCAGAAATTCACAAACTGGCGTGGCTTGATGCAATACTTCATATTGTAAAGTTACTTTTTATGTAAAGTAAATCTAACGCATCACACGAACCCACATCAGTTTGTGAGTTTATTTTTGTGTAATCTCTTTTTGTCTGTAATAGTTCTCGATAGAATATTAGACATTGTAGAAAAGTCCGACTCCATTGTGAATTCCCCAATATAAGAGAAAAGCTTGTTTTATGTGTTTTCATTTAGAATGATTGTTCTTCAGCAAGAGTACTTCAACATTACTCCTAACTAAACTTTCCTGATTACTGGGAAGACCTTTTCAATCACAATCGTGGCAAGCGTCATCTGTTTCCTCCTTTCTCTTATGCTGACTGTAAGAGGGTGGCCCTTGATCAAGCTTTCTGAGCTGGAATTTTAGCTTTCTGATGCCACCTCTTTGGTACCAAGTTAAGGTAAGATATATTATAAGATCAAAATTCCCAACAAACATTAATTAATAGACAGAAAAATATTTATAAAGTACTCAGGAATTGCCTCAGCTTTAGATCATGTTTGATAGAGTAATATGAACAAAAACCTTATCATAAGGTTTGCAAGTAATAGGACAGCCACCCCATATGCTGATCTGGAATACCACCAATCTTTGCAAATCCCATGTCAGCAATCAGTACTGTCCAATGAAAATGCAAGGTCGATTTCAACAAAAAATTGTAGGCAGACAATATATTAGCTAGAGTTTTATTACTCATTATCTCCAGTACACATCATAAACCACACACACTACATTTTTTTTTCTTTAATTTTTTATTTAATTTTATTCTTTTTAAACTAATTGAATTTTTCTACTTATCATCCATATATCACACATTTGATAAGAGGAAAAAAATATGGTGTATGGTGTGTGGTGTGTGGTGTGTGAGAATGATGAATAGAATTTTTCTTAATAGTTAGGGTGTACCATACTTATGAGTTTCTGGGAGAGAGAATTGCCACCCATATCCACGTACTCCCTTTCACCTGCACATGCCAAGTTGTGTGGACTTTTTGCAAGTTGTTATAAAGGTACTAGTGTTAATTGGGGCGGCAAAAATGTTTCTGGGCTTTTTTTCTAAGGATCTCAGCAAATCTTGAAAATAGCCTTAAGAAAACGTCACTCGACTCTAAGCAAGATCTTGTGTTGCTTCTTGTCGTGGGAACTGAAAAAAAGAAAAAAGAAAAACTAAAATAAGTTAAAGAAGAACAAGAAATCTCAACATTGAATACACAACATTTGAGAAGTTCTTCACCAATCACCATTATTCTATAAATATGAGTCATATATAGTAGAAATTAATCGATAAATAATAGTACGATGTAGGTCTCGTATGGTTACATAAATCATCTCATCTAATTTAATTTAATCTAATCATTATAATTTTTTTAAATTCTCACACAAAATATAATAAATAATTCAACATTTTCAAATCTCAAAATAAAATAATATTAAATTTTTTTATATTGTAATAATATTTTATTCAACTTTTATCTCATCTCATCTCATCTCATCTGTGTAACCCGTCTTTAGAGTCCGTACCTAAATAATATATATATATATATATATATATATATATACTCACATGCCGGCCACCAAATAAAACCCCAAACAAATAGGTTTCTAGATCTAGAAAGTTTTTTTTTTTTATGGAAACAGACTCGTTTCATTAATAAAACGAAGTTACAAATGTGACTTATACATGGAAAATTCAGACTACAAGTCAAACTACGCATCAGCTCTGGGGCTTCCCCACACACAAATTCCTTTGTGGCGGACATTGTCTTAACTTCTAAGAACTCTCTCCAAATAGAGAAAGCGTTCTGTAAGAACAAAACTACATGACCCCCTCTGTCCTCGCAAGGAGGAAGAATACGGCACACTGCTATGGATATTAAATCCAAAAGCCTATTTCTATTATAATACTAACTAAAATAACAACAAATAAACTACAAGTAAAAACACATAGCCAAACTACAAATCCACAAGCAATGGCGTGAACCCGGACGTCATGCCTACCGCAAGCATCGGCAAGTCGAATCTCGACGACACGAGCACCCAACTTCACGCACGAACACACAGCCTCCATTGCGTAGGTAGCACCTACGCACGAGCACTGGTCGTACGGCCACCGGCCGTAACATCGTCCGCCTCTCTCGAACAGCTCTTGCTCCAGATTGCGTCTGATCCAAAGCTCAACATCACCCTCGGGTAAAAAACAAACAAACTGAACGACAAAAATAGAAAAACAAAAACTGGACAACAAAACGAGTGAACAGTGCACATAAAGTCGGCAGTGGTGCGTGCATCTCACTGGTCACTCTGGGAGGAAAGTCAGCAGTCAATGTTGGAAGTCCCGGAGTCGAGGAGTCCAGAGAAGCCGAGCGTGGCGTCGGAAAAAGGCTCCCCGGTGGCGTGTGATGGACACGCGCAGACACGATCCAGAAACTTACTCCCGCGCGTGCGAGCTACGCTCCACTCTGATGGACGCCGGATTCGGTGGTCTTGAAGATCGGCGGCTGGGCATCGTCCCGGAGGGGTGCGTGTTGACAGGAGACGGACGGAGAGACCCAAACGACAAACCTCCTTTATTCGGCCTGAAAAACACAAAAACTAACCAAAAAAACAACAAACGACAGGAAGAAAAAGGATCGGAAGGAGAAGAGATGAGGGGGGAGGAGCCGAAGCTCCCACCTAGGGGTGTAACCGGTCCGGTTCGGTCCGGTTTTGGATAAAATCTAGGATCGAACCGGTATGTACCGGTTTTTTATTTTTCAAAACCGATTACGCACCGGTTATCCTCCTAAACCGGTACTTCCGGTTTTACCAGTTTCCGGTCCGGTCCGATCCGATTTTCTTTTTTTTTTAAATGTAAGTTTCACAATTTGTCATTAAAAATTTGTTTATAAAAAAAAAAAAAAACTGATTTAAAAAAAATTGTTTTATATTTTTGTTAATATATTAGACTATATAATAGTATTAATATTATACTATTGGTATAGTTATAAGTTATATATTAGTATTAGTTATAAATTTTTAGTGATTTAATATTAACATTTTATGTAATAATTTATAAATTATAACAAGAAATTATTTCATATATGAATATGTGAAATTTTTATATAGATAAAAATTTCACATAAAAATTTATAATTATACATTATATATAAAACTTATATATAAAACTTATATATATTAATATTTAATATATATAAAATATTTTGTATAAAACTTATATATAAAAATCTTATTTTTTATTTTTTTTAATCAACCGGTCCGGTCCGGTCTAAAAAATCCCGGAATCGAAACCGGACCGAAACCGGCCGGTTTTTAAATTTTAAAAACCGGTTCCAGGACGGGATCGGTCCAAAACCAGTTCGGTCCGGTCCGGTCCGGTCTGGACCGATTTTTCGATTTGCATTTACACCCCTACTCCCACCCCCTTTCGCTAAATCTGAGTCGGGAGTTGTTTTAATCAGAGGTTTGGAGAGAGCGCGAGAGAGGTTTTCTTCTGAGCAGGAATGTTCTGGTGAGAGAGAGAGAGTCTCAAGACCGAGATCTAGAAAGTTAAATGTACACTCACGTGCGCGCGGTTGAAACTTGAAACTTGAGACTGCCATGTAACTAATTTAAGTATTAGTGTTAATAAAAAGTTATGGAATGTATTTCTTGAAAATATGATTAATTAAAGTACTGTTGCACTCTTTGATAGAAGAGTGTCGATACTGTTATTATAAATAGATCGATCGAGTTGGAGGGAACGCTAGCCTAACATGAAATACAAGCATATATACTCCACCTATATATGAAGCCTTACGAGGATATAATTTAATAGAGTAATGATATACGTACACCATACTCTAATTTCATTTTTATCACACTATGTAAGATGTAGCATATTGATCACCATCATCTAATAAAAAATTATCTAATGATGATAAATGTGTCATATTTTATATGGTAGGATGAAAGTTGGATGATAGTGTGGTGTATATAATTTTCCAATTAAATAGGCTAGAAGAATCCTTTGAAAAGTCCAGGAAGTGTGTTCTAGTACTCAAGATCTTCCCTTAATTATTGAACATGAGATCTTGACTTTAGGTACATACTATCATGTCCGTGAAAAACTACGTCTTTTTGTTTAAATTTCTTACTTTTTGTATCAACTAAATGTATGGATAAAATTAAAAAAATGAACCAATGAAATTGAAAAACTAAATGTATGGATATAGATATAGAAACCAAGATCCAAAACATAAAATGCTTTCAATGTTCAGCCATTATCTCAAACAAGTCTAAATACTCTTACAGCCTCGACGTGTCACTACAAGAAATAAAACCTTTTACAGCGATTTTCTGATCGTTGGAAATAAGATCGCTGTAAAAAATCTTTATTTGCAGCGAATCTTGAGTCGCCGCACATTTCTAACATCAATTTTTTTAAATGTGAATATATCTCATTTTTTAATAGAAACTGCCTAGCTTGTTCCATTTTAATCGATTATAGGTGATAGACGAAGATAACTCTTCATGTAAAAATTGTGATTCTTTGAGTGTGTAAACAAGTACTGTTGAATGCCCTCCCTCTGCATGCGGTGGATTGCTACTTGCTAGCAGTAGCCACCACATGCATGGGTAGGAAAAGATATCCTCAAATATCCAAGGGTAGCTCACATTCCACCCTTAAATCTACCTTTCATGAGGCCGGGCGCGATCCTAGCCAATCATAAGCGAATGGTCATCTTTTAATGGAAAACATGCATATGCTTCTTCCATTGGCATCAGCAGTACCATAGGACGCAGTCGAGTGTTTTCAAGAGAACATCGAGTATGTTAGGGTAAGATCAGTCGAGACAACTATCTCCAATGCAACACTATATATATGATTGATCCTCTATATAGTCACTGGTATTGTTGAGGTCTCACTTCTGATCGAGTTTGGGTTTATGGATCGGACTCGGTTCCTCTGACCCATAGTGCAAGTGAGTTCTCTAACAGGCTCGGTTTGGATTAAAAAATATCTCAATTCATCTCATCTAATTATTGCAATTTTTTTTAAATTTTCACACAAAATATAATAAACAGTTCAACTTTTTCAAATCCCAAAACAAAAATAATATTTTAATAATATTTTATTCAATTTTCATCTCAACTCATTTCATCTCATGATCTCATCTCAACTCAATATCCAAACCTCTCCTACTCAGTTGGGACTAATCCAACATATATATATATATATATATATATATATATATATATATATCTAATACATCAATTACATATATACAAGACTTGCTATGTTTGACAAAGAGTTGCCGGGGAAAGAAAGTTGTTCCCATTTATATTAAATGTCAAGCAGAAATGGCCGGGTTAGTGGTTGGTGGTGGGTGTGTCACACTTATTATGCATTTGTATTATGCATTTGTCAAAGTCTAAGTCAGGAAACATTATATTACTCTTGAATTTAGAATGTAATCTCATCAAAAGTAGGCACCATACCACCACCATTCTTGACATTGGAAAGGAGAAAATAGGTTTTATTCATATTATATAGACATTCGAGGAGAATATATATGCATTAAGAAAGGTCAACACGAAGTGTCATTGTAACAAGTGCCATTGTGTCTTGGCCCCAGTACAACACGAGTAATCATGTCACAATTTTTATCATTAAAGTAGGATGGATGATGGATTGCTGCAACTATGAAAGTAATACACCAGCAAGGTTTTTTTTTTTTTTTTTTTCAGATGCTTGAATTTATTGATCGCGGTATTAATGTTCCTTTCAGATTGTGTCTCAAATTTCAACGGGAGCCAAAGGAAAAATCAATGAAAAATGTTATTTTGTCTATTCAATTTGTTACTTTATTTTGGTATTTCATGTATTTTAATTTTTTATAAAAGTTTTTTCTTTACTATTTAATAGTTAAGAAAATGATTATTAGTATATTGATATATTTTTATATTTTAAAAAAAATATTTTAAAATAATAAAAAAATATGAATAAAAAAATTTAAAAAAATAAAAAGACCAATTTGACCTAGCGGTCACTTGGAATGGGCTACTCTGAGCAGAAGTAGCACCACTCAAAACCAATTTTTAACTTTGCTCACGTCATGAATCTTTGTAGAGTGCTTTCGGATTAAATGTTTTAATTAGAAAAAGAAATTAGACACAAAATAAAATCTTAAACATATCTTTGCTAGCTCAAAACTCTCAAATAATATTGTAGAGTTCAATCTTTCATGTATCTATATTTTTGCTTGAAAAGGATCCGAAAGTCAACATTCAGCAGCTTGAAAATTGGGCAGGACACGACACAAACTATCATAGCAATGTCAACAATGTGTACAAGTTCTCCCACTAACGACGACTCGCACTCAGTACCATACCATGCCTCAAAAACATTATAAAAGCAAAGTAGTGATCAAGCAGACGCTTTCAAAAACCCTCCCAACCTTCTAGCTCTAGCCCAGGCAGCCATGGTGGCCGAGAGGGATCAAGCCAGACCTCTAGCCCCAGCTTTCGGGCGCCAGAGCAGCGACAATGATGAGGCTGCCCTACACATTCAGAAACTCCGTCGCAAAAGGTGCGTCAAATGGTGCGGGTGCGTAGCAGCCCTCTTGCTAATTCAAGCCGTGGTGATCTTAATCCTTATATTCACTGTTTTTCGCGTCAAGGATCCAGTCATTAAGATGAACGGGATCACAGTCACCAAGCTGGAGCTAATCAACGGCACGACTCCTAAACCCGGCACGAACATGTCTTTAACAGCAGATGTATCCGTGAAAAATCCCAACGTGGCATCTTTCAAATACAAGAACACCACCACAACTTTGTTTTACCACGGCACGGTGGTCGGTGAGGCACGAGGGCCACCCGGCCAGGCCAAGCCAAGGCGAACCATGAGGATGAACATCACGGTGGATATTATCACCGATCAGCTTTTGTCCAATCCGAACTTGGCAGCGGATGTGAAGTCGGA
Organism: Juglans cinerea; assembly: GCA_961763995.1. Taxonomy (NCBI): domain Eukaryota; kingdom Viridiplantae; phylum Streptophyta; class Magnoliopsida; order Fagales; family Juglandaceae; genus Juglans; species Juglans cinerea. The sequence goes on along the minus strand of CAUIVZ010000001.1, from coordinate 43,332,851 downwards.
GGTGTTGTCAATGAGTAGCTATTCAAGAATACCAGGGAGAGTGAAAATGATAGGTATTATCAAGAAACATGTGGTTGTAAAAATGAATTGCACTATGACGGTTAATATCACAAGCCAGGCAATACAAAGTCAGAAGTGCAAGCGGAAGGTTAGCCTTTAGGGTTATAGATCGAGTATATTATTTGTAATTAACTTAATACATGATGTGGTTATAGCTAAATGGATGGTGTACGTTATTTGTTGCAGATATTTACCTCATCATCTATTCATATATCTTTTGTGTATAATTAATAACTAATATTAGTATATATATATATATATATATATATATATATATATATCATTGCTGACTTGATATATATATAGCTGATCAAATTAATTATTATATATTTTAAGAAAAATTTTATTTGCAAGTTGGTGCGGAGAATACGTCATTCATAGTACTGTTGATTTGATATAATTTAATTTGTAAAAAAAGTTAAAAAATAAAATTATCGATTTTGTATCCCTATCTAATTTGCATGTCATGATCTGGCAAAAGAAAACAACCTCTATATATCCATGTTCCCGAGTGGAAAAAAATGGAAGACAGTCTCGCTAGACTGATACTTTTGCTATGGAATAAGCAATTTTGTTCAAAGGAGATCAAAGTTATAATATTGCCGCTGAAATACCAATAAAAAAAGGGATTTGATACTATATATATATATATATAATAAAAAAAATATCACCTTATTAGAATTAAATTAGAGATACAAGAGGATCAGGAGGGTGTGAGGTACTTGTTCTCATACAAAAACCTCACTACAGTGACTGCAGTGCTCAAAAAGAGACTAAACAAATGAAAAGGGAAATATTAATTAAACCATAAGTTTGGGTTCATATTCAGCAGAGCTAGGGAGAAGACTGCAAAAGAAAGACTGGTGTGATCCAATAAGTACTGGATTGATTAATGGTTGAAACTTGAAAGTATAACTAGGAAAAATATTTTTGTAATTATTTGTTTGGGTGCATTCACATGAGAACTCCACTTCCAGTACTACCTCCATGTAAGCAAAAACATAGTGGAATAACGAAAGACAAATTAAAAAAAAAAAAACTCCATCTTTGGTGGAACCTAATGAACACTGATCATGATTGTATTGGGACTTCATGAGGCTCACACGACGTTGGTGGGAATGGGGTGGGATGAGATGCATTTTGGAGCTACGTTTGGATGTTAAGCTGAGCTCAGCTGAGTTGAGTTATTTATACATAGTAATGAGTTGAGTAGTAGATGGAGTTATATGGGACCAATCTAAATTGAGTTTAAAGTGTGTTTAGATGTTAAGATAAATTTAATATTTTTTATGGAAAATTGAAAAAGGTTGTTGGTCTCACGTAAAAAGATGTTTTAAATTGAAAAATGTTGTGGGTCCCACATGTAAGAATGTTTTGAATTGGAATGAGTTTAGTAATTTGAGAGTTGAGTGTTTGGATGTTAGACTCAATTTAAAATTAGACTGAATTTAGTTGAACTCAACTGAGTTTAGGAACCAAACACAGTTAGTTCACGAGTCTATCGATACCACACGTGTGGCTAGTGGAGTCACGGATTTATGACAGCGTGTGGAACTCATGTGCAGCATGGGTGCAGGTGTCTAAGCCTCATGCATTGATAAGATGATGGCGGTTCTTGGCTCATCTAATAAATTAATTTTTGGAAAATGTTATGATATGACATGTGCGTTCATTTGAGGGTTAGAAAGTGACAAACCGGCACTTTTTCAATTAGTGGAAAGAAAAACAAAACCATACATAATGAAATTATAACCAAAGAAATGGGAGAACGAAGAAGGGACGAGAAAGGGGAACCTCTTCTTGGAGGGGCTCAAGGAAAGGAGGATGGGTTTTGAGTCTTTTGACTCTTTTTTAGAGAGAGAGAGAGAGGGGTTTTTTAGAGAGAAAATTATCTTTACTATGCTCACGGCCAATATCCTTAGTTTAGAGCAAATTGATCAATCCTTCATTTTATGGTTAGGCATAAAATAGGCTACAAACTCATTTCTAAATTCTTGAAAGCTGAAGCCACGTTAAAAATATCTTATTGGTGTAAAACTTGAAGTGTTATGAAACCATTTCGACTGTCAATTTTGAAGAATGACAAGTTGAAATGAAATTGAGAGAGAAAAACTTGTACTTTTGTGTATTAAACTGTACAATGGAAGACCCTATTTACAGATAATGATGCCTGAGAAACAAGGAAATTACAAAAAATCAAATTTACTAATTGATTTACATAATAAACCAAATATAGTAGAGAAAAAGTCATATTATCATACATATACTATAATATTATGAATATATTTTATCATAAGAATAGTAATATTATAACATCCCTCTCAAACTAAGAAGATGATGAAGACGTCATCTTGAGTTTGGAAATAAGATCACGGTGCTGCCCAGGCAGAAGAGATTTAGTGAAAATGTTAGCCAGTTGATCTTCTAATGAGACTGAATGTAAGAATAAGGTGCTTTGTTGAAGATGATGTCGAATGAAGTGACAATCAATCTCGATATGCTTGGTGCGCTATTAGAAAACATCATTGTGAGCAATCTAAGTGCACTACGATTGTCATAATAAAGCAGGGTACATGCAGGCTGAGGGGCACCCATGTCTGTCAAAAGCTAACATAAACACAAAAGCTCAAAGGTTGTGCCAGCAAGTGCACGACATTCCATTTTTGTGCTAGAGCGGGTGATGACAAATTATTTCTTACTACGCCATGAAACCAAGGAAGTCCCAAGTAAGAAATAGTAGCCAGAGGTGGAACGCCGATCAGTGGAATCACCTGTCCAATATGCATCAGAGTAGGCACACAATTAAAGGGGTGATTGAGAGGAGAAGTGAAACCATAAAACAATGTTCCCTTGATATAGCGTAAGATATGAAGAACAACAACATAGTGTGTAGAGCGAGGGGCGCTCATGAACTGGCTAACCAAGTGAACGACATAGGAGATATTCAGTCGTGATACAGTGAGATATATAAGACTATCAACCAACCGTCTACAGAGTGTGGGATTAGAGAGAGGCTCACCATCAGTAGCAAGGAGCTTGAAATTTGTTTCAAGAGGAGTGGTAGTGATATAACTGTTGGTCAAACCACCCTTAGAGAGAAGATTAGAGGCATACTTAGTGCAAGAGAGAAAATAACCATCTGAACTAGAAATAACATCAAGGCCAAGAAAATAGTTGAGTTGGCCCAAGTCTTTCTTCTCAAAGTTTTTGCTAAAAAAATGCTAAAAAGTGTGTAAGCTTGGGATATCATCACCGGTGATGATCATGTTGTCCACATATAGCAGAACAAAAATAGTATCGGTAGCAGTTGTTCAGACAAACAAGGGAGAATTATGTGCATTAGGTAGAAAACCTTACTGGGAGATCACAGAGCTGAATTTGGTGAACCAGGTTCTGTGAACTTGTTTGAGACCATATAAGGCATGGTGAAGCCGACAAACTTTACATGGAGGGTGCTCATAACCTAGAGGAGGTCGCATATACACTTGTTTTGTAAGATCACCATTAAGAAATATATTTTTAACATCCATTTGGAATAAGGTCCATAGGCGAACTACAGCCACTGCAAACAATGATTGAACTAAAGTAAGTCTAGCAATAGGAGCAAAAATCTCTTCTAATCAATACCGTATTCTTGGGGGAAGCTTTTCACAACCAGACACGCTTTATATTATTCAACTAATCCATCTGCCTAAGTATTGATTTTGTATACCCACTTGCATCCAACGGCAAACTTATGACGAGGCAAATCCACCAGATCCCAAGTATGAACTTTTGTAAGTGCATCTAATTCTTCAGATGTGGGTTTTTGCCAGAGAGGATTAGTTTGAGCCTTATGATAAGTGTGAGGTTCATAAAGAGCAGCAAGAGTAAAAATGCAATGATAATCTCATAGATGAGTGGGAGGGGCTCTTACCTGACTAGAGTGACAAAGATAAGAAACTAGAGGGGAGTAAGGGAGTGATGGAATAGAAGAACCAACAGACATATCAACAAGCCTGGAAGTAGCTGAAGATGGAGTGCCTGTAGAACCCGTATTACATGCAACACTATCAAATGAGTAATTATCCAAATCAATAGAAGGTTTAGTGAAGACAAAGAGATGACTGAGGGAGGTATAGCAAAAATGTGAGACACCGGTGAAAAGTCCTCCCAAAAAGCCACATGACAAGAGAGCCGAAGACGTTTGGTGGTGGGGTCATAACATTGATATCCTTTTTGTTCAATTTCATAACCAAGAAAAGAACATAGCTGAGAGTGAGACTCTAATTTTGTGCGTTCATGGGGAGGAAGAAGAACAAAGTAGGTACAACCAAAGACATGAAGGGAACTAAAGTCAAGAATGATGCCGTATAGAAGCTTATACGGATTTTTGTTTTGAATGGTAGGAAAATGAACCTAATTGATGGTATAGATAGCAGTAAGGGCTGCTTCACTCCAGAAACGCTCAAGGAGAAAGGCAGATATGAGAAAAGAGCGAACGATATCCAAAATATGATGGTGTTTACATTCCGCACGACCATTCTATTAAGAAGTGTAAGGGCACGATCAATGAGAGACAATACCATTATGTTGTAAAAAATTAAGGATTTCTCGTTATATTCCATGGTATTATCTGAACTACAAATTTGATGGTACGAGAAAATTGAGTTTGTACTATGTTGTGAAAGTTTTGATAGACTTTAGGAAGTTTAGATCGATGTTGTAATAAATATATATATGTAAAACGAGAATAATCATCAATAAAAAAGAAAAAAATAAAGAGATCTTCTCTTAATGGTAATGAGCGAGGGACCCCATATATCAGAATGAACAAGGTCAAAAGGTACAAAAGAAAATGGCTTGGCTTACTTATATTAAACAGTAAATGAGTTTGTTTCCCTAAGTGACAAAGAATACAATCACATTTATGGAAATCAACTTAACCAAAATGATCACAAGAAGCTAAGAAACGGAGATGAGGAAACATAGCATGACCACTAGGGGTGTAAATTTAAACCGGAAAACCGGTCCGGACCGGACCGAACCGGACCGGTTGGTTCGGTTTTGAACCGGTCCGGACCGGACCAGTCCTGAACCGGTTCCTATTTTATAAAAACCGGCCAGATCTGGTCTGGTTCCGGTTCCATAGTTTCCGGAACCGGACCGGTTGGAAAAAAATATATATATAAATTAATTTTATATATTATACAAAATATTTATAAATATAATATATAATTAAATTTTTATATATAATATATATAATTATATATCATATATGAAAAATTTTCATATTATAATTTATAAATAATAACATAAAATGTTAATCTTAAATATGAACATTTGTAATTTATTTGATCATATGTTATTAATATAATTATATATAAGATAATGTTGTTATAATTTATAAAATAAAAGTTTAATCTTAAAGATGAAAATTTAATTGATCATATGCTTTAAGCATAATATATATATTAAATTATTAATAATATTTTATAATAAGAAGTAACACTTTATTATATGTTTTTTACATTTAAAAAAACCGAAAAACCGGATCGGACCGGATCTGAAACCGGTAAAACCGGAGTTACATGTTTAGGAGGGTAATCGGGGCGTAATCGGTTTTGAAAAATATAAAATCGGTACATACCGGTTCGGTCCTAGATTTTGTCCAAAACTGGACCGGTTACACCCCTAATGACCACTATGAGCATGTCACATGGTTGAGATAGTGGTGAGAACAACAGATGATGTACATATGGTGGGAGGAAGGTGTAAGTAAGAAAGCTCAAACAGACGTTCAATCTTACAATCGATCCCAAGAAGCTGACCCGTTGTGGATCCTACACATCACAACCCTGGTTATTGAATTTAACCTCAAGACCTAGTTTAGATAGTTGACCAATAGAGAGAAGGTCAAAAGTAGATTTGAGTATTAAGTATGTGTTTACAACAGACATAGTGGAAAATGAAATGGACCCAATATGAGTGACAAGCATGTAAGAACCATCAGTAATGTAAATGACAACTTTGGAAGTAAGCTCGATTTATTGGAGAGCAATTATGGATCAGAGGTCATATGATTGCAACAAGCAAAATCTAGAAGCCAAGAAGACGTAACTGGGGTGACAAATAAGGCAGTAGAAGATCAGGATAGAACATGGTGGATTAAGGCCTCAACATTAGCTGTGGTAAGATGAGTAGACAAAGATGTACTCTCAAACGCTAGAGAAGACTCAAAAGCAGAGGAAGTAGAGAAAGCGACGGCAGTTGTTTGGTGGATTAGACCGTGAGACTTATTCTTGTTTTGCAACTTGCGACAATCACTAACTTGATGACCATGACGCCACAATATTTGCAAAAGAGTGACAGAGAGGAGGACTAGGATTATGATAAGCGTCTGGAATAGGTGATGTAACACCAAAGTCCAGCACTAGATTCAAAATTTTTTATTGGGAATAATATGTATGAAAAGCCACTTGAGAGTTAACGAGAAGTTTTAGAACAGGCTATGAGCCCAAAAAATTATTTTGGCAGAGTATATATTTTATTGGGTTTGATGATTAGGTTAAAATTTTTTTGTAGACCAAGTGGGAGTTTGCCCAAAAAGTTTATAGGACAAGTTGGATTGTTTTTAGAAATTGAGTCGAGGCCCATGACTCATGGAAAGGCCCATTTGAGACTAATGTGTGATTATTGAAAATGATTACGGGTATTTTTTGCGGGTATCGAATTTTATTAGGCTTGCTAATTAAGTTAAAATCATTAAATATTTTTGGACTATGTGAAATCTTTTTATGGGCAAAAGGAAATTGTGGGAGAAGTTAGATCATTTTAGAGGTTGATTCAAGGCCCAAAACTCAAGGAAAAGACCAAGACCCAAGCCCATGAGCATCAACTATCAGTTTGGGATCAGTTTCCCCACCACACACAGCTCCACGCTCACGCACTCATGCACGTCTCTCTCATTTGTTTCTCTAGGATTTTTATCAGATTTTTTTCTATATATATGCATTACACACTTCACGCACACGACACAGCCCCTCATGCACGTAGTGATCATCTTCAATCTAAGCTAGAGTTGCCGCCACCTGAGTTGCAGTGAAGCAACACCTCCTCCACGCTACTACCACTAGGCTACTGCACCTCCACAAACTACCCTGTAGCAAAACAGCCACAAACAGAAACCACCCCAAAGTGCCGAGATCCTCCACAACGCAGCCCTCCACCACCGCACCCGAGAAACCACACAACCCGCAAGCCTCCACGTTCAACCATCGTGGAACAACTGCAGTAGCAGTCCGTTGCCATCGAGAACATCCTTCTTGCATGAAGCCCAACAGCGCAGCACCCCCCAGCTCTGCCACAGGCCACCCAATTGCACCACCCATTCACTGCAGTGCACCCCTCCCTTCAGCCACCAAGGTTGCACCACACAGCAACCCTTGTATTGTAAAACCATATCCATTTCCACACTAAAGAAACCCCTATTTTTTACCCCGAAACAGAGGAAGTAGTCTTCCCCACCGTGAGCCACCAACCTGCCACCCCACACTGCCAACCTCCTCCACATCATCGCCACCTACACAAAGAGCATCATCGGGCGTTGCACGCCATCCAAGTCCGTCGCTCTCCTCCCGGTAAGCCACCCCTAAACTTACCCACTCTCCTCTTCGTCTCTCTCTCTTTCTCCCACCACGCTCTCTCTCTCTCTCTATCTCTCTCTCTCTCTTATGATCACTCTATCTCTCTCATGTGCCCAACCATTCAGCTCGACTACATCTTCGCCGCACCACCCAGTCTACCATGACTAGCAGCTCTCTCCCGTGGAGTGCAATGCCTCTGTCGCATAGTTTCCCTTTTGGTAAGATTCAACTTTTCCTTTAGAAAGGTACTTTTGCATGTTACGTATAGTTTTGATAGGGAAGGTTAGGTCATGATATTACAGTTTTACCCTTAGAGTTATAAGTCAAGGCATGAGGGTTTGGAATTTAGATTTGAGATGGGTTTATTTTTAAAAAGGACCTCTGTTGGATTGACATAAAATTTTCTTTATAATTATGATGTTATTATGGTGATAGAAATTAGTTGAGTGGGGACAGAGAATGGTTTTTAGAATTTAATCGATTAGTAGGTGAAATTAAGTAAAAATCGATGTATTGGAGAATTGTTGACATCTTAGGGTTACGAGAATTTTAAATATCTAGGATAATAGGTTACTTAGTGTTTCGGGTTTAAGTATTGAAATATTTGTTAAATTGGAAATTTGTGGAATTTATGTGATAATCTTATAGGTGACGAGTAATTTTTAGTTCAACATTATCGTAAAGAAATTCAGAAAGTTAAGAAGTCCAGGTAAGCAGGGTTCCTATACTAGATTTTGCATAAAAATAAAATGAAACGAGGTTGATTTTGAATATACGCATATTTGTTTTGAAAAGAAATCTGAAAACAATCTCAGATATGTGTTCTGCATAGGCATGAAAGATGTATAAGAGAAAATACATTATATCATGACTAATGTAGACATGAGCTAATTTTGTGCATTCTGTTTATGAATTATGCAAAAAAAACGAATATGAAATTTATGAAAATTTGTACATGTGATGCAAAAATATTCTGAAACTGTTTTTGAATATGTGAAAAGATCTGAATTTTTTCAGTAATCTATTTGGATATGTTGTGGCATATGAAAACTTTGGCATGAGATTCTAATTATGTATTCTGATTAAGTCTGATTATGATGTTCTATTTGGTTTCCGTTACGGCCCAGCTACTAGTGATAATAGTGGCATATGACCCAACCACGAGTTATAATAATGGATACAACTCAACCACAGGTGATAATAGTGAATACGGCCCAACCATTGGTGATAATAATGGATATGATCCAACCACGGGTTATAATAGTAGATATAGCCTAACAACGGGTTATATTAGTGGATACGGTCCTTCCACGAGTTAGAATTGTGGTTTATAACCCTACCAAGGGGTTAAACATGGTATACGGCCCAAACACAGGTTATAATAGTGGATACGACCCTTCCACGGGTTATAATTAGGGGTGTAAAAAAAATCAGTAGACCTGTAAACCTGACCGAACTGGTGGGTTTGGTCCAGTACTGAGTTTGGTTCGGTCCGGTACCGATTAAATTTTTCTTAAAATCGGTCAAAATCGGTCTGGTTCTAGTTTTTCTTTTCTAAAACCAGATCGTACCGAACCGAACCGTTTCATATATATATTATAATTTTTTATATTGTATATAATTTTTATATATAATATATAATTATATATAAAATAGTTTTTTATTATATGATAAATTACTAATTAATATAATTTTAAATTTTAAAATCTTATATCATTATAGCCTATTGTATTAATAGTTATACTAATACTATATCACTATAGTCTATAATACAATTATAATATATATTATAATATACTACAATATATTATCACTATAATATACTATAATATATTATTATATATAGTGGAGTATCGGTTTAGGGGAGTAACCGATGCGGAATCTGTTCTTCAAAATGTAAAACCGGTGCATATCGGTTCGGTCCCAAATTTTATTCAAAACAGGAAACAAACCGGACCGGTTACACCCCTAGTTATAATTGTGGTTTATAACCCTACCACGGGGGTTAAACATGGTATCTATCTCAATGTGATGCTCTGATTGATGAAGATGAGGTCTAGGACTTTGATATGCCAAAAGATTGTTGAATGAGAATATTTTCTGAAAGTTTCGTTCTGATATTTTTGGTAACATGTTTTGATTTTGCATTCTGAAAGTAAATGTTTCTGATTCTGCATTCTGAAAGTAAATATTTTGTTCTGCATTCTGAGTTCTGAAAATGCTCATGTTTACATAATAGTATATGTTCTCTACTTGCTGAATTATTGAAAACTCACCCCCTTATCTCCACAATATTTTTCAGATGATTTTGGATATGTCAGTTGAGGATCAAAATTATGAAGTATTGAGTGAGATGATTTAAGAATATTGGATTAAGTATAGAAAGTTTTCGATGAGTATTGGCGATTTTTATTAAGAAATTTTATTGTGTTCTGATGACTTGAAATTTTGAAAAATTGATTATATTGAGGAAATTAGTGTTAATCAAAATTTCTATATGATATTGAGAATTGAGAGTTTATAATTATATTATTGAAATGTGAGTTTAAGTGATAGGTAAACATCTTGGATTCAGTGGGCCAAGATATACCTGGTGTAATGGTAGACATGATGCAACTCAGATCTCTGAGAGGTTGGATAAGTTTGTTGGAAATAGTTATTGGTGTAATTTGTTAATAGGGCTTTAGTCACTCATGGCTCTATATCTTACTCTGATCATCTTCCAATTTGGATAGAACTAGAATATGCAAACATTATAAGGGGTGGTTCAAAGCCCTTCAGATTTGAGCTATGTGGCTTGGGGAAGTTGAATGTTCAAAAATTATCAAGGATGAATGGCTCAAGAGTGATCCTCGTAGTGGCTTGCAAGGTGTTATGATCTATATTTCTAGCTACAATTCAAAATTATAAAGGTGGAATAAAGCAACTTTTGGTAAGGTGCATGTCAAGCTGAAAAAAGCCAAAAACAAGCTGGCTCTGGAACAAGAGAAAGATCCAACAATTTTAAAAGCTAATGAGGTTTGTGTTGCTATAGAAGAAGTACAGAAATGGATGGATAGAGAAGAGATAATGTGGAAACAAAGGTCGAGAGCACTTTGGTTAACTGAAGGAGACCAGAATACAAAGTTCTTCTATGCTAAACTTCCTAAAGGAAGAAAAAGAACTGCATATAAAAAATGATGGATGATGGGGGCAATTGGAAGGAAGGAGTGCACTGTGATCATTTGATTATTAACCACTTCTCTTCCTTGCTTACCTCTGTAGGTTCTCGAGACCAAGAAAACATTCTTGATAAAATGGAGAGGAAGGTCTCTGCTGAAATGAATGAGGACCTTACTAAAGAATACACAGCAGATGAAGTACTCCAAGCAATGAAAGAGATGCACCCTTCTAAAGCTCCTGGACCTAATGGCATGTCACATTTATTCTACCAAAAATTCTGGCCTGAGATTGGTAGTTTTGTCACTTCTGCTGTGTTAAAAGCTTTAAATTCTTGTGATTTCCCACTGTCTGTAAACCACACATACATCACTCCAGTTCTTAAGAAGAAATGTCCTCAAAGAGTTAGTGACTTTAGACCCATTAGCTTATGTAATGTCATATATGAGCTAATATCTAACGTCATTGCTAATAAAATCAAGTAAATATTACATGTTGTCATCTCAGATTCCCAATCTGCTTTTTTGCCTGGAAGACTCATTACTGACAATGTGGTTGTGGCCTATGAAGTACTTCATTTCTTGAGGAAAAAGAAAGGAAAGAAAGGGGTTATGTCCCTTAAGTTTGACATTAGTAAAGCTTATGATAAGGTAGAATGGAGCTTCCTTGAAGCTGTTATAAGAAAGCTAGGTTTTCATGATAAACTAATCCAGCTTGTGATGAAGTGTGTTATGACCCCTTCTTTCTATGTGTTCATTAATGGCTCACCAACTAGTTTTATAATTCCTTCAAGAGGATTGAGGCAGGGAGACCCCATTTCTCCTTACCTATTCCTCCTGTGCACTAAAGGATTAGTTAGCTTATTGAAGGAGGCTGAGAGATCTAAATCTGTCCCTGGTATCCAAATTTTTCGTGGGGCACCCAAGCTAAACCATCTACTATTTGCAGATGATAGCCTGATTTTCTGTGCTGTAGATGTGGATACGACTTCTAAACTAAAATCTCTGATGAATCAGTATGAAGTGGCTTCAGGGCAACAGTTAAACAAAGAGAAAACATCAATGGTTTTTAGTGCAAAATGTAGATATGGATAAGAAGCAGACTATTATGAACCTGTAGAGCTCTTTTCAACTGCAACAATATGAAAAATATCTAGGGCTGCCTCCTTTGGTAGGCAGGTCTAAAACAAGTGCTTTTGCTGATATCAAGCATAAAGTTTGGCTAAATTTGCAAGGGTGGAAAGGAAATATGTTTTCTCAAGGAGGAAAGAAGATTCTCCTCAAGGCTGTTGCTTTGGCAATTCCATCCTATGCCATGAGTTGTTTCAAGCTCCCGGCCAAGCTATATAGTGAGATTAAGAGTATGATGGCCAGATATTGGTGGAGACAGAAAAAGGAGAAAAAGAAAGTGCATTGGATAAGCTGGAAGAAAATGTGTCAATCAAAAGCTGTTGGAGGGATGGGGTTTAAGGATCTTGAGATCTTCAATATGACTAGGCAAAACAAGCTTAGAGATTATTGAAAAATAAAGAGAGCTTATTTCATAAGATGTATGTTGCTAGATACTTTTCTGATGGAAACCTATTGGAAGCTTCTATTGGTGGAAACCCTTCCTATGCTTAGAGAGGTATATGGGAGGCAAAAAACTTCCTTGTGCAAGGTGGTAGATGGAATGTGGAAAATAGAAGATCAATTCACATCTTAAGAGATGCTTGGATTCCTAGGATTCGAAATATGAGGCATGTTTTGTGTGCTGAAAGTAGTAATCAGAGGGAGGAGAAAGCATGTCAACTGGAGGATCATGTATCTTCTTTAATTGATCCTAATACCAACTGGTGGGATTTGTCAAAAGTCAGAGCTCTATTCAATCCAAGAATTGCAAATGTTGTTCTAAGACTACATCTCAATGCCTTAGGTGACATGGATAAATGGATGTGGGAGCATGAAAAGTCAGGTAACTTCTATGTTAAAAGTGCCTACAGATTCTTTAAAACCTACTTAGTGCCTGATTGTGGTGAGCCTTTGAATGGTGCTTTCATGAAGAAATTCTGGAATGCTCTTTGGAGTTAAAAAATCCCTCATAAGGTCAAAGTTTTTGCTTGGAGAGCATGTAAGGAAAGTTTACCCTTTAAGGCCAATCTTACTAATAGAAAGCTGGATATAAGTGGACAATGTTGTTTCTGTCAACACCAGATGGAAGACTTAACCCATGCTTTGTTGTTATGCCCCCTGGTCATGAGATTTGGGTTAAAAAAAATTTGTTTTACGAGACAATTTCCATTTCAGTTCCTTCTTTTCAACTGCAATGGAAATATGTTTTAAGGGTTCAATTGATGAATTAACAAATTTCTTCTTAATGGCTTGGGGCTTTTGGTTTAGAAGGAATAAGATGGTCCATGACCAGATTTCTTTACCAACACAACAAGTCATTGGATTTGCTTTTTCAAAGAAGTTGAGGACAGATAATGTTGTGCATCAGAGGGGACTTCCTACTTCAAAGAATCTGCAGTATAGGTGGTCTCCACCTTCCCAGGATTCTCTCAAACTCAATATAGATGTGGCCCTCTTTTTTGAGTTGAATAAAGTTAGCTTGGGTGCTATATTAAGGAATCATGTATGAGATGTTCTGATGGCTGTAAGTAGAGCAGAATTTGGGCAACTGGAACCAGAGCAAGTAGAAGTAGTGGCTTTGTTGAGAGGATTACAACTTTGCTTAAATATTGGTATTTCTAAACTGATTATTGAAAAAGATTGCTTGTTCTTGATGGAAGAAGTTAACAAGGTGGCTGAATCAAATGTTTCAATCAGATCAGTGGTTGCTGACATTAAAAACCTGATGCTAAGATTTCCTCATTGCACACTCCAACACAGCAACATCAACTAATGAGGCTATCCATTGACTTGCTAGATATGCATGGTCCATTGAAGATATGAATATTTGGTGGAATAGTATTTCTTCTTTCATTGAGAATGTAATTTTTATTGATCAACACTATTCTACACTATCTTAAGGTTTTATACCTTGATGAAATTAAGTTTTTTTCCCTATAAAAAAAATGATAGGAAGTAACTCTCCGACCCCAGCGGGAACGGGGCGTCACAGGTGAAGGAGTGGCAAACTCCATATCCTGAATAGGGATGGGCGGTGGGGCCCCACCTCCCGTCAGTCCTCCCCCAGCTATCATAATCCCACGACCCCTATCCGTCTGCCCCCTTTTTCTTCATCTTTTTCAACATTGCTTTTTGGTTGATTGTCTCTTCCTTTCTTGAGTCTTGTGCATGTTTTATCTTGCGACACCATTGCAAAGTTTTTAAGAATTGTGGTGGGTTAATGTTATATATACAGTCTTGGAGAGTGCACTCCCCACATACTCCATTCGAGAAAAGTGAAGGCTATCATTAAAAAAAAATTATGTGGATCTCAGATTTATCTATTGTTTCAAAAGAAGTGCACGGCCGGAACTGCACAATCAATGACTGTAAATATCATTTCTATTTATGGTGAGTTATGCTATTGCATAAACCAGTTAAAAAAAAGTAGTCATTCGGGGTTTCCTTGATTATTTTGCCTGTATCTCAGTCAATTCCCCTTTTGTGGTACTCATAACGATCATTATGCACATTAGTTTTATTTGAGAGTAACTTTACTTTCACGCTTGGTTTACTTTAATATATATTCACTTTATATTGGATATTTGAAAATTGCCAAATCCAATACGAATTAGTTTATAAAATAAAAGAAATGCAATCAAAATAACAAAGCACTAGGGGGTTTAGGCTTCAGAAAAATTTCCTTGTTTAACAAAGCACTTATCTCCAAATTTGCATGGCACATAATAAACGACACAAACAATATCTAGAAAAACATTCTCACCAAAAAAACACCTCAGAAACACAATTTTTTTTTGAAGTCAGAGCAAAACCCTCTGATTCATGGTTCTGGAAAAACATTTTGAAATAAAGAGACTTCATCAAAAGCAGTATTTGTGTCCAAATCAACAATGGTGTCTCAACTAGAGCATGGTCAGATCCTTGGATCTATACTTTACCCTCTCTTCGACCACAACCAAATCCAACCAACCTCACCATGGATCAAAACATGAGAGTTTCTGAACTCATTTTGGAAGAACCAAGAAGATGGAACACATTACTACTTCAGGCCCTCTTCAACATAGAAACTGTTAATGGCATCCTGAAAATTCCACTCTCAACACATGATTACATTAACAAAGAAGATAAGATCAAATAGGCACATCATAACAGTGGCAAATTCTCAATCAAATCAGCCTATGCCAACCTAACAAATATCCAAAATCCCTCACCAGAAAACCAAAACTCTGAAATCTGGAAAAAGCTTTGGAAACGCAAAATGTAAGACATGCTAAAACTTTTGCTCTAGAAAATAATGCATAATATTCTTCCCACCAAATCACTCATCAAAAGAGTAATACCCACCATCCAAGGAGATCAAATCTTTTGCCTCATCTGCAAGACTGAAGAAGAAAACCTCACCCACCTCTTCCTTAACTGTCCTTTCTCAAGAACCTTATGGAGACAATCCCAATAGCCAATCAACATCTCTACCTTTGCCAATCAATCAATCTCAAATTGGATCAAAATTGTCCTCAATCCTGCCCACCTCATAAAAATCCCAGAGGAGGAAATTCATCCATTCTAACTCTTTGCAACTCTTGCCATGGACAATCTCTAGTTTCTTAGAAACCAAGTTCTCCATAACACGCAATGCCCAACTCCAAAGTGGTTTGTTTCTAGAGTCAAAAAGCTTCATAAAGAACACAGTAAAGCCTAGATCATCAAAGAACATCAACAGGAATTGAAATGGCAGACTCCCCCAGAAGGCTATCATTCATTAACATTTGATGTAGCAGTCCGAGATCAAGGCAGCAACATAGCTTCAGTATGCATATCAGAAAGTGGAATCTCAATCTATGTTCAGACAGATTACATTTACAGCACCAACCCAAACATAGGAGAAGCATCAGCGGCACTTATAACTATCCAGCAAACACTAATCAAGGGCATTAAAAAGATTGTAATAGAATGAGACTCAAAATAGGTTGTACAAGCTATATCAAATCCAAAGGCAGCCACAGATTGGACAATGCAAGCCATAATAAGAGATATTCACTACAGCTTGCACATATTTGAAGACTAGAATGTGAAAAAAAGACATCAATCTCAGAATTGATGCGCACATAACTTGGCGCAATGTGCAACATCCAAACTCAAATTTGAAAGCATCCCCCTCATTTCAATCCCCCAATGTCTCCTAGACTTTCATAGTGGAAAAGACCCTCACTTTATTTGTATAATTATCTATTTATATAATTATCATCAGACTTTGTATTAGCTTCTATTTCATCAATGAAATTTGCCTAAAAAAAAAAGGAAAATGCTACTCATCCCGCTCATTTCTACCGCTCTATTCTACCGCTATGATTTTTTAATTTTTTTTTAATTTTTTTTACTTAGTGATTAAGGAAGTGTTTTTAATAATATTGTGATTTTATAATTTTTTTAAAAAATATTTAAAAGTGTTAAAAAATACATATAAAAAAAAATAAAAAAATTAGCCTAACGGTGGCTCCCGTTGAGCGGTAGACGTAGCACGTCCCAAAAAAATAACAAACTAAACTCATAACCAAAAGAAGTACAAATATTTTTCTTTTAAAAAAGAAATGGGGAATCTTGTGAACGTTTGACTTAAATGAAATGATTTAAGTCTTCAGGCCAAGAAAATAAAATAAAATAAATAGAGAGAATGTAAGCATTGGACCATTGACTACAACTATGACGTACGGGACCATGAAGGACTTTTGGCGAAATTAGACCCAAAATAAATGATTATATAAGCAAACAGAAATTATCTCTGCATTCCATCTGTGCTCCAATTTCACAAGTGGTGTTTTTGTGGAGTATGAGGATTCTAGATGTTCAAATTAGTGGTGACAAAGTAGTCAAGTCATTCACATTGACTTGGAAATTCTAACTATGTGTTTCTTCTCCTCAACAGACAGACATATATATATATATATATATATATATATATTAGATAAAAATTTAAACAAAAATGTTACTCGCACCGAGATGGGTCCGGATTGGGTCTCAACAGATTTTTTTTATTATTATTATTAAGTAATTAAAAAAATATTTTTTAATGATGTTGTAAATTTTTTTTTTTTTTTTAAAAATTTTTAGAGTATTAAAAAAAATTTTTGCTCTTATCGGGCCTATCTCATGCTACACCCTCAGTAGCACTGCTCAAATTTAAACTGATAGGAAGAAGTAAATTCTATTATTTATATTACATCTCACTCTCCTTCATTGTGTGGACTAGACTTATTATTTCTTAATAAATTAAAATATATATGTGCATAATTCAAATTCAAGATCTCTATTTTAATATAATGTAAAATTACCACTTATTCCAAAAATTAAATCAATGTCAAATGATTAATTCAATTACTTGAATTATATGTTAAAAATCTCAAAGTGAAGTATAGTAGGAATTGTCTTCTAGTTCAATTATCCCCTGTGTGGGCCCAAATTTGCTGTCCACTAAAAGATTTAAGAGTAATGTTACGTACAGTCGTGGAGTGTGCAAGTGCCGTACAATTGCTTTAAAAAAAAGTGGGATCTACTATTAAAAAATTAAAAATGAGTATTTCTATATTATGTGACAATCTATTTTATCAGTGTTTTTTATTTTTAATTTAAAATTTAAATTTTGAATTTTAAAATTTTCTTCATTTTCTATAGTTGACACATTAAAATAATCATGTAAGTAAAATTATAAGTATAAATAATATTTTTCCTATTTTATTGAAATGAGGGTGAAATGTTCAAGGAGTTCATATGGGTTGTTCCCTCAGGTGGGGAGGGGAGAGTACATGAGGGGAAGTTCTCATAATATCCCCCCCCCACAATGTTTGCTTATGTGGATTGAGCACTATGACTTGGGAAAAATCATCCTTCTTGATGTAACATCATTCACTGTTGGGTCAATTCTCCCATTATCGTAATTTAAGTGTGTTGAACGGCGGTGATGGCATCTAGAAAGTCTCATTTTAGTAATGATAGATACCTGTAACTCTATTTTATAATATTTATACAAATATATCCTAAAATAAGGATGAGAAATCCTTCTTGTAGTTGTGAGTGTGCAAGCGTCGTGCAGTTATTTTGAAAAAAGTGAATAAATATAGGACCTACATGAAAAAAAAATTAATTTTTTAATAGTAGATCCTACACTTTTTCAAAGCGACTGCACGGCGCTTGCGGACTCCACGACTGTATGTAATATTACTCATATGATTTTTCTTCCTTTAAATATGATACTATTCATTTCGTGACAACATGCTTCTATGACTGCTGGAAGGAATATTTTTGCCTCACCAAATTGAGTAGGGTTTGGTTTGTATTATTGGTGCATAGAATAATGATATATATAAGGCTAGCGTAAAATGAGTTTTTCACATTTTTTCTTGGTAGGACTCATTTTTTTATCAAATACA
Source organism: Juglans cinerea (assembly GCA_961763995.1). Lineage (NCBI taxonomy): Eukaryota > Viridiplantae > Streptophyta > Magnoliopsida > Fagales > Juglandaceae > Juglans > Juglans cinerea. The sequence continues at coordinate 43,314,473 of CAUIVZ010000001.1, read as the reverse complement.
TACGCGGGATTTGTGTATATGAAATTTGTAGACGAATGCATAGAAGGGGTACCAATTTCCCTCGTAGTGGACCTTAGGCTTATGGGCAACAACAGGGTCGGCTCAATGGTAAGACGATTTAAGTCATTGCCTAAGGCCCTAAATATAAAAATGTATTTTTTTAAAAAATAAAAAATAAAAATAATTTCATGAAATAAAATTTTAAATAATTTTTATAGTTTTCAATGTGTGCAAGGTCTTATAATATTAAATTTAATATTTAATACAATGAATTATTTATATTTTAAATAATTTTTTAAGATTTTGCTAGATTGAGGTACAAAATCTACATTGAGGTCTCATTTAAGTTGTTGTTGTAAATATAAATTCACAACAAACTATATTTAAAGATTTTAAATAAAATCTCATTTTATTGTAAAGTATAAAAATATTTTATATAATAATTTATATTTTATTATATTATAAATTATAATGATTAGTGATGGTTATGATTTTTCTATCTCCAATGTAAATAATTATTGAGTAATTCTACATATAACTGTGAAGTGCGTAACCGCCGCGTAATCGCTTTGAAAAAGAGTGGGGTGCACTATTAAAAAATTAATTTTTTTCATGTGGGTCTCATGTTTTATTCATTTTTTTCAAAGCGATTACGCGATGGTTACGTAATTCACAATTATAAATATTTTTTCTTATAATTATTTCCTCGTGAGAAAAGCAAAGATAAAAACATGTAAAGGTCCATCCAAAGCGGATGCCCAAAAATCAAGGCCTAGATCACCATATAACTCCTCACAAGAAAGTATTGAAATTAACCAAACTCTTCTTCTCACTTCCCTCAGACCTAAAAGAATTAAATGCAGCAGCTGGAATACCCACCCACCCTCCCTCCCCAAAGGCAATTCTCACCCCCCTAATTTCCTCCCCTCTCCCTCAACAAATGGCTAAATCCCTTCCTTCTCCTCCTCCTCCTCTTCTTCCCCCTCCGTCATCCCTCTCCCAATGTCCACCCCAACCACAACCAGCACAAACTACCTCACTAACATTGGCCTCGGCTACGCCATCGCTATCGCTCTCGGCTTCCTCGTCCTCCTCTCCACTCTCCTCCTCGCCTCGTACCTTTGCTGTCGCTCCAATCGGTCTTCCAATAACTCCATCAACAACGGCAGGAACAACGGTCATAACGCCAACCCCAGTGACGGTATCATCCTTCCCCGCATAATCTTCGTCGCCGAGGACGAAGACGGAGAGACGCTTGATGAGAACGTCGCCGTCGGGATCGACCAGAGCGTCATCAACTCGTACCCCAAGTTCCCGTACTACTGCAAGGATGGCAACATGGGTACCAATAGTACGACGTGTTCGATCTGCCTGTGCGAGTACAAGGATTCGGAAATGCTCAGGATGATGCCCGAGTGTCGCCATTACTTCCATTTGTACTGCATCGACCCCTGGTTGAAGCTCAATGGGTCGTGCCCGGTTTGCCGGAACTCGCCGTTGCCGACCCCGCTGTCCACGCCGCTCTCGGAGGTCGTGCCACTCTCGCAGTACGCCGCGGATCGGTGGCGGAGGAGGTGATAGATTTGTGGGTTTTTTTGTTTCCCTTTAAATCTTTCTTTTTGGGTAGTGGGTGGTTTGTGGCTTTGCTGTTTGGGTTGTTCGTTTGTATGGTTGCTGACTGGGAAAATTGTAAATTTTGGATAGTTTAGGTATTCGGCTTTTCCTAGGGTCTTTGTGTTACTTAATCATGGTTTCAGTGATCGAAATTAGAGCATAAAGTCTCCTTTTTTTTATCTTAGAAAGAGATGGTTGTCATTGTTTCACAGACATGGAATTCTGGAATTTTATCATTTATTTTTCTAAATGCTTGGGTAACTGGGTTGTACATGTGCATCAGTTTAGTTTAATGCTTTTCAATATGGCGTATGAAATTCCACCTGTTAAACACATCCTTCTACATAACGAGTAAATTCATATGCAGTCTTTCTGTAAGTTTAACGGACATCCTAAGACAGGGAGGTGTTGGATGGAACAGTTCTGCAAGTTTAGTAGTACAACGGGATGCAGTTCCTCACTAGTGCTTGCTCCCACAAGATCATGATCGGGCCTCTAGATTTGTATCATGCCAGAAGGCCCAGAACTGTTGTACTCTGATGGTCTGTTTAACATAAATTGAGGGACAATGTGCAGTTTGAGTGAAAGACAAAGTACCTACCCCGAAAAATAAAAAAATAAAAAAAAGAATAGAAGAATATTGAAGGGGTTGACCAGTTATCTTGAAGTAATACGAAGTTCTAAGAAGGGAAAGTAATTCAAATTAACAACTCGAACTGCTTGGATAATCCTACCGAGAAGAAAACCAAAATAATAAAAAAATAAAATCTGTGGACTCTGATCTCAATATCCATTTCTTCAGCAACACTTAAAACTACATGGTATAAGTTTATAACTTCAGTTATGATCAAAGGCCAATCCTCCCCCTCCCTCCTCTTTTCCTGCAAAGTTTTCAGCTTAGAATCTCAGGTATATCGTTCAAACCATTTTGCTCTTTTACTTTTTTCTCTCAGTCCAAATTCTGTTTTTTATCGCTTTCAAGGATTACTGATTTATTGCTGTAAAGATCATTTCAGTTTCTGTAAATGCTGTTGTCGCTGTTCCTTCTGCTGAAAAGAACTCTGGGAAATTTCAAAGTCCAGTTTTTAAAGTACAGAGCTGCCAAAACCAAACAATTTTATGAAGTTAAAAGCGTGGAGAGGGCGGCTTCACAAGCCAATCCTTTTGTTGGTTATCTTTGCTATTCTCATGTCCATTGTCACCTTATCCAAATTCTACTCTGTCAGATCTCTTTTTCCTACTGATACTTTCTGCAACCACATGAAGCCTGAGAGCCGAAATGGAACTGGAAGTGAAGTAAGAATTACCATCCAAACAGTAATTCAGAAAATCCAACTAGGGATGAGCACGATGAGAGATATGCCGACCAACTCATCCTCATCAGCATCACTATCAAGATACAGTGCGTTTCTTGCTGATATCCTTGTGCTCATCGAGTCGACATGTGCATCTTTACCATCCGGTGAAGATCCTCATCAGCATGACAGTGAAAGGAGTAGTCTCCATACTCTATCCAATGAACCTGCAGATTATTTCTTCATTGAAGAGATGCGCAAGTATGTAAGAATGAAGCCCAACAGACTAGGTAAACAGAACTTCATGGGAGCAAATGGAACTTTCACTAGCATCGTCCATGCTGGTTTTGCTGTGAAGCTTTAGCTTGAGGAGTATATGGATTACGATATTGGTGAAATCTGCAATGATGATTGGAAACTAGCTCAAAAGCTGATGATTCATGGCTGTGATCCGTTACCAAGGAGGAGATGCTTCTCAAGAGCCCCAAAGCTATATAGCAGGCCATTTCCCATCAACGAGTCCTTGTGGAAGCTCCCCGACAATAGAAATGTCAGATGGAGTCAGTACCGATGCAAGAACTTCATTTGCCTGGCCAGCAATTCCACTGGAAAGGGATTCTTCAAATGTGCAGATTGTTTCAACCTTTCACATCACGAAATTCCCAGATGGATTGAACAGGTAAACTTGCAGCCGAACGCAAAATCTGGCTGCAGATTTCCTTATACCTGAAGTGCTAGGAATTAAGCCTGGAGAGATCAGAATTGGATCAGATTTCAGTGTTGGAACTGGGACTTTTGCTGCAAGGATGAGGGAGTTCAATGTCACAATAGTCTTAGCAGCTATCAATCTGGGGGCACCCTTCAATGAAATGATAGCTCTTCGAGGACTTGTTCCTCTCTACTTGACAATAAATCAACGGCTCCCCTTCTTCGATAACACTCTCGATATGATTCACACGACAAGATTTCTTGATGGCTGGATTGATTTTGTGCTTCTGGACTTTGTATTGTATGATTGGGATAGAGTTATAAGGCCTGGGGGTTTGTTGTGGATTGACAGCTTTTTCTGTTTGAAAGAGGATCTGGATGATTATTTAGAAGCCTTCAAGATGTTAAGGTATAAAAAGCATAAATGGGTTGTGGTTCCAAAGCTGGATAGAGATGATAGACAGGTATTCTTTTCAGCTGTATTAGAGAAGCCACCTCGACCTTTCAGATAATCGTAGTGTTGCATCCATTCATGCTCATGATAATTCTACTTCTCTGATTTAGTCTAGTTGCCATAATGTTGATGCTTGAATATTTGACAGGAGTAAGCATCTAAGGTATTCTCAGAATACATCACTACTATTTATTATTTTATTATTACTTTTCATATACTTTCACTACTATTCAATATTCTATCATTACTTTTTCACTACTATTCACAGAATACCTTACTACCCAAACGCAACCTCAAAATTGTGTCAACAAATTGAAACAATTGAAAGATATTGTGAATGTGGTCTAATAATTTTGGTATTTCCTTCAAAGTGTCTAAGAAACATTATATTTGCAAGTTTGTATGGAGGACGGACCATCTACATGATAGAAATCTAATTTTAGAAGAAGTTCAAAATTAAATTCTCTTGCAAATTGTATGATGTATTTAATTATTAAACTAGGTAGTAACCACTCAATCATTGATTTTGCATTAGGGTCAAAATAGTCCATTATTAGTGAAAACATACTTTATGAATGAGCATCCAATGAAGTAAGGTACTTTTTGGTTAAAATGATAGGATAGATTATACAAGTAGAAAAGATTTTAGGAAAAGAGAAATCAAAACTGATTCAATTACAAGTCATATATAATGATGGGTGACACTTGAAGAAGCAAATCTATGCTCTCTCTCTCTCTCTCTCTCTCTCATTCCTTCTATACCTATCTTCCCTTCATACATTTGTGTATAATATCGGATTTGTCTATCATATTTTGGGATTCACCTCCTATACATTTTTAATTTTTTTATTATTTTGTTTAGAATAAAATAAAAATAGAAAAAGGAAAAATCAAGTGATAGTTTGTAAATTTTACATTGATGGAGGTTCTTTTAAATAAATATTTATTTCATTTCATAAATTTACCATATAACACCTATTATCTTATTTTTAATGCAAATTAAATACATGTAAAGTCAAAAAAAGAAGGCACACGAATCAAGTAGAGTTAGAATAAAAAGAATTGCGAAATGATTTCTACCGAGTTTCAAATAGACAAATCTCATACAAGCCTTTGTAAAAAGGTAGATCTCACCTTAAAAAAATATAAAAAAAATTATTATTTATTAGTAGAACTTATTGTTTTATAAAAAACTTATATGAAGCTTGTCTATTTAGAACTTGTATATAATATTACTCTTTTTGAGACGATTTGGAGAGTACCCTTGGCCACTCACGTGGAACCCACCCTGATTTAACCCCACCGACCCTTCAAAAGTGGAATCAGCCGTCCATTTCCATTTTCCACCATCTCTCCACTCATATTCAGTCACGTGTCTCTCACTCCGGTGGCTTTCCGTAACATCCACCGTCCACCACGGCATGTACTGTATTGGCATAAAGTAAGCAGTTTAAAGGATACGATACAAAAATGCGCCGTCAAATCTAACGCTTCGCATCTCGAACGTATCTAATCCAACGCCGTCAATGTTTGCGGTCACAAATTCTCCGAAGCACTAGGCTCGTTTCCCACACCTTAGGCTCGGGCTCGGCGTGATCACTGATTACCTTCCAAACAGTCACGATCTCACCTCATTACTCGCCTTTTATATATGTCTCGCTGAGATTTCTCATTCGATTCCTATTTTTCATTTCAATTTGTTTATGGTTTTTTGATTATCTTCTTTTGCTGTCTGATTTGGAGCTTTGGTGTTCGGAAAGAATGGCGGATCAGTCTGAGAGTGCCGGTTCGACGGTCGAGTCGGTGACGGAGAAGATAAGCGAGAAGATTCACGCGCACGACTCGTCTTCATCGGATTCGGATGACGAGAAAACGGTGTCGCCATCCTCGTCGGCGAAAGCCAAGGTTTTCCGTCTTTTCGGGAGGGAGAAACCGGTTCACCAGGTTTTCGGCGGAGGAAAGCGTACGGTCATAGTCTCCCTCCTTTAGATTACATCTTGATATGATATGGGATATGTTATCAGATTGAGTAGGCATTACCTGGCCGTGTTTTTAAATTATCTTTAGTTAATTTTTTTTTCTTGGAAATATTAATCCTTTTTGAAGCAACGAGGCTGATCCGATATGAGCGCCAAAAGAGTGCTTAGTCCGATTTCTGCTTTTTTTCGAAAGTGATGGGAGTACTTTTGAAATGAGAGGAAACCTATGCGTTTGGACTTTTAGGAACATAAGCTTGGTTTTGTTCTTTGTCAAATTTTGCTCAATGATCCATATCGGCATTGAGCTAATTTGGCGAATTGTGTTTTTAAATCTCTCATAAAGCTTTTAAGCCCGGTTTGCTTGCTGGTGAAATGTCGAAATTGTTATGCAAAAATTGGATTTGAAGTATGTTTCTTGAGAACCCATCAGAAAGTGATCTTAAAATTCACGTTAAATCTTTTTTTTTTTGTTGCTATCGATATTCACATCAAATCTTAAAAATCCGATTATAGGTCAGAAAGTTAGCTAGCGTTTAACCAAATTTCTGAACTTGTTGAGACGATTAATATTTCCCTGGTGACTTTTAATGTTTCCCGGAAGATTGCAATTCTGAAGTGAAACAATTTATCTTTTTCTTCAACTAAGGTACTAAGAAGCAATGCAAGTGTTGATTATGTCTTTAAATTGTGTACTTTCCCTCACTTCTTCGATGATTTGGTGCAGCTGCTGATGTGTTCTTATGGAGGAACAAGAAGATTTCAGGCGGTGTTCTCGGTGGAGCCACTGCAATCTGGGTTTTCTTTGAATTGCTTGAGTATCACCTGCTTACTCTTGTGTGTCATATTCTGATTCTAGCTCTTGCAATCCTGTTCCTGTGGTCCAATGCCTATACCTTTATCAAGAAGTAGGCGTTATGCTTCTTCACATTATGAGCCCTTAATCTATATAAATTTCTGTTCTTAGGTATCTAGGCCGTGATTTTCATATATAGTTCTATTTAATTTATTGCCTAAGATGTCTATCTGTAGGACTCCACCCCGCATCCCAGAAGTTCATCTTCCTGAGGAGCCATTCTTGCAAGTTGCCGCAGCCCTGAGAATTGAAATTAACCACGCTTTTGCAGTCTTGCATGATATTGTGACTGGAAGAGATTTGAAGAAGTTTCTCATTGTACGCTTTGTCTATGTTTCTTTGGAAAAAAAAAGTTCACCTTGTAGTTTAGAAAAGTCTTCAAGTCTTTAGTGGATTAGCCTGTTGTGATCTTTTAACTTGGTGCGCTTGTTGGTTTAGCAAGTATATAGTTTTTGGTTAATTTCTGTTGTATGGTTTCTGACAAAATTGTGTTTTCCATGTCAGGTCATTGCTGGCTTATGGGTAATTTCAATTGTGGGGAGTTGGTGCAATTTCTTGACCTTGTTCTACATATGTAATATCCACAAAACTTATGTTTATGTATATGCTATTGAACATAATTTTTATATTGTGTACTGAATTTGGAGAATATTGATTTGGAAACAGCTTTTGTTTTGCTGCACACCGTGCCTGTTCTGTATGAGAAGCACGAGGACAAGGTCGATCCATTTGCAGAGAAGGCAACAATCGAGATTAAAAAGCACTATGCAGTGTTTGATGCTAAGGTATTGAGCAAGATTCCAAAAGGTCCATTGAAAGGAAAGTTGGCATAGAGTAGTAGGTAAGGCGTTTTCTATTGTTGGACAACCCATCTAGGCAATGGGTTTTGTAGGTTGTGACTGTGCTCGTACTTTTTTATATTTTCTAGAGCCTCCCAAAGTTGTTTATTAGTGTTCTCAGTTCCCATTTGGTGGATTTGGTATGTGAACTTAGTTGCAAGTTTTAGGTGTGAAATTTGCAATTGTACTTTTTCGGTGACATTCTAATGGCACCTCACTATAGGTGTTTTTCTGAACAACTTTTATTAGTATATTGAAAGCCTTCTTTTACTGTGGGTTTTACTAGTGTGGATGGGGCTTGATTCTATTTCTATTTTATAGACCCTTTAATTAAGGGAAAATGTTTTGTACAACTCCTCTGGGAAAAGAAATAGGACCTACTAAAAAGCTCGCTTTTCTAGGGTGGGTTTTACTGTTTTTTAAAGGCCATGCAAGCCATGCCTGTATAGCATTAGTCTTGATTAAGTTCCCTGGATGTCTCTATCCTTGGAAATGTATGCAAATTCTTCTCATTACAACTATAAAAGAAGACCTCTGTTTTTACGCCTCACATCTGCTTGAACCTCATGTATAAAACTAAAGTATCTATGCATGAGCGTTGTCTTTGGCACAACCACATCGACTACAACCAAGAAAGGACTACCTTCTCTTGCTGATAAAATCTGAATAATAAAACAGCCTATATTGACGGTAGCAGTACTTCTTTTGTGACATTACACAGCAACATAATCCACTAATACGTGCATCCTGCTGCTAACTCTTCTTCCAACATGAAATTAAAGCAAAAGTGCAAAACCCACAATTTTTTGAGCATGCAGTGGTGTTAAAAATTTGAGGGCAGTAATGGTTTAATTTCTTTTAAAAACCCCAATTATAATATTTGAAAACTCTCCCTAACGGAAATGCTATACATCAGCCATTATTTATCCCCACGTCTACAGTTTTTTGTTATTTTTCATAGTATGTGGTAGTGAATAAAAGCTGATGAGAAGAATTATTCATAAAAAAAGCTTTAAACATTAAAATTCTTATAAATTATGGAATCAATAAAAGGAACCAAGATGGTTGGTTACCAAAAAAGGAAAAAAAAAATCATGGTCGGTATAACGAAGCATTCCTAGTGAAGGAGCCAATACTTGGGTTATAATCTGAAAGCATCGTTTAAATTGTTCACTTTCTCACCATCTAAATCCTTCTAAATCCTTGGGCAAAGTAAGATAACTCTTTATAATAAAAAATCAAATAAAAAACCCGAACTCCAACGTATTATATGTCTCTCACAAAATTCCAATCTACCAAAAGAAAAATACATGCAGTTCTCGCGTCGATGCAAAAAGTCAAAAAGTTGGAGCTCATGAGTTATAACTTAAGACAAAAAGAACTGCCAATGGACTAAAGAATGGACGGTGATCATCCGCCGCCAACGGTTTGAATTTTTACTTTACTTTTCAGAGGATTATCCCAGCAACTAAATTAAGAAAAACAATAAGAGAGAGGCGAAGATAAAAAGGGTTGCAATAAGATATGCGTATGCATGAATACGATTTCTGAAAATAAGAAATAATTACGGGAACAAGAAAAGGGTTTTCCCTCTTTTGGGGCACCCTGGCTGGTCAATCTCGCAAGTTAAAAGCTCTTGAATTTTGGGATCCAAGAAAACGAATACTACACGCAGCCAAACGAAGAAACTTTTATTTCAATGTAAAAGAATTAATTGAAAAAGATAACATCGACAAATTGTAGGCTATACCTTTGATTAATTACATAATCCAACACATTTTCAGTATTTTGGTAGCAGTCTTGAGTTCGGTGGATCCGACGATGTGAGAGGAACTGTTGAGAACTCGGATTCGAGATTTCCACGAGACGGTAACGGACTAGAATTCTGGCTCGGCGAGAAGTTTAGTCTTGAGAAACTCGATGCTGTAATAGAAGTGTTTGGTGTTTGGTCGGCCACAGGTGGACCAACAATTGCAGCATTTGAACCTCTTCCATGTGAATCTTCCTTATATCTGCTGGCATTATCGGCCAATTCCCTTTTCTCTCTTTCTTCGGTTTCCTTGAGAAGAAAATCGACCCATAGATCTGCAAAGGACTGGTAGAGAAGAGGATGCTCTTTAATGCACAACATGCAAACAGTGGAGGGGGAAAAAAGAAAAGCAATACAAAAAACACCCAAATATTATCTATGACCAGGCAAGATGCATTTATGTGAACACCAGACAATTAGGCCTCGTTTGTTTTCACATATGAGATGAGATGAGTTGAAATTAAAGTTAAAAATTGAATAAAATATCGTTAGAATATATTTTTTTAATATTATTTTTGTTTTGAGATTTGAAAATTTTGAATTGTTTATTTTATTGTGTGGAAATTTGAAAAAAATTATAATGATTAGATTAAATGAGATGAGTTGAGAGTAGTTGTGAAAACAAACGAGGCCTTAATCTCTGAATAAAAATATTACCTGGTTGTCAGATGCTGTGCTTGCAGATTCGGCTGAACCCCCTCCCAAGATGCCACCGACTAGGCGGCCAGGTAGCCCTAGCACTCCACGTACAACACCTTTGCCTGCACCTTGTTGAGCACCACCTATCCTCTGTTTGTCTTCATCAGAGAACCCCAACATACGAACCATAAGATCCAGAACCTGCCCAAATATATAATAAACAACCTGAGCTAGCTAGATGAATTAATTTTTTGACAAGCCTAGTTAGGTGAAAGTTGTCAACAGGACAACTACTTCATTCGGGATGGAAGATCTGTAAGCAATTACATTTCCCCTGCAAAAACAGTCCATAAGACTGGTGCTCAGCTGTGGATTATGCACGATGCATATTCTATATTGGTTGTTGTGGGGAACTGTCAAAGTCAAGAACTTTTTTGGCTCTAAAGGGTTCCAGCCTTAATAAAGTTAGGTCTTGAAAGAATTTGCCCATGAAGGCGTGGGATCTCAGCTAATTTGTGTATTCTCTGGTTTTTGTAGTTCCTTGTATTTCTTTTCTTTTCCCCTTTGGATTCCCTCCTTCCCTGAGAGGACAGTCATTTGTATTACACTATTTTTCAGTAGGTTCATTTCTTTTGCTATAATGATGCCCAACATATATATGCATACAAAACATTCTTCAATAGAGCCAAACCATGAAACTTGATAAACCAGCCAAAGTCAATGATGACATTCAGGTTCAAGTCATCCAGTTATACCCCCACCTAAATGGGGCATGAACAATCCGGCGCATGTACCGCAGATGAAGAGAGTATTAATATCCCAGCACGCATCCATAAGCAACTAAAATAGTATTATGAAATATACATACCTCTTTGCTGTGGTTTCTTTGGAAGTAGGTCACCAGTAACTTGATCACAATCCGCCTGCGCACGTCACCAGTCATATAAACTATATGTTTTCCTCACATGAGGCAATGTGGTAATGACTAATGACAACCAATTGGTAGAAAACCAGTAGTTAAAAGAGGTTTGCTGAAACTCATTGAGACATCTACTTTGTATTTTGATTGCAACTAGAACAGTGGGAAACCCAGAAATAACCCATGTTGAAGAGCATGAATTTTAATTCAAAATTAAATCCAGCTAACCTGTCAACAAGAAAATCTGAGTCAATTGACATCCTATTAAGCCTCGTCATACTCTGCTCAAGAGCACGCCGCAATTTTGCATTGTCTTCCTCAAGCTTATTTACTCTGCTTTTCCATTCTGTTAGTGTTCTTTCAGATTGGGAAATTGTGGCCAAGATTTCATCCTTCTCCCCCTTCAATACCTCTGCTCGTTGATCTGCATCCTAGAGATGATACAGAAAAGAAACAACCTAAGGCCAAGAGTGGCATTTAATGACATGACAAATATTCCCAGCCTATAGAAGTCATGATAAGCTTCATTTCGACAAGACAAATAAGTGGCATCCTTAAAAAGTAATGAGAATTAAAATGATCAAGGCAGCAGGAAAAAATGCATCTATTCAACAGAAGAAATATATGACTTGTACAACGATGTCATTGCAGGCTAATATAGGAAAGACTTTGAAGAGGGGAACTACGAAGAGTTGTGGTCTGAGTTGTTCAAGGGAACCAAAGTCCTTTTAGGCTACTTTGAGGGAGCTGGCCATTTATTTATCTTTTTAATAGGTAAACAAAATTTTATTGATAGTAGGAATTGGCAAGAGCGTATACGTGACATACACAAGAGCATTGCCTAAGCGTGCTAATTTGGTGATACAAGGAATTCAGGAAAAGCATTGCCATCAAAATCAATTAAAATCGACCAATGGAGTAAAGTACTGAAAAAGAAATTTCTAGGAGGAAGCTGGCAACTTATAAAATAATTTCGATGAGAAACTGATTTATATACTATCGATGACCACTTTTACTAATCAATGACAATGACAAAGCTTTTATGATACAAATTCCCAACACTCCCAACTGAATATAACTGTAGCTTCAAATAATTTAATTTTAAAAAAAAACTAGCTCCAACAAGAATCCTAATAAACAGGAAAGAAATAATGTTATTTTAACTAATCAACTGATTGAATCCTAAAAAAAGGTCAAATAACCAGCTTGAGTTATAACATAGCTTATTATGTTGCATCAAGATGGTGCAATGAACGTTCAGCTAGCTCAAAAATGGAAAAATACAGAAGTAAGCATTTAAAGGGAGGGATGCATACTTTCAACAATTTCGAAAGTTTAGCTGAGTCTTCCCTTGCCCGCGCCAAATCTCCTTCCAAATGCTCCTATAAACATTTATTCAAACTGGAATAAAAACCATATTCTAGAAAAAACATGGCTCTTACTGACATGTCCCAATAGCTTGCATTATAAGGTGTCAAAAAGAAATAAATTCATGAAGAATTAATGTGCTTACCTTAGCTTCAATTTCAGCATAGTACTGACCAAGAGCAGTTTGTAGATTAAGAAGCTCAACATTTTTGGCATCAATTGTGGCCAAACAGTTGGCAAGTTTTTTATTTAGGTCATCAATAATTTCCATTGACTTCTGAATTTCATGGTTGTTGATCGTCTTAATTTCCTCCTGACTTGCAATGGCCTGCTTCAGCGCTTTCTCCAAGTGCAATATTTGAGCCTTTTGATATTCATTATTTTCTCGTAGCTGTTCAATGATTTTGCTGTCCTCATCCATTTTCTCAGACTCTTCAGACTCCTATATTATCGGAGAAAGAAAGCTTGAAAAATACAATATATTGTGATGTAGAGGATGCCAGATCTACCTAGAATCTCACACAAGCAATAGAAAGTGAAGGTGATGCAGTGAACGAAGTGAAAGTTAAGAAACCAGTTCATGGAAACTTGTGATCTATAAAGAAAAATTAGAAACAATTTGATGTACACAAGTTCTGAGAGGAACATAATACCAGTCAAGTGTGAGTTCAACATAGGAAACTGGGGCAGTAAAAAACCAGCTTATTAGATTAAAAAAAAAAAAATCTTCTTACATGGCTGCCTCCTTCCAATGGTTATTTGCAAGCGGACAGAGCTTCTAGAGGCAATCCTGGAGAGGCAGATTGGGGTGATGTGATTAGATATAGTGATGGGTCCTTTGCAGCTGGTTTCTTTTTGTATCTTGGAGTTGGCACTGACACATGCAAAACTTTCAACTTTGAAGAATGGGCCGAGTTTATGTTATCACTTGGGGATTTTGTTATTGGAGGTGGAGTCGGATTCTCTTCTGGTGGTAAAATGGTTTCTACATGATAATATTTGGGAAGGCATCATTGCTTTAGGAGAGGTTCTAAATTTCAGATTAAGTCATGTCTATCAAGAAGGAACTTGTTTGGTAGATGGTTGAGCTCCTCTTGGGGCTTCCAATTGTTCTGCTTCTCTCCTTACTGCTCAGAGCCTTCCAACACCTCCAGATGGTGTCTCTTTTGACACTGAATAGCAATATTATTATAGGACATGGGCTTTTCTTTGTTATTTCAACCAATACCTTAGTTGGGTTCAGTGATAGGTTTTATTTGTAACAACATGGCATCCTACTGATAATAAAAAAAAAAAGGTATATTGCTGCTATAACCATAGAATTCCTCCGCCACAAGTGAGAATTTTTAATAAAATTTCTGAGGTAATCTCTTTTAATTAAAAAAAAATCTGTTTTTTAGTATAGAAATTTTATTATATTTAATGTTTTTCGAAAATGTCATAACTGTAACAGAAGAGCAAAACTTGCAAACCAAACAAATAGGAGTACAAGTATTAGATTTCTGCTTTAATATATTATGTTAAAGTAGAAACCAGAAATTTCACATTGCAACTGATATGTCATGCACAGATAGATAGACAAATTGACGGGTGGTTCTGCTAGAGATAATAGAAGAGTTATAGACACTTGACCTTTTCTAACAAATGCTGCTTAAGACGGGCCAATTGTTGCAATGCTTTGTCCCTTTCCTGGCGTGTTTCCTTCAAATCTTTATCCAGTTTTTCCAAACTTCGCTCCATTTGTTCCTTTCCAGGGAAACTTCCAGATGAATTGTCCTCCTGTGAAGAAAAATAAGTAATAACTGCTTTAGGAGACAAGGAGATGATACAAGTGCATACCACAATGATGTATAACAATGCCACTTAACATCATTACACACACTTACAAGAAAGAGGAACATGGGAGAGGGGGAGAGAGAGAGAGAGATCCATCTTAAGCACAAACAACAGAAAAATAAGGTATGGTGTTCCCCAACAATTTCTATACCTCATTCAAACTAGTTGGATGTTTACTTAAAGGCTGGGAAGCATCTAATCGCACCTCAGTTTGAGCGTTCCTGCTCATTTCCAGAGCAACCTCGAGTTCATTTTTCTCCATCTATACAATTATGACATTAGAGTGGATTTGGGTGCACCATTTAATAAAAAGCAGTATAAAATATTTTTGAGTAATAAGATATGATGCACTTCATAAGTGAAACACAAACGGACATCTACAAATTAACAACCTTAAGACTATTGTTTTCCTTCTCTAGGCTTGCAATTACTCTTTTCAAACTTTGCGCAATGTCATCAGCGCCTTCCTCCTTCCATCCTTTCAGTTCCCTTTGCAGTTGTTTTATTTCTGAAATTTTCTCATTCAACTCGTTTCGTATGTTGTTCATCTCATCAGAGGTCTGCTAACAAAGAAGAGGATATGTCATACCAAAAACATAGCTCAGGACAGCAATGGGTCATCTAGAAAAGTAAACTCAAAAAAGAATTAAGAAACAAAATTTTGTTATTGGTAATTAACATACAAAATCTTGAAAAAAATTAAAGAAAACAGAATGTAGAAATCAAACATGAGAATGTGTGCATTTAGAATCAGACAATAAACTAGTTTATATTTTCATACAACATACTGAATATAGGAAAAATTATGAGTTCTATGGCCTTAGAAATGAATAATAATGCCAGCGGAAAGTATTAAGCCAATCATCACCCAATATCAAAACTCACTCTGTCTCTGTCGAATTTCAGTGATTTGAGCTCCCCTTGGAAAGATTCCTTCAATTTCTGTTCCTCTGGGGATGCAAAATGAAAAGCAGGCATCTCAAAACAACAGATTGTTGAGAACCATTTCTGGATTTTCAGACTGAAGAACTGTACCTTGTAATTTTGACTGAATATTTTCCAACTTTGTGCGTTCTTTTTCAAGTTCCATCCTCAACTGTTTTAACTCATGAGTGACCTGCACTGCTGCAGGGGACCTATTTTTCTCTTCTAGCGAATCTGCAAGCTCCTAGAAGGCATTCATATATCTGTTGTCAAGTTCATTCATCATTAAAAGAAAAGAGTACAGCAAAATGGGAAAAAAATGCATTGTGCCGAAACACATAAATACATTTGTCAAATCAAGTGTCGTGACCCTTCTTCCCCCAGCCCCCCCCAAAAAAAAAAACACATTTGCATTTGTAGTCTGAGTCTCTATACAGACGAAAGTGCTTTAAAAAAAAAAAGAATAACAAAAAGTAACGAAATAGTCCAGCCAAATAAAGTAAAAATGAAGTTGCTCAAACTTCCTAGGAAAATACAAGTATTCAGAACGAAAGGTGCAATTACCTTCTCCCTCCCAAGCAAGTTTGAATGTTTTGCTTCCATCTTACTTTGAGTGACAACAGATTGAACAGCATGTGTGATTCCATTGCTCATTCCATCCTGTTTGGAGACAACACCATTGTGTATCTGGTTTCCAGCATAACGGATTTTTGCTTGAGTTGAGATTCTATGCTGTCGGTTGGGTGATTGATCAGCACTCCCCTGAAAGTCGCCAACAATTCAGCCAATACCCAATACCAAATCTTTATATATATTTGATAAGATATATATATATATATTGATCACACATGGTATAATAATTGCATGATTCAATATAAAGGTCTACTTTCTCCAGCAGAGACGATCAGAGTGTATTCTTTTTTTTTTATTTGCACCGGGTGTCCGAGAACAACGTCCCGAGTAATCCCAGTGGTGCACAGGTCCTCGGCAAGAAATTTCCCGCAAGTGCACCTCGGGTAATTCAAGGAGAAAATCCCCCAGTCCAATGGCCCCTAGAGATTGTTTGCACCCAGTGGGATTCAAACCTTGGACCTTGGAGGGAGCATACCAGCAAGACCAAGGCTTTTACCATTTGAGCCAACCCCTAGGGGTTATCAGAGTGTTATTCTACAAAAAAGGATGGAGTATATAAGAGAATCGCTTGTACTCTAATCCCCAATACATCCAAAACCCCACATTGTAACAAGAAGGCAAGATAACTTTTATCCTTTGCCTTATTCTCTTCCAGGACACAGTATGGATGGAAGAGAAATAACAAAGGGTCGCAAAGAAGAGAATAAAATCATGTAGTAACGGCAAATCTTGATTGACTTTTAAACTGAGAAACAAAATTATATGCCCTTACTGTCACATACTAGGCCATTTCAAGAGAGAGAACTAAAAAAACTCTTTTGAAATTGCCAAATGCAAACATTCTTTTGTCCTGTTATGAGGATGAGGCTTTACGGTATATGGGAGATTAGGGTTTACATTTTTCTCACTACTATTATGCTATAACATAAGAACACGCTCTAACTCATACACAACCACGTGTCAAAGTCTTATAATATCTGAACATGTGTGCAGCTACAATACCTGCCATTGTACTACCCTGTAGGAAATATAGGTTCCCAAACCTTTTGCTCTTCTTCACAACCATGAAGTATATAAAAGGACAAATCCAACTAGCGAGAAGAACACTAACATATATACCACATTAAACATAGTGGGAATATCCTCCAAACTTCTAAATTTTTGTGACTTCCAAAAGGATTCCACCAACATATATACCAACTACTCCACTATCTGCTATGACATGAACCACTCAATCCCAAAAGTTCTGAATATCACTAGACATCTCACAATGTAGCAGAAGATGATCGATGCTTCCCCATTCTGCTTACAAGACAACACTAACCCATAATGACAATATTCTGCTTCCTCAAGTTATCCATTCTTAAGATCTCCCTAAGGCTGTCATCCAAACCAAAAGTGCTACCCTTGAAGGCGCCTTGTTTCTCTAAGTACTCTTCCAAGGAAATGAAGAGCCAAGTGAAGGGACAATCACATTGAAGAAGGGTTTAAACTCAAATATTTTAAAATTCAAGAAGTGGATAAGTGGTCTAACAAGGATCCGATAAATTTTATCATAACCACCTCTTCTCCACCTAAAGGAATGCAACCTGTTAAAGAACGAAGAGAATAACTCCACCTCCCAATCATGTGTTGATCTGATAGAAGTCTTGGCATGTTGTCGGAGATTTGCAGATGTTCTGCAACTAAACCCTTCTCATAACAAGATATATGAAACAACTTCAAGAAAACAGTCTTCCAAATCTTGTTTTAGACCCATTATGTACCTCATAACAATACAAGATAAGCCTCCCAACTACTACTTTTTTCCCACGCCCCAACCCCAAAAGGTCCATTGACCTCATTTGAACACCATCCTCACCACATGCTATCATATTTGGCTTCCAACAGTAATCCCCACAAAGCTTCTCTCTCCGTGTTATAACACAAACTTTGTTATACAAAGAAAAATCCTAATCACCAAACCACCTAACTAAATTAGAGTGCAAATCTTGGACCACTGGATTGGGTGGAACTTGAACTCATTGTGAATTCTTCCCCACAAAAAACTCCTTTGAAGCTTCTCTAGATGTTTTGCTACACCAGCAATGGTGAAGAGACGCAAGAAATATGTTGGCAAGTTAGAAAGATCTTAATCAAAGTAACCCACCGCCTTTGGATAAATATAATGTCTTCCACCCAACTAGGTGACGTTCCAACTTCTCCAAATGCTATAATCAATGGATTTCATCTTAAACGATGCCCATAATGGGAGACGCTGATACTTCTTGGGAAAAGATGACCCTACCTTCGTGTTAAACACTCAATATCATCTACCACTCCAGTTAGTTCTAATTCTGACTAGGCCAAATTAATTTTCAGTTCTGAAACAACCTCAAATTTTAGGAATAAATAGCGCAATAATGGAGATGATCCATTATAGCCTCAAAAATAATCAAAGTATATCGAAAAATAGGAGATGAGATAGGATAAGCTCTTCATTTTCTCTCATCCCCATCAAGAAAACTGATAGGGGCCCCCTGTTGACAACAGCTAACAACTTTCTACTAGTGCCTCCATTAAAAAAAACAGTTGAACTTTATTAACGATAACAACAAGGTGTTGCCCGAGTATATAAGGCCTATACATGAGAAACACCAATCAAGAAAACGAGAAAAAAAGTAAGAAGTCCTGAAAACATGAATAAAAAAACAAAATGAGCAGACATCCAGTGATATAGGTTTTTAAAGAAAAAATCCTTAAGGTCATGTCTGCCCCCGTCTTCTCCTTATCCTCAAAGCTTGAGTTGTTCCTCTCTCTCTAATCACTGATCATACCAAGTTGTGACCGGGGCCTTATCACCATCCAAAGTGTTCACCACTTTAAAAAACTAACTCTCATCAAAGGCTCTTTCCATCCACATCATCCTCTTCATCGATGGAGTCAAAGCTAAGACAATCCAAAATTGGCCCTGGTAAGCCTTTAATCACATCAAAAATACCTCTTGTGCAGGATTACTTTATCTCATATTATCTCATCCACTCGTTTGTTATCGAAAATTAGTTTTTAATGATACACACAGCCTAAGATATGCAGCCCATTTTGACCAAATTTTGGTTTTTCAAAAGGGTAATGCTCGGTTAGTTTGTTTAACTTTAATTCTCAGTTTGATGCAGAGTTGTTCATTACCAAATGAATAATAATCTAGACTGGCCCCAAGGATAGAAATTAACTTAATTTGGCTCCACGTATTATCAAATTATTTTTTCCTGTCTCATCAAGTTGTTCTCTTTCCTTAATTTCCAAAATAAGAAATATCTCCCATTTGTGAGCTTTCCTGGTTTTCTGAAAATTCTTCCAACCCAAAACTAAAACAAACCAACAATCTTCCCAACCCAACTAACTCAATTTATGGGATTTTTTCAGTTGGTGTCTATAATCAATAGGTGATTATAAGCTTTCTCCTTAATTTCCCAACAACAATTATCACATAATAAATGACATTAGCTACTCATTGAAAAATGGCATTAACAAAGGCTATATAGCCAAATTTCTAAGAACTCATTCACCAAATAATGTCAAGGACTCAACTATACACGTACATCTCAGCTACAATGGGCAAAGGCACCTCTCAAGTGACACAAAAGAAGTTGAGCTCCCCATGATATTAATGCCGTCATTGTACACATCAAGCACAACATTGTTCACATTCTCCTCCAAAGCTGCAATCACGTTCCACGTCATTCATGTTTTCCCATAAGCCCAACATCAAACCCATCATTATCTCCAGGTTTTGTAGGAAAAGAATGCTGAATTTATGGGCTATCAAATAAGTTTCGAAAATGAGTGCCTTAAGATGTGTGATTCATGATTGGATGGGAGGTATTTTGGGGCTCAATGTTTTGGTAGGAACTTTTGAAGATATGAGAATCAGTGATAAGAGTAGCATAGAGTTTCACAAATCATAGTTAAATGAGATATGCAAGTTTCTAAGCGGAGGAGATGTTATGCAACTATCAAATGGGAGATTTGAGTAAATTTAGTTTGGCCAGTTACTATTTTGCAACCTAATAATAGAACTAGACAAGAACCTAAGCTGTGTAATAAATGCAAAGCTAGGAAAAAAATAGTAGCAACATTTTCATAATTTGACCCAGTTTCATGCAAATACATAATGCACTTCACTTACAACTCAACAACTACCTTGTGCACATTGACGCCATTTGTGAGTGCTTTGGCACCTTCATTTCCTGATGCATTCTGAGCTGCATTGGTTGCATCCAAATTTTGTTTCAACGATCCATTTTCTTTATTCAATCTAGATATCTGATCCTGCCAACACGGAGGGGGAAGAATTTTATTTTTTATAATGTCAAAGGCCTTTAAAACAGTAGTAACTAGTAATTCATAAATATTGAGTCTTGCTGACATTGGAGTACCTCCTTTTCTTTCAACAAAGCAGCATAATTAACTGATAACGCTTTAATTTCCGCTTCAGATTCCTGAAGTCTCTTGATTTCAGATTTGTACTGCTCAATCTACAAAAGCACAATATCTTTTAACCAAAATCAATAACAGAAAAATTGATGCTTGATCCGCTTTTACAGCTACATTTTGCAGCATGCCCACAACAGAAGCCAAGGTATGCATGAATCATACAACATGCAGATATGAGAATAATATAAAAACTAAGATTTAACCTTCTCCGGGCTTATATCGAAAAAATAAAATAATATCACATCTAATTCCTACTAAGCTATTTGTATTGGGATGTGGCAGGCAAGTGTAAGCCTATCCAGATGGCGCACAAATTATAACAGAGGCTACAACGAGTAACATCACCCTAAGTCCAAACATTAGACTCCAAATTATCTCATGATATAACACCCTTTTATCCTCGTGGGCCGTAAATTAGCTGAAAGCTAATTTAAGAAGTTCACAAAAACTCACTTGATAAAAAATTCAAAATATACAGGCTCAACACTCACAATTGCAACTGTAAAATTAAACACTTAGAAGCAACTGTCAAAATACACATAAATATTACAAGTGGAATGCATTATAATTTCTTCATTGAATGTTTCAAAAACATCTACTTAGTTCCTGGACAACAATCCACTTATTTGATATGCATCATGATTAGGAAATTGGACTCTGATAGACAACCTCTTTTTCGATGACGGGAGAACCACCCCACGGCAGAGCTCTTAGGACTCACCCATGGAACCTAAACCCCCGGGGAGGCTAGCACAGCAACCCACTGCCATGACCTCCCACTTAAATCGCAATTTGATCCCAGGGGGAATCGAACCTGTGACATGGGGCTCATGCACACAAGTTCGCCCTTACCCACTTGGGCTACCCACGGGTGGGTGTTTAGTCATAACACATAATATCATATGAAAGTCGCAGCTCCTTCAACACCAAAATATCTTGAACATCTTAACCCTTGCTTGAGAAAATGTGTATATCCATATATAAAGAGAAAAACGGGGTCAAAAAATTTTTTGGAATTAGCTGTAGAGTGATGAGCATAATTCCCCTTTCTAGTCTGCCAGACCAATCATTCCCCAAAGGTCCTATTATCGTTCTGTACCATTATGGTAGGAGATTTGGGCAAAATATGTACTTCCTCGGGAATGAAAAAAATCAATTAATTCTCATTTGGTATTTTGGCTTAAATTCTTTGACTCCTCGAGACTCAATCAAATCCTCTCTTTTGAGGATTAAATGCACTCCTATAGCTCCATATTTTGGTAATCTTTTGTTTTGTTCCTGAAATTTCATGGAGTAGCCCATCCCCTAGCTCCAATTCGGAAGTGAAATGTTAGCTTAAATACTAAGCAAAATCCAAAATGAATTCCCCAACAAATCCCATAATGACAATCGCATACATTCTAATCCCTACGAAACCAAAGTGGCTTACATATCAAAACAAAAACAACCTTCTTACAGTTCACTTTGTCACCAAAAAAAAAAAAAAATCAAATAAAATTACAAAATTAAACCAAATTCCTTACGAGAATAAAAAAAATATATATACACGAGCTCAGGACTATACCTCGAAATTAGACGCGGAATCGATCCCATTCGCCACCGGAGACCGCGAAACCGAATTAGAATGCGCGAAACTGTGGGAACTCCTCCGATCAGAAAACGGAGAACCGTCTACTCTATTGCGGGAGACATAGATCTCGAGCTCCCCATCGTCATCGTCGTGGACATCGAGCGCGATCTTGTTCAAGCTCTCCTTCAAATTCGCAATCGAGTTCCACATCATCCAAAGGTTTGCCCAACGCACAAAGCCACCAAATCTACGATTATGCGCAGATTTTGAAGGAAAGTGACGCTGAATCTGTGGGAGATCGTATGAGTTTGAGCGGAGAATCACCTCGGGGGTCGATGCAAGAGAAAACTGAACCGGTGAGGATTTCTTTGGGACTCAGATTCCGTAGGGTAGGAAGTTCTGATAGATCTGAGAGAATAATAACGGCGTGGGATGGAGTTTCGTTTCATACGACATAAATTGGGAATTAATGAACATAAAAGGAAATGAATATTTTGAGGAGCAGACACGTTACGTGACTATTCAATATGTGGGAGATTTTGGTAGATCTAAAAGCGTGACCCGTTACCGACAATTTCACAGCCGATTTTGTGTCGTAAACGACATGCTTGTACAATTGCTTAGCATTTTATATTTGTCGTTTTGCCCCATTTTTTTCCTTTTTATCGACAAAAGCAAATGTCCTAATGTTGTTGGCAGCAATGAAGTAAATGAATTTACGAGAATTTATCCGTTAATGGGATGAGGGAGGTACAATTGTTCTTTTGATACTCGCTTGGTTAAACTATAATCAAGCTTGATTTTTGAAAAAAAAAAGCAAAAACTTGTTTGATTAGTAAAGGACGTATATTTGATTAAACTTAATATATAATTTAAAGCTTATTCATAAATCGATAAATATATATATAATTTATTCGTATATATTAATATTCTTATATATATATATTTACTTTTATACATATTAGATTTAATAATATAAGTATATTGACCTTTATAATTAAATATATAACATGTAACTCAGTTACTTATGTTTTGCTAGAGCATAGCAAAGGTTTGAGTTGTGAAGACGAATCTCATGGGCCTCCATACTCTGGCGATAACGAAGATTTGCGGTGCCCGCGATACTGAGTGGTATATTATGATGGAAATAAATTTAAGGCGGCCAGGAGGGGTCTTTGTAGCCGGTTTCTAGGTGACATGCTAGTGGTTTCCAATAAAGTATGTTCTCGAGATGTGCTGACATTGGGATTCCCGTGGAACCTCAAGGAATTTTTGTGGAAAAAGTCTTCAAAAACCAAATTTGTTAGTAAAAATGAAATTCAAATAGCGTATTTGAGAAATACAAACGAGAGTAATTTAGCCTCTACTTCCAATTTTTGCTCGTCTAAGACCCTCCACTTCTAGTTGTTTTTTTTTTTTTATTGTATCTCCAAAAGAAATTCACTACTCACACAAGTTTAATTTCCCTGGCGTTATATTGAATACAGCGGACGAGCTTTATTTTTTAGGCAGGACTGGTGGGTCCATGGGCCATGATTGTCAATCAAATATGGCGGCGTGCGGGTGAGTAAGTTGACTGTGACGGTCAAAGGTGGCGAGCCATCCTCATTGGCCATGTAAAGAATTGTGGTCGATGAACTTATTGTGGCCGACGAACTCATTTGGGGTTGGGTAAAGCCATGATCTTCGTCGGGGGGACTCACGGCAATCGAGGGGCTCAAGTAGGTGGGCAACTCCATGTGGCTAAGGAAGCCATGGCTGGGTAAAATCTATTGTCTGCCATAGCACGTGTTGGGGTGCTGTGGTCGAGCAAAAGCTGTTGCCGGGCCAAGGAAAAGCTGTGCTGGATCGAGGATAGGTCGTTGCCTGCCACAGGCAACTGCTCCGTGGTTCTCTTTGGTACACGTCGACGTGCACCTTCTGCATGTATCGTGCACAGCGTACACAACACCCCATGGTGGTGGGGAACAAGCAGAAGACACCATCGTTCATGTCCAAGCAGCCAGCATGGAATTGCTCCAGCTGAGGAGGTGGCGAGCCCTGATGCCCGTCGAGTATGTCCCGGGCGTGCCTTTACATGCCTCTTGCATGTACCATGCATAGTGTATGTTTCACGTGTGTATCAGGTGGCCAGGCGAGGTAAGGCCTCTGAGGATGGGTAACTTGAGGTCGGGCAGAGTTAGCGAGGAGCTGACTGTGGCCGAGGAGTTTGGATCGTGGCCGGGTGAAGTTGTGAGACCAGTGGGTGAGGTCCCACCGGCACTTTCCATTGCCAGAGAAAGAAAATGCCAACGAGTCTAATGGTGGCCTTGGGTGACCTAAGCAACCCATCCATCGTAGTGGGCGCCGGCGAGAGGAGTCGTTCATGAAGCATGGCGGGCAGCCATCCTGTGGCCACTAGCTTCTAGGTGCACGGTTATATCCAACCATTGTGACGTTATGCATGGCATTGTGCATGTCATGCACAACTAATTAGGTGAACTATTGCAATGTGCACTTTTAAGTGCACAAAATTCCAACTCATATCCCAGCACACTACTACGCACGACACTATGCACGACACTATGCTTAAGTGCACAGTGCACTTGTAGCTCAAGTGGTCGAGGAACTTGTCTTCTCAAGCATTTCACATTGGATGGATGTGTTTTATGCATAGTGCACCAAAGTGTATAGTATTCTTAACCATATGAGCGAGGAGCTCTCTCTCGCCCTTTGTTTTTGCAACAATATTGATAAAAATGAGAAATGGAAAGTTTGGAACACTTCTCTAAAAGGAAGTTTATCTGCTCATTCAGAGACAACTTCGCCAGTCGAAAAATCATCCTTCCCCCACTTCTGGCGTAGAAAGTAAATTGATCCCATAGACAACGGCCAAATGTTAATGCCAAAACTCGTACAACAAGCCATAACTTGAAAAAAAGTCACTCCCGGCCCACAGAGATAGTTCAAGACTCAATGAGGAGGTTTGAATCCCACGGTAATGGTCTGGAGCAATGGTATGGTGCCCATGCATACATCCATAGTAGTGAATAGAAAAGAGAAATGCTAGATATACGAAGAAAAGAACGTAGACTTCCTTATGTACTGACATGGCAGCTGCCTCCTCAGCCTTTCTTTTCCTTTTTTCACAGGTATCCCCTATTTCTCTCTTTCATCTTCTCCCAACGTCTCTCCCAAGGCCTCTTCTTTCTCTTCTACGTCTTCTCTCAATGTCTTCTCCCAAGCCTTCTTCTTTCTTTCTTTCTTTCTGTGTCTTCTGCATCTTCTAGTTTTTTCTAGGAAGAAAAGTATTTTTTTTCCCATCTGAGTGAGTCTTCTCTCATCTAAAAAGTGTGTTTTTTCAAGAAGAATCTGGACATGGTACAAGCAATAATTGGCTAGAACTTGGTAATACTTTTTCTTCTCTACTCTTACAAACATTTTTGGGTTCCTGGAAAACCCTAGATGAATATATGTAATTTCAAAATTTTGAGTTCTAATAAAACCCTAGATCAATCTATGCGTTTTATTTTTTATGTGATTTCAAAAGTTTGGGTTTTTAGAAAATCCGGTCTATATGATTTCTAAAGGATTTTAGGCTTACGGTAAAAAAGGATTGGAGCCTTATGGTCTGCATAATTTGGTGCTATGGAAGAGAATGATTCGAGCCTTATGATCTTTCCGTTCAAATAAGAGATGCCATGGCAGTCTGTTTTAGCACAATTAACGTGAAGCTTGTAAGATCATTCTTATTAAAAGGCTACAGTAATTGAACTAATTAATAAGTTTTGATTCTAGTCTCTCTCCTATATATAATGTGTTGTGCATATGCACAAGGTTAGTTTCCATGCAATATTAAAAGATGAAAAAATAAAAATAAAGATGAAAAAATGGACCTTAATTACATTAGCTATATTGAATTGTAGCCAATTATATTTGTTGCAATTTACACCAACAACATCTAACTTCATAAATATTCATTTGGAGTTTGGACTATTTGGAAAATTTTAAGATATTAATCAACTTTAATGTCTAAACTGTTACAGTCAAAATGAAGATGTCGATAATGGGGATTTTCCAATTCAGAATTAAATGCAGTCATAATTGATCTATTGTTCAGGCAAAACCAAAAAATTATCAAACTCGAGTTGTAACGACCCGGTCCAATATTTCCAAGTCGGAATATAGATAATCTTATTAGATCTAAATTATGACCATTTTAAATAAGCTGAAGGGCTATTATTTATTAGGTTTGTATTATGTGGAACCTAAATTAGACCATATAATAAATTTTATTTATTTAATTATATTTTAAAGAAAAATATTATTAAAAATATTTTGTTGTTGTTACTAAATTACTATGTTGCCATATATACATATATATATTATATATATGCAGTTCAACTCCCTTACATAGAGAAACCCAAACCGTCGTCGACCCACCCTCCTACCGATTACAGAGGTCACACAAAAAAACTCTTACTACGGCCAGCCACTGTCCAACGCCACAGCAGCCCGGGCCCTCACAAAACGTCAATCCAACTGCTCCCCACGGATATGAAGACCCACTCCATTGTAAGGTCCGCCTATAGACCATCGTGAAACCCTCGGTTAAGTCCTCCATTTTTCATCATCAAAACAGAGTAGTTACTCCCACCACGAATAGCTGCATCACCTTGAATCACCAACAACTTTCACGGGAATTGCCACCAACGTCCCGAGACGATGCCTGCGAACACCACTACAAAAGCTAGTGCCACCCTAGGCCACCGAACGCAAACCACCGTGCATCCAACATTGATAACACGTAAATTGCAGCCCCTCGCATCCAGCACGGTTCCTTCGCAAGCAGCCAACCACCACGAGCATTGCACTGTCCATGTTAAGAATATTTAAATGATATTGGTATTTATTAGATTTTTTGTAAAATTGAATAATTATGTAAATTATAAGAAAGTAAACCTATTTTACGAGATGAGATTTTCAGGATTTATTTTATTAGAATTTAAAATAGCCAAAGTATTCTACTAAATTATAATATGTTATTAGTATTTAAATAATTTAAAATATCAGCATTCATTGATTTTCGTGTTAAATAGAATACTTATTGGATTATTTTCTACAGTATCAATTTAATTAAGTAGGATATTAGGACACGTTTTCCTAAAAAAATTTAGTGACGTTTAAATACTTTATATAGGTGACGAGTTACGAAATGAGATTCAAAAAGTAGTGCAACGAGGTAAGTAATTTTATCACAAATTAGGATCATCACATGTCAGCTTAAAAAAATTATTATTAAAGCCAATTGTTGAAAGTTAGTGTTTATGTTCCATGCATGTCATATGCAAACATGTTATCCAGCATAGCACACGATCTAGATAGTACATGATCATATCATTCAGCATCATGTTCAAATTCAAAAATTATAATTATGTACGTATCATGCCATCCATCTCATGTGCATTAGACATGTAAGTTTTTTATGATCAAATTACTTAAACTTTCTTATGATTAAGTGTAAGATAAGATAAGTTTTATAAGATGACCATTTAGATACATGGTAACAATGTGATTCTATGGGTGGATATGCAAGCCACAGACCTAAGCGTGGTCCACCATAGTATACTATAATACTATTAGTGGTTTCCCTTGTGGCCACAGGATGTGGGGCTAGTGCACAACCTCGCATATACGGTTAAGTGTGTTGGCCAATAAGATAAATATGATAAGTCAGATAATTTAAAATGAGTCATGTATGACATGAGCATATGTATGAATGATCATGATTTTAAATTCTTAGCATGAGATGTTCTATGAAAAATCCTATGTTTATTACGTTTACGTTGTGATGGGTTTCTTATTGAGTATTCGACTTATTTTAGTTTTATTTTATGTTTTTAACCATCCAAGTGAGGATGATGAACATGAACAGGCAGACGAGAATTAGATAGAGAAATCCCAGACTTCTTAGAATAAATTATTTCTATGACATGAATTTTATTCAGTTATTTCATTTATTATTATTTGGAAACACAATTTTATTATATAAATCTTTTATGAAATAAATGTTTATTCTATTAAATATTCGGTCTCTTATCAGGCTATATCTTTATGAAAACACGTGACATCTCTAGCCTTAGAGAATGGAGTGTTACACAACTGCAATCAACTAACAATTTCACAATTCAACTATGTGACAAAAAAGGGGTAAAAACTATCAAACTAACTTGATTCCTATGCCCTATATACTGATGTAGAACATGTTGTGCCTTTGGCAATCTCCAAAGTAGTAGTAATGCCAATGGCAAACCTACAAGTATACTGTCCATTTTTTTTTTAACCATGGAATGCATGTCTGCAAGCATTCACAGCAACCAATTATCCAAAAATTCTTATCTAGACAAAAACTTGCCCCTCGAGACAATAATTTAAGTGGAAAAAAAACAAAAAGAAATAAGGTCTACAGAATGAAGAACACAAATTGGACAGTTATACAAATAAATTAATATAAGTATTGAGTAGAGAAAAATGCAAATTCAATAAAAACAAATCTTGTGATTCTTCAAGTGATAAATGCAGCCTATAATAAATCAGAATGCTCAGGGAGCTCAAAATTTTAAAGAATACAAAATAAACAGCATGCAACTAGAACATCCAAAGTGCATTTTCCATCACAAATTACAAGCATGACATCCCAAATATTTTAAAATATTAGCACTCACGAATGTTAATATCTACATCTTGACTGATTTTGTTCACAGCATCATATATGGTTGAATGGAACCCAATATTTGTACTGGATTGAGTCCATGGCACAGTTGGATGACCCTTGAGAGTTAGTTTAGTGTTATTACCCTGGTAACACTAATTGTCTCCTGTTGCAACGACAGAGACTGTTGGGTTAGATTATCTCATGTGTTTGTAGCATTAGATGCCTTTGATAGAGACTATTGCAATATATATATATATATATATATATATATATATATATGATAAGTATAACAAACTATATGAATATAAACATCAACGAGAGTAATAGTCACAATTGGTATCTGATTTCTTTTCTTTCTCACTTTACATTTATTAACCACTTTTTCTGCTATAGATATTTTACACTTTGATGATCACCTCCCTTTGCATCTTACCAACAAGGGGTTGTGCATTTTAGTACTTCCATCTTTAGTGCTTCCACATGACATCCTGACACATGCATCCACAGAATTATGGGTTGGGTCACTGCCACTGCATGGTGTGTTACCTGTACGAACATGGTCGAGGCTTAACTTTGCTAATTGATGCATTAGCCTCTTGAACTCTCCTCAGTCTCTAAAGCATCTTATGCTATATCACAAAATGCCATTGTCAGCATATCATACCTACTAGCTTTTGGATTCAACCCTCGATCGTCATAACTACTCTTGACAAAAGTATAGTTCCATTTCAAATCTTTTCTCCACCGATTAATAATGAATTTTGAGAGCAACATGCTCTTATCAAACATGGTCAGCACACACAATGCATATCTACATAATATGCCCCTAAATTCAAACAGTCTACAATTACAAGTAATAGCAACGTCATCATCATCAGTGTATGTAACCATGAAATTAACTCGCTTAATGAATCCATCACAAACCTTGACTTCGTCGAATACTCTAAAGTTTGCACAACACCTTCACAACTAACCAAATTTGGACAACAATATGTAAATACTCTAAAATCGTCTTGAACCTCTTTAATTTCGCATTCATGTAAAGTAATTGAAATTGTTTCTCAATTTCATAATGAGTTATGCATGGGAACTGCGTATGAAAGAACTGAAATTGACTGCAATCTCGTTCTCAACTTTCCATCTAAGTGCATTATCATATTGCTCAACAAATTGCTCCAAGGAAGTTTTCGAGTTAACATAATCGTTTAAAAAAACATTCATACTCTCGCTTCTTTGTGTAGTTGACATCCCGGCCTAAAATGTATCTTTGACATATGCAAGTACCCACATATGCCTCTCATTGTATCACCATTCCAACCAAACATTACCATGCAAATTGTAAGTGTCTAGCAATGTTTCCCAACTATCTTTGAAGTCTTTCGTAGCCAAACAATCATACACACAATTTTGTTTCCTACTCTTGATTGATTCATAATGTGAATGTGATCCAGATTTTTCTGACAACTTTTTAAAAATGTGCCATAGACAAAATTTGTGTCGTGATGTCGAAAACGATGGTAGAGATGATTATTTGCATTTCCTTATCTTGATATGGTATTATTGCCAAAAGAGCTTAACCTTCCATGCAAGTCAACAGGACTAAAATAACTATACAAAGGTGTTTGCATCTTCACTTGATATTAAACCACAACTAAAAAAAATTGATTGACCATGGTGATTCACCCCTACAAGTAGGTTGTGTCAATTGTTATCACATCTCCAAAATATTCATAGGCAATCCGACTTCAGGCATCTGCCCAAAAGACATTCCTTAAACGACCCTGATCATCTAAATCCATGATATAATAAAAACGATTGCTTTTTTTTTTTTGTGCATTCTAACAAAATACTTTCGTAGAGCTTTGACAACAACTTCACCAAGCCGCAGTTGTCTCGCCTTATCCAGGTAATTTCGACAATCTTTTTCTCCAAATGTTAGGTTCTCATGACCAACAACTTTAACTACGAAAGACTTGAAGCTTTTACTTACCTTTATACCAGCACTATCTCTTACATCCAATTGCTTCTTTATGGCTGAATCCATCTTCCTATTGCATCTAAAAAATCTTGTTTTTTCCAGACTTAATGCATGTGTGTGTTCAAGTATAACTGTAGAAAGTGTATACCTTCCATCGAGAGAAAGAGTTGCGCTGATCTTTGCCTTACATCCAAATCTCTTGATTAGTCTTGGCCTAAGAACATTAGAAGCCATTGATTTAGTCGTGCCTTGACGTACACACACGAGAGTGAAGTACCTCAATTTTCCGTCATCTCCAAGTTTAGAACTTCTTTTTGATAGACCAAACCCTTGGATATTTAGCATATTTTGTATAATATGCTCTAACCTCATCTTCCGAGGGGAAGGTCATTCTGACCTTTGGTTCTACGACCATTTCTTATGTTCCAACATCAATATCACGACTCTCATCATCGGTGCAAGGATCATCTGAATTACCCAAATATTATAAATACCATATATCTTATTATACATAATCATCAAATATGCATAAATAAAAAATGAGACAACAAATTTCAACTTCTACTACTAACCTCTACTACTCGAAGCCTCCATGCCAACAAATTTAGAAATTGAACTGGCAATTGACCCAACCGTTAGCACACCTAGACTGGCAATGGCAAGAGAAGTGCTCAGAATATATATATATATGTATATATATATATATATATATATATATATATTATATGTTATAGATGATTTCGGCTTTTACTATTTTAAAGATGTAAAATACTCACACCATCAATAGATATTAGGCTTCTTTCATTATATCTGCTTAGCAAGTCAGTCTTGAGCACATCTCATTATAACATTAGAAAGTCTCAATGACATCTTTATAACACATTTTCTTAACTCATCATAACACAATTTCTTCCATGTTGGTATAATATTATTTTTCTCTATTCTACAACATGTTCTTAGTTGAAAAAAGTTGTATTATTTTTCTTTGAAAGCACAAAAAAAGGAAATACATTAGAAAGGAGATATAAAGAGCACCGAAACAAAGAGATTAACTGAAATAAACAACAACGACACAAAGGAAGTAAGTGAAGACTGGAAAACCGAAATCCATACCAGACGAAATATGAAACTATAAGATATGCACACACCAGAAGAAATATGTACGCACAACAGACAAATCCACACCAGATGACGAAATTAGTTTGCAACCTGACAAAATCCACATCCATATAGAAATCTATTTACACGTTAGGGTTTTGGTCCCTAAAGGAAATAATTGGCTAAAGGAAAGGACTACTCTTTCTTCTTTAGTCCTTTTTTTTTTAAATAATAATGATATGGCAATGAAAGGTTTCACTGCCACGTCACGGCGTGTTGTGAACCACCTATTTGGTTCGTACGGGTAGCAGCTCCAATAGAAAATAAATACAGAAAATGTAAATAGAGATGGATACATACAAATTTACTTGGTTCGGCACAAGGTCTACCTTCACGGGGCATTTAGATGGCAAATCTACTATAATATGAGTATTTTATAGTTTATCATAGTCTCTCATTTCTCTTTGTACAATGGAGGTCGAATACCTCTTTTCTGGAGAAGATCCTATCTTTGGAGCTCTCATCGTGAGGTTGAAGATGATGCTCTGTGTTATCGTAATAGTTGTCCTCTTATCCCTCATATCTTATATCCTTTTATTGTGACCCTATCAGTGGTAGATAAGGAAATTAACTTTATGTCACTTCCCTCTTGCGTGTCTGACTTACTTTCTTCTCATCGATCTCTTTTCTCTCATTTTCTTCACCTCCATCTTTCTAGTTTCCATCTGACACTTACTTTTCCTTATCCCCTCCTTATATCTTCTTTACTCCCTAATGATAGTTCTTTGGGCTGAGCGTTTTTCCTTGTCCCCTCTTTATATTTTCTTTACTCCCTAATGATAACCCTTTGGGTTGAGCCTGGGACACCAAATGGGCTAAGGGGATTCTATCCCCTAACATAGGACTTAGTCATTTCATATACTACAACGTATGTACCATATAAAAAAATGTATTCATAAAATGTTATAATCTTGTAATCCCATATAAGGTTTATATGCCAAGGTTTTTTGGATCAAATGTTATAAAACCTTATCTCTAAACGAGAGAACTAGATTCAAACCTCCCACCCATGTTTATACGAAATATATATTATAAAAATTTCATTAAATTTAATATTTTTTGTAATTTGGTATTTTTTAAAATTATTCAACTCATTTAATAATAAATAAAAAAATATTTAAAAGAGTACAAATAAAACTAAAATAATAACTCAACTCAACTTTATTTGAATTCAACTTGATTCGATAATCCAAAATATCGACTGAATCAATTATATCTCTAAATGAGATGAGCTATTTATATATATATATATATATATATATATATATAATCCTCAAACCCCATATACCAGTTAAAATAGAATTTTTCTTTACAATGCTATCTATCATATGTTATACTATTATTTTCTCATCATTTTATAATATGGTATTTAGTAATTAAAAATTATTTGTTATATTCTAATCGTGAGTCACTTGCATGGTACCACGTCAAAGAATGTTAAGATAATATACATATATATATACTTCAGAAGGATCACCTTGTTAGATTTTTAATTTTTTCCAAGAACAAAAAATCAACTACAAGTCTACAATAATAAGTGATTATATTTTTGTGATTTTGTTTTTGTTTTCTTCGATTTTTTTCATCAGCTGTTTTTTTGTTGCTTGTACGTCACGATTCAAACTGGAAAATAGAGAGGTCTCCCTCTATATTTCTTTGTTCATCGAGTGGAAGAAAATTTCGGCGTTCGAGGCCATCCGATCCGATCCGATCCGATCCTCAACCTGACTATATATCTTCTGTCGGTACAGCGCCATGGGACAGGTCCTTGGCAGACTTCAAGGTACCCAACTTTTGTTCAAGTTCACTGTTCACGATATCCCTCTCTCTCTCTCTCTCTCTCTTCTCCAAGAAACTTGGACAGAATGAGTAAAAAACGGGAATTTTGATGAACCTTGGGCACAGGTAAGCCGTGGAGGCTAAATCAAGTGAGGCAAATAACCGATAGGGTCTTCGATCGTATCAAGAATGATTCAGGAAGGGCTAATTTGAAGTTCGAAGATTTGTACATCGCTGTTCTACTTGTGTTCAAGTAAGAGAAGAAGCTTTTGGCTTATTGGTTTATTTATTTACTAATTTTCATAAAATTAAAAAAAAAAAGTTATTTCAATGAGTTTTTCTTGTGGTAGTGATGTCAATAAGCGTTTACCCGGACCGCATTTTGATCCACCCTCCAAAGAGCAAGTCAGAACTATGATGCAGGTACATTCCCATTCAGAACTAAGAGTAAGACCCTTTTGCATACAAGGTTTTCATTGATTGTTGTTTCCCATTTCAAACTGAATTCCGTTGCAAGCTCTTGTGAATAGTAGAACAAGATTCTAATGGCTCATGATAATTAATGACCATGTTCTTCGAATGCAATAGTTGATATCATGATCTCTAATATGAAGCAACTCTGTTATAGCCAATAATGGGAAACTATGTTTATCTGTTATTGCTTGTATATTGTCTTTCCTCAAAACAATTGTTCTCAAAGATCTACAGAAGATTCTATGTAATACATTGTTTTTATTCAATCAGTATTTGCAATAGCTTGGTTCAAATTGGACTTTGTGTTATTGTCATGGGAAATTGTGTTATTGTGTTCTGTTGGTGCCTGTTGAATTTCTAAGACTTACATAGCATGGGGATAATTTTAAAAATTGTTTGGGGTGTCTCTTACAATACACCACACCTAGCTTGCTAGAGCTTGATCGCTTTTACTCTTTCATGAACCACACTTATCCAGCTCTGATGATTTGTTGGATCAAACTATAGTCATGGATTGTGTAGAATGCATATGTGAACTTCTACGATTCACTGTAGTCAAGGGTGAATGAATGTCCTTTCAGGGGCAGAACTACCTATTACATTGAAGCCCCCCAAAATATGGAAAAGCCCCCAAGATTTGTAGTCTTTTAAGAATCTTACATAAGAAAAATTTTAAAAAATAAGCTTTGCCCCCGAAAAAACAATTTTTATAGTCCCTCCCACCCCACCACCCCTCCCCCAAAAATAAAAAATAAAAAAATTGGTTTCATGGTTCCACCCCTACGTGGTATGGAAGATGAGGCAACTAACTGCTCTTTCTGTATTGGCACAAGCTTGTTCCTGGTGTCCTTAATAGGAGTCGGGCTACTTTTTTATTGTGCGCTATCATTATAGTAAGAGAGAAGAAATTAAGTTAAAATGCATGGATCAAGATTTTGTTTTCTTTTTCTATAGTATTTAAACAAAACCAAAGTACATTCTGAGCAAAGATAGTACTTTGAATTCGTTAAAGTTATCATTGCTCGGAAAGCATTCTGCATTCCCATAGTTAAAGTCATGATTTTTTACTTTTTTATTTGCAGATCTGTGATCTCAACCTTGATGGAGAAATTGATCGTGAGGAATTTGTGGGATTTATCCTGCAGCTGACAACTGAGACACTCTTTGCTGTTAGTCAGGGACTGATTCTCACTTTGCTTGTGGCACCTTCAATTGCAGTGGCCACAAAGAATGCAACCGAGGGTGTCCCAGGATTTGGGAAGATAGTGAAGAAGTTGCCAAATTCAATTTATGCATCCCTAGTGACACTTGCAGTTGTGTTGTTTCAACAATCATGTCTGGACTCCAAATAGAGTGTTATTGAATTTAAGCTGAATTGATCTATATTGTACATGCAAGGATCTGTATTTATTTTCATGCCATTTGTAGTTTGGATTGTTTCAAGGATTATGGTCCAAAGAATTTTAATCTTGCTTTTGAATTTTAATCTTGCTCTCTTTGTATGTAATTGCAATGAACAGCTATATGGACCTTGAATCATCCTCACCAGATAGGATTTTAATGCCTATCAGTCTTGTTATTTATTTGTTTTCTTATATATGTATAAGCAAATAGATATATTGAGTAAAACTTCAAAACTTCAAAAGTGAAGGGTAGGAGAACACACCCTAGATTCAGGCTTGCACCTAGTAAATTAGATGCCTACCACCACCATACTAAGAAAATTAGTTTACATTTACAGATGCTATCAAACTGTGCAACATACAAACATCTTTTGAGCAAAGTCTGCCACAAACTCTGCAGTCAACTTCGTCATTTTGGCCTCATCAGGTAGGATGCCCATATTACATCAGCTGGAGGTAGGGGTGGCAAATCGTGTTCGTGTCATGTCAAATCATGAACATTCGACTATATAGGTCAACTCGAACCTAACCCGTTAAGTTAAACATGTCAAACTTCCAAACCTTGACCCAACCTATTTAGATAATGTGTCATGTCGTGTTGTGTCACCCTTTTTTACCCGTTTAATAATTAATTAGAAATATGTTAACACGACATGACTTATTTAAACTTGTTTGTTTCATGTAAATGGGTTTAAGTAAAACGTATAACTTATTTGACCTGATTAACATAATTTTACATAAAAGTTAAAATCTATATTTATTAATAACTAAAATATCTTAAATATATATATATATATATATCAATATTTTTCAAATTTTAACATATAATAAAATCAATATTACATACTACACAATAACAAATATGAGCATAGGCCTAAAATTACAATCTCAACAATAAAAACAATAAAAACATAAGCATACTGAAAAATACCAATATTACAATTTAACAATAATAAAATTTTAATTTTGAAATAAATTCTAAACAGGTTGATTTCGTGTTAAACAAGTTGACTCGTTTATAAATTGTCTTAACGGGTTATTCCATTTTGATCCGAATCCGTTAACATCAAACACAAACCCACTAATTTCGTGTCGTGTTAGTGTTGGGTTCATGGGTTACGTCACATATTGTCACCCCTAGCTGGAGGTTGTGGTTGAATCCAATGCCCTGGTAAACGGCTGCACCGAACTTAACAGCAATAAGAAATTATGCAAGTAGCAGAAAAATTATAATGCAGCATGAATGGAAATCGTATTAAACTGTCAACTGTTAATTGAACTTCATGCCTTAAACTGTCCTTGTCTTGGATTGAAGCAGGTAGCTAGGAAATCGTCAATTAGGCTTCGGTTCAGTTCGTTCATTCTTTGGAACATCAACCTTTTCCTGGAAAGGATTGCAACATCAGCCAAGTCTTGCAAATGTCTGATGAAAAAAGAAAAATCCTTCAAGGTTGAATTTAAATGAAGCTTGACAGATGCATCCAAGGTGTGCATGCACGGTTTTATCTCTATATACATGGTAGCTAAATGCATTGTGATGCTCCTAAAATTAATTTTAATCATAGAAAATGGAAAACAATAATTTTATGTAGAGTTACTTTTGCGTACTCCATTGATATGATTAGCTACTCCATTTTTTTAATATAAAATAACTATTTTGATCAATTACATCGGACGAGTACGTAAGAAATATATAAAAAGAACTGAACGTAATATACTCAATGAAAAAACTTCATCGGTATCAATGATGTCTTGTTTTAATAACTACTTCACGCCATCCTTTTTCCCAGTTTGTGGGCCGCTCCAACTAAAGCTAGCCTAACTTCACCCCAATTTTCTTTAACCTTTTCTGGGCTGAGACTATCTGAAGTGCCATCCCCTTCATGAGTACTCTTTTGCAGCCCCAACTCTCAACAAAATTTTGCAGCCCAAGCCCCCAAGGCCTCTCTCTCTACACCAGGTCTAGTACCAGAAATCAGAGAGGAAATTATAGCATTCCCAGTGGAAAATGAAAAGCTACTGTCTAAAATAATTTAACTTAAACTTGTTTTATCATATTGTTTTTTTCAATATACTGAATATCAATTTATTTATTTTTTAATCGTTTATATATTCTTTAATATTCATTTCAACTATTTTCTCTTACTACTTGAATAGTAAGTAGGATAGTGTTGAAGAAAGAAAGAAGGAGAAACAATATATATATATATATATATATATATATATATATATATATTTAACATAGATTAACAATTTGCCTTGTGCTTCTCATTTCTGCACTGTTTCTTATATTGAGAAAAGAAAATTATTAAGTTTTTGTTATTAAACTTAAGCATTAACTTTAAGGGTTGATTTGGATAGTTAGATGAGATAAGATGAGATGGTTTTAAATGAGTTGAATAAAATATTGTTAGAATATTATTTTTTAATATTATTATTGTTTTGAGATTTGAAAAAAGTTGAATTATTTATTATATTTTGTATAGAAATTTGATAAAGTTGTAATGATGAGATGTGATGAAATGAGATGAAACTATTTCTGTATCCAAACGGGGTCTTAATATTGCCATTATAACATTATATAGGTCCTTAAAAATTTAAAATTCTAGGCTTGGTTTGGATAGCAAATTCCTCCAAATTCATCTCATTTAATCTCATCTCATTTCAATACCTAAATACTAAAAATACAAATATTTTTCAATTTCAAATTTTTCAAATTTTTCATTTAATCATTATTTAATAATTACAACTTTTCTAAACTTCTAAATAAAATATAAAAAATAATTCAACTGTTTCAAATTTCAAAACAAAAATTATATGAAAAAATTATATTCTAGTAATATTAGTTTAACTTTATTATATTTTTATTAAATTTTTTCTTTATTTTTTTTCAAAATCCCATAAAACAGGGAAGAGATCCTCCAAACCTAGTGTCGGTCCGAAAATGAGACGATAGATTTGTATTGACGTTATCTTCAACACCTTTAGGTTCAACACAACAGCTATGGAATATGGATTGATCACGTCCTTGTTAATTATTAAAATGACTTGATTTAAAACCAATTTAATTAATTAGAAACGACCTTTAGTTTTGCAGTAACCATGTACGAACGTACGTCAAGATCATATATATATATATATGGATCCAATGCATGCTGGCTCATGTTGAAGTAGGTGGTAATTGACATGCATGGGGTGCATAGCATACTTGTCAAAGAGAGGACTAGATCTTGATCGGAGCTTCTTCTGATGTTGACCAGGCCGTTCATTTCTCCTTGACCGAACCTTAATATACATATGCTTAGCCTGCAATATGGACCAGTAGCCGGCGTGTTTCCGAAACTTCCCGAAACTTCTCCTCAAAATATCTGTTCCATAAAACTCGTGCAGTTTGTCATTGTCTCCTATCATGTATATACACGTATAGATGTATGTAAATTGTAAACGTTTAATAAACTGTTACATTTGTTTGGAGATCATATAATAAATTAAAGAGTATGTCATGTTGTAAAACTTTTAATTATAAAGTAAACTTAATACATCACATTACATTTTGTTAATCTACAAATTTCTTTTTGTATAATTTGTATAGACCAAACATTTCTCGTGTATATATACGTGTGTAACAATTCATTATGTAAGTATAGATTAAGGACTCGTTTGGATACTTAGATTAATATTTCAGTATACCTGTTAATAGTATGAGTTAAAATGTTTTATTCAGTTTTATAAAATGATCAGAGAAAAAAAATTGAATAAAAATATTATAAAGTTAAAAAATTTATTTAAAAAATAGTATTATTTTTTATGTTTTGTTTGACAGTTTGAAAAAATTATAATGATTAGATAAAAAAATTAAAAATTTAAAGAAGCGTGATGATATATGTATCATCTTTTTACAATTTTGTATATAATTATATTTTAAAATGAAAGAATTTATATAAATTGATATTAGTTTTATAAATTATTTTATAAAAATGTCCATCATTTAAAATATAATTAGATAAAAAGTATGTGTTTAAAGAAAATTCATCCTACGTACCGTATCTATCGTGACTTGTATATGAGAGTATAGGGTGCGGGCAAAGTCTATAAGATTTTTCTCCAACTTCGAAGAAGGTTTCGTCGACGAATGCTACTTCGACCCTACGTATATCCATCTCTTAACTTAGCATGCAATACAATGTAAAGGTAACCATCTAATATTAAATACATAATAATATTATTGAAAATATATCACATCAATAAATATAATTAAAAATAATAATACACATAAATATCTGATTCTCTTATGGTAAAGTCATGGGGGAAGTAAGTAGGAATAAGACATCAAAATGGACTTAAGGATAAGAATGCTGGATGGGGGCCCAGCACTGTGAGAAATATCGAAGAGATCGTCATGCCACTAATACGCGTCCTGCGAAGTGCGATTTGACGCGGTCTCTGAAAATATCTACGCCTTTTTGTCTAGGGGTTGGATGGGTCTTTCACCGCCTGTTCAAAGCAATACACATGGCGAGAGAGAATCTTTTCCAGAGGAATATCCCATTAATTATAATTAAAATTTGAAAAAAAATAAAAATAAAAATCCAGCTCACTTGGGTGTACCGATTTCCTGTCTCGCCTGGATTTTTCAAACAGGGATGGGACTTTGTGCTGCATCGGCAACATGTTGTCCCGAGTCAAGAATGAGGTTTACATACTTTAATGATTCTCTTGTTTCTTTTAAGCCAAACAGGACTTGTCCTTCCCAGCTGGGGGAAAGAAAAAGGGTTCAACAAAAGTGACTTAGCATGAAATGCACATGTAAAGTGGGTTAATGTCAAGAGTAATTCTATGCATAAATTATTATTTATTTTCATATTTTATATATATAATTTTTTTTTCATAAGATATGGAAATATTTCTCATATGAGGTGTTTTACATAAAATATATTATGTGTATAATAAATAATGACTGATGAGAATAATTTTTTAAATGTTAATAGCATTACTATTCTTCATTATGTATCCGCTTGTTTTTTATCATACTTAAATGAAAATTTAAAATATTATTTTTTAATATTATTATTACTAAGATTTGAAAAAAGTTTGAATTGTTTATAATATTTTATGAAAGAGTTTAAGAAAGTTGTCATATTAAATATATAATGTTACAATTGAGGCCTCAAATAAATTTTTTCTTGCTTAATAAAATCTAAGAATAAAAGTTCTCAAGTATTTTTTCATACAAAATGTCAATCTTAAATGATTATTCTAGTGTTATTTCATTGAGTTCCATATTAAGAAACTTAATATCATATAATCACCAACTTTTGAGTCCATGTTAAAAAGTTTATTATTCTCACCAACTTTGAATTTTAAAACGTTGATTTTAATAATCAAATCCTAGACAAGGACGTATGTTGCTAAGACTTGATAATTTAGAATGTAACTTTATGAGATTATGAAAAGCACTTGAGAAGAAAAAAAGATTATGTTTGAGAGGCATGTGTTGAGAATCTTGAGTCATAAATCACACATATAAATAGGGGTGTAAATGTGTCGAATTCAAGCGAGTAGTGCGTAATCAAGTTTTGTTTGTTTAATCTTTACTCGGATATGAGTTGAGCTCGCGCGAGTTTACCACCGAATAACATTATTTTTTATAGAAACTCCATCTATTATTCGAGCATGTTCAGTTTGTTCACAAACTGCTTAATTCTAACAAAATAGATTACTTATATCATATTGGAAAACTTTATTTATAAATTCTGACAAAAAAATTTTGAGTTTTTATAAATATCTATATATAGTTTGTGTGTGTATATATATATATATATATATATATATATATTAATGATTATAATAATTGGATTCAGCTATAAACAAACTGGAAGTGACGACATGAAAACACGGAGCTACCTTCTCTGAAAACTCAAATCAAAAACCACTTCAGAGGGGCTCCTCCCTCCCTCCCTCCTCCTAGATGCAGTTTTCTCCAAGTGTTTAATTTTTCAGTCGGTGTTTTGGTTTTGTTTTGTTTTTTTTTTCAATCAAAGCATGGAGAAGCGGCGTGTGGCCAGCAACCATCACGCGCCCCACCGCGGGGTTCCTAAGCAGCCGATCTTTCAAACTGCCGAAAGTTTCGCCAAAAGGAGCGGTGCGTGATCCACACGCATGGGTCAAAGTGTGTGTGTGGCCTCCACACACCACCACACAGAGGACTCTACTGCCGCCACGCGCGGTGTTTCTGGGATCAGCGATCTAGGCAGCTTCAGGATCGACGATCCGGCACACTCCTAACATGGCACGTGTCCTTCACGCACCATTACAACCTCCTTGTTCAGTGTTTTTTCGGTTTTTAGTGTAGTTCAAGTTTCTGTTTTGTTGTATTTCTATTTTTTCGGTTTTTCTTATGTTTTTCTGTTTTGTTGCTTGTGTTAGGTAAAAAAAAAAAAAAAAAAGGCTAGACTTGTTGTCCATAGCAGGAGATGGTTTTCCCACTCCTCCTTTGGAGGATGGGGGTGGTTGTCTCTCTCCTTTAGATGGTGGGGGTTGGTTATCTTATTTTTACATAGTGTTATATTTTCAGATAAACCGGGATTGAAATCTCTGTTCTTACAGAGTCTCATATCTCAGAAGGTTTTGTCATTAGAAAATTTATAGAAGTTAAGACAATCTCCACCACAAAGAAATTTGTGTGTAGAGAAGACCCAAACAGAAGAGTAGTTTGGCTTGTAATATGAATTTTTTCTTGTATTTATCAGTCACAGTTGTAACTTCGGTTTTATTGAATGAAATAAAATCTATTTCTTATTAAAAAAATATAAATCGTATTCACGCAAAATGCAAGGTATTAAGATAATGATTTCTTCTTATATTTTAAATGCTTAAGATATTTTGACTTGACTTTATATTAGCCAAGTCAAATTTTATACGAATTATATTATTAAGCAATCGATTATAATTCTGTATTCACACAACTAATTAATTAAAATAATCGAG
Organism: Juglans cinerea; assembly: GCA_961763995.1. Lineage (NCBI taxonomy): Eukaryota > Viridiplantae > Streptophyta > Magnoliopsida > Fagales > Juglandaceae > Juglans > Juglans cinerea. Next base: position 43,272,083 of record CAUIVZ010000001.1, on the reverse strand, counting down.
CTAACCTCGAATTTATCTATAAGTATACTTACCCTATTCATATATCGACGATCACCAACTAAAAGCATACATGGTGATTGGTGCGGTCGCCAAAAATTCTAAAAGGAAGTTAGAAAAATTCAATCAAAAAGTATAGATAGGATAAGTTTACTCTCATTGATTAGAATTTAAAGATTAATTTCCCAATGTATATAATAAAAGATTAACTTAGGAGATAGAAAGTTGTAGGAAACCCACGATATAAAATGAGAAATGCTAAGCCTATAATTATAATTATAATTTTTTTTTTCTAAAACTACCTAAGTTGAACCAATATGTTATATTGTAAATATTTTATTACAAAATTAATACGTATTTCATCCAAATTAAGTAACTTTTTTACTAATAATTTTCTCTATTGGTTAATTCAACTAAGGTTGGTTTGGATTCGAAATCATCTCACTTTATTTCATCTCATCATTATAATTTTTTTAAATTTCTACATAAAATATAATAAATAAATCAATTTTTTCAAATTCTAAAATAATAATAATATTAAAAAATAATATTTTAATAATATTTTATTCAACTCATTTAAAACTATCTCATCTCATCTCATTATCCAAACGAGCCCCAAAATAAACAAGGAATTGCAATAATTCTATACGAGGAACTGTTAAATCTATCTATTTATCAGTAAGGCATTCTATGCATATATGAAAGAAGGTGAGTTTACAATTTTGGATAAATTATATTCTAACTTTAATTAGAAAATGATTTTATGCATTTAGAATGAAAAATACATAATATATAAAGAGATTTTGTAAAAATAAAAAAAAAACTTACGAACCGACTCGATATATTTTATGTTCTATTATAAATTTATTTTTATTATAAAATAAATGTAACGTTTAACATTAGAGTCGTGTTATACTCATCAAGAGTATAGTTCGAGAATGAGTTCCGATAATGCTATTTGATTTTTTTTTTAGATTATATTTTTTATACCTTTACACATTTTTTAAAAAAAAAATTATAATATTATTTAAAAATATTTTCTAAATCACTAAATAAATAAAAAAATTATCAAAATTTATGTTGGGACCATTTGTCAGAGAAGTAAAAGTAAAGCAGTCCTCACGTTAATTTATCCGTATGCGCAATAAAGACTCGAGAGTACTTCTTGAGCATATCATAAACAAAGCAACGGCTAAAGGTTGCGTTCGGATTGAATTATTTACTAATAATAGTAAATTAAGTAGTAGAAGGAGTTATATAGAGTTCATTTAAATTGAATTTAAAATGTATTTAGATGTTAAGATAAATTTAATAATTTTTTATAGAAAATTGAAAAAAATTATGAGTCTCACGTATAAAGATGTTTTAAATTGAAAAAAATTATGAGTCTCACGCGTAAGAAGGTTTTGAATTGGGATGAGTTTAGTAATTTAAAAGTTGAGCGTTTGAATGTTAAATTCAATTTAAAATTAGATTAAACTCAATTGATCTCAGCTGAATTTAGTAACCAAATATACTCAAAACTTTGTCTGACATTTATTCTTTCAGAAACGCACCCACAATAATGCCCTTTCATCCGACTCTATAAATTATTTATGGTTGTATGCAGAGATGTCTCTAAGGGGACTAAAGAGGGCCCCTAAAATTTATGGAAAAAATAGGAGATGTTTTTGGTAATTTTTTCACAAAATTTTAAATACATATTTTTAATATCCTCAAATGTTCTTTTTATTAATAATGACCCCTTAAAAAAACCTTTAAGCCTAGCTGACTCCTTTGATTTTAATCCTAACTTGGGAAGAGAGTCAAGAGAAATGGAAATTAAAAGTAAAGGGAGAAAAAATAGTTAAAAATAATGATAATCCGAAGAAAATAATACTCGAGACAATATTAAGATGTGTAAATTATGCGTATGAAAAAAAGTTGGACCAATTATTAAAAAGTGAGTTTTTTTCGATTAGTATCAAAATTGTCTATTTTTTTAAAAAAAATTATGTAAAGTTGCTCATTTTAAAATTTTATTACTCATTTTGTATTTGAGTATATTATTTTTGTGCGTTTGGTGGGTGGGAAGAGGTGAAAAAAGAAAATTGGTGAGTTCTACACTCGTTTAATTTTCCAAAAAGGAAGAGAACTGAGATTTTCTTTTTCTAACTTTTTCAAAAGTGATTGGAAAATTGCTAATATGCAGTAATTTGACTATAAGATCGACATTGAAATCTTCGGTAATTGACTCGTACCAATGACCCTATATAAATTGAAAAATAATATTTCAATGGGATAAAATATCTCAAGCCTAATAACTAGTCTAGCCCATCAAAGAGTCCTCACTCGTAGACAAAAGAATGAGAGACAACAAAGAGATAAGGAAAGAGAAAGTGTGGAAAAGAAGGAAGAGACGGAAAAGAAGAGGAAAATGATAAAAGAAGAAAAACAAAACAGGCACGCCAACAAGAAGTGAAATAAAGCTACCATCATTTACAACTCCAAAGGCTAAAGATAAAAAAAGGATCAGACTAGACGAGAATGGTGGTTTCGACTGGACTACTTCTTCTTCTTCAACTTCTTAAACCTCACGACAAGAGCTCTAGCGTGAATATCTCCTCCAGCAAATAGATTGCCGATTTCTATTGTACAATGAGAAATGAATGACTATGAGAGATTGTAAAGCAATCATATTATAATGGGTTTCCTCTCCCCAAATGTCCATGGACATAGGCATTATGCTGAACTACGTAAATCTGTGTGTTCAATCTTTTTATTTTTCTTGCATTTACTTCATATTCACCGCCATAGATGTATGCACCGACACCGTACAACCGCACTAGACTATTTTCGGGGGCTTCAGACCACATCTATCGAGATCCAAATCGTCACAGCAGGCCGAGAATGAGTATTTCTCTCTTCCGGCCTGTTGTGCGATTTTTTCGACATTAACAATATTTGTGCCCATTTTATTCATCATAATTTTTCTTTTCATATATCTGTCTATATGTAAGAATATCATTTTTTTAGAAATGTAATTTTATTGTCTTTTCTTTCTTTATTTCTTTTACTTTCCAACCAATGATCATAATTTGCACCATAGCTACCACTGAGGGTGGTGGCTTAGTCCATGAGTTTGTCACTGAGTACTAGGTCCTAGAGTCGAATCTCGTAATTGGAAGCATTCAAGATTATTGGTTACCCATTGCCTCATGGATCATTGATGCCCTCATGGGACTAGGATCAGGCTATGGTGCAAATTTGACTTGTAGGAAGCACTTGCGATTCTCGCCGTCTAGACCCCTCCTATCTGGCTCTCCAGCGGGTTGGGTGCTATTATGGTCACGTCCTAATAGAAAAGCCATCTCTAGTCACCCCCTCCAACCCTTTTATTGCTGAGAAAAAAAAGTGGATAATTTATTAACAATATTAATTATTGGCAAGTAATATGAGGCCAAGATCCTTAATTTATTCACTAACTAATATTAGACTTGCTATTTTATTCATTCAAAGAAATTAATAATATCGGTTCTAGTTTTTTTTTTTTTTTAAACAAGTAGTATTTAATGGGCATGAGATTTGAGAGTGATATCATGTGCCGATTACCATATTTGAAAATGCTTAATTCTAAAATTGCATTGAAAATTAAAAAAAAAATCTAACTAAATTGACAATAAAAATAATATACACAAAACTATTTTACAATAAAATATTATTGTTTTAATTATTAAATTCAAAAAATAATATTTTATGGAAAGAATTGTATAAAAGTCTTAAAGTAGTTGTATCTTCCTGACAACAAAAATGAAACATAAACAATTGAAAAACTTTGAAATTAGTTTTTCATAGGAAGATGGGAAATATCTTTTTTAATTGCTAGATTAAATAGGAAAATACTTTATTAGCTTTGATGCTCTCAATTAGTTTTGCATTAAAAAAACATTTACTTTTGTTGTGTTTCTCATTTAAGAACTGTTATTAATATAAAAAGATTACACAAAAGTAAATTTATAAACTGATGTGACTTTACGTGATCTATTATATCTATTTTACAATAAAAGTAATGTTATGATCTGACGTAATGTATCAAACCACGTTAGTTTGTGAATTTATTTTTATGTAATATCTTTATCGTTAAAATATACTTCTTCTAATTTATTTCAAGGCACGAGTTTAAGATTTGCGATACTATAGGATAAGGGGGTAATTAATAATTATATCCATTTTGACAAAAAAAAAACGCATGAAAGATATTATAATTCTCTACCTTTAACTCATTATCACTATCTTTAGGAAAAAAAAACTCATTATCACTATATTTAGAAGGGAAAAGATATTTGCAACCGTGAAGTGTGCTGGGTCTCAGATTTTATTTACTTTTTTCAAAACGATTATATAGCGATTATATATTTCACAGTTGTACGTAGAATTACTCTATTTAAAAATTCCAACGTTGAAAGAGACTAAAACATTAGCCTACGTCATACTTGATATTTTTGTCAAAAGTATAAGCATATATAACCGCCCAAGTGGTAACAGATTAGTGAATTTTAAATAGAAAGTGACAAGAAATTATAAAAGAAAATACAAGAGAATAGTTTTTTTAGTTAGATGGATTGAAAATGATGTTCATTTAAGAAAGCCACTTGTTGTAGCATACTTTTGAGTTATTTTATTTTTAAATTAGGTTAGGTTTGAATAGTGAGATGAGATGAGATGAGATGAGATGAGATGAGATGAATGTTGAAAGTTGAATTAAAGATCGTTAGAATATTATTTTTTAATATTATTATTATTTTGAGATTTGAAAAAGTTGAATTGTATATTGTATTTTATATAAAAATTTATAAAAGTTGTAATAATGAAATGAGATGAGATGGGTTGAGAGTATTCATTTATTTGTCCATCCCTCTCTTTAGATTCATTTCTTACATTAACATATTATCAATTTAAAAAAAGTAATATTGGATATAATATTATATAATGTTAGAATCTGTAATTCTCGCGTATTCTATTAAAAAAATAAGTTTTATTATAAAAAAATTAGGTTTTATCATATGAATTTTAAATTTACCTATTTTTTTTAAAGAGAGTACGCGAAATTTATATACCATATGACTGTATAAATTTTTTCCTTGAAAGAATCTCCTAGACAAACTTAGACAAATTTATAAGGAGAATTTCAAATTGTGATTTTTATATTTGAGAATTCTAAGTTCAACACTTAAAAATTCAAGGAAAAATAATTTTTGATACACATATTCTTCTCCCAATAAGAGAAATCAACCAAGATTTAAAATTCAAAACTATAATTGTAAGTAAATTTTCACCTAAAAAAAAAAATTTAGTAAATTTTCAAAAAAAGAGAAAAATTATGAATTATTGAGGATGCCCCTTCGTACATTAAAAAAAAGTAATGCCTTTTGGTACATTTTCAAACAAAAAAAATAAAAAATAATAATAAAAGAATTGGGAAACCTTTAGTACCTTGTTTGGCTGGCATTTCTATATCGGTGCTAACATGTGAGCTGTGCGCATTTCCCCAAAAGCGATGCATTTCATTCACCTGTAGCCGGTTTTACAGTAATACCATCTTCTCCCCCTCGTTTTAGTCGTCTAAATGCTCTCCATCGCGGGTCCCACGGAGGAGAACAGCGAAGAAAGCCATCTTTTAAAGAAAGCCAGAGGTTATTTCCGTGGACTTTCACAACCCGACGCTGCACCGAATTGTTCTTTTTTTGTCATAGATTCCCAACTTGGTCGTGGGTTTTGATACAACCACTGCATGCGGGACGCTTAACCGCGTGCCTCGCTCTGAACCTCTCCTCTGCTCTTCGCTGTACGCTATATATTTAGCCACAGAACAAGAAGCCATTCTTAACATCTGTACTCCTTCACACGGGTAGAAAAAAGACGGACAGATAGAGAGAGAGAGAGAGAGAGAGAGGGAAGAGACTCAAAAACCAAAACCTAAATCAAGGTTTATCCCTGACAATGGGTTGTTGGTTTTGATCTTCAAAAACAAAACCAACCCCATAGATCGCAAAGAAAGACTCTTCTTTTCGCTTCTTGAAAGGGGTTTTCTTGATTTAATTTGTTTCTCTCTGTTATCAAATCTCTCTGTTCTATATAGTTTTTCACTTGGGTTTCTTTATACATATATATATTTCTTGTTTTCGATTCGAATATTCTACCAAAAATGGAGGACAAGAAGAAGTACATCACCGCCGACGAGCTCATGGAGCACAACAGGCCAGGGGACTTGTGGATCTCTATTCAGGGTAAGGTTTACAATGTCTCTGATTGGGTTAAGGATCACCCTGGTGGCGACGCTCCTCTCCTCAATCTGGCTGGCCAGGATGTCACCGACGCTTTCACGGCGTATCATCCTGGAACGGCATGGAAATACCTAGACCAGTTCTTCACTGGGTATTACCTTAAGGATTTCAAGGTCTCCGAGGTGTCCAGGGATTACAGAAAGCTTGCCTCCGAGTTTGCGAAACAGGGTTTGTTTGAGAAGAAAGGGCACGGGACTCTGTACTCCCTTTTATCCGTTGCTTTCATGCTTTCCCTTGTTGTTTATGGCGTTCTGAGGTCCGAGAGCGTTTTGGTTCATTTATTTTGTGGTATGTTGTTGGGTTTCCTCTGGGTACAGAGTGCATATATAGGTCATGATTCTGGGCATTACCAAGTAATGTCAAGCCCCGGATACAACAAAGTTGCGCAGATCCTTGCTGGGAACTGCATAACTGGTATCAGCATTGCTTGGTGGAAATGGACGCATAATGCCCACCACATTGCCTGCAATAGCCTCGATCACGATCCCGATCTCCAACACATTCCCGTCTTTGCCGTCTCCACAAAATTCTTTCATTCCATGACATCCTCCTTTTATGGAAGAAAGCTGGATTTTGACCCTCTGGCTAGATTCCTAGTCAGCTACCAGCACTACACATTTTATCCTGTTATGTGTGTTGGAAGGGTCAACTTGTTCATCCAGACATTCTTGTTATTGTTTTCTAGGAGAAAGATCCCTCAGAGAGCACTAAACATTTTTGGGATTCTTGTATTCTGGACCTGGTTTCCTCTCCTGGTGTCCTGCCTACCCAATTGGCCAGAGAGAGTGATGTTCGTGGTGGCCAGTTTTGTTGTAACAGCAATCCAACACATTCAGTTCTGTCTGAACCATTTCTCTGCTAATGTCTATGTCGGACCACCTAGTGGGAATGATTGGTTTGAGAAGCAGACGGGAGGGACTCTGGATATTGCTTGCTCGTCTTGGATGGATTGGTTCTTTGGCGGATTGCAGTTCCAGCTCGAGCACCATTTGTTCCCACGATTACCTCGGGGCCAGCTGAGGAATATCTCTCCTATTGTGCAGGATTTATGCAAAAAACACAACTTGCCTTACAGGAGCTTGCCCTTCTGGGCGGCCAACATTTCCACCATTAGGACACTCAGGACCGCCGCCTTCCAAGCTCGCGACTTCACCGGCCCTGCCCCCAAGAACTTGGTTTGGGAGGCTGTCAACACTCATGGCTGAGTCTACTAACCACTAATTTTCCATTTCTTTTTTGATATTTCCATAAAACTCTCATGGCTTGCCAGCTTGGGGTTGTTAGGACGATTGTTTATTCCAAAAGTGATATCATGTCTCACATACTATGCTTCGTTTTTTTGAGATCCAGATTCGTTTTTCTTTTTCTGAAGTATAACATTGGATGTTTTGACCTCCATTAACACAGGGTGTTATATATTTATATATGCTTGATATGTCTTCATATTATCTGTCTGTTGTGTAGATTCTTGTTAGGGAATTCTAGATAAGAAGAAGAAAGTTAAGTTTACTTGTCTACTCTTTACAGTTCTTCTATAAGCCTTATCCCTGGAATTGGTTTATTTCAAGATTGATTATCTCGGATCAAGGATAACCTCCTTTGAGATGTTGTTGGGGCGCCAGGCTGAGGCTATTGGATGCTTATATTGCAGCTGAGCAGTACTGCTTATTACTGCTGTTCTTATTATTAATAGAGACTTATTTGTTAGGTAAATGCATGTAGAAAATGTATATAGTTGAAATTGCAAACCTTAAAAGTTCGTCCCATGTCTATACTCGCGCCAAGGGATTGCATCTTTGTGCTTTGCGAGAGCCCTTGATGTAGTGAAGTACTCATTAAGTAGTCAGCTCTCTTGCTGGACAGCTACTCTGAAAGGCATCCCAAAACAGCCGTGCTGAGATTGTTGGATGCCTTCTCAAAAGCTTGAAAAGATCTCCAGTCAAATGTCAAGGGTGTCTAGGAAAATAAGTTTTGCTGTTTTCATGTCGGTATATGAACACAAAGCTTACTGTGGGCCTAGAACATTTGTTAACAATGTGCAAAAGTCAGTATTTTTCTATGGATACTGATGTTGTGACAGACTCGTATAACCTGTGTTTATAGGCGGAATTGGGTCCCCGATCTTCCGGCTATAAGAACATATTTAACTTCGGCCCTTCAGTTTAGCTCAAAATTGATATTTGAATATCAATGGCAAGCTAGATTAATTAAATAAATCTCAAAGGTGTATTGCCAAGGTGCCTCTGCTCCTTTGGGAGCTTCAAGTACCAGACTCAGTAATTATTCAAAAACAGAGCCCTACCCTCCTATTAAATTTCATAGTAATAGCACTATGATTTGTAAAAGATAATGTAGATATTACTATCTGGATATTATTAATATGGTGCCATTTTGCAGGAGGTTTGCCTGAGGATCTAGATTGTATATTAGAGATTTTAAAAGTCATCTTTTTTAGACAATTCCCTTTTGTGGATCCTGAGCAACTTTTGAGAAAAATTCTTAATTTTTTTTTTTAAAACAAAAACTATCAAATATATTGAGTCATTATCGATTTAAGACTTTAAGTGATAAATATATGAAATCGCTTAAATGTGATTGATTACATTTTTAAATATGTTCCAAGATAACACAATTTGATAGTTTTTTTTTTATTAAAAAAATTTATTACCTTTGTTTGCTTTGGCTCATCTCAAACATCAACTCAATTCGTCTTATTAGACCAACTTTTTCAATGTCTAATTATGTTACATCAACCCAACTCGTCTTATTAGACTGCTTTTTCAATGTCTAATTATGTTAACAGTTCTGCTACATTCAGTCAGTTTTGCAAATCTCGTGCGCATCCCACGTGGTGGAACTTGTTTTTTAAAAAATAAATATAAATTGAAAAACACAATGAAAAGAAGACGATTGACTGATGCATTTCCCCTCTGCATTCACTTCCCATTGTTTCTACATACGCACTTGCCATCGCCACTCAGGTCAGATCCTGAGTTTTTCCCCTCCGTCGACACGCATGTCTCTCTCTCTCAGATTGTGGGCATTCTTGGGTCGACTGATTCCTCTCTTCTTTGTAAGCATCACCATTTCGTTGCTTTTCTCTTAGTTTATTAACAGCCAAGCAGAGCAGGAAATGCTTGTTGCTTCATTTGGACAATTCAGAGGTATATAGACGTGGGTTTATTCCTTTATTTTTAATTTTTCTAGAGGACTCTTCGTGCTTGAGATTTTAAATTCTAGGTTGTTTAAATAGACAATCTATGGTGAGTAGTTGAAGTCGTTGATGAACATCACGACGCAACATCTCCATATATTCATCAGCAAGATCTTTATCGATGCACAATTCATTAATAAGATCTTCAGAACCACTTCTGCCGGATAATAAGATCTTATAGCAGCCAATGCATGAAATAAGGGTAGTGCTAAACGGTCTAGCTCGAGAAAGTTTATAGTCCTACCACTGTAGCTATCATTCTAACATTCTTTAAACTGGTATTCATATCTTCCAAAAAAGCATTAGATCTAACCTCACATACAAGGCTCATTGAACTGAGTCACAAATGAGGTAAAAATGAAAATGTTGATAACAAATAGTAATCTAGAGGTGAGTAAACGATAAAAGAACACAACAACTTAACCGATAAAACTTGAGAAAAAAAAAAGTGCCACAATTCTTCTCTCATTGATATGAGAGAGGTATTTTGTGAGATCTTTCAGTCATTTCAAAAAATTCTTATGCTTCCTCATTCTCTCTACTAGTAACCCCTTCATGCTCTAGAGCATATGGAAGATATCTCGGCATTTTGGTGATTTCAAAAAACTCTTTTATGCTTCCTCATTAGTCTCTATCAGCATACTCTTGCAAGTTTCGTAGTAAATGAAAAATTAATTCTCGGCATTTCGTGAGATCTTTTGGTACTTTCAAAAAACTCTTTCATGCTTCCTCATTATTCTCTACCTGAATCCTCTTGCATGCTTCGTAGCACATGAAATAAATCTCGGCAGCAGGGACCAACTTCATGCACAGCTAGGGCCAAGCCCTCTATATAAACCCTGAATCCCTTCTTGTTCAACAAAGCTAGAGAGTAGAGAATGCGATCGTGGAGGAGACGGGTTTTTTGAAATTTCTAGAGAATGCTTTATTTAAGGTCTCGTTTTTTTTTTTGCAGATGAGATGAGTTGAGATAAAAGTTGAAAGTTAAATAAAATATTGTTAGAATATATTTTTTTAATATTATTTTTATTTTAAAATTTGAAAAAGTTAAATTATTAATTTTATTTTATATAAAATTTTAAAAAAATTTTAATAATTAAATAAAATGAGATGAGAATAATTATAAAAACGAACCATTCTGCAAGCCCAAAACGTATTCCGCACGTTTGAAAACGCCCCTCTCATTTCGCAAGAATTTGGGAAATTTCTTGACATTTCCCGATCTCATTTTCGTCTCCCGCACGTCTAAAAAGGTCCCATTTCGCAAGCCCAAAACGTCTCGTCTCATTTTGTGGGTCCCATGCGATGTACATGGGGTGCGAAAGGGGCGCATCGGTTTGCATTTTAGAGTTTCACTTTCCTTTTATATTGTCTCATCTTTACTTATTAGGCCAAACAATTATACGAATTTAGAAAAGAAATATGTTGGCGCAATTTTTTAAGCAAAGCAGTTCGAATATGCTGCTTTGCTTCTAAGAAAAATCGTGAAGGAGACAGAAATCCTTCATGAGTTGGTCTCATCATGTAAACTTGCATCTAGTTGGAAATGTTTAATTATTTAGATACCAAAAATAATTTATTCTTTGATATGGCAGTTTATAGAAAATGCAATATTTCATCATTATAAATATACACATTGCAGAACTGTATTAATGCTGATAACTCGATATTTAGTAGCAAGAAAAGTTTTGGGAAAAATGAGGTTGTTTCTCAGCATGTCATCAGGATTCAGGATCAGAGGGAGAAGAGAATCAAAGGGAAGAAGAAGGGAACACGTACTCATGATAACACACAATTATATATATATATATATATATATATATATTTATGCATGAAAATAATACACATATATATAGAACTCAAGTAGTACATAAATCTAGGAAGTTACTGGGATACAAATCTCAGATAGTGATCAAGATTTTCAAACATCACTCTTGATGGAGGAACTGTAACCAGATTGATCATCGTAATACTTGGACCACAACATAACGCCTCCATACTTGTGAGAATCCTTGATGGCTGGAAGAACTTGGGAAGTGAGATCGGTTGCAGGAATGAAGCCACTTCCAGCTGCTGCAGGAGCAGCAGGAAGTCCTAGGAAAATCTTTGTTGCTGGGATATCAGATGTCCATTGCGCCCAGGCACTTTCAAGATCATTAATACTACCAGGAGTGTATTGGCAAGGAGGGTTGTTGTAGAATTGAACCCAGACATAGTCAAACAAACCAGTTTTGAGGGCATCTCCAACCCAAGCATCAGGAAAGGGACACTGAGGAGCTGCAGTTAAGTACACTTTCTTACCCTGATTACTGTAATCAGATAGGTACCTTGCCAAATCATCCCAATATAGGTTGCTGCCTCCTTCGATATCAAAATCAATTCCATCCAAAACAGCGTCGCCAAGTGGGCGAGAGGAGGATTGTCCCCCCAAGAAGTTGTCCCAAAGATAAGTAGCAACCTGTCTAGCATCATCGGACGAGGTAAGGGAGTAGCTCCCCGCCCCTCCTCCGATCGAGAGTATCACCTTAATACCTTTCGCTTGACATGATTTGACGTCGGAGCTTATGCCGGTACACCCATTATTGGATGGATCACAATGACCAGCAAGGTTAATGACAGGAGTCTGACCATTTCCAAAGGTGGCTAGAAAAGCTATATTGACGTAGTCATAGTTTCCTGTGGCACAAGTCTCTGCCAAGGTGCCCTCATTTCCATTTTGACCCCAGTAGATGGATATTCCTCCTGCATTCGAACTCACTGCAAGTGCTAGCATTTCTAGGCAGAGAAACACTACTACAATCTGGGACTTGAATGCCATCTTTTTCGAAAAAGATGCCTGCTGGAATTTGAAGCACTGATGATCAGATGAATAGGGTTTTAGTGACTTGTTTTGCTTGACTATTTCAGAGAAAAGCAAATGCTTTTTATAGGGCAATGTTGGCCTAATAATGATGTTTAGCATCTTGTTTTGGTGCCAGGAGGAGTACTGCGTGGCTTAAGGGTTACTTGGGCTACATTACAGCTCATGCTTCTTTTTTCTAATCTCAATATTAATATTTTGTGTTAAAACTTACGTACACGGCCGTTTAATTAGATTTCAGGCTATTAATTTTTGGATCTCCACATGTTCATGCTCTTTTTAAGATTGTCGCATCTCTTTGTTTTTTAGTTTGTATATTGACTAATGACTTGGTGAAATTTCGGTGTCGTCTGAGTCGCATGCTGTTCTGGAAGCCCTTGTTCTCCAACACCAACCACATGAAAGTTCTTTTAATTATTTGATCTCTTCTTGAGTTTTAATTTGGAATGACCTAATTGTTGTTATCTATACCTTCCAATACTAATTAACTAAACAATCCCTATGATAACGATGGCAGAATTATTGACATATCTTGAACCTTGGAAAGGTAGTACTGTTGTTTGTAATATGAGGATCAAATTATTATATATAAAATTAATTTCAAACATATATTAATTTTGTAGTGTTGGGATGATGAGTAGAAGCACTGCTCAATTATGCCAGTATTTCAGGAGAATGGGTCTGAACAGATGCAATCAGTGAACTTGGTAAACATAACACAAAATCAGCCTTTCTCCAATATATATAATCCGGGGTGGAGGAATCACCCAAATTTCTCATGGAGGAATGATGAGCCTGGTCGGTTTCCGCCACCTTCTCAGCAGCCATTTCATCTGGCTGCTCCTCAGCACCAATATCAGCCATATCAGAGTTCTCAGAGCGATCCTTTTGTAGCACCTCAAGGATTTCAACCTCATTTTTTTTTATCTCTCTCTCTCTCTCTCTCTCTCCCTCTCTCAAATTTCCTAGACCATCATAAACTCTTTATCTCATAGCGTTGAAACATTTTGGGAGACTAGTAACCTCGTAAGTGATGTTGAAATGCAATCCAAACAACTTGACATAAGAAATAAGAGAGCAAAGATCTGGACTTTTAAAAGTTCATTTGAAATAATCTGAATTAACCTTATCTACCACCCTAAAATAAGTCAAACATTATATGAGCATATTTTTAAAGAATAGATATTATATTCATCATCCATACACCACACACTACACATGATGTTTTATCTTTTTATTTTTTTCCCTCAACAAGTTTGTAGTGTTGGGATGATGAGTAGAAGCACTGCTCAAATATGCCAGTATTTCAGGAGAATGGGTCTGAACAGATGAAATCAGCGAACTTGGTAAACATAGCACAAAATCAGCCTTTCTCCAATATATATAATCTGGGGTGGAGGAATCACCCAAATTTCTCATGGAGGAATGATCAGCCTGGCTGGTTTCTGCCACCTTCTCAGCAGCCATTTCATCTGGCTGCTCCTCAGTACCAATATCAGCCATATCAGAGTTCTCAGAGCGATCCTTTTGTAGCACCTCTAGGATTTCAGCCTCATTTCTCTCTCTCTCTCTCTCACTAATTTCCTAGACCATCTTAAACTCTTGATCTCATAGCGTTGAATCATTTTGGGAGACTAGTAACCTCGTAAGTGATGTAGAAATGCAATCCAAACAACTTGACATGGGAAATAAGAGAGCAAAGATCCGGACTTTTAAAAGTTCATTTGAAATAATTTGAATTAACCTTATCAACCACCCTAAAATAGGTAAACATTAAATGAGCATATTTTTAAAGAAAATATATTATACTCATCATCCCTACACCACACATTACACATGATGTCTTATCTTTTTATTTTTTCCCCTCAACAAGTTTGTAGTGTTGGGAAGATGAGTAGAAGCACAGTTCAATTATGCCAGTATTTCAGGAGAATGGATCTGAACAGATGCAATCAGCGAACTTGGTAAATATAGCACAAAATCAGGCTTTCTCCAATATATATAATCCGGGGTGGAGGAATCACCCAAATTTCTCATGGAGGAATGATCAGCCTGGCTGCTTTCTGCCACCTTCTCAGCAGGCATTTCATTTGGCTGCTCCTCAGCACCAATATCAGCCATATCAGAGTTCTCAGAGCGATTCTTTTGTAGCACCTCTAGGATTTCAGCCTCATTTTTTTTTTCTCTATCTCTCTCTAATTTCCTAGACCATCTTAAACTCTTGATCTCATAGCGTTGAATCATTTTGGGAGATTAGTAACCTCGTAAGTGATGTAGAAATGCAATCCAAACAACTTGACATGGGAAATAAGAGAGCAAAGATCTGGACTTTTAAAAGTTCAGTTGAAATAATTTGAATTAACCTTATCTACCAGCCTAAAATAGGTAAAACATTATATGAGCATATTTTTAAAGAATAGATATTATACTCATCATCCCAACACCACACACTACACATGATGTTTTATCTTTTTATTTTTTCCCCTCAACAAGTTTGTAGTGTTGGGATGATGAGTAGAAGCACTGCACAATTATGCCAGTATTTCAGGAGAATGGGTCTGAACAGATGCAATCAGCGAACATGGTAAATATAGCACAAAATCAGCCTTTCTCCAAAATATATAATCCGAGGTGGAGGAATCACTCAAATTTCTCATGGAGGAATGATAAGCCTGGCCGGTTTCCGCCACCTTCTCAGCAGCCATTTCATTTGGCTGCTCCTCAGCACCAATATCAGCCATATCAGAGTTCTCAAAGCGATCCTTTTGTAGCACCTCTAGGATTTCAGCCTCATTTCTCTCTCTCTCTCTCTCTCTCTCTCTAAAATTTCCTAGACCGTCTTAAACTCTTGATCTCATAGCGTTGAATCATTTTGGGTGACTAGTAACCTCGTAAGTGATGTAGAAATGCAATCCAAACAACTTGACATGGGAAATAAGAGAGCTAAGATCTGGACTTTTAAAAGTTCAGTTGAAATAATTTAAATTAACCTTATCTACCACCCTAAAAAAGTTCAAACGTTATATGAGCATATTTTTAAAGAATATATATTATACTCATCATCCCTACACCACACACTACACATGATGTTTTATCTTTTTATTTTTTCCCCTCAACAAGTTTGTAGTTTTGGGATGATGAGTCGAAGTACTGCTCAATTATGCCAGTAATTCCGGAGAATGAGTCTGAACAGATGCAATCGGCGAACATGGTAAACATAACACGAAATCAGCATTTCTCCAATATATATAATCTGGGGTAGAGGAATCACCCAAACTTCTTATGGAGGAATGATCAGCCTGGCCAGTTTCCGCCACCTTCTCAGCAGCCATTTCATCTAGCTGCTTCTTAGCACCAATATCAGCCATATCAGAGTTCTCAGAGCGAACCTTTTGTAGCACCTCCAGGATTTCAGCCTAATTTTTTTTTTCTCTCTCTCTAATTTCCTTGACCATCTTAAATTGTTTTTCTCATTGAGTTGAATCATTTTGGGAGACTAGTAACCTCGTAAGTGATGTTGAAATGCAATCCAAACAACTTGACATAAGAAATAAGAGAGCAAAGATATGGACTTTTAAAAGTTCATTTGAAATAATTTGAATTAACCTTATCTACCACTCTAAAATAGGTCAAACATTATATGAGCATATTTTTAAAGAATAGATATTATACTCATCATTCATACACCACACACTACACATGATGTTTTATCTTTTTATATTTTTCACTCAACAATTTTGTAGTGTTGGGATGATGAGTAGAAGAACTGCACAATTATGCCAGTATTTCAGGAGAATGAGTCTGAACAGATGCAATAAGCGAACTTGGTAAACATAGTACAAAATCAGCATTTCTCCAATATATATAATCTGGGGTAGAGGAATCACCCAAACTTCTCATGGAGGAATGATCAACCTGGCCAGTTTCCGCCATCTTCTCAGCAGCCATTTCATCTGGCTGCTCCTCAGCACCAATATCAGCCATATCAGAGTTCTAAGAGCGATCCTTTTGTAGCACCTCTAGCATTTCAGCCTCATTTCTCTCTCTCTCTCTCTCTCTCTAATTTCCTAGACCATCTTAAACTCTTGATCTCATAGCATGAATCATTTTGGGAGACTAGTAACCTTGTAAGTGATGTAGAAATGCAATCCAAACAACTTGACATGGGAAATAAGAGAGCAAAGATCTGGACTTTTAAAAGTTCGTTTGAAATAATTTGAATTAACCTTATCTTCCTCCCTAAAATAGGTAAACATTATATGAGCATATTTTTAAAGAATAGATATTATACTCATCATCCCTACACCACAGATTGCACATGATGTTTTATCTTTTTATTTTTTTCCCTCAACAAGTTTGTAGTGTTGGGAAGATGAGTAGAAGCACTGCTCAATTATGCCAGTATTTCAGGAGAATGGGTATGAACAGATGTAATCAGTGAACTTGGTAAACATAGCACAAAATCAGCCTTTCTCCAATATATATAATCCGGGGTGGAGGAATCACCCAAATTTCTCATGGAGGAATGATCAGCCTGACCTGTTTCTGCCACCTTCTCAGCAGGCATTTCATTTGGCTGCTCCTCAGCACCAATATCAGCCATATCAGAGTTCTCAGAGCGATCCTTTTGTAGCACCTCTAGGATTTCAGCCTTATTTTTTCTCTCTCTCTCTCTCTCTCTCTAATTTCCTAGACCATCTTAAACTCTTGATCTCATAGCGTTGAATCATTTTGGGAGACTAGTAACCTCGTAAGTGATGTAGAAATGCAATCCAAACAACTTGACATGGGAAATAAGAGAGCAAAGATCTGGACTTTTAAAAGTTCAGTTGAAATAATTTGAATTAACCTTATCTACCACCCTAAAATAGGTCAAACATTACATGAGCATATTTTTAAAGAATAGATATTATACTCATCATTCCTACACCACACACTATACATGATGTTTTATCTTTTTATTTTTTCCCCTCAACAAGTTTGTAGTATTGGGATGATGAGTAGAAGCACTGCTCAATTATGCCAATATTTCAGGAGAATGGGTCTGAACAGATGCAATCAGCGAACTTGGTAAACATAGCACAAAATCAGCCTTTCTCCAAAATATATAATCCGAGGTGGAGGAATCACCCAAATTTCCTATGGAGGAATGATTAGCCTGGGCGGTTTCCGCCACCTTCTCAGCAGCCATTTCATCTGGATGCTCCTCAGCCCCAATATCAGCCATTTCAGAGTTCTCAGAGCGATCCTTTTGTAGCACATCTATGATTTTAGCCTCATTTCTCTCTCTCTCTCTCTTTATTTCCTAGACCATCTTAAACTCTTGATCTCATAGCGTTGAATCATTTTGGGAGACTAGTAACCTCGTTAGTGATGTAGAAATGCAATCCAAACAGCTTGACATAAGAAATAAGAGTGCAAAGATCTGGACTCTTCAAAGTTCATTTGAAATAATTTGAAATAACCTTATCTACCATCCTAAAATAGGTCAAACATTATATCAACATATTTTTAAAGAATAGATATTATACTCATCATCCCTACACCAGACACTACACATGATGTTTTATATTTTTATATTTTCTCCTAAACAATTTTGTAGTGTTGGGATGATGAGCAGAAGCACTGCTCAATTATGCCAATATTTCAGGAGAATGGGTCTGAACAGATGCAATCAGTGAACTTGGTAAACATAGCACAAAATCAGGCTTTCTCCAATATATATAATCTGGGGTGGAGGAATCACCCAAATTTCTCATGGAGGAATGATCAGTCTGGCTGGTTTCCGCCACCTTCTCAGCAGCCATTTCATCTGGCTGCTCCTCAGCACCAATATCAGCCATATCAGAGTTCTCAGAGCGATCCTTTTGTAGCACCTCTAGGATTTTAGCCTCATTTAGCTGCACAAAGTTCTCAGCCTCAATCATCTACAAAGAAGTCTCTAGATGGCAGTATGACACAGATGACCAATACACTTCAACAATTCATGCAGATTCAGGTCACCACAAACAATCAGAACACTCAGGCCATAAATGACTTACGGAGCAACATCAATAAGATGAGCACGACATTGAGCACTCTAGAGGGAGGGAAATTTACAGCACAACCTCAGCCTAGTCCTCAAGTATACCGGCAACAGCCACAACAGGTACATAATGTCTCAGAGGATGATATTGAGATAGTGAAGGCTATTCTTACTTTGAGAAGTGGAAAGGAAGTTCCCCAACTAGAGTTGACCATTGACAGGTAGTTGCTTCTACACCTAAAGATTTTCTCATTATCAAATCTTTGCAAACCTAAATTCTTTTTTGAACCATGTGCGCTCTTTTCATATCTATATATATGGATCATAGCTTGAAAGGTAAAGTATAATAGAAACCACTCAAACTAATATCTCTATAAACTAATGGACAAAACTTTTCGTGAAGTGGTAATTATTACGTATTTTTGGAGTATAGATTGTGGTACTTTTATCCCATCATAGGATGTTGTGTCAATTAAAATTGATACTTACATAGACAGTTTTAATTTCATGGCATCTATTGATAGAATGAGAGTGCCACATCATCCATACTCTTGAAGTAGCTAATATTTTTTCGTGAAGTACGTATAGATATACTAGGAAGCTAAAGTAGTACCTAGACCCTCGCGGAAGCCCAAAACGTGACCCAAACAAAGACCTTATCCAGTTGCTAGGGTAAACACACGCCGACGTAACGTACGAAATAGCCTAATAGGTTAGACCACATATCCGATGAGTCTACGTCCTATAAATACCCCTCTTCCAGTCATTTTTCAAGTTTTCACCCTTTTCACATCCTTTTTTTTATTTTTATTTTTTTTTATTTTTATTTTTATATAGGAAAACAAACTTCATTAATGAAACTCAACCTTACAAGTGATTGTAGGTCTAGAGGACTTGAGAAATTATATCAGGAAAAGATCCTCACCACAAGCTAATATTATTAACATTCCAAGCAAATCTAGCAAGCCTATGTGCTACTACATTACCCATTCGACCCACATGCTGAACTTCACAACTTTTGAACTTTGTCATTAGCTCCTTAGTATCTTTTATAACATTGCCTAGCATTGACATGGAAGGTTCCACCTACTATACCTCCTTCACCATAAGCAATGATTCACTTTCAATAACAAGATCAGTAATCCCCAAATGGACACTTAGCTGAAGACCCCTAAGGATAGCTAGTATCTCAATACCAGCTGGGTCACTAACTTCCTATTCTTTCTTGCTAGTTTTCATAAGCACCTTCCCATTTTAATCTTGAAGGGTGGCCCTAATACCTGCACTGTGAAGGTTTGGAAAGATGGCCCCATCCACATTCAATTTAAACACCCCTAGAATGGGATGCTCCAAACGGCAATGGTGCTTAACCTGCTTCAATGGTTTACCTTTGAACTCCTTGTAATTCTTCTTAAGAATAAGAGCATGTCCTAGTACTTTTTTCGGGAGATAGACATTTATCTTCAAAACTCAACAGTTTCCTTCTATACTAGAAGCTCCAGGACATGAGGAAAAACATGTCAAACTCTTCCCTGCTTCCTTGCCCACAAAGATGGTCTACAATCTCCCTAAAACTATTGTAGTTGCCTACTGATCTAACAATAGGCAGATATTTGCTCCAGCAGGCTTGAAGATTAGAGCAGTAACATAGTGCATGGGCCTCCTACAAAATTGACAGGTTTCCTTATTCAATATCTTTCTCCTCTTCAAATTATGCTTGGTTGGTAGGCTCTCTTTACATGCTTTCCAAGCAAAAATCTTGATTTTACTAGGGAGTGTCATATTCCATATCCTTTTCCATATGCCTTCTAGATTTAGATGTCGAGCTCTCACACTCCATACTATTCTTCTTGGCTTTTCTGAACAACGTGTAAGCACTTCACATACTAACTTTTCCACAAACTTCAGAGGCCCAAATTAATAAATCATTAGTCGGACCAAAGCTAAGAATCAGCTTCAATACCTCACTAGAAGCTGCAACAGGCAACACAGTTAGCACTTTTTCAATATCCCACCACCTGGTATGAGAGTCCATAAGGCTGTCCACAGTGGCATTGTGATCAGTGATCTCCTCTTCTCTTATTCTATCTGCTAGCCTCATGTGTCAAGGGATCTAGTAGCCTTTCCATACATTTATTGACCTGCAATTGCCCAATCTCCATCTGCACCTTAAAGCCATAATCTTCTTGACTTCCCATATTCCCCTCCATACAAAAGATGGATTATTCCCCAATTTTGACTCTAAGAACTGGCCCTTAGGAAAGTACTCAGCCTTAAAGGTTTTGTGCAATAGAGAAGAAGTCTCTTCCATAATCCTCCACCCCAGCTTAGTAAGAAGAGACTCATTAAAAGTTCTAAAATCCTTTGAAGCACATACTCCCATCATCCTTAGACTCGCACATCTTTGCCCAACTCACCCAATGAATTTTATGCTCTTCTTTTTTCAATCCCCACGAAAATTTAGCCATCATCTGCTCAGGCTCTTGACACAAGCTAAGAGGAAGCTTAAAGCAACTCATATAGTAGGTGGGAATGGAGAGATCCGTAGCCTTAATAAGAACTTCTTTACCCCCCTTAGAAAGCATTTCCTCTTTCCAGCTTTGAAGTTTTTGCCACACTTTATGCTTAAATGGCAGAAAAAGTCTTTGTCTTTTCTCTACCAACCAAATGAGGCAGACCTAAATACTTCTCATACTGCTGAAATTGATGTACACCCCAGAAAGACATTAGCTCTTTTTGTTTCACAAGCTCAACTTTCCTGCTAAAAACCATAGCAATCTTTTCTCTATTAACTTTTTGACCTGAAGACTCTTCATATCTACCAAGAAAAAGTTGGATGTAGATGTTTTCTTCCATGGTAGCCTTACAGAAATGGACACCGTCATCAGCAAAGTAAAGGTGGTTTACACGTGGAGCCCCTCTACATATCTTGATCTCATACAATTGCCTCTCAACTTCAGCTTGGTGGAGTAGAGAAATCAGACCTTCTGTGCACAACAAGAAGAGATATGGAGACAAGGGGTCCCCTTGTCTTATACCTCGTGAGGGTATGATTGGTCCCTTAGGCTCACCATTAATCAACACCGAGAAGGTGACGAATTTTACACCCATCATCACAAGATCAATCCATTTTTCTTGGAACCCCATCTTGTCTATCACAACCTATAAGTAATTCCACTCAATGCAGTCATAGACTTTGCTCATGTCCAGCTTAAGGCACATGTAACCATCTTTTCCTCTTCTCTTATTCCTAAAAAAGTGCATCATTTCATAAGCCACATGACATTATCAGTAATAAGATGTCCTGATACAAAAACACTTTGGGAACAAGATATTATAACATCAAGAATAATTTGAGCCTATTAGCTAACATCGTAGAAATCAACTTATAAACAACATTACACAAGCTGATAGGCCTAAACTCAGTTATTTTTTCAGGCTTCCTTTTCTTTGGGGTCAAGGTAATAAAAGTATGATTAAGGGATGAGGGAAGCACACCATGTTGCAAAGCCCGAGGTACAACACAACAGATAGAATCACCAACAATATGCCAATATTGTTGGAAGAAACTGGGAGACATCCCGTCAAGGCTAGGGGACTTGGTGGGGTGCATCTAATCAAGTGTAGCTTTGACTTCATCCTTTGTGAACTCCTTGAGCAATTCCTTACTCATATTAGCAGTGACCCTCCCATTGAATCCATCACGGAAGTCCATTCTGCCAGACTGATTGGAAGAGGTGAATAAGGACTGAAAGTAACTTAAAATTATCTCATCCCTCTCCTCCTCAAACTGCCACACCCCATACTCATCATTTAGGCATTTAACCCAATTATTATTTCTCCTCTGGGATGCCTTGTGGTGGAAGAATTTAGTATTTTGGTGCCTTCCTTTAACCAATGTGCTTTGGATCTTTGTTTCCAAAAAAGTTCCTCACGTTCAAGTCAACATTGAAGAGTTTTGCGGGCAGCCTGATGATCATCCATTCTAAGATAGTGTGGATCACTTTCCTGGATCATCTTGAGCTGTTCTCTTGCCTTTTGGATATGTTTATGCACAAAACCAAACTTCTCTTTGCTCCATATTTCCAATCTCTGGCTGCATAGCTCAATTCTACCTGCTACAATATATATGGCCAGTTCAGTATTTCCTTCCTGCCATGATTTAGTAATCACACTTTCACAATCTTTAGCCTCCATCCACATAGCTTCAAATCTAGAAAGTTTTTTCTTCATTCTCAGTGCTTCAGTGCTCTCATATAAGATGATTGGGATATGGTCAGAGTGTGTTGCTATGGCATGTGTTACACGAGTAGATGGGAACATGTTGCACCAAGCCTTACTAGCCAAGAACCTGTCCAGTCTTTCATTGATACTTTTATTCAGCCCCCTTCTATTACACCAAGTAAATTTAGGTCCATAATATCCTAAATCACAAAGTTAACAGTCATCAAGCACCTGTCTAAAATCCTTCATTTGCCCCTCAGGTCTGAATCTTCCACCTAATTTCTCTTGTCTACATAGTATCTCATTAAAATCTCCAAAGACTAACCAAGCCTGATCCTCTTCTTTTTTTAATGCTCGAATGAGCTGCCAGGTTTCATGTCTTTTCTTAGTTACAGGATGACCATATATGCTAGTTAGATGCCACTCCTGCCCACTAACATCTGCAGGAACCATGGCATCTATATGATACTTCAAAAAGCTTTGGACACTAAGATGGATACCATCCCTCCACATTAGGGCAAAGTCTCACCTTCTCCCCTCACTGCCTACAGCTAAACAACAATCAAATCCCACTTTCATTCTAATGTATTCTATCTTCTTGATAGAAAGTTTAGTTTCCTGCAAGAACATCACCTCGGAAACTTCTTTCTTGACAATGTCATGAAGTGCTCGAACTCCCTATGGGTTCCCAAGCCCATGGGAGTTCCAACTAATGATTTTCATGGCTTTCGGTGGGACTGGTCACTTGCCTTCATCGTTTGGTGTTGAGATACAGTCTACTCCTCCATCCCCAGTCTTGGGATTTTCTTCCTTTTCTATCCATCTTATATCTTAGAACCACGCACCTTAATTTCTTCATGTGAATGTTTTTGAACCTGAAAGTCAGCAATTGTGTCTTGGGCTATTTTCTTCACCTGCGACCATTTCTTCCACTGCAGGGGCTGGGTGGCCTAATCAACTGGGCTAATGGGCTTTCTTCAACAACAACTACATCAATCTTAGCTGAGTGGTCATAGATTGGACTACCATAACTTTCCTTCCTCTGCATGCCATCTAAATTATTCAAATTCAAATGATCCAATACTACTGTTTCTCATCCCATAATTAGCTCCTTTTCCAGCCTCCTAGAATTTATATGGGCTAGCACCAATCATGGGATTGTGTATCATCCTGTAACCCTCATTTTCAGTAATCTCTCCATTCTCAGTAGTCAACTTTCCTACCACAGTAGTCCCTCGAGCCATCGAATCCATGGAATCTTACACATTAGACCTACAATCTAGACCTTCCTTATTTCCAGCCATGAATTCAGTAGTCTTCCTAGTATATGCCGTTGATCGGATTGGCAAGGAACTTCGGCCAAAAGGTCCATTCTTTAACTGAAACTCCCTCCCTTTTCTTGTTGCTCCACCTACACGTAATCATTGACCCAATGGTAATTGATCTTCCTGCTGCAGGTTTTGCCGAAACTGCCCCTCAGTACACTCTTGGTGGGAATGGCCGAGCCTTCCGCATGCATAGCAAAAACTAGGAAGTCTCTCATAGGCAAATCTGACCTAGCATGAGCCAAACGTGCCCAAGTTCATTTGTTTACGTACCTCGCATTAGAGGTTGAGTAATAAACATTCTAACTCTTATCCATAGATACTCCCCCCATGCAACATCTCCTTGGTCTGTGTCTACTTCCTCCATCGTGCCAATAACATTTCCAATCAATCTTCCAATCCTCTCATTCATGGCTCGTGAAGGCATATCATAAAGTCTAACTCAGAAAGAGGCTTCAGTAATCCGAATCTTATTCACATGTAACTCTGTTTCCATGGCTTTCATTAGCACCAAATGTTTATCAAAGGACCAAGGACCTTCTCTTAACACTCGATTCTTATCACGTTCATCTTCAAACTCGACAAGTAGAAGTTTTGATCCCAACTCCTTAAAAGTCACCTACATAACAAGCTGCCAAACCTTCTTCATAGTATTCTTGAAAGCGTCCCTATTGTAGTACCTTCCGGTAAGAACAGAGATAATTAAGCATTTCCCTCCACGTGCGATTGTTGGCTCTATGATGTTAGATTCCACCACTATCTCATCTTCTTCATTTTTCCGACAGAGACATATTCTTGTACATTTCTCCTAACTCATCTGCCATCCTTTTAGAATGGCAAGGTCTGTACAGAAACAGGAGAGACCGTTACAGAGAAAGGATTTTGATTGTTTCACATCCTTCTTGTTCTTGTTCCGTTCCTTGTCGCCTGAGTGCTATTCAAATTTGTGCATTTCAGCTCAACCTCGTGAGGAAGAACATTTTTTTCAGGTTGAGGGAGTTGCACGAAGTCACTGTGCTCAGTCGTCAAGACCCAGTTAGTATGTCGTTCACGGACCGTTGGTAAAGTCTTTTTAGTCTTGGTCGCACACACGTTCCCAAGTTTAAAACACACGAATCATGTTTTATGTACTTAGTTTTGTTAATAGAGGAGGACAAGGGTTATTGTAACGTACCTTTGACGTTTTAAGCCGTACAATTAAAGGTCATTGACCACCGTTCGACCACTCAAACAAGGAGGACGAAGGAAGAAAGGTCGTCGTATCTCTACTCTGCAAACATGCTCAGTATCATTAGTAAGCTTTTCTCAGAGTCATGCACTTTCCCATCACATACGCATATAGAACCTTAGACGGACCTTAAGTTCTAGCGCTAAAGGTTGGAAAAGAGAGTAAAACAAGGAAAGAAGGAGTAAAGGATAAGCGTACCACAAAGTTGCAAGGATAGGTGACCTAGGCTTACATGTGTAAGTTTCAGGTTTTGGGTGAGGAAGGCGTAGGCGAGGAAAGTGTTAGGAGAGGAAGTGTGAGGAAATGGTTAGGCAACGAAAGGCGACAAAAGATTTGAGCAAAGGAGAGGCAAAGGTATTTACTCGAAGAACATGTTAGGTAGGCACTGAGCTAGGTGAGAAAAGAGCAATGAACGAGGAACTTAGGTACCTCGAGACTCCATGCATGAAGCGTGTTATGAAGGATGATTGAGAATGCTTATGCAACTATCTAAATGTTATAGGTTTGAGGCTTGGAGGCAAGCACTATTAGCGTAATTTACACAAGGACGGATGAAAGTGACTATGATCATGTTCTTCCACACATCACTTTATGTAAACTGAAGGTCTCTTTTGCAACTTTATATGCATAGTAAATGTTTATGAAAGTCTGTATATGTATGAACCTTTGTTGGTAGCTCATTTTTATGAATCCTATTCACGATGAAGGTAATTGCAAATGCTTTTAGAGTCCAAATAAATGATGATATGACTGAATATTATATAGTATGACTATAGTATGACTATATGACTATATACTACATATATAGTATGACTATATATTTTAAGGAATATACACTCATGTGTATGTTTGTGTGTGTGCCTTCTTTACAACTCTCTCTTACATAGAGTTCTTCTTTACAACTCTCGCTTACATATTTTTCCTGATAAATTGAAATCTCCATGGAGTGGGCCCTACATTGTAAAGAAGGTTCATCCTCACGGGGCAGTAGACATTGTTAATCCGAAGAATGACAATAGCTTCACTGTCAATGGACAACGTCTAAAGTCGTTTATGACTGCCTTTGATCCAAACGAAGAGATCTTGCTTGTGTAAGATTCTAGGGAAGTTTTTTTTATCTTTTTCCCCTACGCGACACCCTCCTGCACTTGAGATAGCCTTTGTGCTACTCATATTTGAGTGAGTCACAGCCTTTGGAACTATGGGCACCGACTGGGTGCAGCGCAACCTAGGGCGTTGCGAGCACCAGGTGGGTGCTGCACTACCTTTGATGCTGTGTGCACCGGCAGCGTTGGTGCAACACTACACAAAGTACTAGACGGAGCTGAGTGCACCATGCAAGTGCAGCATGCTCTATTGCACTCGGGGTAGCCGCACATGGTGCATTACAATGCCACCGCCGTTGCACCTGTGTCCTACGGTGAGCTAGCAATTGTGGGTATGGTTACTCCATGTAGCGGTGTTTTTAAAATTTTCTCTTGATGAACTGTCGCACTAGTGCTGTGTTTGTTAGGATTGTGCAACATTGTGTCGCTCACTAGTGTTGGTTCTTTGTGGTATGTCACTATGCAAGGCTACGACGAACATTGCACTGCGCACCACAAGGGCATCGTGCTTAGCGCCATGCATATGGAAACACTGCAACACAAGCATCTCTTTCTTGGCATTGGCATTGGTGATTCTGCTCGTGTTTTTTTTTTTTAATTCTTGCGAGGACAAGTGGCACCTTACAGATATATGAGTTTTGAGCACCCATTGAGAGTAATGTAATACCAAGCAACTTGGAGTTTGCAAGGTAATTGTGACAAAATCTGAATAATTAGTTATGACTTAAATAGCCTAACAATCTTGCTTGGTAAGATTTAGGCTAAGATAATTTCTAGCAAACTTCTTTTCTCTCCTATAGTGGATTAAACAATAAAAAAATGAAGCAGGCAAGAAATAAAGATATATCGTTAGTTAGTTGCTAAAACATCAAAAACTGCATTTATTACACAAATAATTTTTTTTGCACTCTTAATTTGATATTGGTGAAGTTTATACCTAAATTGATTTAAAACTCATTAAATATAGTGGTGTTGGTAAGAATTTATAGAGGTTGAGAAGTTGGATGTTCACTTATTGATTCAGTGATATTATTTGTTAAGTGGAGAAATAATATAGTAAACTCTTCCATGAAGGCATAGGATGATGGGTATGACACTTGAGAAATTGAAAGTTTTCTCGCTAAGGAGATCCATCTCCTTTATTTAGCAGATTCAATAAGAAAATGAAATAAGAGCATTTTTCCATGTTAAATTCCTATATGTGCACACTAATATTTCTAAGGATGTGAAATAAAATAAAATAAAATAAAATTTCCTCGTTATATAAATAATATTCCAAATTAAAATTTCATTTTATTAAAATTTTTAAGGAAATTAGAAGGGAAAAAATATATTTTTCAGATAAAATAATTTATTTGAAAATCGCAATGGCATGAATTATGAGATAAAGCAATTATCTGGCATTACTATGACTTGGTGAGAATGGAGTTACAAGTAAATTATGGCGTAAAACAGTTATTACATTACAATTGGGTTGATGTAGTATGTGATTGCAGCCTTAAACCTAATATTCGTGCTTAGATCATGCTCTTTTTCCTTTTAGTAAGACTGAGTGATTGTGTGATTATTTTGTACAAACATGGATTCAGTTAAGATGGAAATATGTAGAATCTGAGCTTTAGTATTTTTTTATTGACTCGAGAATAAGTCATGTTTTGGTGAAGGTGTGATATTATGGGTTTTATTAATACTTGCTTTTTGGAAATAATGTTTTATTCCACATTACCTTGTTATAAATGAGAATGTACCACTGGTGATAGTGATTCTCAAATCTGCTAAAATATAAGATTCTCATAATTATCCTAATAGTAATATAATAATATTTTCTCGTCCTTTAAAGACGGGAATAGAATATTTATAATATGTGTTCCACTAAATGAACTTAGTTTATATAGTAGGAGTCCTAAATTAGAATTTCTGATTGACTTCACTTATATGATCCAAATAGGGGTTGTTGATATGATTAACAAAGGAAAAGTAGAGTTGATAGATGTATAAATCCATCTCTTGGTACTAATTGAGTTGCCTCTAGATAGTCATTGATCGCACATTTGTCAGAACCTTTTTGGAATGAGTTAAATGATTTATTTTGTAGGAGAATTATATGGTTAGCTTTTTGACGTTTTAGACGCAAAATCCTTTGAGCGCATGATTGTTTATTCTCCTGTTTTGGTATAAGTATGAATGCTAGTAGTACTATTTTTATGCGGCCTAAACCGACTATCTATCCAAAGGTACCCAATATACCTAGTCATTATTATTAATGACCTATTGAATAAAAGGAGTTCTTTGAACACTGTTGACAATTTCATAATAGTGTCTTCCTAAGAAAGATGATGATATCGTGGTCTTAGATTATTAATTATCTTCTAATGAGTAGTTTTCCATACTACGAGGTAGTGTACATGTGTTTGTGAGAAGTATATCAAAGTTTATGTCGTGTGAGATCGTTTACAAGAAAAACCCGTTTCTAGGAGCTTTTTTGTTCAAAATCCATAGACAATTAACGAGAACACATCAATATTGTATTTGTACTCATTGCCGACAAGTTATGTTACTTTTTGGAAGTTACCACATAACTATGGATACATCTTGTTTGATAGAGATTGAGTATTACTCTGAGTTATTTGGACTCGAGATGGATTATGGATGCTTAATCTAATGTGACACTTTTATGAATGTTGCTTTGCTGGTCTTCTCTAAGATAGATTTGATATAGTACTCTCTTGCTATTACCCTCGTGGAGTTCGGCAACCAAGGTGCATATTATCATATAGAAACAAGCGAATCACATAGATAAGCCCTTACCTTTTTCTTCTACAAAAGTGTTCAGTGGTTGAACAACCAATCTGCAAGTCTGAACAAGATTTAGAATATTTTTTAGATATACAGACCTAAGGTCTTGTCCACTGTGTGTGAATGGGAGATATAGGAATGGGGTGTGTCCACAATGGGAGCACCCGTTGGCCTTTCATGTCTAGCCTAATTATGGCTAGACGTTACATGTATTGAAGTGGCCAAGATAAAGGGCTGGCCTTTAATAGCCAGCCAAGAGGGACACTGACAGAGAAGCTAATAGAAAGCTTTTTCTGATTTGTACGTCCTTTGTTCTTTTGAAAAACAGCACGGAGAAAGTATTGGGAATCTCTCTCTCAAATGTTTTAGTTCTCTCTAGTCCCGCCATTCATGCTGTGGAGTACGTGAGTGTTGTTCTGATTCTTACGACGTGACACACTCCACTACTAAGAAGGATGAATTCAAAAGAACAATAATGGTGCAAAATTCTGCAGAATAACCGCACCAATCTGAAATTTGCCACTCGAGATCATTGCTTCCGCTATACTTTGATCTAGTTTTTCTAACAGCACTCTCTCACCTAGCTATCTTTCTCATTTCTCTCTCTCTCTCTCTCTCTATAACTCTAGCTCTTGGTACCTCCCTCCCTTACATATGTTAGGGGTAATGCGATTTTAAATTAGTAATGGGATTGGATGGTAGTTGTTATGGAATTAACTCGGTTATATGGATTTATGAGAGTTTGGACCCATGAAAGTTTAGACTATTGTGAGGGTACGTGTTGGAAAGTCGGGAAACTGAAGTTGGAGTCATGACTCATGAACACAAGGTTTATAAGATAGAACACAAGTTTCCATATATTTACGCATGAAAATAATACACACATATATATAGAACACAAGTAGAACATACATCTAGGAAGTTATTGGTATACAAATCTCAAATAGTGACCAAGATATTCAGACATCGCTCTTGATGGAGGAACTGTATCCAGATTGATCGTCGTAATACTTGGACCACAACATAACACCTCCATACTTGTCAGAATCCTTGATGGCTGGAAGCACTTGTGAAGTGAGATCGGTTGCAGGAATGAAGCCACCTCCAGCTGCTGCAGGAGCAGCAGGAAGTCCTAGGAAAATCTTTGTAGCTGGGATATCAGATGTCCACTGCGCCCAGGCACTTTCAAGATCATTAATACTACCAGGAGTGTATTGGCAAGGAGGGTTGTTGTAGAATTGAACCCAGACATAGTCAAACAAACCAGTTTTGAGGGCATCTCCACCCAAGCATCAGGAAAGGGACACTGAGGAGCTGCAGTTAAGTACACTTTCTTACCCTGATTACTGTAATCAGATAGGTACCTTGCCAAATCATCCCAATATAGGTTGCTGCCTCCTTCGATATCAAAGTCAATTCCATCCAAAACAGAGTCGCCAAGTGGGCGAGAGGAGGATTGTCCCCCCAAGAAGTTGTCGCAAAGATAAGTAGCAACCTGTCTAGCATCATCGGACGAGGTAAGGGAGTAGCTCCCCGGCCCTCCTCCGATCAAGAGTATCACCTTAATACCTTTGGCTTGACATGATTTGACGTCGGAGCTTATGCCGGTACACCCATTATTGGATGGATCACAATGACCAGCAAGGTTAATGACTGGAGTCTGACCATTTCCAAATGTGGCTAGAAAAGCTATATTGACGTAGTCATAGTTTCCTGTGGCACAAGTCTCTGCCAAGGTGCCCTCATTTCCATTTTGACCCCAGTAGATGGATATTCCTCCTGCATTCGAACTCACTGCAAGTGCTAGCATTTCTAGGCAGAGAAACACTACTACAGTCTGGGACTTGAATGCCATCTTTTTCAGGCCTGCTGGAATTTGAAGCACTGATGATCAGATGAATAGGGTTTTAGTGACTTGTTTTGCTTGACTATTTCAGAGAAAAGCAAATGCTTTTTATAGGGTAATGGTGGCCTACTAATGATGTTTAGCATCTTGTTTTGGTGCCAGGAGGAGTACTGCGTGGCTTAAGGGTTACTTGGGCTACATTATAGCTCATGCTTCTTTTTTCTAATCTCAATATTAATATTTTGTGTTAAAACTTACGTACACGGCCGTTTAATTAGATTTCAGGCTATTAATTTTTGGATCTTCACATGTTCATGCTCTTTTTAAGATTGTCGCATGTCTTTGTTTTTCAGTTTGTGTATTGACTAATGACTTGGTGAAATTTCGGTGTCGTTTGAGTCGCATGCTCATGTTCTGGAAGCCCTTGTTCTCCAACACCAACCACATGAAAGTTCTTTTAATTATTTGATCTCTTCTTGAGTTTTAATTTGGAGTGACCTAATTGTTGTTATCTATACCTTCCAATACTAATTAACTAAACAATCCCTATGATAACGATGGCAGAATTATTGACTTATCTTGAACCATGGAATGGTAGTACTGTTGTTTGTAGTATGAGGATCAAATTATTATATATAAAATTAATTTCAAACTAAAATAAATATAAAAGTTTTTAGAAGGTACTAGAATATATATGAAATTATTATCAAGATTTTGTGAAAAAGATTAATGGCCTGTAAAATCAGCATCTGAGTATTCACGTCGTTGTAATTCAAGGTCTTGGTTTTCAATTTTTATAAAATTAATTCTTAAACTTGAAGAAACTTGAATTAGGTACTTTCCACAATGTCTAATTAGAAAATTAATGAGATGAATTAGGTACTCTCTCTCTCTCTCTCTCTCTCTCTCTCTCTCTCTCTCTATAATTCCCTAGATTAACCATCTTAAACTCTTGATCTCATAGCGTTGAATCATTTTGGGAGACTAGTAACCTCGCAAGTGATGTAGAAATGCGATCCAAACAACTTGACATGGGAAATAAGAGAGCAAAGATCTGGACTTTTAAAAGTTCAGTTCTGCTTGAAATAATTTGAATTAACCTTATCTAACACCCTAAAATGGGTCAAACATTATATGAACATATTCTTAAAGAAAAATTATACTCATCATCCCTACACCACCCACTAAATATGATCTTTTATCTTTTTATTTTTCCCCTTAACAAGTTTATGGTGTTGGGATGATGAGTAAAAGAACTCAATTAGTTTAGTAGAATAAAAAAAATTAAAATATGTGTGATATGTGGTGTAGATTGATGTGTAGCAAAATCCATTCCTAAATAGTCATGTTACAAAAAATTAAAGAAGTGATATATTGAGGATAAAATTAATGTGATTTTCTCATTATCAAATCTTTGCAAACCTAAATTCTTTTATGAACCATGGTGCGCTCTTTTCATATATACTAGTGGTGATAAACGTGCAAAGCACGTTTGCCACATCTGCCAAATTGAAGAAAAAAAATAAAATGTAACTTTGAATATTAAAATAATCTAATGGATAAGAATAAAATTATTATTTATTTATGTTTATCATTTATTATGAAATTTAAATTATATTAAAAATTCAAATTAATTAGATAGTTTTTTTCTCTTAAAAATGTACAGTAAAATTTCATCATTTATTTAATGATGAAAAATTAGTATTTTATAAATTAAAGTTGATTTTTAGTGTATGATATAATATTATTCTCTTAAAAATATTCAGTAAAACTTTATCTTTTATTTAATGATGAACAATTAGTATTTTATAAATTGAAGTTAATTTTAAGTGTATGATAGAATATTTATATTTTAATTATATATTTTATGTTAGTTTAAATCAATATTTAAACTTCTATCGTTAGATTAAATCTGAATATTAAAAATGAAGAGTTGTAATTTAAAACCTATAAACCAATATTTTTTTCCACTTTTCCTTTCTCTCTCTCTCTCATTCCCCACGCACGATTGTGGTATTACGTCGCACATTGATATTCACACAGACGAACCCAAAAAGAAACAGAAAAACCAAACAAACATGAAAAAAAAAAACATCTTTACTGTTCATTACTATTGATGAACAGTCATGAACAGTATATGGATATGCGGAAAAAAAAACCACACAATCTCTTTACTGTTCATAGCTTGAAAGGAAAAGAATAACAGAAACCACTCAAACTAATATCTCTGTAAACTAATGGACAAAACTTCTCATGAAGTGGTAATTATTACGTATTTTTGGAGTATAGACTGTGGTACTACTCTTATCCTATCATAGGATGTCGTGTCAATTAAAATTGATACTTACATAGACAGTTTTAATTACATGGCATCTACTGATAGGATGAGAGTATCACATCATCCATACTCTTAAAGTAGCTAATAAATTTTCGTGAAGTGAGTATAGTTATACTAAGAAGCTAAAGTAGTACCCAGACCCTCGTGGAAGCCCAAAACGTGACCCAAACAAAGACCTTATCCAGTTGCTAGGGTAAACACATGTCGACGTAACGTATGGAATAGCCTAATAGGTAAGACCACATATTCGTTGAGTCTACATCCTATAAATACCTCTCTTCCGACATAACAAGTCATTTTTCAAGTTTTCAGCCTTTTCACATCCTTGTTTTTTTTTATAGGAAAACAAACTTCATTAATGAAACTCAACCTTACAAGTGATTGTAAGTCCAAAGGAATTGAGAAATTATATTAGGAAAATATCCTCACCACAAGCTAATATCATTAACATTCCAAGCAAATCTAGCAAGCCTATGTGTTAAAGGGTTGCAAGAATAGGCGACCTGGGCTTACGTGTGTAAGTTTAAGGTTTTGGGTGAGGAAGGCGTTAGGCGTGGAAAGTGTTAGGAGAGGAAGTGTGAGGAAATGGTTAGGCAACGAAAGGCGACAAAAGATTTGAGCAAAAGAAAGGCAAAGGTATTTACTCGAAGAACATGTTAGGTAAGTACTGAGCTAGGTAAGAAAAGAGCAATGACCGAGGAACTTAGGTACCGGTACCTCGAGACTCCATGCATGAAGCATGTTATGAAGGATGATTGAGAATGCTTATGCAACTATCTAAATGTTATAGGTTTGAGGCTTGGAGGCAAGCACTATTTGTGTAATTTACACAAAGACGAATGAAAGTGACTATGATCATGTTCTTCCACACATCACTTTATGTAAACTGAAGGTCTCTTTTGCAACTTTATATACACAGTAAATGTTTATGAAAGTCTTTATATGTATGAGCCTTTGTTGGTAGCTCATTTTTATGAATCCTATTCACGATGAAGGTAATTGCAAATGCTTTTAGAGTCCAAATGAATGATGATATGACTGAATATTATAGACTATATGACTATATACTATATACTATATATAGTATGACTATATATTTTAAGGAATATACACTCATGTGTATGTTTGTGTGTGTGTGTCATGTGTGTGTGTGTGTGTGTAAACATTGAGACACCTTACGTAAAAAAAATCATCATTTCCTTCTTGCGTCCAAGGGTTTATGTTCGTTTCCTCAAGCCAGTCACCCAACCTTTCTTCCACAGCCCACAACAGTCCCCCCCCAAGCATTGCAAGCCTCCACCATGCACTGCCACAATAAGCACTGCCCACCATGTTCTAGTTTGTATGCCTCGCAACCGGCTAACTTCCATGGACATCCACCAAGCAAGCATCATGATGCAACACCTCCTTACCAACAACCTTTTCCCATTGTGTTTTAAGCACCGTGAATAGAGCCCGCAACCAGTAGCTGCCATGAACATCCGCCTAGAAAGCATGAAGTCACAACACCATAGCACACTGCTGGCTCCACTATTCAACCACCATATGTTTTTGTCATCCACATCGAATATGGACCGAATTTGTGAATTCTGTATCAGTAAACATTCTGGTTGAGATACTAGAACAAAATATTTTGGTACTGGCATGTTTCGATATACCGTTTCTAGATAGTCGAATAAATTAAAAATAATTATATATATAGAAAAACTATATTCCAAAATAATATCACTATAATCTTAAAAATATATATACCTAAAAAACTCAATACTACTTCTCAATACAAGTATTAAAAACACAAAAAAAAAAAACTACTAATACTTCTAAGCAAAAACTCCAAATTCTTTTATGAAAATAAAGACTAAGTGAGCTGTGAACATTTATTAAAAGGAAAATAAAAGAAGAGACAAAGGCAAATCGAAAGGTGAGACGTGAGAGCTCATGATAAGAGCATTGAAGATTGGCCACACAAGATCCCCACTCATATCTATACTAGTACTACACAACAATGGTACTTAAATAGGTTGTCACGTTTTACATCAATAAATAAATAAATTGGTTGGTCACCTTCACATCTCTCTCGCTTTCTTGCTTTCATCTCTCTCTATCTTCTAATGTCTCCTTTTATATCTTTCCCATTACCTCCGAGCCTTCCTTCTCCGGCATACACCCTTTAGGCTACGTTTGGAATATGAAAGCAATTGAGCTCATATGAGTTTAATTCAAATTTAAGTCTAACCCAACATCCAAACACAACTTCCAAATTACTAAACATCACTCAACTCAAGACTTCTTTACACATAGGACCCACAATCCTTTTCAACTCAATACCACTTTACACGTGGGACCCACAACCTTTTTCAACTTCCCATAAATACATCTAAACTCATCTTAATATAGAAAACTATCTAAACTCATCTAAAGTGGCCCCACAAAACTCACTCCACCATTTCAACTCACTATTCATAAATAACTCAACTCATCTCATCTCAGCTCATCTTCTTCTTTTATATCTTTTCCAAAGCCTCCAAGCCTTCCTTCTCCGGCATACACCCATCAGGCTACGTTTGGAACATGGAAGCAGCTGAGCTTATCTGAGTTGAATTCAAATTTAAGCCTAGCCCAACATCCAAACACACAACTCCTAAATCACTAAATATCACTCAACTCAAGACCTCTTTACACGTGGGACCCACAATCTTTTTCAACTTAACGCCTCTTTACACGCAGGACTCACAACCTTTTTCAACTTCCCACAAATACGTCTAAACTCATCTTAACATCCAAAACCATCTACACTCATCTTAACATCCAAAACCATCACAACTAATCTAAGGTGGGCTCCACAAAACTCACTCCATCATCTCAACTCACTATTATTAAAAAAGAACTCAACTCATCTCAACATCCAAACGCAACCTTAACTTCCCTGTACTTTTGCAAGATCAAACTCAAAAATTTCCCCACCCAGTATGCCATAGTCCCTCTGGTCGTATGTAATTCTTATTATATTTTGGGTTTGAAACAGGTGTGGCCTGGGTTATGTGTAAGCAAGATGATTCCCTTGATCCAATGGTTAATTTTCTTTCCTCTATAAGTTGGTTTCTTGGTTTCAGAAACGAGGAACAAACTTGGAAAAATAGAAATTTTTTATTATTCTGCACAACTTTTTTTAGATTTGAATTTTTTCTTCTTAAACCATTTTGAGCACTGCCTCGTATATGATTTAGCACTTCCTATTTTATATTTAATTTTCTTACAACAATGCCAATTATATTTTTCACATAAAGAAGCACCCGAAGATTGTGGAAGCCATTGTTTCAGACCGAAACATACATTCTAGCCAAAACAAGTCAAAATCACTGGAATTTAGCCCAAGTTTGGATACTTAGAATATCTCTGTATATTTATGAATAGTAGTAAAATAGTTTGAGTTAAAATATTTTATTGAATTTTGGGAAAGAAAAGAAAAAAAAGTTGAATACAAATATTAAAAAATTAAAAAATTATTTGAATATAATTTTTTAATACAATTTTTGTTTAGAAATTTGAAATGATTAAGTAATGATTAGATGAAAAAATTGAACATTCGAAATTGAAAAGTGTTTTGTATTTGAGTGATGTTTGTGAAGCAAATATCTGAGAATAGTTCATTTTCCAAACCCTTCATCTAGGACAGAACATCCACCTAAGTTGTGCTAGTTACTATCATTGCACGACAACTTCTGGCCAGAACGGAACGGAAATGAAAACTTTGATCTGGACCTAGTTGCATCGCTGCCTCTTGCACTATAAACGAACTTAGACCACCACTGAGAAAGCTAGCAACCCTGTCACATGGAAGAAGTCTTGCATCCCCTATTTTACGATACCAAAAATAGAGAACGACCTTTCCCCCACCATGAGTCGTAGTTATAACACCAAGCAGCCACCACCCTTACTTTTTGTTCCAACATGATTGCACCACCTCTCAGCCATACTCAATTGTAAGCCATCCACTTTCTAACACCTAATCTACAATCCTCCACACAAACTTGGTCCTCTATGTACGTTGAAAACCATTCTCTCCTAACCATTTTCATGTCTTGCTTCCATGCCTAGTGTCGCACCATCAAAGCCAACCCATAAACCTTGAGATAAAGCCCTTGTTTTGCACTAAAAGAAACAAACCAAATAGCCCATCATTCTCCACCATGAGCCCAGCAAAGCCACACCCAAGGGTAACCAAACCACTCTCACGTAAACAAACATCTTGAACTCTCTCTCCCTTCTGCTCAGTGAAGCTCTTATAGGAATGGGGTGCGCCCACAGTGGGAACACCTCTTGTCCTTTCATGTCCATCCTAGACGTTACACACATTGAAATGGACAAATGGCCACTTCATTACAAGATAGAGGGTTGATCTTTAATAGCCAGCCAAGGGGGACAAAGATAGAGAAGCTAATAGAGAGCTTCTTCTGATTTGCCCTTTGTTCTTTTGAAAACCAATACTTAGAAAAGCATTGGGAATCTCTCTCAAATGTTTTAGTTCTCTCTGGTCCTGGTATTTAGGTTGTGGAGTACGTGAGTGCTCTGGTTCTTACTACATGCCACACTCCACTATTGAGGAGCTAGGATGAATTCAGACAAACAAATATGGTGAAAAAGTTCGTGGAACAACCACATCGATCTGAGATTTACTGCATGTGGTAACATTGCTTCCGCTTTACTTTGATCTAGTTTTCCAAACATTGGTATGAGAGATTAAATCAGTTGTTCTCGCTTTGATTTTTGATATGTGGTTTATCATAATTCTTTTGCCGTTTCATCTTCCCAAACTGACATGGCCGTAAGAGGATCATTTGTAGAAGGCATAGATGACATGCCATGGCACCATGAGCACCATCAAGGTGCAGCATTTCTATGTAACCACAGCCGATGGTGCTACATTAAAAATGATGTTGCGTGCACACATTGAGTACTGCGCCATTCAAGGCATTGTGTGCACTAAATTTGTGTGGCGCAGCCTGATTGAGCTGAATTATTGCATATTTTATATATCCAGAACCATTATATTTTATTTATTTCATTACATTATTATTGGTTTCAGAGAGAAAAATGGTTAATATGCATAAATTCGAGTTGTGATTTAAATTGGTTAATAGCATGGTTTATACTTAATTTTATAACTTGTGATTTAATTAGATAGTATTCCTTCACATGCACAACATATTTTTGATATTCTATTCTTCCTTTTTATTTTATTTATTTTCTAATTTCTATTTTTTTTATAGGCCAAGAAATGCAAAGCATGAGAAAATAGAAAAGTCAAAAAGGAAGCATGTTTTTTTTTTTTTTTTGGTTTCTCTAGAGCCACACATTCACGCGCGACCAAGCTATTTTTGGGTTTTGATGAAAATTTGAGTTTTAGCATGTGGGGGCGTTTTGGAGAGAAACTGCGGCACACTTTGGCATTTTGAAAAATAAAACCCAAGAGAGTTTTACGCATGCGGGCCTTTTGGCTCTACGAACAGAACGCCGCAGGGAAAAGAAAG
The DNA here is from genome assembly GCA_961763995.1 of Juglans cinerea. Lineage (NCBI taxonomy): Eukaryota > Viridiplantae > Streptophyta > Magnoliopsida > Fagales > Juglandaceae > Juglans > Juglans cinerea. Next base: position 43,233,270 of record CAUIVZ010000001.1, on the reverse strand, counting down.
AAAAGAAAAAAGAAAACAAGTTTTTTTTTTCAGTTTTGAGTTGAGAGGGACGCATGAGGAATTTTATTTTTGCTTACTTTGGTTGTGAGACGTAAAATGGACGGAGGTTTTGGAATTCTTTTTTTTTTTTGGAAAAGAAACGGATGCAAATAAAAAAAGAAGGCGGCGGCTTGAAGAACCTCAAGGGGTCTAAACTGCAGCTTCTCTAGCCTCCTCCATTGCTTTTCATCTTCATCTCATCCATTTGGCTTGCTCTTTTCTTTTCCTAATCTCTATTTAATTTTAGTCTAAATTTTATAGTGTACTTTTGAGATTTTTAATTTAGAATCATTTGATTTTGGATATTTGATTTAGAATCATTTGATTTTGGATATTTGATTTTATACTCTTTTAAGTTTTCGTTTAACAGTAATTACAATTGGTATGGATTGATTTTGAGAATTTGAAATTTGAATACAAGGATGAACCTTAGAATCTTGATTTTGGGACTTTTCAATTTTCAGTTCATATTTTGTCAAGCGAAATGATACTTGCAGTCGTGAGTGTGCAAGCGCCATGCAGTCGCTTTAAAAAAAGTGAATAAATACGAGATCCACATGAAAAGAAATTAATTTTTTAATAGTGGACCCTACTCTTTTTCAAAGTGACTGTACGTCGTTTGAGCACTCCACGACTGTACTTAGTATTACTCTTTTGTCAATTACTTTCTAATCTAGTTTAATTCTTAGCTTCATTTTATTAATCTCTTAGTTCCATAGCATATTAGATTGATTAAAACTTAATTAAGAATTAAATAATTTCAATTTTATTAATTAATTTTCTGATTAATTGAGATTGTTTAGCTTAGTTGGTTCCTTGATTGTTAACTTCAATTTGTTAGTCTTTTACATTTCATTCTGACACTAAAAAAAATCTAAAAATATGAATCTAGTCCATGACTAGTGCATTTTTTATTCCAGTTGCACTCTTCCATTCATTGCACATACCACCATTTTTATTTTCTCTTTGTGAATATTTTCACAATTTTAAACGAGTTTGATTTTAAGTAACTTTCCCTGAGGAGACGAACTAGAGATTTATTCCTAATTATTACGCGACACCCTCCTGTACTTGGGATAGTCTTTGTGCTACTCATTTTTGAGTGAGTCACAGCCTTTGGCGCTGTTGCCGGGAAATAGTTGCTTGACGTAAATTTAAACTCGTTATTTTTATTTTTTATTTTTATCTCAAATGTTTCATTCACTATCTTATCTCTGATTACACATTTCACTTGTCACCTACTACTCAGTCACTTGAACCTTACTTATGCTATTTGGAGTGATGTTTCATGTTATGGATAAGGGATGATTCAAATAGATTGGTTAGAGTTACATCGAACACTGAGAGTAGTATACACAGCCCAGAGATAGATAGCTCTTCTGTTTTTTCTACAGACGAGGACATTGAAATTGAAAAAACCATGGCTGCACCTGGATCACGCACTCTTAGGGATTATTTGCAGCCCACTTGCACCTCTACACCATCATGCATTATTTTACCTGATGATGCACCTAATTTTTCTATTAAGCATGACATGATGTTAGTGATATCTCAGTTTCACGGGATGGATTCTGAGAGTCCTTATCAACACGTGACAGATTTTGAGTTGGCCTGCACTACTTTTATCAAAGAGCCACTACTAATGAATTTATTAGACTTCGTTTATTTCCTTTCTCTTTAAAGGATAAAGCGAAGATTTGGTTTAATTCTTTGAGACCTAATTCTATCTCTAGTTGGTCTGATATGCAGCGTGAGTTCTTACAAAATTTTTTTCCTTTTCAGAGAACTCAGTATTTACAAAAACAGATCAGCCAGTTCAATCAGAAATCTTACGAGACTTTCCAGGCCAGCTGTGAAATGTTTAAGGATTTGGTGAACATATGTCCACATCACGATTTTGAATCCTTGAGGCTGGTGAATTATCACCGATCTCACTCCAGAATGCAATCAGTTTGTTCAGACTATGTGTAATGGAGAATTCTTTAGCAAGGAACCTGATGAAGCATTGCCATTTTTTTATTATCTTGCTGAGAGTACACAACAATGGAACACACAGACTGATCGAGTTTCATTGACAGCACAACCACTGAGGGCTATTGCTGGTGGGGGCAGATATGCACTTCAGGAGGACACTGACATTCAAGCCCGAATAGCTGCATTGACTAGAAGATTAGAGGTCATGGAGATGAAAAAAATGAAGGTCGTGAAAGCAGTAGAGGCATGCTCTTTATGTGCTGATTCAAACTACAAGACCCAGGACTGCTCAATTATGCCAGTATTTCAGGAGAATGGGTCTGAGTAGATGCAATCAGCGAACTGGGTAAACATAGCACAAAATCAGCCTTTCTCCAATACATATAATCCGGGGTGGAGGAATCACTCAACTTTTTCATAGAGGAATGATCAGCCTAGTCGGTCTCCGCCACCTTCTCAGTAGCCATTTCATCAGGCTGCTCTTCTGCACTAGTACCAAGCATACCAGAGTTCTTAGAGCTATCCTTTTGTAGTACCTCTAGTATTTCAGCCTCATGTAGTTGCACAGAGTTCTCAGCCTCAATTATCTGTGAAGAAGTCTCTAGATGACAGTATGACACAGATGGCTAATATATTTCAGCAATTCATGCAGATTCAGGCCACCACAAACAATCAGAACACTCAGGCCATAAATGACTTGCGGAGTACCATCAATAAGATGAGCACGACATTAAGCACTCTAGAGATAGGGAAATTTCCAGCACAGCCTCAGCCTAATCCTCAAGTATACCGGCAACAACCACAACAGGTACATAATGTCTCAGGGGATGTTATTGAGACAGCGAAGATCGTTCTTACTTTGAGAAGTGGAAAGGAAGTTCCCCAACCAGAGATGATCATTGACAGACAGGTAGTTGCTCTTACACCTGAAGATGTAATAGAGACTGATGAAGTTGAAAAAGAACTAGAGCTAGTGAGACCAGAGTTGAAGAAGCCTGTGAGTGCAGATGATGAAACCAGTACGGGTACCAACCTGTGATTCCCTATCCTTAGAGATTGGCAGTTGGCCAAAGGAACAAATACCACACTAAGATTCAGGAGATCTTCAAGCAAGAAAAGATTAATATTCCACTCTTGGATGCCATACAACAAGTTCCTTCATATGCAAAATTTATGAAGGACTTGTGCATAGTGAAAACAAAGCTGAATATAAAGAAGAAAGCTTTCCTAACGGAGCAAGTCAGTACAGTGATATTGAGCGAGACTCTTCAAAAGTTTGGAGATCCCGGCTCTCCCAGCATTTCCATTATGATCGGTGAGTCACGCATTGTGAGAGCTTTACTTGATTTGGGGAGTAGTGTGAACTTGCTATTGTTCTTAATGTATGAGTAGTTGGGATTGGGTGAGCTGAAAAAGACCTCCATCATGCTATAGTTAGTTGACAGATCAATTAAGGTGTCGATGGGTATTGTAGAGGATGTGTTGGTCCAGGTGGACAAATTTTATTATCTAGTGGATTTTGTAGTTCTTGATATGCAGCAAATAGCCTCCACTATTTACCAAACTCCTGTCATCCTTGGAAGACCATTTCTATCTACATCAAATGCTTTGATTAATTGTAGAAGTGGAGTTCTGAAGCTTACTTTTGGGAACATGGCACTTTAGTTGAACGTTTTCAATGCTTGCAAGATGCCAGCACATTTTGATGACACAAGTGATTTGAATGCTGTAGAGAGTTTGACACCAACAGAGTTTATTTGCTTAACTTTTCCTTTCTCTGATGATGATTCAATTTTTTAGACACATGAATTTTTACTTGATGAAAAAACTGAACATGTTGATGAAAATGTTCTTAAATTTTTGGATTGTTTTATAGACTCTTCTTTACTACTTGAAGTACAATTTGTAGGCACAAGATGGCAACCGCAGTTTGAAACTCCACCACCACCTGACATACTTAAATCTTCAGGGGAAGAAGTTCCCTAATTGAAACTGAAACCACTTCCTCAAGATTTAAAGTATGTTTTTCTTGGTCCTGAAGAAAACACTTTTCCTGTGGTGATTTCCTCAAAGTTAAATCAGAAGGATGAAGCCCAGTTGATTGAAGTCTTAAGAAAGCATCGAAGAGCAATTGGTTGGACAATAGCCAACATCAAAGGTAATGATGCTGCTCTTTGTACCCACATAATCCATCTTGAAGACAATGCTTGACCGGTTCGTGATGCTCAACGTAGGCTCAATCCTACCATGAAGGAAGTTGTCAAAGAGGAAGTGTTTAAGCTGCTCGTAGTGGGTATCATCTACCCCATCTCAGATAGTAAGTGGGTAAGTCAAACTTAAGTGGTACCAAAAAAATCTGGTTTAACTGTTATAAAAAATAAGAAAAATGAGTTGATTCCAACTAGAATGGTTACTGGTTGAAGAATATGCATTGATTATAGAAAACTTAATTCAGCCAGTAGGAAGAGTCATTTTCTTTTACCATTCTTGGATCAAATTTTAGAAAGAGTGGCTGGTAATGCGTTTTATTGCTTCTTGGATGGATACTCTGGTTATTATCAAATTGCTGTAGCGCCTGAGAACCAGGAGAAAACCATTTTCACCTGTCCTTTTGGCACCTTTACTTTTACCATAATGCCTTTTGGTTTATATAATGCCCCAGCCACCTTTCAGAGATGCATGATGAGTATTTTTTTTGACATGATTGGGGATATTTGTGAAATATTCATAGATGACTTCTCTGTTTTTAAGAAATCTTTTGATAGTTGTTTGCATAATTTGGCACGTATTCTCCAGACATGTGAGGAAAAAAATCTTTTACTTAATTGAGAGAAATGCCAATTTATGGTTACTTAGGGCATTGTCTTGGGACAAATTGTTTCTTCTGAAGGTATAAAGGTCTATAAGGCAAAAATTAAATTAATATCTAAACTTCCTATCCCTAGGACGGTTAAGGATATTCATTTTTTTCTTGTCCATGATGGCTTTTATAGGCGATTTATTTAAAGGTCCAGTTCTATTGCAAAAGCTTTGTGTACTCTTTTACAAAATAATATTAAATTTGTTTGGACTGATGAGTGCCAAAAAGATTTTGATATCCTTAAAGAATTGCTTACCACCGCCCCCATTATGCAACCCCCGCAGTGGGACATTCCCTTTGAAATTATGACTGATGCAAATGATTATGCGTTGGGTGCTATTTTGGGGTACCATGCGGATAACAGACATTTTGTGATTTATTATGCCAGTAGAACCTTAAATGATGCCCATAAAAATTACACGACTATTGAAAAAGAATTGCTTGTAGTGATTTTTGCACTTGATAAATTTCGAGCTTACATTCTTGGTTCCCCTGTTATAATTTTCATTTACCACTCTGCTCTTAAGTATTTGTTGGCTAAGAAAGATGCAAAACCACGCCTAATTCGCTGGATTTTACTATTTCAGGAGTTCAACGTCACCATTAAGGACAAGAAAGGAGTCGAAAATTTGGTAGCTGACCATCTCTCCAAATTACCACCATCCTCCCCTTCAAATGTCATTCTTCCTCTCGATAATAGTTTTCCAGATGAGCAGCTATTTGTGGTTCACAAAACTCTCTGGTTTTCTGACATAGTCAACTATTTAGTGACTGAGCAAATGCCCTCTGAATGGTCCATCCAAGATTAGCGTCGATTTCTCTCTGAGATACGACACTTTTACTTTGATGATCCATATCTTTTCAAATATTGTTCGGACCAATTGATTCAAAGATGCATTCCTGATGATAAGTTTTCTTCTGTGTTGAGATTTTGTCATATGGGTGCATGTGGTGGTAAATTTTCATTAAAGAAAACAATCGCTAAAATTTTGCAAAGCTGTTTTACTGGCCTTTCATGTTTAAAAATGCTTATAATTTTTGTAAGCCTTGTGAGGCTTGTCAAAAATTGGGATTCATTAGCAAAAGAGACATGATGCCTATTTCCCCTATTCTTACTTTAGAATTATTTGACTATTGGGGAATAGACTTTATGGAAACTTTTCCAGTTTCCTTTAGAAACAAATTTATTTTATTGGCTGTGGATTATGTTTCAAAATGGGTGGAGGCCGTCGCTTGTAAAACAAATATCATCGTGTTGTCCTAAAATTTTTGCAATCTCTGTTTGCTCACTTTGGCATACCCAAAGTTATTATTAATGATGGGGGTTCTTATTTTTGTAACAAACTATTTTCTACACTCATTAAAAAATATGGTATCACACACCGAATTTATACCCCTTATCACCATCAACCTAATGGGCAAGCAAAATTGATAAATAGAGAGATCAATATCATTTTGGATAAAACTATCAATCCTAATATGAAAGATTGGTCAGTTAAGTTTTTTGATACTTTGTGGGCTTATAGGACAGCTTTTAAAACTAATATAGGAATGTCCCCTTATCTATTAGTTTATGGTAAAACTTGTCATTTGCCTGTTGATATTCAGCATCGAGCTCTTTGGGCTATAGAACATGTTAACATGTCACTTGATGAAACTTTAGGGTTGAGAAAATTGCAGATCAATGAATTGGATGAAACTTGTCGGGGTGCCTATGAAAACGCTCAGCTGGTGAAGGAACGCATGAAAATTCTAGATGATCAAAAAATTGATCCGAAGCATTTCACACTTGGCCAGGAAGTTCTTCTTTACAACTCTCGCTTACATATTTTTCCTGTTAAATTGAAATCTCGATGGAGTGGGCCATACATTGTAAAAAAGGTTCATCCTCATGGGGCGGTAAACATTGTCAATTCGAAGAATGACAATATCTTCACTGTCAATGGACAATGTCTAAAGCCGTTTATGACTGCCTTTGATCCAAACGAAGAGATATTGCTTGTGCAAGATTACAGGGAAGTGTTTTGATCTTTTTCCCCTTACAGCTTCATTTAATTGCATTTTTTCTATTATATATATTCGTTATTTTGCTTTGATTTTATATCACATGTTTGGTTGTCTGTGTTGCTTACTTAGTCATGTACTTTTCTTTCATTCGATTCATTTAGGACCATGTCTCTCACTAGTTGGAGGGTAGCGTGTGTGCACAATTTTTTTTTTTTAAATTTGCATTAATGTGATGTGCATTGATACACATATGATTGACACACTTTATTTCTAGTACTTTGTGAAATCTGAACATCTTGGTGGAGTAGTTGAGCATAATCATTTTGTGAACATTTATTTTCAAGCTTGAGCATAGAGCGAGATTTTTGATGCATAATATTTTGTTGATGTGTAGCTTGAAACACCGGGATGCTATACTCATTGAGATGAGACTTGGTAAGATTTTTGTAGAACGAATGAGAAGTTTTGAAGGACAGTTTGCACATGCTTACATTTGTAGTGTTCCTCAATTTACTGTTCATTGATTTAACATAGGAGAAGTAAACTGCAGGATTATCGAGCCTTTTTTTTTCCAAAAAAATAGAAAGAAAAAAAGAAATATGAAAGCGATTTATGGAGCTGTCCTAAATTAAGGGCTAGAAACAGTTACCCAAGACTTTGGGGGTTGAGTGGTCAACCTTTAAAAACAGAGCTGGCGTGAAAACTGCTAGTCCCTTGGGCTTTGAGGTAGCTAGAATCAGTAATGATTAATCTTAAGGTTGAAAAATCATTTGACAAATCATGACTATTAATGTGGAACACACAGCCAGTTTAGCTCCACACACACATTTGAGTGTAAAGACATTTGCCTCAATTCTATGTGAAAGATTGTTGAGATAGTTTTGGTGGGTATAGCCCTTGGGGGTTGATTAGTAACATGTCACTTTTGGGAGAATTTAGAATTGCGTTTGATTGCTTCTGTTTGAATTTTGATTTTTATGTAATATTCATCTTAATTAATTTTCACTATTTTGCTCAAAGATTAGCAAAACGCTAGTTAGGGGGTGTGATGGAGCTGAATTATATGCTAGTTGGGGGGTGGGCACTTTCGCCGCACGGAAAAGAAAGAGAAGAAAAGAAAAAGCAAATTTTTTTTTTTTTTGGATTTGGATAGATAGGGACGCAGGAGGAATTTTTTTTTTTACTTAATTTGTTTGGGACACGTAAAAAGAATGGAGGTTTTGGAATTCTTTTTTCTTTTTTGGAAAAGAAACGGACACAAACAAAAAAAGAAGGCGGCAGCTTGAAGAACCTCGAGGGGTTCTAACTGCAGCTTCTCCAGCCTCCTCCGCTGCTTTTTATCTTCATCTCCATCCGTTTTGCTTGCTCTTTTCTTTCCCTAATCTCTATTTAATTTTAGTATGAGTTTGATAGTGTATTTTTGAGATTTTTAATTTAGAATCATTTGATTATGGATATTTTATTTTCAATATGTTTAAGTTTGATATAGTTATTTTTCTTGCTCTTTTAAGTATTTTTTAACAATGATTACAATTGCTATGGATTGATTTTGAAAATTTATGATTTGAATACAATGATGAATCCTAGAATCTTGATTTTGGGGCTTTTCAATTTTTAGTTCGTATTTTGTCAATTACTTTCTAATCTAGTTTAATTTTTAGCTTAGTTTTATTAATTTCTTAGTTCCATTGCATATTATATTGATTAAAGCTTGATTAGGAATTAAATAATTTCAGTTTTATTAATTAATTTGCTGATTAATTAAAATTGTTTAGCTTAGTTGGTTCCTTGATTGTTAATTTCAATTTGTTAGTCTTTTACATTTCATTCCGACACTAAAAAAAAAAAATCTAAAAATTTGAATCTAGTCCATGACTAGTGCCTTTTTTATTCTTGTTGCACTATTCCATTCATTGCACATACCACCACTTTTATTTTCTCTTTGTGAATATTTTCACCATTTTAAACGAGTTTGATTTTAAGTAACTTTCCCTGAAGAGACGATCTAGAAATGTATTCTTAATTATTACGCGACACCCTGCTGCACTTGGGATAGCCTTTGTGCTACTCATCTTTGAGTGAGTCACAGCCTTTGGCACTATGGGGACCGACTGGGTGCAACACAACCTAGGTCGCTGTGAGCACCAAGTGGGTGCTGCACTACCTTTGATGATGCATGCACTGGCCGCATTGGTGCAACACTACACAGTGTACTAGACAGAGCTGAGCGCACCATGCTAGTGCAACATGCTCTATTGCACTCGGGGTAGCCGCACATGGTGCATTACAGTGCCACCGGCGTTGCACCTGTGTCCTACAGTGAGCCAGCAACTGTGGGTATGGTTACTCCATGTAGCGGTGTTTTTTAAATTTTCTCTTGATGAAATTTCGCATTAGTGTTGTGTTTCTTAGGATTGTGCAACATTGTGTCGCTCACTAGTGTTAGGTCTTTGTGATGTGGCACAGTGAAAGGCTACGGCGAACATTGCACTACGCACCACAAGGGCATCGTGCTTAGCGCCATGCATAACACTGCAACACAAGCATCTCTTTCTTGGCATTGGCATTTGTGATTCTGCTCGTGTTTTTTTTTCTTCTTTTTTTTCGTTTTGTTTTGTTTTTTTTTTAATCTTACGAGGACAAGTAGGACCTCGCTGATATATGAGCTTTTGAGTACCCCTTGAGAGTAATGTAATACCAAGCAACTTGGAGTTTGCAAGGTAATTGTGACAAAATCTGAATAATTAGTTATGACTTAAATATCCTAACAATCTTGCTTGGTAAGATTTAGGCTAAGATAATTTCTAGCAAACTTCTTTTCTCTCCTATAGTGGATTAAAGAATTAAAAAAAAAATGAAGCAAACAAGAAATAGGGATATATCGTTAGTTAGTTGCTAAAACATCAAAGACTGCATGTATTACACAAATAAAATTTTTTTCACTTTTAATGCGATATTGGTGAAGTTTATATTTGAATTGATTTGAAACTCATTAAATATAGTGGTGTTGGTAAGAATTTATAGAGGTTGAGAAGTTGGATTTTCACTTATTGATTCAGTGATATTATTTTTTAATTGGAGAAATAATATAGTAAACTTTGCCATGAACGCATAGGATGATGGGTATGAGACTTGAGAAATTGAAAGTTTTCTCGCTAAGGAGATCCATCTCCTTTATTTAGCAGATTCAATAAGAAAATGAAATATGTGCATTTTTCCACGTTTAATTCCTATATGTGCACACTAATATTTCTAAGGACGTGAAATAAAATAAAATAAAATCGTCTTGTTATATAAATGATATTCCGAATTCAAATTTCATTTTATTAAAATTTTAAAGGAAATTAGAAGGGAAAAAAGATAGTTTTCAAATAAAATAATTTATTTGAAAATCACAATGGTATGAATTATGTGATAAAGCAATTATCTGGCATTACTATGACTTGGTGAGAATGGAGTTACAAGTAAATTATGGTGTAAAACAGTTATTACATTACAATTGGGTTGATGTAGTATGGGATTGCAACCTTAATCGTAATATTCGTGCTTAGTAGGGGTGTAACCGGTCCGGTCCGATTTTGAATAAAATTTAGGACCGAACCGGTATGTACCGGTTTTGTATTTTTCAAAACCGATTACTCACCGATTACCCTCCTAAACCGTTACTTCCGGTTTTACCGGTTTCCGGTCCGGTCCGGTCCGGTCCCGTTTTTCAGTTTTTTTAAAATGTAAGTTTCACAATTTGTCATTAAAAATTTGTTTATAAAAAAAAAATTTTTGATTTAAAAAAAATTGTTTTATACTTTTATTAATATATTAGACTATATAATAGTATTAATATTAGACTATTGGTATAGTTATAAGTTATATATTAGTGTTAGTTATAAACTTTTAGTGATTTAGTATTAACATTTTACGTAATAATTTATAAATTATAATAAGAAATTATTTCATATATGAAATTTCACATAAAAATTTATAATTATACATTATATATAAAACTTATATATATTAATATTTAATATATAAAAAATATTTTGTATAAAACTTATATATAAAAATATTATTTTTTATTTTTTTTTAATCAACCGGTCCGGTCCGGGCCAAAAAATCCCGGAACCGGAACCAGCCGGATTTTACATTTTAAAAACCGGTTCCGGACCGGACCGGTTCAAAACCGGTCCGGTCCGGACCGGTTTTCCGGTTTGAGTTTACACCCCTAGTGCTTAGATCAAGCTCATTCACCTTTTAATAAGATTGAGTGATTATGTAATTATTTTGTGTAAACATGAATTCAATTAAGATGGAAATATGTAGAATCTAAGCTTTAGTATTTTTTTATTGAGTCAAGAAAATTAGTCATGGTTTTGGCGACAATGTGATATTATGGGTTTTATTAATACTTGCTTTTTTGAAATAATGTTTTATTCCACGTTACCTTGTTATAAATGAGGATGTACCACTGGTGATAGTGACTCTCAAATTTGCTAAAATATAAGATTCTCATAATTATCCTGATAGTAATATAATAATATTCTCTCGTCCTTTAAAGACGGGAATAGTATATTTATAATATGTGTTCCATTAAAGGAACTTAGTTTATATAGTAGGAGTCCTAAATTAGAAATTTTGATTGACTTCACTTTTATGATCCAAATAGGGGTTGTTGATATGATTAAGAAAGGAAAAGTAGAGTTGATAGATGTATAAATCCATCTCTTGGTACTAATTGAGTTGTCTCTAGATAACCATTGATCGCACATTTGTCAGAACGTTTTTGGAATGAGTTAAATGATTTATTTTGTAGGATAATTATATGGTTAGCTTTTTGACGTTATAGATGCAAAATACTTTGAGCGCATGATTGTTTCTTCTCCTGTTTTGGTATAAAAAAGTATGAATGTTGGTAGTACTATTTTTATGCGGCCTAAACCGACCATCTATCCAAAAGTACCCAATATACCTAGTCATTATTATTAATGACCTATTGAATAAAATGAGTTCTTTGAACACTGTTGACAATTCCATAATAGTGTTTTTCTAAAAAAGATGATGATATGGTGGTCTTAGATTATTAATTATCTTCTAATGAGTAGTTTTCCATACTACGAGGTAGTGAACATGTGTTTGTGAAAAGTATATCAAAGTTTATGTCTTGTGAGATTGTTTAAAAGGAAAACCGTTTCTAGGAGTTTTTTTGTTCAAAATCCATAGACTATTAATGAGATAGTAAATACCAAAGAATCTAGTTTTTTCCATACTATTTGGTGTTTTCATTATGGTTGTTTGCCTGTGGGGAGAAATGGTCTTAAAACTCTACTTGATATAGGCCACTGCTTCCTCACCATGTGAGTCATGTAGGTCATATAATTGATTACGTTAATTAGTTTATGACCTTAGAAGACCTTTGATCATGCCACGAGGTTGAAGTTTTAGTATTTGCTACTTTGGCATGTTGTCTATGACCATGAATGATGCGGTCCAAATAGATATTGCTAGGAAAGCTTCTGGACTAAAACCGAATGAGGACGAAGTGAAGACTATTTTGTAACACATCAATATTGTATTTGTACTCATTGCGGTCAAGTTATGTTGCTTCTTAGAAGTTACCACGTAGCTATGGATACATCTTGTTTTATGGAGATTGAGCATTACTCTGAGTTATTTGGACTCGAGATGGATTATGGATGCTTAATCTAATGTGACACTTTTAGGAATATTGCTATACTGGTCTTCTCTAAGATAGATTTGATATAGTACTCTATTGCTATTACCGACTGGGAGTTCAACAACTAAGGTGCATATTATCATATAGAAACAAGCGAAGCGTTGCGAATCACATAGATAAGCCCCTACCTTTTTCTTTTACAGACGTGCTCAGTAGTTGAACAACCTATCTGCAAGTCTAAACAAGATTTAGAATATTTTTTAGAGATGCAAACCTGAGGTCTTGTCCACTATGTGTAAGTGGGAGATATAGGAATGAGATGTGTCCACAATGGGAACACCCCTTGGCCTTTCATATCTAGCCTAATTATGCCTAGACGTTACATGTATTGAAGTGGCCAAGATAATGGGTTGGCCTTTAATAGCCAGCCAAGAGGGACACAGATAGAGAAGCTAATAGAAAGTTTTTTCTGATTTGTCCTTTGTTCTTTTGAAAAACAGCACGGAGAAAGTATTGAGAATCTCTCTCTCAAATGTTTTAGTTCTCTGTTGTCTCGCCATTCAAGCTGTGGAGTACGTGAGTGTTGTTCTAATTCTTACCACGTGGCACACTCCACTACTAGGAAGGATAAATTCAAAAGAACAATAATGGTGAAAAATTCTGCAGAATAACCGCACCAATCTGAAATTTACCACTCAAGATCATCGCTTCCGCAATACTTTGATCTAGTTTTACTAACTGCACTCTCTCACATAGCTATCTTTCTCGTTTCTCTCTCTCTCTCTCTAACTCTTGCTCTTGGTACCTCCCTCCCTCCCTTACATATGTTAGGGGTCATGCGATTTTAAATTAGTCATGGGATTGGATGGTAGTTGTTATGGAATTAACTCGGTTATGTGGATTTATGAGAGTTCGGACCCATGAAAGTTTAGACTATTGTGAGGGTACGTGTTGGAAAGTCGGGAAACCGAAGTTGGAGTCATGAACACAAGGTTTATAAGATAGAACACATTTTCCATATATTTACGCATGAAAATAATACACACATATATATAGAACACAAGTAGAACATAAATCTAGGAAGTTATTGGTATACAAATCTCAAATAGTGACCAAGATATTCAGACATCGCTCTTGATGGAGGAACTGTATCCAGATTGATCGTCGTAATACTTGGACCACAACATAACACCTCCATACTTGTCAGAATCCTTGATGGCTGGAAGCACTTGTGAAGTGAGATCGGTTGCAGGAATGAAGCCACTTCCAGCTGCTGCAGGAGAAGCAGGAAGTCCTAGGAAAATCTTTGTAGCTGGGATATCAGATGTCCACTGCGCCCAGGCACTTTTAAGATCATTAATACTACCAGGAGTGTATTGGCAAGGAGGGTTGTTGTAGAATTGAACCCAGACATAGTCAAACAAACCAGTTTTGAGCGCATCTCCAACCCAAGCATCAGGAAAGGGACACTGAGGAGCTGCAGTTAAGTACACTTTCTTACCCTGATTACTGTAATCAGATAGGTACCTTGCCAAATCATCCCAATATAGGTTGCTACCTCCTTCGATATCAAAGTCAATTCCATCCAAAACAGCGTCGCCAAGTGGGCGGGAGGAGGATTGTCCCCCCAAGAAGTTGTCCCAAAGATAAGTAGCAACCTGTCTGGCATCATCGGACGAGGTAAGGGAGTAGCTCCCTGCCCCTCCTCCTATCGAGAGTATCACCTTAATACCTTTGGCTTGACATGATTTGACGTCGGAGCTTATGCCGGTACACCCATTATTGGATGGATCACAATGACCAGCAAGGTTAATGACAGGAGTCTGACCATTTCCAAAGGTGGCTAGAAAAGCTATATTGACGTAGTCATAGTTTCCTGTGGCACAAGTCTCTGCCAAGGTGCCCTCATTTCCATTTTGACCCCAGTAGATGGATATTCCTCCTGCATTCGAACTCACTGCAAGTGCTAGCATTTCTAGGCAGAGAAACACTACTACAATCTGGGACTTGAATGCCATCTTTTTCAGGCCTGCTGGAATTTGAAGCACTGATGATCAGATGAATAGGGTTTTAGTGACTTGTTTTGCTTGACTATTTCAGAGAAAAGCAAATGCTTTTTATAGGGCAATGGTGGCCTAAGAATGATGTTTAGCATCTTGTTTTGGTGCCAGGAGGAGTACTGCGTGGCTTAAGGGTTACTTGGGCTACATTACAGCTCATGCTTCTTTTTTCTAATCTCAATATTAATATTTTGTGTTAAAACTTACGTACACGGCCGTTTAATTAGATTTCAGGCTATTAATTTTTGGATCTCCACATGTTCATGCTCTTTTTAAGATTGTCGCATCTCTTTGTTTTTTAGTTTGTATATTGACTAATAAAAGTTCTTTATTTGATCTCTTCTCGAGTTTTTATTTGGAGTGACTTTCCAATACTAATTAACTAAACAATCCATATGACAACGATGGCGCCGGCAGAATTATTGAATTATCTTGAACCTTGGAATGGTGTTGTTTGTGAAACTTCATTTTTTTTTTTACCCTTTTGTCCATATCACGCCTCTAATTTGTCCACTTCATAGTCAGCTCGGCCGATTATGCAACCTGACCATTAAATTATTGAATTTGTTTTACTTTAATCTCCAACATTTTTGTTTATTTCAATGATCAAGCTGTCTTGAAAATTAATATCAAGATTTTTAGAAACTAGAATATAAGAATAAAATCAAGATTTTTATTTTTGTCAAAAAGCTAATTTCAAACTAAAATACTTTAAATTAAATTATATAGCTAAGAAAAACCATAACTTTTATTAGAATGATTTTTATCAGTCAAAATAGTCTCTCAACCTGCAGGCCAGGTACCCTTCTAGAGATCGAAGGGAGTCACAAAAACTCATGTAGACTGCAAGACACAACATGCGCACATACAGATCAATGTCTCCTAGCCTTAAGTTGTTGTCCAACAACTCAGTGAGTCCTACTACATTTATAACTCGTTTAATACTGACCAAAATATTTATACGGATCGGATATTAATAAATATTGTAGGATCCACTTCATTTGCCCATCTCTCTTTCACTTGATGCTTTCCCAAACTAATTTTTTTTCCCACACAAGTATGCAATATCCCAAATCATTCAAATGCTGGGCTTGGGCTCTACGATCTTTCCTTGTCATGGGACCTTAAAATAGGTCAAGCATTATATGAGCACATTCCTTGATGGTCATATTAGGAAAAATCAAAGAGGTGATATTTGAGGATAAAATTTAATGTGATTTTCTCATTATTATTTGCAAATTAACCTATTTCTCATTATGAACTATGGAACGCTATTCTCATAAATATATGAATCAATAGCTTGAATGGAAAAGAATAATATAAACCACGCACCGTTTGAATTCAGAAAGTGTTTCATCTCATATCATCTTATTATTACAATTTTTTTAAATTTCCATATAAAATATAATAAACAATTCAACCTTTTCAAATCTTAAAACAATAATAATATTAAAAATTAATATTCTAACAATATTTGTTTCAACTTTCATCTTTCATGTAAAATCATCTTATCTTATCTTTGAATCCAAACCACTCGTTATGAACTAATGTCTCTGAGTACTCTCTATAAACTAAGACAAAACTTTTGAGTGAAATGAGAGCAATTATTTGGTATGTCCAGAGTACAGACATGTACATGTGAGTACCACATTATCCACGTACTTTACGGGAGTACCTAAGAAATTTTCGTTAAGTTGAAACTTCTAACACTAATTAACCTTTTCTTGCCAAGGTTCTTATGATGAAATGATACGATATGATCTCTTTCCGAATCCCCATAAACATAGGGGTGAAAGTAGCTAGAAGAAATTAGATCAACAAAGCACTATATGTCAACTATATATCAACCCCATGCAAGAACCGTTTGCAGTCCAAACCATGCAGGTCCTTCTAAGTTCTACCTATATACATTGAAAATGATGCCAAGGTTTAGGTAAAGACCTTCTACCTATATACATTGAAAATGATGCCAAGGTTTAGCTTGGTCTTTACCTAATCACAGCACAGGTAGCAAATTTTATCAAAGTACTTTAGTAATGATAATTAGTTCTCTCCGAAGAAGATGGAGGACAAAAGATTTCAAAACAATCGGTCTTGGGGTTGATAAAAGGCCAAGAATTTGGATCAATTCCTCCACACCCAGCACTCCATACCCTGAAGGTGAATTGAAAACTGTTAGAAGATTCTTAAAGATGGGTAGTGGAACTATTTTCTTAAACAAATTTCTATATGATAGACCATAATCTTTTAATGAGAACTCAGGGAAAGAAAATTGCATACAGGTCTCATCTAGACCATCGAGCTTGTGCAGAAGACAGTAAAATATCTCTGTCCAGCCATCACAAGGGCTTATGTACAAAGAATGAGAAAAATTTACACACGGGCACGTGCACACGCACAACGCACACATGATATATTCATATATATATATATATAAAATAAATATAGATAGAAGTCACTATTAGGAGCATCCATTTTGCACACATGATGTGGCATCATCTAGACCACACATATCCGCAAGTGAGTGTTTGGAATAATCAATTAGAAGCAGTCACGCAGTGAGTGCAAAGTGTGCATTGGTATAGTGGCTTCTCTCTAGCATTACTCATATATATACATATATATATATATATATACATATATATATATATATACATATGCGGAAGCATACCACTCTAGGACTGTTAAATCATATCTAAAAAAGAGGAAAACTAACACATGATAAAAGCTTTTATTAGGGGTGTAGAACCGGGTCGGATTTTTTTTTTAATTTTTTAATTTTTTTCTGTTCGGTCCGAAACCAGGAAAATTGGGTCATCTGCCCGGATTGAACCTGAGCGGGTAGACAATTCTTATACTTGCTCGGATCTGATTACGGATCTGGTTTTTAAACCGAATGCTTTTCCCTCTGCTTGATCCCAATACAGGCTAAGAAATAAATTTACCCAACAAAATTTTATGAGATCAATGCTCTCTCTCTCTCTCTCACCCTCCCCCAAAACCCTAGCATCCCTAAACGAAATCTATCGCCGCCGGTGACTAGCAGGGATCGTGGCTCGATTCTTCCTCAAATGCTCTACATAATCATTGCCCTCACTCTGAGGCTTCGCTCTCTCACAATTGTCTCTGCCAAAGGCTATAAAATAAGATCCACAAGGTTTCCCTCTCTCTTTCTCTCTTGGTTTAGTTCGTTCCTGTTTGGTTACTGAGGAAACTTGGGACAAATGGGTTTCAAATCTGGTTACTCACTCTGTCACAGTGCAGCTTTGTGATACCTCATATTTTAGTGTATTTTTTTTAATTGAAGGATTTGCTTTTTATTTAATTTAAATATTGGTTCTCTTGTTTTAAATTTATCGGATTTCTCGTTGGATTTATTTTATAATTTTTAAGTTGTGAAATTTACTTTGATGTGCTTTCTTTGTATTAATTATTGTTTTGCATTTAAATTACTCTTTACTTTAAATTAGTTTAATGTTGGACTTTAAAATTATTGTATTGTTGAATTTTTATTATTATTTTATTTTAACTAGTCACTGCGTTTAAATTATTTTATTCAACTTACTGTTTTGAAATTCTTTTCGTTGGATCATTTTTGTTACCCAAATTGTGAGGATTGGACCTCATTTCTTTCCCTCACTTTTTCTTTTTCCCACTTTTTCTTTTCCTTCTTCTCTTTCTTTTTCTCCTCCTTTTCCCTCAACTCTCCTGCGCGACACCCTTTCCCTCTCTTTTCCACCCGCGTGTTTTTCTTCACCTCCACCCAGTGCCACCATGCGCCGTTGTGGCCGTCACCGCCCCTCCCACGCCGCCAATCTCCTCCATGCACGGCTTCAAGCCACACTGCCTTTGTGCTCCAGTGCCGCCGTCACGCCATCATTGACCACCACCTTTTCACCATAGCACCGGCGGCCTCCCAGCTACCTAAACCACCCAACCTCAGCCTCAATCTGCCACCTTTGAAGCTCCTCTAACGCATTTTTCAATTTGGGTATTTTGGCCTCCAACCGCGGCCCACGACGCCACCCACGGCCAACAGCCGCCACCAGTAGCTTCACAAACACCCATAAGCTCTTCCCTAGTAATCTCAAGTCTTCGTTTGTCCCCGTTCAAAAATTAGATTTTTGAGACTCATGACCATTGTCCAAAATACACTGTTTCGTTGTTGTGCTACCACTTCTAGCATCTCCTTGATCATTCGAAAAGTATATTATAGCATTGTAAGTATTTTTCCAAACAACTTTGAGATTTAAATGTATTTTTGCGCGAACTTATTTTTTTACTGCGAATTGGTTGGTTGTGCCGAACTGAATCCGAGGAGTAAGGAGGTTGGTTGGATTGGATGATTAAGTTATTTGTGTGATTGGTTTATGCTGAGATTTGTTGGTTGTTTCAGGCTTAAATATTGGTGTTTTGAGTTTGACGTTGGTTATGGTGGATATTGATGATTTTAGAAAGTGATGATATATTTTGGGATTATGAGGATTTTAGGTTTTGAGGAATTAAAATAGGTTATTTTAGAAGCTTAGGCTTAAATATCGAAATACGTGATTGATTGGAAACTTACGAAAATTACGTGATTATTTTTATAGGTGACGATTTATATTCGACTCGACATTTTTTAGGAAAATTCTGAAAAGCTAAGAAGTTTAGGTAAGCGGGGTTCCTATGCTAGACTTTGCATAAAAATAATTAAAATGGGTTGAGGTTGATTATTTGGAAAAATATGCATGTTTTGTTATAAAAAGAAATTTGAAACGAACTCAGTTATTTGTTTTGCATGACTCATGAAATTCTGTATAAGAATAAAGAACTTTCTGTCATGACTGGTGTAGACATGAGCAGAGTTTTGGCCTTCTGTTTCTGAACTATGCAAAAGAGAGCGAATATGAAAAATTGTGCAAAAATTATATTTTTATGATCTGATTTTGTTCTGTTCTGAAATGGTTTTGTCCTTTGATGTGATATGATGTGATTTTTGAAACCTCTGCATGACATTCTGTTTTTGTTCTGTTCTGACCTTACCACAGGTGTAAAACTGTCGCCTCTTTTTGGGTTGGTACCAACTTTTCTGTTTCTGGTGCACCCACTTTGGAAACAAAGTGGTTTTCTGCGTGGTCTTTCCTATGTGCACACTTGGGGCTCCGAGAATGAAAAGGGGAAGATTCACATTCTGTTTCTACTCGGTTGGCCGCCGGGGTTTGCACAACCCCACCACAGGGGTTAAACATGGAATTCTATTATGATATGATGTTTCAGTTATGCTGTGCCAAGAAAATTTTGAATAAGAATATTTTTGAACTTTCGCTCTGATATTTTTTATAACATGTTCTGACTCTGCATTCTGAAAATAAAAAGTGTTTTGTTTTGCATTTTGAAATCTATAAATGCTCATGTTTGCATACTAGTATATGTTCTCTGCTTACTGAGTTGTTGATAACTCACCCCTTTTATCTTCACAATATTTTTAGATGATTTTAATTGTTTCAGCTGATAATCAAGACTATGAAGCATTGGATGAGATGACTTAAGACTAGTGGATTAAGAATAGAAAATTTTCGATGAGTATTGGTATTTTTGTTAATTATATTGTTGAAATGTGAGTTTAAGTGACATGTAGAGAAGTTCATATTTTTTGGGGTTACTGTATTGAGGATTTGATATATGAGTTTGTGTAGTTAATTAAATTTGAAGTGTTTACATTTGATTTTGAGCTTTTGGAAGTATATTAGCAGTGTTGGAGTTGATTACCAGGTAACATGAGTTAACTCTCTGGACCCTCGGGGACGGGGCGTTACAGTTGGTCTCAGGGCTAAGGTTTGAGGTTCTGCAGACTATAAACATTTGAGTTTTGGAAATCCGTGGGTTTAGGAAGAAACTTCATATTTGAGGTGTAGATTTGTAAAGAATAAGAGTTGACTATGTGGATATTTAAGGTTTTAAATTTTGCAGACTTTATGATTGAGTTTTCAGATTTTGAGGTTTAGGGATTTTAGATCCGACAAGCTTACTTTGTGGACTATAAGAGATAATCTTTATAAGATTTAAGGTTTAGATTTTTGTGGTTTAGATTCTAAAGATGTACAGGAGTTTAGAGCGATGTCGGGTTTACAATTATTGATGATAGGAAGGACTATATGAGTTGGTTAAAGATATGGCTAAGAATGGGCAAAACCATATGTCCAGTTGGTACAGTACCAGAAAAGTTTAAAGGTTTATTTTGAAATTATTATTTTTTAATTGAATTTATTTCATTTTATTTTATTTTATTTTATTTGAATTGAAATTAAGTTATTTTATTTATTAAATTTATTTTATTTTATATTATTTTGTTTTATTTTATTTTGTTCGTTTTGTCCGAAGTTGAAAAGTGGGTTAAGGGTTAAGTTATGGTAGGAAGAGGCTACGACTGAGAATGCCATTGTTAGGTATAAATATTTAGTGTAGTAGGCTTGAACTTTTATCGACTTGGTTTGCTTTTATAATATCGAGGTTTGAAAAGAACGGCATGGTCTGGGTGATCTCTTTGGGGAGTAGGATAATTGAGGTTTTAGATTTCGTGGAGATATGACATGATGCTTTACAATTGGAGGTTGTAAGTTCAACAAACTTTAAGGATAGATTTACGAGAATTTCACCAAAGGTTTAAGGTTTTGCAGACTTTAGGAAATAATTTGTTATCATTTAATGTTTTAGATTTTGAAAGGTTCGGGAGTCGATTGTTTATTTATTGGATATAAGTTCATCGATCTTATAGATTCCGAAAAATGATTCTTATAATTTAAGGTTTTAGAATTGCAGATTTGAAGGACTGATTTGTAATAAGATTTAAGTTTTTAATTCTGTAGGCTTGGTGTGCTAGCTTGATTTATTTTGGAGACTGATTAGTTTGTGACCATTAAAATGGTGTTGATTAAAGTTGAGTTATTGATATAGGGATTTTCAAGGGGATTATTTCTTTGGGGATTAAAGGTATTGATCTAGTTTGGATAATGATTGTTATTAGTTCGAGGTTATAGTGGCAGGTTTTAGGATTGATCCATATGAAGTTTAAGGATAATAGATGGTGCGGATTTAGGAAATGATTCTTATTAATTTTGAGGGAATAGGTTCGGATGATGGAATGGTAGGAATGGATCACTTTTATGTTGGAGGAGTATTGGTTTTGACTGAGGATGCACGAGATCGATGTATAATAGTTGTGAGTGTTTGGAGTTGGAGGGTACAGGCAATGTTTTGAATACCATACCGGAAGTCGTACCGGTCAAGGCACTGGAATGAAATATTTCGATACCGATACCGTTTCGGGATTGTCGATATATGAATAAATTATATATATATAAATATATATATATAAATTATATTCCAAAATAATAGTCTATATATGAATAAATTATATATAAATACATATATATATAAATTATAAATAGCCTAGTCTGAATTGGGGGTCAAAAAATAAGCTTGTAATTTGAAAAAATGAAAAAAAATAAAATTGAAGGCCGAAATATCTGCCGGTACAAGCTGAAATATATGCCGGTACAGGCCGAAATTGAGGTCGGTACGGCCGGTATTTGGGCCGGTCAGGCCGAAATTACGAAACGTATGTGGTACTTGTACCGGCCCAGCGGCTGGTACGGCAGATATCGGTCGTACCGGCCGGTACGGTACGAGATCCAAAACAGTGGGTACAGGTCCTTGTTCCAATTTGGCTTGGAAGAAGTGGTTTTGGTCGGTGTTAATTTATGAGGGCGTAATTTTATGCAGGTGGCGAATTATAAGAGTGCGCAACGTAAGCGTGTTATTCAAATTTTTGCCGATTTTGAGGAATAAGTAGTGACTTGAAATTTTGAGAAGACACTTGTAATTGGAAATTAATCATTTGGATGTGCAAATTTTGTTTATTGATGGTTAACTTTGGAAGTGACTTTTAGGTTACTAAAGGTAGAATACAATGAACGTTTGGAAGATAAAGCATAAGAGTCGATTGAGGTTAGCACAATTTATGGTGTGAAGATAATAATTATTTGAATTTGCCGGGTTTTGTATTAAGGTTCTTGTGGAAATGGAGATTTCGGATTACATGGCCGCCCTAGGAGTACTAGACGTGATGTTCCACTGGGAGACTAGTGCGAGTATGATGGAATCGCCTATAGGAGTAGACATGAGAGTGCAGTACCCATGTTGTTGGGCGTCAGTGATGGTATGTTTCTCCCAAATGTGTTTTGAGTTGTATCTTGTATGCTGCTTTGGCATTAATGTTTGACCTTACAAATTTCGAGAACGAAATTTTTTTAAGGGGGAGGATGTGATACCCCATATTTTAGTGTATTTTTTTTAATTGAAGGATTTTCTTTTTATTTAATTTAAATATTGGTTCTCTTGTTTAAATTTATCAGATTTCTCGTTGGATTTATTTTATAATTTTTAAGTTGTAAAATTTACTTTGATGTGCTTTATTGGTATTAATTATTGTTTTGCATTTAAATTGCTCTTTACTTTTTAATGTTGGACTTTAAAATTATTGTATTGTTGAATTATTATTATTATTTTATTTTAACCAGTCACTGCGTTTTAATTATTTTATTCAACTTACTGTTTTCAAATTCTTTTCGTTGGATCATATTTGTGATCCAAATTATGAGGATTGGACCTCATTTCTTTCCCTCACTTTTTCTTTTTCTTACTTTTTCTTTTCCTTCTTCTCTTTTTTTCTCTCCTCCTTTTCCCCCAGCTCTCCTGCGCGACACCCTCTCCCTCTCTTTTCCTCCTGCGTGTTTTTCTTCACCTCCACCCAGTGCCGACGTGCGCCGTTGTGGCCGTCACCGCCCCTCCAAACCTCTTCCCCACTGGTCGGCGACCACCCCCCTCTGTTTTCAGCTCCTCCCGCACCGCCAATCTCCTCCACGCACGGCTTCAAGCCGCACGGCCTTTGTGCTCCAGTGCTGCAGACGCGCCACCATTGGCCACCACCTTTTCACCATAGCACCGGCGGCCTCCCAGCTACCTAAACCACCCAACCTCAGCCTCGATCTGCCACCTTTGAAGCTCCTCGAACTCATTTTTCGATTTGGATATTTTGACCTCCAACCGCTGCCTACGCCACCACTCTCGGCCAACGACCACCACCAGTAGCTTCACAAACACCCCTAAACCCTTCCCTAGTAATCTCAAGTCTTCGTTTGTCCCCGTTCAAAAATTAGATTTTTGAGACTCACGACCATTGTCCAAAATATACTATTTCGTTGCTGTGCTACCACTTCTAGCATCTCCGTGATCATTCGAAAAGTATATTATAGCGTTGTAAGTATTTTCCTAAAGAACTTTGAGATTTAAATGTATTTTTGCGCTAACTTATTTTTGTACTGTGAATTGGTTGGTTGTGCTGGACTGAGTTCGAGGAGTAAGGGGGTCGAATGGATTGGATGATAGAGTTGTTTGTGTGATTGGTTTATGATGAGATTTGTTGGCTGTTTCAGGTTTAAATATTGGTGTTTTGAGTTTGACGTTGGTTATGGTGGATATTGATGATTTTAGAAAGTGATGATATATTTTGGGATTATGAGGATTTTAGGTTTTGAGAAATTTAAATAGGTTATTTTAGAAGCTTAGGCTTAAATATCGAAATACGTGATTGATTGAAAACTTACGGAAATTACGTGATTATTTTTATAGGTGACGATTTATAGTCGACTCGACATTTTTGAGGAAAATTCTGAAAAGCTAAGAAGTCCAGGT
The DNA here is from genome assembly GCA_961763995.1 of Juglans cinerea. Classification (NCBI taxonomy): domain Eukaryota; kingdom Viridiplantae; phylum Streptophyta; class Magnoliopsida; order Fagales; family Juglandaceae; genus Juglans; species Juglans cinerea. Next base: position 43,208,927 of record CAUIVZ010000001.1, on the reverse strand, counting down.
AAGCGGGGTTCCTATATTAGACTTTGCATAGAAATAAATAAAATGGGTTGAGATTGATTATTTGGAAAAATATGCATGTTTTTTTATAAAAAGAAATTTGAAACGAGCTCAGTTATTTGTTTTGCATGACTCATGAAATTCTGTATAAGAATAAAGTACTTTTTGTCATGACTGGTGTAGACATGAGCAGAGTTTTGGCATTCTGTTTCTGAATTATGCAAAAGAGAGCGAATATGAAAAATTGTGCATAAATTATATTTTTGTGATCTGATTCTGTTATGTTCTGGAAAGGTTTTGTCATCTGATGTGATATGATGTGATTTCTGAAACCACTAGCATGACATTCTGTTTCTGTTCTGTTCTGACCTTACAACGGGTGTAAAACTGTCACCTCTGTTTGGGTTGGCACCAACTTTTCTAATTCTGGTGCACCCACTTTGGAAATAAAGTGGTTTTCTGCGTGGTCTTTCATATGTGCACACTCGGGACTTCGAGAATGATAAGGAGAAGATTCACATTCTGTTTCTGCTCGGTTGGCCGCCGGGGTTTGCATAACCCTACCACGGGGGTTAAATATGGAATTATGTTCTGATATGATGTTTCAGTTATGCTGTGCCAATGAAATTTTGAATAAAAATATTTTTGAACTTTCGCTCTGATATTTTTGATAACATGTTTTGACTCTGCATTCTGAAAATAAAAAGTGTTTTGTTATGCATTCTGAAATCTGTAAATGCTCATGTTTGCATACTAGTATATGTTCTCTGCTTACTGAGTTGTTGATAACTCACCCCCTTTATCTTCACAATATTTTCAGATGATTTTGGATTTTTCAGTTGAGGATCAAGACTATGAAGCATTGGGTGATATGACTTAAGAATAGAGGATTAAGAATAGAAATTTTTCGATGAGTATTGGTATTTTTGTTAATTATATTATTGAAATGTGAGTTTAAGTGACTTGTAGAGAAGTTGATATTTTTTGGGGTTACTGTATTGAGGATTTGATATATGAGTTTGTGTAGTTAATTAAATTTGAAGTGTTTACGTTTGATTTATAGCTTTTGAAAGTATATTAGCTATGTTGGAGTTGATTATCAGGTAACATGAGTTAACTCCTCGGACCCTCGGAGACGGGGCGTTATAAGCTTCTCCCAGATCTGGGTTTACATTTTTGTTTGAGTTCATATCCATGTGAGCATCTCTCGCTTTTTAGATGTAGATATGGATAAATTAGATCTGGGTTTATGTTTTTGTTTTGAGTCCATATCCATGTGAGCATCTATCGCTTTTAAAATGTAGATATGGATAGATTATATCTGGGTTTCCATTTTTGTTTGAGTCCATAACCATTTGGTTTGTGAATCTTGGTTGCTTTTCTAGATTTGAACGTTTTATGGGGTTTTTGAAATTTCATAGTATAGATTTGGTTTGTGCGAAATGTTTCTGGCTTGGTTTTGAAGTTCTCGTAGATCTCTTGCATATCGGACTCGTTCAGATAGCCGATAGTGAATCATTTGAATCTGTTCTTGGTTGTTTGTTTTGTCCTTTCTATTTCTCGATAATCTTTTGGTTTGGATCTGTGTATGGGGTATTTTTCTATTTGTCTTTTTGGATCTGTTGGCACTATGTTCATTAAACATTTTTCGCTTTTTGGCTTGGATCTGGGTCTGGAGAAATCTGGATCAGGAACCCCAACGCATACTCCAGTTTAATAGGCCTCACTTGATCTCTAGTCTCATTCAGGTATCTAATTGTTCTCAAGAAGTGAACTTCATGACCTGCTGAGATAATTATTTTGTGTGAAGTTCATGAAAAAACTGTCCACATGACTCAAACTATGAACTACATTTCTTCACACCATTATTTCTCTTTCTATTCTCTGAGATGAGCTTTAGAGAAGACAATGGTGGGGTGTGAAAGATGAAGAGAAACATTGTGTTATGCATCTTCCATGGCTTGCCATTGTGCTTATTATGCTTTCTCACTATCTCCTTTTTTCTCAAATATATATGCATATCAGTTGGGATATGATTTTTTTACTAATTTCTTGATTTCCAGTTTTTTTTTTTTTTTTCCCACAGCTCCCAATGAAGATTGAAGAGGATAGGGGCTTGACTTCAAATGTTCTTCAATAGTTCTTTGCTGATGCTTTTAAATTTTTTACTATTTGTTTCTTGTAAACAACAATATAAAGTATGTAATGTATTGAGTATGTTGATATCTACTATTATTTATTTTGTTTTATAAAAAATTGAATAGACAATAAAAAAAAGTAATAAACATAAAAGCCTATAAAAAAGCCTTTTAAAAAGTGTTAAAAAGTTTTTTTTTTTTTTTTTTTTGTTTTAAAAAAAAGCGTTTTAAAAGTGTGAAAAACATAATTATTTAAAAAAAACGTAAAAACATGGTATTAAATCTGGATATCGGGTCCAAATTTGGATGAAAAAACCTTTTAAAAAGTGTTAACAAGTTTTTTTTAAAGAAAAGAATTCTAAAAGTGGTAAAAACATATTTTTTAAAAAAAAAATTAAAAAAAAAAGAACAAAAATCCAAAAAGAAAAAAGAAAATCCGGATATTCGGTTTGGAACCGTATATCCGGGTTCAAATCCGGATATCCGCCCGGGTTTCAATCTAGTTTATCAGGACGGATATCCGCCCGCTTTTAAAAAGCCGGATCCAGATGTACAGCCCTAACTTTTATACATGACTGCCTGAAACGATCCTTGGTTTGGCATCTATAGTAAACTTTTCCTTCAATAAGATTAAGCAACAGTGGATTGCAATTAACTCTAACCAGACCATTTATATGAAGAGATGTTTATATATGCTCCTTCAATGTCTTTCTTGGTCAAAAGTCGAAGCCTGCAACATTAACATATACATATTAAAAGGAAGAATGTAGATTGACTTTAAAAGGAAAATGATACACATACAACTCTTTTCACAACCCTATTTTAAATTATGTGCGTTTTTGTAAGATAACTTACAAAAGTAATATCATTTTGCAGAAATGCCCTCAATTTAAAAACATGGTTGTATATATAAAGTATTGTACATAAAAGGAAAATGATACACATACATACCAAATTAGTAGAGTTGCAAGTTACATGCCAGATTGTATAGTTGCAAGTTACTATTCGTATGTACCTAGGGCACTATAAAATAGCGCACCTCTTACGTTTCAGTTGAGTAAGAAAATTCTGGTTCAGTTCCATCACCCAATATGATCAGCTCAAATAATTCTCAAGATTCTTCAATACCCTCTTTGGATGGTACTCACTCACCACCACTCCAAAGGTCTACAAGAATGCATAAGACAACTGTTAACCATGCTACTACATCTTCTCTTAATCTTCCATGTTCAACAGCTTCTACATCTTTATCTTCAGATAAACAATGCAAACATTCTGATGTTATATTTTACTCGCCTAGATTTGGAACTCCAAATCTACTGCTATGCTTCTTGACGAGGGTTTTTAACTTTATAGCAATACAAATCTAATTATTCCTTGTTTATAGGCAAGGAAGGCTCATCATTTGTTGCTTTAGTTTTGTATGATGATGCTATTTTGATAGCCAATAATGATGCAACTTCTGTTTCTATACTAAAGGATTTTTTGCATAGTCGTTCAAGTTGGCATGTAGGTGGCACATTCCAACAAAGGGATTTCTTTGTGTAAATGAAATTATGAAAGCATGCACTAGAACTCCTTTCAGAAGTTGGACTGCTTGGTGCCGAATTGTAAATTTTCCTATGGATACTCACCTAAAACTGTCTAAAACTAATGGAGAGTTATTGTCACATCCCTCTATCATAGATTGTTTGCTTTCCTATTATATCTTAGTCATACAAGACCTAGCATTACATTTGTTGTAAACTATCTTAGCCAATTTTTAGATAGTCCTCGAGCACCTCATTTACAAGATGCACACAGAATCCTCAAATATATTAAGAAGGCTCATCATCGAGGCATTTTCTTCCAGGCTACTTCATCTTACATGTAATGGCTTTTGCTTACATGTAATAGCTTTTGCTAACTCAGATTGAGCAAGTTTTCCATATTCTCATCTATCAATATCAAGGTATTTTTTCTTTGTTGGCAATTCATTTATCTCTTGGAAATGTTGATGTTAGAATTGTATTAATTAATTCTATATATATCTTGTGCTATATAGTGTGGCCTATATATAGGAGACCAAACACTATACAAGGGTCTCATCCAGTCAATGTGGCATTAACATAACACATATACACTAACACTAATATATACACTAACAACCCCCCTCAAACTCAAGGAGGATGAGAAACCGAGCCATAGGATAAGACTTTATAGAGATGTCGGCAGGCTGATCTTGAAAGGAGACGGAGAGCAACTAAAGAGAACCATGAAGCAAACGATGACGAATGAGATGATAATCAATTTCAATGTGCTTGGTTCTATCATGGAAAATATCATTATAAGTTATCTGGATGGCACTGCGATTTTCACAGTAAAGAGGAGTGGCAGGGTGAGAGGTACACCTAAATCCTGTCGTAGCCATCGAAGCCAAAGGAGTTCAACAGTGGTGTCTACCAGGGCACGATACTCGGCTTCAATGAAGAGTGAGAGACAACAGTCTGTTTCTTGCTACGCCAAGAGATCAATGAGGAACCGAGAAGGAAGTTGTAACCTGTGGTGAAACGGTGATCAGTGGGGTTACCTGCCCAATCAACATCAAAGTATGCTCGAAGAACTAGTGGAGATTGAGTAGAGAAGTGCGGACTATGGTAGAGAGTGCCCTTAAGATACCAAAGAATGTGTAGGACAGCAGTATAATGGGTTGTTCGAGAGGCAGACATGAACTAGGTGACCTCATGCATAGCATAAGAAATTTCTAGACGAGTGACTATAAAGTAAACCGAGCTGCCAACCAACTGTCGATAAAGTGTGAAGTCATACAATAAGTCCCCACACGAGGGGGTCAGATCTGCATGAAGCTTGATGGGTGTATCAGCAACCTTGGTGTCAGTAAGGCCAGCTCAAGACATGAGAAGACCATAGAACTTGGCTTGGGTGAGGTAGAATCCATCTGCTGAGGAAGTGATCTCCAAACCGAGAAAATAACTTATTTAACCAAGATATTTCATCTCAAATTGCTAATTGAGGAAGTCCTTAAGTTCCTAAATGCCATTACGATCATCACCAGTAATAATCATGTCATCCACATATAGTAGTAGCAAAATGAGACTTTCATCGGAACAACGAATGAAGAGGGCCGAGTCATAGGAACTAAGGGAGTAGCCCAAGTAAGAAACTGTGAAGGTGAATTTTGTAAACTATGTGCGAGGGGCTTGCTTAAGGGCATAAAGAGCATGATGGAGGGGCAAACCTTGGCTGGTGGATGAGAGAAACCAGGCGAAGGCTGCATATATACTATTCACACAAATCGCCATTCAAGAAGGAAGTTTTTGACATCCATCTGAAAGAGCTTCCACTAACGAGAGTCAACAGACATGAGAGTGCAAACAGAGGAGAGACTAGCAAGTGGGGCAAAAGTCTCCTCATAGTCAATGTCATATTTCTGTGTGAAACCTTTGGTAACAAGTTGAGTTGTATACCTTTCAATAGAACTATCTGAGCGAGTCTTGATCTTGTAGATCCACTTACAACCAATCACAGACTTTATAGGAGGCAAATCAACCAGATCCAATGTATGGTTTTTAGATAATGCATCAAGTTCCCCAGTCATTTCATCTTGCCATAAAAGAGTTAGGCTCGTGCATAATAGGAAGGGCAATGTAACAATAGAAATCATGCAGATCAGTAGGAAGAGATCTTACCCAAGAAGAACGATGAAGGGAAACGTCGGCTGGGTGATCCGCAGGCGGGGCAAGAAAAGAGACTACAACCAAAGAGGGAGGCAGTTTAAGAGACGGAGATCTTGGCCTAGAAGTGTCCAAAGAGTGAGTAGGTGGAATGCATGGAACACCAGATATGGACAGGCGGAGAATGATTGGAGGGCTCATCTAGTAAGGCAGAGGATTAAGAAATAGATGGACTAAAGGTGGATACCTCAATAAACAGGCAATGTTCCCAGAACACAACATGATGGGAAATGCGGAGGCAATGAGCAATAGGATCATAACACAGATAGCCCTTCTGAGTCTCGTCGTAGCCAAGAAAGCAACAAAGTCCAAAACTTGGCTCCAACTTTGTATGTTCATGAGAAGGAAGAAGGACAAAGCGAGCATAACCAAAAGATCGAAGGTGTTGATAGTCAAGAGGAGATCCAAATAGACGCTTATATTGAGATTGATTTTAGATGATTGGACTTAGAAGGTGGTTAATGGTATGAACTGCAATAAGGGCGGCATTTCCCCTAGAATGGGGCAGGGACTAGCATAGAGGACAAAATTCTGAACTATATTAAGGATATGACGAAATTTTCGTTGGGCTCGTCCATTCTACTGAGAGGTGCCTGGACAAGAGGTTTGATGGATAGTGCCATATGTTTGTAAGATACTTTGAAAAGCAGATTGTTTGTATTCAGGTGCATTGTTAGATAAAAAATTTTTAATACATTTACAATATTGAGTTTCAATCATTTTGCAAAGTTATAGTAAATATGCAATAGTTCAGAACAAGAGTGCATAAAATGAATCCAACTGTAACGAGTGAAATCATCAATGAATATAACAAAGTAACAAGATCCACCGATACTAGTAACGAGATCCTTCCTGAGTGGGTCAGAGAAATCAATTTGATTCCAAATATGACGAAGGCGATCAAAGAAGTCATTGATGGATTGGCTAGGCTCCTGTCTGAGTTGACACAACCCGAGCATAAGTTGTTACTCTCTGGACCCATGAGGGGTAGCATAACGCATGGTTAACATGTTCCAAGTAGATAGAGCATCATCATAGCTACCAAGTAGGTTGGAGATAGTCGGAATGGAGGTGTTGCACATCTAAGTAAGGATTTGGTGATTATGGCTATCTCATTTGAGAAGGCAGTATTGAAATTTTTCTGCTTGTTCATCTCCTTTTTGCACTGGCTATGTCCAATCACCCATGCAATAGAACCAAAGTTCATGGCCTTTAAAAAAGCTGCGAAAAGACTGAGACCACACCAAATAGTTCCTATCACCTAATATAACATGAATAGGACGAAGAATATCATTGTTTTGCACCATTACGAGACCAGATATGCAAAAATAGACTGTAAAAATGAGATCAGCATGCGAAAATATGCAGAAAACACCTGGATGGAAAAAAGACAACGTTGTGGTCAAAGTCAACGGTCGATAGTGCTAACGTGGAAAGCTGCTAATATGGCAAGATGACGTAGAAGTCTGATGGCATGTAGGATGATGTGGCTGATGCTAGCGAGTAGATGCTTGCATGTGGCACGTGGCTATGTAGATACGGGGCGCGTGAGGTGCGTGGCAGAAACTTCGAACAGAGCGTGGAGGTGCGTTCAAGCTCTGATATAACTGAGTTTGATGGCACTAAGTCGATCTCAATGAGATCTTCCCAACAGTATGTCATGTGATCAAAACAGAGCTTCAGGCACAATGATTATGAAATTTTGTAGTAGTCCTTACAACAGTTGCAACTGTCTAACGACAGTGAGCAACACTTGGATGGCTTAGTCATAGAATACAGAGGTAGCAAAAGAATTTTGAGAAAGACGAAAACTACTAGTACTTAAAGGATCATAGTAATGACTTTGATACCATATCAGAATTGTATTAATCAATTCTATATATATCTTGTGCTATACAGTGTGGCCTATAAATAGGAGGCCAAAGGTTATACAAGGGCCTCACTCAAGCAATGTGGGACTAACATAACACATATACACTAACATTAACATATACACTAATAGTTAAAAACAACATACAGTTTCTTGTTCTTCAGCTAAAGCAAAGGATAGATCCATGGCCAGTACTGTAATGTGTGAGATTGCATGGATACCAAGACATGCATATTAATTTGGCTCATTTCCCACTCTATTTGCATTTCTTTTTTTGTTGGTGTATCTCTATTAATGGTATTGGAATTTTTTGGGCACCCTACCCCTTCATTGGCCATTATAAATATATGTGAATTGCTTATCAAATAACTTATATCACACAACGAGTGAGAAAAGAACTTTCCTTTGAACAAAAAATGATGCACATTTTTTTGAAATTATCTTAAAACAAGAAGTGGTGTTAATGAGGCTTTTACATTGGTCTCCAAGCTGCCACATCAGCTTTTTTTGTTACAAATAAAATGTAATCACCCACATGTAATCAAAACTCGTTCAAACTGAATTATTATTGCATAATCCTAACCAATTGATCTTTTGATGTTGGAATATAAAAATGAAAGACAAAATTACCGTGCTATATATATTATATATTGTGTAATGCCCCATTCCAGGAGGTCCGGAGAGTTAGCTCTTAATACTTAAAATTAACTTAAATAACACAACTATAAAATCCATAAAATCCCATAAAATATTAATGCAATTAATCAAACCAAAAATCTAAATTGCTCCATGGCGACAATAAAGAAATCCCCAATAACATAAATTAGAAATTCTCCAAAAACTCGAAAACATCCTCAACTCATCAAATCAAATACCCGAAAAATAAATCAGTTTACTAACTACGACTCTCAAATAAGCATTTGTACCCTCTAGCACTTATTCCACTACGATCATCACACCTTGCTAAACTTTCTACTCTTGTTCTCCAGCTGTACCATCAAAATTATTTGAAAAATATATGGAGATAAAGGGTGAGTTATCAACAACTCAGTAAGCAGAGGACATATACTAGTGTGTAAACATGAGCATTTACAGAGTTCAGAATGCAGAACAAAAATACTTTATTTCAGAATGCAGAATCATAATAATGTTTTCAAAATGCAGCGTCAGAACATGTTATCAAAAATATTAGAGCGAAAGTTCAAAAAATATTCATAATCAAAATCTCTTTGGCATAACATAAACTGAAACATCACATCTTATCTTATCATATTAGAACAAATACCAAGTTTAACCCTCGTGGTAGGGTTGTGCAAACCCCGGTAGCTAACCGAGCAGAAACAGAATGTGAATCTTCCCCTTATTCATTCTTGGAGCCCCGAGTATGCACATAGGAAAGACCACGCAGAAAACCACTTTATTTCCAAAGTGGGTACACCAGAAACAGAAAAGTTGGTACCAACCCGAACAGAGGCCACAGTTTTACACTCGTGGTGAGGTTAGAACGGAACAGAAACAGAAACAAAATGTTATGCCAGAGGTTATCAGAAATCACATCAGATCATATCAGAGTACAGAAAATCTTCAGAACAAAAAAAAAATCATATCACAACATAATTTATGCACAAATTTCATATTCGCTCTCTTTTTCAAAGTTCAGAAACAGAATGTCACAAATAAGCTCATGTCTATACCAGTCATGACAAAAATATACTTTCTACTTAAACAAAATCTCATGAGTAATGCTGAACAAATAACTGAGATAGTTCAAATTTATTTTCATAACCAAATATGTATATTTTCCAAAAATCAACCTTAGCTAATTTTATTTTAATGCAAAGTCTAGTATAGGAACCCCGCTTACCTAAACTTCTTAGCTTTTCGAAAATTTCATCAAAATGGCGAACAAATATTTATCGTCACCTATAAAAATCACGTAATTCTCGTAAATTTCCAATTAATCTCATATTTCTATATTCAATCCTATGCTTCTAAAATAACCTATTAAAATCCTCAAAACCTAAAATTTCAAATCATCACTTTCTAAAATCCTCACTGTTGATTTAATAACTATGACAAAAACATTTAAAAGTCAGACCTATTTATTATTGAAAACCAACTATAAAGTTTAATACTAGATAATATAATTATCTCAAAATATTTTAAAATAAACCATAACTATTTTTAAATAGACTAAAACATATCTAAAATGTAAAAATAACATTACACCAATATTGTTTACTCTTAAAATAAATCTTTACTTAATAACATGTTAAAATACTTAAGCGATTTAAGGTAAGTACAAGTAAAAACTTCATTAAATAATAATAAACAAATAGCTTTAATCGCAATTTAAATGTTTAAAAACAATTACACAATTACTAAAAATAATTTGCTACCAATAGTACAATTGAAAATCCTATTTATTTTCTACAAAATTTCTTATACTACCCGCATAAACCACATAAAAACAGATTTAATATAGACAAAAATTTCAAATTGAACCCATCCCATAATAAGGGTAAATCTGTAAGTTCATATCCAAATACTACCTCGTTTGTTTTCAGAAAACATTTCATCTAATCTCATCTAATCATTACAACTTTCCCAACTTCCATTACAAAATAAAATAAACAATTCAACTTTTTCAAATTTTAAAATAAAAATAATATTAAAAAATATATTTTAACAATATTTTATTCAACTTTTTAACTTTAATTTTAAATCATCTCATCTCATCTCATCTCAGAAAACAAACGAGCCTAAGTTTACGTAAACTTTAAAGGAACCACTTCATGCAATCTCGGTGCAACAATCGGCGAGGACAGGGGCGCGAGGTACTCACCACGAAGAGAGGAGTTGCGCGCGATGCGGCGAAGAAGGTCACGGTGGTGACGTACTAAGAGAGAGAGAGAGAGAGAGAGAGAGAGAGAGAGAGAGAGAGAGAGAGAGAGAGAGAGAGTTATGAGAGCACCGAGAAGGAGACGGAGACAGAGGGCTCCTTATCGAGAGACTTACACACCGCGACGGCCTGGGTGGCTAACGACGGTGGCACAGCTAGGCGTGGCTGAGATGCTAGACTACGGGCTCCCTTTGCGCCGCAGAGGAGACGTCTGAAAGGGTTGGTAGTGCCATGCTTGGAGGAGCAACCAAATGCTCTGTTTTCGGACCCAAAACAGAGGAGTTTCGGTCTACTAAGCAGGTGGTTGTTCTCGGCAATTGGTGTGATGCAGTGGTGGTGAGGAAACTGGGAGAAAAGGAAGAAAACTGAAGCGGCAACTCTAGCTTTTGGTGGAGGATGACTACGGGTCTGTGTGCGACAAAGCTTCTACGTTGGGCGGCTTAGTGTGGGGTACGGTGGTGCAAAACAGAGTCTTGCGTGAGGCGTTGCTGCGGTGCACTACTGTTGTTGGGCGTTTCCTGGACGTGGAGGTAGCGGCTGGGGTGTTGTGCAGTTGTCTTTGCATTGCATTACGGTGCTGTGGGTGATCTGTGCAGAAGCACCACGGGTTATACTGTGTTGCATTACGGGCTTGGCTTGTTTGGGGCAGTGGTTCAGGTGCTGCACGGCTGCGCTATGGGGAAGGGCTCACGGTGAAGAAGGCTGAGGCGTGAAAAAGAAGAAGCGGCAACTCTAGGTTTTTGTTGAGGATGAAGAACGGGCAAATATATAGATGAATGGATGACCAAAAAAAAAAACCTAGAGAGCCAAGAGAGAGACGTGTGCGCGAATGTGTCGTGTGTGTGCATGGAGTGGACGAGAGGAAACCTTACAGGAATTAAAAAAAATATAGACAGAAAGAGAAACAAATAAATAAACATGCGGGAAAAAAATTAACGTGTGAAGAAAATATAAACATAAATATAAATATAAATATAAATAAAATGAGCTTAACTCGGTCCGGGTGTTACATTCTCCCCCCCTTAAAAAAAATTTCGTCCTTGAAATTTGTTACACCTAAAGTAAAGCCCAAATATTTATCCGCTACAACCATTCCATGCCTACCTCAAACGTCAATCATATTTTCGAACCTAATTAACAATCCATAATTTGTCGAACCTAATATTCCAAATTCTAACCCTCCAATATTGTCGATCGTATTCTCCCATATCTTTTTATAGCCATACCCGTTCGCAAACACTGCATTTTCAAGTCTAGAATATAAGCCTCCATAATGCAGTTAACGACCAATTAATAAATTTCAAATTCTCCACCTAATATAAAACCTCAATTATATAATTAAAAACTTAAAATAATTTTTAACTCTCCACATAAATCCATGAACCTCATACAATTAATGAAATAAATTCTCAAGCTATAATATCACCAACACCACGCTTCCGCTGTGCACTCTAACAACTTGTAGTCCTAAACACATTGTATCTCAATCAAGTACATCTAAAAAGAACTAACTTCCACATTTTACCAGTCCATACTTTTTATTTTTTTAAGTCACCAAATTTAATTTCGCAAAATCTCCCAACATGTATGTAGCCTCTAATACATCAATATCACAAGTTTAAACCTCCAGTTCCTAATCAAAACTCGTTCCCCGAAGTCAAAATAAAATCTAAACTTTAAACTCTGTTAGAATTATTTCTTGCAGTCCACAGAATACGCCTACTAAAATCTCAAATGCCATAAAAACTTTGTTTCCTTAAAATATGCAAAATCTAAAACCTCAGATTTCGCGGAACTTATTCCATAGGTCCGCAAGTGTTAAAACCTTACATATCATCAAAAATCATATCTTGAAACCCGCAGAATTCTACGACCTTAAATCTCCTCAAAATCATTTTTAAAGTATGTACTATCTCTAAACCTCAAACCTCCAAATATTCAGTCCATAAAATCTGAAGAATCTCAAATTTCCAAAGTTTCGAACTCGACGACGGGCAACCATCCTGAGATCTTAAACTCGGTTAATCGATCTAGGGAAAGAAAATAAAATATGTATAAACAAAATTTAAATACCAGCTAAAATATTTAAAAACAAGTTAAAAATAAATAAATGAATCAATGAAATCTTGAACTTGTTTTAACCATTCTTAGCCATTTCCTTAACCAGCTCATATAGTCTTTCCTACCATATAATTGTAAACCCAACATCGCTCTAAACTCTCGTACGTCTTTAGAACCTAAACCTTCAATTAATCTTTATAAATATTATCTCCTATATTCCACAAATTAAGCTTGTCGGATTTAAAATTCCTAAATCTCAAACTCAATTCTAGAGGATTGCAACATCTAAAACCTTAACTATCCACATAATCATCTCTTATTCTTTAAAATTCTACTCCTCAAATATGAAATTTCTTCCTAAACCCAAAGATATCTAAACCTCCAAGGTTTATAGTATGCAGAATCTCTAACTTGTCTCTGATACCATTTGTAACACCCCAATGGAAGGCCCAAACCACATGACCTATACTTTAAAAGGACTAGTCAATGAGACAATTAAAGCCTCATTGGAATCTTATAAAGAGCAAGAACTTCTCATTCTCAAGCAATGTGGGATCCCATACACCACCTACCTATATCCATATCATATGGAGATATTACATATTGTCCAAAGGAGTGTCATGCGCGAAGATTGCAGGGAGTGGTTTCTGAATATGAGCCATTGTCCATATTAATTAAGGTTGCGTTTGGATGTTAAGTTTAGTTGAGTTAAATTGAGTTTTTTATGAATAATAGTGAGTTGATATAGTTGAATGAGTTTTATGAAATTCACTTAAAGATAAATTTAGATATATTTATAAGAAATTATAAAATAAATAGATTTCATCATTAAATTCAACTCTTCATTTGACATACCAAAAATAAACTATTGGCGTCAAATCTTATAAAGGGCAAAACGATTTCTCCAAGCTGCTCTTGCAGCCATCCACCTCAAGTCAAATAAGATCAAAATGGACAAAACATTATCTTTTTTTTCCAGGCTTCGGTTTGCAGGCATTATGATGCCACTGCAGAAACTCTGCCATAAGTCAGAACCGGTTACATCAATGTACAGTATACACCCACTGAACTTATTTATCATGCAGTTCAAGTTGATTTTTGAATGGTAGAAGATGCTTAAAAATGAACTGCACTGAACTCAGTTGAGGAACCAAACGGGCCTCCTTATATGAAATATCTGGAAGGTATAGAGACGTGGAGGAACAAGAACCACTTGCCCATGTTGATTTATTCTAAAATGTCTGGCCCATGTTAATGGAGGCCACACATTCTGGAATAAATCAATTTGATTTTTTAATTCAATATTTGGTTGACATTAAAAAAATCCTCGAATATTTGTGTTCAATACATGGCTTGTTGATGTAATGATATTTCTGATTTTATCTCTTCCAGGGATTCTCTCACAACAAAACCTTCACCATTTTTTTCATAAAATCTGGCCATTTATATGCTCGTTTATAATTAGAGAGGATTACATTCATTTATTTTCTTTTTTAACTGGATTAAAGAGAAGGATAGATGGTCTAAATAGATGCATATTCAGCATTTGGGAGAATAGATATGAAAGATGTAGAAATCATGAAATTATTACATGCATGATCAATTAAAGGGTACGTAATTCACTAATTCAGATTTCTAAACATGACTCCTGATGGAAGAACTGTATCCCGTCTGGTCATCATAGTATGTGGACCAAAGCATCACACCTCCATATTTGGCAGAAGTTTTAATGGCTGGAAGCACTTCAGAGGTTAGAACAGCAGCCGGAATAAAACCACTTGCTGCTGCCTCAGGTGCTGCAGGAAGACCTAAGAATATCTCAGTTTCTGGAATAGAAGTCCAATTCTTCCATGCATGCACTAGTTTGCCAATATGATCTGAGGAATACTCACATTTGTTACTGTTATAGAACTGAACCCAGACATAGTCAAACAGACCAGTTTGAAGGGCACCTTTCATCCATATATTAGGAAAAGGGCACAAGGGAGCTGCAGTTAGATACACTTTCTTTCCTGGTTTGCTATATCTAGAAAGAAAAATTGCAAGCTCATTCCAGTGTAGGGTTGTTCCATGCAAAATAGCAAAGTCAATTCCATCCAAAACAGCATCTCCAAGAGGACGAGACTTGGAGCATCCACCCAAGAAGTTATTCCAAAGATAGCCTGCAACTTTTCTAGCATCCTCAGTTGAACTAAGGTTGTAGGTCCCTATCTCTCCTCCGAGAGAGAGCATCAACTTAATTCCTTTTGCTTGACATGATTTTATGTCAGAACTGAATCTGGTGCAGCCATTGCTGTCTGGATCACAATGGCCAGCAAGGTTGATGGTTGGTTTTTGACCATTGCCAAAGGTTGGAAGGAAAGCTATGTTTACAAAGGCATACTTACCTGTAGCACAAGTCTGGGCTAAAGTTCCCTCATTTCCATTCTGACCCCAGTAGATTGCTATCCGACCAGCACCAGTACCAACGATTTGTACTAGGATTATTGACAAGATCAGGAAAGCTAGTGAGATTGCTGAATTTGAGGCCATAATGCACTGGGATTTGGAACTGATCAGGAGTCAGACCTCTCTGCTAGACATGTTCTTGCATGTATGTGTGGTGTTCAGAAGAAGCACAACACTCACTTATATAGAAGAAAGTTGATGCCACATTATTTCTCATTTTAGTTTTGCCATTCGAAAACTAAATTTTTACTTTGCATTTTGTGGGATTTACGCGCATGCTTGGGGTCACTTGGTCCCACCATATTGGCTTAGATCGATGTGAATGTCTAATGCATGGATTACGACAAAGTCAAGAAAAACAAGGTATGATCTGAATCATCTTAAAAGTAACTTAATACTGGTAATTGACAAGTACTAGCTAAGTGGTAACACCCCAAATATTCCTTTAGATGCTTATGACCACCTGCACCCAAGATACCTTAGCAACATGCATTTGCCTCGTTAATTAATGATGAATTAGCTAAATGGGCCCCTGTTTCCCCATGTGGCCAGCATGTGAAAATATGGGAATTCCCACATCTATAACACTATAACTATATAAAATGATCTTATTCCAAAACAAAGCACAAAAATAAAAGAAAAAACCTTTCCTTTGCACTAAATTTTTATTTTTTTTATTTTTTTTTTTGTTTTGTTCTCTTGACCAGCTTATTGTTGGAGCAGTCCGTTTGGAGTGGAATAGGTGCATTTTTAATTGGTCTTGTCACTTGAATTACACTTTCAATGTTCATGTGCTTTTATGTTTTTTTTTTTTTCCCTTGTCTTAGATGATTATCCAAGCATTACAATACATATTAATAAATAAGATCCCTACAGATGTTTATTTTGTTTGTATTTTCAATTTTGTTTTTCGATTGAAGGTCGTCCTGCTCCATACATGCCATGTTGGTACTCCTACAAATGGACAAGTCAATGTTGAGGAATACACATAAATAACAAAGTGAATAGCCCTTACATATTGATGCCATGGTATGATTATCTTCTCGTCTTTTTTATTTGGGTTCAAGTGATTAAAGGATTGAAATTTGGTAAAAGTTTTTTACTGATATCTCGAATGGATTAAGGTTGCGTGAAAAAAAATATATCACGAGTAATGATGATATACCTATAACGTACTAATTTATAACTCATTTTACAATCAATCAATGCAATCATACGTGCAACTTCAGTAAAAATGAATTTCAATTTTTCATAACTGATTTTCATTTCACATAGATCAGTTGTAAAAGAATTGTACGTTGATTTTTTTCTAACATTATATAGGGAGCATGATAGGTCCACCTTATTGCTAGCAGATTTGAAATTGTCTGATATACCTCTTCATGCATACTACAAGAATCACCGTTTATTTGTTACGAAAATGATAATTTCCTATTAAAATGAGTTCATTTTGCAAATAATTCGTTACAAATACTCGTTTTTCTTGTACTAACAGAGAATGTGATTCCTCTAGTATGACAACTGTGGCCTCCTTAGAATTGGCGAGAAACTGAGCGCACTTAGTAGATGGAGAATGCTTTCAAGGCTCTAGTCTTTGTTGTTTGTCATCTTGATCAAATTATGCTTGGAGTTACTATTTATTGTATTTGGAGATAAAGGAATATTGCTAGAATGTACAATATTTTATTTAATGCCATGAGTTTGTCCTTGTTTATTTTGATCTTCTCTATTATATCAAACAGAGGATGAATTCTCCAAACTAAGGGGTTGTATGGTTCTCAGCCAAGCAACAGGTTGGCATCTTGTTGGGTTTTTTCGTTAAGGAAAATATTGTTCATTTAGAATTTTGTTATTTGTACTGATTTTAACTAATATGTCATATTTTAAATAGTTTTTTTTATATATTTAAATAATTTATATATAAAACAACTTAAAATGTCACATCAATTTAATTAGTGTGATTAAAAATGACAAAATTTAGACTAGCATTACTCGTGTTTGAATAACCTTAGAGCTTGTTTAGAGTACACTTAGAATATCTTAAAATATCTGTGAATAATAATAAAATGATTTAAGTTAAAATATTTTATTGGTTGGAAAATGAGAAAAAAAAAATTGAATAAAAATATTATAAAATTAAAAAATTGTTTGAATATAGTTTTTTAAATTATTTTTGTTTTGAAATTTGAAAAAATTATATTGTTTTTTGTGTTTTGTTTAGAAGTTTGAAAAGTTATATTAGATTTTGTGTTTGGCTAATGATTATGTAATGATTAGACGAAAAAGTTGAAAATTCAAAATTAAAAAATGTTTTGTGTTCGAGTGATGTTTGGAAATGAAATATCTAAAAACGGGATTTGCTATACATCAATAACTATTCACCCCCATAACCCACACTTGACGACTTTTTCTTTTTTTTTCTTGATCATAGGGCATGAAGTGTGGGGAATAGTGGTTGATGAGAAGAATTATTCTCTAAAAATATATAAAGATACCTTGTTACACAAACAAAACATTAGCCTCACCTTACCTTGTGCCTCCCATATCACTACAAGGTGAACATTCAAGGGAGTCGAAATAAGTGGTTTCACACTAGATTACAACATCATGTCCAAAAAATTTGTTTGTTTCTTTACCCCATGCAGACATCAATGTCATGCTATGTTATCTATGAAATAAATGTTATATCCCTTTTACATCAATGCAATTGATTGCATATTGATGTTCGTCCATCATACTCCAATCTTTTCTTCCTCATCCATGATACTCCAATTATGTACTCTTAATTACTGTTCATGGTATACAAGATCTAGTCTTGGAAAGTGACTCCCTGCTTATAGTAAATGAAATTAAAGTTGTTGGGAATTTAATGTCCCTATAGGAAAATCTCATTATTGAGATAAAGGAGCTAATGAAAATATTTGAGAGCTGCGATATACAACATATTGGGCGAGACAGGAATGAGACTGCTTATAAGCTTGCTAAATATGCTTGGCATGTAGATGATATTTGTGTATGGTGGGATTCTTTTCCGGATTGTATTTCACAAGTCATTTGGTCTGAAAAACTTATGTACGGTTTTGATGGAATGAATATTTTGCTTAAAAAAAAAAAAAACTATTACTCATATCCAACAAAGTCTACCAAATATTACTCTCATTACCACTTTGATAATAATTAATAAATATATGTAGAATTTCTTTGGCTAACAGATTAACTTCTCTGCTAATTTTCATTATAAATTTGAGGTAGGTTGGAATATAATTTAAAGAAGGAGTTGATTTCGTGATTTCCAATCACACTTATTTTATGATAAATTCTAAATTACTAGAAACAATTATTTTAACATAGAGAAATGTGTTAGTCATAAAATAAATAAATAAATAAAAATTATAAATGTGTATTGTTATTCATTATTTCACATTATATATTTTATATATTTAAAAAAAAAATTATTATTTATTATTTATTATTTTATTGTTGTTAAACTAATTGATTTGTTTAACTAATTACTCATACACTATATATTTATTATAAAACAAATTAAAAGAAATATAGCGTATGATGTATTGGACGATAAGTAAAAATTTTCTTCTCTTTAACATACGTGGCATCAGACAAAATTAGGTTTGACCAAGTCAACTCTAACGGAGAAGGAAGTCTCGATAATCCGACTTGACATGAACAAAGTCAACTGGAGAATCGCATTGACTTCGCCGCCGCATATTCCCACCTGAGAGTGGGCGCAGTTCGTTATTGCGGCGAGCGACGGCCTTCGATTCCCCGTTGGTTTTAATAATGGATGAAACCAGTAAAAGCCCGTCAACTACCCTCTTAACTCTCACATTTAATATCTATCAAAAACAGACACTCTCTCTCTCTCTCTCTCTCTCTCTGGAAACCACTTGCTTGCTGGCTCTCCCACCCACCAGAACCTAACCCCCATATCTAACCCTTAATATATTCCTAATTTTTTTTTTAATTTCTATATGCTCTAACTTGAAATTTAGAGGTTTGGTAATTTGTACTATGATGATGGAAGTGGAGCAACCGAGGCCAGTCAATCCGGCCATGACCTTCGACGAGGTCTCCATGGAACGCAGCAAGAGCTTCGTCAAAGCTTTGCAGGTTTAATAACTCTCTTCGCCTAATTTTTTTATAGCATTTGTGCCTACGTTTCTGTAAGTTTAAATGAATTTCTTGACAGGTGTTTTGGAGCCACATCTGATTCTTGTTGTTACGTTGATTGATTTTGCTATGCTTGGAATTCTTAGCGTTCAAATTCTGCAAAGTACTTGCATAGATGGCTTTGTCTTTTATAATTTACGGTATGTTTGGTTGGTGAGAAATTTAAGGAAGAAAAGAGACCTTGAATTATGGGAAAGTATCAAATTAAATGGGTCAAATTATGGGATATATTTATCCTTATTATGTTCTTCTATTCTCTTATAAGAAAAATATTATTTTTCAACGTAGATTTTATCATCTCTAGTCACACCGTTCATAAGGTACATTTTAAGGGATTGTCTTTTAAGTAGTTTGACAAATAAAATCACTTAAATATACCATTTCAACATTGTGACTAAGGATGACAAGATTTAGAATGAAGAGCATGATTGCTCATATTTTTTTTTTGCCCCTACAGGTTGGCTCAAGTGTTAAGAGCCTTCGATCAAATGTTAAGAGCCTTGGTCTAGGTGGTATGCTCCCTCTAGGTCTAAGATTCAAACCATTTGATACAAACAATTTCTAGATGCCATCAGATTAGAAGAATTTTCCCTTGAATTACTTGAGGTGCACTTGCAGAAAACTCTTTGCCGAGGGCCTGTGCTCTCTTGAGCTTAGCCGGGACTTGCTCTGGACACTTGGTGCCGATTAAAAAAAAATGTTGTGCAGTCAACATGAGTAGCTGCTGGGGAATTATTTTGATGGGATTTGTTATGGAGTAATGGGTGTGTTGTAATAATGTGAGTGGGTAATTAGAAGATGTTACAGTTATTTTTGCACATAGGATGATTGGTTCCCCTAGTTTTTCCTTGAATAATTGGGATTGATTGTTTTCCCATTATTGCTAGCCTTTGGATAAATTTGACAAGGTTTATGAAGAGCATATATATGACCAGCTTATTAAAGAGGAAACGGTACTGAAAATATTATTGTTTTCTAGGTGTATTACACTTACCATCCAAACTATCACTTTATTCTCGAACACACCAGCAAACTTTAAACAATTGTCACCTTAAACAAAAATTACAGTTTCTACTTATCAAAATAAAAATAAAAGATTACGTTTTCTTTTATCATTTTCCATCAAATTCATCTATTAAATCGAATGAAAATTGTGTGAAATAACCAAATTGCTGATGATATGAGAGCACAATTTTCTATCAAATTAAGAAAGGAAAAAAATTCACTTTCCCCCTTTGGAAATCAAAAGGAAGGTGGACTCAAGGGGTGTTTTCTATGTATGTATGTATGTATGTTTTATTACATTATCAGCTCTGGAACCAAATGGCATGTCATTCATATGAGGGACATATTCATCATTTCTCTCTTTTCCATCTAATTAAATTCCTGAATTTGATGTAAGGGGGTAAATTGAAATTGAGCATTTGATTTAGAAAGCAAGTTGTAGCAATTTAATGTTTATTGATGTGTTTGCAAATGGGATGGTAATTGGAATGCTAAAGTGCAATTTACCCTTGTTTTTCAACCACATTTTTCTTAGTAAACATGGGTGTTGCCAAGTTAAAAATGAGATTGACCATAGTATAAGTTGTAGACCGGGAGTGGATTTCTACATAGTGTATGCAATTACGGTAAACTTGGAGGCATTGGATATCAATGGCTAGAATTGCCCAAGAGTAACGATTTCAACTAGCTAGTAACATAAGCAATGGCTGATGGGGAGGGGGAATTTTGAAAAGATGTTACTAGTGATGAACCATAGAGCAATTAGTGAAGCAAAAAGTGCTTTTAGAGTGTTCTGAACTTGATGTTATGTTCTGAAAAAATCTTTGTGATTGACATGTTTAATAGTACAAAATGCAAGACAATTGATATACTCTCTGAATAATAGAATGGTTCAAGAAAGATAAGTAGCATTGATGTATGAATCCATCCTTGGAAAGCTGGAGATAGCATGCTAACACAGGGAGAGATGCAAGCAGGTGAACTGGAATTGCAAGATTAATAGAGATAAATCCACAACATGTCTCCATAGACTTTGATGGCTATTTTGGTGTTATTATATCTGAATTGAATTTGAACCTTCAATTTCTTGATGTGCTTAGACAAAAAGAAATCATGATGTGACTATAACATATTACTGGAAAAGGTTTATTATCTCTTTTTTCTACAACATTAGAAAATAATTTGATAATGAAATTTTAAAAATATCTCTGTGGCTTGATTTCCCTAAATTGAGTTTACCCATGTTAGGCAATCACTACATGAATCATGACTTGTAGAAACTTATAGCTTTCTTTTATTAGATTCATGATGTATAGCTATTCTTTTTTGTATGATCTATGTCAAGTCATACTTGCTTATTTTACAAATGGAAGCACTAGTGTTGGTAAAAGCGCACTTAAGCGTGAAGGCCAAAGCGCTTGGCATACCAAAAGTGAAGGGCATTATCAAAAGTGCACATTAAGCATGCTTTTGACGATTTTTTAAGTGAGCTTAAAAGCACAAAAAGCATGCTTTTGTAGTTTTTTTATATTATTTGATGCACAATAATCTCTATACGTCAACTATGGATTGTATTGCTTATGTTAGCATAGATGTCAATACCTACAATTCTTGCGCTTGTTTGGTCATTGCC
The DNA here is from genome assembly GCA_961763995.1 of Juglans cinerea. Taxonomy (NCBI): domain Eukaryota; kingdom Viridiplantae; phylum Streptophyta; class Magnoliopsida; order Fagales; family Juglandaceae; genus Juglans; species Juglans cinerea. The sequence continues at coordinate 43,186,951 of CAUIVZ010000001.1, read as the reverse complement.
TTTTGTGTGATATCCCATATGATATGGATAAGGGTAGGTGGTGTATGGGATCCCACATTGCTTGGGAATGAGAAGTTCTTGCTCTTTATAAAGTTCCAATGGGGCTCTAATTGTATCATTGACTAGTCCTTTTGGAGTATAGGTCATGTGGTTTGGACCTTCCATTGGGGCGTTACAAATGGTATCAACCCAAACAGAACAGAGCATAACAGAGCAGAGCAGAGCAAAGCAGAGACAGAGTCAAATACGAAAACTAGTACACCATGCCAAAGGTTTTCAGTTGTTATATCAAAATAATACAGAGTACCAAAACAGAATCAGACCGTTTACCCACACTGAACACAAAAGTCAGAACATCTTTCTAAATAAATGCACAACTTTTCATATTCTCAATATCGCTCCTTTTTCAGATTTCAGAAACCACATGACAGAATTTAGTTCATGTCTACACAATGCATGTCAAAACATATTTTTCCTTTTTCACACAGATTTCATGAATAATGCAGATGAGTGACCGAGGTTGATCTTTGTTTTCACAAGTTCCCAACACAACACAAAATATGCAAGTTTTCATAAAATCAACCTCAGTCTTATTAACTTGTATAAAACCTAGCATAGGAACCTCACTTACCTGGACTTCTTAGCTTTTCAGAAATTTCCTCAAAATGTCGATAATTAACAATCGTCACCTATCAAATAATCACGTAATTCCCGTAAATTTTCAATCAATCACGTATTTCGGTATTTAAGCCTAAACTTATAAAATAACCTATTTAATTCCATAAAACCCTCAAAAGCCCAAAATATAACATCCCTTCCTAAAATTGGCAATGTCCATTTAATAACTTCGGCTAAAAACCTTAAAAGTCTAACTTATTTACTATTGACGTGTAATTATAAAATCTAATACCAGCTAATATAATTACACCAAAATATTTTAAATTACACAGCGATCATATAATAAACTAAGTCATTGTAAAAATACAACATTACCGATTATTCATTTGAAAGAAATAACAATTTAAAGCATTTAAGAAACATTTTTTATTAATATAATAAAAGACTTATCTGTCATCAAAAACCCTTCGTAAAAGTCAACCCAACCCAACCGAAAAAATAAAACCCATTTTAAAAACAAAATACATTCAAATCCTATTGGCTTAAGGGCAAAATGGTAATCTCATAAATATCTTCCCCTACCCACTAACTTTACGTAACTGCATGCAGTACTTATAACCATAAATTCCGAAACTCACGAGTGAGGGAAGACGTGCGACAGGAGCTCCCGTGAGGGAAGGAGATCGTGGAGGACCTGAGTTGCGGTGGGCAGAGGCTGTCCTGACGGTAGCGCACTGAAAGAGAGAGGGAGGAAGAGAGATGAGCGAGAGAGAGACAGAGAGAGAGAAACGAAGAGAGACGGGGAGGCGAGTTGAGTTCGGGGGGTAACTTACCGAGTGGAGAGTGACGAACTTGGATGGATTGCAGCGTCCAACGATACGCGCTGTGCGGCGGCGCTCGGCTGGTTTGCGTCGAAATAACAGCAAACAGAAAACAAAATACTCTGTTTTCGGAGACAAAAACAGAGGTTTCTTCAATGGCTTGAACAATGGCTTATGGCGGGATGCGACGGCAGCGATGAGTCTGATTCATGGGTTGCTGCTACGGGAAAGACGCTGGTGGCAGCGACTGGATCGAGGTGTGGAAGAGTTTGGCAGTGAGACTACCCTTCGGTGGTGGTTGTGCAGTTTCTCATGGGGCTCGGGCAGTGGCTAAAACCTGGTGGTAAGCATGGTTGTGTGCGTGAACCAAAGGTTGGGCGCGGCAGGGTGGTGAACGAGCTGGAGGGCGAACGCTTTTTGCAAAGAGGAGGAAGAAAAAAAATATACTGGGCTAAGGTTTCGCGTAGGAGGGCAGCGGCAGAAGCATCTTCGAATACGTACATATATAAATATATAAGTGGAGGAACAAGAAAATAAAACTCTAGAGAGCTGAGAGAGAGACGTGCGCGCGGAATGTGCCATGTGTGTGCATGGAGTGGGCGAGAGGAAAACTACGGGAGTAAAGAAAAAAAAATAGACGGGAATGAGAAGAAAAAAAACAAGCTCCAATAAATAAATAATCTAAAGTCCAACTATACCAATTTTGGGTTTGGGTGTTACATTCTCCCCCCTTAAAAAAATTTCGTCCTCGAAATTTGCTAGTACCACAAACAAGGCCTAAATATTTATTCACTACAAACATCTCATGCCTACCCCAAACGTCGATTACATTGCTGCATTTAATAAATAATCCAAAAAATTGTCGAACCTAATATTTCAAATCCTAACTTTCCAATATTATCGGTTGTATTCTCCTATATTATCCTTAGCCATACAAGTTCGCACACACTGCCTTATCAAATTTAAAATATAAACCTCCATAATGCAATTAAAGACCAACTAATAAATTCCAAAATCTCCACCTAATATAAAACCTCAATAAATAACGAAATACACTCTCAAACTATTATATCACTACAACCACGCTTCCGCTGTTCACTCTAACAACTTATAGTCCTAAAACATTGAATCTCAAACACATACGTCGGAAAAGAACTAACCTCCACATTTAATCAGTCTTTACCAGCTAAGCCTCACAAATAACTAAAAGAGAACTCCCAAAATAATATTTAAACCTCCAAATAATAGTACAATCAAATGCTCCAAAAATTAAGTCCTAGGTAACTCAAGTCACGAATTGCCGAATCCTTAGAAGATCTACTTCCAACCATAAATTTTCCTAACCTCCTCACTTCCAAAACACATACTAACTCATCAAACACCAAAAGCTAGAGCCTCATAGATAGATAAAAAAAAATAATATTGGGTCTAATCCATTTGAAAACCTTTCCAACCAAACCACAATATTATAAATTATACAACTAGAAAAGTTTCATGCAATCATGATTAATCCCAACTCAACTAAACCAAAAGCTTTCAAGGAGAAAAAAAATGGTATCAGAGCCTATCCCAACCAGAAATGTGGGACTTGAGCCAGGCCACCTACAATGGACAGGCCCGACGAGGATGTCGGGAGTTTAAGGGGGGTAAATTGTGATACCCCATATGATATGGATAAGGGTAGGTGGTGTATGGGATCCCACATTGCTTGGGAAGGAGAAGTTCTTGCTCTTTATAAAGTTCCAATGGGGCTCTAATTGTATCATTGACTAGTCCTTTTGGAGTATAGGTCATGTGGTTTGGGCCTTCCATTGGGGCGTTACATTTTGGGTTGTTTTGATTCAACCACGTTTTTTGTTTTGACTGTCAAATAACATGGTTCTGTATATTTTGTAAAGAACAAGACAATGATATAAATGCTATTGTATTCTTATCATTCACTCCTAAAAAACAATTATATAAATGCTATGTTTAAAACTTATGTAATCAATTATTCATTTGGCTGTCTTGTTGAATAATACTCTTAACAAATTGAGTTAATGGGCTAAATATATCACTATCTTGCTTTCTTTAAACCTGTTTTTTTTTTATTCTCTGATTACTTTTTTTTATTGGCACCGGGCGTCCAAAAACAGCGTTCCGACTAATTTCGGGGGTGCACAGGCCCTCGGCAAAGAGTTTCCCACAAGTGCAACTCGGGTAATTCAAGGAGAAAATCCCCAAGTCCGATGGCCTCTAGAGATTGTTTGCACCCAAAGGGATTTGAACCTTAGACCTGGGAGGAGCATACCCCCAAGCCCAAAGTCTTTACCACTTGAGCCAACCCCTAAGGGTTTTCTCTTAATACTTCGCTATTATACACTTTTCTCCTAGGCTTTAGGCAGTGCTTGCGCTTTCACCAACACTGGGCAATACCAAGCCCAAAGTCTTTACCACTTGAGCCAACCCCTAAGGGTTTTCTCTTAATACTTCGCTATTATACACTTTTCTCCTAGGCTTTAGGCAGTGCTTGCGCTTTCACCAACACTGGGCAATACCAAGTCCATGTAATATGGTCTGAAACATTGCATCTGATCAATTATTTTGTTGATAAGTGCATCTCATCAAATTATTTTCTAAGATTTCTGGGATTTCTTCAATTTTTAGAAGGTTTTTTTGCTTATGCTTATTAAACTCTTTGAAATATTTTTTCCCGGATACCCTGTGCCAATAAAAAAAGACTCTTTAATATGCTATTCTTATTAGTGGTTTTCTTGTCTTCTATTGTGGTTCTTTTTCTTTTTCTTTTTCTTTTTTTGTACCAAATTGTATGGTTCTAATTTGGTTCTTGCATTGTTATTTCAGGAACTTAAGAACTTGAGACCTCAACTATATACTGCTGCAGAATACTGTGAAAAATCATATCTTAATAGTGATCAGAAAGAGATGTAAGGCTATGCATTTGATTATACATTATTTGGAGAGTATATCACATATGTGAATTGATTCATGAGTGAGTTGCTGTGAGAGGTTATGTCCTGTTCCACAGCTGTCCTGTTCTACGAGAGAAACTGATGACCACATCATCTTTGAGATTTGCATGCAACTGAACCAGTGTAATCCTGGCTGAGATTCTTAATTGGCACTCTCCAAGACTTCTATGATGTTATTGGATAAGTAGTTGGGAAGTCAATTAAATACTGTGTAGAATCTAATGAAAAACTTAGATTATGCATAGTCAAAGCCTTTCAAAAGTGCATTTGTCATAAGGTTCTCACATACATTGAAGAATAGGACCCAAAAACTTGTGAATTCCACATAAATAATTATGTAAGTAGAATAAAGGACATAATATTAAGCCTATGATTTAATTTGGTCTAACATAAATAAAGTTTTTAATCATTTTGAGAATTCTTACAAATCAAATAGGGAAAACTTTTAGGCATGTGGGTCAGCTTATGTTGTGTTGTCCTGGCCTTTCATTTATTACGGATGAAAATAGACACAGTGACATATCATTATCCTAGATAGAGTTGGAGGCTTGTGTAGATAGCCCCAAGTAGTCAGGACGTTGTATATAAGGCTTTGCTTTAAGTTTGCTGAGAGAGAACGATTACATCTTTATCTAGAGACGACACTAGAAATGAAAAGATGGCATATATTTCCAAGTATGACCATGACTAGTTATCATCATTCCTCCCTGATGGTATATGCTCTATGCCTGCTCTTTTCACGTGTTGATCTTTAGTTTTGAACCACTAACAATAGGCATAAGCAAGAACTTGCATTCTGTGTCTGGATCACATGCCATTCCTATTGCTGCTCATGGCAGAAATAAATGTTAATATTTTTGCGTTAGGGTGCTGGACAACCTGAAAGATTATGCCCTAAGAGCCCTGGTAAATGCTGTTGATCACCTTGGCACAGTTGCTTACAAGTTAACTGACCTTCTCGAGCAGCAAACATTAGAAGTCTCAACCATGGAGCTCAACGTTTCTTGCTTAAATCAGGTAACTTGCTCATGTTAGTCTGACTCGATGTGCTATCATTGTGCTATTATCAAGAAAATATTGAATGGATAAAGCTGACCTAACATGATTTCTTAATATCAGCGACTTCTGACTTGTCAAATGTACATGAATAGTGAAGGTCTCAGGCAGCAGCAGTTGTTGGCATTCATTCCCAGACATCATAAGCAATACATTTTGCCAAGTAAGCCTAACTATTATTAGCTTCTTTTGGTATTTGTAATATGCTTGATGAATTTTCTAACTTGTTTTTACTCTTTTTTCATTTTTTGAAACGGTTTTACCTCCAACCTAGATTCTGTCAATAAAAGGGTACACTTTAATCCACACATACAGACTGATATGGAAAACCATTTTCAAGCTAGAGCTCGTCTTCAGCCTTCAGGCATGTGCTTTGTAGTTTTTCAGTAGGGATATCTTTTCTTTGCAGTTCTCCACGTTTTTTAAGTTACTTCTCATTTGGCAGTAAGTGAATTCTGCATTGCTTATGTCATTATGTACTAAGTAGGTAATCTTGCACCAAAAAATCTTTCCTGGCATTTAGCCTCAGAAACAAAGACTACCTTAAAAGGGATCCCACATGCTTCAACCAGGTAAGTAAAAGAGTTTCTTACATAAAGTTAAATGGTGGACACATATCTCCTTTTCTGTTTTTTTTTTCTTTTGCACTTGATATTTCCAAGGTAGCATAAACTATGTCACTTCTATTTTTGGGTTTATGACGTTTTTCTTTTTGTACAGTTCTGAAGAGCCAAAAATTTCGGGGAAGACTTCTGGGGTTTTCCATCTTTCAGGTATGTTGTAGAATCAAAATCAAGCCTTGTCATATTATCTATTCCAGTTGCTATTGCGCTTTAGATGAATATGCCAATGATAATGCTTATGTGTCAAGCTCGTATGCTTGTAGATAACGAGAAGACTACCAGGACTAACTCCCCAGCAGCTCATCTTCAGTTCCCAAGTGGTGGCTCTGCTTCTAGTGCAATTATGCAAACATTGAGTGGCACAAGAAGGGTAATGTCAAAGTAGAAAAGAACACATACATGTCTGATATTCTTCTAAGTGCATGCTTGATAATCAAAATTAAGAATAGTTGGATTTTTCCTGTTTGCAATGTTGTTTGCTTGAGTTTCTTTAAAATGTGTTATCTTTTATAATTAATCCAGTCTGGTAAGGCTCATCTGTTGCAAACATGTATTTATAGGTACACATGGGTAAATTAGGAAGCTGACAGAGGTCTATTTTTGTAGGATGGAATGGAGAGTTCCCAAGCATTGACAAGATACAGGTCATTTGAAAACCAAAATCGACGCGACATTGCACGTGTCCCTGTTCACAGCAAAAGCATACTATCAGCTTTCTTTGTCAAACAGAAGACACCAAAGCTGAAGGCTGGTTCTGTTCTGTGAATCTTCAACAAATCAAAGAAGTTGCCCTTTAAAGCTTCTCCCTTTGTGGGGCAAGTTGCCAGTAAATGCCTTCTAAGTTGATGAGCTGTTTGCTTGGATAGTTGGATGTTAGTTCAGCAATTGCTTGAAATCATTATTTACTCCACTTTCAAATCTTTCATTTTGCTGTTAATAATGAACAAATTTACCTCCTGTGATGAAGATGGTCAGGATCTGCTTACCCGGGTATGATCTCTGATCAACAATGTCATAGATGTTTCTTTGTCCATAATATGCAAATACTATGCCAATGTCTATGATTCCACTGTTCATATTGTACATGAGAATAGAGCAAACTTACTGTGAAAACCTTTTATTCCTATAATGCCCATTGATGATGGTGGATGGCATTGGTAGTGCTGATGCAACTAGTTGGGACCATATACACATACGTGTATATATATATATTTGAATGCCAATGAGAGCAGATAAAAATACGTTTGGGATAGTCTTAGTCCTTTGGATCAACCATGCTCCTTAGTCGCGGGGGGGGGGGGGGAGGGAGGGATATGCCTGGTCTGAGAGGGTGAAAACCAGTAGTAGTTTGATTGTAATGACTGTCTTTTCAGCCGCGTGGCCACAAGTCTTAGAGAGTTCAGAACCCCATTTATGGGGTAGACTCTTAGACTATAACTGAATATTGAAACCGTTGACGTATCAAATATTAGAGAGGGTGAGTATCGGCCATTGAGGCCGAAAGAAAAACATAAGTTGTGCTTGGTTAGATTAGGGATGGGACGTCTCAAATGGATGATGCTGGACCCCTTGGCAAATACAAGTATTTCCGACAATATTCTCTAGTTCTTGGTGATATATTAATCTATTCCTAATTACTCAATACACGGGCCTTTTTTTTTTTTTTTTTGTTCTATTTCAGTGGCATTCTCAACTGTTACACTCCAAGCTGCCATTGTCAATGGGGTTCCAGAGAGGGAAGGACTTAGGGCTTGGAGAAAGCAAGAACTAAAGAGATGGTCGGGAAGGGGTGTCGTTTGATTAAGCTGTTGTGGGCTTATGGGTTTCCATCTGTTTGGGCCCTTTTATCTAAATTTAGTAGAAATAGAGTCAGTTCCATTAGCTATTGGGTGCAAGGTAGGCCTGCACATCGTCCAACCCGCACTGGTTATGGCCCCGACCCGACCCGACCCGACCCGACCCGGTGTCCAGACCAACAAGAAAAGAACCAACCCGACTTGAGTCAGGCCAACCCATCTACCAGTTGAGAACTTAAAAGTCGTTTCCAGGCCCTAAACATTTCTTCCTCCCATCTCATCTCCCTTTCTTCTGCACTGCAAAAAATCTCCTTTCCCTTTAGCTGCTGCTGTTGCGCTTTGAGTCGTTGAGTAACTTTATGGGGCTTACTGTGGAGGACTTCTTGAACAAGTGCCAGTAGTCCGGTGGTGCGGTCCTACGCTGCCTTCTGATCCTTGCTTGATCGCCTCGAGAATACCACCACCAGCGTTGACGCCCGCATCATCCTCTCCCTTCTCCAGAATCACTTCGCCTCCTCCCCTTCCAAACTTGCTGCCGATTAGTTATTCCACTCTTTCTATTTTCGTATCGACGACAATCTCCTCGATGGGTATGAGTCGGGTCGCGTGATGTTTTTCTTCTGGTTGTGATGAATTTCTAGTCGCTTGGTGGACGAGGGCTACGTTATTGGGTCGAGGGGAAGTGAATGTGATTGTATTGTTTGAGTCAGAATGGTCATGTGATTTTCCTTATTTTCCCATTGTTTGAGGCTGTGCTTGTTGGTTGTTGGAGTCGACGGGGAAGACGAATGGAGTCGACAGTGATGACGAATAGAGTTGACGGTGATGACAGAGAGAAATGGAGATGGATGGCAGCTAGGGTTTGAGATTTGGGGAGGGATGGCAGACGATTTGAGATTTGGGGAGTTTCAGTCGGATCGAAACCGACAGCTAGCGGGTTTGACCCGCAAGTTAGTTCAACCTACTTTTATCGGTCGGGTCGGGCGGACGATGCAGGTTAAGGACTTTTTTGCACAGCCCTAATGCAAGGGCTTGAGCCCATGCGAGTCAGGTTTCGTATTATTATAAGCCCATTATTGGGTGTTTGTCGTTTTACTGGGTATCTTGCACAGTAACTTTGTCTTTACTTAGAGTTTATTACAATCTGAGCATATAGCTCGTAGTGTAGTGGGAATTCTTCCCTTATACAAAAGCAATACATAACCAAGTTCTTTCTCTCTCTCTCTCTCTCTCTCTTCTGGATGCACTCATCCCCGAAGTGAGATCTAAATTTCCTTTCTTTCACAGCCGTGTAACAGATTGGCATCAAAGCCGGTCATCCTCGGTAGCATTCCACCACCACCATGGCTAAGGGTACCCATATAAACCAGTTGCAAGAAGGGTTGAATGGACTTAAGAAATCCATCGAGTCTCAGCTGAAAACATTGGAGACAGAAGTATTAACATTAAAGAGACAATTTGATGTTGTGGTTCAGCAACTTGTAGCACTGACTTTAGAATTACAAAAGAGGAATTCAAGCCCTCACTGAGAAGAATCCACTTTAGGGGTGAATCCTAGAGTAGAAGGCTATTGTGAAGTTAATGGAGAAGTAATCCCAAGTCAGTAAGGATTGATTTTCCTTCTTTCCAAGGAGAAGATTGGCTTCACAAAGCTAACTAGTTCTTTTTTACTTTATAACACAATGTCACAAAACAAATTGAGATTGGCTTCTTTCCACATGGAAAGAAAGGCCATGGTATGGTTTCAAGATCTGGAAAATACGAGTCATAACTGATTAGGAAACTTTTCTAAAAGCCTTCCTAATTAGGTTTGATCCTAGTTCTTATGACGAACCCATGGAGGCACTAACTAGATTAAGACAAAAAGGATATGTTGAGGAGTATAAGGTAGAGTTTGAAGCCTTATCTAAAAGGTTTTGTAGACAATCTGACTCCCATAAGTTAAGCTACTTTTTGAGTGGTTTGAAGGATGAAATTAGACTGCAATTCTGAATGTTCAATCCCCCAGATCTCTTGACAGCTTTCAATTTAGCTAAGTTGCAAGAAGAACATGCGAAAATCAGTAATAAGGGGCTTAAAAACCAACCCTTAGGTTACTCAAATTCAGGAAGTAACAAAGGGTTTAACAACCACTCAGGGCAGGGAATGAATAAAGCCATGGTACTAATTCAAAAAATAAACCCCAACCAAATGAAAGAAAAAGGGGAAAGGAGACTGTGCTATTACTATGATTCCAAATAGAATCCAGGACACAAGTGCAAAAACCCCAAGTTATTTTTAATTGAAGAAGTCAAAGCGCAGGAAGAAGGGAGGCAAATACAAGCCAACATTTAGTAACTATTGATGAGATTAAAGAAGTAGTGGAAGGTACTAAAATGACTTCCAAGCCTGAAATATCCCTGCATGCCCTTATAGTTTCATTGGATCCTAGAACAATGAGGGTGAAAGGGAAGGTGGCTAGCCAGTGGGTTTTGATACTGCTAGACTCTGGCAACACCCACAATTTTCTTGATAGCATTGTGCCCAAAAGGGCCAAGCTACCCATCTGTGCAGAAGAAAAATTGAGGGTCAGGGTAGCAAATGGAGACCAACTAATCAGTGAAGGCATGGGAAATGAGGTCAAGGTTATGATACATGGAAATTACTTCACCTTAGACTTGTTTGTGTTGGAGTTGGTGAGGTGTGATATGGTTTTGGGAGTGCATAGGTTGCAGTCTCTAGTCATTGTGCCTTGGAATTTTAATAAACTTACAGTGGATTTTTCTGTGCAAGGGCAGCTTGTTACACTGTAGGGATTGGTATCTACTCAACTGCTGAAAGAAAGCTCGTGCAAAAAGATAAATAAGTTAGAAATAAGGGGTGTAATTTTGCTAATGGTAAATGAAGGAGATTGTACCTGTGAGTAGGTGTATGTAGAACCAATAAAGGTAGCGTTAGACCAGTATTGTGATATGTTCCAGGAGCCCAAGGTACTCCCTCCTATTAGAGCTCAAGACCACTCCATTAACTTACTACTAGGGGCTAAGCCAGTATCTGTGAGGCTTTATAGGTACCCATTTTTTCATAAAGACGAGATAAATAAATGAAAAATAAAAAATAAAAAAACTAAGGATCTATTGGGTGCTGGGGTAATATTTCCCAATCAAAGTTCATATTCCTCTCCAGTCTTCTTGGTTAGAAAAATAGATTAGTCTTGGAGAATGTGTGTTGACTATAGAGCTTTGAACCAAGTCACGATCAAAGATAAATTCCTCATACCCGTAGTAGAGGAGCTGCTAGATGAGCTAAGTGGGTCTAAACTGTTTTCCAAGCTGGATCTTAGGTCTGATTATCACCAGATCAGAGTGAAGCCTGAAGATGTACACAAAACGGCCTTATTCATCCTTGAGGGCCATTATGAATTTTTAGTCAAAGCCTCATCCACATTCCAAGGCCTGATGAATGAGGTTTTTACGCCTTTTGTGAGGATGTTTGTGCTAATGTTTTTTTATGACATCCTAATCTACAACAAGGATGAGGGGCAACACTAAGAACACATCAAAATGACTCTTGACATGTTGAAAAGGCATAAATTATTTGCAAAAGAGTCAAAGTGTAAATTTTGGTGCCAAGAGGTGGGTTATTTAGACTACATAATTTCTGGTCAAGGGGTTAGAGCAGATCCTAATAAATTAAGAGCAATGGTGGATTGGCCCCAGCCAAGAACCCTAAAGGCTCTAAGGGGTTCTCTAGGGCTTACGGGTTATTATATGAGGTTTATAAAGAACCATGGGGTTATGGTTGCTGCTCTTACTGCTGCTCTTACTGCATTAATGAGGAAAAATAGTTTTCAGTGGAATGAGGTTGCTAATTTGGCATTTATAGAATTGAAAAAAGCAATGACACAACCACCAATACTGGCTCTTCCAGATTTTCCAAGCCTTTTGTGTAGAATGTGATGCCTCAGGGAATGGGGTTGGGGCAGTTTTAATGTAGCAGAACAGCCTTGTATCTTTTTTTAGTCAAACCCTTAAAGGCATGGCTCTTCTGTTGTCTACCTATGAGAAGGAGATGTATGCTCTAATTACAACTATTCAAAAGTGGAGACCATATTTACTGGGAAAGACCTTTGTGGTTAAAACTGACCACCACAACCTAAAGTACCTTCTAGATCAGAAGATTGGGACACCAATATAACAAAAATGGCTAAGCAAGTTGCTAGACTATGATTTTCTTGTGGAATATAAAAAAAGGCCAGAGAAGAAGGTGGCAGATGGCTTGTCCAAGGTAATGGAAAAAGAAGAGGTTTCCTTAGCACTAATATTAGTTTCTTCCCTAGAATGGCTAGAGGAAATCAAGCAAGGGTATGAAGGGTATCATAACCTATAGAATTTAGTTGCTAAATGCCTTAAGGGACATCTGTCCTCTGAAACGAGTGTTGTTCTACAAGGGAAGGATCTACATTGTAAATTGCCCTGAGTGGGGGGCATTCAGGGGGTGATAAGACTATTCAAAGGGCCCAAAAGGAGTTCTACTGGCCAAGGATGAAATATGAAGTAAGGGCCTTCATAAGAAGCTATGAGATATATCAGCAACAGAAATTAGATCACTCTTTTCCCAGTGGGTTATTACAGCCCCTCACAATCTCTTATCAGCCATGGATCCATATTACCATGGATTTCATAGTGGGATTACCCAACTCCAATGGGTTTAGCACCTTATGGGTGGTCATGGACAAGCTGACTAAGTACAGCCATTTCATAGCTTTGGGGCATCCCTACACTACTAAGTCAATGGCTTAGCTATTCATTAAACACATGTTTAAGTTACATTGATTGCCAAAATCCATTGTCTTGGACAAAGATAGCACATTCACAGGTGTTTTCTGGAAGAAATTGTTCAAGGCTCAAGGGGTACATGGAGTTCAGTACTATATACCACTCACAGATTGATGGGTAATCTAAGGCAGTGAACAAATGTTTGGAGACCTATCTACGGTGTTTCGTGGGGGATAGACCCAAGGTTGGGTGAAGTGGGTGCCTCTAGCCAAGTGATGGTACAATACCAGCCAACACTCAATGACAAAGCTCACTCCTTTTAAGGGATTGTACGGGTATCCCCCACCTAAATTGACATCCTACATACCCAGGACTACAAGGGCAAAGGAGGTGGAAACATAACTAAAATCTAAAGACTACATCACACAACTCCTTCGTCACAATCTTTACAGATATGTGAATTTAAAAAGGAAAGAACATGAATTTAAGGTGGGGGTTGGGTTTACCTTAAGCTCCAGCCATATCGATGGACCTCGGTTGCTCATCGACGAGATCTGAAGTTGGCTCCATGGTTCTATGGGTCGTTTCTAGTCAAGCAACATATCGGTGAGGTAGCCTATAGACTGCAACTACCGTAAACCTCACAGATCCATCTAGTATTCTATATTTCCCAACTCGCAAGGGATCATATAGCCAGAACCAAAAGAAATTTTAAATAGAAGGATGCGAACCCTCAATAATTGGCCAGTGACAGAGTTATTGGTGTGATGGCATGGACAAGGGAAGGAAGATGCGACATGGGAGGATTACTATAAACTGAAAAATGTCTTCCCACACCTTGTGGGCAAGGTGTTTTAAGGGAGGGGCACTATTACACTCCATGCCGCCACCATCAAAGGGGTTACCAGGGTGCCGCAAAGAGGGAAGAACTTAGGGCTTGGGGAAGGCAAGAACTGAAGACATGATTGGGAAGGGGTGTTGTTAGGTTAAGCTATCGTGGGCTTATGGGCTTCCATCTGTTGGGCCCTTTTATCTGAATTTAGTAAAAATAAGAATCAGTTCCATTAGCTATTGGGTGTAGGGGCTTAGGCCCATGTGAGTCAGGTTTTCATATTATTGTAAGCCCATTATTCGGTGTCTGTCGTTTTACTAGGTACCTAGCATAGTAACTTTGTCTTTGTCTTTGCTTGATAGAGTTTGTTACAATCTGAGCATATAGCTCGCAGGATAGTGGGAATTTTTCCCTTATGCAAAATCAATACAAACCAATTTATCTCTATCTTTTTTTTTTCTCTCTCTGTCTTCTCTGGAGGCACTAACCCTCAAAGTGACATCTGAATTTGCTTTCTTCCACAACCGTGTAACATCAACTTTAGCTACTTAGTCTATCAACACACCCTAAAATATATGTTTTTCAATATGATTTTTATATTTTATATTATTCAAATAAAAAATGTTAAAAAAATAAATGAACATACCATGCTCCTTCATAGTAGGGAACCACTTGGTAGAATGCATGTTATTATGTATCTTTGGAAAACCTAATAAAACCAAAATTATCTAAACTCACCTTTCATCCAATCTGAATAGAAACATCCTTAAAATGTTACCATATATCTTTGGAAAACCTAATCAAAACAAAACCAAAGTTCCCCTCTCACCCAATATCAGTAAAAATATATTTGGAAACAACATAGAAAGTTTATATTTTTCATGGAAAAATCCTCTGGAATGCCATTCCCTTCGATCCAACATCACCAAATTCACAGAGCCTCATCCTACACTCAACAGTTACTATCTTCCATGTTGTCAAAAACTCAAACCCTAGACTACATTTGTCTAGAATGCCCCTTCTCCCAAATAAGAGCATTGGCATTGGTTTAGGCATTAGATTAGACAATTTTTTGCTAAAGATGACGCCTTTCACATGTTAGCTAATGTATTCAAAATCAAACTAACATTGGATTAGTTATTCTTCTCTCCATAATAATAAAATATTATTATTTTTATTTATTTTCTTAACCTATTTTTAATGCATAGATTAAATCCATCAAAGTAGCTTCATTTTCATTTTCATTATTTTAAAAAACAACCTAGAAATCAAAATACATCCAAAAAACAAAGCATGAACATAAATCACATTAAATAAAATTGACATCCTCCTCAAATTACATTATGAAAATAATGTAAAAAAGAAGAAATATTTTAGCATATACAACTGATGAGAGAGAAATAATATAAAACTCACTTGCTAAGTTACTGTAGTTATTTATTGAGCTACTGTAGCTTCTAATCAAATTTAGACACTCATGCCTAATCCAATGTAGGGATTTTAATGGGTAGATTAGCTAAATTTTAATTAAAGTTGGCATTTTCCTAATCCAATATGAATGCTCTATATGATGTGCAAGGCCCCTTCCTTACCCAATCTAACAATCACTAAACAGATCCATTATATTCTAAAACTGCAAACCCAACACCTCCTTCCTCTAGAACAAACCCATGATCTCTTCCATCCATAGCAAATGTCCTCGACTAGATCTTGATGGCTCATAACCAAATACTCTATAGCAAACTCATCTCACACCCCCCAACAAATTCCAAACCAAATAGCCAAAATATATTAAAAGCATCCACAAGCATGGAAATTCAATCCTAAAAATCCCTCAACCCAAGCTTGGACCCCCTAATTAGGAAAGACTCAAAATTATCTATGATGTTACCATAAGAACATTTTTCTCTTTCATTGTAGTCCTTCATTGTAACCAATTTAGCACCATACTCCACTCCAAACAAAACATTACTGGACAAAATACTTAACCATAATAGAAGATAAAGTTGTACTTCTAGTTAGGATGCTACCATATAAAAATTAAAAATAATGTGGAGTGTTAGGAGGTTGTGAAGATTTTTTGTAAATATATTATGGCCACCTAGCCCAAACGGGCATTAGGGAGATCTCGCCTGTATAGTGTGTATAAAGTGCCACCCTTTGTTCTGTGAGGAGTCTTATCTTTTTTGTTTTTTGAAAATAAAAATATTTTTTTTATATTTTCAAAATAGTAAATTTTTCCAATTTCCTAAGTTTTTTTTTATATTATATTTTGTAATTTATTCTACTTTTCATTTTAGGTTTACCAATTTGAAAGTTTTTTTTTTGGGATTTCCTAATGATTTTTTAATTTTTTTTTAATGTTTATATGTGTGGTGCACTGATAACCTTTAAGTTACGTTTGTCAAATTATCATGGGTGTAGATATTTCGAATGATTTATTGACAATGGATCATTTTGATAAGTTTAAATTATAGAAATAAATATTTTATTTAATGAAATACAAAGAAATAAATTGAGTTTAAGGCAAATTATGAGATCAATTTTGATGTTATTTATCATTTTGTAATTATTATCTTTCTATCATTTTTTTATCAAAATAATAAAAAATAATTAATTCATTTTTAAGATCAATGTTTAGTACTTCATTTTTTCAAAATAAATCCTAGAATCTGGATACCCCAAATTCAAATAGTTATTCAGGAAATATTAATGATATACTTGTTTATATTGTTAATACAAATATATCTTCTACATCACACACTCGTGACCAACTAAAAAAATCATTTTCTCAACAGTCGCTCTCTGTTTTCTCTCGAAAGAGAATATAAAATGGAATTTAGTCACCCTTCTTCAGTAAACTAAGGGTGTGTGGATTAGGGTTTTTTAGATAGAAATGGAAGGAATTGAGGAGCATTGGCAAAAACTGCATAATCGAGCTTGATGGCTAGGCAATTGCTGAAGTACAATGGAAAGGGGAGAAATGCTTGGTGGGAAAGGTGTGCACTGAGAAAGTTATCAATAAAGAGGTAATTGCAACAATCATGGCAAAGATTTGGCAGGTTAGTAAACCAGCAGTTTTTAAGGAGATGAGGAACAATGTGTTTATCATCACCTTCGAAATACATGCATATAAACAAGAGGTTGAGGGAGGCCATCCTTAGTTATTTGTACTTGCTTATTTTGCATCAAACAATTCGATGGGGTTATCCAACCTAGTCGAATGTGTTTTGATCATGAGCAATTTTGGGTTCAAGTTCATAACTTGCCATTTGTTTGTATGTCCCATGAGGTGGATATGAAAATTGGGAATTCTGTTGGGCTGGCTATAGAGGTGGATGTGCAAGAGGATGGGGTTGGATGGGGAGATTATATTTGGGTGCACGTTGTAATTGAATTAAATAAACTCATAGCTAGGGGAAGAAAAATTAATATTTTGGGTAATGAAGTTTGGGTTTCTCTAAAGTATGAGAAATTACTAAGATTATGCTTTTCTTGTGGGTGTATAGTTCATTTATCAGGGGGATGTGCCGGGAAATAGGGGCTAGGGGAGAAAGAGATGACAAATCAATTTGGAGCTTGGCTTAGGGCGAAGATTGTGGCAAGAAGAAATGGTAAGCAAAATTTCATGGGCGGTGGAGTGGGAGAAGCCCTTCGACGAAACTTGAAGAAGACAGTTATAGAGACTGCCAAACAATTCGGGAGGGGACTAGAAGTAACCAAGAAACACATAGGGGATGAGTTGTGGGTGAATAGAGATGATTTTTTGAATGGGATGATGGAAGGTAATCAAAGTCTTCAAACTAGTAAATCTATCTTGATACGGTAGAGGAATGAAGTGGAGAAATTTACAGAGGAATTTGAAAAAGTGAATGAAAGAGTAGAGTGTGTTTCAATTACTGAGATAACTGAGATAGGGCTGAAGAAATATAAGCCCAATAGTGAATTACATTATACTAATGGGCTAAAGATCTAGGATGCAAAACATGAGAAGAAACACTGCCTCGAGTCTCAGGTTGGGCTAGACAACAAACAATTTTTTTTTTTTTTGACAAGAGATAACTATTATTGATATGAATGCAATAGGCATGTACCAAGTACACATGAAGTATACAAAAGAACACATAAATACATTCTAAGAGCGATGAACTAAAGACAAGAAATCATAAATATCATTCACATTTAATACAATAACGGAAAACCAAAACAATAAAGTATGTAGAAAAAAATTCTTCAGCTCCACCATTGTGCGTTCCTTGTCTTCAAAACAGCGCGCATTCCTTTCTATCCAAATACACCACATGATACACAACGGAATCATCCTCCAAACTGTTACCACTTGATGACTGCCCTGCAATTTTCTCCAACAACCCATCAAATCCACCACCCTCATAGGCATTATCCAAGCAACACCAACCCTTCGAAAGATCTCATCCCACAACACTATTATTACGTCACAATGTAGTAAGAGATGATCCACCGATTCTCCATTCTTTTTATACATGTAACACCAATCCAACACTACACATCCTCTCTTCCTTAAGTTGTCTGTGGTCAAGATCTTCCCAAGAGTGGCATTTCAAACAAAAAAAGCAACTTTAGAGGGCACACGAGACCTCCAAATGTTCTTCCAAGGGAATGGAGTGTGATCATGTGTAGTCAAAAGGCTATAATACACCTTAACTGTACATTTCTTGTGATCCTGAAACCTCCACTTCAAGCTATCATGTTGTGCCATAGTAGTCCCCGAGGAATGTAATAGGCTAAAACAGTTTGAAACCATAGATAAGTCCCAGTCATGAATATCCCTATTAAACATAATATTCTACTGATGCAAACCATGAGCAGATAACCACACATCCACCACTGAAGCCTCCCTATTAGGTGCAATCCGATATAAAGCCGGAAAAACCCTTTCCAATGCATGATCTCCACACCACACGTCCCACCAAAAGCTGATTCGGTTGCCCTCACCGGCGACAAAGCGAATATGATTTTCAAAACATGTACACCCCTTCCTTATAAACTTCCATAACCCCACTCCATACCCCCTCTCACTTCTCTAGAACACCAACCACCCCAAGCAACACCATATCTAGCGTCTATAGTTTCTTTCCACAATGATCCCCCTTCCAAATGATATCTCCAAAGCCATTTCTCCAATAGAGCTTTATTAAAGGTTCTCAAATTACAAACACCCAACCCCCCATTCACAGCTGGGGCACATACAGTCTTCCAACTAACCAAATGAAATTCCTTCTCCTCCCCTATGCCTCCCCATAAAAACGCCCTAAAAAGTTTCTCAATCCTATTCACCACCCCTGCAGGCATAGGAAAGAATAAAAAATAAGTGGGGAGGTTAGTGAGGGTGCTCTTGATAAGAGTGAGACGACCCCTTTTGATAAACACACCACTTTCCATCCAGCCAACATTTTCTCTATTTTCTCTACCACCATATCCCTTATTGCTCTACTCTTAAAAGTTGCACCTAACGGAAGGCCCAAATATTTAATTGGGAAAGAGGACACCCTGCAATCCAAAAGACTTACTAAACTGCGGATATTAGGGATCACACCCACCGGAACCATCTCAGACTTGCCATGGTTCACCTTGAGCCCTGAAACTGCTTCGAAACAAAGTAACAATGCATATAAAATTTGGACCTGGCTACTATCCGCTTCAAAAAATACCGGAGTGTCATCTGAGAAAAGAATATGTGAGATGATAAAAGGGCCACCAGAGCCATTACCCACCTGAAAACCAGATAAAAAACCCTCACCAACAGTAGTCTGCACCATCCTACTCAACGCCTCCATAACAATAACAAATAGAAGATGAGATAATGAATCACCCTATCGCAAACCCCTCAAGCTATCAAAAAATCAGCTTGAGTGCCGTTAACTAGAACTGAGAAACGGGCAGTTGAAATACAATGACGCATCC
Organism: Juglans cinerea; assembly: GCA_961763995.1. Classification (NCBI taxonomy): domain Eukaryota; kingdom Viridiplantae; phylum Streptophyta; class Magnoliopsida; order Fagales; family Juglandaceae; genus Juglans; species Juglans cinerea. Next base: position 43,167,533 of record CAUIVZ010000001.1, on the reverse strand, counting down.
AAGAAATCCACCTATCCCCAAAGCCACACCTCTTAAGCAAGTACAAAAGGAATTCACAATTCACATGATCATAAACCTTCTCCATGTCAAGCTTGCAAAGAATACTTGGACTTCCCTCCCGCAATCTAGCATCTAAGCTCTCATTTGCTATGAGCACCGAATCGAGTATATGTATCTGACGAATAAAAACATTCTGAGGCTTGGAAATAATATTTTCCAACATTGGACTAAGCCGGTTAACAAGAACTTTCGAAATAATCTTATAGACACTACTAACCAAACTTATTGGACGAAACTCCTCAATGCTTGAAGCCCTGTGTTTCTTGGGAATGAGAGCAATGAAAGTCACGTTAAGTGATTTTTCAAACTTTTGAAAAGCGTGAAATTCACTGAACACTAGCAAGACATCACCTTTCACAATATCCCAACAAGTTTGGAAGAAACCCATTGAGAAACCATCCGGACCCTGCGCTTTATCCTTAGCCATACCAGAGATGACCTTGAAAATCTCTTCTTCATCTAAAGGCCTCTCCAAGACACTCACATTTAGCGGATCAATTGCCTCAAAAGACAAGGCATCAAGCTTCTGCCTCTAAGTTACCGATTCGGTGAGAAGAGTCTCGTAATAATATGCAATATGATTTTCTAGTTCAAGAGGAGAGGATAGCACTTGAGTACCTGATTGAAGTGACTCGATAGCATTGTTATGCAGATGTGAATTAGCCACTTTGTGAAAGAACTTCGTACACCTATCACCCTCTTTCAACTAAAGGGCCCTGGATTTTTGGCACCATGATGTCTCCTTTGACAACAAAACATTTTCCAACTCTGCCACAACCGTGGCCTTCCTCAATAACACCTCCTCCGAGGCATCTCCCAAAAGTTCCTTACCCTCTAACTCCTGCAATTCCTCCAACAATGTAGACTTTTGATTGTCAGTGTGACAAAAAACTTCCAAGTTCCACTTCTTCAAATCTTGTTTTAGAGCCTTCAACTTACCTGCAAGAATAAAACTTGGAGTGCCATTAAACTGGTACGATGCCCACCAAGTACGCACCAACTCTACAAACACATTCGCTTTTAGCCACATGTTCTCAAACTTGAAATACTGGCGATCCCCGTGAATGCCCCCACAATCTAGGAGAATGGGAAAATGATCTAAACTGACTCGAGCTAACCTTTTCTGACTTACTTCTAGATAGTGGACTTCCCATGACGGCGAGACAAGGAATCTATTCAATTTCGACCAAGCCCGGCCGTTAGACCAAGTGTACTCGCCACCCACCAAGGGAAGGTCCAGATCAAAGATGAACTCAAAGAATTCCGCCATGGCCATAGTATGCCGATGATGCCCCGATCGTTCACTTGAAAAACGAGTCGTGTTAAAATCACTCCCATACACCACGGCATATCCCATAAAGAGTATATCCCCACCAACTCCTTCCACAACCTTTGCCTATCTCTATTCATGTTGGGACCATAGGACCCTGCAAATGCCCATTCCCATCCATTGCTCATATTTTTTAATAACGTCAAAATTGAAAACTCACCAACACACTCCTCAATCGCCTCAACCACTCTTTTATCCCACATTAATAACACTCCACCTGAGAGGCCAAATAGGACCAACCCACATACGAACATCCCCATATACTGTGCACAATTCTTCTATCAATGAAACCCAACTTTGTTTCTTGAAAACATACCACATCACCCTTCCACAACCTCAATAAAGATTTGATACGAATACGTTTATTGCTATCATTGAGCTCCCGTACGTTCCATGATACAATCTTAGGCTTCATTAAAACACAACTTGCCCCTCCCTTTCGATCTAACCCTTCCGATACTCCCTTCCTTAACATCATAATTGATGGAGTAAGTTAAACGTTTAAGTTCCCTGTCTTGTTTTGTGGCTAATTTGGAACGGCTAGCTTCAATAGCCACGATAAGGGCCATAAATTGTTCCTCGTAACCTCCAAAAGAGACCTCAAAGATATTTTGTAGCTCCTCAACCCTCTTAAAAATCCAATTCGACAAGCAACTCCCATAATTAGAACTAGGAGGGAGTGTACACAAGGGAGTAAGAGCCCCCTCCTCACCAACACTGTTATTGGGAATAAAAATAGTTCCGAGCCACCCACAAAATTTGGTTCACTTGAAACCATATTTTCAAAGGAAATACCATCCCCAGAATTAAACCCACAAAAAACACCCATTTCCAGTGGTGGGAAACCAAATGGAGGCCCCAGAAATGATAGCCCACTTTCCAGAGAGTCAGGCTGCACCGGCACAGCCTCAGGGCCTTGGACTACCACGCACAACTCAGAGTGCCCATTCTCCACTAACATCCCAAGTGACGACGATGGGAAATCATTTCTCATGGTCTCCAGCGCTAACGGCTCCACCACCATCTCTCCATCCTCCAGTTCCTCCAGTCAGAGTAACTTTACCTGCTCACCAGGATGGTCGACGAAGGTCGGCGACTTTTTCTATGCCGGTGGCAATGTCGGTGAGGTACTTATCGGTGCTGCGGGGACTCGACTCAGCTCCTGGCCCTATATATCGGTTGATACCGAATGAATTTCCTTCCAGGCCTTCTTTGGGCTTGTAGCTTGCCCGTCCAATGGCCCATCACTAAATTACCTGAAGGACAAGGCCTACTCTTATGGCCCATTACTTGGCCCAAATCAGACTTCATCTCTGCCTTGCCCTTAACACAGCGTTTCAAATAACTGATTTCCTCTAACACGATACCAACTTTATCCTCCAAGCCAACTAGCATCCTCATAAAATTTCCTCATTTGACCCCAACAGTCTACTGTCTTCTCCACCATACCTCTGCACAACCTCTGAACAGGACGCGCCTGGCACCACGTCTCTCATAGCTTGAGGCAGTACCTTCTTCATTTGGACACCTCAATGTACGACCTTGCACCTCCTACCATCGACTATGGAGCACCACCATCTCCTCTGTTCTTCTTCGCGAAACCTGCCTGGGAAGTTCTCATGCTTGAAACAAAGGAAGAATGAAGCTCCATTAAAGTATCTCCAAAGTTCCTCCACCTCTCCCCCTTCTTCCCTTCTGGAACCACTATCAAACCTCTCCTCTTATCATGACCAAATTCTGATAGAGAGATAAAACTGCCATTGTGGTTATGTCCCTTCCACACTATTAACACAGTGTCTCCTTTTATACGAGTTCTCAAAAACTCATAGGAGCCCAATGTCACTGCATGTTCTATGGAGCCCAGCCAACCCAGGGTTTCATGATCTACGGAGATGTATTTCACTACACGGCGACTACTTTCTATGATTCTCCACCACCTTGCGATCTCCTTTCTGAACTCGAATAAATTATGATCAATAAATATCTCACTGCACAACCCCATCTAAACCAACCCACAACGATAAACCCAAAAGTTTCAGTGATATGCTAATCTCCACACAAAGGAAAAGCCATTAACGAATCACCACCAACAGTAAGAAAAAACCAAAACGAAACTGAACCTGTATGGAGAGAAAATTTAGGAGAAAGAGTTCTTTCTAACTTTTTTCTATTGAAAAATTATTGTTTTATCAAAAGCTGGGAAAAAAGTTTTAATCAAGGCTGTATTGCAAACTATTCCAACTTATACAATGAGTGTATTCAAGATGCCTAGGAGGTTATGTAATGAGATTTCAAATATGTTAGCCAAGTTTTGGTGGGGTAAACATATGAATGGAGGGTCTGGTATTAGCTAGCAATGTTGGAGCAAGATGGGGTAAGCAAAACAGAGGGGAGAGTTGGGTTTCCGTGATGTTGAAAATTTTAATCTAGCTTTATTGGCCAAACAAAAAAAAGCCAGAGGTTTTTAAAGGAACCTAATTCATTAGTTGCCAGAGTTTTTAAATAGGAGTATTTCAACAACTACCAACTTTTGCAGGCCAAATTAGGCTCCTCCCCATCAACTATATGAAGGAGCATTTGGTCAGCATTAGATGTGCCGAAAGAAGGTCTTATATGGAGAGTTGGATCAGGGGAGGAGATAAAAATTTGGGAAAGCAAATAGCTGCCAGTACAAACAACATACATAATTTAGTCTCCTTATAGGAAGATATTAAATGATGATGCCACTGTTAGTAAATTAATTGAGGAAGAGAATAAAGAATGGAAGACAGAACTGGTGAAGTAGATCTTTAATAAGGATGAAGTTGCACAAATATGTAGCATACCAATAAGTAAGATGGGAATAAAGAACAAACTCATATGGGGCTTTACTAAGGAAGGTATATTTTCGGTTAAGAGTGTTTATCATGTAGCACAATGCATGAAGAAAAATAAAAGAATGGTGAGTCTTCTAGAAATAGAGACAGAGAAGATGTGTGGAACAAACTATGGAGTCTTTGTATTCCAGGGATGGTTAAACACTTTATATGAAGGGTTATGAATAATATACTTCCAACTAGAGAAAATCTCTTTAGAGGGAAGATAATAGACTTAGCTATATGTTAGACTTGCCTGCAAGAAGAAGAGTCAGTAATTCATGTCTTGTGGAATTGTCATACTGCTACAGATGTGTGGGCTGAAGAAGAAAGCCTAGTGCAGAAATGGGTGAGTAATGAAGTTGATCTTATAAGAATGTGAGAAAAGATGAGTCAGGTTCTCAAGAAGAACCAAATGGAAAAAAAAAATATCAGTAATCATGCACAACATATGGTACAGAAGGAATAGACTGGTTTTTGAATATATGTTCATGGGGCCTAAAATGGTGATGAATAAAGCAATTACAAATCTGGAGGAGTTCAAAAATGTTCAACAGGTTTCAGAAGACATCTCCAACAGAAGAATTACTGGAAGAGGTAGAGATAAATTTTGATGCTGCTATAGATTCAGATAACAACATCATGGGTATTACCGTATTATTGGGATGATAGCTCGAGATTGGCAAGGAGAGATTCTAGTTGCTTATCATGAATAGATGCAAGGGAGTTATATCCAAGCCTGGCAGAGAGTTTGACCTTTAGAAGAGTTGTGATGTTGTGTCAAGTTATTGAGGATATTAAGCAACTGTTAAAGCAAGTTGAGGACTGTGAAGTGGCATTTATTCACAGAGAGGGGAATCAGGTAGCACACACTCTTGCAAAGTTGGCTTTAAAATCAGAAGGAACATCATGCTGGGTTGAGGAAAGTCCAGAAGATATTGCCAATTTGTTAGAAGTTGATAACTATGTAATTTTGATTATGTTGTATAACTCTATTTATCTAGCAATGAAAATTCCTTTGGTTTGTTAAATTAAAAAAATAAAAAACCATTTTCTTCAATATATTCACATATAGTTGTGGATGATGTCTAAATTTATATTATTATCAAATGAAACTCTCAAATTGACAAAAACTTTCTCAGACAAGATCTAGTAAGAAGAAAATGTATAAAAACAGATTGAAAATCTTTTCAACTTTTTCTAAAATTAAAAGCAAATTTTATTAAAAAAAAGTATTATTTGGTAATACTGAGGTGATAAAAGGATAATAATTTTTTTTTTTAAATTTTTATACTCAAAACTATAAAAGAAATCCAATTCGTATGTTTTTGTAGATTGACTTCGTTTGTTTTTACAGATGAGATAAATTGAGATTAAAATTAAAAATTGAATAAATTATTGTTAGAATATATTTTTTTAATATTATTTTTGTTTTAGGATTTGAAAAAGTTGAATTGTTTATTTTATTTTGTGTGAAAATTTAGAAAAATTATAATAATTAGATGGGATGAGATAAGTTGAATTGAGTTGTGATACAAACGAGTCCTGGTTCACTTTGAAATCCAGACATTGAATGATGGAACACGTAAAATATGTGGGCATTGCTTAGAGCATTTCCATTCGGTGCCCTATAACCTCTTTTTCCCTATAATTTGAGGAAAAATTTAGGGAATGCTCTCAAAACCTCCCTCCATCCGGATCTCTATTTTAGAGAAAAAGTTTAGGGATGAACAATGGTTTACCAAATATAGAGAATCACTATTCATCTCCTAAATCACTTTTATCAATATTTTATTTGTTTCAATTAAATTAATTTTTCTTCTAATCATCTACACTTTCTCTCGTACTCATATTTGTTATAGTTTTAAATAATAATTTTAAAAATAATTTAAATAACTACGAAAATATAAAAAAATAATAATTTTAAAAATATTAAAAATAATTTAAATTTTTATTTAAAATATTCACTAGAATAATAATTCAAAATATTGAGTAGTTAAATTTGTAAATAGAAGTGAAAGAAAAAGTAATAAAGAAAGAATAAAAAAATATTATTTTAATAGAATAGAGAAATGATAGAAAATGAGATGTAGAAAATTTTTTGAAAATAAGTAAAATTTAAGATAAAATTACAGTAAATGTCATTTTTAACTAAAATTTAGGTACCCGGATGTAAATTGCTCTTAGAAAAAAAGGGAAAATAGGTGGGCTTCCATGGCTACTCTCTATTAACTGAGAAGCGCTTTAGTTCAGCACTATCATCAGTGTTGCGAGATCTGATCCTCAACTATTCTTAAACCCATCACCGACAACTTTGCAGTCGATTGGATTCGATTCAAAGCGTTTCACTTATTTCTTCTTCAAAATTCTGTCGTCCTTTCCAACTGAGTGAGAGTTCCCAATTTCCCTTGCAATCCCCCCCTCCTTTCCCATATGATTGCCTGAGCATCTTTCCGGCCTGGTTCCGAAAAATCGAGACAATAATAATGTCGGCGTTTTTGCACCAAAGACCCATCCATAATCCGTTTACGGATCAAGACCCGGTATCCCCTCGCTCTTCCTCAAATTCCCAGAGACCCATTTCGATTTTCAGCCCGACCGCGCTTCTAATTCTCTTATCTCTCCTTGTAGTCCTCGGGGTCTTCTTGCCCTGGGCGGGCATACCCGATTTCATATTCTCGAGCGCCAGTCCTTCACTTTCCAAGTGGCGACACTACACGCTGGCACAAGCCGCGTCGTTTGTGGCCAAGAATGGGACCGTGATTGTTTGTGCTGTGAGCCAGCCTTACTTGCCGTTTCTGAACAACTGGTTGATTAGCATTTCCAGGCAAAAGCATCAGGATAAGGTGCTCGTGATCGCCGAGGACTACGCCACGCTCTATAAGGTGAACGAGCGATGGCCTGGCCACGCCGTGCTCGTTCCACCTGCTCCCGATGCTCAAACTGCACACAAGTTTGGTTCTCAGGTAAAATTGTGGATATTAATTGCTGGGTGTTATTTGTTTTGTTGTCATCAAGTGTTAACATTGTGTTTTGCGTTACAATTTTAATAGTCTTTTAACATTCAAGTATTAAAGTAGAGCTAAGCTAAGCTAAGCTAATTGTGCTTCCCATTTTATGTTTGTTTTAAGCACTTATACAATGATGCTACATCGGTAATACTTGTTATTGATTGGTTACGTAACAATGCGTTTCATATTAACCTCCTACACCACTTTTTATGACTGACTGTAATCTGCATTTTGTAAATATCTAGATAATTGCAATGGCTGTGCCGGAATTACAGTATGCACACTCCACTGACAAATCCTTCTAGTTGACTCGTGGAGGACTTGGGATTGATGTTAAAAAAAGATCGTTGTAATGTTTATTTTTAACTTCTTTCTTTCTTTGCTGGTGCCTCTATTTTCTGTCGCGGGTTTTCAGCTTGATTCTGATAATATGAAAATAAGATGACTTTCCAAGGTTCTAAGCAGATGTTTGCTTTAGTAATTTGTTTTTTCCCACGGTGTACCCTTGTAGTATAAAGTTCGTCATGATTGAATGTTTCCTGTTTATCCTATTAGCTAGTAGAGATTGATTGGTAATGCTCATCTCCATGGTTTAATGACTTCATTGCATTTTGTAAGTCGTCCTCACTGGTTTCACTGTACAGGGATTCTTCAATTTTACGTCCAGAAGGCCACGCCACCTCCTGCACATTTTGGAGCTTGGATATAATGTTATGTACAATGATGTTGATATGGTCTGGTTGGCTGATCCATTTCCATATTTGCAAGGGAATCATGATGTATACTTCACAGATGATATGACAGCAGTACGTTCATCAATTTTTCTTCTTGCCTTTTCTGTGTGCCATTTTTGGAAAATAGAGTGCACTATGTTAGATGTTTGCAGTTAAGTAAATTTACAATATGCTGGAAATTTTCTTTGAACTTTTTTGTCTCCTCCTTGCTAGAGGGACCAAATTTGTCAATCCTTTGGTGGCTCTAGTTTTTGGAGATAGGAAAATTGTAGTACTCTGGATTTAGTATGAGAGGGTGGTGAATTGGATCCTACATTACCTGAGAGGGTAAAGTTCTTGTGGTTTATAATGATTTCATGGGCTTCACGTGTAAGATTGACTACTCATTTTTAGAGTATAAGTCTAGATGTGGTTTGAAGTTTCCTTGAGTCATTACACAAATCATGGTGTTCTTGGATAACGTTTGAAATTTCTTTTGTAAATATTTAGTTTTCTTTTGTTTTACAACATCAAACCATCACATTTTTTAGCAGATTCAAATTCCTTTCTACTGGAGCCTACCTTGAATTGTTGATTACTTGTTTCTGAGATCTTTCAGATGCACTGCAGATACCAACTGAATGGTTGCTTTTGTATGCTCTTTCCCTGGCGTTTGGTAAAATCAAAAGATGACTGCAGAGAAATTTAAAAAGACCAGTCAACCTTGAAATATAAAGTCCATCTACACCCATCCCCATCCCCAGCCCCCGCCCCCTGTCCCTATGAGCTGGATAAGTCACTAAAAGTTATTTGGTAGGATTTGAGCTGTTTCAATATGACCAGAGAGGAACTCAGAATTCGGTCATCCAATTTTGTTAGCATCCCAACGTGTGCCTTGGATCTAAACAAGTAAACCTTAAAAGATCCAATCAGCCTTGCCCTAAAACTTCTTGGATGTAGTATTTTCCTGAACTTGCATTATGGTCCATGAGTCCAGAAACCACTTCTTAACCACATCAATAATTTCTTCTTTCTGGATGACCAGGTGAAACCATTGAAACACTCCCATGCTCTGCCACCCCCAGGGAAAAAAGGGCGCACTTACATCTGTAGCTGCATGATTTTCCTTCGCCCAACTACCGGAGCAAAACTGGTTATGAAGAAGTGGATAGAGGAACTTCAAGTGCAGCCATGGTCCAAAGCGAAGAAATCAAATGATCAGCCTGCTTTTAATTGGGCATTGAACAAAACTGCTGGAGGGGTTTGTTATCTTTGCCTTCTCGTAATTTCCTTTCCAGTTTGTTTTGTAGCCAAGATTTACCTTGAAATATATATATGTGAAGCTCTCTTGTTTTAATAATTCCACTGTAAAAGAATCTGAAAAGACCTCTGATGGTTTTCTGCTTCTATTGAAAGTATTGCGATGTGGTGTTATAAACAAATAATGATGAAATCTGCATATGGCGGGTTGTCTGCATAATCTGGTTAATTTAATTGGACACAATATGTTCTACGTGGGACCCATGTTTGGTGTTTAAAACCTGCACTTTTCTAAGGTCTTGTTTCAAAGGCTCCTGTAAGAGACCTGAGACACTAGTCTCTGTTACGAGACTGAATCTATACCTTCTTAGCTTTATTGATAAGTAGTATTGTTTTGGTTCTTTATACACCTTGATATTTGAAGTTTTTGTGCAGGTGGATCTCTATTTGCTTCCCCAGGCAGCATTTCCAACAGGAGGATTGTATTTCAAGAACCTGACATGGGTGCAGGAAACCAAGGGAATGCATGTCATAATTCACAATAATTATATCACTGGTTTTGAGAAGAAGATAAAGCGCTTCCGTGACTTTGGCCTCTGGTTGGTGGATGATCATGCCCTTGAATCCCCTCTTGGCAGACTCTGATGATTGAAAACCTTGCATCTCCCTGTGGAGCTAAGCATGCCCTTGGTGATTGTGAAATGCTTCTAGCCAGTGAGCTCGACCCTTCTTGAACAATGACTACTCCCATGAACTCTGTGGAAGGAAACTTTGCATTAGCAGCTAAATCTCTGTATGTGCCGATGGATTTTTCGGCCATCCTTTGGGAGAGATTTCCTATGGTGTCTTAGCAGGATGGACATGTCAACCAGTTGTACCAATTAGATTGTTGTCAACCAATTTTCTATTATTTTCAATTCCAAAAATGTTTCTTTTTTTATGCTGAAATTCAATTTTGTTAAAAATTTATTCTATGTTATATTTTGGTGTAATCTTCACCAAGTCAGTCATTTTTTGGGTTCATTCTTTTCTTCTTCCTTGTGTGAATTAAAAAGCTCTGCTCAAATTTGAATTACATGCTTGTACTGATGTAGATGTGCATCGCCAGGTTTAAAAAACAATATAAACAAAAAAGAAAAATCAATCCTTGGGATGCCATTTTGTCCATTATCTTCGTTGTAACTTGGAAAAAGCAGTGGGAAGCAGGAAGAGTAAAAACATCAAAAGACTGCGTTTGCCGGGAGTCGAACCCGGGTCTATTGCTTGGAAGGCAATTATCCTAACCGTTGGACTACAAACGCGGCTGTGAGGGTGATGTGAGAAACATTTTTACTAAACAAAGGCAGTGTCCGTAACCATAAAAAAAAATGGATGATAGAGCATTGAATAAGCACTTTCGATTTCGAAAGGACTAAAAATAATTGACAAGAAACCAAAAAAACTCAAAATTGGGTTTTGAATTAGGATAATTTTGACCAATAAATCACGAAATTGTTAGTATTCTTTGTTATATCTGTTCAAATCGGTGTGTAGAGTATCTGCCTATATCTTAAAAGCGCCTATAACATCTACAGTAATGAACAGTAACCGTAAACAGTATCATCATGCGTCCACCGACTTCGTCTTCGTCTCTGGTTAGCAACATCTAATTAGCCACCGAGCAGTCCTTCTTCCTCTGATTAGCCACCGACTTCAGTCACAATTTTACTTCTTCGTTGAGTACCAACATCTGATTAGCAATATTGTGTGGCGGTTGGAAATATCTAAGCTATCGATAGAAGGGATGGAGTGTATATACATCTCGTGGTTTTCAAGCATTTGTAGACTTTTCAAACTCAGGTGGAAGAAGAAAAAAAATTTGCAGTGCTGTTTGAGGATTCTTCTCGCCGTTGGTATGCAAAATTATTCTATTTCTATTTCTACATCTTCTTTCTGTATTTTTCCAGTGCTGTTTGTTTTTCTTTTTCTCGCATATTCTTCTCGGCAATTCTTGTTTTTCTTCTTCGTTTCCCTTCTTCCCTGTATAATTTCTTCTTCGTTTTAGAATTATTTTGGCATCTCTATTTTGTGTTTTCTTTGTTCTTCGTTTGCTTTGGTTTGAAGAGAGCGAGAGAGAGAGAGTTGCCGTGTGTGTGCGAATCGTAGTGTGCGACGGAGAGAGAAAGGGAAGTTCGTGGTGGCTGGGTCTGGTGGAGGTTGTCGCCGGTGTGAAGTGGTGGAGGTGAGATGGCCTGGGTGGCCGCGTACAGCGGCCCACATTGACAGAAATGGGAGAAACCCATTTCGGATGGGTTTCCAAGGGGGAGAGACGGCTGCGCGTGGGGGACATCCGTGGTTATTGCGTTGGTCGTCGGCATGAGGAGGACTTGCCGGTGGTGGCGGTGAGGCTGGCCGGCGTACAGCGGTGCCGGGCTGGGCTGAAACACATCAGTCCGTTGGATGAATCGGGGCACCAGAGGAGAAAAACTGTGAGGAAAAAAAAAAAAGGTATAAAATCACTAAAAAAAATTAATACTGTGTAAAAAAAAATTCTTATTTTAATTAATAATAGTAAATTCCTATTTTTTGAAATACCTAATATCAGATTATTAGGTCTTTTGAAAAATATGTTGAACACTATATAGTGTATAAGACTGTCTAAATATTATATATATTTCTAATAGGAACTTTAAATTATTAACATAACTTGATGAAATGTAGTAGAATCAAAAGACTTTTCAGTTAGTTAATGCCTTGTCAATGTACAATACACTCTTCAGTTAATGATATTATTAGAATTGTTTGGTCCAAACTCAAAATATAAAATACCCTTTCAGATTTACACCCACACTTTATGTATACTGGATTCAAGATAAAGAGCAGGCTATCAAAACAATCACAAATAGTTTGTTACTTGATGTCTACCTTCCATATTTAACGTGACAAGTAACTAAACAATCATTCTAGCGCTGACTAAAATTAAATGGCAAGCAAACCACACATTAATATTTTATCATTAAATAAATGATAGAGTTTTGTTAAATATTTTTAAAAGAGTAAAATCATATAAATAATTAGAATTTTTAATATAATTTAAATCTCATAATATTTTTAATTAATTAAAATCATTTAAATAAAATGATTTTCTACCATTATAATATTTTTGAATTTTCCAAAATAGAAGAGACTTACTTTAGTGATGAAAAAATGTGAGAACAATATAGAAATAAAAGACTCTGTATTCTTTTAGTGCTCTTCGGGTCATTGAGTAGTATGGTTGAATTCTACAATTCATATATTGCAAGTGAGGGGAAAAGAAAACTTTTTGGGATTTAAATATAACATTTCATCATAACTCTCCAAATTAGATCCAATGATGAAAATTTAAATATTGATTTAAATTAATTTAAAATATATAATTAACATATAAATATCATATCATAAATAAACTATCAAATTTAATTTATAAAATACTAATATTTCATCATTAAATAAATGATGAAATTTTGTTAAATATTTTTAAAAAAGTAAAACTATATAAATAATTAAAATTTTAACATAATTTAAATATGATAATATTCTTAATTAACTAAATGGAACTGCTACAGCTATCGAAAAAGTAGCCCGAAAATGTGTCCTGAATATGTATTTCACTTTTTTATTTTTCTTTTCTTTTTTTATGTATATTTTTAATCATCATAAACATTTTTTAAAAAAAATAAAAAATTTACAACATCATTAAAAAACACTTCCTTAATCACTAGGTTAAAAAAAAAAAAAATAGGCAAACGTCCCTTGGACGTTACACTACCGCTAGTATATAATAAAGTGTTTATATGACATAATTTGATTTGTAAAATAAATGTTAAAGAATAATATTATATGTACTTATAATTTAAGTCACAACATTATGCGTATTGAGTAAAAGACCAATTTTATCATTTTTTTAATTTAAATTTTAAATTTTAAATTTCATAATTTTTAATATATTAATAGCTGACACGTTAGCACGTATTGTTATGTGAGTAAAAATTATAAATATAAATAGAGCCCTCTCAATGGATCTAGTATTTACTATTTTACATGTATATCTAAAATAACCAATTATTTGTCTAAAAATGAGCTTCAATGGATCATTTATTTTATCATTTTACATTTTGAACCACCCTCTACAATTGGTTGACATTATTAATCGATATAAAGTATTTTTATTCATTTCTCTTTTCACTTGGTTGGCAATATCTCTTTGAGCGGCTCTACGGCCACCACTTCCAGCTCTTGCTAGGAATCATCGTTAGTTATATTAGCTCTTTTATATATATATATATATATATATTTTTTTAATATTTTTTTAAAAAAATAAAAAGTCACAATATTATTAAAAAAAATTTCTTAGCCACTAAATAAATTAAAAAATAAAAAATTCCAGCGATAGCTACCTCCCAGCAGGAATACTAGCTTTTTCTTATCTATTTTCACTTGATTTGATGCATTTAATAGTTCTAAATTCTTTCTCATAATATAGTCACATTTATTTTTATCTTTAGAATTTATTTTTAATTTTCTTGCTTATACTTTTTTTATTTTGTGTATAGGATGAAATTATATTATATTGTATATGAGTAGATATCGCAAATGTCAAAAGATACGAGATATTGCAAACTTATTGATAGTTAGAAAGAATATTTGAGATTAAGAAAATATCGAAAAAAGAATATTTAAATGATATGGAAAAAAAATCAGAGAAATGATATACAGTCGTGAGTACGAAAGTGACGTACAATCTTTTGAAAAAAGTGAATAAATATAAGATCCACATGAAAAAAATTAATTTTTAAAAAGTGAACCCTAATTTTTTTCAAAGCGTTTACATACTGTACGATTGTATATAACATTATTCAAAAAATAGATAAGATAATATGGTGTATTATGAAAAAATATACACAAACTATTGAGAGGGCTCTTATAAATCAAGTCTTATTATTTAAGTAATGTAAATTATATACTCTATACACAGACTTAGAATAGAATATTTCATAAAAGAGTAAACTTGGGTCATTATTCGAAAAACCAAAGATAAATTCAGGAAAACAGAAAGTAGTACACTAGAAGGAAACACTGGAACATCGTGTTTGAGAAGGTGATTAAAGGCATCAAAGTCAGTTGTCCATTTCTTTTAGAATACTCGAATTTATAAGTTGATTTGCTGTCACGCAAAGTAATTAATATAATATATTATAATAAAAGTCATATTAATATCATTTATTATTATTTTATTACTATTGTTCAAAGATGTGGATGATCCCTTGCAAGACCTACCTATGTTTAACCAATTTGTAAACTGCGCATCCAATTAACTTTGAAATCATTCTTTCAGATCATAAAATCCAACCAATACTTACCTATCAACAAAATAAAACAATGCCATTTTTTTTATATATATTTATTTATTTTAATAACTCTTAATTATATCAGTTGTTGGATACATTTGAAGTAAATTTACAAGCCGATCACTTAAAAAATATAATTAAGATGAATAATGATATTTTTGTATTATAAATTTTACACACTATTCAAAAAAATATGACTTGTAATTTTACAAATCAATCTCAAAATGACGTGATTTGATATGGTAGGTTAGATTATAAAATTAATTTTATTATAAAATTAATCTATATTATATAAAGTTATGTCAATTTATAAATTTATTTTTATAAAATTTCGATTGTAGTACAATTCTATTGGAAATAATATTGCTTAATTAAAAAAATAAGTGAAACAATTGATTGGGAATATTTTTTACCATAAACAAAAACAACTCTATACGGTGCATATTTTTTTAGCACTTGGCGAAATTCAAAATTTATTTTATTTTAGAAAAAGATAAATGATACTTGTAATCATGAGTGTATAAATGTCGTACAGTCGTTTTGAAAAAAGTGAATAAATATAGGATCCACATGAAAATAAAATTAATTTTTTAATAATAGATCTCATTTTTTTTCAAAATAACTGTACGATATTTGCGTATTCTATAACTGTAGATAGTATTACTCTTTACAAAAATAATGCAGTCAATCACATCGGTTGTAAGAAAAGAAGTACGTAAAAATGAATCTAGAAAAATTTTTTTCATAAGAAATTTGTATAGTTAGTAGTTACTGTGAGTAGTTTTGCCTGAATAGTAAGATTAGGTTCCCTGCGGAAGGACTAGGAGCATGCTATTCTCGTGAAAGAACAAAAACTTCCGGACACCATACTGTAAATCCGCCATTAGATTGTACCCGAGTTTGTTGCTCACAGATTTTTTCCATTCAAAAGTCACAAGAAAACCATTTTTCTCGGTTGACAAATTACGACTACGACTCCATGCACGTTTTCATCGTCCTCGTAACCCCAATCTCTCTCTGACCTCTCTCATCCTCAACGCACCACCTGTGCCTCACTTGATACTGAAAACATTTACTCTGTTTATATTTGCGGATTTTCTTTAATCTGAGTTCAATGTTTGTATCGGATTTCAAGCTTTTGTAGTCTAATATTGGATGGGATGCTGAATGGGGTCTCTGGAAGCCGGGATTCCATTGAAGAGAGACAGCTTTTTCCGCTCTTACTCAGCTGGTAGAACCAAGCGACACCAGTTTTTACAGAGACATAGATCGAGGTTCTCACGGTTTTTGATTTTCAAGAAGCTAGATTATCTCCTATGGATATGTACTGTGACTGTGTTCCTCTTCTTAGTGGCGCTCTTCCAGATGTATCTTCCTGGTTCGGTGGTGGAGAAGTCAGGTGCTTCATTAGGAGAAGATATGGAAGTTAGTTATGCGGATTTCAAGGTTTTGAAGGAAATGGGCGTGATTGATTTTGCGGGGGATGTTCGATTTGAGCCTACGAAGGTTTTGGAGAAGTTTCAGAAAGAAGCTAGAGCGGCGAATCAATATTTTTCTGCTTCCAACAGGACGGTACAGCGTTTTGGGTACAGAAAACCCCAACTTGCATTGGTCAGTATTCAACTGCTATCAGGAATGCCGCAATGAAAAAAGCTGCTATCAAGAATATTTGTGGTTTCTTTTATCGTATTGCATTTTTTCTGCTTTATCATTTTGCATGGTTGATATTCACTTGGAGGATGGCCTTTTTGACTTGTTTCATTGTTTTGCCTGTCTGTTTGATTTCATCTTCCACTTGAAGGTTTTTGCAGATCTGTTTGTTGATTCACAACAATTACTGATGGTGACAGTTGCCGCTGCTTTGCTGGAGATCGGCTACAAAATTCAGGTAGTTTACTTTCCATCAATTTTTTCTTCTAGTTTTTTTTAGTATCTTTACTTGTAGAATATGGTGAAGAAAGTAAAAAATATTTCTAGATATAATGCTTTTTTCCTGATGGGAAGACCACGAAATCGTTAGGTTACGAACGGACGTAGTGGGTAGCCAAGAGGTTTGGGATAAACTTTTAACCAAATGTTACAGATGGCATTTGAGCTATAATTTAAATTATCATCCCAAATTTTCTCTTGAAGTATGCTTTGGCAACCGTTTTCCACCGTGTTTTCTGTTACTGTGCTTAGTTTTCTGGCGTTCCTTGTCATCTCATCTTCCATTTGTAGGAGTTCATTGTTTTTCATTTTCTCTGTGTATTTTTTTAATCTCTTACTGTATTCTGAGATCAGAAGGTGCATTTTTCCCCTCCTCTTCTATCCCTTACTCTTATTTTCTATATATACTTATGGAAGTTGTGAATCAAAATTTGGCAATTTTGGAGAGAGACAATGCTATAAAAGCTAAGTACGTGGTAGGCCTTTTAAGAGATGGAGTGGGAAAATTTAAGGACTCAGATAATGGGAATTACTTGAGCCTCAGGGAGTTGAGTGATAGTGCTCCCATTCCCTATTCCTAAAGTGTGGACAATTTGGGAAACTGTGGGCATGAGGACTCATATATGTTTTAGGGATGTTTGTGGCATTTGGATGGTTTAAATCATTCCATGCCATTAAGTATATGCTCCTATGTAATTTTCATCTTTTTTTTTTTTTTATAATTTTTTTCCATCTTCCTTTGTAAAAAAATCTTTTTATCTTCTAAAGAACTTTTGATATCTTCTAAAGAATTATATCCAGCTAATTCAGCAGAAATGACTTGAAGTCCTTTCTTTCTTCTGTTTGTCACTGCAGAGTTGCCCATCTCCAAATTAGCTGAGTTGTGTGTTAGCTAAAAGCATTACCTTATATTCTCTATTTCCAACAATATTATACAATGAGAATTTTTGTCTTTACATAAATGTAACATCCGATGATGGCATTGCATTTCTTATAATTTTGCAGGTCTTCTCACTTGAAGATGGTCCTGTTCGTGAGATTTGGACAAAAATAGGAATTCCAATCACGATAATTCAAACATGTGTTAAGACACCGATTGTTGTAGATTGGTTAAAGTATGTACCATATGTTGAACTTTGAAGATAATGTTTCACACAGCAGATTGTTGGGATTGAATAAAATTGAAGATCCTTTGGCTCCAATTCTTACAAGAACTAGTCTATAATATAATTAATCCAGAAAGACGAAAGGAAAACCAACTCTCTGTTCTAACTTACTAGATACTTAACAAGTTGGCACTTTGTCAGTTTCTGTACATTTGGAATCTAATTTGATGTGCCGTGGTAAACTATGTAATTTGATTTTATTTTTTCTTTAATTGGCAATCAACTAAATATTTCCTTAATTTAGTTTTTTTTATAAGTGAGAATAATTTATTGATCCACATAATTAGGCATGGCTCAGGTACATAGGAAGTATACAAGAGATGAACCTAATTTATTTCCTTAATTTAGTCTCATGATTCTCATGCAAATAGAATTGATACTACATCCATTACGATTGATTTTATACTCGTAAAAAAAAACGATTGATTTTATCTATAGTGATACCCTAAAAGCTTGGGGGGTAAATGTGACCACAGTGACTATGCAATTATAAATAAATATGGTCGCTGCAATTTATTAAGTTGTTGCTCATGTCATTTTTTGAATCTGTTAAACTTTGGATGTGTATAACATAATGTATATCTTTTGCAGCTACGATGGCATTCTTGTGAGCTCTTTTCAAGCCAAAGGTGTCTTTTCATGGTAAAATAAGTTGTTTTATTTATGTTTTTGGTGCAATGGACTTCCAATTTTCCAGTGTCACCTGAACTCTCTGGTCCCTTCTCTCATGTACATTCTTCAGTGAAGAAATTAGTTTGTGGAACAGTTAGATCTGAAGACGCTGTTTTGCTACCATTACCTTGAGTTTTTAAAAGCATGAAGAAACAAAGTGACAAAAGCACATTTAGATGAATAATTTCCAATAGACTATATCTTCTCTTCATCCTTAGTTTATTGGTTACTTAATAAATAAATCCTTTGTTTATAAGTCGGGTGCTAGTCATCTGGTTCTCCCACATTTTCGTGGCCTTGGTAATGAGGCATTGGCTGTGTGCTGAGCTGGAGAGATGCATGAAGACCAGAGGTTCTAACATAGGCCAAGTGGACCTTAGATTATTTGGTTTAATGTCTCTTGGTTGTCAGCACAAGGGTGGCTGATGAAGATGGCATGGCATGGTGGTGCCTCGGGGGGCAACTGTTGTAATAATGGTCCTAACTCGAGCTTCTAATCTTTCTGGCCAACATCTTGAACCCATTTACCAATTTACCAACTCTGATTATGCTTTTAAACCCATTTACCAATTTAATCACTCTGATTATGCTCCATCTGACATCTATCTGTCTCTGATCTGTGCTTTTTTAGCTTCTTTAGCCATATATATTTTTTCTGAACATGTTGGCGATGCTTGGAATTCCTTCCATCAGCATAGTTATCTTAAAATGAATAATTTTACTTCTATCAGTTTTGAGCAGGAACCTTTCAAGTCATTACCTCTTATATGGACCATCCATGAAAGATCGCTTGCTACTCGTTCAAGAAAATATATTTCAGATGGGCAGACTGGCATTTTGAGTGATTGGAAAAGAGTATTCAACCGTTCTACTGTTGTTGTCTTTCCAAACTATGTACTGCCGGTAATATGTAACATACAATTGTTTTTTTTTTTTTACAGAGACTCATCAGCATCTTATATTAATGATTTGTCACACTCATTAGTTTTGGAAAGGTGCTTCACTGTATTCACTTAGGCCTGTTTGGGAAGTGAGATGATCTCATCTCATCTCGTCTCATCTCAAAACTTCTCATAATTTCCTTCCAAACATCACTCAAACACAAACACTTTCCAATTTCAAATATTCAACTTTTTCATCTAATCATTACAACTTTCCCAAACTTCCAAATAAAACACAAAAAAATACAAATTTTCAAATTTCAAAGCAAAAATAATATTAAAAAATTACATTATAACAATATTTTAACTTTATAATATTTTTATTCAAATTTCTCTCCTTTCCAAAACCCTATAAAACATCTTAACTCAAACCATTACTACTATTCACAAACCATTTCACTGCTATTCACAGAATTCTCATCTCATCTCATTATCGAAACATGCCCTTAGAATCTCCTGTGTAACACTGACACTATTCTTGGTTTGTGTATTCCCTTTATATTAGTTTCTTTATCAATTGGGAGGGATTTATCTGAGTCAGGATATATAGGTAATGTGCAATTATATTATAATCCAATGAAAATCATGTTATGCTGAGTAAAAATGTTGCTGATGTTAACTTTATTATTGCCTAATGTGTCACACTTTAAAATAGGTGCTGAAGCTTGTTCTATTTCTTGTGGCCTGATTTTTTTTCTCTCCTTTCAACAGATGATTTATTCCACATTTGATGTTGGAAACTATTTTGTAATTCCTGGTTCTCCTGCTGAGGCATGGGAAGCAGACACAGTAATGGCCTCGCATAAAGATAACTTGCATTTCAGGATGGGTTTTGAGCCTGAAGATGCTGTTATAGCAATTGTGGGTAGCCAATTTTTGTACAAGAGTTTGTGGCTGGAGCATGCAATCATTTTACAGGCTTTATTACCAGTTGTTTTGGAGTTCCCATTAGATAATAGTTCCAATTCTCAGCTCAAAATCATTGTTCTGAGTGGGGATTCAACAAGTAACTATGGTGCAGTTATTGAGGTACATATCTGCAGAAATGTGGTTCTATCTACTTGTGGATATATTATTTTAAGCTTCTTATTAGTTATCTGGTTGTCCTTAGGAAATTGCTCTAAAATTGAAATATCAAAGTGGCATTGTGAAGCATAAAGCTCTTGATATCGATGCAGACAGTGTTTTAAGCATGGCTGATCTTGTAATATATGGATCATTCCTCGAAGAGCAGTCTTTTCCAGACATCTTGATGAAAGCTATGTGCTTCGAGAAGCCAATCATTGCCCCCGATCTATCCATGATAAAAAAATATGTATGGTTCTAAATACTTATCTATTCTCTTCGCACACCAATCCTAACCAGCAAGATGTTCCAGAGAAACTGAGTATACTATGAAGTATAAACAACCGAAGTTTCATGCTGGGGATATTCATTCATAATCTTCATTCAACTCAGCAAATTCCCATCCCCAATACTTGAGGCGGGCATGGAAATCCTTTTTAGCCATTGAAATTTTATTTCCTATATGGTGCCAAATGTACTAATAAGTGTTGACATGCCCAAAATTGTTTTATACCAAAATAATTTTCTATCTTGTGCCTGCGTCTATCTAGTTGGCTTGGAGACTTCGGCAAAGGTCCTCCTAGATCTTAAGTTTATTCAACTACTAGAACTAACCTTGAATTGTAGAGTTTTTTAAAGAAGGAATCCCATTGGGTGTAGCTAACTAAAATGTGGCTTCTAATTTTACTTCTACTGTGTATGCTAGATTGATTGCTTCTATGGCATCTCAAACGCCCATCTTATTATTCTTGTTTCGTAATGAAACACGTGCCCATTGTATCATTCTTTTTTTTTTTTTTTCCCTAATGAAACAACTAACTTCATTGGCAACAATAACTAGGTTGATGACAGGGTGAATGGCTATCTTTTCCCTAAGGAGAATACTAAGGTTCTGACACAAATAATAAGGCAAGTGTTCTTGAAAGGAAAAATATCACCACTGGCTCGCAATATAGCCTCAATAGGAAGAAGCACTGCAAGAAACCTGATGGTTTTGGAAACTGTTGAGGGTTATGCTTCACTCCTTCTCAATGTTCTCAAGCTCCCATCAGAAGTTGCTTCTCCTGGGGATGTTGCAGAAATCCCTCCCAAATTCAAGGAAAAATGGCAGTGGCATTTGTTTGAAGTAGCATCAAATTCGACATATATGAACAGAACTTTGAGAGGTCACACATTTTTAGACAAGTTTGAGCAGCACTGGAACCATACTCAAAGAGAGAGATCTGGAGATGTAAAAGCTGCTAATGAATTGTTTGTATATAATATATGGGAGGAAGAGAAAGAAGTTGCGATGGCTAATGCCAGAAAAGGAAGAGAAGAAGAAGAGGTAAATGATGAGTGGGACAGAAGTAATTTATGTAAAATGTAGAATGAAATATTTTGGTGACCATGACACAATATTTTGGGTTTTCCTGTGTACCTTGGACTATGCCTATTTACTTGCCTCAATAAATCTTTTCTTACCTATAAAAAAATATTTTGGGTTTTTGTATAAAAACCCACCTTATGTGGACTTTGATGCAGATAAAGGGTAGAACTGATCAGTCTCATGGAACCTGGGAGGAAGTGTATCGAAGTGCAAAAAAGGCTGATAGATCTAAGAACGATTTGCATGAAAGGGAGGAAGGGGAGCTTGAAAGGACTGGTCAACCGCTGTGCATTTACGAACCTTACTTTGGGGAGGGTACCTGGCCTTTCCTACACGTTTCTTCCCTTTATCGTGGGATTGGGCTGGTGAATTACTAAACTATTTCACCACCTTTGTCTTCATAATAAAGACATAGTTGCAATTTGAATATTGTAATATTTATATAAATATGCAATTACAATACAATTTATCCCAAAAGTATGTCAATCTTAGAAACGATATGCCAGGGAAAAAACTGTATGTTTATTCCTATAATCAATGGGGCAGGTTTTCCTCCATATGGTCCCTTTTGTTGTTGGTGATATTATATGTTACCTTGTTTAGCTGTATACCAGTCACTGTTCGGTATGGGGTGTTAATATCTGCTGACTATTTTAAAATGATCTCTTTATTTTGTTAATTTCTATGTACCACAAATACTTGGGCTTTTGATCAATAAAATCTTGTTTACGATCAAAAAAAAAAAAAAAAAATCTATGTACCACAAAAGATTGATAATCAACAACTTATTGGTAGTTGAATAACTAAACTTCATTCTTGTTTTCTGTTGATTATTTTGGTGAGTTTTAAAGAGGACTGTAGTTCATTATGCTATGCCTTCATCATGGAGGTTGTTGGTTTAATGGTACTCTTCATCTCATATGTGCTTCTAAAACTCTTGCTAGACAACCCTCTGCAGTATGCACACTTGATTTTGAGTTGGGTCCATTGTGCATGCTCAGTTGTTTTGGTATTCTTGTTCTTGTGTATGTTTTGCTGGGCACCTTTATGCTGTACCCAGGCATGCATTAGTGCTTATCTAATAGTTATTGTGCTGGTTTCTTGTAAGTTGGAATTTGGATGAGATGAGCTATACTATCTTCAATCTCATGTGGATACATGGACTGGGTACTTGCAGTCTACTAAAGGCCGGAGACCTAGGGCAGAAGATGTTGATGCACCTTCTCGTCTGCCACTTCTGAATAACCCTTACTATCGAGATATACTTGGTGAATATGGAGCCTTTTTTGCAATTGCAAATTCAATTGACCGTGTACACAAGAATGCTTGGATTGGGTTTCAGTCTTGGAGAGCAACAGCAAGCAAGGTATGTGATTGCTCTTTGTATTGCTTTATCCAAGGTCTTTGTTTCTTGAATCTGCTTTGGTCCACATCCTGTTCAAAGCCAAAACAATAGTGTGATGATGTTGTGGGGCTTTGTGAGAAGATGGCACTTGGCTTATTTCAACAGGCATATTGCAACCATTGAACCAATAGGTCTTATAAACAGGAATATGGATCACTTGATGTCAATAAAAGTAGATTTGTATTCATATTAAAATGCCATATGGCTAAAACATGGAACTCTTTCTGTTGGGGGTGGTTGAATGTGTATCCCTAGCGTATTTATTACTCGAGCTTTGTAATCATTTATGCCTACTAAATAAATACATTTTTTTTTTTTAAATTTTTGAACTTTGATAACATTTTTGAAACAGAGAAGTGAAAACAATAAAATTGTGCAAGAAGCAGAATCTTTTTGTGTTGAGGGAATGAATCGCGCTAGGTGTATTTAACACCCAACTTTTTGGGTTTGTTTTATTTGTTGATGCCTAAAAACTCCAAATTTCTTAGATAATCTGGGCTTGGATGCAAAACAAAGAAAAGTGATTACTCAAACAAAGCAATGAAGTAGTTTTTGTTATTGCTCGTAAATCCTGCTTTATATCTCATGTGGGGACTTAAACAGGCGTCTTTGTCTAGAATTGCTGAAAATGCATTGTTAGATGCTATCCAATCACGGAGGCATGGGGACGCACTCTACTTTTGGGTACGCTTGGATTTGGATCCACGAAACCCTTTGCAGCTGGACTTTTGGTCGTTCTGTGATGCTATAAATGCTGGAAATTGCAAGTATGAGAGACTGAAAATCTGTGAGATGAATTTTGTAATATATAAAGAATGTTGTATATATTCATTCTCATACCCCATCCCCCCTTTTCTCTCTGTAGTTTAACTTTTAACCTGATTTTCTCCATATTGCTTGCAATGAAAGGTTTGCATTTTCTGAGGCTCTTGAGAGGATGTATGGCATAAAGCATGATTTAGATTCTTTACCATCCATGCCTGTAGATGGCGGTACGTGGTCTGTCATGCATAGCTGGGCTTTGCCAACTAGGTCCTTCCTAGAATTTGTGATGTTTTCTAGGTATGAACGATTAAAAAACTTGGTTTTTCTAGCATTTGAGGTTTATTTCACGTATCAAGAAAGCTTTCTGCCAAGTGTTCCGTCACTTTTTTAACCCTTTGATATGAACTCATGTGCAGAATGTTTGTAGATGCCTTGGATGCTCATATGTATGACAAGCACCATTCAAGTGGACTCTGTTATCTGAGTTTGTTCAAAGTAACTTTCTTACTTCAATAATATATATTATTCTTATGACCGATGTTTTCTGTCAACAAGTTATATATCGAACTGCTTTTAAGTTTGTAGTCAAATTCAAGTTATGATAGATCAACAACTTGATTATTAGGTCATTGGTTATTGAGTATGTTTTTGTTTGAACGTCCATGGGGAAGTTAGGAACCGCATGGTAATGGAATGAAACTAGAAGCTTCTTCCAAATATGAATATAAAAAAATTATGTTCTATTGAGTTATGGTTACTGAATTGTATGGTGTCCTTATACATAGTCATGATTAGAGATTCAAAATATTAGTTTTGGAGGATTAACTGTTTGGGATGAATATTGATATATTTGATCAATCTTCTGTGAAGCGATATGAAAGACACCATTGGCATGTGCCTTTTGTTAGTAATTGGAAATGAATGATCTCTTTTCTTGGCTACTTGATGCGCTGCTCACTGGCACCTAAAGTTAAGGGGCAAAAGATAAGGAAATTCTTTATTCTCTAGAATCAATTAATTGTACGGATGGATACTCTTAAATTCCAAGTCTTCCAAATTATATGGCTGGTAACGCAGGTTACCTATGCATTTTGTGGATAACGAGTCTTCCAAATTATATGGTTGGTAATGCAGGTATTTGCATTTTGTGGGTATTGAATGAATAAATGAATTTACAAGTTACAATATGCAGGATAAACATTGCTACTCGCGGATTCTTGAGCTGCTCATAAATGTTTGGGCATACCACAGTGCAAGGCGGATGATGTATGTGAACCCCAAGACGGGTGAGATGCAGGAACACCATAGATTTAAGAGTCGTAAAGGTCAAATGTGGATTAAATGGTTCTCATTCGCCATGCTAAAGAGCATGGATGAGGATATGGCAGAGGAAGCAGATACTGAGAACCGTACTAGGCGGTGGTTGTGGCCATCGACTGGTGAGGTCTTCTGGCAAGGTGTGTATGAGCGAGAACGGGCTTTACGACATCAGCAAAAAGAAACTAGGAAACGAAAGAGTAAGGAAAAAATTGATAGAATGAGGAAGCGAACCCACCAAAAAGAAATAGGGAAGTATGTGAAGCCCTTACCGGAATCAAACTCAACTGTGGTTAGGTAAATGTTACAACTCACGAGGTTTCGGCATCATTCAAAGTAGTGTAAGTTGAAAATTCCTCTTTTTTTAACCCAATATATCTTTTTCATTCTGTAATTTTTTGCTTGAAGGATGCGTAAGTTTGTATTTTGCATGAGGGTTTTGTATGCAAAATTGCATCCTTCTGGTCATCGTTCGTCTGATGCATAAACTGTAGGTTCACTTGTTCGCTTTTTCTTATCCCACTTGTTCAAGATAATACATTCTTTGAAAGAAAAAAAGAAAATGGAGACGCTCGGATATTTCTGACCATTTAGCACTCCTTACTTTTGCTGTTGGTGAATGATCATTTACTTTGGCAGCAACCGTGTTCGCATATCCTGTACAAGGATATAATCCATTTCTTATACCTTCTGTCATCTTTTCCATTGAATCAAGTTGCCATTGATGTTGGTGATAGGGAACATAATGAGCTTGGAGGAAGCATAATACATTGACGTTGGTTGTCAATTGTCATAGCTATCAACACTTTGTTAGTAAAGATTCTTAAATATTTACTGATTTGAAAGAGGAACCTGGCATGGCATGTGCGATGAAAACTTTGCTTTTTTGGCAGCACGAGGCTTTACAGAAATTCACAAGCACTTGACTGTTGCCCGTTAAGGCACGGCCACTCATCCAATGATAAATTTACAATTTTTGTTGTACTTTTATTTTAAAAGAATTGTAAGCGTATCATTTTTCTATTTTTTCTTGACAATAGATATATCACTTAATTTTGATAATTAATTCTATTTTTTCTACTGTTCTAATTCCATATTCTGTAACATCTATAATTAACTTTTGTTAAATGAATTATATGCTTTTATGTATTATGCTTTTATTTTTTTTCATTTTTTATTTTCACATTTTTTTAAACATATTTAAACATTCCTAAAAAAAAAATATATCAATATATTAATAGTAGGAAGTCAACAAGTAAAAACAAAATTAAATACAAGAGCATGGTCAAAATAAGAGGGTAAAGTAGTATTATTCTTTTATGTAAAGCATAATACCTTTATTCCTATTATGTCTATATAATTTCCACTCATTTCGTAACGTCTATTTTCAACCATTTGAATTCTGAATAATGTTTTTTCCCTATTATTTGACCAAGAACAATGATCCATCCTTTCAGGTGTGATCTGAGCTTACTATTCTTAAGAAAATTTAGAATATCTAACTTTATTATTAACACTACTCACATAAATCGACAAAAGATACCATTCTATCCTCAACTTACGTCGAAAGAAATCATTTTTTCACTGCCGTTTGCATTAATGCCAACCGAACGTATCCAAACGTTTGATGCGTCCATCAAGAATGAAAAGGGTCAAGTTGGTATGACTGAAGATGCATTAAAAAGGTCAATTCTTCTCCTACAATACCCGGAAAAAATACAGAAAAAGAACTGGCCTGGACTTATAACATCGCGAGAGAATCCAAAATTACAAACATCAAAATCTGTAATCACCCATTTAAGCAGAACAGAACCCAAGTCTTCCCACTGTTGAAGGATCATATTTCAATCATCAATATCTTGGAGCTGCACCAGACACACCATAATGACTGTCTCAGAAAATATTACCCCAAAAAAGAGGAAAAACAGCAAGAATTCTTTACCAAATGCAAATCAACACCTCAACCAACCAAATAAAATGATATATATATTCAAAGGGGGCGGGAGGCAAAGCCTATCATTTCTCATATAATTAATTCATCCGACCAATTTATAGAAATAGGTCAAAATTAGCCTACCTCCACCAATTGTTGCTTCAGGCAACCGCTCTATCGAGTACCTGTGCTTTGTGATATACATGATTGGTACACCAGGAATCTGCCATCAAACAAGCAACCTTATATATCAGAATCCAGTTCCAAGTACAAAAGAGCCAAGCCATTACTAATTGATCATACCTTTCGGATCCTTCGCTTCAAATCTCGATCACAAGTAGCAACAATGTAGCATTTATGCTGTTTCCAACAAATTGTTTCAAGAATGTTACAAGAAAATAAATAGTGCTAAATGCAACAAAACAAATTGGTAATTCACTCAGGTGCATTGTTTTCAAAGAACATTGATTTGGTACAAATTACTAATATGCCAAATGATATCAGCTACAACACAAGAAATTCAAGTTGAGAAATAGATAACATCAAAACCCAACATTATATGCATGACATTAGGTAAAGAAATATCTCCATCCCAAGGCCACTATATACTCTGCTAAAGAGTTTTAATACAACATTGAAGTGATTGAGAACAAGACATATGGTGAAGGTTAAATTCTTGAATGATAACATGCATCATCATCATCGAAAAAGACAGTATAAACTTGCATCTTATTGTATGGATTTCACCTATATTTAAAGTAGTTAAGTAAATAGTTGAAAACGGTTAAACTATGGATGCCTTGATGCAAATTTCTAAAAAGCGGAAAAATTGATCACTCGCTCCACTAAAAACAGGTAATACACATAAGAAATTCAACATTAAATTAGTTCAAGTCATACCTCAGTAACTCTCTCAACAATACAGTCATCAGCATAGGTCCCTTTGTGAGTACAAATTAGTCTTTGAAAACGAGGATCCTTAGCAATCCTGTCAAGAGAGAAAGAGGTGGGAGGAGAGGAGAGGGCGTTAAAACTCAAAGCTGAGTCACAAGTAAGAAGTGGATACAAGGAGATTAGCAAGACCAATTACTAGTAGAAGAACACTAATGCACTAGTTGTCGGCTCATATTATGCACGATAATGGCAGCAAAAGGCAAGGATATTGCACAAACTATTACTATTGCTATAATAACAGTTAAAAAAAGAAAAGACTAAGATATAAGCTACTTAGTGCCTTTTCATTTTGGTAGAATAATTTCCTCTTTCCAAGTGAGAAAAAAACTAATACTATAATAACAGTTTAGAAAAAGATCCACAGCTAATCCAATTCTTACAAACACTCTAACACATGCATCCGACAATCTTGAACAGTTGAACCTCTTTATATATCGAAGAAAGGAATGTGAACAATCACTAGAAAAAGAAAATCTCTTGGGAAAATCTTCAGAGTAACAAAAACACAATGAAGGATACCTCAAAGCAACTCGATATTTTTGACCAAGCTTCTCCAGTTCTGCCATCACACAATCCGTGATGCAAGGAGTGCCTTCAGCCCAAAAGGTAGACAGGATTAATACAAATAAATAAGAAAAACCGATATTCATTTTATCACTCAAGGATTATCATAGATATCTAGAAAACCTAGAGTAATATTTTCAGGGTTAACATTGTATGCAAGCTGAGACAGCACCAACTGTCTGCAAAGCAAATGTGACATGGCACTCAATCCTTGGTACGAACCACATTCACAACTATGTTGAACTTAAGATAACTCATCAACGCAGAAGAATTCTTGCGTCAAATGTCAAAACTAATGGATGACTAACAAGCTGGAATTGAAGAAACGAGTGATTCTAAACTCACATTTTGCATATAAGCAGTCCATCATTCCCTTCTCCAGGTCCAACTACAAAACAACAAAAGTAAATCGAGCAAGTTAAGATTAGAAGTAGAACTGCTGTGTCAAAGTACAACAAATTATTCTCCTTCCAGAATTTATCCAACAAATACATTAGTGGACAAGAACGCTCTCCATAGTTGAGAAGCACTTCAATTTCATCACAAGGTTTTTGACGATACTCAAAGTCTGCATATCTCAGCCGAATCCGCCGATGATAAAAATAACTAACTCAAAACGAGAACACTAACAATCACTCACTTTATTCTGGATAGAGAAGTTGATGAAGTTGGTATCTATCAGAACCCGATACGGCGGTCCTAAAGAGGTGTTGTAATTGAAGAAAAGCGCCGACGACACCTTTGGCCTAAATGACATTGGAAAAAAAAAAACACTTCAGAAAAAGGTAAATCCTTATTGATTCCAGAGGATTACACCCACGAAAAAAAAAATTCCCCAAAATCTGTGAATTTCTTGAAATTCAAAAACATATAAATCACGTTGATTAACAGTAAAAAAAAGCTTACACATTTCTTGGGAGCTTTTTCTCGCTGCCATCTT
The DNA here is from genome assembly GCA_961763995.1 of Juglans cinerea. Classification (NCBI taxonomy): domain Eukaryota; kingdom Viridiplantae; phylum Streptophyta; class Magnoliopsida; order Fagales; family Juglandaceae; genus Juglans; species Juglans cinerea. The sequence continues at coordinate 43,137,915 of CAUIVZ010000001.1, read as the reverse complement.
TCTTTTTTGGGTCCAGAACCTGTTGTTTATAACTGAATCCAATACATAGAACAAAAATTACGACAAACTACGAGAAATCATAATAAAAAGCTTTCAAACGAAATTGACAGAGGGAATCTATATCGTTAGAAGGAACAAGGAAAATAATTACTTTTTAATGGCTTTCTGGGTTATGAGCTTTTTCATGACTGCAAATTTAGGACCTTTCTTTGCTTTCCCCATCTCTTTGATTGCACAGCGAAAGAACGTAAAATATAGATATTCCTACTCCGAACGAAAGAGTTCCAAACCCGGTTGGTAATTTAGATTGATTGGCACACCAGAAAGTAATGGAAACCTTGTTAGGGTCCTCACCGGCGGCAAGGGAGTGGTGCGAGGAAACCCTAGAAGTGGAGAGAAGGCGTACGAGGAAGGGGGCTGAACCGCTGAACTTAATTTGTTGAAGTCGAAGGGGGCTAAACTGAAGTTATGTTTTTGCAGGGCATCAGGGGACGACGCCGTTTGGGAAGGGAGTGATGAAACGCAGCGGACGGGAAGATGTTTTCTTGCTGAATAGTAGTGTCACGTGACTCTCATCACTTACTTGAAACGCAGTGTTTAAGGACTGTGACCCTGCATCTATTTTACTTTGCTGTCATTTACTGTAATTTTCTCATTTCATGTAATTACAATTCTGATAGAATGTCAGAGATATATAGGAAAAGAAAAATTCTATTTCCAGTTCTAAATGAGAGATTATGTCTGCAGTCTCATTGATAAATGTAAAAAAATCATTTTAAAAAGAATTTTATTATAATTTTAATTTTTTTTTAAACATAACTATATGGACTAACACATAAGAAAAATAGAAAAACATTGTAAGCAAGCAGAATTAAGAACTTTTTTGATTATTTTTTTAAATTTTTACATAAAATAAAATAAAAAATTTATTTTTTAAATTTTAAAATAAAAATAATATTAAAAAAATATTTAATAATATTTTATTATAATTTTTAATTTTTATAACTCATTTGAAAACAATCGAGGCCTAATTTTGAAGGTTGGATTGCCTCCAACAGACACATGGCTATTTTCATCTGAATGAGATTCTTCCCTATCATTTCATCAGCATCTTTTTCTGAATTTTATCATCCATTCTTCTTCATTTACGGAAGCAGCTCATTACAAATCTGGGCCTAACATTCCTCAATCTCTAGGAAACAGTTGGTATATATATGGAGAGAGAGCGATCAAAACCGATGAAGACGGGGAGCGCGGCGACGGGGGCAGAGAGGACTCAAAAGAGGAGTCCTGTCGTTGGAGTGAATGTAGGTATATCTCTCCCATTTTAGGTTTTCTTTTTCAAAAAAGAAAAAAATAATAATATTGTTTTATGTTATAAAAATTAGATCGTAAAAAAATAAAAAATAAAAAATAAAAAAACCAAAACCCAAAAAATAAAAATAATTTGAAAAGATTTTAAGACCAGATATAAAAGAGAAATACATAATCTAGATTTCACAAAAACAACTTATAAATTATTATGATTTGAGATGATATATTAAATTGTTAAAGTATTTTTTATTTTTTATTTGTACTGGGTGTCCTATTATAGGGTCCTAACTAATCTCGAGGATAAACAAGTCTCGACAATGAGCTCTTTCAAATGCATTTCGGATATTTCAAGAAAAAATTCCTCAAATCTAATTGTGCATAGAAATTATTTGTATCCAAAATAATTCAAACATTAGATTGGAGGAAGCATACCACCAAGACTAATAAGTGGCAGAGGAGCTTCTCCTTCCGTCTTCTTTTCATTTTCTCTTCCTTTACCCTAACTTAGAAGATATGAATATAAAGTTTTTTTAGTGTTTTTTCCTTTAGGATGGAAATGACTGATTTATTACCATTTTGGTCATCTCTAAACAACATGTGTCGTACCATTAGCTTATTAATCCGCTAATCTACAAAATGCAAGAAGTAGCATTGAAAAACATGCACATTGTCCTGTAGTTTGACGTACCGACCCCGGTGGCACCCCAAATGCCAAACCTCCTAGACCGCATATCTTCAAGATCTGATCATTCGCGATCCTCCACAAATAGTGCATGGGCTCCATGCCTCGATACAAAATTGCTTGCTTTTCAGATGCTTGCGAGACTGTAATCGAGTCAACCCTCTGTTTTCACCTATCTAAACTGTTTTTCCTAAAATTATAAGTTGATGCATTCTCCTATCCAAGTCTGTAGTACACAAGATAAAAGACCTCGATGGTTGCTCCACACTGGAGACCACCAGGACATAATTGTGTAAAGGCTAAGTGGGATGCAATACTCAATGTTAAATCAAGGAAGATGGGGGTAAGAATTATCATTAGAGATGAAAAGGGGGCGATGGTAGCATGCTATGATCAGATATGCAATGTGGAGCAACAAGCTATAGCAGAAAGTTTTGCACTGAGGAAAACAATGGAAATCTGCAGTGAATTGAATTTCAACAGAGTGATACTAGAGGAAGATGCACAGGTTTATTGTTAATGCAGTAAATGACACAAATGAAGATTTTACTTACCGTAGAAGCATCATCGAAGAAATGAAGGTCTTCCTACAAGTTTGGCCTCACTGGAAGGTGCAATATGCACATAGAAGTATAAACACAGTAGCTCATAATTTAGCAAAAGCAGCTATACATTTAGATGTTAAGAAGGTGTGGATATAAGAGGCACTTGATTTTGTTTTAACTTGTTTACATAAAGACAAAGACTATATTGTAGACACTCTTCTATAAATGAAATTGGAAAGTTCTAATTAAAAAAAAAACAAAAAAAAAATGTTTGTAGAACACAAGATAAAGACCTTATTCAATTGCAACAATCATCTAGGGCTGTGCAACCCCATTTACAGCAGCGTCAAACAGCTATAGAGGAAACCTTGGATAGACATCTTCCAGGATTGCAAGTAGAAACTGTTGGTTTTTCATCTTAGAAATGATTAAAATATTTGATGTAAAGCGAAAATAATGTGAACCATTACTATTGTTCAATGTATCGTTTCGGTTATCTAGATTTAAATTAAAATGTATCTTGGTACTTGAACCAATGTATGCCTCTTAGAGATATGAGCCTTAACCGCTTCCTAACCAAACAAAGGATTGTGTCCTTTGGTGACTTAGAAACATTTTCAATGTATTCTCTAATATTTGAGAAGTTGTGATTTCTCAAAAGTGCTCATTCATTTAAGTTGTGATTTTTCACAAGTACTATTTCATTTATGTGATGTGACTTTTCACATGTATCATTTCATTTAAATAAGTTGTGACTTTTCACAAGTACCTTTTCATTCTTTATAAATAGGGAACCCCACCCACAAATTCATTAACTCCAAATTCTCTACAAAAATTTGAGAAACACTTCCTCCTTCTTTTGTCTTTCTTTCTTTGGACTTTGGCTATTTTATATCGGGTTCGAGGATCTCCTTTTGTGTGCACCGACGAGGAGATTAACGGAAACCGACGTTGTTGTATCTTGGGAGTAGACTGTCAAGAAGCCTAGTGCATGTTTAATATTGGAGGCGGCGGAATCTACTCTAAGGAAAGCGTATATCATAACGTGCATCAACATCGGGTTCTCTCTTTCTAATTTATTCTTGTTATTTTACATATTCTCTAGTTTACAAAGCCTTTCAGAATATTTTCCAACAATCTTATAGTAGAAATTCTCTTTGTTAAACTAGATGTGTGTTTTAATTGGTTTCCACCATGACTTCAAACGAATCTATTGCACCCGAGAAATTTGGAGGAGTCAATTTTAAGCGTTGGCAAGAAAAGATGAAAATCTTTCTTACAATGCTTGGATTATATTTTGTTATTGAAAATGATCCTCCTTCTGATGATTTACATGAGCCCGCACGTACTATTGAATTGCAAACATATGCATCAAAATATAATTTGTGTAGATGTAGGATTTTAAATCATTTAAGTGATACACTTTTTATATTTATCTACACATTAAATCTGCCAAAAATATTTGAAATGCTCTTGATAGGAAATATGGTGTACAAGATGTTAGAATGGATAAGTACACCGCAAGCCAATTTCTTGGTTTCAAGATGGATGATTCCAAATCTGTGATAGAGCAAGCCCATGAATTAACTATTCTTTATCATGAATTGGGCCAACGGGGAATGGGTATTACCGAACGTCTCCAAGTTGATTGTAAAATAGACAAGTTGCCTCCTTCATGGAAGAATATTGGCCTATCTCTTAAACATAAGACTGAAGATATAACCATGGAAACCTTGATATCTGCCATTAGGATCCAAGAATAACACTTGGAAAATGATCCCATCCTACAATTGGTTTCTGATTTTCAGTCTAAAACAAATATTGTAGAAAATCATAAAACACGTAAGAACTCATTACATCAGAAGTCCAAATTCAATAAGGGTAAAACTAATTATGGGAATAATTTGAAACCAAAATCCTATATTAACAAATATGATAAGAGACCCATTTGTTTTAACTGTAACAAAACGGGTCATTTGGCCAAAAATTGTCGCTATAAGAAGAGGAAATATCAAAGTAATGAACAACTAAGATCGCCTAACCCACAGGCTCATATGGTGCTTTCCGGGGCCGACTCTGTTGGAACTGATGAACGGTATGTAACCATAAGTCCCCAAGTTTATTTGGCTTGTAGTGCTACTGATTGGATAGTAGACACAGGAACAAATGTACATGTCACTTCTAACCGTAATATTTTTTCAACATATCAGGATACAAGCGGCATGAGAGTGACAATGGGTAACTCCACCTCTGCACAAGTATTTGGAGTAGGAAAAATTGAACTCAAATTAACGTCTGGAAATACTCTTCCATTAGAAGAAGTATTTTACGTACCAGAGGCGAGGAGAAACCTAATTAGTGGATTTTTACTTAGTGGGGCAAGCTACACATTATTATTTCAATCCAATAAAGTTATTGTAACTAAATATGGGTCATTTGTGGGGAAAGGCTATGTAAGTGGTGGTTTGTTTGTAATAAATATTCAAAACAATGTAGTAGACAAATTTGATTCTAATAATAAATTTGCATTTACTACATGTTCCTCTTCAATATGGCATGCTAGATTAGGTCATGTTAATTATCATAATGTTAAAAGAATGATGGATTTAGAGATTATTCCTAAAGTTCTTGTTTATTTGGATGAAAAATATTTAATTTGTGTTCAATCAAAACAGCCTAGAAAGCCGTTTAAATCTGTTATAAGAAACTCATCATTACTTGAATTAATTCATAGTGATGATTATTATTTAAATGGTGTCTCATTTAAAAGTGGTAATAAATACTTCATTACTTTTATAGATGATATGTCCAAATTTTGTTATGTTTACTTGATGAAAACAAAAGATGAATCATTTAGTAAATTTGTCATCTATAAAACTGAAGTTGAAATCCAATTGGGGAGAAAGATTAAAATTATCAAGTCTGATAGAGGAGGTGAATACTCCTCTAATCAATTGATTCAATACTGTGAAGATAATGATATTATACATGAGGAAACTACTCCATATTCTCCTCAATCCAATGGTGTTTCTGAAAGGAAAAATAAAACCTTGGTGGATATGGTCAAATGCATACTGTCTAGTTCCGGCCTGCCTGAGCAATGGTGGGGGGAAGCAATACTTGCATATTGTTTTATCTTAAATAGTGTACCATTTAAGGGATTTGACAAGATATCGTATGAACTCTGGAAGGGTAAAGTACCCAATATTAATTTCTTTAGAGTTTGGGGTTGTCTTGCAAAGGTTAATGTTCCAAAAATTAAGAAAAGGAAATTAGGTCCCAACACAGTAGATGCAGTATTCATTGGGTATGCTAGACATAGTTCTGCATATAGGTTTTTGATTATCAAATCAGAAGTCCAAGGTATTGATCCCAACACCATCATGGAGTCTAGGGATACAACATTCTTTGAAGATGTATTTCTTTTCAAAATTAAGTTAGAAAGATCTTTACCTACAGTAAGTTTTCCTTCCACCAGTAGTCAACCTACCATTATATCTAATCCTGATAGTGTATCTGGATTAGAAAATGAACTTGGAAGAGGAAAATGAGTTAGAAAGGAAAATGATTTTGGACATGATTTTTATACTTATTCTATGGAGGAAGACCCATTGACTTTCAAGAATGCCATGCTTTCTATTGATTCTACTTTCTAGAAAGAAGCAGTAAATAGTGAGATAGAATCTCTTAAGACTAATGACACTTGGAATTTATGTGATCTTCCACCTGGATGTAAAATCATTGGATGTAAGTGGATTTTTAAAAATAAATTGAGACCTGATGGTACTATTGATAAATTTAAAGCTAGAGTGGTTGCAAAGGGCTTTACACAAAGAGATGGTATCGATTATTTTGATACGTATTCTCCTATTACTAAAATAACTACAATTCATGTTCTAATTGCTCTAGCAGCGATCCATAAACTTGAGATCCACCAAATGGACGTAAAGACCGCATTTCTTAATTGCGATCTAGAAAAAGAAATATACATGGATCAACTAGAGGGGTTTGTGGTTCCAGGACAAGAAAGGAAAGTTTGTAAACTTATTAAATCTCTCTATGGTTTGAAGCAAACTCCTAAACAATGGCGCCAAAAGTTTGATGAAATAATTTTATCTTATGATTTTAAGATAAATGAATCTGATAAGTATTTATACACTAAAATAGTTGATGTTGCATGCGTAATGCTATGTCTTTACGTTGATGATATTCTCATCTTTGGTACCAATATAGATATTGTTCTTAATGTTAAAAAATTTTTATCTAAGAATTTTGACATGAAAGACATGGGAGATGCACATGTAATTCTTGGTATTAAATTAACGAGATTTCGTGATGGTATTAGCATAAATCAATCTCATTATATTGAAAAGATTCTTAAAAAGTTTGAGAGATTCGAATGCAAACCTGTCAGTACTCCTCTTAATCCTTGTTTGCATTTAAGTAAAAATTTTGGAGATCCTGTGTCACAACTGAGATATTCTCAGATTATTGGTACGTTACTGTATATTGCTAATTCTACTAGACCTGATATTTCATATGCTGTGAGTAGACTTAGCAGATATACCAGTAGGCCTGATGATTCTCATTGGAATGCATTGGAAAGAATTCATAAATATTTGAAAGGAACCATGACATATGATATCCATTATTCTGGGTATCCCACTATATTAGAAGCATATAGTGATGCTAGTTGAATAACTGACACAGTAGATCGTAAGGGAACGAGTGGATATATTTTCACTCTTGGTATGGCCTGGAGATCTTCTAAATAAACTGTGATTTCTCGATCTAGTATGGAAGCTGAATTAATAGCCTTAGATACTACCGGACATTTGGTAGAGTGGCTTAATAATTTATTATCAGAAATTCCACTAGTTAAAAAACCAATGACAGCTATTTCAGTTCTTTGTGACAATCAGGCTGTGATAAGTGTTTGTAATAATAAATACTTTAATCATAAGAGAAGACATTTGAGTATCAGGCATTCTACGATAAGATACCTGATAAAGAATGGATACCTGACTTTGGAATATGTAAAGTCAGAAGATAACCTAGCGGATTCAAAGGCCTGGCAAAGTCGAAGGTTATACGTACATCAAGGGGATGAGACTTAAGTCCATTAATTAGGTTACCGGTAACGGCAACCCAACCTTCCTGACTAGAGATCCCAAGAAGAAGGTTCAACGAGAAGAATAAACTATTTGAGCGACTGAATAGCTACAAATGCAATGGCAAAAGAAAAATGAAATGCTTTGAATGAGTCTAAGACTAGGGCGAGGTATTGAATTGCAGATACCCTTGGAGGACTCAGCTATGTGAATGTGACTGTGGGGTTGCAGTCTATGGTAATTGGACTATTCCCTAAAGCGCTCATGAATCCAAGATACGGTGCACGACCTTTATGCACTACCTTGAAAGGAACCTGATATATGCCGTATTATGTGTTTGGTGTGGAGAAGTCTGAGTTAAAAGATTTTTGTTCAAGACTTGGTTCACCATGGATCTTTTAGATGGAAACACGCTAATACTAGGTAGACGTTCAAAGCCGCAAGCTACCTCTATTGATGCCTAGTATTTAGTTCAAAGAAAATTGTATTCTATTCTGTTCTTTAAAATATTTTAATCAGGTGGGGGATTGTTGGTTTTTCATCTTAGAAATGATTAAAATATTTGATGTAAAGTGAAAATAATGTGAACCATTACCATTGTTCAATATATCGGTTCGGTTATCTAGATTTAAATTAAAATGTGTCTTGGTACTTGAACCAATGTATGCCTCTTAGGGATATGAGCCTTAACCGTTTCCCAACCAAACAAAGGGTTGTGTCCTTTGGTGACTTAGAAACATTTTCAATGTATTATCTAATATTTGAGAAGTTATGACTTCTCAAAAGTGCTCATTCATTTAAGTTGTGACTTTTCACAAGTACCATTTCATTTATGTGATGTGACTTTTCACATGTATCATTTCATTTAAATAAGTTGTGACTTTTCTCAAGTACCTTTTCATTATTTATAAATAGGGAACCCTACCCACAAATTCATTAACTCCAAATTCTCTACAAAAATTAGAGAAACACTTCCTCATTCCTTTGTCTTTCTTTCTTTGGGCTTTGGCTATTTTATATTGGGTTCGAGGATCTCCTTTTGTGTGCACTGACAAAGAAATTAACGGGAACCGACGTTGTTGTATCTTGGGAGTAGACTGTCAAGAAGCCTAGTGCATGTTTAATATTGGAGGCGACGAAATCTACTCTAAGGAAAGCGTCTATCATAACGTGCCTCAATATCGGGTTCTCTCTTTCTAATTTATTCTTGTTATTTTACATATTCTCTAGTTTACAAAGTACTTCAAAATATTTCCCAACAAAAACCACCTTCATGGTTGGTCTTTTCTTGGATTGTATTGCAGATTATCGGTCAAGAGAACGTGAGACTTGCACGATTGAATTAGTCACAACTTCCCCTCTCTATATTTTCCCCTGATCTCTCTCTCTTTCTTTTAATTTCTTCCAACAAAAAATAATAATTATTAATTTGAATACAAGCATGGAGTCCTTGACTAAGGGCTCGTTTTGTCTTAAAGACCAGATATAAAATTATCAAAATTTTTCATAATTTATTCTTAAACATCACTCAAATACAAAATATTTTTTAATTTTTAATTTTCAACTTTTTCATCTAATCATTATCCAAACACAAAAACTAATATAACTTTTACAAACTAAAAAAAAAACATAAAAATCAATATAACTTTTACAGACTGCAAAATAAAAATTAGAAAAAATTTACATAACCTCCTACTATTCACACAACCTCAACACACCACACTTTTTTTTAATTTTTATTATTTTTTTCTTTTGTCAAATATTTAATATATGAATAATGAATAGAAGAATTGAATTAGTTTAAAAAGAATAAACTCAATAAAAACTTAAAAAAAATATTAAAAATTTAAAAAATTTAAAAAAATATAGTGTGTGGAGGTTAGGGAGGTTGAGTAACATTGCTCGAAGTATCATAAGTTCATAACCATGTTATAAGTTTCTAGATAACAAGACCAATAACACGGGTTCCTATTTAGTATATGTTTATTGCAAATCAATATTGGGAGATTCAAAGTTCAAACACCGGATTTGATTTTATCTTTGGTCATCTTTATTCTAGAGCATGCCACCTCATACTTGGGATAATTCTTGGTGAAAGGTAAAAAAACTTGTGATATGGGGGAACCTCTGTGGGCACAGACCCTTTCCAGCAGCTGCATAAGAGTAGGCAACCAAGTTAAGCTGCAGCATTAAGGAGAAGAGTAGAGGTAGAGATTCTTTAGAACAGAGCTTCGTCCTATTAATATATAATATAAATAATAAAATTTATTCATTTTCATTTTTAGAATAAGTGGCGATTTTAGATATCATAATAAAGATCTTGATTTAAACTCTGATTCTACACTTCATCATTCCCGTATTGGATTCACTTATTAAGAAGATTCTAAATCACACGTGAGATGTAATATTAAGATACAATACAAATAACAAAATCTATATTTTCTCATCAGTTTAAATTTTAGAGATAAATAATGATCGCACAATGCTATAAGTACGTAAGAAGGTTGACAGTGAGAATTCTTTTAGAACAACATTATACTTTCTATTTTGGAATTATAACCAAAGTTATAGGGACTTTTTATAACTTCAGATATGTCAAATATATTTTTGGAATTCTATAGAAAGATTTCCTCAGTCCACAAAATTGTAATATAGCAGTTTAATATATGTGAGAGGAAAGGCTTATCTAATTTTAATTGATACTCAATTTTGCGAACACGATTTGCTCAAGTACTTCCCCATGAAACCTGTTTCACTATCTGTGAAATAGTATTTCAAAGAAATCATTTTAATTTCTTCAATACAATATTTGTCTTCCAACTAATCACGGTTTATACTTTACAAACCATATTATTAAAACTAATATAATGTGGCCTTAAACTTTCAGAAACACTGTTTTTAATAGCTGAGCTATAGCCCTTGTCATAAGTCCAAGACCAAAGCATAACACCTCCATATTTTGAAGAATTCTTAATAGAAGGTAAAACTTCATTAGTAAGAACATTGGGAGGGATGTAGCCACTTACAGCTACCTCTAGAGCAGCAGGCAACCCCAGAAATATCTACCCAGCTTGAATTGTGTTCCATTGATTCCAAGAATTCGTAAGGTTGTCTTCATTGCCAGAGTATTGATAGGGAGGGTTGTTGTAGAAATGCACCCAGACATAGTCAATAAGGCAAGTGTCTAGTGCTCCTTTTAGCCAAGCGTTGGGAAAGAAGACTCTGGTGCTGCTGTTAGGTAGACCTTTTTCTGTTGGCTAAATACAGTCAGTGCCTTGCGAACTCGTCCCAGTGCTGGTTTGTGCATCCCTTAATATAAAAGTCAATTCCATCTAGAACTGCATCATCCAATGGACGGGCTAGATTGGCCCCAAGAAAGTTGTTCCACAAGTAGTTTGCAACACTACTGCCGGGTATCAGATCAGAACATCATTTTCTTTTCTTTCACTTGGTGAGAGGGACCAGCAAAACATGCACATTCCCTTCTAAACATCTACGCTTTAAAACAGATTTTAAAATACAAAAAAAAAGAAAAAGTTGTACTACTTTCTTACAAGATGGTTTATAAAAGCATAAATTATTGTGGGATCCATATCAGTAGGTGTTTGCTGTTTTGACCTCTTAAGTCTTAATAGCAGCAATGGAACCCAGAAGAAGTGACGTTTTAATACACTCACTTGCAAGTAGTATGACTGTAAAATAATAGAACCTCAGACTTTTAGAGTTTAAACACTAAAGATTCTCAGTGGAATATAGTGAGAAGAAGCAATGCTTGCCTGGCATCATCAGCAGAGGAGAGGAAATATCTACCAGCAGCGCCTCCAATGGAGAGCATCACTTTGATGCCCTGGTTTTGGCAAGCTCTGATTTCGTTGCTCAAGCCGGTGCACCCATTTGTGGTTGTGTTACAGAGGCCGGCAAGGTTCATCTGTGGGGTCTGGCCGCTGCCAAATGTTACCAGGAAAGTAATGTTCACTATACCATAATTCCTTGTGGCGCAAGCATCCTCCAAGCTGCCCTCATTTCCATTCTGGCCCCAATACACACAGATCACGCCTGCATTCGAGCCGCTGAACAGGGCAATGAACAAAAGGCAGAACAAGGCTAATGGGGTTGGCAATTTTCGAGCCATTAGTGTGCTTTGAATTAAGAGTGAAGGATGGGACATATATGTATAGGCATACGTAGACTTGACTTTATTGTCTTCCAATCAACACGTTTGTGAAAGACGATTGCAGAGACACCGGGTCAAACTGGTAATGTAATGACTAGTCACTCATCAAGGTGCAAATTGCAAGAGTTTTATTAAAAACAAAGTCAAATTCTGCCAAGTGGATGATACGTGGTGTAAAATATTTTCAAATAGAATTATTTTTAAACCAATATCCCCCACCCCTATATTTCTATAAGTTTATAATAGTTCAATTATATTTTTTAATTAATGAGTTATATTGGAATACGAATACCTCCAGATTTCATGATGGTCGGAAGTTTTTTTAAATACTGGGAAGGTTAAGGATTTTCATCTACAATATAATTATGTCTCTAGTCATCAGAAGACATTTAGTAGAAGACATTTAAAAGAAGACATTTTCATCTACTATTTTTGTCAAGTGAAATTCTCCATCAAGCTACAATGGAGATAGATACATTTTCTAATTGGTATTATTTAACGTGGATCATAGGAAAAAAAACCTAATATTTAATGTTTTAATTATAATAATTAGAGAGATGCTACTCATTATTTCACACCATACACTTTACATATTTTAAAATTATTTTTTATTTTTAATTATTTTAATTTTGTTAAACCAATTGAGTTGTTCTACTTATCATTCATACACCACATACTTATTATAATAAAAATGAAGAAAAAAATGATAATAAGTGAAGTGTGTGGTGTGTGAAGATAATAAGTAAAATTATTCTAATAATTAACATGTGGTACTAGAGCGAAATGTTTTAGATATTCTATGGTCTCAATAAAATATAATATAGATTTAGTTTTATGAACTATGTTATGGTTTTACATGTACTGCATTTTAGGGGTGATAATATGTAACTAAAAAATAATAGAACCTCAGGCTTTTCAAGTTTAAACACAAAGAATCTCTGTGAGATGTAGCAAGAAGAAGCAATGCTTGCCTGACATCAACGGCAGAGGAGAGGAAATAGCTAGCAGCAGCGCCTCCAATGTATAGCATGACCTTGATGCCCTGTTTTTGGCAAGCTCTGATGTCGTTGCTCAAGCCGGTGCACCCATTTGTGGTTGTGTTACAATGTCCGGCAAGGTTCATCTGTGGGGTCTGCCCACTGCCGAATTTGTTCAGGAAAGCTATGTTCACTATACCATAATTCCCTGTGGCGCAAGATCACGCCTGCCTTAGAGCCGCTGATTAGGGCAAGGAACAGAAGGCAGAACAAGGCTAATGGGGTCTGCAATTTTCGAGCCGTTATTGTGCTTTGGGTTAGTAGTGAAGGGTGGAACAAATATGTATAGGCATACGTAGACTTACCTTGTTTGTTTTCACAACCATTCTTATCTCATATCATCTCATTTAATTATTAAAAATTTTTAAAATTTTAGTACAAAATAAAATAAACAATTCAATTTTTTCAAATATTAAAACAAAAATAATATTAAAAAAATATATCCTAATAATATTTTATTCAACTTTCAACTTTTATTTCAATTCATTTTATTTCATCTCATATATAAAAATAAAATAACTTGTAGAAGAAGATTGCGTGTCAAACTAGAAATGTAGTGACTAGTCACGAACAAAGTCACGAACAAAGTGAAGGCCAATAGCAATATGTTTTGCAACGAAATAGAGGCCAGTTTTGTTGTAGTGCTAGGGAGAGAACAAGGCGAACAGTGGTAGGCTTGATTGCCGGTCTGAATGTTTCGCCGTAGTCAAGGCTGGGGTGCTGATGAAAATCCTTTGCAACGAGTTGGGCCTTGTACTGTGCAATGCTTCCATCTAGGTTTCGCTTGAGCCGAAAAAACCTACTTGTTGCTAATAAGATTTTGAGATGGATAAGGAGGGACAAGAGTCCAGGTACCATGTCGAAGTAGGGCAATAAATTCCTCTGACATTGCCTGTTGCCAATTTGGATCCTTAATAGCTTGAGAAACACAAGTTGGCTCAACTGATGGAGTGACAGGATGTTTGGTGACCAGATAAAATTGTTTCGGTCGGTAGATGTTGTTCATGGAGCATGTGACCATTGGCTGAGTGCGCAAGGGAGGTTTATCCTCTAGTGGAGGTTGGCCCTTTGGTGGAGGTGGTTATGAGGAAGGAGTATCTGTAGAGCAAGCGGTAGTTATACTAACCTCGGGTGAAGTGGGATGAACACAGGGCACATGCTGCGTAGGTTTGACTACATGAGGAGGTGATGCATCCGAACCTTGTACTGGAGGAACAGAGGCCACTAAGGTACTCTCGAGGCAAGGACATGATGGACTGGTTGGCACTAGAGGTGAATCAGTAGCATGAAGAGGAAATGTATCTTCACCAAAGGTAACATGCCAAGAGACATAGGTGCGATTAGTGTCCATGTACACCACATACTTATTATAAGAAAAATGAAAAAAAAATTAAAATAAGTGAAATGTGTGGTGTGTGAGAATGATAAATAGAATTATTCTAATAATTAACATGTGGTATTAGAGTGAAATGTTTTAGATATTCTATGGTCTCAATAAAATATAATATAGATTTAGTTTTATGAACTGTGTTTTGGTTTTACATGTATTACATGTTAGGGGTGGCAATATGTGATACGGCCTGTTAACCCAACACGAACACAACATGAAATTAGCAGGTTTGGGTTTGATGTTAACAGGTTCGGGTTAAAACGAGTTGACCCGGTAAGACACTATTCATTGATGGGTCAACCTGCTTAACACATCAGTGACCCGTTTAGACCTGTTAAATTTTTTTATTCAAAATTATAATTATATCCTTCTTAACGTAAAAACTAAAACACCCTAACCCTATTTTGTTCTTAACCTTAGGCCCTCACTCTCTCTCAGTTCTCAGTTGAGTCAGTTCTCATGAGTCACGACCGCCTCCAACACTTCCTCTGGATTGTAATTTTGGTATTTTTATTGTTTAGATTGTAATTTTGGACTTATGTTATTAGTTTTATATTTTTGGAAGATATTGTGATTTTAACTTTTTTGTGAAGTTATGTTAATCAGATCAAATGAATTAACATAAATGGGTTGAAATGGGTTGACACAGATTGAAATGGGTCATGTCGATATATTTTTAATTAATTCAAAACGGGTCCAAACAGGTTGTGTCATGTCAACCAGTTATTTTAATAGGTTGTGTCAGTATTTCGAAATCTGACCCATTACGTTTAATGGGTCATGTTCGAGTTGACTTATATCGTATAATATATACGACTTGACATGATACAAACACGGTTCGTTAACACGATTTGCGTTACCGGGCATGTGTTTCAGATATAAACTTCATGTGTTTATGAATTTGTGTATTGATCATATATGTGGTCTCAACATGGGAGACTTGAGGAGAGAGTTTATGTTGTTATGTTGTTATTGTATGAGAAAACGTTTATGTATGGAGTCTTGGTTCAAGTGAAAACAATGATGAAAGAGTCATCGTATGGGTCAACGAAGGGTAGTGTGAGGCTGGCCGGAGTGCCCTCATCAGTAACTCGGGATGGGAGGGTCGTTTGCAGGCTGGGAAGGCTCGAACAAGTGATGGTTTTGCCCCTAGTTTTTGTTTTTGAAAAAAAAAAAGTGTTGACGGTGGAGGGAGGAGGCCATAAATCACATCATCGGCGCCTCCTATCTTGGATGAGTGGAGTTGCTACACAATAGCGGCAACAAGGAAGTGAAAAAAAAAGAGGAAAGGGTTCTAGCATCAAGAGGAGGCTAGAAACCTCCCAATGACGTCTCTGTAGTAGCGACGCAAAGGACTGAAAGTCCAACAGGTACGGTGGGAGGAGGCCGGGGTTGCCTTGCCCATGACGACCACGACTGTGTTAGAATAGAGGCTAGAAATCTTAGCTGGGAAAGCGACAACGTGACAGTGAAGGAAAAAAGAAAGTCGGGTCATGGGTCACAGGTCACAGGTCACAGGTAGGGTTTTAGACCGATTAGAACTTGGGCTAATGTTAGTTGTCTCAAAGCACATCCCAGCCTGTTAATTAATAGTAAAACAAAAGAAGGGAAAGAGTATACAAGCCTATGGGCCAGCAACATTTGGCAGGCCGAGCAATGAAAATAACAAAAGAAAAACAGAAGGTCGCTGGCCAGCACAGTGGGCTCGGTCTAGACAAAATTGTAAACCAAAAAGGGATCACTATGTGACCCAACCTGCACACCGACTCGATTATTGAACCGAGTCGCGCATTGGGTTGACAGATCGGATCCGATTTTGACCTAGATCCAGCCAGCTTTATTATTATTATTTTAATATTATTTTTTCAAAATAAAAATATCAAAAAATAAAAATAAAAAATAATTCTCTCTCAAGCATGTCCTTTAGGCTTTGTTTGGTTACTAAACACAATTGAGTTCAGTTGAATTCAGTCTAATTTTAAGCTGAGTCTAACATCCAAACACTCAACTCTAAAATTACTAAACTCATCCCAACTCAAAACCTTCTTACACATGAGACCTACAACATTTTTCAACCTAAAACATCTTAACACGTGGGACCCACAACCTTTTTCAATTTCTCATAAAAAGTACTAAACTCATCTTAACATCTAAACACACTTTAAACTCAGTTTAGATGGAGCCCACATAATTCTCTTTACTACTCAACTCACTATTATTCATAAACAACTCAACTCAGCTGAGTTCAGTTTAACATCCAAACGCAGCCTTATTGTTTAATAAAAGTATGAATTATTTGCAGTTTAATAAAGCTAGATTGGCCCCCAAGAAAATTGTTCCATGAGTAGTTTGCAACAATCCTGCCTAGTGTCAGAGAATATCATTTTATTTTGGCAAACTCTAATGTCGTTGCTCAAGCCAGTGCACCCATTTGTGGTTGTGTTGCATTGTCCGGCAAGGTTCATCTGTGGGGTCTGCCCACTGTCGAATTTGTTCAGGAAAGCTAAGTTCAATATACCATAATTCCCTGTGGTGCAAGTATCCACCAAGCTGCCATCATCTCCATTCTGGCTCCAATCCACCAAGCTATTTTCACTATACCATAATTCGTTGTGGTGCAAGATCACGCCTGCCTGAGCCACTGATCAGGGCAAGGAACAAAGGGAAATGCTATACATCTGCCTCACACCGGCACACACTTCACTTCATTTTTTTTTTACACTCAATATGTTGAGTGTGTGCCGGTGTGGGGCAGATGTAAATATTTTTCCAAGAACAAAAGGCAGAACACGGCTAATGGGGTCTGCAATTTTCGAGCCGTTATTGTGCTTTGGGTTAATAGTGAAGGATGAAACAAATATGTATAGGCATACGTAGACTTGCTTTGTTTGTTTTCATAATCATTCTCATCTTATCTAATTATTAAAATCTTTTTAAATTTTTACACAAAATTTCAAAACAAAAATAATATTAAAAAATATATCATATTAATATTTTATTCAACTTTCAACTTTTATTTCAATTCATTTTATTTTATCTCATCTGTAAAAATAAAATAACTTGTAGAAGAAGATTGCGTGTCAAACTGGAAATGTAGTGACTAGTCACTCATCAAGGTGCATATTTACTATAACTGTAGAACCATAAAATTAGATAATTAATTTATTTATATGCAACGCTCAGTGTGCTTGCTTGAGGCCTACACTTTCACTTAAAGTTGCATGATATTGAATATCCGAGGTGCATTAATGGCTGTACAAACTGTGGCAGTATCTTGGAATATTACCTTTGCATGAATGTCTCTAGCACTCTCTTCTTGCAGTAACAGATGCAATTTCTTCTACTTATCTTAAAAATTTAAGATTTCTATCACACGAGGATACCCCATATGATATGGATAAGGGTAGGTGGTGTATAGAATTCCACGTTGCTTAGGAATGAGAAGTTTTATGCTCTTTATAAGGTTCTAATGAGACTCCAATTGTATCATTGACTAGTCTTTTTGGAGTATAGGTGTAACG
This sequence comes from Juglans cinerea, assembly GCA_961763995.1. Lineage (NCBI taxonomy): Eukaryota > Viridiplantae > Streptophyta > Magnoliopsida > Fagales > Juglandaceae > Juglans > Juglans cinerea. The sequence continues at coordinate 43,120,141 of CAUIVZ010000001.1, read as the reverse complement.
TCCTAATGGAAGACTCAAACCACATAGCCTATACTCTAAAAGGACTAGTCAATGATACAATTGAAGCCCCATTAGAACCTTATAAAGAGTAAGAACTTCTCATTCCCAAGCAATGTGAGATCTCATACACCACCTTCCCTTATCCATATCATATAGGGTATCACATAATTAATTCAAAAAACTTAAGCCGATCGGCATACTTATGTTTAGTAGTTTAATTTATATTCGAACGTCCCCCTGACTTAACGTATAAGTTAAAATAATGAGATAACTTAATTGAACGAGTCATATAATTTATGTCCTGATTGAGTAACAAGTTTTGTAAGTGTTCTGTGAATACCATTTTGCTTAATATCAAAGTCTATTTATAAGGACTTGAAGGTAAAGAGATCAAGCATATGCTTTGACTTCTAAGTTCTAACCAAAGATCTTCACGGTCCATAAAATTAAAACGATAATTGATTAATCAAGAAGAAAGTTTTTAGATATTAAACAAAAGTGAGTTACAATTGCAATTTAATAGATTAAATTGGAAGAAATTTATGCAACCCAACTTAAAGAAACAAACATAAAAACTTTATGAATATTAAGCTGGAAAATTCTGTAGATTGGAAGAAATGTCTCAAGATTTTTTATTTTATAGTGATTATTGCTTTATTTATAAATAGTAGGCATTACATCCTTTAAACTGGAACTTATTGAGTGGAAGCCAATACAAAATGTTCAAACATTGCTTTTAATAGCTGCGCTATAGCCCTTATCATAATTCCTAGACCAAAGCATAACCCCTCCATATTTTGAAGAACTCTTGATAGCAGGCAAGACATCACTATTAAGCACATCGGGAGGGATGTAGCCACTCCCAGCTGCCTCTGGAGCAGCAGGCAACCCCAGAAATATCTGCCCAGCTTGAATAGTGTTCCACTGATTCCAATAGCTTTTCAGGTTGTCTGCATTCCCAGAGTATTGACAGGGTGGGTTGTTATAGAATTGGACCCAGACATAGTCAAACAGGCCAGTGTCTAGTGCTCCTTTTAGCCAAGCGTCTGGGAATGGACACTGTGGTGCTGCTGTTAAGTAGACCTTTTTCTGTTGGCTAAATGCAGACAGTGCCCTTGCGAGCTCGTCCCAGTGTTGGGTTGTGCCTCCCTCGATATCGAAGTCAATGCCATCTAGAACTGCAGCACCCAATGGACGGGAGTTGGATTGACCCCCGAGAAAGTTGTTCCACAAGTAGTTTGCAACACTCCTGCACAGTATCAGAGAACATCATTTTCTGATCTTTTACTTGGTGAAAGGGACCAGCAAAACATGTACATTCCCTTCCAAACATCTACGCTGGAAAATTGATGTTAAAAAGGAAAACAAATTGTGGTGGGATCCATTACAATTATCGATAAATGTGCCAAACTTCGGTGTCGGTAGGTGTTTGATGCTTTGACTTTTTAATAATAGCAATGGATTCCAACAAAATTGACGTGTTTACGTACAAACTTATAAGTAGCATTACTGAAACCTTTTAATATAACCTCAAACTTCTCAAGTATAAACACCTAAGAAGCTAGCTCTGTGAAATATAGTGAGAAGAAGCAATGCTTGCCTGGCATCTTCAGCAGAGGAGAGGGAATAGCTACCAGCACCGCCTCCAAGAGAGAGCATCACCTTGATGCCCTGGTTTTGGCAAGCTCTGATGTCGTTGCTCAAGCCGGTGCACCCATTTGTGCTTGGGTCACAATGGCCGGCAAGGTTCATCTGTGGGGTCTGACCGTTGCCAAATGTTACCAGGAAAGCTATGTTCACTATACCATAATTCCCAGTGGCGCAAGTATCAGCCAAGCTGCCCTCATTTCCATTCTGGCCCCAGTACACGGAGATCACGCCTGCCTTCGAGCCTGTGAAGAGGGCAACCATTAAAAGGCAGAACAAGGCTAATGGGGTCTGTAACTTTCGAGCCATTGTTGTGCTTTGCTAGTTGCAGCTTCGGATTGAAAGTTAATGGTGAAGGGAACTCTATTTATAATCTTATAGGCATATTGGAATACAGTGAACAATGACTTTATTTTCTCCCAGTCAATACGTTTTGAGGAACAAGATTGTCAAGAAAACGTGTCAAACTAGAACGGTAGGACCACAAAACTACATAAAATTAGAATCCTATGCAATACAAAAACTTCCTTGTCAGTCCCTCAACTTTCACTTCTGACTTCTGAGGTTGATCATGTCCGAGCTGGGAAATAGATTAATTCTGAATTTAATCGCCGGTTACACTAAATTAAATTATTTCATTTCATCTAATATAATTATTATAATTTTTTTAAATTTACAAACAAAATATAATAAACAATTTAATTTTTTTAAATCTTAAAATAAAAATTATATTATAATAATATTTTATTTTATTTTCAATAAAACATCTCATCTCATGTCATCTCATATAATCTGAACTGTTTAACAAAGAGACCTGAGTCTATTTCTGGGTAAAATTGTAGGAAAATTTTCTGAAAAATGTTACTCTTACCACTCATTTCAACCGCTCTATTCTACCGTTGTGATTTTTTATTTTTTATTTTTATTTTTTATTTACTGATTAAGGAAGTATTTTTTAACAATATTATGATTTTTTTTTTTTTTTAAAAATATTTAAAAATATTAAAAAATACATATAAAATTTTTTTTTTTTTGGCCTAACTGTAGCTCTAGCGAGAACTGGGAGCGGTCGACTTAGCAGCTCTCAAATTTTCTGTATGAATGGCGGTGTAAAAATGGCTCAAGTTCATGTTAGTTGGCATAAGCTTCCTACTTTTTAATGACTTGCGCGCGAAGACTTGTTCTTTAGCTTCGTCAACAGGTAATGTGAATTATGTTCATTTATCGAACAAAATTAAATAGTCTGAAAGGTCGGCCCGAGTGGGGGCAGCAGCTTGATTCTGATAGGAAACTGTCCAGTACGTCTCTAGAAGGAGGAAGATGACAGGAAAGTCTTGCAGGAAAGCATGCTAAAGCCGTTCAGATAAGCCAAAAACAAAGAATGGGTTTGGTCTGAAAAGCATATATATTATTTTATTTCTCTCAGCATTTCACATCATAAAAATAAAATAAATAAATATATACAACTGTTTTGGAAAATGAGGTGTCAATACATTTATTTATTACATTTCTAATATTTTTTTTTATGTGAATAAGTGAATGATAGACATGATGAAATTTTGAGAGATAATTACAGATATTCTTATTGCTTATTGAGGAGAAAAACTGATTTTATTTCAATTGATTCTAGCAGAATATATACACATATACAGGCTCTATTCTAGGAAAGAAAACTACAAATAAGCCTAACATTTACAGCAGCACATCTACACGAGAATTTTCCAGCTATCACAGAATAATTGATTTCTGTTACAGTCATATTTTCAGCCTATAAATCAGGACGTGTGATCTTGAGCTTGATTGGAGGAGTCTTCCCTTATACGCCCCCGCAAGATGGAAGAGCCATCAGCTAAGCCAATCTTGATTTTGAGAGAGTCCAGGCGTTGTTGTGATAATGGCTTGGTCAATAAGTCTGCGAGCTGATCTTGAGTGTTGACATGTTGAACATGAAGAATTTTCTTTTGAACCATATCACGGACAAAGTGGAGGTCAATCTGAATATGTTTCATCCGAGAATGCTGAATAGGATTAAAACTAAGATGAGTTGCACCCAAATTGTCACATAGCAGTGCTGGTGAAGCTTTTATTGGGAGCCCAAGTTCTTTGAATAAGGATAGCAACCATACTGTTTCGGAGGCAGCATTTGCAAGAGATCTATACTCAGCCTCGGTCGATGATCTGGCTACAGCGCGCTGTTTTTTGGAACTCCAAGAAATAGGATTGCAGCCAAGGAAACTTATGTAAGCTGATGTGGATGTACGATCATCAAAATTACCCGCCCAATCAGCATCGGAGTATGTGGTAAGATCAAAGCTGGAATGGTTTTTAATGTGGATGCCATGGAAAATGGTTTTCTTCAAGTACCGGAGAAGTCTCTTTGCAGCTGCCCAGTGAGTGACTGTGGGTTTATGCATAAACTGTGACAATTTATTGACGGAGAAACAAATGTCCGGGCGTGTAAGAGATAAATACTGAAGGCCTCCAATAATACTTCGAAATTCAGTGCTATCAAAGGATGTGGTTCCATCAACCAACTTCAGAGCCATGCTTGTAGACAGCGGAGTAGATACTTCCTTTGCACCCATCATATTTGTTTTTGAAAGAAGATCCCGAATGTATTTGTGTTGAGATAGGAAAAGACTGGATGTTGTAGGAATAACTTCCATGCCCAAGAAGAAGTGGAGCTGACCCATATCTTTTAAGGAGAATTGAGTTCCAAGTTGTTCAATGATATGAGATAAAAATTTCAGATCACTACCAGTGATGACCAAATCATCCACATATACCAATAAATAGCACAAAACAGAGTTTTTTTGATAGATAAACAAAGATGAGTCTGCCTTTGAGTTTTGAAACCCGAGACTCATGATGGCCATTTTTAGTGCTGAGTACCAGGCTCTAGGAGCCTGTTTTAGGCCATAAATGGCCTTATTTAACTTACAAACATGAGTAGGGTGTGAGGCATCTTTGAATCCCGAGGGTTGAGCCATATAAACTGTTTCAGTCAACTGGCCATGCAAAAAAGCATTGTTGACATCAAGTTGTCTCAAAGGCCATCCCTGCATCACAGCAACTGTTAGAACAGTTCGAATTGTAGCAGGTTTCACAACAGGACTAAATGTTTGTTTGTAGTCCAACCCAGGACGTTGGTTGTAGCCCTTGGCGACAAGGCGCGCTTTAAATCTATCTATGGACCCATCAGATTTTCGCTTGATCCGGAATACCCATTTGCATCCCACGGGTTGACAATTATTTGGAGGAGGGACCAGTTCCCATGTGTTATGTCGCATAAGGGCAGTGAGTTCGTCTGACATGGCTGTTCTCCAGTGTGATTCACGAAGAGCTTGCCCCACACAAGTTGGTTCGATGGTGCTAGGAATGGGATGTTTGGTTGTGGAATTTAGTTGTTTAGGTTTATGAATGTTGTTCATTGACCGAGTGGTCATGGAGTGAGTTCGGGTAGGCTGTGGTGCTGGTGAGTCACAAGGAGCAGAGGTAGTGCCAAGATCCAAATCAGTGTTGTGCGTGAGTGTAATTTCATGCGAATTGAGTGAGGAGGTCTGAATAGCATGCGATTCAAGAGAATTAGGGCATGAAGAAACAAAGTTCAAAGGTTGGGAATTAAGAGAAGAGGAGGGAGAGGCGTTACCTGTAGGTGCTGCAGAGATGTTCTCACCTGCCGAAGTCACTGGTGGAGGAGGCGAAATGAATGAAGGCGCACCGTGGATGGGTGAAGCACTTGCCGAGGACAACGAAGAATCTGGGTTTGCGGAAGGACCATTTCGGTTTTCATCAAACAGAACATGCCGAGGGTGATACACTTTGTTGGTGAATGGATCAATACACTTGTAGGCATTTTGGGTCAAAGAATAGCCCACGAAGAGGCAGGGAACTGCTTTGGGCTGCATTTTGTGTGTATTATATGGTCTAGTGAGAGGAAAGCATAAACAACCAAATTTTTTTAGCTTCAAATAATTTGGTTGTTGCTTAAATAATGCTTCAAACGGTGAGATGTTTTGAAGGAGAGGGGTTGGTTGACGATTAATAAGATATGCTGCAGTGGAAAAAGCATGAGGCCAATATGTCAAGGGTAAGGATGCATCATGTAAGAGAGTAAGGCCCGTTTCCACTAAGTGACGATGACGACGCTCAGAAACACTATTTTGTTGCGGTGTATGAGGAGCGGTGGTGTAGTGGCTTATTCCATGAATAGAAAAATATTTTTTTAAAGCCATAAATTCACCACCATTATCCGAATAAATGGTTTTGATTTTGGATTGAAATCTGGTTTCAACAAGATGTTTAAATTGAGGAAATATTGTGCTAACACCAGATTTTGTTTCCATAGAATAAAACCAAATATATATATATTTTTTTTTATTGGAAGAGAAAAAAGGTTGACAAGTTGGTGGACAATTTTATGAGATGGATGTCCAAGACGCTTGTGCCACCCATCAACGGAGGTCCTTTCATGCACGTTGGCAACCATTTTTGATACCATGTGAAATCACCACTTGTCCCAAAAGCTTAAGCTAATGGGAAGAGGTAGATTTTATTATTTCATATCTTAACACTCCCCCTCACTTGTGGGCCAGACTTTCCCTCAATGAGTAGGCCCAACAAGTGGAATATTTAATTAAATGGGATAGAGTGTAGAGTCAGGGTTCGAACTCAGGACCTCTGCTCTGATACCATGATGAAATTTTGAGAGATAATTACAGATATTCTTATTGCTTATTGAGGAGAAAAACTGATTTTATTTCAATTGATTCTAGCAGAATATATACACATATACAGGCTCTATTCTAGGAAAGAAAACTACAAATAAGCCTAACATTTACAGCAGCACATCTACACGAGAATGTTCCAGCTATTACAGAATAATTGATTTCTGTTACAGTCATACTTTCAGCCTATAAATCAGGACGTGTGATCTTGAGCTTGATTGGAGGAGTCTTCCCTTATAAGACAAGTGGCTAAATCTGGACCCTTAAAGTTTAATGAAGTTGAGCTGGTTGATCACGTGAGAAGCCCGTGACTCGTGAGCTATATTAGAGAAATATCAAGTGGTTGAGCTGCAGGATTGTGACACGTGTTAGCATCTGTTTAATGATATATATTTGTAGTTATCCAATATGTGTAACACTAATTCATTTTTCAAATTTTTTTTTGGTCAATTTGTTATCGAGAGGCTTCGAGAGAGAGCTTGAGAGGGCAAAACTAAGGTTTGTACCTAGGGTTTCATTGAGAGAGAAAATCAATGCGATTTTCTGGTTTCTGAGAGAAGGTTTTGTAAGCTAATTGTTCTGAGACTTCTCTGTGAAGGATATTGATCATCAATAAAATTTTGAGACCATTTCTGCCGTGGACGTAGACCATTAGAATCAAACCACGTAAATCGGTTGTATTCTTTCTTTACTTTCTTTATTTTCTTACTTTCTTTGATCATTGCTTTATATTCTTGTTATTTTCTTATTCTATTTTGTGGTCTGATTTATTTCCTTCAACTCGTTGGATCTGTAAGTGTTTTTTGGTATCAAACTGTAGTTCTCGAGTTCTGTTTTCAAAGAGGACTTAAGAAGTTTTATAACAGTTTTCAAAGCTATCAATCATCAATATAGTATGCTTCTCTTTTGTTATCGGGAGTTATTTTCAGTTTTCACAATAAACATATCATTAATATAGAGAGCAACTAACTCAGGAACAAAAAAACTCAGTCCTTCCCCCCATTAAACTGGTCCTCTGATCCTAAAATCCTGCCATGGCTTTACGACCACTCTCATCATCGAAAACTTTGATACTTTAATGAACTGATGATATTTTTATCTTATTAAAATTTAGAGGTTATATAAAAGATTTGAATGGTAGGATCTGAACGAATATCAGCTTATCCACACTATTTTGGAATTGCAAGTAAAAAAATAAAGTTAGGCACGAGGCTTAGTAATGCAAGCTCTTTATAAAAAAATTGGGGCAATCGAGAAAAACTGATTTTTTTTTCTACCTATTTTTTTAATTTTTTTTTTAATGAAGGAATCTACTTTTTTACAAAAGACCTATATAAAATTTGTGTATTTGAAACTTATACAAATAGAAATGATATTTGCAATCTTAGGATCTATAAGCCTCGTGTGTTCTCTTTGACAAAGGTGATAAATATAAAACCTACATAAAAAAAAAAAAAAAATTAATTTTTTAATTATAGATCTCACTATTTTTTAAAAAGAATGCGTGAGACTTGTACATATAAGAGCATTGGTAATGGATTAGCCATTGCGAAATTCAAGTCTAAGTTTTACATTTTTCTAAGTTAAAATCTCTGTATTGAACTAGCCAAAGACATATTTTATTAGCTTTGAGCTACACTAAATTCCTCTCCCCGGCTATACTTGGCGAGTGACTGTAGAATGATTAAACCGTTATTTTATGAGTTATTCTATACAACACCCTACTGTTCCTCAACCTCCGCACTCCAGCCTATGTGGCATTTTTTTTTTTTAAACATAAAACGTCCGTTTTGATTTGTGGAGGGATCCAAAATTCCAAATTCCCCCCCCCCCCCCCCCCCAATTGTTCTCCCCCGCGTTCTCACCCCCCATCCCCCAGCTCGTTTTGCCTTACGCCAGCCTCACTCCTCGGCCCGCATTCTTGCTGTCGACATCATCACTGTCCTTCATCTACTTCCGGTACCGTGTGGCTCTACCGACAAGATTAACAGTTCGAAAATGGTTTTTTTTTTTTAAATAATCTACTCAACCTCCGGCTTCACCATTCTCGCACGGCTTCACCCCTCCGCTCGCATTCTTGCTGTTGAAATCATCACCATCCGTCGTCTACTTCCAGCGGCGTCTGGCTCCACCAACAAGGGTAAGAAATTAAAGAAAAAAAGTTTTTATTTTTCTATTTTCGTCTCCTAGTATCTCTCCATTTCTAGCATTACTCATATTGTGTGTTTTTGTGTTTAATGGATCTGCGATTTTGTGTTTGTTTGATATGTGTTTTGTGGGTTTTTTGGTTGCTGACTTTTTGGGTATTTTGTCATCCGAGAATGGCATCAACTGTCCACAGCACGCATAAATTTCGTATACCATGCCACACAACGCATCAACTGTGTTTTTTGGTTCCTGATTTTGGTTTTTGGGTTGTTGATGTTATATACCATTCACTGATTTTTGGTTTGCTGATGTTGTATTCCATTCACTGGTTTTTTGCTTATTGATAACAACTGAAATTGTGTAGCTAATTAAATATTAAATCAAACTAAGATTTAGTTACCAAGATGCCAGCCCCCCGTAGACATGTTCTGCTTGCTAAGGTCTGCTATATTGGCCAAAGGAACATCATTTCACCAACAAAATTAGTTAACTTTATACATTTTAAAATTGATTTATGAAATAAAATAAATCTGAATGTGATTAAACCATAGCTGTGGTCTTGAAAAAGTTAGACTTGAAAAACTATATAGGCTGAAAAAATAAACCAAGATATTCGTACTCTTCATTTCCAAATTCTCTAAGGCCTCATTTGGTTGTTGCTTTTGAGATGGTGATTAGTCTAAGGCCTCATTTGGATGTGGCCCCCATGATAATGAATTTATACTTTTCATCCCCAGGAGAGAGTGATCTAAGGCCTCATTCTAGATTTTCACTAGCTAGTGAAAATATGTTCAATTAGCATGTCTTATGTTTAGTTAGCATTTTATTTTTCCTTTGTTGGTACATGTATAAATAATAACATTTTATTTGATTTTTTCAAGATGTTAGTTAGTGTTAAGTTTAGTTATTTGATTTTTGAATTGTTGGCACATGTATAAACTAGATACGGGCATGCATTATGCGTATATATGTTTGTGAAATCAGATATGGGCGTGCAGAGGATTTATGCTTTAAGTATACACGAAGGATTATTTTCTTGAAGTGTAATATTTCTGGAAGTGTAATATTTTCTTGTCTGTAAAAGGGGTAAACCAGATGCAGACTATTTAATGGAATAACCCAAACACAAATGCAGAAACCCAAAGATTGTAACAGGTCAATTTTCTGCATTTTCAAAGTAGGTTGTTTTCTACAAAACTATCAACCACATGAACTCAAAAATATGAGAGTGACTTAAATGAGCTGCAACATGCAAGAACAACAATACAAAATAAAGTGTTCCATCCTGATGCTATTTTCCTTAAACTTTTCAACAAAATAAGTAATATCTTCATTTGCAACAGCTTCTCCCGACACACTTGCATGGCCTCTTTTGTCTTGAATGAGACTACTTCTAATGACTTTGTATGCAAGTTTATTTTTCCAGCCCTTAGCTTCTATACCTTGTGAATGTAGGTTGCAGGATTTCTTATGTTGATATAATGTTGTTTCATCAATAGTTATTGAATAAATTGCGTGATGGGCGAAGAGGAAGCTGGAAGGCCACCCAGGCCTTCTACATCGATTTCACTCACCCAGGTATGATACACATTGGTTATTTAAAAATATCGCAACGTGGGATATTGTTAGCATTTACTTAATCCATTGTGTATTTTTATATTATAGGGATATTATGGAACTGTAAATCCATATAACCTGTCATATATGATGCCTCCAAATCCATATCCATATCCACATCCAAATCCGTACGCTTGGGGTAGTCAGGTAAAGTTATTTTAGTATATTGATTTTTTTTAATGCATGGGTTTGAGTCATTCTAACAAAGTAGATATTCTCTCATTTGTGTAAATGTGACAGTCCAGAATTTACCTTAGCCCCATTAATAAAGAAGCATCCAGTATTTCTTGTTCTATCTATGATATTCTTCTTTGTAAAGCATATAGACACGCACGACCAGGTCTAGCATAAAGTAGTCCACATTAGCATAACTGTATAGTCTTAAAAAATCAATATCATAATTTACTTTTTGGGTGGATGTATTGAGCTGAACGATTCAAATTCTTGTATCTCTTTCCTACATGTGCATTATGGTTGTCTTAAAATGGGATTAACTATTTCAATACCATGGTTTTTTGAGAAAGCTTAGATGACTTCATCGGATGCAGTTTATGCATGGTTTTGAGTTGTGTATCTGCTATAACAACTCAAAACCATGCATAAACTTGGGGAATGCGGAGGGGGTGTGTTTACAAGGTATTTCTTTAATTCTATTGTATAGAACCAATCTATTGCGACTAAGTTAAATAAAGATGATTGACACGTGCTTGGATAAAACGTGAATACACCCACAGGTATTATTTCTGAGTGAATACATCCACTTTGATTATTTCTGATGAAGGTATATGATCTGGACAACTTCTATTCAAGTATTAGAAGTATCTATTTATTTGGTATATTTGTTTATTTTGTCTAGGTTTGGATTGGGATTTTACAAAGTGGCATGTAGTGATTGGTGCCATTGGATCCTCATAGGATGAAGCTGTATTATTTTGCTACATAGCATAAACAAGAGTGTTTGCTACTTCCTAGCTTTCTCTTTGTTCTGTTGCCTTTTATCAACTTTGAAGAAATATATTATTGAGAACTTTCTCTTCAACTGTGTTGATAGGTCTAGGAGAACTTGGAAGCCAAATGTCCAGGAGAAGCGGCTCTTCAGTTACATTTTAGACCACTGTTTTCGTGAATTTGTAACAAATTATTGGACCTGTCTTGAGTAATTGCAATGTTATGTTTTTTATTTTAACTGGGATTGTGATCATACATTGACGTCTTCATTTTAGTTGTTTTTTACATTTTGAAGCAACTGGATCGTATGTACGTTAGGATCTGGAATCATTTATCAATCTGCTTATAACACCTTTTTTTTTCTCCTCAAATAGCCGGTGAAGGATTTTCTTATTGGGCATAGAAACAAAATCACTAAATATATGGGAACATGGATAAAAAGTGCGTACATTTCCTCTAATAAAGCCAAGTCCAAAAATATTGCCAACTCTAAATATCTAATACAAAACAATCTTGCCAATGCCAAATATCACTCCAAAAATGGCTATGCCAACTACACATGCAGAACATTGAACTTAATATCCATATAAACTGTCATAATTATATTCATCGATAATATATCATACATGTTAGGATCCGATCAGTCTATTTTCATCTAAAACTAACATGATACATCTACATTCAAAACCAACCAAAAATTATTACAAGAGATACAATCCAATATAGATACAACAATATACGTACAACCCTATTCTCTACTATCCTTCTATGAAGGTCGTCCTCTTGCTTCTGAAGCGTTTTCTCTCTCTCTATTAGTTTGTCTTTTTCTTTTTGAGCTTCATATTCACGCAACAACAAAGCATCCTCCCTCTTCCGAATTTCATTCTCTCTTGTCAGGTTTTTCTCATATAATATTGATTGAAGTATATCTGCCCAAATGAAGAATTGATATCTTGTTTCTCCCTGTGTACAATTAAAGAATTTCAAATTTCATGTAAATAAATATTTTGGTACATGCATTCAACTGCAATACAAAAAATTGGCAAATTATTTACCGTTTCATAATTCGGACAAGAAGGATTGAATATATCCAAATAGACCATGAAAATATATTGATTAATTGTCACTAACTAAGTTAAGTGGATAACAATAGTTAATTCTAACACTCCCCTTCACATATGGCCAAAAAACTCCCCTCAATGCTAACATTTTGAATTTCTTAACCATAACAGAAGCTATTGAACAGAGATAAGCGCATCAACGATCACATGCTTCCAGCTTCATATCATGCAAATTACTATATTTATAAATGCTTAGGTTTATATGAAATAGTCAATTTCTTATTCTAATAAAGCTTCTAATTTAAATATCCCAGCAATGACCAACTCACCTCTATTTTAGGTCACATATTCAAGTTCCTCATCTATTTCGAAGTTTCAAATGCACAACACAATTGAGATTAAGTACCCCCATACAAATGGGGTATTTAGGCAATATCGACATGTCTTAATGTTTTTTATCAATGTGTCTTTCTTAATCTACTATGTTTTTCATGCATCAAGAAGAATAAAAAAAACAAAGAAAAACCTATATGGAATTATACTCCTAAAAAAAGGGCATTATAACATTGCTCTTGAACAAGCATGTATTGAAGAGATGTTGACAAGGCATAAAAATCCAAACAGGTGTTATAAATGTGAAGAAGTGTCTAAGATGCCAATTTATTAGGCAGAACCATTCTCTCTGAGCACATCATTATTAGTGCTCCATCTAAGGAGAAGATCAATTCTCTGTGACAACCATGATTTATGTTGTTTTAAAAATAACCCTAAGTTATCCAGGCCACTATCGAGCACATTAGCTTCATACATCAAACCACACACCCCCCTAAGAAAAACCTCTTTTAATAATTAACATCAATACAAATTATCAGAATAATTATTGTCATGAAACATGGAAACAAAACATCAAAACAATAATCTCCAACAAAATTCATATTCTATCTAAAGATCTTTTACCTTTCCTTATTCATGCGAACATCAATTATTGAAGTTAAAAAATTCAATTCTCGGAGAGCAGTTCTAGTTGTTAACACGAATTGGAACTAGATAGGTGGATCTTTTTTCACTATAAAAATTCAAATTGGAAAAAAAAATACATACCTTTGACGAAGTGAGTCCCATTAAAATGAATTGAAAAAAAAAACATACCTTTCTTTGACGAGGATTTCTTCTACTGAAGAGGGTGAGGGAGATGGGTCTTCAAATGTGGTGAATCGGTCCAGCGGCTCGAGGCTGAATGCTGTGTGAATTTTTCTAGGGTTCGATGAGAGCGTCGGGGTGAGAAAGAAAAGGCGTGAGAGAGAAGAGTCTGAGGGAGGAGAAGGAGAAGAGGGAGAGTTGAGTGTGGTTCGGGGCTGAATGCTGCGTCGAGTGAGAGTAGGAATTTTTCTAGGGTTCGGTGAGGGCTTTGCGGTGAGAAAGAAAAGGCGTGAGAGAGAAGAGTTTGTGGGAGGAGAAGGAGAAAAGGGAGAGTTGAGAGGTCTGAAGGAGAACGAGGGTGAGAATCGAGATGCCTAAAGGAGAAGGAGAACGAGGGTGAGAGAACTGAGGGAGAGAGGTCGAGTGAGATGTCTGAGGAAGAATAAACCGTGACATGGGAAAGAACCGGGTTCGGCCACGTCAGGAGTGTGGCGTGCGGTTAAGGAACCAGAGGTTGAGTAGATTATTTCTTATTTTATTATTGAGAAAATACAAATCACACTCTACTGTGCATATCAGCCCCTACACACTAAGTGTATTGGATGAAAAAATAAAAAATAAAAAAAAACCACAGCACGGGTGTGCTGCGGCAGTGGGCTGATGCCCAGAACTTCTCTTTATTATTTATGTCCCCTCTCTCTTTCCCCTCGTATTCCCTTCTCTCTTCTCGTTCTATTCTCTTCTCACTTCGCGCTGGAAGTTTGGAAAGTTGGAAAGCCTCGCTCTTCTCTCCCTCGTTCGTCCCTCTTCTCTCCCTCAGTGGTCTTTTTCCCCGTTTTGTTCCAGGCCAAACGGTAAGTCCCTCTTCCTTGCTCTTCTCTGTGCATTTTCTCTGAGTCTCTCCTCACCCTCTTCTCTCAATATTTTCTCTGATTCTGTCTCGTGGTCCCTCCCATTTTCTTTTTCTTTCTTTCCTACCAAACAAACCAAAACCACTGGATCTATGCCTTTGAATCTCCCCGTCCAGCGAGCTCTTATTGATGCTTGGAGACTTTTGGTTCGATCGGTGTAGTTTTCTTCATCTGATTTGCTATTCTCGGCAACATTTTTTTTTCCAGTTTGATATATTTGGTGGGTTTTTCGTTCTAAGATTTTATTGTTTAAAACTTTTAGTTAAATTTTTAATTTTTATGTTATGGTTGGATTTGCTTGGCTAGACTTTTGGCTGGTATGGATCTAGGAGTTTTTATGATTAGCTTCTTCTTTTCTTTTTTGGAATTTCTTATTAGGAATTTTGGGTTGGATTTGATTGCTTTGATGATAAGGTTGTTGGTCTTTTTACCGTTCATTTATTTATGGTATTAATGAAGTGCAGAATTCTTAGGCCCCATTTCCAGATAAATTTAGCTTTTTCTAATGTAGAATTTGGATTTGAGATCAATGGAACTTAGCAAACAAAACTCTTCCTTCCTCTACAACGTGCTCAGTCTCTACTCTTACTCGCTAGGACCACCTCAACCCTCTTCACATGTAATGTTGTCAATTAATGTAATATCGGTTATTCTGAATGTTGGTTCTGCATGGTTTAATTGCTGGATTTTGTTCTTTTACAGTGAGGTGGAGGTGCTCTGGGGTTCACCGAGATGACCATCCAGTAGAGCTTGTAAGTATTCTCATACTGTGGATTTGTGTTTGATTTTTTGCTTCAGCATATGATAATTTGTATATTTGTATTTGATGTTAGAGTATGGTTATCATATCGGTCTTTTCTCCGTTGGTCTTTACATTTGGGAGATAAAGGGCTCATTATATGCACTTGTATACTATCTTTTTGGGTTTCATTGTTTGCTTCAAACTATTTTGAATTTTTGACGTTAGGTCTTGCTAAACTGTTTTTCCCCTGCCCATGTGATGTAGGAAAGATAAGCTTGTATCAGAACAAACTAGAGAGGTTCATGACTTGGGTAAAGGTACATTTGTCTCTTTAAAATTTTGACATTTGTTGTAAATTTCTCATCTTAAAATGTCATAGTGAATGGTGCTGCAAGTGCAAGGGCACTCCTAATCTTACTATGAAGATTGTAGTTCATTTTCCTCTTAACTGATTGCATGATTTTGAATTTGTTCTTCAAGCACCACTTTGACCTTCTACTACCTTGAACTATTAGGTTGCAACACGTTTTATTGAGCATTCTTTGCCTGACATGACCCCCAGTAAATTGTTCTTTTCTAAATGTTATGTTCATGAATCTTTAACCATTTTTAGCTCTTTGCATTGAGAGGTTGCTCATTTTTTGTAGACCAGAAGCAAAGTATGAGAAATATTAGTAGAGGAGAGGGGCCAAAGATGAAGTATCTAGAGAGGAGTTTCCAATATAAGCGGAAGTATCAATCATCTGAAAAACAATCGGTTCAAATAGCTGCCAAGAATTTCTTGAGAAGGCAGCCCGTGAACTTCTTGGTGATAATAAAGGTGGTTTTAGGGGACCTCTACAGATTCTGAGCCTTTTATGTATAATTCTGGATATGATGGATTCATTTTTCTCTGTGACAGTAACAACTCTTTGAAGGGTTGGGTAGAAGAAAGGTTGCAATCTTTGTATATGTGATTCTCGGGTGTAAAGGGTTGGCAAAATGTATTTGTTGAATAATTAGGTTATGAAAAAAAATATATGAAGTGTATTTGTAAAATAAAAAATAAAAAAATAAATTGTCAAATATTATTGAAATATATAATATTATATTATTATTTTGACTTTAAGATAGCTAGTCTAATGTAGTTCACCTAGCCAAAAGTTGATGTTACAGTCAAAAGTTGAGATTCTAGCCAAATTTTGGACTTGGCAATGGCTAGCCAATGCTCTAAGACTGTATCTAATATTATTCTTGAAAAAAGTAGGATCTACTATTAAAAAAATAATTTTTTTATTTGAGTATTAGATTAATATTTTAAAAAAAAGTATGTGAGACTTTCGCATCCTAAAATTCTAAATATTATTTTTTAATATAGATTCATTTTTATTATATTAAGACTTTAAGACCCATTTAGTTGTTAAACTCATCTGAATTTAACTTAGTTCAATCTAATTTTAAGTTAAATTTAATATCCAAACACCCAACTTTTAAATTATTAAACTCATCTCAACTCAAAAACTCTTTACACATAGGACACATAATATTTTTCAACTTCTCATAAATACATCTAAACTCATTTAAACATCAAAACACATTTAAAATCATCTTAAATGAATTCTACAAATTCACTCTACTATTTCAATTAACTATTATTTATAAAAAATTTAATTCAATTGAATTTAACTCAATATTCAGATGCAGTCTAAGAATCACTGATGAATGGGGTCAAGGTCTTCCATAATTTGGGTCCATGTGAGTCAAAAAAGGCTAGGATAGGCATTACTCATTAGATAGCCCAATATATAGCATTGGGCTAAAAGCTATGATGCATAGGCGCTTTTTTTTTCTTTTTCTTTTTTTCTTAAGGATGCATAGGCTCTTGTTGAGAGTATGACTTCTCATAATAGTCTCTTCGGTGCACATGACATGGACAAGGCCTCTAATTCTGCAATATTATTATATACAATTTAATATCCCTTGTCACCACAAATAAAAACACTATCAATAATCCCAAAGTTTTTCTTTCTTTCTTATTTTTGTCCAAATACTTTCTAGATTTTCAATTTTATCCTTTCTCTTGATTTATAAAAATTTATATATATGATTCTCAAGTAAATTAATGAGAGACTTACAATATCAACCAAGTTAAGCTGCAGCTTTAAGGAGAAGAGTAAGAGGTAGGGATTCTTTAGAACAGAGCATAATATAAATAATAAAATTTATTCATTCTTATTTTAAACTCTGATTCTATACTTCATCATTTCCGTATTGGATTCACTTATTAAAAAGATTCTAACTCACATGTAAGAGGTAGTATTAAGATATAATACAAATAACAAAATCTATATTTTCTCATCAGTTTAAATTTTAGAGATAAATAATGATTGCACAATGATGTAAGTCGACACTGAGAATTCCTTTAGAACAACATTATACTTTCCATTTTGGAATTCTAACCAAAGTTATAGGGACTTTTTATAACTTCAGATATGTCAAATATATTTTTGGAATTCTAGCCAAAGATTTCCACAGTCCACAAAATTGTAATATAGCAGTTTAATATATATAATTGCGTTGGATTCACCAAATATTAAAATCTGAAATTTTAAACTACAGTGTATTTTAATTTATTTTTAAATTTGAAGACTCACTATTTACACTTTATAACCATTATTTTATTTACTTAAATTATTATTTTTTAATTTTGAGCTACATTATATTTAAGTTGGAAAAAAATAATTTAAGTATCAAATTAAATTATTAATTAATATATAGTAAGTGTAATTGTAAATATGAAAAAAATAAATTAAAAATATTATTATTAAAAAAATAATGTTATATTATTATTTTGATAAATCTAATGACTAATCCAATGTATCTGCCCAACTTGAATAGTGTTCCATTGATTCCAAGAATTTGCAAGGTTGTCTTCATTGCCAGAGTATTGACAGGGAGGGTTGTTGTAGAAATGGACCCAGACATAGTCAATAAGGCAAGTGTCTAGTGCTCCTTTTAGCCAAGCGTTGGGAAAGAAGACTCTGGTGCTGCTGTTAGGTAGACCTTTTTCTGTTGGCTAAATACAGTCAGTGCCTTGCGAGCTCGTCCCAGTGCTGGTTTGTGCATCCCTTAATATAAAAGTCAATTCCATCTAGAACTGCATCATCCAATGGACGGGCTAGATTGGCCCTCAAGAAAGTTGTTCCACAAGTAGTTTGCAACACTACTGCCGGGTATCAGATCAGAACATCATTTTCTTTCTTTCACTTGGTGAGAGGGACCAGCAAAACATGCACATTCCCTTCTAAACATCTACGCTTGAAAACAGATGTCAAAATAAAAAAAAAAAAAAAAAAAAAAAAGTTCTACTACTTTCTTACAAGTCGGTGTAGAAAAGCATATAGTATTGTGGGATCCATATCAATAGGCGTTTGTTGTTTTGACCTTTTAATAGCAGCAAGGGATCCCGGAAGAAGTGACATTTTAATACACTCACTTGCAAGTAGTATGACTGAAAAATAATAGAACCTCAGACTTTTCAAGTTTAAACACTAAAGAATCTCTGTGAAATATAGCGAGAAGAAGCAATGCTTGCCTGGCATCATCAGCAGAGGAGAGGAAATAGCTACCAGCAGCGCCTCCAATGGAGAGCATCACCTTGATGCCCTGGTTTTGGCAAGCTCTAATGTCGTCGCTGAAGCCGGTGCACCCATTTGTAGTTGTGTTATAATGGCTGGCAAGGTTCATCTATGGGGTCTGCACGCCGCTGCCAAAGTTACCAGGATAGCTATGTTTACTATACCATAATTTCCTGTGGCGCAAGCATTCGCCAAGCTGACCTCATTTCCATTCTGGCCCCAGTAGACACAGATCACGCCTGCCTTCGAGGCGCTGAACAGGGCAATGAACAAAGGAAAATGCTATGCGTCCGAGGAGTCCTACTGACAATGGGTACTGATTTTTTTAATTAATAATTAAAAAAATATTTTTATAATGTTATGAATTTTGCTTTTAAATATTTAAAAATAATAATAAAAAAAATTGCAGAAAGATTCCTCAATAAGCGTAGTGCTGCCATGAATGGCAGAAAAAGGTTAATGGGGTTTGCAATTCTCGAGCCATTAGGGCGGTAATCGAGCCAAGCGGAGCCGGTTTTTAGTTTGTCGAGCTCGGCTCAACTCAAAATATTCAAATTTTGAGATTTTTATTTATTTTTTGTTCATGCTCAACTTGGTAAACTAAATTTCTAACTCAAGTTCGAGCTCCAACTCGGCTAGAATTGTTTATTTTTGTTCACTTTTTGAATAACATTTAATAATTAATAAATTAGATAGATAAAAAATAGAAAATCGAATACTAAAGTTGTATAACTAACAAATAGAATCTCTATTGAATTATAAAATTATACAATTTTATAAATAATTAATACCTAATTAGTTGATATTTATCCATAATAATAATATATTATATGCCTACATAAATTATTAATACATACACATAATATGATAGTATATATCTATTTCATATATGGTTCTCACATATTAGTATATGAAATTATTAAATCTTATCGACTAATTATTGTACAAATTATAAAAACAGCTATGAAATATATTCAATATATATATAAGTAATTATGCTACATATTATATATTTAATTATAAAAGTGTTATGCTTATATAATTAGTTAATACATATATATGTATATATGTATACACACGTGTATGTATATATTTATCAATATTAATCAAGTCGAGTCGAATTTTATCAGGTATATATCATTTACTAACCGAGCGAATATCTACTTTTAAGGATAAACTTTTTTTTATCAGTCGAATTCGATTCGAGTTTAACCAAACGAGTATTGATCTATCTATTGAATAGACTAATTCTTTTACAACACTACGGGCCATTATTGTGCTTCGAATTATTAGTGAAGGATGGGACATATGTATAGGCATATGTAGACTATAAATAACTTTATTGTCTTCCAGTCAACACGTTTGTGGAAGCAAATTGCAGACATCGTGTCAAACTGGAAATATAGTGACTAATCACTCATCATGGTGCAAATTGCAACAGTTTTATTATGGGTGATGCTACACACACGAAGGATCTCACCGAACGTCAATTTTTTTTTTTAAATACTTTAAACATTTAAAAAAATCACAAATTTATTAAAAAACACTTTCTTAACTATTAAATAAAAAAAACCCAATCGGTGAGTTTTATCGGTGGATATAATAGGTGGAAGTAGTGTTTTCCTTTATTAAAACACAATGTCTGACATGCTCATACTTTTATGGGTTTATACTAGTTTAATTATATCACGTTGGCGGGCTCGAACATGCGGTGCCCTTGTTTTTGTTTTTTTAAAAACATAAAAAAGGTGTTGACGGTGGAAGGAGGAGGCCGGAAATCATATCACCGACACCTCCTCTCTCTGATGAGTGGAGCTTCTGCACTATAGCGGTGGCAAGGAAGTGAAACAAGAAAAGGCTACTTTGCCTCTCCATTTTGCCCACTCAATTTGACCGCTGGTTCTATTAAGCGCTTGGCGTACCGCCCAGCGGTAAGAGAGGTCAACAAGAAAAGGGCAAGTTTTCTAGCGTCAGGAGGAGGTGGACATCTGCGGCGGTAGGAGGGGAACAAAAGGCTATTTTATTATTATTATTTAATAATGGTGTTTGCAAATCATGTTTGCCTTCTTTTTATCTCCCAGATTCAGCTAGATTATTTTATTATTATTATTTTAATATTAGTTTTCCAAATAAAAATATCAAAAAAATAAAAAATAATTCTTTATCAAAGCATGTTTTTTATTGTTTAATAAATGTATGAGTTATTTGCAGTTGAATTAAGGTTATTTGTTATAAAATACTTAAGTATTGTTTCTTTTAAATTTTATTATAGAGTAGACCATAAAATGTATGAATTACTTGGAGTTGAATTATGGCTATTAGTTATAAAATTCTTAATTTTTATTTCTTATGAATTTTTATTGTATGGTAGGGCATATAAATGTATAAATTATTTGGACTTGAATTATGACTATTAGTTATAAAATTCTTAATTATTGTTTCCTATGAATTCTTTTGTATGGTTGGCCATATATATATATTGTAATGTCTGTCCTTGTGGTGAGACTTTAGAAAATAATTTTAGAAAATGAGACAGGAATTACTGACCCTTTTAAAACTTTTTCCTTGTATTCATAGATATAAAATATTCTAGCTTTAATTAAAATCTACTATATAAATCCAAGAGAGAGTTTTGCAGCAGAAATTATTAAGTTAAATTTAAAAGTCCTTTTACAAAACTTACTTTCATACATTACGAAAAACCTGCCCAAGCTTCTGTCACTCTTCCCTTGGGTCATGTCTGTCTTGATGTTTCTTTCTCGTTTTGTCCCTGAGAGGGGCAATGATATACATAAAACATATAAATAAAACCTAAAGTGAGTCGAATACTCCTAAGTATTACTTCATACTATAAAAATACACTAACATAGGTTTTCATTCATGCATTCATCATTCATTTACATACTTTACATAAAACATTCATTTTATTTAAAAACATTACAAGCTGAAGTCTTTCTTTAAAAAAATTTTCCTTTCTCATAAAACATTATCCACATCTTGTACATCATTCATAAAGACCTAAATGATTACACAACATTCAATTTAACTCTTTTCACTTTTCCTCTGGCCGATACACATTGTTACACCCCGTGTGTTGGGGTTAGCGGTCTTTTAGACCCGGATTTTGCCTGTGGCCACAGGTTAGGAATCCCTTTCAATCAGGGGCAGCACTGAGTGTATTACCATTACTACTTACATGGCATTGCAATTTGCCCAATCCTTTGTTACCATCATCCATTCATTCAGTCATGACCATTACATATTTTCATATATTAAAACATTCATTCATTTTAGTCTTTTCCTTTTCATTCTTTTCAGTCATCAGTCCATTTCATTTCATAAACATCATTTAAAAGTATAAGCATAAAGGTCATCAATAAAAATCATTTCAAGTATAAGCTTAAACATCATTATAAACATCATTTCATAGCATTCTTTAAACATCATTTTATAACATCATTTAAAACTCGCTTCATAGCATCATTTAAACATCAATTCATAATGTTATTTAAAAACACTTTCATCGCATCATTTAAACATCATTTAAAAGCATCAATCATAAATCTCAACATTTATTTTCATGAAAATAAGGACAATAACTACTACATATAGCATCAATTCACATGCATACAATTATTACTTGGGATGCATAAATAAGGGCTGCTAAAGAATGCTTTTACATACATATACCTTTAAACACTTATACATACTTTCATAAATATCCTTTCATTTCATTTCATAAAATATCATAAAGAGAAACATTTCTTTTTATTTCATATCATTTAGAAAACTCTATAAAAGTATGAACATAATACTTACCTGGACTCCATGTCATTCTCATTTCATGCAATCCATTCATGTGCGTGTCAGATGACAACCTACATGCATAAGTAACTAAACTTTGAAATACATAAACTTCTCTTCACTTAGACACACTCTATCATCTAAGTCTATCTTCTATACTTTTCTTTATCACGTTTCCTAAATTCTCAACCCATAGCTTGTGACCCACTTCAGGTCACCTTTCCAAACACATACTCTATGTTCTTATCCTTTAAAGTGAACCTCTATGATTCACTCTAAAGTTAAGACACACAACCGTCTTCATTATACTTTTTCTACCAAACCATCCATCTTGATGCATAACTTGGACCAACCAAGTTATACAACCCAATCCATGTCAATACACATATCTTTTCCTTCATCCATACACAATAACCAACACTTCATCGTAATTGTAACCATGCATAATATACAACTTTAAACTAACCTTGAGGCTTAAAAATCATGTATTTATGCTTAGAACAGACTATCCATTACATACGAGAAATTTGTCCGGCATATGCATCCAACAAAATTACACATGTACCCTACCCTTTTTATCACCTAAGATCAACATATAATTCACTAAATGCCCGCTCGTGTAAACAAGCTTCATAAACCCGACACTAACGTCCAACTCAAACATATACAATTATTACGCTTCATAGTCTTCCCCAACCTTCATAATCCCAATACTTCACTTGACATCATGCCACTTCACAAACTACACAACTATCTCAACACTTTACACAATTCCCAACCACTTTCAAACTATACCGTGATCTCATCACTTCACATGGCATCTGACTATTGCACAACTACCCAATCATCCCATTATTCTCACAGCATAACTCTACATTTAATCACCGTCACTTCATACCACACTGCCATAACACCAACTACGCCACACCTACACAACAAACCTGTCACTTCAAATTACTTAGTCACATCATAAACTACCCCACAACACCGTTCACAGTAATCCCAACACTTCACATCATCTATCCACACTGCATAACTGCCCCCTTCACTTCACACTACACAACTTCACACTTCACAACAACAACACATTTCACATATAATCCTATCACTTCAGTACCACCAACTAATCTATCCACAGCTCACAACATAGCACAATCACAACACCATACACTTCACAACAACAACATAGTCCACAACGCCAGTCACGCTTCACCATAAAATAACTATCAAGGGAAAGGAATATGAATTATACCGTGCATCGGGGCTGACTCGTTGCGTCGCTTACTGCCCAACATGGTCTTGTGGTGTGTTATGGCTCAGCTATGGGGGTTACAGATTGCAGAGCTAGAGTGTGCGAAGGTGGAAGAAGAAGCAAGAGTTGTGTCGGGCAGAAGTGTTCGAAGTGAAGTCTAAGGAAATCTGGAGTTATGAAGCTAAAGTCTGATGCGGTGCCATTTTATTGCCAGCCATACGGTGTCGTTCTACCAAGTGATAAAGCTGTGCGTTTTGTTGAGTTGCTTTGCTATGCATTTTGTAATAAGTGTAGTCCACGTCTCTTTCATTTGGTAAGTTCTAGAAGAAGTTTGTTAAGGGTTAATTGTGTCTTTTCTACCAACTTCCGTTAGGATGATGTCTGTAAAGGGGTCCAAGGAATCTGTAGTGGGCATTTTAAAAAACATTGAACAGATATTGTAGTTGTTTCTTTGGAGGAATTGGGACCTTGAATCCCCAAGGTGTGGCCACTTTTTCATCTTCTTCCTCTTGTTATTTTCATTTCCTCATTTTTACAAACAGATTCTATGCATTCTGCCCATGCACAATAACATTTACATACCATTTTATCGCCATCCTTATTTACATACTACCCAGACTTAACAACACCCTAACAAGTTGGTACTAGAGACCGCAGATCCAATGGTTGATGGAACACGATTCAAGCAACAACAAGAGCTTTTGCAACGCCAGGTAGACACCCATGAATTGCATATCCAAGAAATGTAGGAGAGACTTGATCAAATGGCTAATATGATGAGGACTGTTGTGGCCAACCAGAATCCTCAACAGGAGCAGCGTAATAACCATCAGTTGGAACTTCATGATGCACAGAGAAAATTTCAAAGGGGAGTCTGCATGGAGTTTCCAAACTTTGAAGGTGAGAATCCTGCAACATGGGTATTTAAAGCACATCCTTATTTTGAATATCACCAAACACAACCTGCACAATGCCTATTAATGGCATCCTATCACATTAATGATGAGGCCCTGATTTGGTATCAAGATGCACTTGAGAGTGCCCTCTTTAATAGCTGGGAAACATTCACTAGGGTGCTACAAATACGCTTTGGCCCCACAGTGTATGATGACCCAATGGAAGCGTTAACACACTTAAAACAAGCCACCATAGTAGCTGCTTATAAGAGTCTATTTGAGTCTTTGTCTAATAGGCTAAGAGGCATCTCCGAATATCATAATAAATTAAGCTATTTTCTAAGCGACTTAAAGGATGAAATCTGCCTCCCTATTTGGATGCTTAGTCCTATTAACTTGAACGCAGCCTTTGGATTAGAGAAAATCCAAGAGGAATACTTATTGAGCACTAGAAAACCATGGAGACCATTAGGTGATTCACATCAATTTGCTCATAAGGAGGGGGTAATTTTCGTGGACAACAGGTTGATAACTCTAAAGCATTAGTACCTTATACACCAACAAAGAAAGTATCATCGATGCAAATGGATGAGAAGCGACGGAAGGGCCTATGTTACCATTGCAAAGAAAAATGGAATCCTACTCATGTTTGCAAGCAACCATGACAAAGGAGGAGAAGAGAATGCTGATGACAATGGAGAAGAAGAATTTTATGATTCTAAAGACATGGATGATAAGGGAGATCCTAACTCAGATGTTGCCCCTAAAATTTCACTCTATGCAATTGCAGGAACTCCAAATGCTAAGACCATGCATTTGGCTGGGCGGATCAAGGGTATTTTTGTGGTGGTATTGGTAGATTCGGGGAGTACCTATAACTTTCTAGACCCATCCATTGCCAAACATGCTAAGCTTCAAGTGGAGGGATCGACCCAACTTTCAGTTCATGTAGCTAATGGGGAAATTATCAAAAGCACGAGCCTATGCAACAAGTTGGAATTAGCAGTGCAAGGTAACAAGTTCTCCTTTTTTTTTTTTTCCTGTTAACGTTGGGTAGTTGTGATGTTGTAATGGGAGTGCTGTGGCTTAAAAGTTTGCGCCCAATTATGTGGGACTTCTCAAAATCGTGCATGCAATTTTGCTGGGAGGGCAAGAAGGTTTACCTATGGGGTATTCCACTTGGCACTTTATCATTTGAAGGAAATTATCTGTAAATTGTGAGAAATCTCAAGTTAAGCTAGGGGACTTGCAAGCAGTGCTGGGCAGATTTTCTGCAGTGTTTGAAGAGCCTAAGGGTCTTCCACCCTCAGAGCTACAGGATCATAAAATAATTTTAAAGGAAGGAGTACCACCAATTTCTACTCGACCCTACCGTTACCCCCACAACCAAAGGTCAAAAATTGAAAAAATAGTGAAGGACCTTTGAATTTAGAAATAATAAGACTGAGTTCCAGCCCATTCTTTTCACCCGTTCTGTTAGTCCGTAAGGTGGATGGAAGTTGGAGATTGTGCGTTGACTATAGGGCTTTAAACCAGCACAGGTAAAGGATAAATTTCTAATAACAGTCATCAATGAACTGCTGGATGAGTTGTTTGGCTCTGTGGTGTTTTCAAAATGAGATTTATGATCCGGTTATCACTAGATTCTTGTAGTACTAGAAGAACTGCAACGACAACGTTTCGTACGCACGAAAGACATTATGAGTTCTTAGTAATGCCTTTCAGATTGACCAACGCCCCAGCCACTTTTCAAGGTTTGATGAACGAGGTCTTTAGGCCCTTTTTGAGGGGGTTCGTCCTTGTATGTTTTGACGACATACTCGTTTACAGCAGGTCGTGGGAAGATCATTTAGTCCATTTGCAACGGGTCCTTGAATCATTACAGGACAACCAGTTATTTGCTAAGCAATCGAAATGTAGTTTTGGCGTCAAGGAAGTTAATTATTTGGGCTATGTTATTTCAGCACAAGGGGTGCAAACAGATTGTTCAAAGACAAGTCGATGCTCGAATGGCCTATACCAAAAAATCTGAAATCTTTGAGAGGGTTCTTTAGGCTCATCGACTACTATCGGAAGTTCATAAAGAACTATGGCATCATTGCAACACCTCTTACCGTCCTTTTAAAAAATAATTCTTTCAGCTGGACCTATGAGGCAACCCAAGCCTTTTGCCAACTAAAAGAGGCAGTTTCTAATTTTCCTGTTTTAAGACTTCCTGATTTTTGTAAGCATTTTACAATTGAATGTGATACTTGTGGAGTGGGTATGGGTGCTGTTTTAATGTAGGAAAGAAGACTAGTGGCTTATATGAGCAAGGCGTTAAAAGGGAAAGCATTATTGTTGTCCATGTATGAAAAAGAACTACTAGCCCTAATCACAGTAGTGCAATGATGGAGGCCTTACTTGTTGGGTCAGTCCTTCATTATTGAGACTGACCAACAAGTTTTGAAGTTTTTACTTGAGCAAAAAATAGGCATGACAGCCCAACAAAAATGGCTTACAAAACTCATGAGGTATGATTTCTCCATAGAATATAAAAAGGAAAGTTGCGGATGCCCTTTCAAGAAGGGATGAAAATAAGGAACAAAAGGAGGGGCATTTAGCCATGGTGTCATTTCCCACACCAGATTGGCTAACTGAATTGAAACTGAGTTATTCTTCCTTAGCTGCGATGGTAGCTTTACTGGACAGGTTGCAAAACAAGCTAGAGGTTCCTAAGGGATACTCTATTCAGCAAGGTCTTATTTTGAAGCGAGGTCGTATTGTATTGGTACATGATTCTAATATAAAAAATAAAGTCCTCAACTACATTCATGTTAATCCTCATGCGGGTCATACAGGTTACCTCATGACATATCAAAGGGCAGAAATTGATTTTTTCTGGAAGGGAATGAAGAAGGACATAAAGAAGTTGATTCGAGAATGTGATATTTGCCAAGTAAACAAGACTGAAACCGTGTTTGTCCCTGGATTATTGCAACCTCTACCCATACCTAGCCAAGATTGGTTAGACATAACACTAGAATTTATTGAGGGTTTACCCCTCTCTAATGGATTCAGTGTCATCCTAGTGGTAGTGGATTGCTACACCAAATATGGACATTTTTTTGCTCTAACACATCCCTATACTGCACAACAAGTGGCTCAAACTTTCATGGATGGGGTATTTAAACTACAAGGTCTCATTAAGATGATTGTTTCAGATCGTGACACGGTATTCTTGAGTTCTTTCTGGCGGACTTTATTTACACTACAGGGGACCACATTGAGTTTTAGCTCAACTTATCATCCTCAGTTGGATGGTCAGACAGAGGCACTCAATAAGTGCCTTGAAACTTATTTAAGGTGTTATACGGGCACTAAACAGAAGAACTGGAGTCGTTGGTTATCTATGGCCGAATGGAGTTACAACAGTTCGTATCACACAACAACCAAACTCTCACCTTTCAAGGCTTTATATGGGTATTGTCCTCCTACGCTGTTGTTGTACGTACTAGGAACCTCCTCCACTGACACTGTTGATCAACTACTGAAGTCTATAGAAAAGATTAAGGAATTGTTAAAGGAAACTTTAGAGTGGGCTCAAAATCGCATGAAATTGTTTGCTGACCGTAAGAGAACCGGAAGAAACTTCGAAGTGGGTGATTGGGTTTACCTGTGTTTGCAAACCTATCGCCAGAAATCAGTAGCCCTCCGCCGGAATCTAAAGCTCTCTCCCCTAATTTTCGAGCCGCTCCAAGTGTTGCAGAAAATAGGGACTGTGGCATATCGCCTGAACCTACTGCCATCTTCAAAAATCCATCCGGTATTCCATATTTCATGTTTAAAGAAAAAGCTAGGGTTTCAGATCCATCCCTTACAAACCCTTCCTCCAATTGATAAACATGGGCATCTTCAGCCAGAACCGGAGGCCCTGGTGGATCGGCGCCTAAACGACAAGGGAACATAGCACTGACTGAGGTATTGGTGAAATGGTCTAGGGCTTCATCGGAGTATAATATGTGGGAATCACTGTGGAAACTTCAAGAACTTTATCATCACCTTGTGGGCAAGGTTCTTTAAGTGGGGGGGGGGGGAAGGGAATGTTATGGCTCAGCTATGAGGGTTAGAGATTGCAGAGCCAGAGTGTGCGAAGGTGGAAGAAGAAGCAAGAGTTGTGTCGGGCTGAAGTGTTCGAAGTGAAGTCTAAGGATGTCTGGAGTTATGAAGCTGAAGTCTGATGCGGTGACGTTTTACTGCCAGCCATACGATGTCGTTCTACCAAGTGATAAAGCTGAACGTTTTGCTGAGTTACTTTGCTATGTGTTTTGTAATAAGTGTAGTCCACGTCTCTTTTATTTGGTAAGTTCTAGAAAAAGTTTGTTAAGGGTTAATTGTGTCTTTTCTGCCAAATTTGTTATGATGATGGCTGTAAAGGGGTTCAGGGAATCTGTAGTGGGCATTCTGAAAAACATTGAGCAGACACTGTAGTTGTTTCTTTGGAGGAATTGGGACCTCGAATCCCCAAGGTGTGGCCACTTTTTCATCTTCTTCTCTTGCTATTTTCATTTCCTCATTTTTACAAATAGATTCTATGCATTCTACCTATACACGATAACATTTACAGACCATTTCATCACCATCCTTATTTACATACTACCCAGACTCAATAGCACCCTAACATGGCATCAAAAGCCGTTGGTATGGGCAGTGATTGCCACTTGGTGGTCACTGTTGTGACCCTAAAACAGGGGCTATTTTGGAGAGGTTGGATCTAGGGTTTCTCGTACAGTGGTAGTGGAGCATGGTGGTGGAGCTCGGGGCACGTGTGGTGGTCATGGCCGTGGCTGGAGGTGGTGCATGGTGGCAAGGGGTGTTGTGGCAGTGAGAAACAGAGGAGAGGGAGAGGCGTGGATCTATGGAGGGGAAGGGGTTAGGTTGCGGTGGTGGGTGAGGTGACCTTGGTGGCAACACCTCGGCTCGTGGTGGCACTGGGAGGATGGGCTAGGGTCGTGGGTTGCGGAATAGAGCAAGAGAGAGAGGGATGAAGGGGCTACTGGGCTAGGCATGGAGGAGCAGGGGCTCTAGCGAAGGGGTTGGCAACCTCGATGAGATGCGGTGGCCATCACGACAGCTGCAAGTGGCGACGATGGCAAGGAAACCAAAGAGAGAGAGAGAGAGATGGGGGCTTGAGGCTGATTCAAGGAGAAAGAGAGATAGGGATCGATGTGGGGCTGAGGGAGGAGGTGGTTGGGGAGGCTTGTGGTGGGCTGCTCACGGTAGCAGCGTGCGGCACCATGGAGAGAAACCGAGGGAGCAGGGAAAGAGGCTACGACATGCTTTGGGGAGAGAGAGGGATTCAAGGTGGGAGAGGTGATTAGAGGTGGAGGGAGGTCTCTGGTGAGGTCAGATAGTGGCGGTGCGACGTGGGGTGCGGTAGCTACAGTGGGTAGCGCTGGGGAGAAAAAGGATCGGGGAAGGTGTGTGGCAGGAAGTAGAGAGGAGAGAGAGAGGGAAGAGGGAAAATGGGGAAAAAGTTTGGATTTTTGTGACTAATCTCAACCCTTCATCTAGGGATTCCTAGATTGATCTAACGATGTTAATTAAACACTAAAAATAAACTAACTAAAAATATGAAAAATAAAATAGAAATACAATGTGACTCATTTAAAACCCAACTTAAATTCTAAAACTATAATTTTTCATCATTAAATAAAATGGTGAAGTTTTATAAATATTTTTAAGAGAAATAAATCCATCTAAATAATAGAGTTTTTAACATAAAATGAAATAATGAACATTACATAATACTCTTAAAGAATTGAAATCATTTAAATAAAATGATTTGCTAAAACGATATTATTTTCGGGGTTTCACAATATAAAAAAGCTTACTTGAAAATATGAGCTTGGTTCAATAATACCAAAAATAGCCCCTTTAAAATAGTTTTGGACATTTAAAATATTTCAAAGACTTTAAAATAATGGGCTCCATTTAAAATTCATCCGCTAAATTTAAAACATAAATTCGAGATTTAAAACGCAAAAGCAAGACTCGTGACCAATCAAGACAAAAAGTAGCGGTTGGTCTCATATATATACATATATATATTTCTTCATTTTAAATGGAGTGAATAACTTGTACCCAAATTAGGAAAGGTGTTGGTTTCCCAAAGGTACAAAACCTTACTAGATTTTGGATTATATATATTAACTTCATAATATGTTGAGTAATAATAGAAAACTATTTGTACAAAAATATGAGAAGGTGTTGCTTGCGTATAAAATCTTACTTACTTTGAATAATTTAATCCGTGATATAATTAGCGATGTAGAGAGAACAATTTGAGTGTTAGAGTTTATTCCCAAACGAGGAATTTTGAAGACACTGCTAGTTTATCCACCGAAGTAAATGATGGAAAGAACAATATATATGCGTGTTAGAGGTCACTCCCAAAAGAGGAATTTTGATGACACTACTAGTTTAGCCATTGAAGGTAATGCTGGAGGGAATAATTTGTATGTTAGAGTTTATTCTCAAAGAAGAATCCTCATGATACAACTAGTCCATCCACATAATTTAAAATTAGATAGTACATTTTGTGTGTTAGGGTTACTCCCAAATGAGGGATCTCGATAATACTATTTGTTCATCCATAAAGACTTCAATTCTGTTATTATTTATAAGTGCCGAACTTAAATCATTGATGTGAGTAAAATTTTTTTTTTGTAGTAAGTATACAAGTATAATTACAAGACTTTCTATACAAAACGATTCTAATTTAGAGCAAGATGAGCATGTTGATTTGCTCTAAGAGTCGGGATCCTAATTTATCACTTTGTAAGTCTAAAATCAATCATTATTGAGAATGGTGGTAAAGGACTAGGAAAATACAATGTTTAAGAAGATTGAATTAATTATCACATCTCGAACTTTGAACCCTAGGATTGAAAATGGTAAGATCTTCTTATTTTTTAATATATCCCAAATTCATTATCAGCTCAAAATGGTCTATTCTAGAGGTATTATTGTTTCATCAAAATATTGAAATATGAGTGAGTTGGTAGCATGTTGTTAGATTGAGACAAATTTATTTTGCCAATTTGTCACTCAAAAAATTGAAAAGAAATTGTATCTTTTAGAAAAGGAAATAAATAAGAGTCATCAAAGTGTAAGAATGGTGTCATTGCACTTTTGAAATAAATATGGATGTATGAAAGTTTAGGTGTCCTAAACATAAGACTTAATTCGAAGGGAAGGATAAACTTTTTTTGTTTGTATAAGTTTTGAATAAGATATTATAAATGTTTATAATTACTTTTTGAAGTTAAATTCGAGTGCAAATATTCTGTTTCAATTTGTTTCAAAACGCTAGTTATGTTAATTCCATTTTTCTTTTTGATAAAATTTTTATTCGTCTTTCCTTCATATTGTTTTTTTTAAAAGTATTTTCCACTCATGAGACATATACTGGAACCAAAAGAAATATAATTTATGAAAAACTATTACAATTTGTGGCATAGAAGTTTAAAACATGATTAAAGAAAAACTCCCGTAACTTGAGACATAAAATCTTTGGAAATATCTACAAAGAAAAGTTGTAGAGGTTAGTAAATAAAATATTTTTTGTATTTAGATTTTTTAATCTTAGGATGTGTGGATTTGCAATAGAGCAAAACATATCAAACATATCAAGAAAAGATGCCACAATGAATATGGAGTTTTTTAGAGATAATGCATATAGACACATGTAGACATTTTCTCTCTAATGTTTGATAGACAGAAGTATTTCATCACTTTCATATATGATTTTCATGGTATGGATGCATTTATCTTCTACATGCAAAGTCTCTAGGTTTTTTCAATTATTGAGGTACTTCTTGTGGAGACGAATAGGTAAAAAAATGAAAATTATCAAATTTGATAGAAGTAGTGTCATGAAAAATATTAAGAGTCAGGCCTAAACCCACACCTATTTCCTTAACGTCTTAAAAAATTGTGTAGTAAAACTCTTAAAGGCAATGGTTTATATCTTAAACCGTGTTACACGTAAGTGGTCTCAAATTTGAGTTGTGGATTAATATTGTAACACCCCATTCCCAAGGGTTAGGAGTATCATGTAATTTTCATAAAATATAACCCGGCAAGAGATCTTATATTTAATAACATAAAATTAACATTTATTTCACAAAAAGAATTGTCTAATAAAATGTCATCCACAAATATTAAATGAATAAACTTAATAAAATTTGTGTCATAAAAGTAATTTTATTCTAGGAAGTCTGAAATTAAATCAACTGCTCCTTCTAATCCTGGCCTACCTACTTGTGTTCAGCATCCTCACTTAGATGGTTAAAAACATAAACTAAACTGAGTCGAAGACTGATGAAGAAATCCATCACAACGTAAATGTAATAAATATAAGATTTTTCATGCTAAGAGCTTAAGTCATTATTGTTCATGCTGATACTTATGTTATGCATGAGGGATTTATCTGAATCAACTGACTGATTTGACTGACCAACACATTTAATCATGTGTGTAAGGTTGTGCACCGGCCACACATCTCGTTGCAACAAAGGGAGCCATTGATAGTATTCTGTCATTCTATGGTGGACCACGTTTAAGTCAGTGGTTTGCAAATCCACCCTGAAATTGTATTGGTACCATCCATTTGAATGACTATCTAATTAAACTGATCTGATCTTATATTGTACTTGAACTTAAGATATCTTATATGTAATATATGACGTGAAATGCATGATATACATACTGATATAAATAACTATAAATTTTTTAATCTAAATATGATACTAAATGACATGATCATGTGTTGTGCTTAGTGGCATGATTGCATATGACATGAGTGGTACATAAAAAAAGGCTATAAAAGAACTGGCTAGAATAATAATTTCTATAAGCTGAACTGCGATGATCCTAATTTGTGATCAAATTACTTACCTCGTATTGCAACTTCCCAAATCCCACTTTGTAGATTGTTTCCTATACGAATATCATATGTCGCTAATTTCCTAAAAAAAAATGTCGTGAAGTTCTATTTAATTAAATTGATGTCATAGAGAATAATTTAATAGGAATAATTTAACAAATATTTTGATATATGGTAAAATTAAGAAATAATAATATGATTAAAAAGTCACAACATATTCCTTTATTTTCCAATTAATAAAAGAGCATAATAATTTTATCAAAATCCAATAAAATAAACATTGAGATTCATTCTACTAATCAAACTTAATTATAATTCAAATTCAAATCCTTGTAATTTATTATCGTGATCAAATCATAAATGAACGCTTAATATAATTTAAAATGTATACAAGGTATAAGTGTTAACTATATGTAGCAAGGACCAAATTAAAACAAAGTCAACATATTACACCTATAAGTAAAAATAGGCCGACGTAAAAAGATCCATTTTAAACACATTTTTTCATGCCCACACAAAAGCTAAAAACGTACCACTCCAAAGATTTCAAGAGACTTTTTACAAAAGCTGAAAAGTGGAGTAAAAAAAGTTGGAGGGAATTATTTTGAAATAATCAAAAAGCTTGTAGGACTTATGGGAAGGCTGATACAATACGAAAGCTCAAATGACAGTTTTGTAATTAACTAATAAGCATAAAAGGCTTTATGGAAAAACAGAACTAAGATAGAAATGGTGATACATGTCAAAACCAAAAGGGCAAAACTGGGATTACACAAACAATGAAGCTTCAGCTTCTAGAGACTTTTTATGGAAGTTAAAATATATTGTGTGAAGGGTAATTTGGTGATATGCAAATAGGTGCAGGGCTTTATTGGACAAAGCTTAAATGAAAGTGAAGGAGATCCAACACAAATGCACGAAACATAAAGAGACGAACACTGGAGAAGAAAGGCATTGAAGGAATCAATGAGGTGCTTGGGCTTACTGTGAGAGAAAGAAAAAGTCATGCGATGAAGGATCTGGGTGGCTAGATAGAGATCAACGACGACAAAGCTTCGGAAGCAGAGAAATATTGTTAGACCGAAGAAAATGATGGTGAATAGAGATATCAGCGTGGTCTTACCGAGAGGATGCTAGAGTGCAATAGTGGTGGCTAGCAGTTGTAGATCAACAGTGACATAAACTCTGAGAGATAAGTGGGATCTGTGCCATTAGCTCGAGAAAGAGAGGGTCAAAACGGAAGAGAGTGTTTTTGATAGTTCAGCTCATCGAGATAAGCCATGCAGTATTGGGTTTGGTGAAGATCGAAGGCGACGTAAACACTATCAGAGGCCTCTATTTGTGGTGAAATACCGAGATAAGAAAAGAATAAAGATACATTTAGCCTTGATGGTGGTTATAGATAAGGAATTAGGAGTAGGAAGTGTGTAAATCGAAGAGAACTTACCATGAAAGAGATGGGAAGCAACGATGTTGGATGTTGATCTACGCTAGTCACGGCTGGGGTCTCCTTCCTATGGGGTGGTGAAGAAGCACAGTGGGAAAAATATATAGATGGAGATCATAGTTTGACGTGTTTAGGCCGGAGTGGTTCTAAGAATTTCCGGTGAGAGGGGGACTCGATATGGTCAAGAGATTAGTGGGATATGTGTGGAGGAAGTGGTCTTAGCATTTTGAGTCATGGTGGAAGTGTAGTTTGAAATAAACACGTTTTAAAACACAAAGAAGTAAAAATTTTGACAAACTCTTAATTCGTAATTAATAATTGATAAAATCTTTATGAAACAACTGAAATAAATAAATAGATAAATACTTTAAAATAATGAAAATAATAATAATACAATGGGCTAATTTTGAGAGTCGATCCACAATCATCCATGCTGCATCCTGACTTTCTAGCGCCTTCGGAAACTTGGAAACAAAGTCCATCCTAATCTCATCCCAAGTCCACACTGGTATAGGGAGTGGCTGAAGTATACCTGAGGCTCTCTGATGCTCTACTTTGACTTGTTGACATGTTAGACATTGTGCTAAAAAAGTCACTATCTCTTGCTTCATCCCATTCCACCAAAAGTGTTGTTTTAAATCCCGATACATCTTGGTGCACGCCAAATAAACTGTGTACAGTAAACGATGGGCTTCTCTCAAAATCAAATCTTTGATTACTCTATCATTGGGTACACATAATCTTCCCCTAAATCTCAGGGTGCCATCATCTGATACTAGATAATCAAGTCTCTTACCTTCTGATATTTCTTCTTAATCCTCATCAGGTCTCTTACCTTCTGATACTTCTCCTTTAATCCTCATCAATTTTGTATCACTAGTTTGTGTGACTTTAATTTGATCTATCAATGTTGAGCCTAAGGTCAAACTATTTAATACTGCAATTGAGTGTCCTGGATTACCCAATGCCTGCTAGCTCCATGTTTAGTAGTATATGCTTATAGAGAGTATACATGGTAGCCAAGGTATCAGAGGATGACTTTTGACTAAGTGCATCTGCTACAACGTTTGCTTTGCCATGATGATAATTAATACTGCAATCATAGTCCTTTAGAAGTTCCAACCACCTACGTTGTCTCATATTCATCTCTTTCTATGCGAAGCAATATTTCAGTGAAGCATCGCTATATATAACAAATCCTCCATCACCCGAGGGAACTGTAAGAATTGGTGCCGTCACTAGTCTTTTCTTCAATTCTTGGAAGCTCTCCTCACACTCATATGTCCATAAGAATTTCTCATCCTTTCTTTTCAACTTTGTCATAAGAGCTGCAATACTAAAAAACCCTTCTACAAATCTTCTGTAGTAACCAACAAGGCCTAAGAAACTTCATACCTCATTAACATTACTAGGCTTGGCCCATTTTACCACTGCCTCAACCTTTGTCGGGTCTACTGAAATTCCTTTTGTTGACACCACATATCCCAAAAAGGTGATCTCTTATAACTAAAACTCGTATTTCTTAAATTTTGCATACAACTTCTCTTCTCTTAGTGTCTCAAGGGAAATCCTCAAATGCTCCTTATGCTCTTTGCTACTCCTAAAATAAATGTGAATATCATGGAAAAATTCTATCATAAATTGATCTAAATAATCCTTAAATACCCTATTCATAAGATCCATGAAAGCTGCGGGGACACTAGTTAAACCAAAGGGCATAACAAGGAATTCATAATGTCCATACCGTGTCTGGAAAGTCGTCTTCTGCACATCTGTCTCCTTAACCTTCAACTGATGGTATCTGGATCACAAATCTATCTTGGAAAAGACTTATACTTCCTAAAGTTGATCAAATAAGTCATCTATTCGTGGTAGAGAGTATATGTTCTTAATAGTTACCTTATTTAACTCCCTGTAGTCAATATATAGAATCGCATAGACTCATCATTCTTCTTCACGAAAAGTACTGGAGCACCCAACAGGGATAAACGGGGGTGTATGAAACCTTTTTCTAGTTACTCCTGTAATTGATCCTTGAGCTCCCTTAACTCAATTAGAGCCATTCGATAAGGTGCTTTAGATATAGGCACTGTTCTTGGAGTGAGATCAAACTACACTTCCCTATCCTGTGGTAATCCTGAAAGATCATCGGGAAACATGTCTCTAAATTCTCTAACTACTTTTATGTCCCCAACCTTTAGCCCATCTACTAGTGGTAAGCCAAACTCGCTAGAAATCCCATGCACCCTTATCTCAATAATCGGGTGGCCTGCATTGCTGAGATTACATGAGGGGGGGGGGGGGGAACTTTCTCGTGATGACTGGTAACTAAACTCCTCTCCATCTGTGGATTTAAAGACTACTCTCTTATTAAAACAATCAACACAGGCACAATTCTTGGACAACCAGTCCATTCCCAGAATCACGTCAAATTCGGACATATTAAATACGATTAAGTTTGCAGGTAGAATTTCCCTTGAATCTCTATTGGACACCCAATTAGAACATAATCGCAAATGATATACTTTCCTGAGGGTGTAGAAACAGATATACTAGATCCTAGTGGCTCAGGTAACTTCTCAGTCAAAGGTGCATAGTGATTGGAAATGAAAGAATGAGTGGTACCATAATCAAATAAAATTGCGGCATGACATGAAAATAATGATAATGTACCTATATGAATGTCATAATGACTTAGAGCTATCAAGATCATATCATTTATTCATCATACTATATACTTATCTAAACTTAGGATAAGGAAAGGTACCTGTGACTACAATGTTCGATGCCGCACATCATCAATAGTGAGGGAATATACTCTTGTCGTAGCTGTCATCTTCTGGCCTACGCTCTTTCTTGGTTCCCTAGTTCTCTTTATTGGGCAGTCCCGAGCTAGATGGTTCGACTGCCCTCACTTGAAACACACGTTCAGGCCATACATACACTTTCCCATATGTCTTTTCCCACATGTTGGGCACGTGGGGTAAGTTTGTCCTGCTGGTGGTTGCCCTTGATGGTTCTCGTTGTGTGGTCTCTTGTCCTTATGCGACGCTAATTGGAGTTGTTGCTGTTGTTGCTGGCGCTTCCTCTGATTGTTGTAGTCAATGTACTGTTGAGGTCTTCTTCAATAATGGTAGCTCGGGTGATTGTCTCCATGAAACTTCGAATCCTGAGACCATGTACACGTTCTTGAATCCTATGATCCAGTCCGCGCTTGAACTTTTCAGCTTTCTTTTCCTTATATGAAATTAAGTAACTGGCGAAACATGACAGCTCCATGAATCTCATAGCGTACTATGCTACCATCATCGTTCCTTGAGTGAGGTCCATAAATTGAAGAGCTATTGATTCTCGAAGGGTCTATGGGAAAAAGTGATCTAGAAGGTTCTCTTGAAACGTTCCCAAGAAATGGGGAGTGCTTCCCCTAACTCCAATTGAATCAATGACTGTGTTGACTTCCACCACTGGTTTGCCATGTCAATCAAGTGGTTAGTGGCATATTTCACATTCTGATCATCCATGCAGTAGAGCGCTTTGAAAATCTGCTCCATATGTTCAATCCAACTTTCAGCATCCATGGAATTCAATATGTCGTCGAAAGTAAGGGTGCTAGTGGGCAAATTGTTCCAAGGTACAATCGACCTGTGGAGCTCTAGATGTCGTAAATTGGCCACTAGCCATTGATTGGAAGAATTGGGTCGCAGTTATGATGAAAGGGTTTGGGTTATCATTCTAGCTAGATCTAGAAGGTCCCTCTCGATTTGGGTGATTTCTAGTGCCGAGGGCCATGATCTACGTCAAGATGTTCTAATAACAATTAACTAGTATTTGATAAGAATGTAAAATAATGGCAATAAAAACTACATTTATGGTTCTAACTAGTAAGAGAAATCTCAATTACTCTCGAGTAGGCCAGGAGCATCCTAGGTAACCTAACTTCAAAATTATTTCTAATTTTTTTTTTTAAAAAAAAGTCTTCAGAATTTCTTGACTGGCTCTAATACCAAATTGTAACATCCTTTTCCCAAGGGTTAGGAGTGTCACATAATTTTCAAAAACTATAACTTGGCAAGAGATCTCATATTTAATAACATGAAATTAGCATTTATTTCGTAAAAAAAAATTATAGATTTTATTATTGTTATTATATCTTAATACTACCTTCCACGTGTGAATCAAACTCTTTTTTAATAAGTGGATCCAATATGTGAAGTATTTAATTGATAAGGTAAGGTGTAGAGTGAAAGTTCAAATCAGTATATCATATTTGCAGTGGTAGAACTATGAAGGGGCAGGGGGCCATGGCGCCCCCAAAAGTTTGAAAAAAAAAATACATGTTAATTTTTTATGATTTAATAGCATGATATTAATCTCATCTTATATTGACCCATTCTCTAAAAATTATCTTAGCCCCCTCTACAAAATTTGTTTTGATCTTATAGTACATATTGTTCTTTTGTCTTGACCCTTTCCTTCTTGAGCTAATGGCACATATCCCACATATCTCTCAGAGTTTATGTTGTTGTTGATCTCCAGCCACTAGCCACCACTTTTACACTCCGGCATTCTCTCGGTAAGACCAAGCCGATATCTCTATTTTCCTTCACCATCATTTTCTTTGGTCTAACAATATTTCTCTGCTTCCGAAGCTTTATCATCGTTGATATCTGTCTAGCCACCCAGATTCATCGTCGCATGGCTTCTGCTTTCTCTCATGGTAAGCTTGAGCACCTCACTAATTCCCACGATGCATTTCTTCTCCAATGTTTGTCTCTTTATGTTTTCATGCATTTGTGTCGGATCTCCTTTACTTTCATTTAATCTTTCTCCAATAAAGCCCTGCACCTCTTTGCATATCACCAAACTAACATTCACACAATATATTTTAACTTCCATAAAAAGTCTTTAGAAGCGGAATCCTCATTATTTGTGTAATATTGTTTTTGCCCTTTTGGTTTTGACGTGTATCACTATTTCTATCTTAGTTCCGTTTTTCCATAAAGCCTTTCATGCTTTTTAGTTAATTACAAAACTACCATTTGAGCTTTTGTCGTTTATGAACCATAAGTCCTGCTAGCTTTTTGATTATTTCAAAATAATGCCCTCCAACCTTTTTGACTCCACTTTTAAGTTTTTGTAAAAAGTCTCTTGAAATCTTTGAAGGTGGACGTTTTTAACTTTTGTGTGGGCATGGCAAAATATTTTGAAAATGGGTTTCTTTATGTCGGCCTATTTTTACTTACAGATGTAATATATTGACTTGGTTTTAATTTGGTACTTGTTGCATATAGTGGACACTAATACCTTGTATACAGTTTAAATTATATTAAGTATTCGTTTATGATTTGATTATGATAATAAATTACAAGAATTTGAATGTTAAGTATAATCAAGTTTAATTAAAGAATGAATTCCCAATGTTTATTTTATTGGATTTTGATAAAATTA
The DNA here is from genome assembly GCA_961763995.1 of Juglans cinerea. Classification (NCBI taxonomy): domain Eukaryota; kingdom Viridiplantae; phylum Streptophyta; class Magnoliopsida; order Fagales; family Juglandaceae; genus Juglans; species Juglans cinerea. Next base: position 43,079,807 of record CAUIVZ010000001.1, on the reverse strand, counting down.
TTATGCTATATTATTAATTGGAAAATAGAGGAATATGTTGTGACTTTTGAATCATATTATTATTTTCGAATTTTAGCATATATCAGAATAGTTATTAAATAATTCCTATTAAATTATTCTCTATGATATCAATTTAATTAAGTAGAATCTCACGACATTTTTTTTAGGAAATTATTGACATATGGTATTCAATATAGGTAACAATCAACAAAGTGAGATTTTAGAATTTTTTATACAAGGTAAGTTATTTGATAAAAAATTAGGATAATCACAATTGAGCTTTTATAAATTATTATTAGAGTCAGTTCTTTGATAGCCATTTTTTTTGTACTACTGATGTCATATGCAAGTATGTCACCAAGCACAACACATGATCATGTCATTCAGCATCATATTTAGATTCAGAAATTTACAATTATTTATATTAGGATGTATATCACATATTTCACGTAGCACAAAACGCGTAAGCTATCTTAAATTCAAGTGCAATATAAGATCATTTCAGTTTAATCAGATGACCATTCAAATGAATGATACCAATAAAGTTTCAGGGTGGATATACAAACCACAGACTCAAGTGTGATCCATATAGTTTGCAAGAATACTATCAACGACTCCCCTTGCTGCAGCGGAACGTAGGGCTGGTGCACAACCTTACGGTTAAGTGTGTTGGCCAGTTAATAAAGTCAGATCAGTCAGTTAAATCATATCAGTTAATTAATTCAAATAAATTAGTCATGAATAGCATCGACATGAATAGTTATGATTTAAGCTCTCAGCTTGAAAATTCTTATGAAAAATCTTATATTTATTACGTTTACGTTGTAATAGATTTCTTACCCAGTATTTGACTCATTTTAGTTTATGTTTTTAACCACCTAAGTGAGGATGATGAACATAAGCAGACAGGCTAGGATTAGAATGAGCAGTTGATTTAATTTCAAATTTTCTAGAATAACATTGCTTATGTGACACAACTTTATTCATTGAATATTTTTTAAAGACGATTTATTAGACAATTGTTTTGGGAATCAGTAATGATTGCACAATATTCTAATTACGATAGTGAGAATTATACTTTCTTTTTGGAATTCTAACCAAAGTTGGAATGTCTATAACTTTATACGGACTTCAAGTAGAGATGTGAAATATGTTTTTAGAATTCTAACCAAAGATTTTCTCAGTCCACAAAATTGTAACTGAACAGTTTAAAATATGCGATAGGAAAGCCTTTTATCTAGAAGTCTAATTGTATTAAATTGAGATAAAAATAAAAAATTGAATAAAATATAATTATTATATATATTTTTTAATATTATTATTCTTTTGAGATTTGAAAAAATTGAATTGTTTATTTTGTTTTGTGTAGAAATTTAAAAATGATTAAATTAGACGAAATGAAATGGAATGTGTTGTGAAAATAAACGAGACTTGAACACGATTTGCTCGAGTACCCCATGAAATTGTTTCATTGTCTGTGAAATAGTATTTCAAAAAATTATTTTAATTTCTTCAATCCAATTTTCAAAGTGCATTTGTCCTACTATTAACGAGGAAAAATACAATTGATGTCTTCCAACTTATAATCACGGTTTATACTTTACAAACTATATCACTAAAACTAATATAATGTGGCCTCAAATTTCTAGTAACACTGTTTTTAATAGCATTGCTATAGCCCTTGTCATAATTCCTAGACCAAAGCATAACACCTCCATATTTTGAAGAATTTTTAATAGAAGGTAAAACTTTGTTAGTAAGAACATCGGGAGGGATATAGCCACTCCCAGCTGCCTCCGGTGCTGCAGCCAAACCCAGAAATATTTTTCCAGCTTGAATAGTGTTCCATTGATTCCAAGAACTCTTAAGGTTGTCTGCATTGCCATGATTGTATTCACAGGGTTGTTGTAGAATTGGACCCAAACATAGTCAAATAGGCCAGTGTTTAGTGCTGCTTTTAACCAAGTGTCTGGGAATGGACATTGCGGTGCTGCTGCTAAGTAGATCTTCTTCTGTTGACTAAATCCTGATAAGGCCTTTGCGAGGTCATACCAGTGTTGGGTCGAGCCTCCTACAATAGCAAAGTCAATGCCATCTAGAACTGCATCACCTAATGGACGAGAGTCTGATAGGCCACCAAGAAAGTTGTTCCACAAGTAGTTTGCAACACTCCTGCACGGTATTAGAGTGTTTTTTTTTTCTTATCTTTCACTCGGTTAATTAAGAGGACCATCAGAGCGTATTCCCTTACATAAAAACATTTCATAATGTAAAAACTGTTGTGTTGGCATATTCAGATGACAAATCTTAATTCAATTGAGCATTAATTGGTTTTGGGAGAGTTTTAATCAAAATTGGATAGGGAATTTAAGACACATTCAGTTTGCTAGTCTCCTAAGAGACCGCAATCTTCCGAAGTCTAATTCCGAAGTCTAATATACAAGGTTTGCTCAACACTCCTCAACATCCACTAGAGTGAATGTTACGCAAAAAGTTCGCTTGATATGCATGAGAGTCAACAGTCAGTGAACTAGCGCTGAGTTTAACACGCAGAAAGTTTGTTAAAACATCTATTTATATTGTACAACATTAAGCCCCGGTTTGGATTGAAAATTCATCTCATCTGATCATTATAATTTTTTTAAATTTTTATAAAAAATATAATAAAAATTCAACTTTTTCAAATCTTAAAACAACAATAATATTAAAAAATAATATTTTAATACTATTTTATTCAATTCATCAATCCAAATGGGTATACGAGTGCCATCTGGAATTTTTATTTTTTTATTTTTTTGCTTTCCAAGGGGAATAAGGTTAACGTGTCAAACACTGCAATGTCAATGCGAAGTAAAGGGAAAAGCAATACTTGCCTGGCTTCACTGGTTGAGGAAAGAGAGTAGTTACCAATACCACTCCCAATAGAAAGCATCACCTTGATACCCTGTTTTTGGCAAGCTCTGATGTCGTTGCTCAAGCCAGTGCACCCATTTCTGCTTGGGTCACAATGGCCGGCAAGGTTCATCTGTGGAGTCTGGCCGTTGCCAAATGTTGCCAGGAAAGCTATGTTCACTATACCATAATTCCCAGTGGCGCAAGTATCAGCCAAGCTGCCCTCATTCCATTCTGGCCCCAGTACACACAGATCACGCCTGCCTTCGAGCCGGTGAACAGGGCAATGAACAAAAGGCAGAACAAGGCTAATGGGGTCTGCAACATTCGAGCCATTGTTGTGCTTTGCTGGCTTGGTGCTTTGGATTGAGAATTAATGGTGAGTGAGCTCTACTTATAATTTTATAGGCATATTGGAATATAGTAAAAAATGACTATTTTCTCCCAGTCAACACGTTTGAGGAAGAAGATTGTCTAGAAACTGTGTCAATCAAGAACGGTAGGACCATTAAACTACATAAAAAAATCCTATGCAATAAAAATGTCCTTGTCTGAGTCCCTGAACTTTCCCTCAAAGTTATCCAAACAGTACCCATACATGAGGTTTATTAAGGCACTACCTACTGCCACAACACAGAATGAGAAAATTCACGAGACACGGCCCCAACACAGCAGCGCACTACCTACTGCCACAACAGACAATGACAAAATTCACAAGGCCAGCCGAGTGAGGGCAGCAGCTTGATTTTGATAGGAAACTGCCCAAGTCTCTAGAAGTGGATGATGACGGGAAAGTCTTGCAGGAAGCATGCTAAAGGCGTCCAGATAGGTCAGAAACAAAGAACGGGCTTCGTTTGAAAAGCATATATGTTATTTTATTTTTCTCAGTATTTCACACCATAATATACTACCGTTTTCAAAGCTATCAATCATCAATATAGTATACTTCATTTTTCATTTTGTTATCAGGAGTTATTTTCATTTTTCCCCATAAACATGCCATTAATATAGAAAGCGACCGTCTCAAGGAAAAAAAAACTCAGCTCCCACCCATTAGCGGTTCAACGTACAATAATCCTAAAGATCATGCCATGGCTTTAGGACCACTCCATAGTCGAGAACTTCGTGACAACATGATATTCTTATCTTATTAAAATGTAGAGGTTATATAAAAGATTTGAATGGTAGGATGCAAAAGAGTATAACCTTATCCATACTACGTTGGAATTGTAGCAGACTCGTTTGTTTTCAGAGATGAGATGAGATGAGTTGAAATTAAAATTAAAAAGTTGAATAAAATATTATTAAAATATATTTTTTAATATTATTTTTGCTTTGAGATTTGAAAAAGTTGAATTGTTTATTTTATTTTGTATGGGGATTTATAAAAGTTGTAATGATGAGGTGAGATGAGATGAGATGAGATGTTTCCTGAAAACAACCGAGGCTATGTTAGTCTTGTTAGATATAAATCTTAGTTATGCAAGTCTTTTATAAAAAAGTGTAGATCCTATAAAAGAAAATGATTTTATTTATTTTTTTTAGTGGAATATATATATATATTTTAATTTATAAAAAACGTGCATAAGTATACTTACTTCTACGAATCATTAATTTTTTTTAAAAAAAATGATTCATATTTATTATATTAAGACATAGTGTCAAGTGTCAAAGTCCTCCATAATTTGGGTCCATATCAGTCAAAAAGGCTAGGATAGGCATTAGATAGCCCATTAGATAGCCCAATATTTAGCATGCTAAAAGCTATGATGCATAAGTTCTTGTTGTTAGTATGAACATCTCAGGTGCTGTAAAAACTTTTCTTTGGAGGGCTTGCCTTTATGGGTGTTCATCTGTTTCGACTCGGGAACCCGGTTATATTTGGACTAGAACCCGAGTTTCAAACCCGAGCCGGAACCCGGACCGGGTTGATCTCGATCTTTAAAACCCTGAAATCCAAGTTTTGGGTTGTACTCAGATTTTTTTATTTTTTTTAGGTAAAAGCAATTATTTTATTAATTTTTTTTCTAAGATGCCAAGTTCATGAGACACATAATATTTGTGTTCTAAAAATATTAAATGCATGTGAAACAAAAAAAAAAATCCAATATTCATCTATGCATGCATCACAATGCAATCCACTATATATTCCACTAATGATATTTATAAATTACACTAATTGTATTTATAAATTACATTACCAAACACAAAATTACAAGAAATGAGTTACAAAATCAGCAGGACGGTCTTCCCATCAATGATTTAATCTCACACCAAATAATAGTCTATTGTCAATTCTTGCAACCAAGAAATCAAAAAGTTCATTAACTAGTTTTGCATATTATATTCAAATAGAATATTAAAAAAGAGTAAAGAAAATGAGTATAAAAATTTATGATTTTATGTATAAAGATTGCAACACCTCAAAATGATTTTGAAATTAATGACCATACATCAAAATAATGTCAAGAAATGCACCCAAACAGTCTTAGCTAGTTAAAGGGCAGTCATAGAAAATATGCATATCAGATTCAATATCACCCAAAATAGTCCATTGTATGCTTGCAAATGTATGTGCTAGTGTTTGGCAATAATGTTTTATAACTATAAGTACAATTGATTGGGTGCATATTTTATTAATTTATGCATATTTGAGTTGAACTCAGTAGCTTTCAATGAATAAAATTATGTCACCATATTTAAAAAATAAAAAACTTCAACTAACAAATGCATAATTCAAGCAAATGCATATAATAATAAAATTTATTCTTTATTTCAAGATAGAACTTACCAAGACTCTAGTTTTTCTTCTTATATTTATTTAATTTTTCAATTTAGAACACAATTAATTATGATTATACACCATTGTCAACTTCAATTGGGTTACTTTCTTCATCACTTGGTTCATGCCAATTTTTCAAACAATAAGGGTTCAGTAACAAAAGAAATATTTCATTCCATCCACCTTGTAGTCTTTTTTTTATAAGTAAAGCAAATGAATCGAATAATCGTGTTCCCTTCCCAAGGTTACTACATGAAAACCAAACCATTTCACCAGAAAGAAATGTGTTCTAGGGCTGTACAGAAAACCGGCAAACCGACCGGGACCGACTCAAACTGGCCACCGTAGCTCAGAACCGGCCGAAACCAGCAGGGAACCAGTCGGCTGTCGGTGGTAAATTATCAAAATCGGCGTCGGCCGGTTCGGTCCCAGTTTGAACCAGCCAAAACCCTTAAAATCGGACGACGTCATATATATATATTTTAAATATATTCATTCATTAAACAGCGCCGTTCCAAGTAGGGCATATTATCCCCTAGCCCAGTTCCTTTCCCCCTCCCTCTTCTCATTCGATTTTGACTCTTTGAGTGCACCATGACGCCGTCCACTGACTCCACTCCACTCGAGTGACCAGTCCAGGCTCGGGCTCCAGCGACTCCAGCCACTCACGGCTCACCGACGCCCAGCGGTCCACCTTCTAGCAGCAACGCAGCCTCCACCGCTTAACGTTCCTCCGGCAAAGGGCGCAGCCCGAGAGCCTCCATTCTATTTTTTAGGTATGATTTTGTGAGATTTACTTATTTTTTGATAAGTATTTTGTGAGATTTATGAGTCTGATTAGTTATTAGTGATTTTCTTGAAATTTATTTTTTGATAAGAGATTAAGAGGACCAATTGGTGGATTAAGGTTTGTGTTTTCTGGTTTGGTATTCCAATCTAGGGTTAGGGATTGTGTTTTCTAGTTTCAGATGATTGAAATAGTGAATCAATTTGATGAAGATTGATGGTATTCCAATCTAGGATTAGGGTCTATGCAATGTGCATTCATGCCTCAAGGATTGAAGATGTTTGTGACAGTTTTGTTGATTGACAGTTTTGTTGAAAATAAAATAATTTGTGATATTTATTGAAAGTAAAATTTATGATGTGTTATAAATAATTTGTGATGTTTGTTGACAATAAATGTTTATAATTTATTGAAAGTAAAATAATTTGTGTGATTTATGAGCGATCTAAAATGTAGATTAGAATCTTAGATTTGTGATGTTTACCACATTGCAAACTAGCTACTGTATAATTGACAATTGTGGTATTTTTTGTTCTTTCTTGGTTTTACATGTTAGATGGATTCTTCGTCAAGTCCAATTGATCTTGATTTGAACTCCCAAATACCAAAACCCTCGACTTCAAGTGCCCCTAATAGTAGTAATTGTCCACTTCCTAAGAAACGGAAGGGGAATGATCCATCAATTGTTTGGGATCATTTTACAAAAGTTGAGGGTTGTTCCGTAAATGATCCTAAGGCCAAGTGTAATTATTGTGACAAGATATACGCTTACCACTCGAAGAGGAACGTAACTTCAACCATGCAAAACCATCTATCTTCATGTCCCAAAAATTCTAATAAGCGTGGGCCTTTAGATAAATACCAAACAACATTGGCAGGTGAGGTATCCTCGGAGGGGTTTGGAGAGAGTGATAATTCTTTAAGAAATCTTGTAACCCATAAATATAGTGAGAAGGTTGTGAGGATGGCGCTTGCGGAGATGGTAATTCTCGATGAATTACCATTTATAATTGTTGAAGGGCAAGGATTTAAGAAGATGGTTTGGTTGCTTGAACCTAGATTTAAAGTGCTATGTCGAATGACGGTTCAAGAGATTGTATGAAACTATTTGCATCTGAAAAAGCCAAAATCAAAAAGTTATTTAAAGATGGGGGAATGGGGATTTCATTAACTACCGATACGTGGACATCGGTACAAAATCTTAATTATATGTGCCTAACTGTCCATTTCATTGATAGTTATTGGAAATTGAGGAAGAAAATTATTAATTTTTGTTTAATCCCTAATCATCGAGGGGATGCCATTGGAAAATATATTGAATCGTGCCTCCTTCATTGGGGCATTGATAAGATATTTACTGTTACTGTTGATAACGCTAGCTCAAATGATACTGTAATTGCATATTTGATACATTTTTTTACGGAGAATATGTTGGAGGGGAAGTATATGCACATGAGATGTTGTGCTCATATTCTGAATCTTGTCGTGAATGAGGGTCTTAAGGAGTATGATGATGCCATTATAATGGTTAGAAATGCGGTTAGATATGTGCGCTCCTCCTTTGCAAGATTAGACAAGTTTAAGAGATGTGGAGAAAAGGAAAAAATTAATTGTAAAAAATGTTGTGTCTTGATGTGCAACTTACATGATGTTGGAGGCTGCTGGCAAATTTGAAAAGGCTTTTAGGCGAATGGAGAGTGAGGACTACAATTTTCTTTCTTACTTTAAGGATGGAAACATTGGACCTCCTAGAGCTGACGAGTGGGAGACAGTGCGGGTTTTTGTGAAATTTTTGAAAATATTTTATGACGCCATTTGTCGATTTTCTGGTTCTTTACATGTCATGGAAAACACAAGTTTTTTGGAGATTTGTAGGATCCAAAAAGAGTTGGTTAGACTCTGTGAGCGTGAGAATACTTGTTTGATGAGCATGGCCATAAGCATGAGAATAAAATTGGATAAGTATTGGGGTTCATTGGATAGGATGAATTTGTTGTTGTTGATTGCAGTTCTCCTTGATCCACATAGTAAGTTGGGGCTTCTTACTTTCACTTGAAAAAATTTATGATCACAATTGAGTAGAAGATTTGTTGTCAAGGGTGAGACAATTATTATTAGACATGTATGCGGAGTATAATGCTATGTTCGGTTCTTCCTTGAGTAGCAGAGAACATGTTTCCCCTCCGTCATCTGCACTTCCAAATGATGCATAAGACAATCATGAGTCACAACTTTTTTATGAGTGGTTGCTAGCATCGACTGCCTTTGCTAGCATTGACTGCCTTTGGATCTACAGCTACCAAAACAGAGATTGACCGGTATTTATCAGATGGTTGTGAGGCATTCAGTCAATCTTTTGACTTATTGAATTGGTGGAAAGTGAATGAGCCTAACTATCCTATACTTGCGAGAATTGCACGAGACGTGTTAGCCATGCCTGTTTACACAGTTGCATCAGAGTCCGCATTTAGTACTGGAGGTCGGGTACTTGATCTTTTTCGGAGTTCCTTGTCTCCGAGGACTGTTGAGGCACTTATTTGTACTCAGAATTGGTTGCAACATCCATCAACGCCAATTGATATTTGAGACTCCATGGATAATGTTGAGAGCTTTGTAGTAGAATCTGATAATGTGTTTTTCTCATTCAATTTCCATATTCATTTATTTTTATAATTTAATTTTTTTTCATTATCCTAATTTATTAATATTGATTATTTGGTGTTTTCTTATAGAGTAAGGAGCATCATACATCACAACTATTGATGATTGAAGAGTCGAAGACGACAGTTGAAGAATAAAGATTTTTTGGGTTTTATTCAAGAACAATTGTTATTTGTTGCTTAAGATAATTTAGTTTTGTTTGTAATGTGAATTAAACATCTAGTGGAGTTTTTTTTTTTATCTAGTAATTAGTAATTTAGTATGTAATATAATAAGACTATAAAATATAAGTAGTATATATGTAGTAGTTTTTAGTTACTAATAATATATACATGGCATGATTAAAATTAAAAAGAAATTGAATAAATAAATAAATCAATTTTAAAAATTCTGCAAAAAAATTCTAAATGTAGATGATCTTGAATAACAAATTGAGCCCAAAAAGAGGTTGAATTGGGTCTTAAAATGGCCCAAACAGAGTGGCTCAAACCGGCCCAAAATCTGTGGCCCAAACCGACCCAAAACCGATGGACCAGCCGGTTTCTCCCTCATGATCGGTCGGTTTCGGTCGGTTTGGTCTCTCCAAACAAACCAACCTATCGGTTTGGTTTTGGGCCTATCGGTTTCGGTTTGGGCCCAAAACCAAACCGATAGGCCAGTTTTTCAGCCTTAACGTGTTCCATCTATCAGCTTGTAGTCATCATGCTTCGCAAAGAACATTTTCAACAAAAATGAGCGGAAACCCACCCTTTGACTTGGTGGAATACATAAAAGTGAACTTTTAGATAAGCTTGTTTGGGTAAGCAAAATTAAAACGCATTTTAGGTCAAGTAATATTGAGATTAGAAAAAGAAGCATGAGCTAAACATCATTATCAGGCCACCAACATCTATAAAAAGCATTTGATTTTCTCTTAAATACTCAAGCAAAACAAGTCTATAAAACCCTATTCACCACCAATCACAACTAACAAAATAATAACAACAAAGAATCTAAGCTAAACAAAAATCTAACAAATACCACCACACACCAATGTCCCAAACAATCCACGAGTTATAAAAGCTCAACACACAGAGAAAGAGAGAGAGAGTGAGGGTTTCGAGTAACTGGTAGATCTGGCCAACCAAAACACTATTCACGCACTACCACAACATAATAGGTTATAGATCAACCAAAACACTATTCACGCACTACCACAACATAATAGGTTATAGATCTGGGGGACAAAATAAAACCCAAAAATATTTTAAAACCCAAAGGCCCCAATTTTTTTTTTCCAAACTCCACCCAGAAACACAACTAATTTAAAAAGAAAATCTAGAAAAATCAAAGATACAACATCCTAAAAACCATTTCTTCCAAATAGTAACAAATCTTCATTATATATATATATGTTGTTGGATAAAACATATCTAAACAAATCTAAATAGATCTAAACAAATTTTCCAAACAATAATAACCCATGGCTCTAGCATTTTGCAGCTAAATAGATCTAAACAGATACTGCTCAAATATTCAAACATATATAACCCATAAAAATACTCCTCAAACATTCTAAAAAAAAAAAAAACCCAAAATCAACAAAGGGAGAAACAAAATAGAGGGGAGAAAGAAAACATACCCAAACATAAATCTGTTCTAATCTCTTGGATCCCAAACTCAATCACTTCCGCCGTTCGACATCGCATATAACATAGAGAGAGATAGAGCAGATGAGAGAGTGATTTAGGGAGGGGCTAGGGCATCGTAGACGCAGACGCAGGCGCAAAGCAGAGCGAGAGAGAGGGAGAGAGAGAGTAGATGGGAGTTGAGTGTGATTCAGAGGGGGGGGGGGCTACTGCTCTAGGGCATTTGCTTAGGTTTTATATCTAAACCTGGGTACCGGGTTTAAAACTAGTATCCGGGTGTCAAAACTCGCATCCGGGCTGGATGGGCCCAGGTTTTAAAAAGCGGGTACTGGCCAGAGTGTATTCGGCGCCGGGTTTTTTCCCGGTCCGGATGAACAATCTTACTTGCCTTAATGGCCTACCTACTCGAGCCAAGCTAATGAAAAGGAAGGTCATTGAGGACCTTGCCTGTCCAATTTGTAAGCTGCAACCAGAATTTGTTAAGAACATTCTCTGTGAGTGCCCTTCAATAAGGGACGTTTGGGCCCAGGTATTAGGAAATTGCAAAAAGCAAGCCCTCACTATTTGCATTTCAAAGATCTTGGGAAAGGCTTTGTTGAGACTCTGAACCTGAGGAACTGATATCTTTTTGGCTTATATGGAAAAAGAGAAATGTTATGGTCTTCAAGGAGCTTTTTATACCCAGAACCAAGGTTGTCCAGCAAGCTATGTAGTGGAGGAGTTACAAAAGATTTCTCAGCAGAAGAAGGTTCATGCAATCAACAGACAACAACACATAGAGTGGGACGCCCCACCTCAAGGAAGGTTAAAGTTGAATTGAGACACGGCTCTTAATAAAACAACTAGTGGGAGTGGGTACAGTTATTAGAGTCTGGGAAGGAAAAGTGTTAGCCACCCTTAGAATGCAACATGATTTGTTCCCTGATCTTTTAATGGCAGAAGCTTATGCTACACTTCAGGCATCCTTATTTTGCAAGTCCATTGGCTATCGAGACATCATCATGGAAGGGGACTCTTTGCAGGTTGTGTCAGGACTTAACTCTTCTACAGACACCTTCACCTACATAGGCCAACTGATAGCAGAAACAAGATCAACCCTCAACTCCTTTGCTTTTTGGTTACTAAGGCACACTATAAGGGCAAACAATTATGTTGCTCATGCCTCAAGTAAGGATGCTCTTAGCATCCATGGTTATAATACTTCTTTTGATTTTGTCCTACATTGTATACAAACTTTAGTTTAATTATTCTCAATACATGATATGTTTTCTTCAAAAAACAAAAAACAGTATGATTTCTCTTCATATTCACTTCGGTGCACGTCTCACAGTGCCGCTATTTCTGCAATATTATTATATGATTTAATATCGCTTGCAATTTATGTTCACAGATCATGTAATGTCAAGCCGAATACAGTTTGTTAAATTAGATGGATCAGATTTTCAAATCTTAATATGATCCATTTAAATAATCGGTTGTGTCGAGTTATCCTTTTTGATCAATTTAATAATTAATTAGAAATTGGTCAATACGACATGACTCATTTTTATTTGTTTCATTTAAAGGGGTTGAACTAACCCGCATGACCCATTTGACTTGATTAGCACAATTTTACATTAAAGTTAAAATCTATATTTATTAATAACCACAATATTTCCAAAAAAATAATAAAACTACATATTAAAAAATATCAATATGTTTCAGATTTTAACCTACAATAAAATCAATATTACAAGCCCAATAATAACAAATATGTGCATAGGTCCAGAACTACAGTCCCAACAATAAAAATATAAGCAAATTGAAAAATACCAATATTACAATCCAACAATAATGAAATTATAATTTTAAAATAAAATTTAAACGAGTTATTGCGTATTGACCTGTTTATTATTCGCGTCTTAACGAGTCAACCTATTTTGACATGAATCCATTTATATCAAACTTAAACTTGCTAATTTCGTGTCGTGTTTATATTGGGCTCATAGATCGTGTCATATATTGTCGTCCTTACTAGGGGTGAAAATCGAACTGGTCGGTTCGGTTTTAGTCCAAAATCGAAATTGATCGAGCAGAAACTTTACACCTCCAAAGTCGACCGAACTGGCCATAGTGAGGGGCAAACCAGCTAGACTAGTTTCATTCGGTTTTCAGCTGATTCAGCAGTTTAGAGGTCGGTTGGGCCTTTTTTAGGATTTTTGTTTACCCTATGTCTAGATTATTTTGGGCCTTTTCTTTGTTTTAGAAATTCTAATTTCATGTAGTGGGATTTTAAAGCCCATTTGTAATATTAAAGTTTCATTTTAATTTTAATATCATTTATAATGTTAGGTTAAAAAAAATAAATTAGAAATAGTAAAATAGTAAATAGTAAGTACATATTCATATGCTAGATAACTGAAAAATAAAAACAACTCCATTAAATGTTTAATACACATTATAAATAAAAACAAATTTTCCTAAGTAACAATGAAATTAAAAAAACACAAGATAAATAAAATGGCAACGGTTCTTGTCATCTTGAGTCTTCACTCTTTCTACTTCATAGTTCAATTTTCAATAGTTGTGATGTTTAATTGTGCGCCCAACTCTATATAGAAACATCAATAAGAATAAAACATGAAATATTAGTGAACTTGGATGATTAAAAATACTAAGAATAAATTATAAAAACAAATGAAAGTTGAATTATCAAAACATTACTCGATTCTACCAAGAAGCACTCCACATTATCTATGGGTACTAAAATATCATTTGGTGTTGATGGATGTTTCAACTAATTGTGAGCACAAATAAGAGCCTCAACGGTTCTTGGAGCCAACGAATTCCAAAAAGGATTAAGTACAAGACTTCTCGCACTAAATGTTGAATTGGATGCTATCGTGGAAATAGGCATGGCCAACAAGTATCGTGCAATCCTCGCAAGTATAGGATAGTTAGGCTTATTAATTTTCTAACAAATCAGCAAGTCAAAAGATGGGCTGGGTGCCTCACAATCATTTGATAAATAACTATCTCACACTCGACACCAAGTGGAAACTAAGAAGCCTTAACTTGCTACTTGGATCAAGCACAACTACAATCAACATCAACAAGTTCATCCTATCTAATGACTTCCAATACTTAGTATATTTCATTTTCATGTTTGTGGCTATACTCATCAAACAATGATTATCACTTTGGCTCAGACTAATCAGCTCGTTTTGGATTTTTTAAATCTCTAGAAAATTGGTATTGACATTTTCATATAAAGATCCAGAAAATCTCATAGTAGCATCATTTAACATTTTAAAAAATTTATAGGCACCTATACTGTCTCCCTCTCCCCAGCTTTAGGAGGCCCCATGTGTCCATCACCAAAGTAAGAGGAAATTGTAATCTCCACTCTCTATTCGACCTAAAGCCTTATCAGACTTCTCAGCCGCCTCTAACATCATGTAAGTTAAGTTCCATTAAGTTGGTACATCAAGAGACAACATTTTCTTACAATCAATTTTTTCTTTTTTTGCATATCTCTTAAAATGATCTAATCTTGTAGGGGAGGAGTGCACATATCTAACCATATCTCTAAACATTGTGATGGTTTCATTACACTCATTCAAACCCTCATTCACAATAAGGTTCAAAATATGAGCACAACATCTCAAGTCCTTATACTTTCCCCCAATACATGCCCTGTAAAAAACTACTTAAAATATGAAATTGCTGTATCATTTAAGCTAATATCAACAGTTATAGTAAACATCCTAACGGACCTCCCAATAGTATCTCCTTGATGAGTTGGGATTAAATCAAAACTAATGATTTTTTGTTCAATTTTCAATCACTATAATTAAGATTTTGTACTGATGTCTATGTATTAATAGTCAATGAAATCCTTATACCACCATCTTTAAACAATTTTTTGAGCTTTCCCTTTTCTAATGCAAACAACTTCATAAAATCTCTGATGTGATGTGACACTTTAATTTGAGATTCAAGAGACATACAACTTCCTAAATCCTTGCCTTTCAACAATTCTAAATGCAACTCATATGTAATTGTCATACCTGCAATTAACAATCTCACAGCTCTTCACTATACTTGTGGGTTACAAGATTCCTCATTCTATTACCATCACTATCTCCAACCCCCTCCTCGAGTGTTGCCTCACATACCAATATTTTTTAACACCTATCCAAAGGCTCGCGTTTATGAGAATTTTTGAGACATGACGACAAATGGTTTTGCATGGTTGAAGTTTCTCTTTGAGTGGCAAGCGTACATCTTATCACAATAATTACAATTAGCCTTAGGGTCATCTACATGACAACCATCCACCTTCGTAAAACGGTCCCAAACAACAACTAGTTTGAATCATCTCCCAGTTAATAGTCAGATCGTTTGAATCAAACATCAATTGGAGTTGACGAAAAATCGATCTAATATTTGAAATACATAAATAATTACAAAACATAAAAAAAAAAAAAAACCACATAACACAATTATATAGCAGCTAGTTTGCAACATGGCAAACATCACAAGTCTAAAACTCTAATCTAAATTTTAGTTCGCTCATCTTTTCACAATTTACATCAAAACAATTTCACAATACAATTAGAACATAATAAATTAACAATAACAATTTTTTTCATGCAAAACAAATACTAAACCGAACATGTAGCATACTCACAATGACAAAAACTCTTCCCATTGGACCATGTTTGCATGCTCCAAATACTCGCGTATAACCAATTGCTCCCCCGAACAGTTCATACCCCGAAAACAAAAGCATTCAGTCAAACATTATAGTCTTCCTCAAGACAATTTATAAATACTCTCTCTCGACCACTCCCAACCCCAAAAAAGACAACAGAGAATTCTCCCTTAGGTTTTTTGTTTGATGTAGAGAGAGAGAGAGAGAGAGAGAGAGAGAGAGGAAATGAGAGTTAAAAATGGATGATGATTCCATCTCTGGCCTCCTTTGTCAAGAAAGTGAGACTTGTTTGGATGACGAGTTGGTAGAGGACCGTTCATTGACTTTACGATTTACGATGAAGGTGAAGATGAGTACATGGACACGTTGTAGCACCTAGCCCATGAGGCCAAGCCCGTTTAAGCCAACTCCTATTTAAGCCATTAGGCAAAAGGAGGTGGGGGAAAAGGTGCTAAACACACCGTTTAGCCCTTAGAGTTCAGTCACCGCCACTCAAGCTTCCCATGCGCCAATGCCTCTCTTCCCCTTTCCTCTAAGTCAATTTCGCACGTTCCCCTTATTTTCCCTTACTCTATGTGCCTGATGTCTCTCAACGGTTTGCTCTGTCTCCATAACCACTCTCTCTTCCTCTCAGTGAGCCTCACTTCTCCCCAGTTACTTCTATTTATCTCACTTCTTTATCTCTCTCTCACGTCTGTTTTTCTCAAATGGGAAGAGATATATCCCTCTCGTAATTTTGACATCACCAATAGTAAATCTAATTACCAAAATGCCCATGCCCATTTTTTATGTTTCCCAAAACACCCATATAGTAGACTAGGTTTTGTGGGTTGGAGTTAGTTTTAAATGGGCTTTTTTTTAAATCAGGTTAGGTTTAAAACGAGCTTGATGTTTAAATTGGGTTTGTGGCATTTTACTAGCGATTTTAAAAGGGCTTTATTTTATTGTATTAAGAAACTAATTTATTATTTTAATTTGGGCTGTGTCTAGTATTTTTAAATTAGGCATAATTTCACTCGGATAAATATATTTGTCCATAAATTGGATTTCATAGAAAATATTTAAAGGCTTTAATTATATTAATTAGTTTTAATGTTAAAATTAGGTTTTGGTGGTAAATTGTAAGTGTTTAATCTTTTATTTTAAACACTTTAAGCCTATTATATGAAATCAATCTTTGAAAGTTTTAAATTAGATATGATAAGTAGTTGACAATGATTTTTAATATAAGTATTATTGAGTATATTTTATGAACTATTATTGTTCAAGAAATTTACGATTTCCTACTACATTATATGTTAGTAGTATTAAATTATGATTTCAAAAATAGTTTATAAATATGATTAAGTTAATTTTTAAATGTATTCAAGTTGTTTTGCCATATTTGATAAAATTAAGAATATATTTAATGATGATAGTATTTATTAGATTTCTGGTAACTAAATAATTATTAAAGCTATTTTTGTAGTATGTATAAAGTAAATGGAGAATTTTAATAAGTCCTTTTAGAAATTTAGTAACGTTTAGTATTTCATATATGTGACAATTGATATTCGTTTGGCACAGATGTGGAAAGATTCAAAAAAGCTAAAACAAATTCAAGTAAGTGGGGTTCATATGCTAGACTTTACATAAAAAGAAAATGAACTGAAGTTGATTTGTGAAAAATTTACATGTTATGTTTGAAAAAGAACTATTAAAACAATCTTAGTTATGTGATCTGCATTACTCATGAAATCTATATAAAAGAGAAATTACTTTCTGACATGACTGGTGTAGATATGAGCAAAAAGTTTAGCATTCTATTTTTGAACTATGCAAAAATAGTGACTATGAAATCTGAAAAGTTGTGTTTGTTATATAAAGATGCTTCGAATATGTTTTGATTATATGAAAATGCTCTGATTTTGTTTTTGATATTGTGAAAATGATATGAACATGTTCAGTACTTTATTTTAATATGATGTGGTATCTCAAAAACCTTTGGCATGACATTCTGATTCTGTATTTGGTTTTGATTCGATGGTTCTGGTTCTGTTATATGATTGATACCAATATCTCTAATATGAGTGCACTCACTTTAGAAACAAATTGATTTTTCTGCATGGTTCTTGTGTGCACACTCGGGGCTCCAAGAATGAATAAGGAGAAAATTCACATTCTCATACTGCCTGGTTTGGCCACTGAGGATAGCGCAACCCTACCACTAACTTTAAACATGGTCTTTGATATGATATGATATGATATGATATGATAAGATGATAACGTTCAGTCATGCTATGCCAAAGGGTTTTTGAATATGAACAGTTTAAAATGTCGATCTAATGTTCTGATAACATGTTTTTTGGATTTGTATTTTGAAACTGAAATGTTTTGTTCTGCATTCTGAACTCTATGAAAGACTCATATTTATATACTAGTATAAATTCTCTGCTTACTGAGTTGCTGATAACTTACTCTTTATCTCTACAACATTTTCAAATGTTTTGGATGTTCAATTGAGAATCAAGACTAGAAATTATGTGTAAGGCTACGTGAGTATAGTCAATTACGTACAAAGAGGGCACTTTGGTTATTGGAGAATTTTACTCAATAGTTTTGTTTTGTTCTGTCGACTTGGTATTTTGGAAGGTTGATGTTTATTTTGAGATGTTGTGGTATTTAGATTAATCATATTGAAGTAGTTGATCGTCATTGAAAATTTGGAGGCTATAACTATATGGTTGAAATATAATTTTAAGTGATAATAAGTAACTCTCAGAACCATTTGGGACTGAGACATTGCACACATTTGAGAGAGAAATTTGTTATGGGTTCAAAAGAAATTTGTTAGGCATATGTAATCGACTTTATTGTCTTCAAGCAACGAGTTTGTATAAGAAGATAGCGGAGATACCAGGTCAAACTGGAAATGTTGTGACTAGTACTCATCAAGGTGCAAATTGCAAGAGTTCTATTCAAACCTAATATGTCACATGCCCATATTTCTATGGAATTATACTTGTTCAATTATTTCATTTAATTAATGAATTATATTGGAACACAAATATCTACAAATTTCATAGTGGCCAAAAATCTATTTAAGCATTGAGAGAGTTAAGTGTTCTCACCTGCATCATAATTGTACCTCTAGCCATCAGAAGACACTTAGAGGAAAGTTGATAGGGTAATCCTTTTATCTTAGTCAAGTGAAATTCTCTATCATGTTGTAATGGAGATAGGTACGTTTTCTTACTATTATTATTTAACGTCCGAGATCATAAAAAAATAAAAAAACCTAATATTTAATGTTTTAATTAAAATAATTAACATGTCGTATCAGAGTGAAAGATTTTAGATATTCTATGGTCTCGTAAAATATAATATAGATTTAGTTTAATGAACTATGTTTCAGTTTTACATGTACTACATGTGTTTTAGATATAAACTTAATGTGTATATGAATTTGTGTATTGATCATATATGTGGTCTCGACATGGTAGAGTTGAGGAGATATGTTTTGCTTTCAAGACTAAATCCAAGACTATGAAAACTTTGAAAATCTCTCATCTCATCATTACAAATTTCTAAAATTTTCATACAAAATAACAAAAATAATTCAACTTTTTTAAATCTCAAAACAAAAATAATATTAAAAAGTATATTCTAATAATATTTTATTCAACTTTTTAACTTTAATCTTAACTTATCTCTTATCTCATCTCATATCTGAAAACAAAGATGAAAGTGGTGGTCGTATGGGTCAAAATTCCCACATGTTGATATGTTGTTACGGTATGAGAGAACATTTATGTAAGGAGTCTCGGTTCAAGTGAAAACAATGAGGAAAGAGCCGTCGTATGGGTCAACAGAGGGTAGCGTGAGGCTAGCCATAGTGCCCTCGTCGGTAACCTGGGATGTGAAGCGTTGTTGATAGGCTAGGAAGGCCCGAACAAGTGGTGGTCATGCAGTTGGTTTTTGTTTTCAAAAAAATAAAAAAGGTGATGACGGTGGAGGGAGGAGGGAGGAGGCCATCAATCACATCATCGGTGCCTCGTATCTGGGATGAGTGGAGTTGCTACACAGTAGCGGCGCGGCAGGAAGGAAGTGAAATAAAAAAAGAAAAGAAAAGAAAAGTGTTCTAGTGTTGGGAGGAAGATCTCATTGACGTCTCTACAGCAGTGGTGCAAAGGACTGAAAGTCAAATAGCCATGGTGGCGCAAGGAAAAAGAGAAGAAAGAAAAAAGGGAGAAAGGAGGTGCACGTTTGCTGTAAGAGGAGGCCAGGGTTGCCTTGCCGGCGATGACCACGATTATGCTAGAATGGAGGCTGAAAATCTCAGTTGGGGTGGCGACATCGTGATGGTGAAGGAAAAAAAAAATTGGGTCAAGGTCACAGGTCTCGGGTAGAGTTTTAGACCCATTAGAACTTGGGCTAAGTTGGTGGTCTAAAAGCCCACACCAGCCTGTTAATAGTAAAAAAAAACAAAAAAGGAAAGAGTATATGGGCCTATGGGCCAGCAAAGTTTGGCCCAGCTTGAGAATTGAAAATAACAAAAGAAAAACAAAAGGTTGCGGACTAGCACTATGGGTCCGGCTGTGACCAAACTGTAAACCAAAAAAAGGATCACTGTGTGACCCAACCTGCGCATCGACCCAGGTATTGAACCGGGTCACGCATTGGGTTGACAGACCAGATCTGATTTTGACTCGGATCTAGCTGGTTTTATTATTATTATTTTAATATTATTTTTTCAAAATAAAAATATCAATTATTTGGAGTTGAATAATGGCTATTAGTTATAAAATATTTAAGTATTGTTTCTTTTGAATTTTAGTATGTGGTAGACCCTATAAATATATGAATTATTTGGAGTTGGATTATGACTATTAGTTATAAAATCTTAATTATTATTTCTTATGAATTTTATTGTATGATAGGCTATATAAATGTATGAATTATTTGGACTTGGAATATGACTATTAGTTATAAAACTCTTAATTATTCTTAATTTGTACCGATATTAGAGAATAAATTGGTTGCCCAAAAGTATAAAACCTTATTGGATTTTGGATTGTAAATATATAACTTCATAATATCATGGGTAATAATGGAAAATGATTTGTACAAAATCTGAGAAGATGTTGCTTGCCCAAAGGTAGAAAACCTTATTTGTTTTGAATAATTTAATCTGTGATATAATTAGTGATGTGGAGAGATCAATTTGTGTGTCAGAGTCCATTAACAAAAGAGGAATTTTGAAGACATTACTAGTTTATCCACTGAAGTAAATGTTTGAGAGAACAATGTGCATGTCAAAGTTCACTCCCAAAGTCAGAATTTTGATGACACTACTAGTTTATCTACTAAAGCTAATGCTCAAGAGAACAATTTGTACGTCAGAGTTTTTTTTTGAACTAGTAAACTCCATTAATAATAATTGTCCCTAGTACAATAGGCAATAAAGAGGAAAGTATAAATATGAAAGAAATACAACTAGAAAGGTAGATCCTTGCCACTATGAAATTCCAACGGTTTGTATTTTTCAAGAAAAACATCTTTACTTTCTATCAATTCTCTTTCTGAATGATAAAATCTATAGTCACTTCCGTTTTCTACATACTCAATAAACCTCCATTCCGTGGTTTACGTTTTTCAATTTATCCTCTAGTGACCTTGGGATAATCACTTGTACCTTACAACTCCACACTTTGAATTTATTTAAGTCTGGTTTATTTCCCATCCATATCTTGTAAGGTGTAAGAGGTTTTGCATTGGTTTTAACTCTATTTAATACATATGCCGCAATCAATATTGCTTCCCCCAAAAAATATGAGATCAACATATCCCATCATCGATCTCATCATATCCAATAGAAATCTATTTCTTCTTTCTACAATGCCATTTTATTGAGATTTATATGACATGGTATAAATGTGTCTTATACCATTCAATTTTTAGAAATCATCCAAAACTTCAACTTCACCCCCTCTATTATTATTCAAAACTTTAATGGGTTTACCCAAGTGGGTTTTTACTTCTACTTTATATTCTTTAAATTTCTCAATTGCCTCAAATTTATGTTTGAGTAAATAAATATACCCATATCTTGAATAGTCATTAGTGAAAGAAATAAAGTACTCAATTCCTCTATGGATTTTAGTTCTAAAAGGTCCACAAACATCGGAATGTATAATTTCAAGTAAATCTATGAATTTCCAATTTTTTGAAAAAGATTTACTACTCATTTTTCCTTTGATACATGGTTCACATATATCAAAATTAATTGAGTTTATTTGTGGTAATAATCTACTTTTACATATTCTGATCATCTTATTTTTATTTATATGACCTAATATTAAATGCTAAAAATATGCAAAATCAGTAGACATATTCAAATAATCAGAAATAGATACTTTAATAATATGAACATTCAGTACATACATATCATGATCTTGCACGATTTTCACTGATACATTACCCTTACTTATTATAACGGTTTCAAATTTAAACTCTACTATATAGCCTTTCTGATCTAGTATAGGCACTGATACTAAATTTTTACGAATACTAGGTACATATAGTACATCACTAAGTAAAATAACAGAATCATTCAATTTAAATTTACATGTACCTTGCCCCAAGATATCGTAGTATGTGTTTTGTCCATATACACTATGTGCTCTCCTGTTTGTTTATCTTTAGATTTGACAAACATATATTTGTTCCTGCACATATGTCTTATTGCTGCAGAGTCAACTCACCGTGAATTTGACACTGATTCCACTAGCATTACTTGTGAGACTATCATCATAATTTCCTTACTTTTTTGTGCTTATCCCTTATTAGGATATTGTGATTTGTAGTGCCCATTCTTCTCACACTTCAAAACAGTTTTCAGTAAATGGTTTACTTTGTTTCTTTTTTCAACCATTTCTTTTTCTTAAACTGTTTTGACTTCATCTTGTTCTATGTAGAACGCTTGTCTTGAGCCATCAATAAATTAGATGATACACTATCTCTATTCGACCTTTTCATCATTTCCCCTTTAAGTACTAAAAGTACTGGAAGCGATGTCATTGTTATTTCATTTTCATTATGTGTTAAAGAAGTAACAATATGATCCCAAGATGAAGGAAGACTATTTAGTATGGTTATAACTTACATTTTATCAGTGAAAGGATGATCAACATCATATAATTCTTTTACAATCAACTCCATTTGAAGTACATGATTGCCAATGTCATCATTCTCTTTCATACAAGTTCGGTTATACTTATCCAATAAAAACTGTATATAAGTATCTGACCTTAAATCATAGTTAGCCTCAACTGCATCCATAATTTTTTAACAATTTCATAGTCATCAAAGAGATGAATGATATGATCATTCATACAATGCAAAACTAAAGCTTTTGCCCATGCATTGTGTTCTTCCCATTTATCTTCACTTAGTTCACTACTCCCACTTCCATTCAGCCCATTTTCTACACTTTCTGATAGCTTTCGTATTGTTAATGTGTATAAGGTTTTTTCATGGGTTAGAAGAAAAGTTATGTACTTTTTCGAGGCCTGAAAATTTCTTCCATTCAGTTTTTCTATCCCCAAGGGATCAATTTTTTTCTTCATTGCCATAAATAATAAACCTTAAAAAAATCACTAACAAAAAGAATGTAGAAATAATAAATGTGTTCTATTGTAATAAATTAAATACAATAGTTCAATTATGAAAAATTAAAATTATTACAAACTTAATAGTAATAATAATCTTTGGATTTAATCCAAGGTGGCAGTCTCGAAATTCTCCTATTATATTTTAAATAATGAGAATAATGTAAGTGATACCCCGTTAACGGATTTTCACGAACTTATCTTGATGTTTCTCCCTTTTCAAAGAATTTCTGGAGATAACCTCGACCAATAGGTGCTCTGTATTGATTTGAAATGAAATTTGGAGCACAACAGCTTTTGAACGACCCAAAATACCAAATCTGGCCCGAGCTTGGTCAGAAAACTGAGTCAACCGATTCAACCAGTTCAAACCGGGTTAAGGAGAAGAAAAACGGTGGTCAACGGCTTCATCAGCGGCTCGGTCAATGGCTTGGCTCGGAGAACGGCTTGCAGCTTGGCTTGAAGGGGATGGAACATCACCATTTGAAGGCGAATTCCGTTTCACAGCATTAGCCAAAACGATACTGTCGTTTGGCACTTCTTGGGCTAAACGACTATGTCGTTTAGCCCTTGTAAATTTGTAATTTTATGAAATTTTATGGCTGAATGATAGGGTCATCTTCTTCCTCGCGCTGAGTAATTTCAGACTCTGTGAAACTTCTATCTTCACTTCCGTTTGACAAGATGGTGACCGGCTTTGAAGATTCCAATGTGCTCCTGAACAGTAACAATGGGTGTAGAAAATAAAGAACAAAAGTGAACTCCAGTAGTAGTGAGGAACTCTGGAGACCCCCAAGAACAGTAACATTGGGTGTAGAAACATTGCATGGTGCACTATTTCTTTGTCTAAAAATATGCTAATAATTCTCTTCAAAATGATAATAACTTACATGATTTTGCAGATTCTCAGTACACTCTAGGCCTCCCATTATAATTTGGAAGAGTTCTTCTTGAGGATTTGAAAGCTTCCGAAGATGATTGTAACATGCAAGTGTGGTTGTCAAACCGAGTACTTGTCTATTGATCATCTTTTCAATGAGTGAAAAAATTCCCTCAATCATGATCAGGCTCTTGATACCACTGTAGAAAAATAAAGAACAAAAAGACACGTAATTTGAACAAAATGTTAATATGGTGACACTCCTGTGAGGGTATTTGTCTCACAAGTTGGTGATAGAAAAAGAGAATTAAATACCTTCAATGTGCACCAATGGTCCCTATTTATAGGCCATGAGACACTAGTTGGTAGGGGGCACAACTATTGGTAATGCAATGGTTGGCAAAAGGTACAACCATTAAAAAGTGACACAATCTTTTGATTAAATCAAAAAGTTCTCTTGACACTTTCTAAATCATTATGAGAACCATCTTCATTAAGAATGTGTCATTTTAAAGAGTACACTGTTTAATTATCACATTCCTTAAAATTACAAGATCACGCCTATCTTAGAGCCGCTGATCAGGGCAAGCAACAAAAGGCAGAACAAGACTAATGGAGTCTGCAATTTTCGAGCCATTATTGTGCTTTGAATTAATAGTGAAGGATGAGACATATATGTATAGGCATATGTAGACTAATTATTGACTTCCCGTCAACGCGTTTGTGGAAGAAGATTGCGTGTCAAACTAGAAATGTAGTGACTAGTCACTCATCAAGGTGCATATTTAATAGAACTGTAGGGCCATAAACTTAGGTAATTAATTTAATTATATGTAACGCTAAATGTGCTTGCTTAACTTTCACTTTAAGTTCCGTTTGGTTGTTAAACTCATCTGAGTTTAACTCAGTTCAATCTAATTTTTAAATCTAATATTCAAATACCCAACTTTCAAATTACTAAACTTATATCAACTCAAAACCTCTTTATACATGAGAGTCACAACCTTTTTCAATTCAACATTTTTTTACATGTGAGACCCATAATCATTTTCAATTTCTCATAAATACATCTAAAATCATCTTAACATTTAAACACATTTAAACTCATCTTAGCTGGATCTCACAAACTCATTTTACCATCTCAACTCATTACTATTCATAAAGAATTCAACTCAGCTCAACATCTAAACACAACCAAAAGTTGCATCATATTTATAAAAAAAAAAAAAAAACCAAGTTGCATTATATTGAATATCCGAGGAGCATTAGTGGCTGTACAAACTGTGGCAGTATCCTAATCTGGAATATTAAATGCACACGTCTCTAGCCCTCTCTTGTTAAAGTAATAGATGTAGTTTCTTCTACTTATCCTAAAAATTTAAAATTTTTGTCACAAAAGAATCAGAACGTAGATACACGTGAAATATTTAATTAAATAAAAATAAACTGTAAAATTAAGTTCAAGTTCAAAATCTTTACCATAATACCATGTTAAATTATCATTTATTTCAAAAATTTAAGCCGATCGGCAGAGTTATGTTTAATAGTTTAATTTATATTCTAACGTTTCCCTTGTCTTGGCTTATAAGTTAAGAGGATGAGTACTTATTTTAATTGAAAGAGTCATATAATTTGTGTCACAGATTGAGTAACTATAATTTTTAAGTGTTTTGTGAATACGATTTTGCTTAATATCAAAGTCTATTGCAATCTATTAAGGCATGCCCCAGTGGTATGGGATTAGATTGGCTGAAGTTCAAGTCTGTTTATAAGGACTTCAAGGTAGAGAGATCAAGCATATGCTTTGACTTCTAAGTTCTAACCAAAGATCTCCTCAGTCCATAAAATTAAAACGATAATTGATTAATAAAGAAGAAAGGTTTTAGATATTAAACAAAAATGAGCTACAATTGCACTAATATTGTCAATCAAATTAAAAAATGTCTCGAATATTTAAAGAATATTGCAATTTAATAAATTAAATTGGAAGAAATTTATACAACCCAATTTAAAGAAATAAACATAAAAAATTTATGAATATTGGGCAGGAAAATTCTGTAAATTGGAAGAAATGTCTCTAGATTTTTTATTTTATAGAGATTATTTCTTTATTTATAAATAGTAGGCATTACATCCTTTAAACTGGAACATATTCAGTGGAAGCTAAACAAAATGTTCAAACATTGTTTTTAATGGCTGCGCTATAGCCCTTATCATAATTCCTAGACCAAAGCATAACCCCTCCATATTTTGAAGAACTCTTGATGGAAGGCAAAACATCACTATTAAGCACGTCGGGAGGGATGTAGCCACTCCCAGCCGCCTCTGGAGCAGCAGGCAACCCCAGAAATATCTGCCCAGCTTGAATAGTGTTCCACTGATTCCAATAGCTCTTCAGGTTGTCTGCATTCCCAGAGTATTGACAGGGTGGGTTGTTATAAAATTGGACCCAGACATAGTCAAACAGGCCAGTGTCTAGTGCTCCTTTTAGCCAAGCGTCTGGGAATGGACACTGTGGTGCTGCTGTTAAGTAGACCTTTTTCTGTTGGCTAAATGCAGACAATGCCCTTGCGAGCTCGTCCCAGTTTTGGGTTGTGCCTCCCTCGATATCGAAGTCAATGCCATCTAGAACTGCATCACCCAATGGACGGGAGCTGGATTGACCCCCAAGAAAGTTGTTCCACAAGTAGTTTGCAACACTCCTGCACAGTATCAGAGAACATCATTTTCTGATCTTTTACTTGGTGAAAGGGACCAGCAAAACATATACATTCCCTTCCAAACATCTACGCTTGAAAACAAATGTTAAAAAGAAAAACAAAACAAAAGTTCTAAGTCGGTGTAAATAGACACTAATTATGGTGGGATCCACTACAATTATCGATAAATGTGGCAAACTTCGGTGTCGGTATGTGTTTGATGCTTTGACTTTTTAACAATAGCAGTGGACTCAAAAAAATTGACGTGCTTACGTACCGACTTATAAGTAGCATTACTGAAACTTTTTAATAAAACCTCAAACTTTTCAAGTTTAAACACCAAAGAAGCTAGGTCTATGAAATATAGTGGAAAGAAGCAATGCTTGCCTGGCATCTTCAGCAGAGGAGAGGGAATAGCTACCAGCACCGCCTCCAAGAGAGAGCATCACCTTGATGCCCTGGTTTTGGCAAGCTCTGATGTCGTTGCTCAAGCCGGTGCACCCATTTGTGTTTGGGTCACAATGGCCGGCGAGGTTCATCTGTGGGGTCTGGCCGTTTCCAAATGTTACCAGGAAAGCAATGTTCACTATACCATAATTCCCAGTGGCGCAAGTATCAGCCAAGCTGCCCTCATTTCCATTCTGGCCCCAGTACACAGAGATCACGCCTGCCTTTGAGCCCGTGAAGAGGGCAACCATTAAAAGGCAGAACAAGGCTAATGGGGTCTGCAACTTTCGTGCCATTGTTGTGCTTTGCTAGTTGCTGCTTCGGATTGAAAGTTAATGGTGAAGGGAGCTCTATTTATAATTTTATAGGCATATTGGAATACAGTGAACAATGACTTTATTTTCTCCCAGTCAATACGTTTGTGGAAGAAGATTTTCAAGAAACCGTGTCAAACTAGAATCCTATGCAATACAAAATGTCCTTGTCAGTCCCTGAACTTTCACTTCTGAGGTTGAATGTCCGAGCTCATTACTAGGAAACAGACTAATTCTGAATTTGAGTCTATTTCTGGGTAAAATTGCAGGAAACTTTTCTGTAAGAATGGGGGTGTAAAAATGACTCAATTTCTTATAAGTTGGCATAAGTTTCCAAGTTTTTAATGACTTGCGCGCGAAGACTTGATCGTCAACTTCGTAAGGAGACAGCTAATGTAAATAAGTCTGAAAAGTCGGTCCGAGTGGGGGCAGCAGCTTGATTCTGATAGGAAACTGTCCGGTACGTCTCTAGAAGGGGGAAGATGACAGGAAACTCTTGCAGGAAAGTGTGAGGGCTGGTTTAGATTCAGGATAGGATGAGATGAGATACGATAGCTTTAGATGAAATATAAAAATAGTAAAAAAAAAATTATTTAATTATTATTAGTATTTTAGAATTTAAAAAAATTGAATTGAGATTTAAAATAATTGAATTGTTTATTATATTTTATATAAAAATTTGAAAAAATTATAATAATGAGATGAGATAAAACACTTTTTAAATACAAATGGGTAATGGCGTTTAGATAAGCCAGAAACAAAGAACGGGTTTGGTTTGAAAAGCATATATACATTATTTTATTTCTCTCAGCATTTCACTTAGGGCTGTAAAGGAAACTGCAAAGCCAATCGGAACTGACTCAGACTGGCCATCGAAGATCGGCCATCGGCCACCGGTCAGCTTACGGTTGAATTTGGCCAGAACTGATGTCCAGCGGTTCGGTTCCGATTTGAGCCTGGACCGGACCGCTGAACCAATCGATACTTGAAATGTTTTTTTTTTAAAATTTATAAATATATGAAACGACACCGTTTCATTTAAGTGAGTGAAATGACATCGTTCTGGGACTTAGTGTTTGAAAAAAATATAAAGGAAACGGCGCCGTTTGGCTCCACTCTGGAGTTTAAATACACACACTCACCCTTCTTCTTCCTCATTTCTTTCTTCTCCTTTCTGATTTCACACTTCAGTTCACAGTGCCGCCCCACCTTTCTCTCAATCTGTCTCTCTCTCTCTCACGGTGCATGGCGCACCCAGCCGTGTCTCTCTCAAGGTCTCACAGTGCACCTAGTCGCAGCCACCTCTGTCGCCATCTCTCTCTCTCAAATCGCACCTCGTGGCTCGCCACATCATCTCTCTCAAATCATAGCCACCTTCGTCGCCATCGAAGACGCCGACGAACAGATCAGAGTTATGGCAAGACCGATGTAGACGGTTTCCTCCCCCTTCACTGACCGGTTTTGGTCGAGATTTACATCATTTCAAAATATCGGTGCAAGTATTAGTTTTGGACTGAAAGCGAAGCCGAACCTTCGGTTTCTAGCCCTAATTTCACTGATTTTCACACCATAAAAATAAAATAAATAAATATATACAACTGTTTTCTAAGTTATCAATCATCAATATAGTATGGTTCTATTTTGTTATTGGGAGTTATTTTCAGTTTTCACCATAAACATATTAAAGCAACTGTCCTCCCAATAAACTAAGAGCGATGCTACTCTACCGCCTTATGGCCTGAGTAGCACCGCTCGAAGTGACCGCTAAGTCAAATTAGTCTTTTTTATTATTTTTTATTTTTTTTATCATTTTAAAATATTTTAAAAAAATATTAATATACTAATAGTCACTTCCTTAACTATTAAGTAAAGAAAAAAAATTAAAAAAAATTAAAATACATAAGGTGTCAAAATGAGAAAATAAATTGAGTAGACAAAGTAGAAGTTTTCATAAACTAATCCTCTAAAATGACCATTCCCATCATTGACAACTTTGAAACTTTAATTGTAACGCCCCATTCCCGAAGGTCCGGAGAGTTAACTCTTGTAACCTAAATCCAACTTCCATAACATATTTAAATACTCCAATATTTTCAAAAAGTACAAATCCATTTATTCAAATAAAATATATGTTCCTCTACCAGGACACCAAATAAATACCTCAATGAGATAATTTAAAAACTCCATAAACATTTAGAAATATCTAAGACTCTAAATATCAAATAATCATAAAATCATAAACCTACAAAAAAAGACTCCAAAAAACTTGTACCCTCAATCACTTATTCCACTACGATCATTGCACCTTCCTAAAGCTTCCTACTCTTGTTCTCCAGCTGAACCATCAAAATTATCTGAAATATATTTGGAGATAAGGGGTGAGTTATCAACAACTCAGTAAGCAGAGAACATATACTAGTGTGTAAACATGAACATTTACAGAGATTAAAATGTAGAACAAAACATTTTCATTTTTAGAATGCGGAAGCAGAACATGTTATCAAAATATCAGTGCGAAGATTCAGAAATAAATTCATTCAAAAATATCCTTTGGCATAGCATAAATGATCATCATCATCAGAACATCATACCAGAATAGAGGCCATGTATAACCCCCGTGGTAGGGTTGTGCATCTACGGATAGCCAAGCAGAACATAAATCACTTTATCACCAAGGTGTGCACTCAAAACAGAGACTACTACTATTACCCGTGGCAGGGCCATATCCACTATTATAACCCGTGGTTGAGCCGTATCTACTATTATTACCCGTGGTTGGGTCGTATCTACTATTATTACCCGTGGTTGGGCTATATCCACTATTGTAACCCGTGGTTGGGCCGTATGCCACTATTATCACCTGTGGTAGGGCCGTAACTGAACAGAGCGGAAACATAATCAAATTTTGAATCAGATAGTCATGCCAAAAATTTTCAGAAATCACATCTTAGCCAAACAGAGTACTAAACAACTACTTGCATAGGAGATATACATTCACTATTTTCCACTACAGTACTTGAATCAGAGAGTACTTGCATAGTACTGAACAACGTCTTATCCAAATGTCTTATCCACTATTCCACGGCATGCATGTTCCTATCTCTACTTGCATAGGAGATATACATTCACGACAATTTTTCTATCATTTGTTTCTCTAGGGTTTTTTATCAATTTCTTCTATATTTATGCATTACACACTTCACGCACACGACACAACCCCTCAAGCACGTAGTGACCATCTTAAACCTAAGCCAGAGTGCCCTCCGCCTGAGTTGCAGTGAAGCAACACCTCCTCCACATTGCTGCCGCTAGCCTAATGCACCTCCACAAACCACCCCATAGTGCCGAGATCCTCCACAACGCTGCCTTTCACCACCGCACCCGAGAAACCACACAACCCGCAAGCCTCCATGTTCAACCACCGTGGGAGAACAGTAGCAGCAGTCATTGCCATCAGGAACATCCTTCCCACATGAAGTCCCAGCAGCCCAGCCCTACGTCGTCCGTACTGCCATAGCCACTGATCCGCACCACAAAACACGTGCTACTCCCACACGAAACCGAAGCCGAACAACTCTGTTTTACAGTCCAACAATAGAGCAGAACCGAGTTGGCCATTTTCGGTTGATCATCACCTTGGTTCTCTCATCACTCTATCTCTCTGCACTCGGCCACCCAGCCTCCGACGTAGCCACTGTCCACCTCCCAGCACTTTGCACAACTCGTTTCCGCACGGTGAGCTTCCGTTCTCTCTCTCGATTTGTCTCGGTTTGTAGTGTTCACTCTCTTTCTCTCATCAGTTTCGCTCTCTTTCCACCTCGGAGGCTGGGTGGCCAAGTGCATAGAGATAGAGTGATGAGAGAGCCAAGGTGATGATCAACCGAAAATGGCCAACTCGGTTCTGCTCTATTTTTGGGCTGCAAAACAGAGTTGTCCGACTTCGGTTTCGTCTGGGAGTAGCACATGTTTTGTGGTGCGGATCAGTGGCTATGGCAGTACGGACGACGGAGCGCTGGGTTGCTGGAAACGGTGACGGCCGGGTTGCACTTGGATGGAGATGGTGACGGCCTGGTTTAGATGTGCGTCAACCGACTCTCAAGTGGGGATTTTTATGGGGCTACTTCCATCGATTGTTAGTTGGCATCTTTGGTGTAGAAGATGCACTACCCGTATGGAGGGGCGCACTCAATCTATTAGTGCGATTTGGCATACTATTAAGAATTGGATGGGCTCAATAAGTCAAGACATGAAAAATGTTAAGAAATGTTCTACGTACGAATTGCAGATTTTACAAACTTTGCAAATTACGTCTAAAGTCTCTGTGAGGCATTATTTAAAGCTTGTCGCTTGGCAAAAACCTGCTCAAGGGTGGTTTAAATTGAATACAGACGGTAGTAGTCTAGGAAACCCAGGTTCTTCAGGGGTGGGTGGTATTATTAGAAATGATCAAGGACACTTGGTTCATGCTTTTAATTCTCATATTGGTTTCGGTTCAAATAATAGAGCTGAGTTGTTAGCTCTGTTGCAGGGTCTTAAAGCCTGTAAAAATCTAGGGATTAATTTTGTGGAAATAGAATTAGATTCTCAAGTGGTAATCTCGTGATGGAATAGGCGGAGATGTGGAGTATGGTATTTGGAGGACTTTTGGGAGGATATACTTGTCCTTTTGGACTCAATGGTTTGCGTAGTTCAGCACGTTTATAGGGAAGGAAATAAAGTTGCTGACTGGTTGGCTAGGAGCGGGGCGGCCGGTCTTAACACGAAATGGAATATTATTGGGGATTTACCTTGGATCCTTCGAGGATTAATTCGATTGGATAAACTTGGTTTACCATCTTTGCGTTGCTGTTAAAGTCAACCCTCAGGTGATGTTTGGTCACTGTGTTGGTTTGGTAAGACTTTATTGTCTATTTGTGTTGTGCTAACGTTTTTTTTGCAGGTGGGGTTTTGTTGCTTGTTTTTTTTTTCCTCTGTCTTTTTGTTTTTTGGGTAGCAAAAACTAGGGTATTTTGATACATGGTTTCGGAACTTTATATTGTATCCCCAGGTATTGGTATGTAACCACAGTTTTCCTCCGCCATAAGTAAAGGTTTATTAATAAAATTGGGACGGGGTCACTCGTGGACAGGTGATTCTCGACTCTTTAATAATAATAATAAAAAAAGAACTCATCGCATAACTTGTCAGGCCGAAAACCAAACAAAATAAAACATACTTGGTCCATAAAATATTAGCTGAATTTAACTTAATTAACAATCCCGATAAAACTCATAAATCGCTAAAATAAATATGTGGGGGACTGAAATCTATTCTCAAAACTACTCGTTAAGTTTCAAGTGGGCTTTTCATTTATAAAAAAAAAATCGGACGTGAATTTCTTGCTGGTCCGGGTGTTACATTAATTCACTGATGATATTTTATGCAGAGGTTATATAAAAGATTTGAATGGTAGGATCGGAAAGAATATCAGCTTATCCACATTATTTTGGAATTGTAAGTAAAAAAATAATGTTAGGCACGAGTCTTTATAAAATAAATTGGGTCCATCGAGAAAAACGGATTTTTTTTTTTAACCTTGTTTTATAGGGAAATTTATTTTTTTACAGAAGACCCGTATTAATTTTATTTTTTTATTTGAAACTTGTATGGATAGAAATAATATTTGCAATCTTAGGTTTTGTAAACCTCGTGTACCCTCTTTGAAAAAAGTGGAGAAATATGGAACATACGTAAAAAATAATAATTTTTTAATTGATAAACCTCATACTTTTTCAAAGAGAGTGCATGAGACTTGTACATTTAAAACTGTATTTAATATTCCTCTTGAAAAGAATGAGATTTACTATTAAAAAAATAATTTTTTTAATGTGAGTATTAGATTAATTATTTAAAAAAAAAAGCATGTGAGACTTCCGCATCTTCAGAATGTAAATATTATTTTTTTAATCTAAATTTATTTTTATTATATTTAAGCCCCGATTTGGACTATTAACTCATACTTATAATTTTTCTAAATTTTCTTACAAAATATAATGAATAATTCAATATTTTAAAATTTTAAAATAATAATAATATTTTATTTAATTTATATAAAATCATGTCTAAATTTAAACGGATCAGACTTTTAAGAGTCAACTGATTTATGTGTAGGGCTGTGCATAATGGGCCGTAAGCCCGACCCGTCCGAATGAACCGACCTCCTCAACCCGTGAAATACGGGTTCATCGGGTCATTTGTTTGAAATCGGGTTTTAATCCAAACAACCCGTCGAAACTGATTCAGTTCACGAAAACAACGAAAACACTCTCCTCTCCGATGCGGAAACCCTAGTCAGTGTCGCCGTACTCAGTCGCCGTCGCCGTCGCCGATCACAGAGGTCATCGCAGACGGGTGCGTTCTCTCTCTCTCTATCTTGTTCTAACTTCGAGCTTTGTTTGGTGCTCTGTGTGTGCGTTCTCTCTCTCAGAGGTCATCGCAGACGGGTGCGTTCTCTCTCTCAGTCGTTGGGACGTTCTATTACATTTCTCTACTGCTTTTTGTTCTCTGTTATGCTTCTGTTGATGTGTTCTTTTCCGTGCTGCCATTTGTTATTCTCATTTGATGTTCCTGCGCGCTGCTCTTTAATTACTTTTGTTCTAAATAGGGATTAAAATATATCTGTTGATGGGTAGATATGTTCTAAATAGCAATTATGCAGGATTCTTCAATCTGTTGATGGGTAGATCACAAGTGATAAGCATAATTTTCTGTTGTTTGGTGCTCTGTGTGTTCTCTGTTTGGTTGTCGGAAACCCTAGTTTTCTTTATGCGGTGATTGTCTTTGTTTATCCATAATTTCTTTTATGGGTTTGCTCTAATATGCGGTAATTTCTGTTGACAATAAAATCCCTAAAATCTTATAAAAGGATTTTGGAAAATGTTGTTGTGATGCTTTTTCATGTGGTTTCATTACGATTCCTTTAGTGTATTTTTTAACATGAATTACGACTATAGATATGGCTTTTTCGTAAACTGGAAAGTTGTTATCTTAGTATCTATTATTTTTTATAGTACCACATATTCTAATCCTTAGGGATTCTAATAGCTGTCTCTTTTTAGAGATAAGACTCATTTTTCTTTTTCTTTTTTTCTTTTACTTTGTAGTTATGTCAGAGGACATGGTAAAGGATGGATATGAAGACATAATGAACATTGACATTTCATCGGTGGCCATTGAGATGATGAGAAAAAAATATGGGAACATCCCTCAGTTGAAATGTATCCCATTGGAAGACCAACTTCTTTAATTTGATTTTGTGTTACTTTTCTAGAGTGTGCACAAAAGTTTTTGGCGAAGTTTCCTTAATGAATCTCAATAGATATGCAAATGGATGTCAGGGATATGAGCTTCTTTCCAGACGAATCATTTGATGGTGTCATTGATAAAGGTATGGATCTGTCCCGTCATTACATGCTTTGTTACTACTTCAATCTGTCAAACTAAATTTGTGTTTGTGTTGTTAATATTTTGTTGTCACCATGGCATTTGCACTCTGCTGATCCTCGATCTAGGAACTCTTGATTCTTTGATGGTATGATGGGTATTGAAATGTCTTTTTCTTCCTCAAATTCAATGATTGGCACTCTCTAAAGCTTTCATTAGTGCTTATCATTTTCAGTGCGGCACAGATGCCCCAATTAGTTCAGCTCAAATGCTAGGGGAAGTGAGTAGGTTGTAGACTTCATTACCTGTCATCTGTTTCTAATTATTTGTTCAGCCCAATTATTTGTTTCTAATTTGTCATTTGCAGATTACCTACGGTGATACTTCAGCGAGGATGCCTCATTTGAGCCGACCGGTATACAATTGGAAAACTGTGTTGTACATCATACGTAAGTGTTATTTCTTTGCTTGAAGATGCTCAAATATCTTTGCTTGTTGTTCCTTTGGTGTCTAGAAGACTGTCATGCTTCCGGATTGTTGTTTCATTTTTCTTTAAATAATTATAGTGGATCTAAGTTACATTATGTTTCCTGTTTGTCTTATTCCAGATTTTAGTATCATACTCTTTTCTTGGATGGTGGATATTGCAAAGAGTTAAGCAGCTTTTTAGCTTTTAACACTTATGATCAATCTGGTATTCTCAAGTTTTTAAGACCATATCATTGTAACAAACCAAAATCATTTAATAATTATCATGTGTTTTTTTAGAGTTTGATCCAAAATCAAGTTTTACTTACGTTGATAAGGAGTAACTCAAGGCTTATGGTTTGCATGATGGTATGTTTTTCATTTTCACTCTTTTGTTAGAGAAATTAAACCACTTTGTGTTGACTTGGATTATTTGATGTGCTATTATTGATTTGATGTTAGACTTTTTCATAATAACAGATATAGAGGAAGAGATGGGAAGCTGCTGTTATTTGATTGTTGGATACCCTTCAATCTTTTATCCGTTAATGTTCATATTTTTGTAATTTAGATAGTTTTTGTAATAGATGGCTTATGTACATTTTTTTTATTAGTTCTAATTTAGATAGTTTTTGTAATAGATGGCTCCTTCTTTTTATTAGTTCTAGTTCTTTTGGTTTATTTTTTGGAAGAATTAATATTCTTCTTTTGGTTTTTTTTTTTTTCATTGGTTTATGTCAATATTTTTTTGATGTCTTTTGAGATCTTAGTAAACCAATTTTGCATGCTACAAAAAAAAAAAAAAAAAAAAGCGAAGACCCGTCCCGACCCGGTACTGTGCAGGTCGGGTTGGACTGGGTTGGTGCGCAAACAGTGCCGGGTCGGGTCGGACCGGGCCCAGACCCGGTTGGAGTGCATCGGGTTGCAGCCCTATTTATGTGTCTCTTCCATACTCCATAATCCATATCAGTCAAAAAGGCTAGGATAGGCATTAGATAGCCCAATATATGGTAGCATTGGGCTAAAAGCTACGATGCATAGGCGCCTTTTTTTTTCTTGTTTTTTTATTTTTTTTTTAAGGATGCGTAGGCTCTTGTTGACATTATGATTTCTCATCATATTCTCTTCGGTGAACATGACATGGACAAGGCCGCTAATTCTGCAATATTATTATACACGATTTAATATCCCTTAATTGTCACCACAAATAAAAACACTATAAATAATCCCAACGTTCTTCTTTCTTTCTTATTTTTGTCCGAATACTTTCTAGATTTTCAATTTTATCGTTTCTCTTCATTTATAAAAATTTATCTATATGATTATCAAGTAAATTAATGAGAGACTTACCATATATATGTTTCCAAAACATTGTGACATCTGTTAAATATTGATATGTAAGCTCTATATATATAAAAAAAAGAGCAAGCTA
Organism: Juglans cinerea; assembly: GCA_961763995.1. Taxonomy (NCBI): domain Eukaryota; kingdom Viridiplantae; phylum Streptophyta; class Magnoliopsida; order Fagales; family Juglandaceae; genus Juglans; species Juglans cinerea. Next base: position 43,043,050 of record CAUIVZ010000001.1, on the reverse strand, counting down.
GAAACTTTAAAAAAAGAGAAAAAATATTTACAACCATAAATTATGCAACTACTGCATAATCGTTTTGAAAAAAATAAATAAAATATAGGACCAACATGAAAAAAAATAAATTTTTAATAGTGGATCATACTCTTTTTCAAAGCGATTACTTGACGTTTTTGTACTTCACGATTATATATAGAATTAGTCTTAAAAAAATGATTTTGAAGAATAAAAAAAAAAATTTAATTTTTCTACATTTCGAGAGGATCTGTGAAGGGGGAAACCTCCAACACCGACCCTAGAGTGGTAGAAGGACCACCCTTCTTATGAAATGTGTAGAAACCTCAATTACCTATATTCATTGGCTTGTGGGTATCTTGTCAAAGAAAATGTTTCTAATCCCTAGCTAGCTTGGAGCATTAGGGTTCTGCCTCAATCTATTTAGTGAAATAGTACTGGTTGTGAAACTTAGTCACATTTCTCAACTAAATCTTGAGTTTTGCTTTGCATGATAGGCAAGAAATACCCTACTCAGAAGACCTTATGCGTTGGTACTATTCCCTCTTGAATGGTTGTTTCATATTCGCTCACACATAGAAGATTCCCTCCAGTTGAACTTGAGGGTTTAAAGTGAGAGGGAGAAAGAGTGGCATGTAAAATCAGTACTAAAATATTTAGGATGTAGAGTCAAGATTTGAACTCAAGATCTTTGCTCTAATATCATGTAACATCATCATTATGATCAGTTCGTAGAGAGGTTCCCTTGAGAGGCTTCTCCATAGGCCTTCTTTTATAACTAAGGTTGTAATACCCTAGTCGCATATTGGGAATATGAATAACTCACATGCAATAGGTAGGTTATGAAGATAATTATGAGTGTTACGTTCCACATTGACTCCTCGCTTTGTGAAATTGGGCTTAATAAGTAATTTAATAAAAGTTGCAACTTGACTGGTCTCTTTGAGATTATAGCGCAAATGTGACTAGAGCTTTTCCTAGATCCCACTAAGTATGTATTGTTAAGGATATAAATAATAAAACCTACATTTTCCCATCCACTTATGCTTTTGGGATACTTGGTGATCTCATATAGCATCATATATGTCCTGAGTTCGAACTCCTATTTTACATTTTATCCAGTTAATTAAATATTCCACCATATGAAAATAAAGCAAGGGAAGTTTACAAACTTCAAACCCTATTGTTAACGTCGTGTTTCACACACCTTTGGGCCAAGCTCCAACAACTGAGGTCTTAGAAAGCGGGCCCTGCACAAGGCAGAAAAGATTGAGGCTTTGAGGGGGCGATCTTGGGCCGGGTAACCTCCGATGCCAAAGCTAGTAAATATTCTTGGAGGGTAGCAAATAAGTAGGAGAGTCTAGGGATCAGAGAAAGTTTTTCGGTACCTAGAGCTTGTTATTTATACCGTGTCTGGTAAGGGTGTAGATAGTCTTTTTCTGACAATTTCCATGCTTCTCTTTTTTTATGTCTGCTGTCAGGCTTTCTTTAATGTGACGTGGCTCTGCGTCAGCTTCATAAATGTGGCGTGTGGCTCAATTAATAACTTCATTAATGCGGTATGGTTCCCTGTCCCCTGGTTCGATTTATATGAGCTGTAGATGACCTGATACCGATGAATCGAGGGTCTTCTGTGCTTCCCGTGTGTTTTGTGCATATACTGTTTCCGAGGGCGGCCACATTGTGTCAGGTCGATCTGTCTTATCGATTGGACGATGCCCCTCCTTGGTTGACGTTTTGTTCATTGCTTGGATAGCAAACCCCTTAGGTCAGGTTTCTAGGCCGAGGCCTGGTGGGTCTTTCCTAGGGGAAAATCCCCTTACAATTCAGGGAGGATTTCCTTTTATTCCTTTTGTTCTTATGCATTGTCAAGTTCCCGGCCCGCCTAGCCGCACGCTAAGTGACCGTTTGTATTTCGCTTACATGGCAGTGCAACGTCAGTTCCCCTTTCGCATTAAATTGCGCTCCTTCGATTTCCTCGTCATGGCTTCGTGTTTCACAACCATTAATTCGCACATCATGCCAGCAGATATGCCTTGCAGCAGTTGCATTAATCGAGGGATCCTGGTACTTGAGTGGGACACGTGTGTGATACATGGAGTTATGATGCCTCGGGAGGATGATCGTCGCCCCCTATATAAGGACTTTTCCTCGTGTTGAGTAGCCCATCGTTAGGGGTGTAACCGGTCCGGTCCGGTCCCGTTTTAGACAAAATTTAGAATCGAACCGGTATGTACTGGTTTTACATTTTTCAAAACCGATTACGTCCTGGTTACCCTCCTAAACGTGTACCTCCAGTTTTACCGGTTTATGGTCCGGTCCGATCTAGTTTTCTAGTTTTTTTAAAATGTAAAAAACATATAATAAAGTGTTACTTTTTATGATAAAATGTTATTAATAATTTAATATATATATATATATTTTATGTTTAAAGCATATGATCAATTAAATTTTCATCTTTAAGATTAAACTTTTATTTTATAAATTATAATAACTTTATCTTATATATAATTATATTAATAACATATGATCAAACAAATTATAAATGTTCATATTTAAGATTAACATTTTATGTTATAATTTATAATTTATAATATGAAATTATTTCATATATTATATATAAAAATTTCATATATAATTATATATTATATATGAAACTTATATATATATATAATATTTTGTGTAATATATAAAATTAATTTTTATATATATTTTTTTCCCAACCGGTCCGGTCCAGTCTCGGAAGCTATGGAACCGAGACCGGACTGGGTCCAGCTGGATTTCCTAATATAGGAACCGGTCCCGGATCGAATCGGTTCAAAACTGGACCAACCGTTCTGGTTCGGTCCTGTCCGGTTTCCCTGTTTAAACTTAGACCCCTACACATCGTATTTATTCCGCTTTTGTCTTGTCATTCTGCGATTTCCTTTTCTTACTTTCCTTCCTAAATTTCTCATCAACCCTTCCTGCCTTTTATGGCCCTGAAGAAATCTTCGCGTTCTGGAGACCAGAAGGGGCACTCAAGTGCTGTTCGAGCTGTCGTCGTTCGTGGAGATTCCCTTCCAGATGACTTTGTGGAATTTTCATGGCAGTTAGTGATTACTTCCGACGAATTGGAGGAATTGTAGGCGACCTATAGGATTCCCTCAAAGGTGGAGCTCATAGTACCTTCCCTTACTGGCGGAGCGGTGGATGAGGAAGGCTATGGAACCAAAGTTGGGTGTATCTTGCCATATTCTCTTGTGGCCTGAGGTTGCCATTTTGTCGGCCAGTGCGCGAAGTGCTGAGTTTCTTTAAGCTGGCTCTCACTCAACTCCCTCATCTTGCATGGAGGATTTTGATCTCATCTTGTATTATCTGGTGCCATGCTTTGGAAGAGGCTGGGTCGGATTTCCTTGACCTCACAGCCCGCGAGTTCTTTATTAGTCATAGTCTAGTACGGAAGGGCCATCATATCTACAGTTTCCATTCGGTTCTAGAGTGGGCTCGGATAGAGGAGAGGCATAAGGTGGTGATGGGATACACTCACAAGTTTTTCTTCTTGTCGGGTGAGGGGTGGGAGTATCCAACCAGGTAGACTGTTAAGCATTTGTTTTATGTTCATGCCAACTGAGGCACTATAAATGACGCCTCGATCCGCCACCCCGAACCGAATTCCAACGAGAAGGTGAGATTGGGGGTCGTTCGGGCTTGGGTGACGGAGCATCCAAACGACGTTTATTTGGAGGCTTTGTTGTCAGAGGGTAGTCTTTGCCGGTATTTGGCTTCGCCCGCCACTCTACGCTCTAAAGCGGGGATTCCCATGAATCTGATTGTTGTGCCTGTTCGCAGTCGTTCTCCAAGCCTGCCGGTTGAGGGGAAATCGAAGAGACCCCGTAATACCTCTCCCGCTCCTGCCGACTTTGATAATGTTCCCATTCCACCTGGGTGGCCATCTGTCATGGTGCTTCGAATCCCTGCACCCGCAAGAGTATCCGAAGAGATGATGCCGACTACCGCTCCGCATTGCACCTTGTCGCCGGCCCAAAGAGTTGACATAGCTTCTGCGGCCGAAGCCACTTTCCCTGGTGGCGTTGAGGGGATGGAGGACGACGTCCCAAGTGTGGGAGTATTGGCTCTTGGCGTTCTTGATGATGGCGCGGAAGTCACCGGAGAAGTTCTTTGCAACCTTCAGATGACCAAGCTGGGCAGCCATGCCAATCGTCTTCACAAAGCGGAGGGGAATGTTTGGAGGCTATTTACCGGGGTAAAATTTACTCGCTAGCTCCTCTGATTTTTTATTTTATTTTTAACTTGCCTTTTGTGGTAGGGGTTAGAGCACCTAGCGGCCTTCATTGTAGACAACCAAGTAGAATTGAGGAGAGAGAACCGGGACCTTTGCTCTTTGGTCCAGGCAACCATGGACAGTGTGGCCTCCGAGCGAAAGTAGAAGGAGTCGGCCAAAGAAGCCCTAGCCGACCTGGTTAGGTCCCAAGGGGATGATGGCCAGCTCCGTATTGAGGCCTTGCTTGTGAGGGACATGTTGCAGCAGTCTCTTGACCAGTGCCAGTCGGAACTAGAGTGATTGCAGGCCTATATCCTGGAGCTTAGTTGGCAATGGGACACAGATGGTTGGTCTATCAAATGGCTCGACACTAAGGTCCAAGGGTTTATTAAGTCATTGGCGGCAAAGAAGAAGACCCTGGAGGAGGAAAGGTAGCGAAGAAAAGATGCGGAAGCTGCCCTGGTAATGAATAAGTTGGTGCTCGAGGGTCGGGAAGTGGCCTTCCAAAGCTTGCGAGATGAGCTATCTTATGTCCGGGGGGTTTGCAACGATGCATGGAGATTCGGTTATGATGAAGGCCTGGAGCGGATGAAAACCTAACTTCTTCAGAACCCCCAGTCTGACCTTTGGGCTATGAGTGTGGGCGACTTTCCTCCACATGAAGAGTCCTTGCGGGAACGCGACATTGTCAGGAAGGGTTTGATTCTGAAAGGCCTTGGTGACAATTCTACAGGGAGTGAACCCGCTCTATGAGGTCAAATCTTCTGGGCAGATCTCCTTGCCAATCCTCTACTGTTGAGGTCCTAGACCCCTTGTTCTTGTTCTTGCCCTTTTGCTTATTGTGCCTTGACTCCTCAGCCATCTTCCATGGCCGACAAGCTATCTCGGGGGCTTGGTGATAGTTCTGCAGGGAATGAACCCACTTAATGAGGGCGAATTTTTTGGGCAAATCTCCTTGCCAACCCTCTGTTGTTGGGGTCCCGAACGGAATCTTTGGCATTATTGACATGTCGTAATGGTGGAGACCTTCGCCCGTTGCCTCGTTATGGAAAAGTGATTCAATTGAGCTTGGTTGCTGTGGTGAATGACCCTTGTTTGATAAACGGTTCTTTTAGGTTATCCCCGGTTGTTTTATGGTCTAGGGTCCGGCACTAAAAACCATTTTGTTGAATACATGAGTTTCACGGTGTAACTTGTTCTTCATAGTCTCGTAGCTTCATGCGACTTTATGATGTAACTTGCTTCTTGTAATCCTGTAGCTCTATGCGGCTTTATGATGTAACTTATTTCTTGTAATCATGTAGCTCTATACGACTTTATGATGTGACCTGCTTCTTGTAATCTTTTTAATTAATGAAATTATTTTGTGTCCAGCTGTATGGTTTTCTCATTTTTCTCGCTGTATCTCTTCTTTCTCTTTTTCTTTCCTTTTATTTTTTATTTTTACAAGTTGGCCTGGGTAGAGCTTGGTCATGAGTGTTCACCTTCAGTATCTCTTTTGATCTACCCTGCCTATTGGTGACCCTTTGTATTGCATTTCTCTACTGGCCTCAACTGTGGCGTTATAATCTTTTGCACTTGCCTTGTCAGATTGTTGTTCTTCACGCCGTTGTCGGGAGCCCGTGGGGCCTTATGCCTACCTTCTCATCACAAGAATCAATATCACAAACCTGAGTTCCCGACTTATGCTGGAAGGTACTTGTTGATATTGTCTATTTCTTGCTGGATGATGATATCCTCGTTTCTTACTTTTTATTATTCGGGAGGCCCGTCGGCTCAGCCCGCTCTTTGTCGGGGAGGAGTCAGAATGCTGCCTTTCCTTTTGCTTTTATTTCCCTTAGCTGTCTTTCCCTTCGCTCCTATATTTTTCCTTCCCTGTATTGTCAAAGTGTTAGTTTCTTTTTGTGAAGATTCCTCTGACGGAGATTCCATTATTGAAGATTCTGTTGAGGGTTCTGTTGATAAATATGTCGGGAGACCGAAGGCCAGCTTGCACTCCTTTGCGAGAGGGATAGAGCTGCCTCTGGCGTGACTCGTCCCTTTTGCCTCGGGCAGAGGCATGTTGGAGTTGGTGGAGATTTTCTCTTCGGATGGCGAAGGGTCGACCTGCACTCTTCCGCGAGAGGGATAAGGCAACCTTTAAGGCTTACCTGTCCTTTTTGGCTCGCGGGGAGGTAAGCTATTGATGAAGATCGCGTTGAGGTAAATTCGGTCCATGAACTCGACCCGCTCTCCGTCAGGGAGAGGTCTGAATGTCTTATGCCAAACCGCCTCTTTCTCCCTTGAGGTGGTAATTCGGACAGCGTTGTAGCCGATCCGCTCCTTCACCATGGTGGAGTCAGGGTAAGCATACAGGCAACCTCAGGGCTAAACCCGTTCTCTGCTATGGGAGGGATAAGGCAACCTTTTAGGTCGACCTTCCCCTATGACATCCCACAGGGAGGTAAGTCGTTCTAGCAGTTTGTTACTGGACCCACTCTCGCCCGTTAACACCATGGGAAAGGGTAAATTTGGATCAGGCTAGCACTGAACCCACACTTTGTTGCAGGGGAGGCCAGGGTAAGTTATTCGGGTGGCTGTGAAGCCTATCCCACTCTCCACTAGGGGAGGGATGAGGCAACCTTTTAGGCCTACCTTTCCGTATGGTATCCTGTAGGGAGGTAAATTGTTCGGGCAGTCTGCTACTGAACCCGCTCCCGCTTGTTGACCCTCACGAGGAAGGTAAAAACTTATTTCTTTGGGTAGCTGAGGACTAACGCACACTCCACCACAGGAAAGACAAGGCAACCTTTAAGGCCTACCTTTCCCTCTGTTACCCTGCTTGTTCGGGCAGTTTGTTTTGGACCCGCTCCTGCCCATTAACATCACAAGAAATGGTAAAGTTGGGTCAGGCTGGCGCTGATCCCACACTTCATCGTAGCGGAGGTTAGGGTAAGTTATTCGGGTGGCCGCAAAGTCGATCCCGCTCTCCACTAGGGGAGGGATAAGGCAACATTTTAGGCCTACCTCTCCCTATGTTATCCCGCATGGAGGAAACTTGTTCGGGCAGTTTGTTATTGGACTTGCTCCAGCCTGTTGATGCTTATGAGGAAGGTAAACTTTGTTTTTGGGTGACCAAGTAGACCCGCACTCCTTCGCGAGAGGGGCAAGGCAACCTTTTAGGTCTACCTTTCCCATTTTGCCTAACGGGATGGTAAGTCGTTGGAGTTTTTATTTAGCAAAGTTGACTTTGTTGTTGGGTAGACCGATTTTCTCGTTATACTATGTTCCTGAAATCAATTGTTGAGACAAGACAAAAAACTATATAGTTTTTTATGGCCGGTAACTAGCATATAAAAATATAAAAATTATGACGAGAAGACCGGCTTAGCAGTAATATTGCCGCAGATGCTCGGCGTTCCACGGGTATGGTCGTCGATTTGTGGCTACGACCACGTAGGGGCCCTCCCAGCGGGGGCCCAGCTTTCCTTCATCTCACGTTGTTGTTCCCGTTTCCTTGAGTACCAACTCCCCTACTTTGAATGTTCTCGATCGCACACGCTTGTTGAAGCAGCTCTCGGCCCTTCTTTTGTTGGCTGCGGACTTTATCTCTACTTCTAGTTGGACTTCTTCGAGCAAGTCCAGTTGTTTTTCTAGCCGTTTGCTATTAGATTCTTGTTCGAAGTGTTGAACTCTATATGTGGGAAGTCTAATTTCTACTGGCGGCATTGCCTCGTGTCTGTAGGTGAGGATGAAGGGAGTTTCCCTGGTCTGCATCTCCACTATGGCCCGATAGGCCCACAACACGGCGAGGTGTTCCTTGGCCCATGCACATTTTCTGTCGTCAAGTCGGTTTTGAGTATTCCCATCAGCGTCTTGTTAATCTCCTTTTCTTGCCCGTTGGACTGAGGGTGCCCCGGGGACAAGTATCTGAACTTGATCCCCAACTCTCAACACCAATTTCGATAATGGTCAGAATCGAACTGCCTTTCATTGTCCGAGATGATAGTGTGGGGGATTCTGAACCTGCAAATTACGGATCTGCATAGAAATCGCGTGATATTGCTCGCAGTGATAGTGGCTAAGGCCTCGACTTTGAAATACTTGGTGAAATAGTCGACTGCCATTACTACGAATTTGACTATTCCTTTGGCTGGGGGAAGTGGGCCGACCAAATCAACTTCCCACTGGGCAAACGGCCAAGGCGACGTGATCAACGTCAACTGCTTAGGCGGGAAATGGGGAATTTGGGCGTATTCCTAGCATTTCTGACACTTTCGTGCAAAACCTTTGGTGTCTCGGAGGGCTTGAGGCCAGTAATAACCTGCCCTCATCATTTTTTCGGCTAGCGCCCGTCGTCTCGAATGGTTCCCGCAAATTCCCTCGTGTATTTATGCTAATACATTATTTGTCTCCATCAGGGAGGCGCATCTTAAGAGAGGAGCTGAGTGACCCCATCGGTTGAGGACTCCCTCGATCATAGAGTAATGTGCCGTTGTATTCCTAACTTTTCTCGCCTCCTATCGGTCCTCAGGCACCTTGCTAGTTTCCAAATATTTCACTATGTCCTCTGCCCAATCTAGGATTTTGAGTCGTATTTCCATTACCTCGATTCTGACAGTGGGTACTTCCACTGTTCTAATCACCTCGCTTCGTACTATGCTTCATTATTTGTTGTTTTGAATGCCAATTTAACGGTGTAATTGTGCTCTTCTCTTTCGAATGCCACGATGTACACCCTGACTCCCCCTCCAGCCCGGCAAGACGAGCCATCTTAATACTTGCTAGGGCTTTTCAGGGCGTGCACCATTGTCCATTGCAGTGAACCCGGTGAACTCGGCGACGAAATCTACTAACACTTGTCCCTTTATGGTGTTTCGAGGCGCGTACTCAATATTGAACTCGCTCAACTCCACTACGCAATTCATGAGGTGTTCGAAAGCATCCGGTCGTTGTAATACCTTCTTTATGGGAGTTTCTATTATGACTCGTATTGGGTGAGCCTGAAAGTATGGGCGCAGCTTTCGCGTGGTTGCTACCAATGCAAAAGCTAACTGCTCTATGCAGGGGTATCAGACTTCAGCCCCTCGATATGCTCGACTGACTTAGTAGACCAGTTTCTATATCCCCTCTTCCTCGTGTACTAAAGCTGAAGAAGCCGCCTGGGGGGATACAACCAAATACAAGGTCAACGTTTCCTTGCTTCGCGGTTGGCTAAGGAGTGGGGGGCTCACAAGGTACTTCTTAAGGGCTCCGAACGCCTAGTCGCACTCGTCGTCCCATGTCTTCGCCTTCTTCAAGACTTTGAAAAATGGTAGACACTTGTCGGCACTTGTCGGTTGATCTTGAGACAAATTTGTTGAGGGTGTCGACTCGCCCGGCCAACCTCTATATTTCATTTTTGTTGCGCGGTGGGGCCATGCAGAGGACATCGTCCACCTTCTCAGGATTGACTTCAATGCCTTGTTCGGACACCATAAACCCCAGAAACTTCCCCGACCCGACACCAAGAGCACATTTTGTCGGGTTCAGCTTCATTTGGTATTGCCGTAGAATTGCAAAAGCCTCTCTCAAGTCATCCAAATGTTGTTCTAAGATCTTGCTTTTGACCAACAGGTCATCCACATAAACTTCCATATTTCTTCCTATCTGATCTTTGAACATACGGTTGATCAACCGTTGGTAGGTGTGTAAGGCCCAGTTTCTTCATCAGTGGCCCGGACCGTGCGTGAAGTAAGAGTCCCGAACGACGTCGTTTTTGGGGTGAGTGTTTCTTTTTCAACTTCCGTTTCTTTCTCTTCTTTCTTTCCGCATTTCTCTGCTTCAATTTCATTTTCTTCCGCAACTTTCTTTCTCCCACGTCTCTCTTTTTCCTTTTCGGTTTCATTCTTATTTCTTGTTGCTGCGTTGGTCTGTGAGTCCCGATTCTCTGCCCAAGTTTCCTCAAATTCGGTTTCTCTCTTGCGCTGCACTGGTTTAGGTTGCCGTTTACTGCATTCCTCTATTTTTCTCTCCTTTATGCATTTCGGTCCTTCCTCTGCAAGTCAGCGAGCGGTACCTCTCATCCCTCCATTTTCGACTGGTAAGGGTTTCTTTCTCATCCCTTTAAGTTTTGATTTCTCCTACTGTAACCGTGCGGATTCTGCTTCTTTGTATTTGGTTTGATTTATCTTCATTTTCTGCAGTTTCTGTGTTGGCTGTGAGGTTTGGGTTGCGTTTTGTGAGTATGGGTGTTGTGCGTGGTGAGTCTTCGGGTTTGTGTGTTCCGTGTAGTCAGTGAAGCTTTTGCTGGAGATTCTTGTTGCCGTAGGTAAATTTTCTTGCCTCTGTTTCCCGCACACACTCACACACAGTTACACTTCCTCTCATTGAATTTTTGTGGGTAATGGTTTCATTTCTAGATTAGTTTAGTGGGTGGCTCTTTGGGCTTTTCTTGGTATAATGAATTTCTTGTGGTGATTTGTCCTAGGTTTGAATTATTTGAAGTTACATTATAGTGAAATTGTTGGACTAGTGGTTGAGAAAATATTTAGAAGTATCGGTTTATATTTCCTGTTATGGAGTTGTGAATGGAAAGAAGTGTGCTTTGTGAAGTGTTATTTGGTTTGGAATGGTGGGTTTTAATTATTTAGATGGAGGTTGTGATATTTTCTTTTAATACTTAGTTTATATATTTTTTTTTGAATAGGTGACAAGATTGATAGAGGTCAATTTCAAGGTATAGATAATACGCTGCAGGAGTCAGGTAAGCGGGGATCCTATGCTAGGTTTTATACATGTTAATAAGATGGAGGTTGATTTTATCAAACTTGCATATTTTGTGATATGATGGGAACTTGTGAAAGCAAAGATCAACCTCGGTCGCTTATCTGTATCATTCATCAAATCTGTGTGAAAAAGTAAAATTTGTTCTGACATGCATTGTGTAGAGATGAACTAAATTCTATCATGCATTTTATTTTTTCTGAAATCTGAAAAAGGGAGCGATATTGAGAATATGGGAAAATTGTGCATTTATTTAGAAAGATGTTCTGACTGTTGTCAATATGTGTAAACTATCTGATTCTGTTTTGGTACTCTGTATTATTTGAGTGGGGCTACTCTGCCGCCCCACTCTTACCGCTGGGCGTACAGCCCAGCGCTTTTTTTTTTCTTTTTTCTTTTCACATTTTTTTAATGCATTTAAATATTTTTAAAAAATAAAAAAAAATACACCAATACATTTAAAAACACTTCCTTAATCACTAAGTAAAAAAAAAATAAATTTTTTTTTTTGACCAGCGGTCAAATTGAGTGGGCAAAATGGGGAGGCAAAGTAGCCTTTTTCGTATTATTTTGATATAATATCTAAAAACCTTTGGCATGGTGTACTGGTATTTGTATCTGACTCTGTCTCTGCTTTGCTCTGCTCTACTCTGTTATGCTTTGCTCTGTTTGGGTTGGTACCAACTTCTCTGTCTCTGAGTGCACCCACTTTGGAAACAAAGTGGTTTTATTGTGGTCTTTCCTGTGTGCACACTCGGGGCTCCGAGAAGAATAAAGGAAAGATTTCACCTCTGTCCTGCGTACGCCACAATCAAGCTTACTGGGAAAGCGAAGAGGTGGTGGATCTCTGAAAGATCTATAAGGGAAGCAGATGGGACAGAGATAGTCAGTTGGCTGCACTTCAAGCAGATTTTTCTTGAGCGCTTTTTCCCTAGCTCATTCCGTGAGGACAAGGCTATGAAATTTGCCACCTTGGTTCAGGGAACAATGACGGTTCATCAGTATGCTGCTAGGTTTATTGAGTTATCCCGTTTTGCTACTTATCTGATTCCCGATGAGGAAAAGAAGGCACACAAATTTGAGCAAGGATTGAATGAGAAACTGTATGAGCGTGTGGTGGGTTTCCAGATTCGGAACTTCTCAGAATTGGTGAATAAAGCAACAGTCTTTGAAAGAACCCTTCAAAGAAGTGCTGCGTTGCACGAATAGAGGAAAAGGACTACTCCTACCGGGTACCATTCTGGCGTGGACCAGGGACCGTGGAAAAGGAGGAGTGAAGGTGGTAGTTCGGGAAAAATGCCGGTACAGAGTAATCAACAGCCCTACCAGTGTAGGACATGCAATCAAGTGCACTCCGGAGAGTGCAGAAAAGGGGCGGGATTGTGTTTTCGTTGTGGCAAATTAGGACACTATATCAGGGATTGCCCAATGCAAAATAGAAGCAACCAAACGTTCATACCGCCACCTCAGAGGAATAAAGTATCAGCTCGGGGCAGTAATCAACGTCCTATTGCGCCTGCTCGAGTCTTTGCACTAACACCTGGAGAGGTTGAGGGTAGGAATGACGTGATCACTGGTATGACTCTTTTGTTTTACTTTAAGGATTTATATTTTCTATTATTTTCTTTTCCTTGATTGGTTCTGGTTAAGACTTTGAATATTCTTGGTTCATGGATGAGTTTGAATGTGATCACAGGTACTCTTTCTTTGTTTTCTAATAATGCTATTGTGTTATTTGACTCGGGAGCGACACATTCTTTTGTTTCCACGGCGTACTCTAGATTTTGCACTTTAGATACTGAAAGATTGAGGAACAAGTTAGTGGTTGCGACCCCAACAGGAAATTCTGTAGTCTGTAGTGAGATTTTACCTGGATGCCCTCTTTCTATAGAGGGAAGATTGATGCCAACAGATTTAATAGTTTTCTACATGGTTGGGTTTGATGTAATTTTGGGTATGGATTGGCTGGCTTCCTACCACGCCAGTATTGATTGTGCTAAAAAGGAAGTGGTTTTCAGACCCCCTAATGAAGGTGAATTTCGGTTCACAGGGTCAAAAGTGAGGTTGACTCCACCCATCATTTCTGTCATTCAGGTTGGAAAACTATTGCGTGATGGTTTTCAGGGATTCCTAGCTTGTGTGGTAGAAGCACCAAAGGGGGAAGTGATGTTGGAACAGATACCTGTTGTGAGCGATTATCCAGAGGTCTTCCCTGAAGATTTATCGGGACTTCCACCCGAGCGGGAGGTAGAGTTTGCTATTGAGTTAGTTCCAGGCACGACACCCATTTCGAAAGCACCTTATCGCATGGCGCCGTCTGAATTAGCGGAACTCAAAGAGCAGTTGCAAGATTTGTTAGACAAGGGTTTCATCAGGCCCAGTGTTTCACCTTGGGGAGCGCCAGTTCTTTTTGTGAAGAAGAAAGATGGATCGATGAGAATGTCTATCGATTACAGGGAACTTAATCGGGTGACCATAAAGAATAAGTGCCCGCTACCCCGTATAGAAGATTTGTTTGATCAACTCCAGGGTGCTCAAGTATTTTCAAAAATTGACCTTCGATCGGGTTACCATCAGTTGAAGATCAGAGCTGAAGACGTGGCTAAGACGGCATTCAGAACCCGATATGGCCATTATGAGTTTTTGGTCATGCCTTTTGGCCTGACTAACGCCCCAGCAGTATTCATGGACTTGATGAACATGGTGTTTCATGAGTTTTTGGATAAGTTTGTGGTTGTCTTTATTGATGATATACTGATATACTCCAAAAGCGAGACCGAGCATGAAGAACATTTGAAGTTGGTACTTGGGACACTCAGAGACAAGCAACTGTTTGCTAAATTGAAGAAGTGTGAATTTTGGCTTGATTCAATCACGTTTCTGGGACATGTAGTTTCGAAGGATGGAATTTCAGTAGACCCAGGGAAAGTGGAAGCAGTGGATAATTGGTCGGCACCGAGGAATGTTCATGAGGTTAGAAGCTTCTTGGGATTGGCAGGGTATTACCGTCGATTCATTGATGGGTTTTCCAAGATAGCAGTTCCTCTCACTGCACTCACCAGGAAAAATAATAAGTTTGAATGGACAGCAAGGTGTGAAGAAAGCTTCCAAGAGTTGAAACAGAGATTAGTGACAGCTCCGGTGTTAACAGTTCCCACAGCTAGAGGCGGATTTGTTGTCTATAGCGATGCTTCTAGGCTTGGTTTGGGGTGTGTACTGATGCAACATGGGAAGGTTATAGCTTACGCCTCACGCCAATTGAAAGTGTATGAGCAGAATTATCCCACTCATGATCTGGAACTCGCGGCAGTCATTTTTGCACTCAAGCTTTGGAGACATTACTTGTATGGGGAAAAGTGCGAAATTTATACAGATCACAAGAGTTTGAAGTATTTCTTTACCCAAAAAGAATTAAACATGAGACAAAGGAGGTGGCTTAAGTTGATCAAGGATTATGATTGCACCATTAATTATCACCCAGGCAAAGCTAATGTAGTAGCCGACGCTCTGAGTAGGAAGTCAATCGGACCGACAGTTACAGCCATTACCACTCAGCATAGGTTGTTGATGGATTTAGAAAGAGCCGGTATTGAAGTCTTTTCTAATGATACAAATACTGTCATGGCCAGTTTAGTGGCTCAACCTGCTTTGATAGATAGAATCAAAGCTCCTCAGAAAGTGGACTCAGAGTTGGTGAAGCTAATATTAGGGATCGGAAACGGGGACAAACCTGATTTTTGTGTTTCCAAGGATGGAGTTTTGAGGTTTAGGGGTAGAGTATGCGTACCTGTTGATGATGAACTAAAAATGTTAATTCTTGAATAGGCACACCGTTCTTTGTACACTGTTCACCCAGGGAGTACCAAGATGTATCGGGATTTGAGAGAGTCCTTTTGGTGGAATGGCATGAAAAGAGAAATTGCTAAATTTGTAGAACAATGCCTGACTTGCCAACAAGTGAAGGCGGAACATCAGAGACCTGCAAGATTATTACAGCCACTTCAGATTCCAGAGTGGAAATGGGAACATATCTCCATGGATTTCGTGACAGGTCTACCAAGGACCGTAAGCAGACAAGATGCTATATGGGTAATCGTGGATCGCTTAACAAAAACTGCCCGTTTTGTGCCCATTAAAGTTTCTTATAAACTAGAGAAACTAGTTGAACTGTATGTGCGGGAGATAGTGAGGTTGCATGGAGTACCGGTATCCATTGTGTCGGATAGAGATCCTCGTTTTACCTCTAAGTTCTGGCGAAGCTTACAAGAGGCAATGGGTACTCAATTAAGTTTCAGTACTGCGTTTCACCCTCAGACAGATGGACAGTCAGAAAGAACTATTCAGATTTTAGAAGACATGTTGAGGGCATGCTTGATGGATTTCAAGGGATCTTGGATGCAACACTTACCATTGGTTGAGTTTGCATATAATAATAGTTTCCAGGCTAGCATTGGGATGGCACCTTACGAGGTTTTGTATGGCAGGAGATGTAGGTCTCCATTGTATTGGGATGAAGTAGGTGAAAGAAAACTTCTAGGGCTAGAGATTATTCAGCAGACCACAGAAAAGATAGATACCATTCGGGCTAGAATGAAAGCAGCTCAAAGCCGACAGAAGAGTTATGCAGATAAACGTCGCCGTCAGTTAGATTTTGCGATGGGAGATAAGGTATTCTTGAGAATTTCACCATTGAAAGGAGTTATGAGATTCGGAAAGAAAGGTAAGTTGAGTCCTAGATACATTGGACCGTTTGAGATTCTTGATCGGATTGGACCGGTGGCGTACAGGGTGGCTCTACCACCGGCATTCTCGGGAGTGCATAATTTGTTCCATGTGTCCATGTTGAGGAAGTATATCCATGACCCCACTCACATCATAGATCATGAACCCAGAGGACATGACCTACACTGAGGAACCATTACGGATTCTGGACAGGAAAGAGCAAGTGTTGCGGAATCGAACTATTTCCTTGGTTAAAGTATTGTGGAATAATCATGCTACCAATGAAGCATCATGGGAATTCGAGGAAGAGATGCGAGTTAAGTATCCTCACTTGTTTGAAGAGAGTTCTTATAGCTTGTAGCGAATTCCAAGGACGGAATTCTTGTAAGGGGAGGAGGATGTAAGGCCCAGTTTCTTCATCAGTGGCCCGGACCGTGCGTGAAAATGGCCCAGCCATTTTTGTGTTTAGTAAGAGTCCCGAATGACGTCGTTTTTGGGGTGAGTGTTTCTTCTTCAACTTCCGTTTATTTCTCTCCTTTCTTTCCGCATTTCTCTGCTTCAATTTCAGTTTCTTCCGCAACTTTCTTTCTCCCACGTCTCCCTTTTTCCTTTTCGGTTTCATTCTTATTTCTTGTTGCTGCGTTGGTCTGTGAGTCCCGATTCTCTGCCCAAGTTTCCTCAAGTTCAGTTTCTCTCTTGCGCTGCACTGGTTTAGGTTGCCGTTTACTGCATTCCTCTATTTTTCTCTCCTTTATGCATTTCGGTCCTTCCTCTGCAAGTCAGCGAGCGGTACCTCTCATCCCTCCATTTTCGACTGGTAAGGGTTTCTTTCTCATCCCTTTAAGTTTCAGTTTCTCCTACTGTAACCGTGCGGATTTTGCTTCTTAGTATTTGGTTTGATTTATCTTCATTTTCTGCAGTTTCTGTTTTGGCCGTGAGGTTTGGGTTGCGTTTTGTGAGTATGGGTGTTGTGCGTGGTGAGTCTTCGGGTTTGTGTGTTCCATGTAGTCAGTGAAGCTTTTGCTGGAGATTCTTGTTGCCGTTGGTAAATTTTCTTGCCTCTGTTTCCCGCACACACTCACACACAGTTACACTTCCTCTCATTGAATTTTTGTGGGTAATGGTTTCATTTCTAGATTAGTTTAGTGGGCGGCTCTTTGGGCTTTTCTTGGTATAATGAATTTCTTGTGGTGATTTGTCCTAGGTTTGAATTATTTGAAGTTACATTATAGTGAAATTGTTGGACTAGTGGTTGAGAAAATATTTAGAAGTATCGGTTTATATTTCCTGTTATGGAGTTGTGAATGGAAAGAAGTGTGATTTGTGAAGTGTTATTTGGTTTGGAATGGTGGGTTTTAATTATTTAGATGGAGGTTGTGATATTTTCTTTTAATACTTAGTTTATATATATATATTTTTTTTTATGAATAGGTGACGAGATTGATAGAGGTCAATTTCAAGCTTCAGATAATACGCTGCAGGAGTCAGGTAAGCGGGGTTCCTATGCTAGGTTTTACACAAGTTAATAAGATGGAGGTTGATTTTATGAAACTTGCATATTTTGTGATATGATGGGAACTTGTGAAAACAAAGATCAACCTCGGTCGCTTATCTGCATCATTCATCAAATCTGTATGAAAAAGGAAAATTTGTTCTGACATGCATTGTGTAGACATGAGCTAAATTCAATCATGTATTTTTTTCTGAAATCTGAAAAAGGGAGCTATATTGAGAATATGGGAAAATTGTGCATTTATTTAGAAAGATGTTCTGACTTTTGTTGTCAGTATGTGTAAACTGTCTGATTCTGTTTTGGTACTCTGTATTATTTTGATATAATATCTAAAAACCTTTGGCATGGTGTACTGGTATTTGTATCTGACTCTGTCTCTGCTCTGCTCTGTTATGCTCTGCTCTGTTTGGGTTGGTACCAACTTCTCTGTCTCTGAGTGCACCCACTTTGGAAACAAAGTGGTTTTATTGTGGTCTTTCCTGTGTGCACACTCGGGACTCCGAGAAGAATAAAGGAAAGATTTCACATCTGTCTCTGCCTGGTTTGGCCACTGGGGTTAGCACAACCCTAGCACAACTCTGCCTGGTTTGATCTGATGATGATACTCAGTTTATGTTATGCCAAAGTACTATGGGTTTTACTTGTCTTAAAACCATCGCTCTGTCATTTTTGAAAATATGTTCTGTTCTGCATGATAACTCTGGAAACATTTTGTTCTGCATGCTCTACTTTGTAAATGCTCATGTTTGCACGCTAGCATATGATTTCTGCTTACTGAGTTGTTGATAACTCACCCCCTATCATTATAATATTTTTCAGATGATGTGGTGAGTCCAAATGAGGACCTGGATTAGAATGCTGTTTGTGTTTAAGCTGAGGAGATGTTGGTAGAAGAAGGACTTCTGGTGTTCTTAGTTTTAATGTCTTTGAGTTTTATTATGTCTTGAGTTTAGTAAGATTTATGAAATATTTAGTTGGTTTGTTATGACTACCGGGAGGTTATGGACCCCTTTGATTTATTATTATTGCATTAAAAATTGTGTGGAGTTTGAAATGAGATTATTGAGAAGATATGAGAATGATTTCATTTATGAAATTTTTGGAGATTATCCTTTGGATGTGTTGGGAGACATGTTTATCAGTGAGAGGTAGTAATTCTCCAAGCCACCCGGGTTTGGGGCGTTACAAGGTGGCCCCCACATTTTTTAGACCGTAGGGCATCGCCTTATAGTAGTATAGACCTCGGTCTGTGATGAACGAAGTCTTCTCCTTGTCCTCAGGCTTCATACGAATTTGGTTATAAATCAAGTAGGCGTCCATAAAGCTGAGAATAGGATAACCCACCATCGAGTCGACAATCAGGTCGATGCAAGGGAACAAGAAGCTGTCTTTTGGGCAATCTTTGTTAAGGTTAATGAAGTCGACACACATTCTCCATTTTCCGCTCAGCTTCTTTACTAACACCACATTCGACAACCACTCCGGGTAGTGAGCTTCTCAGATGAACCCAACCTTCAGCAGTTGGTCCACCACTTCGGCTATGGTGGTCTTCGCATTGACGCTTCAGTGCTTCTGCTGCACCCCTTTGGCCTTTGGGTCCACACTTAAACTGTGATGTATGATTTCAGGTGCTATTCCAGGCATGTCCCTGTGAGTCCATGCAAACACATACAAGTGTTCAGCAAGGAGTTGTCACATGGCGTCTCGAGCTTCCTGCATCCTTTCATTGCTGATCGTCACCGTAGCTTCTGATAGGTTTGGGTGGAGGTTGACAAGTTCCAGTGGTCCAATTGGCTCTGCCTTTCGGAGTTCTTGCTTGTCTCGAACTTCGCTTGTAACTTCCACGCGATCGAGGGCCGGAGATAGATACCGGTCTCCTCCATCATGTGTTGCGCTTCATTCGGGCATGCATGACCTTCTCCTGTCGCGATTTTTTCATTTTTGTATGTCTGGTTTTCCGTCTGGCCTACTTCAATGTCTCAAGTTGTTTTAGCGAACCTTTGAGTCGCCTGGAACGGGTTGTTTCGGGTGCACGAAGGAAACACAAGATATATTACCATCTCACAGATGGCGCCACTGTTAGCGTCGTGTTTCGTACATCTTTGAGCCAAGCTCCAACAACTCAGGTCTTCGAAAGCGAGCCCTGCACAAGGTAGAAAAGATTGCTGCTTTGAAAGGATGACCTTGGGGCTAAGTAACCTCTTATGCCAAAATTAGTAAATATTCTTGGAGGGTGACAAATAAGTAAGAGAGTCTAGAGATCAAGGAGAGAGTTTTTCGGTACCTCGAGCTTGCTATTTCGGTACCTCAAACATTGTTTTTAATAGCTGCGCTATAGCCCTTATCATAATTCCTAGACCAAAGCATAACCCCTCCATATTTTGAAGAACTCTTGATAGAAGGCAAAACATCACTATTAAGCACATCAGGAGGGATGTAGATTGTCTGGAGCAGCAGGCAACCCCAGAAATATCTGCCCTGCTTGAATAATGTTCCACTGATTCCAATAGCTCTTCAGGTTGTCTGCATTCCCAGAATATTTACAAGGTGGGTTGTTATAAAATTGCATCCAGACATAGTCAAACAGACCAGTGTCTAGTGCTCCTTTTAGTCAAGCGTCTGGAAATGGACACTGTGGTGCTGCTGTTAAGTAGACCTTTTTCTGTTGGCTAAATGCAGACAGTGCCCTTGCGAGCTCGTCCCAGTTTTGGGTTGTGCCTCCCTCGATATCGAAGTCAATGCCATCTAGAACTGCATCACCCAATGGACGGGAGCTGGATTGACGCCCAAGAAAGTTGTTCCACAAGTAGTTTGCAACACTCCTGCACACTATCAGAGAACATCATTTTCTGATCTTTTACTTGGTGAAAGGGACCAGCAAAACATATACATTCCCTTCAAACATCTACGGTCGAAAACAAATGTTAAAAAGAAAAACAAAACAAAATTTCTAAGTCGGTGTAAATAGACACTAATTATGGTGGGATCCACTACAATTATCGATAAATGTGGCAAACTTCGGTGTCGGTAGGTGTTTGATGCTTTGACTTTTTAATAATAGCAGTGGATTCCAAAAGATTGACGTGTTTATGTACCGACTTATAAGTAGCAGTACTGAAACTTTTTAGTATAACCTCAAACTTCTCAAGTATAAACACCAAAGAAGCTAGCTCTGTGAAATATAGTGAGAAGAAGCAATGCTTGCCTGGCATCTTCAGCAGAGGAGAGGGAATAGCTTCCAGCACTGCCTCCAAGAGAGAGCATCACCTTGATGCCCTGGTTTTGGCAAGCTCTGATGTCGTTGCTCAAGCCGGTGCACCCATTTGTGCTTGGGTCACAATGGCCGGCAAGGTTCATCTGTGGGGTCTGGCCGTTGCCAAATGTTACCAGGAAAGTTATGATCACTATATCACACTACAACACAATTGCTTTTTAGTGATGGTTGGGAAATTGTGACAGTCCCCAAACCGTCACTAAAAGGCCTTTTCTGTGACGGTTTCGTCACTAAAGACAGATGAGATTTTTTTTACGTTCCAACGTATGGGAAATTTATGTTCGAACATCACATATACGTTCGAACCTTGTGGCTACTTAAGTGCGAACGTGAAATGTTTTGGTGCCAACGTTCGAACGTTAGTAATTAACGTTCGAACGTGAAATGTTTTGCGCCAACGTTCGAACGTTAATTACTAACGTTCGAATGTTAATTGTAAATTTAAATTAAATATGACTCTAATTTAAAAATATGTGGTTTTTATAGTGCATAATTTTTGAACAAGTCTAAAAAATTGACTTGTATATATTTATAGATACACAATTTGTAATATATAAATATATATTTATGTTTATATATATTTGAAGTGCAGTGATTTAGTATTAAAGTTGAAAAATATAACATTAAAGAAAATTGAGAATTGAAATTAAAAAACGATAGAAATATTCAATAATATTTTTCATTACAAATATTAAAAGTAAAATATAAAATATGATAGAATTTAGTAAACAACACTCAGATGATAGCGTTGTCCGCGAAAGTCGAACTCCGTACCTCCTCAGTCGAGGTATCAACCTTGTCGTTGAGGATAGTTACACGATGGGTGAGCTCGGCGGTAGACACCGATATAGCCGCGAGTGATCGATCGATCTTATGATCGATATGCACAGTCAGCTGTGAGATCACCGCATCAACCCAAGCAGGCCGCGCATCTCCTGCAGATGTACTCAGCGTCTGCTGACTACTACTCCCCACATGACCTGGCTCAGGCTGCGTCGGAGGAACTAGATCCTCGACAGGGGTGGCTGATGTCCCCTCGGTTGTCCAATGCTACGTCGATGCGTGGTCATGTCGAGGGGGCTCATCTGATCTTTGACCCGCTCCTCTGGCTGGGTTGGCACTCCCCGTGCAAGTAATAGTCGGCTGATCAGGACACCGTATGAGAGATTATCCGTGGAGATGATGCTCGCCTCGTAACGGATCCTCTCAAAGATGTGCAGTGGCAAATCTATGGGATCTTCACGTGCCACTCGTATAAAAAACTGTGCCCGAAGCCGACTAAATGTGGTTTTATGTGCCACAAGATCCACGTTGTTGCAACAATAAGGTGCAACATGTGGAAGAAAGGTAGCAGATGGTTCTGGTTGAAGGCGTTCTCCTCTCGATCTGCATGCAGTCCCTCCCGGTGAGGAATCCTCGTCTTGGTCATCATCCCGAGCCTCGAGGCCAGTATCCTCGGCCTTTGAAGGGTCTGCATCTCTGGTTGATGCTGGCTCAAATGGGCGGCCAATAGATGGTGCAGAAGTGCCTACATCCTCACGGGGTGTAGCGTGTGTAGATGTCTCAACTCCTCGACAAATGCCAAGGTGCTCGGCAATGACATCTGTTAAAATCTCAATGGAAACACCGCGTACAGTCACGGTGTGAGAGGATGCGTCATGAGGCATGTCACACATCCCCATATAAACCTCCTGAAACATTGAGGGGTATACCTTCCCCCTCAATGTGCAGATATTTCCTGTGATACCCCATATGATATGGATAATGGTAGGTGGTGTATGGGATCCCACATTGCTTGGGAAGGAGAAGTTCTTGCTCTTTATAAGGTTCTAATGAGGCTCCAATTGTATCATTGGCTAGTCCTTTTGGAGTATAGGCCATGTGGTTTGGGCATTTCATTGGGGTGTTACATTTCTCCATCCTCTGCTAAGGAAAATATCTCTTAGGTTCGTCTGCTCCCATATGAGTTCGTCGAAGTCATTAATCAAGACATCTCGCTCTACCATAATAGTACTAGCCCCGATACAAGTAGTGTCCTGAGTGGCTCATTCCCTCCCTCATTTTCTAGTATGCAGAGGATGAGCCATATCCTGAAAATAGAGAAGGAAAAAAAATTATTTACATTGATGCATTTTTTGTGTTAATTTTAAGCTGCTCTGCATGAACGTTTGAACATAGCAAAAGAAACGTTCGAACGTTAAGATAAAACGTTCGGACGTGTATCCCTTACGTTTGCACGTAAAACAATGTACATAAATTTACGTTCGGACGTGTATCCTTTACGTTCGGACGTAAAACACATAGGTGCGAATGTATAACATACACGTTCGAATGTAACCATTAAATAAATTTAAATAACTTACGTTCTGACGTTTATGTGTTACGTTCGAACTTATGTTTACATGCGAACGTAAAGGATTAACGTTCGAACGTTGAGACATAAATAAATTTAAAAAGTAGTACGTTCGGACGTTATAAGTAAACGTGCGAACGTAAATTTTACGAAGAAATAACGTCCAAATGTAAAATAATACACGTTCGAACATAGAAGCCTTAACGGCTATGTAATTGAAACGTCGTATGTTTGAACGTCTAGGTGAAACGTTTGAACGTTATGATACAGAATGGCTGAGTCATTTATTGAAATCTCAAAAATCAATCTACAAGGTTCTAAATGCTGAAATGCCACTGTAGAAATGAAGTATACATTTCAATAAACTTTTCTACGGTGACTATTTGGCCAATGGCAAGCCGCAGAAAATAGAGTTAAACATCCAGCCACCACTTGGCCCGTTTTAAACAAAACCAAGCCCAAATCTCAAATAAAATACATATTATTTGATTAAAAAATGAATGTCTACATTTTAGTGACGGTTGTGGCGGAGTTTGACGGCGGCGGCGGCGACGGAGGAGTGGCGGCGTGCAAACGGGAACGAAGTTAGTAACGGTGAAAATGACGTTTTGCCGTTCTGTTTTGGGCTTATATACACGAAACGTTCGAATGTAATTCTTATTACGTTCGAACGTTTGTCAATTTATTTTCCAAAATATTGACTATAATATATTATATTATTAATATATGTTATATATTATAATGTATACTATAACATATAGCATACTATATATTATATTATATTATAATATATATAGTATATTATAGTATCTATATATCCTGTGTATTAATATATATATAATGTATTCTATAGTATATTATATATATATTGTACTATATATATAGTATAGTATATATCTAATATTACTTAATATATTATATAATATATTATATATATATGATTCATTATAAACTAATGAAAAAAATATTAGAACCACAAGTTTTTATTACTAGCCCAAAACGATATACTTTATTTATTACAACTAGTACCCAAATTTCGATTGTAGGTATACAAATTCCTAAATAGATTAATTGGAAGCAAATTACTTTCTTTAATGAATGACAATTAGATTTATTTTACGTTTGAAATTGTAAGTGCTAGTTATACTTCTTCAAGTTTAGTAGTATGTTTATACATGTTGTTGTGATTTTATGCTTACTCTTGAAATAATTGTGAGTATTGTTTGTGAATATTGTGAATAATTTGTGAGTTTATGGTGTTCATTGATGAATTAATATGTCTAGAAATATTGTTGTGTGAATATTGTTGTTGTTGTGATATAGATTTGAAATATTGTGATTATTGTTTTTGAGTTTTTATTGAATATGTTTAACAAGAAAATTATAAGTTTAGGATTTTAATTTAAGTAAAGATTAAAAACATTTAATATACAGCTAATATGAGAATTGATATTTAACATGGAGTAAGTATATATAATATATTCATACTAATTTAGTTAGAATATGATTATTATTCAAATTATAAGTATAGTATAAAACTTAAACTTAAAAAAAAGAAAAAAAAGTTTATATAACTTAACTATATATAAAGTATAATACTTTTTTCATATAGAGGAAGATAAAAAACGGAACTGGCCATTGGATTGGTAAATAGCAAGGTAGTTTTAGTATGAATATATAGAGGACTGACTAGCTAGCTAGCTCGGTGATCACGTTATAGTTGCGTACTTTCAGTTGTTGCGTTTGTGGCTATGAAGTGGGCCGTACGTATCTTTGGACATCGATATTGCTATCTATTGAAAGTCATATATTTAGAACTTTTTTAAAGTCATACAAATTATGACCCTCAGATGACTTGTAATTCCAGAAAATATTACTATATAGTATATATATAGTGGATTATATATATAGTGTATATATATCTTACTATAATATAGTTATAATACTATATATATACTATATATATTATATAGTACTATATATATATAATGATATATATATATAAGTTTTGTGGTTAGTTTTATTAATTATATATTATTGATTCATATATATAGTATAGTATATATACTATATTATTATGTTTTCATTTAAAGTATTATGCTATCATAGTATATATATATATATATATATATATAAATATAATATATATACTATACTATAATATAGTATATAATATAGTATATTATATAGGGCTGATATCGGTCCGGTCCGGTCCGGTCTTGGGCCATTTTGTGGACCGGACCGGACCTATTCGGTCTACAATTTCTCCACCCTGGACCGGACCGAGTCACATATAGGTTCGGTCCAATCCGGTCCATTTCGGTTCGGTCCGGTCCAGGGTCGGTCCAGTCGGTCTGGACATGCCTAAAATGGGCCATTCAGCCCATCTAAATGTGATTTTTTTTTTGCCCAATTTCAATTATTTTCTGCCCATTTCAAATTTGGTACATTTTTTTAACAAAAAAAAAAAATAATAATACAGAAGTTATTACAAATTACAAATTATAATCCAAAATTAACAACTTAAACACTTGACATATAACGGGACCAAAATTCTAGTTGTTACTTGCTAGTTGCTACATCCAGCTTATTAATCTTCAACTCAAACTTCAGTTACTCAGGAGTTAGGACAAGTAGGGCTGCGACAAAAAATGGAAAAAAAAATTATCAAGTAGGAATCAAAATTCTAGCTGCTACATCCAAACTAGCATAATCAACAACTTCGATAAAATTTAGAGATTATAATATTCTCACCTCTTTAGTCTTTAATCATCATTGGGTATAGGGCCAGTAGGCATTGAATTTGACCCCTCCATAGAATCAGCAAAGCTCGGGTCCCCAACAAGTTCTATCCATAAAAATTTAAAACAAAACAAGTTAAATAATGTTACATAACATAAAAGATAAAACAAAATAAACCACAAAATATATCAAAAATAATTTTATTACATACCCATATCCAGCTGCTTCTCAAATTCCTCAACTTCATCCATTAAAGTCCTAAGGCTTATTGGAGTAGAAGAAGAACGAAGCCAGTTTTGTGCACATATGAGACCCTTAACACTCATTGGATTTAAACTACTTCGGAAAGGGTCAAGTACACGACCCGCAGTGCTAAATGTAGATTCAGAAGCCACAGTAGATACCGGTATTGCAAGAACATCACGTGCAACCTTTGAAAGTACGCGATATCTAACTGAATTCACCTTCCACCAAGTTAGAAGGTCAAAACTATCATCTTCATCCTCACATCTTTCAGCTAGATATCTATCAACCTCTGACTTACTTCCCAAACTATCTTCTGACTGCAACTGTTGCTTAAATTCAGCCATAATTTTTGCCTTTCTACTAGCCACATTGTCAGCTGAAAGACCTACATCTTCATGTTGGGAACTTGTGCGCTGAGGAGAATGCCCTTCTTCATTTTCCATGTATGCATCATATATGCGGATAAATGCATTTTTCACCTTCCAACTAAAATCAAGTTTTTTTGCATGATCATGTGCATACATTTTCCACAACCCAAAATCAAGATATCGCATCTTGTAGCGAGGATCAAGAAGAACACCAACATAAAGCAACATATTTTGATTTTCCAAGTTCTCCCAATACTTATCAAACTTTCTCTTCATATTTGTGGCCATTAATCCCACCACGGGGTTTCGTTCTTTACATTCCATATTAATGGCATCTTTAATAATAACCAACTCCGGGAAAAAAATATTACAAGTTACATATTCACCCCCCGAAAATTTTAAAGTTGCATCATGAAATAATGCAAGGAATCTCACAAACAACTGTACCTTCGCCCAATCGGATGCATTGGGAGGCCCTAACTTCTTTGACTTTCTCGTATTCACCACATGGTCTACATTTTCATCATCGACATCGTCGTCATCATCATCTCTAATACTACTAAGGAAGCATGGATCTTCTTCCTCCAACCGATCAAAAGCCCTTTTAAATTTTGAAGCCCTCTCCAACATAAGATAGGTGGAGTTCCACCTAGTCGGTACATCTAGGCAAACTTGACTTTTAGATTGAATATCTTCCAACCCCACACATTTCTGATATGTACTCCACCTTTGAGGGGATGATTTAACATACTTCACAACACCCCTCACCTTCGCAATAGACTCATCATATTCTTTTAACCCCTCACGAACAATTAAGTTCAAAATGTGAGCACAACATCGAACATGCAAGAATTCATGTTCCAAGATCGTGTCTTTCCTATACTTTGTTTTTTTTTTCAAATAAGAAACAGCTCCATTATTAGAACTTGCATTATCAAGTGTCAGTGCAAGTATTTTTGGTCGCCCCCAATCATGCAAACACATCTCTATGCCCTTACCAAGGGTATCACCCTTGTGATTTTCAACCAAACAAAATGAAAGAATCCTCTTGTGTAACTTCCAACCATCATCAATAAAATGTGCTGTGAGACACATATAGTTTAGGTTTTGCACGGATGTCCATGTGTCCGTGGTGAGAGAAACTCGCTGCCCTCGAAGAGCATTTCTCAACTTTTGTTTTTCTTTTAAAAACAAATTAAAGCAATCCTTGGCAACCGTCCTACGGGATGGAATTCCTACTCACTTAGGGCAAACCACAAGCATAAACTTCCTGAAACCCTCCCCTTCAGCATGCCTAAAGGGCAACTCATCAAGAATAATCATCTCTGCTAAGGCTTGTCGGCAAGCCTCAACACTAAATGCAATAGACACAAGTTCCCCACTACCACTACCACTTCCTCCCTCCACCTTCCAAGCTAGAGTCGTCTGAGATTTATCCGTCTTCTTAAACGGACATTTCTTACATTGGTGCTCAATGTGATACTTCATGTTTTTCGTACCATTGGTCTTCGTATCACATGCATACGAAGCACCACAATAATTACATGCAGCCCTAGGTTTAGTTGGATCACCTTTTGAAATTTTCGTAAAGTGATCCCAAACAAAAGACCTAACTCTACCTCTTTGTGACCCACCAACTGATTGATCACTTACAGTGGGTGGGGGTGGGGGTGGGGGTGGAGGCATGTTTGGTCTTGACTCTTGCACATCACTTGTAGAAGACTCCATCTATAAAATGGAGTCGGGACAAACAAGACAAAAGAAAAAAAGAATTAGAAAACAAGCATTAATATATAGTGTTAAAGCCTTGTAAATTCATGCATCTCAGATTATCAAGTTCTCAACTATATGAGTTATATTTTTCTACAAATTATATGCATCACATATTCACAACTCATATATATATATATATACATACATACATAAATAATTTCCAACAAAGCCTAAAATGCAAGACAGCAAGAGTGCCAAGAGTGCCAAAATTTCTACAAATTATATGCATCACAGATTCACAACTTATATATATATATATATATATATATATATACAATTATACATACTTAAATAATTTCCAACAAAGCCTAAAATGCAAGACAGCAAGAGTGCCAAGGCCCAAGGGGCCAAGAGTGCCAAAATTTCTATAAATTATATGCATCACAGATTCACAACTCATATATATATATATATATACAATTATACATACATAAATAATTTCCAACAAAGCCTAAAATGCAAGACAGCAAGAGTGCCAAGGCCCAAGGGGCCAAGAGTGCCAAAATTTCTACAAATTATATGCATCTCAGATTCCCAACTTATATATATATATTACATATATATATATATATATATATATATATTACATACATGATACATATATTGATATATATGCAGATATGCTCATCTCAGATTCCAAATTTCCAAGAAATCATAAAGGCTAAAATGCAAGAGAGCCAAAAATCACACAATTGACATTTGACAATACTATCAGTCTACTGTCTACCATTATGCTTCGAAAGTTTGACCAACAAAACAAAATGTTGCTTCAACCAAAAAAAAAAAAAAATTTCGGAGTCCCTGACCCGTATGTAAACCTAAAATCAATTTTTTGACACACATAACACAAGCTCACAACAACTTCACAAATTACAACTAAAGTCAAGAGTCACCGTCTCACAGAACCAAAATCTCAAGAGTCACCGATAAATACCAAAATCAACAGTCAAGACTCAAGACTCAAGTCTCAACATTCAACATATGCGAAGATTAAATACCAGAGAGAGAGAGAGAGAGAGAGAGTACCAAAATCTCGACGGAGGGAGGCGACCGAGGGGCTGGAGGAGGGTGGATGCGAGTCGCGACGACTAGGGTTTTCCGAATCGCAAGGGGGGCCAAAATCGCCTTTCGGGGGAGAGGGGGGCGAAATGAGGAACTGGGAAGGGGGGGGGAGAGGGGGGAAAAACTAATGTTGAAACGGCGCCGTTTGGATTGAAATTGGACCCAAATGGTGGCGTTTCAACAGACGGTTTATTAAAAAAAAAATTGAGTTGCGTGAAACGACGCCGTTTCACGCAACTCAATTTCAAAATCCTGCCCCCTCCTGGACTTAAACGGCGCCGTTTAGGTCCTATTTTATACTAAACGGCGCCGTTTCGGCTTCTTGGCAGTGGGCAGTGGCACTTGAGTTATACAGTACGTATTAATTTTAATATTACATAATACATTAATAATTTAATACTATAGAGTATAAACTTATATATTAATATTAATAATACATTAATAATTTAATACTATAGACTTATAGTGATTAGTATAATTTTTTTTAATACCATAGGTCCATATTAGAGTGATAGAGTCTATTATTATACTAATACTATATAGACTTATAGTGTGTGTATATAATATATATATATATATATATTAATGATATAGTGATACTAATACTATATATTATTTAATAATACATTAATACTATAGACTTATAGTGATTAATTATTATCAATCATGATTAATATAAGTTATAACTATATAATAGATTAATAATATTACTATTGGACTATTGGTATATTTTTTTTTAATACCATATTAGAGTCTATTATTATACTAATACTATATATTATATAATAATACATTAATACTATAGACTTATAGTGATTAATTATTATCAATCATGATTAATATAAGTTATAACTATATAATAGATTAATAGTATTAGTATTGGACTATTAGTATACTAATACTATATAGACTTATAGTGTGTGTATATAATATATATATATATATATATATTAATGATATAGTGATACTAATACTATATATTATTTAATAATACATTAATATTTAATACTATAGACTTATAGTGATTAGTTATTATCAATCATGATTAATATAAGTTATAACTTATAACTTATATAATAGATTAATAGTATTAGTACTAGACTATTAGACTATCAATATATTTTTTTTAATACCATATTAGAGTCTATTTCTATACTAATACTATATATTATATAATAATACATTAATACTACAGACTTATAGTGATTAGTTATTATCAATCATGATTAATATAAGTTATAACTATATAATAGATTAATAGTATTAGTAATTTAGTACTAGACTATTAGTATATTTTTTTTTAATACCATATTAGAGTCTATTACTATACTAATACTATATATTATATAATAATACATTAATACTATAGACTTATAGTGATTAGTTATTATCAATCATGATTAATATAAGTTATAACTTATAAGTTAGTTATAACTATATAATAGATTAATAGTATTAGTACTAGACTATTAGTATATTTTTTTTTAATACCATATTAGAGTCTATTACTATACTAATACTATATATTATATAATAATACATTAATACTATAGACTTATAGTGATTAATTATTATCAATCATAATTAATATAAGTTATAACTATATAATAGATTAATAGTATTAGTATTGGACTATTAGTAATATAGTATAGCTATATGTTAGTAATAAACTAATATTAGTTATAGTGATTTAGTATAAGTTATAACTATATTACTATAACTATAAGTCTATAAGTCTATAACTATTAACTATTGTCTTAGACTCTTACTCTATGTTAGACTATTACTAATTTACTAATATACTATTAGTATATTTTTTTTTAATACCAATTTAGAGTCTAGAAGTAGAGTCTAGACTATTAATAATTTAATATAATACTTGTATTAGTATAAATATTAATAATTTAGTATTACTATAAAATTATAAATATTACTATTAGTATAAAATTATAAATATTAGTATTAGTTAATAATTACTTAATGATGAATTAGTGATAGGATTAGGTTAATTAGTCAAATGAAAATTATATACTTAATATATATAAATTATTAAATTATATATATATTTAATTCGGTCCGGTCCGGTCCGGAAAACCGCCGGACCGTGGACCGGACCGAATTCATTCGGTCCTTTAATTTTTGGACCGGACCGGACCTGAACCACTCTCGGTCCGGTCCGGTCCGGACCGAATTGGCCGGTCCGATCGGTTTTTCCGGTCCGGACCGGCCGATTCTCACCCCTAATATTATATACTATATAGTTTACTAAATATAGTCCAGATTACTCATCTTGGCATCCACCTCTCATAATCCTAAAAATACAAGAGGTTTATATGAAAGATGATAATAGTGACAAAAAGTTAGTATTCTTCTCAACTTTTAAAAAAAATAAGATTATATTGAAGAGAAATATTATGAGTATCTAGAAAAAAATACATATATATAAATATTATATTAACAAATACTAGCAATAGAATAAAAGTAACATTCGAACGTGAATTTATAACGTTTGAACGATATAAATCATTTACCCGCTAGATTTCTTCATAGCTGTGATGATCATTCAACGTTCGAACATTTAAATTGAACGTTCGAACGTTAATGGAGGTGCATGAAAGTCTCATTTTCATGTTCGAACGTACAATTATAATACGTTCGAATAGGAGAAGAAAAATGTGAAAAATTTCCCGCTCGATTTAGACACCTCTGTGATGATCTGAAACGTTCGGACGTTAAAAGTTACGTTCGAAAGTGAGGGTAAACGTTCGAACGTAAAATTTATTAACGTTCGAACATGAAAATAAAAGTGCGGGAAATTTCCCACTAGATTTTTGGCGTTGTCATAGGGAGAACGTTCGAACGTATATAGAAAACGTTCGAACGTTTTCTAAAGAAAATATTATCTGTGTCTTTTAACGTTCGAACGTCATCTAAAATTTGGGTGGGATAATATAACGTTCGAACGTGTCATCTTAAAACTTTAGTTTTGAATGAATACATGCACGAGAGGCAGCAAGAATCACTTCTGCTGCTTCTCCCGTGTGCTAGAGAGAGAGAGAGGTGAGAGAGAGAACAACGCGATCAGCTTCCTGGGTTAGAGAGAGAGAGGGTTAGAGTGAAAGAGAATTGAGTGAGAGAGGGACATGGGTTAGAGGGAGAGAGGGTTAGAGTGAGAGAGAGTTGAGTGAGAGAGGGACGTGGGTTAGAGAGAGAGAGAGTTAGAGTGAGAGAGTTTTAGTGTGAGAGTTGAGTTGAGTTTTGGTAAGGAAAAATTATTTTTCTTTTGTATTTTCTTGAATTTTATTATATTTGTATTCTGTTTTTGTTATATATATTTCTAATAAGTTAGTGTTGTATTTTTTTAAAGGATTGGTTGTTTTGGCAAGTTGGAAGCTTTTGATTTATAAGAGTATATTGTGAGTGCAAAGTATATTTCTAAACTTTATACATTTTATGCTTACTCTTTTTCTATTGTGATTATTGTTTGTATAGTTTGTGAATACTTTGTGAGTTTGTGGAAATATTCTGAATATGTTGTGATATGGATTTGAAATATTTTGATCTTTGTTTGTGAATTTTGTTTGAATATGTTTACATGGTCATAAATATATTATGTTTAACTTTTGGATTTATGTGAAAATTTTGATATAATATTTGTTAGCTTTGAAGAATTTGTGAGTACTAGTTATCTTTCTTAAGATGAGGAATATGTTTATACATGTTGTAATTTTATGCTTACTCTTGAAATTTCGTATTATTGTTTGTATAGTTTGTGAGTTTATGGTATTCATTGATGAATTAATATGTGTAGAAATATTGTTGTGAGAATATTGTTGTTGTTGTAATATGGATTTGAAATATTGTGATTATTGTTTGTGAATTTTTATTGAATATGTTTATATGGTTAGATTTAAGTAAAGATTAAAAACATTTAATCTACATTTAATATGAGACTTAATATTTAACTTAATAAGTATATATAATATATTCATGCTAATTTAGTTAGAATATGATTATTATTCAAATTATAACTATAGTATAAAACTTAATTTTGCTTAAAAAAAGAAAAAAAAAGTATATTACTTAACTATATATAAAGTATAATAAGTACATACAATAACTATAATTAATAATTACTTATTAAATATAAATAACTCACTCAATTAAGTATAATAATTAAAATGATACAACTTTAGGAATAATAATAATTAAAATTCGTAATTATTAATAAATATATACTATTTCCATTGTTAGATTTTGGAACAACGGCTCGTGATCCCGGATCAATTTCTTCTGAATTATATGCACTGGCCCGTGGTCCCTCAAATAGAGCACTTCGATACACTGCATCCACGGTTCGAGATTATAGATTCCATACTCTGTAACGTGAACGTAATAGAAAGACTCAAAACTCTGGTGTGCTGGTCGAGGGGAGTCATGAAACAGATGATATTGACTATTATGGTGTGATACGTGATATTATCGGATTGAAATATCTGGGTGGGTCTGTAACATATGTCCTTAATTGTGATTGGTGGGATCTCGGCGGTGGTCGGGTTTCGATACATAGGGATAATCACTTTACGAGTGTCAATACTGCATCTAAATGGTACGAAGATGATCCATTCGTATTAACTTGTCAAGCTACCCAAGTATATTACTTGATTGATCCAATGAAAAGTGCTGATGAAGATAGTGGAAAGATAACTTGGCGAGTCGTACAAAAATTTGTCCCTCAAAATACATATGAAGCAGGAATAAGTGCAGAGCACGAGAATAGTGGAGATGAAGATGACACTCTGATTGTGGAGGCATACCAAGAAGATGGAGAGGGTATTAACTTGTTTGTTGACTTCGGTGCACTCGAGTTGCTCCCCTTGTGTAGAGATAATGTCCCACCCGTCCATCTCTACCCGTCCGTATTAAATGATCATTCAATTCAAGTAAGTGAGGAGGAAGAAGAAGAAGAAGTGTCAGAAGATGAAGACGAATCAGAATCCGGCCAGGAGGTGGATAAGGAGGATGAAGAAGAGGTGCATGATGACGATGAAGATGTTATTGAGGGAGATTCTGAAACAAGCATGGAAAATACATCTGAAGATGAAGAATAAAAGTACTAAATATTTTATTCATATAGGTGACTATAAAATATCTTGAATTTTCATAATTTCTTCTAATTAATTTTCTCTGATATTATTAATTCTTTTCAAGAATACCGCCAAAACGACAACGAAGAAATGTGCCTCCGCCAAGTCCAAGTCCCGAACCCATTAAGGACTCCCCACTCGAGGAATCCGCTCCTGAAGATCAAGTTAACACAGAACAGAATAACAGTCAGTCGACACCTACCAGTAAGGAAATATTGTCGTTGATAATTAATTATATAGTTAATATTTTTGTCTCAATAACTATATAAATATAATTATACTATCTATTATCATGTAGTTGATGCATCTGCACGTCGCGGTCGTGGCTATACACGTGGCATCTCTCTTGAGAAAAGTAGAAGGCACGGAAAACTCAAGATCACCATTCCTGATAATTCCACTGGAGGAGTAGATGATAGTACAGTAGTGCTTTCCTCCTATATTGGCATACAGTAATTCGAGTTTATGCTCCATTTTATGAGCGCTCATGGCGAGATGTTCCGAATGAGATTAAGCAGCACATTCGAAGTCGTGTGCTGGTGAGTTTACTTTGAGAGTACATTTTTTTCACCTAGATTAGTATATCATATTTTTGACCTGATTCACTTGTTAGGATGAATTCAACCTCGACTTTGGCTGTAGCGAGGATTTGAGAATCGTGAAGTTGATGGCTACACTATTCCGACGTTACAAGGGACGATGTCATGACCACTTTAAGAAATTTGAGACGTTGGAAGAGGCTGCGCAGTCAATTTCCAGCAAATAAAGTTAGATGATTGGAGAAAGTGTTGTGATATTTTTACACATCCAGATTATCAGGTATTTTATATTTATATCTTTTAATTATTTACATTCATATTCGTTCTATATATTATATGCATATATATTACAATTAATATTTTAAATATATTTTGTAGCACTTGAGTTCTAGAAATGCACAGAATAGATCCGCTCTGACTGTCCACCATCATGCCAGTTCAAGGTCATTCTACCGTCTTGCTGAAAAAATGGTAATTAAAAAAATTATAGAATTCATTTATTTTTCTGATATTCTTTTATTTAAGTACTAACATTATCTTTTTAAAATTGCGTATGTCGCTTTGTTAGAAACGTGATGATCCTGAAAACTTTTCTCTCATTCATATCTATGCTGCTGCTCGCACTAATGAGCATAGTGAGTGGATGGATCCTGTCGCTGCAGATAATTATGTAAGCAGTATTAATTTTGTTAAATAAATTATGTAACATGTGAATAATTTATTTTTTATTTCTATTTCTTTTAATACGTTACTTATTAATGATCATTACCTTTAAAATTGCAGGAAAAAATGATGGAGATGTAGTCGGCGTCTGGGGAATCCTCCCCTAGTGACATAGACATATTCACGCAAGTGCTCGGGCCGCAGTCTAGTATGGCAAGAGGTTTGAAACGATCTATTAAGCATAGATGTTCATCCTCCTCAACCTCATCGACTTCACAAATTAATAATCTTATTAAAGATTTAGAAGCTGCACGGCGTGCGAATGAGTATATGAGGTCGAGACAACAAGATTTAGAGTCTCTCTTAGAACAACAGTCTCATTTAGAGACGCGTTTGCAGGACCAACAGAGAGGCCAAGAAGAAAGAATACGCAGTGAAGTCCAAGAGCAAGTGCAATGGGAGATGATGGTGCAAATGGAGCGTGTTATGTCATTGCAACAGAATCGCGGTGGGCGAGGAAAAAAGAAGAAATAAATTTTATCAGTATTTGTGGCTAGTTTTAATATTTTATAAGACATTGGTATTTGTTAATTGATAGTATGTAATATGATACAATTTGTATGTTTTTAAATTTTATGAAATTAGTATTTCTAATCTGTACATTCGAACGTAAATTAAAATCTTTAGAACGTTGGTTCACATTCGAACCAACGTTCGAACGTGAATACATAAAATTGGATAGTAACATTCGAACGTAGGCCTTTACGTTCGAACGTACTCACACTCAAACGAACAAACCATTCAACAATTAAATGATTAAAGTTCGAACAAAGCTCCGAACGTACCACTTGCATTCGAACGCTCCTTTGTTACATTCGACATAACGTCCGAACGTTAAACCCGTCACGTTTGAACATTAGTCCGTTAATGTTCGAATGGAAATTCGAACGTTTATTATAATGAATGTTCGGACGCATAAACGTTCGAACATAAATATGATATGTTCGAACTATAATCAATGAACGTCAAATTCTCTCATTTGAACGCCAATCGGTCAGGTTGCCATTCGAACGTTCAATTTGACGTTCGAACATTACTTTATGTGACAGTTCTCAGGTTCAACAGTAAACCGTTACCAATTTTTTTTCTGTGATGCACATTAGGTGACGGTCGTGGTGACGGTTTCAAACTGTCACCAAATATCTTTAGTGGCGTTTTGGCAATCTTTGGTGACGGCTTCCTCTGTCACAAAAGACAAATTGTGTTATAGTGCCATAATTCCTAGTGGCGCAAGTATCAGCCAAGCTGCCCTCATTTCCATTATGGCCCCAGTACACAGAGATCACGCCTGCCTTTGAGCCTGTGAAGAAGGCAACCATTAAAAGGCAGAACAAGGCTAATGGGGTCTGCAACTTTCGAGCCATTGTTGTGCTTTGCTAGTTGCTGCTTCGGATTGAAAGTTAACGGTGAAGGGAGCTCTACTTATAATTTTATAGGCATATTGGAATACATTGAACAATGACTTTATTTTCTCCCAGTCAATACGTTTTGAGGAAGAAGATTTTCAAGAAACTGTGTCAAACTAGAAAGAACGGTTGGACCACAAAACTACATAAAATTATCCTATGCAATACAAAATGTCCTTGCCAATCCCTGAACTTTCACTTAGGTTCAATGTCCGAGCTCATTACTAGGAAACAGACTAATTCTGAATTTGAGTATATTTCTGGGTAAAATTGCAGGAAAGTTTTCTGTATGAATGGCGGTGTAAAAATGGCTCAAATTTCTTATAAGTTGGCATAACTTTCCAAGTTTTTAATGACTTGCGCGCGAAGACTTGATCGTCAACTTCGTAAGGAGATAGGTAATGTATATAAGTCTGAAAAGTCAGTCCGAGTGGGGGCAGCAACTTGATTCTGATAGGAAACTGTCTAGGACGTCTCTAGAAGGGGGAAGATGACAGGAAAGTCTTGCTAAAGGCGTTCAGATAAGCCAAAAACAAAGAACGGGTTTGGTTTGAAAAGCATATATATTATTTTATTTCTCTCAGCATTTCACACCGTAAAAATAAAATAAATAAATATATACAACTGTTTTCAAAGCTATTAGAGGCCATCCCAAACTGTTAGCCCCCCACATGGGCCTGGGCCTTTGATTTAGCCTAGAGCATGTTCCATTGTCAAAAAGCCCATTATTATTTCAGGGGAACCTAGCCCACTATAAATACCGACTGGATAATCAACCAGTGGCGATAAAGGATAATAACGGTTATCATTTGAAGTCTAAAATGGGGATAAATCCGCATCTCTAGATTTGAATTCAAATAATGGATAACTATTATCACCTAAGGAACAAAGGCAATTCAAGGAGTTCCATATAAGGGTAGAACCTAGGTACGTAAAAGGGATCGGATTCTTTGGTATTAGAGAGATGATTTTCAGTCACTGACTTAGGCATCAGAGACGTCCCCTCAAACCCCCAAGCCGTCTTGCTCTTTGGTTGTAGGTGATCGTGCGGCGGTGGCGGTGAAACACATCCATAACAATTGGCTTCGTCTGTGGGATTTCAAAGTCTCACACTTAGCGTGCTTTTCACATGACCATCACCACACGGTCTCAGGCAACTAGAGATCAGGGAGAAACTTCACAAAACATGGAGGAAAGACTTGCGAAAATGGAATAGATAATAAAGAGGCTTATCACAGAGGTTGACTCACTACGAAAGGAGAATGAGGCTCTCAAGTCACGAAATGGGCTGTCGGGAGAGGATGCGACACCTAGTCAAGTTGACAGGGTAGAGATGGAAGCGAACAGTGCGGGTGTTGGAAAGGGCCACCAAGAGGACGAGGAAACGAAGAAGCTGTAGAGAATCAAATATTGCCTTGATTTCAATGAATGATTTTCCCACACTTTTCATTGATAGAAATTATGAGTTATATACAGAGTGATTGAGAAGCTATTTTAGGAAACATGTAAATGGTACAGCTAAAATTATGCTACTGTTACAAGATACAACTATACAATTCAAACTTAGAAACAGCTCCAACTATAGAAATAATGAAATAATATTCAACAGATTTTTAGGCTAAACATGCTCTGTTTTGATTTGAGTAGAATCCACGCATGCTTCCCTTATACGCCCCCGCAAGATTGAGCTTCCATCGGCAAGACCAATCTTGTGATGTAGCAATTCCGTGCACTGTTTTGACAATGGCTTTGTTAACAGATCAGCGAGTTGGTCTAGTGTATGTACATGCTTTACTTGGAGGCTTCCTTTTTGCACTAAGTCACGCACAAAGTGAAGGTCAATTTGAATGTGTTCCATGCGCGAATGATTGACTGGGTTAAAACTGAGATGTGTAGCTCCGAGATTGTCACATAGCAACTGTGGAGATTCTTTTACTGGAAATGCTAATTCTTTGAAAAGAGTGGATAGCCACATTGTGTCAGAAGCCGCATTGGCTAGGGCCCGATATTCAGCCTCTGTTGTGGATCGTGCAACTGCTCTTTGTTTCTTTGAGCTCCAAGAAATGGGGTTAGAGCCCAAGAAACTGATATAGGCAGAGGTTGACGTACTGTCATCCACATTTCCAGCCCAATCAGCATCAGAATATGTCCTTAATTCCGGAGTTCCAGTTTTGTGGATCTGAATACCATAGAAAATGGTTTGTTTTAAGTAGCGAAGGAGCCGTTTTGTTGCTGTCCAGTGATTCGTAGTCGGCTTGTGCATAAATTGAGAGAGTTTGTTGACTGCAAATGAGATGTCTGGACGTGTCAAGGAAAGGTATTGAAGGCTGCCAATGATTCTACGAAAATCTGAGCTGTCCACAGCAGCAGTGCCATCAACCAATTGAAGGGATTGAGTTGTAGAGAGAGGTGTTGAGACATCTTTTGCACCACTCATACTTGTGTTAGCTAAAAGTTCACGAACATATTTATGTTGTGAAAGGAATAATCCAGCCTGAGTAGGAATTACTTCAATCCCCAAGAAAAAATGAAAAGGACCCATATCCTTGAGAGAAAACATATCACCCAGCTGCTTAATAATGTTGGCCACAAGAATTGAATTATTTCCAGTAACGACAAGGTCATCAACATAAACCAGGAAATAACAAAGATTTGATCCTTGGCTATAAATGAAGAGAGACGAGTCTGCCTTGGAATGGTGAAAACCCAGTTGAAGAATGGCATTTTTGAGTGCTGTGTACCAAGCCCGTGGGGCTTGTTTAAGTCCATAGATGGCCTTTTTTAACCTACAAACATGGTTAGGTTTGGACAAATCCTTTAACCCCGGGGGTTGTACCAAAAAAACAGTTTCTGTTAATTCACCATTTAGAAAGGCATTGTTGACATCCATTTACCTAAAATCCCATCCATTCATGACTGCAATAGATAATACAGCTCTAATAGTTGCTGGTTTAACCACAGGACTAAAGGTTTCTTTGTAATCAACACCAGGGCGTTGATTATAACCCTTAGCAACTAGACGGACTTTGAATCTATCCACTGACCCATCAGCTTTCCTTTTTACTCGAAATACCCACTTACAGCCCACAGGTTGACAGTTTAAAGGGGTAAAACGAGATCCCAGGTTCCATGTTTCATTAGAGCAGTGAGCTCGTTGGACATGGCCTCTCGCCAGTGAGGTTGAGAAATGGCTTGGCTCACACTTGTTGGTTCTATGGTCTGGGGGAGAGGATGTTTGGACACTGTATGGATTTGTTTGGGTTTAAAAATTTGGTTCATTGATCTTGTGGTCATAGTGTGAGTGCGTTGGGGAATGTTATTTGGCGGGTCAGGGTTTGTGACATTCGGACTTGGGAGATCATGATTGAGACCTAGATGTGTATCAGGAGAAGAGTCATGAGATTGTGATGGCAATTGTAAAGGGAAAACAGTCCGATTGTCTTCTAGAGAGGGATTCAGAGAAGTGGGGTTGGGATCTAGAACTTGCAAAGAATCATGAAGTAAAGAAACAGAGGGTCTGAAATTACCTGAGGAGGATGCAAGAATGGTAGGTGACCCTTCCGGAGGTAGCGATGATGTTGGTGCGCCGAACAACGGTGAGGAAGACACTGTAGTCTGCTGGGCACCGAAGAGAAGGGGAAGAAATTTGTGAGGTTCTCGAGTATGCTGGGTTGACACAGAGGGCACGGATTGTGACGGGCTGGTTCTGGAGTGTGGTTGATTTTCATCAAACAACACGTGGCGCGAGATGAAGAATTTTTTTGTTTGAGGTTCAAAACACTTGTATGTGTTTTGAGTTAGGGAATAACCGAGAAAAAGGTAGGCTTTGGATTTGGGCTGCATTTTATTGGAGTTATAGGGCCGTGTGAGAGGGTAACACGTACATCCAAATTTTTTGAGTTTTAAATAATTCGGTTTTTGACGAAAAAGAACTTCAAAAGGTGATTTTTCCTGAAGGAGAGGCATGGGTTGGCGATTTATGAGGTAAGAGGCTGTTTGAAACGCATGGGGCCAATATGAGAAATCAAGATTTGCATCATGGAGAAGTGTAAGGCCTGTTTCTACTAGATGATGATGACGACGTTCAGAGACACCATTTTGTTGCGGGGTGTGTGGAGCAGTGGTGTAATGAGTTATGCCATGAAGTAAGAGATATGATTTTAAAGCGATAAACTCACCACCATTGTCGGAGTATAGTGTTTTGATTGATTTTTGAAAATGAGTTTCAACAAACTTTTTGAAATGCGGAAAAATATTAGAAACATCGGATTTAGTGATCATTGGATAAAACCATATATATTTTGTATAATGATCAACAAAAATAAGGTAATATTGTGATCCATCAATTCCAGTATAACTAGCAGGACCCCAAACACCCGTGTAAATAAGTTCAAGTGGTTCATGACTTTGGAGACTATTGACACAAAAAGGTTGTTGATGAGCTTTATTAATAGAACATGAATGACATAATGAAGACAAATTTTTGTTCGATAAAATAGGAAGAGAAAAATGCTTAACAAGATGATGGACAATTTTGAGAGAAGGATGCCCAAACGCTTGTGCCATCCATCAATAGAGGTCCGTTCATGGATATTAGCAACCTTTTTGGACGCCACAATTGATTCCGGGAAGGTGTAGATGCCATTGTTACATGCTCCTCTTAGTAGAGTCGCCCCCGTGATCTTGTCCTTCACAAGAAAATAAAAATGATGAAATTCAATAAAGACATTATTTTGTTTGGTGAGATGATGAACAGAAATTAAATTTTTGCAAAGATTTGGAACACAAAGAGTATCATGCAATGTAAAGGTTCGGTGAGGAGAGTGCAAAGCCAAAGAACCAATGTGTGAGACGGCCAAACCTGAACCATCACCAAGAGTTACTTCGTCAGTTCCATCATATTCGGAATGAATAGATAAATTGGAAAGATCACCCGTGATATTATGAGATGCGGCCGAATCAAGCAACCAATTTTTATCCTTTCCAGTAGAAGTTGTAGCACAATTGATAGAAGCATTCTGTGAATGAAATTGAGGACAGGACTTGGCAATATGGCCCAACTGGTCACATATTTGGCATTTAGGCTGATAACGCCAATTTGAATTATTGGGCCTGCCAGAGTTATTGTTGGAGCGACGTCCATCACGCTGGGCTCCATTGAAGTTTCGGGCTGGGCTGGAGCCTTGAGGTCCACACGAATTAGCATTTGGTTTGAAAGACCAGGGTTGACTCCCCCCTTGCGCAGACAGCTTCGTCTTCGTGAAATTGGCTGAAGCAACTAATTGTTGCATTGCAGCTTCTAAGCGCCTCAAATAGGCTTCGTGTCCAACCAGAAGGTCACAACTCTTCAAAGGTCAGTGATGATTCTCGGGCTCGAATAGGCGCTGCAATCTCCCTAAAATCTGGACCTAAACCATTCAACA
Organism: Juglans cinerea; assembly: GCA_961763995.1. NCBI lineage: Eukaryota > Viridiplantae > Streptophyta > Magnoliopsida > Fagales > Juglandaceae > Juglans > Juglans cinerea. The sequence continues at coordinate 43,000,751 of CAUIVZ010000001.1, read as the reverse complement.
CATAAAGGGTTAGGTCATCATCCGAAATTGAATGATCAATAATGGCTATTTCATCAGCCAAGGCCTTCACAGCATGGAGATATTTTGTGATTGACCGATTTCCACGCTGGATTAAGGTGAGTTCCTCCTTTAACTGCATAGCACGAGTTCGGGATCGGCTAGCATAGAGATTTTTCAGCTTTTTCCAAGCTTCATGAGATGTCTTTGCCATAGCAATGAGTGGGGTGATTGAAGGAGAGGTGGAGGCTAAAATAGCACTTAGGATAAGTTTATCCTGTCGGACCCAATGGGTCTTGCGCAGCTCATCAGCTGTGGTACCAGCGGAAGAGGGACATCGAAGGGTGCCTTCGACATAGTTGAGTACATCGTAACCAATGAGGAGTGCTTCAAATTGAGCACGCCATTGAGGAATAGTGGAGGGAGTTAGCTTTTCATTGATTTGGGCAGTGATGTTGAGAGCAATGAGGGGTTTATCAGTTGCGGAAGGAGGCTGGGTATTGAGGTTAAAGTTTGGATTTTGATCTGAGGAAGAAGACATTGTAGTGACTTGGATCGTTGGCTTGTTAGAGATCAGCTCTTCTGATACCATGTAGAGAATCAAATATTGCTTTGATTTCAATGAATGATTTTCCCACACTTTTCATTGATAGAAATTATGAGTTATATACAGAGTGATTGAAAAGCTATTTTAGGAAACATGTAAACGGTACAGCTAAAATTATGCTACTGTTACAAGATACAGCTATACAATTCAAACTTAGAAACAGCTCCAACTATAGAAATAATGAAAGAATATTCAACAGATTTTTAGGCTAAACATGCTCTGTTTTGATTTGAGTAGAATCCACGCATGCTTCCCTTATAGAACCTGCTCCACGACGTGCGCAGCCTGATCGATAAATATGAGGAGATGGCCAAGAAGATAGGAACGTCTTCTTAGATTGACTAGTTGTTGTCCGACACAAATCTGCCATTCTCTGTAGAAATAATGGCAATGCCTCTACCTCCAAAATTCAAAGTTCCGTCGATAGATCTATATGACGGCTCTAAAGATCCCGTGGAACATCTTGAAACTTTCAAATCCCATATGACGCTTCACGAATTCCTAGGAGAAATTGAGTGTAGGGCATTCCCTTTGACTCTAAATGGGTTGGCGAGAGGATGGTTCAGAACACTACAACCAAGTTTGATAGAGAGTTTCGACGAATTGGGACGACAGTTCGTAACCCAATTTATGGTGAGTAGAAGGCACCGAAGGCCAGCCGCATATTTACTGAATATCAAACAGAGAAAGGATGAAAGCCTAAAAGTGTATCTGGCGCGCTTTAACAAGGAAAAGATGACAACTGATGATCAAGACGAGAAGATTATGCTGGCAGCATTACTCGGGGGTGTTTGGCCTAGGAGTCCCTTTATGGCTGAACTGGCTAGGAACACCCCTTCCACGTTGTGAGAGTTCATGGACAGGGTCGATGATTTCGTAAATGCTGAAGATACACTTATCGCCTTAACGACCCGTGATGAAGGAAGGAGCGAACGAGAATCGGGAGGAAGTCAGAGGAAGGACAGAGAAGGGGTTCAGAAGGCAAGAAGAGTCCAACACAACTAGTGGCATGATAGCAATTTGAGAAGACATAACGGTGGTTATGTACACTACTCCAGCACACATAACCGAGACAAAACAAAAGAAGAAGAACCAGCCAACAATAATGGGCGACAAACCGAGAAGTACTGCACTTATCACAAAACAAGGGAGCAACAAATTGAGGACTGCCACAACCTGAAGTGAAAAATAGATTATATGAAAGGCAGTGGGGAATTACAACGCCTGGTCGCCCAAAACACTAACCCCCCCCACCCCCACGACGTACAAACGACCTAAAAATTGAGCACAAAAAACCGAAGGAGTGAGAGCCCTAGGTGACGAGAATCACCGAGAAGAAAGAGGAGGTCACATGAACCTCGTGGCCGAAGACGGAGAGTGGATGATAACCACAAAAACCCACCTTTGGGCAAAATACACACGATCGCCTGTGGGTATGAAAGAGGTGGCCCGACTTCCTCAGGAAGAAAGGCATACACTAGGTGGGCAAAGTATGAAGAAGTTTATAATGTGGAGAGACCCGGCAAGCAACCCTGATTACAGACATCAACCACAATATCTTTTGGCCGAGGAGTCCCTTTATGGCTGAACTGGCTAGGAACACCCCTTCCACGTTGTGAGAGTTCATGGACAGGGTCGATGATTTCGTAAATGCTGAAGATACATTTATCGCCTTAACGACCCGTGATGAAGGAAGGAGCGAACGAGAATCGGGAAGAAGTCAGAGGAAGGACAGAGAAGGGGGTCAGAAGGCAAGAAGAGTCCAACACAACTAGTGGCATGATAGCAATTTGAGAAGACATAACGGTGGTTATGTACACTACTCCAGCACACATAACCGAGACAAAACAAAAGAAGAAGAACCAGCCAACAATAATGGGCGACAAACCGAGAAGTACTGCACTTACCACAAAACAAGGGAGCAAAAAATTGAGGACTGCCACAACCTGAAGTGAAAAATAGATGATATGAAAGGCAGTGGGGAATTACAACGCCTGGTCGCCCAAAACACTAACCCCCCCCCCCCCCCACGACGTACAAACGACCTAAAAATTGAGCACAAAAAACCGAAGGAGTGAGAGCCCTAGGTGACGAGAATCACCGAGAAGAATTGGAGGTCACATGAACCTCGTGACCGAAGACGGAGAGTGGATGATAACCACAAAAACCCACCTTTGGGCAAAATACACACGATCGCCTGTGGGTATGCAAGAGGTGGCCCGACTTCCTCAGGAAGAAAGGCATACACTAGGTGGGCAAAGTATGAAGAAGTTTATAATGTGGAGAGACCCGTCAAGCAACCCTGATTACAGACATCAACCACAATATCTTTTGGCGATGAGGATTGTCGAGGGGTTGTATATCCCCATGATGATGCCTTGGTGGTAACAATGCTGGTGGCAAATTTTGTCATGAGGAGAATACTAATTGACAATGGAAGTTCGACGAATATCCTATTCTGGGACGCCTTCAGCAAGATGAGAATTGGCGCATATCAATTGAAACCAGCACCAACTACGTTAAAAGGGTTCACTAGAGATGCGGTACAACCATGGGGTCCATTGCATTGCCAGTATCTGTAGGCATAAACCTTCATGTCGCCACGGCTATGACTGCATTTTTAGTGGTAAAAACTCGGTCAACATACAATGTAATCATTGGGCGACCCACGTTGAATGCCTTAAAGGCTATCACCACGACCTATCATTTGAAAATGAAGTTCTCAATGAGAGTTGGAATAAGCGAGGTACGAGGTGAGTAGGTCCTAGCCAGAGTGTGTTAGGTGCAGTAGCTCAGGCCAGGACAAGGAGAAGTCAGTATTGTGGATACTGAGAAGGGGACAAGTGTCCCGCCAGCGCCCTAGGTAATGATGACGGAACTTGAGACTGGAGATGAAAGTACATTGAAGCAAAGGAAGGCAGATGAGCCCCTCGAGTTGGTCACTCTTGAGTAGGGTCACCTTGAGAGCCATGTAAAGATTGGGGCTAAATTAGCAAAGGAAGAAATACAACAATTAATAGACTTCCTTTTAGATCATAAAGATGTGTTCGCATAGAGTCATAAGGATATGCCCGAGATAGGCGAGGAGATCATTGAACACAAGTTGAGTGTAGATCCAAAGGTGCTCCCAGTAAAACAGAAGAAAAGAAACTTTAGTACCGAGGAGTACGAAGCAATCGCGGAGGAAGTGGATCGGTTGCTAGCAGCAGGATTCATCAGAGAAGCACAATATCCGGATTGGCTATCCAACGTAGTATTGGTAAAACAATCCAATGGTAAGTGGCGAATGTGCGTGGATTTCACCGATCTCAACAAAGCTTGCCCAAAAGATAGTTTTTCATTACCATGGATAGATTTAATAGTAGACGCAACAGCAGGGCATGGGATGTTAAGCTTTGTGGATGCCTACTCGGGATACAACCAAATCAGGATGAATGAGGCTGATCAAGAAAAGACTGCTTTCATAACTGACCGAGGACTATTCTGCTATAAAATGATGCCCTTCAACTTGAAGAACGCTGGGGCAACCTACCAGAGATTAGTAAACAAGATGTTTAAAGACCAGATTGGGAGAAATATGGAAGTATACGTTGATGATCTGCTGGTAAAAGTATGGAGTTTGCCCAGCATGTGGAGGACCTTAGGGAGGTTTTCCAAACACTTCGAGGCGACTGGTCAAATGGTCAATTGAATTAAGTGAGTATGACATCAGTTACATACCAAAAAGTGCCGTGAAAGGACCGATTCTGGCCGACTTCGTAGCAAAATTTTCAAATTTTCGAGAAAAAGTCCATAAGTCACCTGAGAGGAATCCATGGCAAGTATATGTGGATGGATCATCCTGCATATTAGGGGGAGGAGTTGGAGTGTACGTAGTAACAAATGAAGGGGGAGAATCGCACCATGCAGTACGATTAGAATTTAAAGTAACAAACAATGAAGTCGAATATGAAGCAGTACTCGTCGGCCTAGCAGTAACGAGGGTGTTAGGGGGCGAGGAAGTTGAGATGAAAGCTGATTCACAGGTAGTAGTTGGGAAAATCACTAGAGAATATTTCGCGAGGGGAACCAAGCTAATAAAATACCTCCATCTATTTCAAGAGCAATGCAAACGCTTCAAATACTTTTGAATCGATAAGATACCTCGAGCAGATAATTTCAAAGCTGACTGATTGGCAAGCGCGACCTCAGTAAAGTAGGAAGAGGCGCTGCCATGATAGGTTGATTTATGAACGGAAGCTAGACCGACGATAAGAGAGGAAAGTTTGCAGATTGGAGAGAGTATGCCAGGATGGGCTGATGGTATAAGAAAGTATTTAGAGACGGGTGAATTTCTCCCATCTTGGGAGGAGACGAGAAAGTTAAAAAGCAGGGCATCCCAATTTACTATGGTAGATGGATGCCTTACAGGCGGGATTTTTCAAACCCATTATTGCGATGTGTAATGAAGGAAGAAGTAGAGTACGTCATGAAGGAATTACACGAGGGAATTTACGGGAGTCATTCAGAAGGGTGATCACTCGCCGCAAAGATTGTAAGGGTAGGATACTATTGGCCAAATGCACTCAAAGATGCGAAGGAGTTCATGAAAAAATGTACCAAATGATAGATTCATGCACCAATCCAAGGTGCACCTCCTAAGGAGCTGCGATCCATAACTTCACCATGGTCGTTCGCCCAATGGGGGATAGACCTAGTAGGCCCTATGCCCCTTAGCAAAGGATGAACTAAGTTCATCATCGTAGCCGTCGACGACTTTACGAAGTGGGCAGAAGCTGAGGCGATGGCTATCTTAACAACCCAAAGTGTGACAAAGTTCCTGTGGAAGGTAGTAGTGTGCAGATTCAAGATACCTTAGTGTATCATTTTTAATAAGGGAAGGCAATTTGATTCCGAACATTATTGCCAATGGTGTGCGGAGTTAGGAATCAAAGTCAAGTATTCTTCCCTAGGCCACCCTCAGGCAAACGGGCAAGTGGAAGCAACCAACAAAACCATCGTGGAGGTATTGAAAAAAAAGATGAGCTACAGAAAGGGAATGTGGGCTGAAAAGCTCCCGGAGACCTTATGAGCTTACAGAACAACACCAAAAACCTCAACGGGAGAAACACTCTTCGTCCTAGCTTACGGAAGTGAGGAAATGATTCCAGTAAAAGTAGGGTTACCAAGCTACAAAAGAGAAAGCTTTGACCTTGAAACAAACGCATCAAGGTTGGAAGAAAACCTAGATTTGTTGGAGGAAGTAAGGACAGATGCAAAGGCCAGAGTTGTAGCTTCCAAAATGAAGGCAGAGCAGTACTTCAACATGAAAGTGAGACCCAAATCTTTCAAAATCGGCAATTTGGTGCTGAAAGAGACCGGTGTTACCACGGGAGAAGTACCACCTAAAAGATGTCGCGGGGTTTGAATTACCTCATCCTTGGAATGCAAAGCATCTGCGAAAATACTACGTCTAAGGGAAAGATATGTAAATTTTCTTTCATTTGTTGATCTGCTTATTGATATCATTTTTCAATAAAAAATACCTGCACATTTTTTCCCACCTTTCTTTGACTTTTCAAATGATGTGGCTAAGACCTAAAGACTAAAGGTGATGTGGTCGAGGAACTCTCCCACTAGCCTAATACTTAGAGGTAAAACGGTCGAGGGATCTTCCGTTAATACCTTGTCCCCAAAAGGTGACGTGGTCGAGGAATTCTCCCACTAGCCTAATACTTGAAGGTAAAATGATCGAGGGATCTCCTGTTAACACCTTCTCGCCAAAAGGTGACATGGTCGAGGAACTCTCCCATTAGCCTAATACTTAAACGTAAAATGGTTGAGAGATCTCCCATTAGCACCTTCTTGCCAAAAACAAAAGTGACGTGGTCAAGGAACTCTCCCACTAGCCTAATACTAAAAGGTAAAATGGTCGAGGGATCTCCCATTAACACCTTCTCGCCCAAAAAAAAAAAGGTGACGTGGTCGAGGAACTCCACACTAGCCTAATACTTGAAGGTGAAAAGGTCGAGGGATCTCCCGTTAACACCTTCTCGGCAAAAGGTGACGTGGTTGAGGAATTCTCTCACTAGCCTAATACTTAAAGGTAAAACGGTCGAAGGATCTCCCGTTAACACTTCTCGCCAAAAGGTGACATGATCAGGAACTCTCCCACTAGCCTAATACTTAAAGGTAAAATGGTCGAGAGATCTCCTGTTAATACCTTCTCACCAAAAAAAAGGTGATGTTTTCAAGAAACTCTCCCACTAACCTAGTACTCAAAGGTAAAACGGTCAAGGGCTCTCCCGTTAAACACCTTCTCACCATAAAGGTGACGTGGTCGAGGGACTCTCTCATTAGCCTAATACTCAAAGGTAAAATGGTTGAGGGCTCTCTCGTTAACACCTTCTTGCAAAAAGGTGACGTGGTCGAGTGACTCTCCCACTAGCCTAATACTTAAAGGTACAACGGTCGATAGATCTCCCGTTGACACCTTCTTCCCAAAAGGTGACGTGGTCGAGGGAGTCTCCCACTACCCTAATGTTCACCTAGTATCGGCGTGGTCGGGAAACTCTCCCGCTAAGGCCATTTAAAGATCAGGTATGAAAAGCATATCTTTAAGCAGATTACCAAGAAATAGCAAAGGGCACTTAATATCATGCAAACAAATTATAATGGGATCCATTAAGTTCAAATTGTTCCCTTGACGGTTACAAAGCCTTCAAATATCATAACACGCAAAGCGTTAGGAAAAGTTAAAAAGTTCCCTTACAAGGTACAAAGCCTCCAATATATATATATATATATATACAAGTCTTAGGATGGGTGAGGGAAATCATCTGATATTTCAGCCCGACCAATGGAGTCACAAACATGCAAAGAAACCTCACTGGCACGAATATATTTCCAGTGCAGGTTTGCCTCTGGTTTGCTAACGAGAAGCTCACGAAGCTGTTTTACGCCAAGTTTGAAACCAACACGGCATGCACCCGAACTTTGGGAGCGGCTGCTAGTTGGGGAAGAACCCGATTAAGGTTTTGTTGGGAATCCCCCAGGGCGAGAGTTAGCTCAGACACCTTTTTCTCTAAAATAGTGATTTTCTTTTTGGCAAAATCGACAACTACACTAAGTTGAAGATACTCATTATCACTATTTTTGAGATTTTTCTTCACCTCAATCAAAATCTTTTTAGCCTCAGCTTTCACTAGCTCTCGCCGCTCATTTTCTATGGAAACCAGGCAAGAGGCGTAGTCAGACTTGGTCACCTTCACCTCTTCAAGTTCTGCTTTTACCCGATCCTGGCTGGCAACTAAGTCATCTCGCTCTTTCAAAGCAAGCTCTACCCGAGTGACCAGTTCATCTCTCTTTTTGTTGAGGACCTCTACTTGGGTAGCCAAGTCATCCCTCTCCCGCACTACCACTTCTGCTTGGTGAAGGCGAGCGGCCAAATCATCTCGTTCCTACAGAACCATCTTTGCCTGGCGAAGACGAGCAGCAAAGTCATCTCGCTCCTGCTCAACAGTCTTCTCCTAGTTCAGGCAGGTAGCAAGATCATCTTGCTCCTTCCTGAGTATAGCCATTTTTTGATGGTAGTAATCGGCTTCCACAGTAGAACTTGCCAACTCTCCCCGAAGTGACTCAACTTGGGCATGGAGAGCAACTAATTCATCATCAACCGTACGGGAACGAGCTCCCAACTGGGTCAACTCATTTGCCATTTGATCTTTTTCCTCCTCTAGACGTAATCCGTCCTCCACCAAGTCGGCAGTAAGGTGATCGAGCCCCTAAAATAATAATAATAAAAATAATAATAATAATAAATATATCCTTTCAGAAATGATATGAAAAATCTACAGAAAGGAAAATTGGGTACAAAAAGATTACCGGCGCAAAAATATTCCTGAGATGTTGAATGACGGCGTTGAAAGCCTCTTCACGGCGGGTGTGTAAGGATGGCAAGGAGCCTGACATATGAGGGCTAGAAGATCTTCTCGGGTTGAGGGCCTGAAAAAGGGTATTAGTAAAAAGTCTCCGAGGGGAAGCCCATCAGCCTGACTAGGCGGAATGATAGAAAGGATGCTAACAGGTGGCTCAGTATGAGGACTCGAACACATTTCAGCTTCATCCCATTGAGATAATCCCTGGTTAACTGGAAGGTCTTCCTCAAGAACAATCAGGGATGGCTCACCTTCCCCCCGAGGAGAAACACTAAATGGAGGAGAAGGGATTGAAACCTTGCTCCCGCTAGCAAGAGAAAGGGCTGGGAAAATAAAAGGCAAGTCTGGAGTAACTCCACCAGATACCGTTGAAGTAAGAGGCGAGCTAGAGCCTGCTATTGCCTCCTCAACATATTCCTCCTCGGCATGTCCCTCCTCAACATATTCCTCCTCGGCATGTCCCTCCTCGACATTTTCCACACATGAAGGTTCCTCGAGCACATCAAGGGACTGAGCAGTAGCAGGTAAGGACAAAGACAATGTAGGCAGAGGAGTCTCGAAGGATGGGATGTCCACTTGAGTAGATGGAGGCACCAGCATGTCATGATTCAAAAGGATGATGTCATCCTACTCCAGAGGGTTGTCATCGCCTTTCTTTGGCAAATCATCTACCAATGTGTTGGAAGGCTGAGCAACAGTCGCAGCAGCATCTTCCGCTGCAATTATGGCCACAAGGTCCTTTTCTGCTAGAGATATCACGTCGTCCAAGGAAAGAGTTGACGGCACTGTAAGAGTAGTCAGTTTACTCAATTTCTCTCGAGGAGCTACCAACTTCGTATTCCACTCGCCTGAGATTTCTTTTCACTCTGTTTCGCCCGAGAAGGAGCCAATTTAATACCTCCACTCACCTAGGGCATCACTTCGCTCAATTGCTACTGAAGAGGAGCCAACTTACTGCCTCCACTCGACGTAGGAGGGAGCAAGGAGTCACGCTTTGATGATATGGACTCATCTGAACAAGGCGAGACCCGAGCCCTCTTGAGTTTTCTCATCTTTGGTCCATCTGCACCAGGGCAATTTCTCTTTTTTAAATCACCCGCCGGCGGGGGGGCACCCAAAAACTCACGTCCTGATATATGGGCCTGACTGGGAACCATCAAGAACTTCTCAATGTTGCTGGGGGTCAAACGCACATTCGAGAAACTTAAATGTGAATGAGCTAGGGCCTAAGAATCTATTAACTTCACACGGGCGTCCTCACGGGAGGAAAGAATAACCTCAAAATCATCCCCATCAGGAACAAGAGACCAGCATGCCCTAACAAGAAATTTCTGACTAGGAGCGTCATCAGCGAGAAATTCCCAACCCTAGCCAGTGAGCAAGAAGAACTTATTGGTCCAGTCTTTTACATGTGAATACTTGTGCTCTAATTCCACTAGCACCCTACGAGATCTAAGACTACAAAGATTCCCCTCCAAACGTCCAAACCCATGAAGGGACAAAAATTCACGGGTGGTTGAGTCTGGGTACTCATCGCCCAAGGGTTCTAGTACCTTTCGCCACAAGACACAACAAGCCATCAGAATTCTCCAGGCGTTAGGCACCAACTGAGCAGGCGTGAGCCTTAGGACGTCTAGCACGTCGTGGACTGGTTGCACAAAGGGCAATTGAAGCCCCATAGTAAACATGGCAACGTAAAGGGCAACAGAAACTGTCATACCTTCTGCATCAATAGCTTTCTAGTTTGGAGTAGGTACCTTCAATCCAACAGAATTAGGAATGTTGAAGTTGTTTCGAGCGTACTCCAGTTCGTGATCAGAAATAGTTGAGGACCATCGAGAACCCGCGAATATGGACATCGGAGGAGCAACAACGATTCGAGTAGGGGGATCGCAGGGTGGTGAAGGGCCATGAGTAGAAATCACAGCCTTGCCTGTGGAAGAGGAAGAAGCCATGGAGTACTAAAAGAAATCATGAAGAGAAGAAGAGGGCAATAACTCATAAATGAGAGCAAGAACTCATAAATGAGAACAAGAAAAACGAAAGAGACAGAAGTTCGAATGGGGAGGGAAAACAAGAGCCCAAGGGGCATTAAATAGGAGTGATGTGAGGTAACAGTTGACATGCCCGATGAATGGAAAGGAAACGACGCCCTGACACGTCTCGAAAAATAAAACGGCCCTTAGATTCAAGTCCCATCACACTGTGTGTAATGAGACTTGATTACGCTCAAAGAATAACGCGGTAGTTGTAGCACAGCTTTGGGGTGTCGATTCCACAGAGAGATAAATTAAAAGAATAGTAGAAGGAACAAAGAAACTAAAGAAAAATATTAAATGATTAATGGAGGACAAAGATTAATTTTAAATGCAAATTAAAGTGAAGCAAAGTGACTAAGGAAAAAAGTTCTCAAATTTGACAAACAGTAAGGCGTCGGGAATCCCTTGCACAAATCTGGTATTTTAATTATTCTTAATTCATTGAATAATTCAATTGGGAAATCAATTCCTAAAATTCCCAATTGGAAGGAATAGATTTATAAACCAAGATTAAACCAAATGTAACCCTTTGAAAAATCATTCACCACTTTTAAAATACGTAAATTATTATCACTATTGAGAAAATCCAATGACGACAATATACTTAGGAAGCGATATTGCTGCAAAGAATTAAATCAATATAGATAAATAATTGATCCTAACAAAATGAAAGAGCTAATCCATTTAATAGAAAAAGCATTACTGAATCCATAAATAGAATAAATTCTATGATTGTTCGGAGAAGAAAACATCAACAATGAATTGAGAATGATAAAACAAAAGAGTTTTAGTAATTGAAAATCATATACATAAATAAAAAATAAACTAAAAATACCATCAAATGTGCAAGTTCATCCCTAACTCTACTTGAGATTTTAGTTACCCATAAATATAATGGACAACAAAAATCTCAAGAGAAAAATAGAGCAAACGGCGGCCATAGAAATTAAAGATCTTCCTTCTTCAAACTGAGCCGTCTCCCTTCTCTTCAGAACTGAGCTGTCTCCCCCTTGAAAAAACTCTCCAATTTCGTGCTAATGATATGCTTAAATAGGTTAGGAAAGAAACCCTAATGTCTTCATATTCCTGCACAAAAAATCGCCTAAATTTTAGGACTCAACTTGGCAGCCACGTATGTGCTTTAGAAGTTTGAATTTGGAAATAGATACAACTTTGTAGTCCTTTAAGATAGCTTTCCAACGCATTAAGAATCGTATCAATCAGATATTGGAGCGGAAATGTATGATTAAAATACTAAAATATGTTCATGCTATCTGCTAGCGCGTTTTAGACTCTGATCCGAATTACTCTCAAACCCCATCATTATCCTTATTTGAAGAGTCCTACACTCATTGAAAGTTTGTAGGTTGTTCCAACGTCTTGCCCACTTGAAAGTCCTTTGAATATTAATGGGTTTGGACTTGCTCTTTTATAAACTCTGAAATTAAACATAAAAATTAGCTCGAGAGTTTCCCAAAGTAAATAGAAACTCAATTCAAGAATACACATTAATTCCAATGATTTCTATTAACATTTTAGCATTTTAGTCCAATAATAGGGTATTTAGAGTGCACTTTCGAACACTCATCACACACTCAACTTGCTCATTACTAGTCCCTAGCAATTTCTATGGTAAAGAGATGAAAGAGATGAGAATCACAAAAATAGGCCACCAATTCACATTTTCTAGATTCACATATCAAAACAAACTAAGGAATCCAATAACCCCTCAAGATCAAATCACTTATAGCAATTCACAGAGTGTGTGTGTTCTCCAAGCTATAACCATCTTACCACTATCCTTGATACATGCAATATCAAGAACGTCTCAAGCAAAAGGTTCAACTCCATAATTCACGGGTATAGTAGTGTTTCGTGTAAGGGCTCTCTCTACGGAGTTGACCAGTAGTGTACACACAATCACATAAAGATTTAGGTAATTATGAACAAGCAACAAGCAAGCATTGATCTTATTATAGGAACACTAACAAATGAGAATTCAACCATTCTTTCCACAGGCCTACTTGAGATCAGAACGGTCAAAACAAAAGGTTGCAATGTGGCTTAGGTTAAGCTATATGATAAGTAAAGGAAAATGATTCAAAAACTTCCAAGTACATACCTAAGGTATCTTATTGAATATCTCAATAAACCACATTTATCACTTGATGTACTCTTCAACCTTTCAAATCATCGAATAATGCCTCTTTTTCTTTTTCCTTTTCCTTTCTTTCTTTGTTTTTTTCCTTTTTTTTCATCATTTTCTTTTTATAATTTGGTGATCAATTACATGTCACCCTGGTATTTTGCTATTTCTACCCAGCCTTGGTATTTTTGCCTTTGAAGCTCACTCACTTGAACACCTTGTAACTCATGTTCTTCCATTTTTTCTCTCCTTTTTTTTTATTCGTTTCAAAAAGAAGAATTTCACATCTAGTATACACTTGGAAGTAACAAGGGTAGGAAAAATCAGTGTATAAGCTATACTCCAATGTGGAGAGGCATGCATGTGGGCATATGAAAAGAAAATATGTGATTATTGGCTCAAAGTTGGCTACTAGGGGTCTACGATGGAAAGGGTTCGCTTGAAAGGCTCAAACGTTGATCCTAAGTTGACATTCGTCATATCCCAAGTATATCCATCATCTTACCACAAACCATGTAATGATATTCTCAAAAGAAGTGTCCAATTCAACAGCATTTGTAGGGGCTCAATCCTCTCCAAAACTCACATGAATACTTAAGCAAAAGAGTTCTTTAGCTACATGTGTCAAACCACCATCTTACCACAAAGCTTGGATGAGTGTATTAAGGGTTTTGTGAATGCTTTAGCAAAAAATGATTATGGTAGGTTTGGTGAATTCACGAAGATGGCTATGAATGAGAATGAGTACACATGTGAAAATGATGCACGTGTGATATAAAATTAAAAAAAATTGACACATGAAAATATGCCACAGAGTTCCAACAAGCATTTTAAATATTGAATGTTTAAGAATCAAATTTGAATGGGGAGTAACTAAAAAGGGTAGAATACACCTGATGAGTGACGTGGGTAGCTCACTAAGCACCAAAGATGGTAACCTGAATTGACAAAATGAAACTAACATGCAAACAAAAACAAAGAAAACAACAACGAACAAAAAAGAAAAGAAATAACATAAGAAAAAAACAAAAATAAAACCAAACAAACAAAACAAATAAAGAAAAACATACCTGTGTGCTGTGGTCAAGGTTGATAGACCGGATTCAAAAGTGGAATGTCTTCCACTTCAGGAACTTTTCTATCAATTAATACTTTAAGGCGTTGACCATTTACTTTAAAGATCCGACCATCCTTAGGATCCTCTATTTCTACCGCCCCATTTGTAAAAATATTCTTCACTACAAAAGGGCCCGTCCACCTAGACCTATGTTTTCCTGGCTGCTAATGGAGTCTAGAATCATACAAGAACACTCGATCATTAGGCTTAAACGTTTTTCTCAAAATATTTTTATCGTGAAACACTTTCATTTTAGCCTTATAAATTGTAGAGTTCTCATAAGCATCATTTCCCAACTCCTCTAATTTGCTCAACTGAAATTTCGTAAGCTTACCCGCATTTAATTTCGAAGAAAGACTAACAGGAGAATTGTCACCTAGGTCGAGAAATGTATGCTTTAAATCTGAGGGCGACTGTTTCAATTCCAATTTGGGACTATCCACGCTTGAAGGAATCTGCTTTTCACTTTTCTTAATCAGCTCCTCAAATTTTGGTTGTCAAATATGTGGGCCATAATCCTGAGGTTCATCAAAAATAGCACAAACATCAACAACATCAGATGAATCATTCATAGTATCAAACTCAGAATTAACAAGAAAATATTCAAGAGAATCAGAATCATGAGTTGTGTGAACTCCCTTGTCTATGAGTGTGTCAATCATGTACGTTTGGTGGCACTCATCATCCTCCCTAGGCTGATTACTGATGTGGAATATGTTGACCTCCATGGTCATGTTTCAAAAGATAGTTTCATCAGCCAATTCCTGCAGTTTATAAGAACATTAGCCGTAGCAAGGAAAGGTCTACATAATATGAGAGGAATCTTAGAGTCAGAGTCAACAACCGACTCAGTATCCAAAACTAAAAAATCAACAAGGTAGTAAAACTTGTCAATTTGGATCAAAACATCCTCAACTATCCCTCTTGGTTTCTTAACTGAACGGTCAGCCAATTGAAGCACAACAGAAGTAGGCTTAATTTCAGCTAAACCAAGTTGCAAATAAATAGAATAAGGCATCAAATTTATACTAGCTCCTAAATCTAGCAACGCTTGCCCAAACTCATGATTTCCAATGTTACATGCAATGGTTGGACAATCAGGATCCTTGTACTTAGGAGGAATTCGCTGCTCAATTAGAGCACTAACTTGCTCTGTTAGGAACACTGTCTTCTTAACATGGTGATTCCTCTTGACTGTACACAAATCTTTGAGAACTTTTGCATAAGTAGGGACTTGTTTAATAACATGCAAAAGAGGAAGATTGATCTTTACCTGCCTAAGGTTCTCCAAGATTTCATTGCTATAATCCAAAGTTCGCATACCAAATTTTAGAGTTTGAGGAAATGGTACCTTAACTGGGCTCTTGATTACCTCAGCTTCCTTGGGCAACTCAGCACTATCATTACTTTGTTCCTCTTCAACATCCTCTGGCTTATCAGTTGTTGGGATGTGTAAGGACTTACCACTTCGTGTCACAATGGCATTGACCTCCTTTAAATTTTCTTGAGCCATATGTTGACCTTGGGGTATGGATTGAGCTTGAGAAGGGAACTTGCCACGCTCATTCACACTTAAAGAGCTCATCAATTTGGACACTTGGCTCTTTATCTCCTTATTTTCTTCAATAACTTGCATAATCAAATATTCAAACTTTTGATTAGTCTTACCCTGTGCCTCAATAAAAGAATGCCAAGTGTCTTCTAAAGGACTCTTAGAAGATGAAGGTGCATGAAATGGTGCAAGATATGATCTAGGGGGTTGTGCAGGCGGCTGGTTTTCAAATTTCTAGCCAAAATTGGGGAGATTGCGCCACCCTGGATTATAGGTATCAGAGTAAGGTGTAAAAGGCTTCCTGTACATACCTAAAGCATTACATTGTTCCTCATACATCTCTCTCATCTCAACAAATGTGAGACACTCTTGGGGGAGGTGATCTACCCCGCCACACACAAAACATGGTCCAAAAGACTCTGCATGATTAGCCACGTGTGTTGGCTTTAAGTCCTTAGTCTTTAACATCTCTAGCTCCCTAGTGAGCATCTCAACCTTAGCCTTTAAGTTATCATCTTCCTTGAGATGGTAAATTCCACCACCATTTGGGTTTCCTGCAGGTCGTGACCAATTTGTGCTTTCAGTAGCACTATGTCCAGTCCAAGTGTGAGCTTTTTCAGCAAACTCATTGAGGTATTCTATAGCTTCATCAGGATCTTTTTGTAAGAACTCACCATTACACAACATCTCCACAAATTGGCGCTCTCTAGGTGTAAGTCCCTCATAAAAATAGCTCACTAAGCGCCAATTCTCATACCCATGGTGAGGACACATACTCAACAACTCCTTAAATCTCTCCCAAGACTGATACAAAGTCTCACTATCCTTTTGTGCAAAGATGGAGATTTGCCTTTTTAAAGCATTGATCTTATGTTGGGGAAGTATTTATTAAAGAAGACCTAAGTCATCTCATTCCATGACCCAATGGATCGTGGTCTCAATGAGTATAGCCAACTCTTAGCTCTATCTTTCAAAGAGAAAGGACAGAACTTAAGTCTCACAACGTCATCAGTTGCATTTTGACTATGAAAAGTCGCAACTACTTCCTCAAACTCCCTAATGTACACATATGGATTTTCATTTTCCAAGACATGAAAAGTAGGGGTTAACTGTATCATCCCTGTTTTAAAATCTAGTTGGCGAGTATTAGCTGGAAACATGATGCGTGATGGTGTTGTTGTGCTTGTAGAGTAGAGGTAATCATGAAGAGTTCTAATGGGTTGATCCTCGTGTTCACTTATTTCCTTGGGACTAGATTGATTGTCAATTAAAGGATTTGAAAAACTTGATTATGACTCTTCCACAGGTCTACAAACAAATCTACCCAAGGTGTCTCTATATCTGTGCATGCAAGGTAAAACAATAATACTAAAAAAAACAAAAATACTATAAAAAAAGGAAAAACAAATAATGCAGCAAGCTAAAAGAGGGAAAGAAGTTACCGCTTTTACAAACTGCTGAAATAAAAACCTATCTAGCAATTCTTCAACCGTCTCCCCGGGAACGGTGCCAAAATTTGATTACGCCCAAAGAATAACGCGGTAGTTGTAGCACAACTTTGATGTGTCGATTCCATAGAGAGACAAATTAAACGAATAGTAGAAGGAACAAAGAAACTAAAGAAAAATATTAAATGATTAATGGAAGAAAAAGATTAATTTTAAATGTAAATTAAAGTGAAGCAAAGTGACTAACGGAAAAAGTTCAAATTTGATAAACAGTAAGGCATCGGGAATCCTTTGCGCAAATCTGGTATTTTAATTATTCTTAATTCATTGACCAACTCAATTGGGAAATCAATTCCTAAAATTTCCAATCGGAAGGTATAGATTTATAAACCAAGGTTAAACCAAATGTAACCCTTTGAAAAATCATTCACCACTTTTAAAATACGTAAATTATTATCATTATTGAGAAAATCCAACGATGACAATGTACTTAGGAAGCGATATTGCAGCAAAGAATTAAATCAATATAGATAAATAATTGATCCTAACATAATCAAAGAGCTAATCCGTTCAATAGAAAAAGCATGACTGAATCCATAAACATTATAAATTCTATGATTGTTCGGAGAAGAAAACATCAACAATGAATTAAGAATGATAAAACAAAAGAATTTTAGTAATTGAAAATCAAATACATAAATAAAAAATAAATTAAAAATACCATCAAATGTGAAAGTTCATCCCTAGCCCTACTTGAGAATTTAGTTACCCATAAATATAATGGACAACAAAAATCTCAAGAGACAAATAGAGCAAACGACGGCCATATAAATTAAAGATGTTCCTTCTTCAAACTAAGCTGTCTCCCCGCTCTTCAGAACTGAGCCGTCTCCCCCTTGAAAAAACTCTCCAATTTCGTACTAATGATATGCTTAAATAGGGTAGGAAAGAAACTCTAATGTCTTCATATTCCCGCACACAAAATTGCCTAAATTTTAGGACTCAACTTGGCAGCCATGTACGTACTTCAGGAGTTTGAATTTGGGATAGCTTTCCAACGCATTAACAATCGTATCAATCCGATATTGAAGCAGAAAGTTATGATTAAAATACTAAAGTGTGTCCATGCTGTCTGCTAGCACATTTTTTACTCTGATCTGAATTATTCTCAAACCCCATCATTATCCTTATTTGAAGAGTTCTACACTCATTGAAGATTCTTAGGTTGTTCCAACGTGTTGTCCACTTGAAAGTCTTTCGAATTTGAATGGGTTTGAACTTGCTCTTTTATAAATTCTGAAATTAAACATAAAAATCTGCTCAGGAGTATTCCAAAGTAAATAGAAACTCAATTCAAGAATACATATTAATTCCAATGATTTCTGTTAACATCTTAGCATTTTAGTCCAATAATAAGGTATTTAGAGTGCACTTTCGTACACTCATCCAGACTTCACGGGGTAACTGGAGAGGACATCTCAAACGGTTAGCCCCCCACATGGGCATGGGCCTTTGGTCTAGTCTAGATCATGTTCCATTGCCAAAAAGCCTATTATTATTATCAAGGGAACCTAGCCCACTACAAATACCGACTGGGTAACCACCCAGCGGTGATAAAGGATAAGAACGATTATCATTTGAAATCTAAAAATGGGATAAACCCCCATTTCCGTGAGGGGGAGAGCAACTTTTTATTTCTGTTGAATTTGGGAATCGATGCAATAGATGCTTTTTGCAGCGAATATTATCACTGTAAAAGTCATATTTGGCCAATTAATACTATTAGCGGCGAATCTAAAGCGCCGGAGAGACTAATAGGCTTCATATGCTCATAGGAAGGTGGAAGAGACCAGATGAGTCTCAAGGCTTGATCCTCATCATCAATTTTAACTCCAATAGATTCTAGCTCAGAGACAATGCCATTGAGAACACTTAAATGATCTGAAATAGTCATACCTTCACTCATCCGCAGTGTATGAAACTGCTCCTTCAGGTACACCAGATTTGAGATGCCCTTCATCTGATACAACTCTTCGAGCTTTTCCCAGAGTTCCTTTGCCGTAGATATTCCATGTACATTTGCAATAACATTCTTGGCCAGGCACAGACATATCGCACTTGCTGCTCTCAAATCCAAATCCTCCCAATCTTCATCGCTCATTACAGATCTGCTCTTTGTTTCACCAGTCATGCTAGTACCACTGCTGACTTCAGGGGTTAGTCTGCCCTTCAACGCCTTGTGTAATCCTAATTAAATTAAAACATCCTTGACTTGAACTTGCCACAAGCCAAAATTGATTCTCCCATCATGTTTCTCCACCTCAAATCTGATAGGATTTGAAGCCCTACTTCTTGGCATTGCCTCGATGTATTTTACAGTAGAAATGAAAAGTACTCACTAAGTAAGTTCCCAGGAAAGATTCTCCTTTCCTAGACAAAACTTCAAGGCTCCCAGGAAATATTAAAGGGTCACAATGGACACACTTTAAATTTCCAAACTCCTTAGACAAAACTTCCTTAGACAGTACATATATATACTACCACACTAAATCTCCACCTCACCAAAAGGACCTAGGCTCTGATACATTTTGTTGGGAATTTGGACCTCCCAAATTCAGCCCCTATGATCCACCCTTTGAAGGAATATAAAGAAAAATAGAGAAATAATAACAACATAAGAATTTAAGTGGAAAACCCCCCAAAATAGGAGAAAAACCACTAGATCCAGAGAAGAAAATCCACTATGTGAAAAATTATTACAATCACACAATTTTTCTCCTCACCCTAAATACACCCACAAAGCTTCGCAACTAGCAAAACTTTAACTCACACATCTTCCCCTTTTATAAAAAGGGCCAACAAAGGAATTTAACTAAAGTCAAAAGTTACTAGTTAACCTTTTTGATTGGTACACTTTATCAAGAGGCTAAGCCTCCTTTTTACAGGCTATGGGCCTTGGCTTCCTTTACAAATCCCATCGGTGTGGGACTCCAAAAGGAGCACAAACCCAACAGCACAACCCTAGATAATTGCTGCAGTCGAATAAGATCTTTATCTTGTGTTCTACAGACTTGGATAGGAGAATGCATCAACTTTGAATTTTAGGAAAAACAGAAAGATAGATGAGAATGGAGGGTTGATTCGATTACAATCTCGCAAGCATCTGAGAAGCACGCAATTTTGCATCGAAGCATGGAGCCCAAGCACTATTTGTGGAAGATCGTGGACAATCAGATCTTGTAGATATGCAGTCTAGGAGGTTTGGTATTTGGGGTTAGGGCTGAACAAAAATCTGAAAATCCATCTCTGACTCCAACAACTCCGACTTTGCCATCTGACTCCGACACCGATACTATATATATTTTATATATATATATATATATGTGTGTGTGTGTGTGTGTGTGTTTTTCTATATATTAATCATAAATTTTTTATATAATTATATTTTATATAGCTAGTTAAATTCCATACACTACAAGGAATATGGCCTTGATCGACGGTGCAAGTTCGCCGCAAAAAGGCGGTAAATCATCAATAATAATGTTTTTCCAGCATTTTATACTTCGCCGCTCAATGGTTGCTAAAAAACGGATGCATAAAATTACCTCCATCGTTCTTCCACTAATTGCCGTGAATAACATTATTTGGGGCGAATTTGTCTACGTTGGAATTAGGTAATTTACACGCCAGCAAAAAGTTTTCAAATGCGGTTATAAACTGACGGAAATGGTAAATAGTGGCGATTTGAATAGCTGCAACAAACAATTTTAACACCTCAAATTGAACCGACCATTCCGCCATCTCGCCGCTAATGTTACTCTATTCCAGCGTGTATGTTTGCCGCAAAAAATTAATATCGATGGAATAAACTTCTTCAGCATTTGTAGCAGTTTATGAGTTCGCTACAAAAAAGATTATTTTTGGACGGTTTTAGTATCGCCGCGTGAGAATTCCGTCGATTATTCTGCAAAGGATTTTGCTGCAAAAGCCATTCTATATTTGCAGCAGCGTCTTCTCGCTGCAAATTTTTTTTTCCCAATGCAAGACATCGTTGGGATACACTGGTGCGAGTCACGTTATGTGGTATCCTTTCCTAGCGAGTCTCTAAAATCGCTGCAAATATTGCAAAATACGGTCAGATACCCATCGCATATGGCCAACTAAAATGCATTAGTACCTGCTTTGGAAATGTTTTCTAATTGTTTAGGAACATTACGTAATACTATATCTGCAGTCCTTGCCTTAAATGCAAAACCATATATATCACAAACTCATAAATATGCATTCCTATAACAGACTTAAGTAAGAAGCAGTGTATTGAATCAAATCAACAACCATTTTATTTTAATATTCCATCCACATACATTTGTTAAAAATCCTTGATCAGTTTAAGACAAAACTAATCAAGGATTTTTAACTATTACATCCCAAACCCACTTAAGCATTTACAAACTTAATGTATGGAAACTTCCAAAATACAAAGAAGTCAAGCATAAACCACTGAATTCAACTTAACATAAAACTTATAGGCATCAATATTTATGGTCTGGCAGAGCTAGGTGAGATAGGCAATGAGAATTTCATTCTCTAAGCAGTCATTCACTTTACAATCTCTCATCCACCATTCCTTGTCCATGATGAGTTGTACCCCCAACATAGCAATTATAGTACTGTAGTAACAGAGCCCTCTTTAACATGCATCCAGGATTAACACCTCAAGTACCTTCTTGACAAAAAAAACATCTAAACATATTAATAGCCCACCGTTGCATCAACCAAGGCAGCCTACTAATGCTTAGTATGTTGCTGTAAAAACATGCACCCATAAAATCTTGAGTTGGCCGAGTTAGTGCAATAAACCATGTCACTATTGTCAATTATAATATTAATTAAACCAAGCCATGTAATCAATTATACATATACTAAACATGCATGGAAGGATGGGTTAAGAAATCTAAACCATTACTAGGACAACCAATTATATAGAAAGTTGTAACCCACTTAAGACCCAAAGAAAGTAGATTTAAATAAAATATGGTGAATTTAGCTGGACACTATGAAGAATTAAAGGTTAAAGCAAGTCCTACTATTCTGTCAATCTCCTCTCGTACCCCCATCCCCATTCCATGTCATATATATATATATATATATATATATATATATATATATATATACCAAAAATGCACAATATGTAAGTGAAGGCTTAATATGACTTTGTGGAATTGTCCAGGTAAAGTGACCTATCATAAACATGCATCCAACTAAAATCAGAGGGAACAAAGTTTGGACATTAGGAACCTTGTGCTAAAGAGGAGCCCAAGGTGCATTCCTTTTTGAGGCAAAGCATAACCATTCGAACAACTAGGTTGAAATACCTCAAAATAACCTTGTATCACCATTGCCTGTCAGATAAAGAGAATATATGTGTTAGTATGCAATGCTTTATAATATTAATAAAGAGGGAATTAGGCCCGATAGGCCTAGAAAGTGATGATATCATACCTAAAGGGCCTTGATCGGCAGTGCAAGTCTGCCGCAAAAAGGCGATAAATCGTTGGGAATAACGTTTTTCCAGCATTTTATATTTCGTCGCTCAATGGTTGCTAAAAAATGGATGCATAAAATTACCTCCATCGTTCTTCCACTAATTGCTGTGAATAACATTATTTGGGGCGAATTTGTCTATGCTGGAATTAGGTATTTTACACGTTGGCAAAAAGTTTTCAAATGCAGTTATAAACTGATGGAAATGGTAAATAGCGGCAATTTGAATACGCTGCAACAGACAATTTTAGCATCGCAAATTGAACCGACGATTCAGCCATCTTGCCGCTAATGTTACTTTATTCCAACGTGTATGTTTGCCACAGAAAATTAATACCGACGAAATAAACTTCTTCAGCATTTGCAGCAGTTTATGAGTTCGCTACAAAAAGAGATTCTTTTTGGATAGTTTTAGCATCGTCACGTGAGAATTTCATCGATTATTCTACAGCGGATTTCAGCAGCATCTTATCTCGTTGCAAATTTTTTTTTCCCAACACAAGACATCGTTGGGATACACTGGTGCGAGTCTTTAAAATCGCTGCAAATATTGCGAAATACAGTCAGATACCCATCGCATATGGCCAACTAAAATGCATTAGTACCTGCTTTGGAAATGTTTTCTAAATGTTTAGGAACATTACGTAATATTGTATCTGCAGTCGTTGCCTTAAATGCAAAATCATATATATCACAAACTCATAAATATGCATTCCTATAACAGACTTAAGTAAGAAGCCGTGTATTGAATCAAATAGTTTATAAGTAGGTTCCATATATCACAAGTCTCACTGGCTTTATTTAAAAAATAGTGGGATCTACTATTAAAAAATTAGTTTTTGAGTAGGTTCCATATTTACCCATTTTAGTCAAAGAGAATACATGAGGCCTACAGAACTTAGGATTGCAAATATCATTTCCATTTGTACAAATTTCAAATACACAAATTTTATACGGGTCTTTTGTAAAAAAATAGATTCCACAATAAAAAAAATGTTAAAAAAATTTATTTTTTCTCGATGGACCCTTTTTTTTTATAAAGAGCTTGCATAACTAAGACTAACATTATTTTTTTACTTACAATTCCAAAATAGTGTGGATAAGCTGATATTCTTTCAGATCCTACCATTCAAAACTTTTATATATAACCTCTACATTTTAATAAGATAAAAATATCATCAGTTCATTAAAGTATCAAAGTTGTCGATGATGGTAGTGGTCGTAAAGCCATGGCAGGATTTTAGGATCAGAGGATCAGTTTAATGGGGGGCTGAGTTTGTTTCTTCCTGAGACAGTTGCTTTCTATATTAATGATATGTTTATGGTGAAAACTGAAAATAACTCCCGATAACAAAAGAGAAGCATACTATATTGATGATTGATAGCTCTCAAAACCGTTGTATATATTTATTTATTTATTTTTATGGTGTGAAATGCTGAGAGAAATAAAATATATATATATATATATATATATATATAAGCTTTTCAAACCAAACCCAGTTCTTTATTTTTGGCTTATCTGATCCAATGCTTTCAATTTTATACCATACCGGCCAATACGGTCGAAATATACCATTTTTATGACGTAGCCGGTACATATAAAAATGATATAGTTTCGTATCGGTCAAGATTTCGGCTGTTTCGGCCCATACCTTTCGTATCGGTAAAGATTTCAGCTGTTTCGGCCTATACCGACCTATATTTCGGCCCGTAATGGTCGATATTTTTGCCTTCCAATTCAGATCAGACTATTTATAATTTATATATAATTTATTTATATATAGACTATTCTTTTAAAATATAATTTTTATATATAATTTATTTATATATATACTATTTCAAAACAGTATCAATATTTTCAATGACTCGACCGAAACGGTATAATATTCAAAACATTTATCTGAACGCCTTTAGCATGCTTTCCAGTTTCCTGCAAGACTTTCCTGTCATCTTCCCCCTTCTAGAGAAGTACTGGACAGTTTCCTATCAGAATCAAGCTGCTGCCCCCACTCAGACCGACTTTCCAGACTTATTTACATTACCTGTCTCCTTACGAAGTTGACGATCAAGTCTTCACGCTCAAGTCATTAAAACTTGGAAACTTATGCCAACTTACAAGAAATTGAGCCATTTTTACACCCCCATTCATACAGAAAAATTTCCTGCAATTTTACCCGGAAATAGACTCAAATTCAGAATTTAGTCTGTTTCCTAGTAATGAGCTCGGACATTAATCAACCTCAAAAGTGAAAGTTCAGGGACTGACAAGGACATTTTCTATTGCATAGGATTCTTAATTTAGTACCGTTCTAGTTTCACAAGGACTGACAAAGTCATTGTTCACTGTATTCCAATATGCCTATAAAATTATAAATAGAGCTCCCTTCACCATTAACTTTCAATCCGAAACAGCAACTAGCAAAGCACAACAATGGCTCGAAAGTTGCAGACCCCATTAGCCTTGTTCTGCCTTTCAATGGTTTCCCTCTTCACAGTTCACAAGAGCTGCTTGACATGTTGCCAGTGGGAGACAGTGGGTTGATGCATGTACTGAGCAAGACGATTGACTGCAAATCCAATGTCTAGACGTGTAAGAGATAGATATTGAAGGGAGCCAATAGTGCGATGATATTCAGTGGGATCACATCGTGCGGTACCATCATTGAGAAGAAGTTGAGTAGACATAGCCATAGGTGTTTGTACTTCTTTGGCACCAGACATCTTCAACCGAGTGAGTAGATCATGGACATATCGATTCTGAGAGAGAAATAGAC
This sequence comes from Juglans cinerea, assembly GCA_961763995.1. Lineage (NCBI taxonomy): Eukaryota > Viridiplantae > Streptophyta > Magnoliopsida > Fagales > Juglandaceae > Juglans > Juglans cinerea. The sequence goes on along the minus strand of CAUIVZ010000001.1, from coordinate 42,975,611 downwards.
CTTGCTTCACTGGTATGACTTCCACCCCGAGGAAGTAATGCAAGTCACTTAATTCTTTCAAGGAGAATTTGTCGCCCAAGGACTTGACAACGTGCTGCCGAAATGGAGTGTTGTTGCTGGTTAGAATTAAGTCATCGACATAAACCAGAATATAGAAGAGAATGTTGTCCCTATTGTAAATGAACAAGGAGTGGTCTGACTTGGAGTTAAAAAATCCCAACTCCAACAAACCAGACCGTAGAGCATTATACCAGGCTCTAGGGGCCTACTTGAGACCGTAGAGGGATTTTTGAAGTGCACAGACATGTTGAGGATGAGACTGATCAATGAAACCAACTGGTTGTTGCATGAAGACTTGCTCGGTGAGTTGGCCATGCAGGAACGCATTATTAACATCAAGTTGATGTAGGGACCAGCCATTAGAAATAGCCAAAGAGAGAATCAGCCGAATGGTGGTCGGTTTAATGACGGGGCTGAAGGTCTCAGTGTAGTCCACGCCCGGACGTTGATTGAATCCTTTGGCGATGAGACGCGCTTTGAATCTGTCCACAGTGCCGTCGAGGTGTCGCTTAACGCGAAACACCCATTTACATCCAACTAAGTTAGATGCAGGGGGTTTTGGAACAAGCTTCCAGGTGCCATGGGAAACCAGCGTAGTGAATTCACCGGCCATGGCTTGGCGCCATTGAGGGTCCTTGAGAGCTTGAGAAAAACACGTCGGTTCCAAGATTTGGGCAAGGGGATGCTTGGTGGTTATCGATAGCTGCTTGGGACAGAAGATATTGTTCTGAGCTCTAGTAACCATAGGATGGGTTCGACGAGGTAGTGGGGTTTCTGGAGTAGAGCAGGAGTGACGGGGACAGGCATCTCAGTTGCAGGAGGTGTGAGAGGCAAACGATCCGAAGCAGGAAGAGTGACAGGGGGCACTGGTGAAGGGGCTACGGTAATCGCAGGAGAAGAGACATGAACGGGCTCTTGGACACGAGGAGGTGTATCTTTGAAAGGAAACACATGTTCATCAAAGGTAACATGTCTAGAAAGATACAACTTACCCGTGTGGAGATCCAAACACTTGAAGGCATGTTGAGTGAGGGAGTACCCCAGGAAAACACAAGGTTGGGACTTCGGTTGGAGCTTGTTGGTTCGGTAAGGAACAAGCCAAGGATAACATTGGCAACCAAACGTCCGTAATTTGTGATAGTCAGGGGCTCGACCAAAGAGTGCTTCAAAGGGACTTTTGCGCACGAGTAAGAGTGTAGGAAGACGGTTAATGAGGTAAACCGCGTGGCTAGAGCATGGGTCCAGTAATTTGAAGGAGCCGAAGCATGATGAAGTAGAGTCATACTGGTTTCAACAATATGGCGATGGCGACGTTCAGTCGTGCCATTTTGTTGAGAAGTGTATGGGGCAGTAGTGTAATGACTAATGCCACGACCACTAAGAAATGTTGGAGTTTGATAAATTCACCACCATTGTCTGAGTACAAATTTTTAAGTTTGCTTGAAAATTGATTTTCAACCATGGAGGTAAATTGCACAAACGTAGCGTGAACATCAGACTTATGCCGCAAGGGGTAAAACCAATAGTACTTAGTGAAATGATCAACAAGTAACAAATAATATTGATAAGCATCAATGGAAGGGACAGGGGAGGGTCCCCACACATCGGCATACAAAAATGCAAGAGTAGTGCTCTTGAGAGAAGTAGAACTAAAGGGCAGCTTATGCGATTTATTGCATTGACAGGAAATACGAGACATTGGAGAGTTAGAGGGGGAAACTGGTAAGGCATGACTTCGAATAAGGGATGACAAGATCTCTGGAGTGGGATGCCCCAATTGATGATGCCAGAGAGTGAAGGAGACACGAGTCCTAACTAGCCGAATGTGATTTGCTTGAGGAAAAGAGGAACGGAATGCTACCGGATAGACCCCATCTTCACACCTACCGCGCATGAGAACTGCCCCCGTCGTCCGATCCTTCACAAGGTAAAAAAGAGGATGAAACTCAATGATAACATTATTGTCATGAGTAAATTGGTGAACAGATATCAAGTTTTTATGAATGAGAGGCACATGTAAGGTTTCCTTTAATGTGAGGGATCGGGAAGGAGAAGAAATGGTAGTGGAACCAATGTGAGAAATCGGCAAACCTGTACCATCACTGAGAACCACCTCATCCTGTCCCTCATATTCTGAGTGAATGGAGAGATTGGCTAAATCGGATGTGATATTGTGAGACGCTGCAGAGTCAAGGAGTCATTTGCCTTGGGTTGGAGCTATCGAAGTGGCACAGTTTGCAGCAGGACGTGACTGAAGTTTGAAGCATGTTTTAGCAGTGTGTCCAGACTGATCACAGATTTGGCAAATAACAGGAGGCTTCTTTGATCCAATTTTATTGTTGAAATTCAGTTTGGATCGAGATTTGTGATTTTTGAATCGGCCATTGGACTGTTTTCGTTGAGAAGAGTTTGTTGTGACAACAAGAGCGGAAGCATTACCATCCATGCGTTTGATGTAGTGCTCATGACCAATAAGCAGGTCATGTAATTCGGCAAACGAAAGAGCAGTCTCTCGTGTGTGAATGAGAGCCACCATATCTCAAAATTCCGAGCCAAGACCATTAAGAACATAGAGCGTGAAATCATCATCCGAAATTGGGGTATCAATAAGAGAAAGTTCATCAGCGATCACCTTGACCGCATTAAGAAATTCAGATACAGTGCAAGAACCCCATTGGATAAGGGTTAAATCCTCCTTCAACTGCATGATGCGAGCCCGAGATTTGCTGGCAAACAGATGGGCGAGATGTTTCCAAGCAGCACGACTAGTGGTGGTCATTGCGATGAGAGGCATTACGGTTTCAGAAACAGAGGAGAAGATCGCATTGAGCAGCAACTGGTCCTGTAGATACCAATGTGCATAGCGAGCCAAAGCAGAGGAAGAGGACTTCTTGGTAGGTGTAGTAGGACACAGAAGTGTACCATCCAAATAACCCATGAGATCATAGCCAAATAAAATGGTTATGAAGGTTGCACGCCAGGAGGGATAATTTGAGGAAGTAAGCTTATCGGGTAGTTGGCTACAAGTGTTGATGGTAACCAAATGTAGGTCTGTGGAAGGATCGGAACCCCCCGAGACAGAGTGGGGATTGGACTGAACGCTGGACGATAGTGCAGAGGAGGATCGTTGTTCTCGTGAGAGAAGAAGACCTTTTGATACCATAAAAGGTTTACACAAGTAATAGCAGGAAAGCTCTAATTGATTCTCATTATTGCAAGGCAATATAAATTACAAGGCTGTAGCTAAATAAGGAATGTACAGCTATAAACGGAAACTATAAACAAAGTGATTACAATCCAAATTACATGAGAGAGAAATCAGGGATGAGCATGAATCATGGGATTGACGAGAGTGATGCGTTTCATACTGATTCTCTTATACACAGGCTCAAAAGCAGGCGTGATCTCTGTGTACTGGGGCCAGAATGGAAATGAGGGCAACTTGGCTGATACTTGTGCCACTGGGAATTATGGTATAGTGAGCATAGCTTTCCTGGTAACATTTGGCAATGGCCAGACCCCACAGATGAACCTTGCCGGCCATTGTGATCCAAGCACAAATGGGTGCACCGGCTTGAGCAACGACATCAGAGCTTGCCAAAACCAGGGCATCAAGGTAATGCTCTCCCTTGGAGGCGGTGTTGGTAGCTATTCCCTCTCCTGTGCTGAAGATGCCAAGCAAGCAATGCTTCTTCTCACTATATTTCATAGAGCTAGCTTCTTTGGTGTTTAAATTTGAAGAGTTTGAGGTTTTATTAAAATGTTTCAGTATTAATGCTACTTACAAGTCGGTACGTAAACACGTCAATTTTTTGGAATCCATTGCTATTATCAAAAAGTCAAAGCATCAAACACCTACCCACACCGAAGTTTGCCACATTTATCGATAATTGTAGTGGATCCCACCATAATTAGTGTCTATTTACAACGACTTCGAACTTAATTTTGTTTTGTTTTTCTTTTTAACATTTGTTTTCAAGCGTAGATGTTTGGAAGGGAATGTATATGTTTTGCTGGTCCCTTTCACCAAGTAAAAGATCAGAAAATGTTGTTCTCTGATACTGTGCAGGAGTGTTGCAAACTACTTGTGGAACAACTTTCTTGCGGGTCAATCCAGCTCCCGTCCATTGGGTGATGCAGTTCTAGATGGCATTGACTTCGATATCGAGGGAGGCACAACCCAAAACTGGGACGAGCTCGCAAGGGCACTGTCTGCATTTAGCCAACAGAAAAAGGTCTACTTAACAGCAGCACCACAGTGTCCATTTCCAGACGCTTGGCTAAAAGGAGCATTAGACACTGGCCTGTTTGACTATGTCTGGGTCCAATTCTATAACAACCCACCCTGTCAATACTCTGGGAATGCAGACAATTTGAAGAGCTATTGGAATTAGTGGAACACTATTCAAGCTGGACAGATATTTCTGGGGTTGCCTGCTGCTCCAGAGACAGCTGGGAGTGGCTACATCCCTCCCGATGTGCTTAGTAGTGATGTTTTGCCTTCTATCAAAAGTTCTTCAAAATATGGAGGGGTTTTGCTTTGGTCTAGGAATTATGATAATGGCTATAGCGCAGCTATTAAAAACAATGTTTGAACATTTTGTTTTGGCTTCCACTGAATAAGTTCCAGTTTACAGGATGTAATGCCTACTATTTATAAATAAAGCAATAATCTCTATAAAATAAAAAATCTTGAGACATTTCTTCCAATTTACAGAATTTTCCTGCCTAATATTCATAAAGTTTTTATGTTTGTTTACTTAAATTGGGTTGCATAAATTTCTTCCAATTTAATCTATTAAATTGCAATATCCTTTAAATATTCGAGACATTTTTTAATATGATTGTCGATTGACAATATTAGTGCAATTAATGTAACTCATTTTTGTTTGATATCTAAAAACTTTCTTCTTTATTAATCAATTATCGTTTTAATTTTATGGACTGAGGAGATCTTTGGTTAGAACTTAGAAGTCAAAGCATATGCTTGATCTCTCTACCGTCAAGTCCTTATAAACAGACTGGAACTTTAGCCAATCTAATTCCATACCACTGGGTGATGCCTTAGTAGATGGCAACAGACTTTGATATTAAGCAAAATTGTATTCACAGAAAACTTCAAAAAATAGAATCTGTGACACAAAGTATATGACTCATTCAATTAAAATAGGTACTCTTTCAATCAAAATAGGTACTCATCCTCTTAACTTATAAGCTAAGTAAAGGGGAACGTTAGAATATAAATTAAACTATTAAACATAGCTCTGCCAACCGGCTTAAGTTTTTGAAATGAATGATAATTTAACATGGTATCATAGTAAAGATTATGAATTTGAACTTAACTCCACACTTCATTTTCATTTAACTAAATATCATAGTAAAGATTATGAGTCTACTTATAAGGAGTAGGGGTGTAAGAAAAGATTGAAAAATCAGATGAACCGGACAGGACCGAATCCATCATGGATTATGTCCGGTTTGTAACCGGTCTGATGCAATACCGGAACCAATTCTTAAAAATGAAAACCAATCCAAAACCAGTGCATAATCAGTTTTCATATTTTGAAAACCGATTTAAATCGAACCGGACCTGTACAGATATATTTTTAATTTTTTATATTATATATATTTTTATATTATTTTTATATTATTATTATATATATTTTTATATTATTATTATATATATTATATGCTACGTTTCTAATTAATATAATATGAAATTCTAATTTTATTATTTAAATTTATTAACTTTATAGCATAAAATTAATTTACTAGTATAATTAAACACTAATTATACTATTTTAATTTTATTATTCAAGTTTATTAATCTCATTAATAAGTTAGACACTACTTATATATTATACTACAGTAATTGAATATTAAAGAATTAATAATTGTTAATAATAAATACTAATTATCACAAATAATTTTAGTATTAAAAAATTATAATATTAAACATATATAGTGTCACACGGGTAAATGATAAACCAAAAAATCAGATCGGATTGGACCGAAATGAAAACCGAAAAAATTGAGAGTTTTGAATTTAGTGATAAATCGGTCCGTATTGATTTTTAAATTTTTAAAATCAATATATATCCATTCAGTTTCAAAAGTTTTTTAAAACTGGCTCAACCAGATTAATTACACCCAATCTGGTTCTCTTGTGAAGGAGATGTTAAATTTTTTATTATAGAGAGAAATAGTGGTTTGGATTCAGATATGAGTTGAGATGGTTTGTGAATAGTAGAATAAGAGTTGAATTATTTATTATATTTTGTGTGGGAATTTGGAAAAATTATTTTAAGATTTGAAAAAGTTAAATTATTTATTATATTTTATATAGGAATTTAGAAAATTTGTAATGATAAGATGAACTAAGTTGAGATGAGTTGAGATGCATGGGTTTTAAAAAAATATATATAAGACGTCGGCCGGTTCGTCAGTTTAGACCGGGATTGAACCGCAGACCGAACAGGCCGACGTCGGTTTCGTTAATTTCCTACCGCCGGCCGACCGGTTCTCTACCGGTTTTGGCCGGTTCCTGAATCCGGCGGTCGGTCTGAGTCGGCGGCAGTCGGTCCGGTCAGTTTGTGTACAGCCCTAGTGCAGTATCAGTTTTCATATTTTGAAAACTAATTTAAATCGAACCAGACCTGTACAGATATATTTTCAATTTTTTATATTATATATATTATTATATTATTATTATATTTATTATATGCTACATTTCTAATTAATATAAAATGAAATTCTAATTTTATTATTGAAATTTATTAATTTTATAGCATAAAATTAATTTACCAGTATAATTAAACACTAATTATACTATTTTAATTTTATTATTCAAGTTTATTAATCTCATTAATAAGTTAGACACTACTTATATATTATACTACTGTAATTGAATATTAAATAATTAGTAACTGTTAATAATAAATACTAATTAACACAAATAATTTTAGTATTAAAAAATTATAATATTAAACATATATTGTGTCACACGGGTAAATGATAAACCAAAAAATCAGATCGGATTGGAACGAAATGAAAACCGAAAAAATTGAGAGTTTTGAATTTAGTGAAGAATCGGTCCATATTGATTTTTAAATTTTTAAAATCAATATATATCCATTCATTTTCAAAAGTTTTTTAAAACCGGCCCAACCAGATTAATTACACCGAATCTGGTTCTCTGGTGAAGGAGATGTTAAATTTTTTATTATAGAGAGAAAGAGTGGTTTGGATTCAGATATGAGTTGAGATGGTTTGTGGATAGTAGAATAAAAGTTGAATTATTTATTATATTTTGTGTGGGAATTTAGAAAAATTGTAATGATGAGATGAAATAAGTTGAGATGAGTTGAGGTGCATGGGTTTTAAAAAAATATATATAAGAGGTCGGCCGGTTCGTCAGTTTAGACCGGGATTGAACCGCAGACCAAACTGGCCGACGTTGGTTTCGTTAATTTCCTACCGCCGGCCGACCGGTTCTCTACCGGTTTCGGCCGGTTCCTGAATCCGGCGGTCGGTCTGAGTTGGCGGCGTTCGGTCCGGTCAGTTTGTGTACAGCCCTAGTGCAGTATCAGTTTTCATATTTTGAAAACTAATTTAAATCGAACCAGACCTGTACAGATATATTTTAATTTTTTATATTATATATTTTTTATATTATTATTATATATATTATATGCTACATTTCTAATTAAAATAATATGAAATTCTAATTTTGTTATTTAAATTTATTAATTTTATAGCATAAAATTAATTTACTAGTATAATTAAACACTAATTATACTATTTTAATTTTATTATCCAAGTTTATTAATCTCATTAATAAGTTAGACACTACTTATATATTATAATACTGTAATTGAATATTAAAGAATTAGTAATTGTTAATAATAAATACTAATTATCACAAATAATTTTAGTATTAAAAAATTATAATATTAAACATATATAGTGTCACACGGGTAAATGATAAACCAAAAAATCAGATCGGATTGGACCGAAATGAAAACCGAAAAAATTGAGAGTTTTGAATTTAGTGATGAATCGGTCCATATTGATTTTTAAATTTTTAAAATCAATATATATCCATTCAGTTTCAAAAGTTTTTTAAAACCGGCTCAACCAGATTAATTACACCCAATCTGGTTCTCTTGTGAAGGAGATGTTAAATTTTTTATTATAGAGAGAAAGAGTGGTTTGGATTCAGATATGAGTTGAGATGGTTTGTGGATAGTAGAATAAAAGTTGAATTATTTATTATATTTTGTGTGGGAATTTGGAAAAGTTATTTTAAGATTTGAAAAAGTTAAATTATTTATTATATTTTATATAGGAATTTAGAAAAATTGTAACGATGAGATGAAATAAGTTGAGATGAGTTGAGGTGCATGGGTTTTAAAAAAAAATATATAAGACGTCGGCCTGTTCGTCAGTTTAGACCGGGATTGAACCGCAGACCGAACTGGCCGACGTCGGTTTTGTTAATTTCCTACCGCCGGCCGACCGGTTCTCTACCGGTTTCGGCCGGTTCCTGAATCCGGCGATCGGTCTGAGTCGGCGGCAGTCGGTCCGGTCAGTTTGTGTATAGCCCTAGTGCAGTATCAGTTTTCATATTTTGAAAACTAATTTAAATCGAACCCGACCTGTACAGATATATTTTCAATTTTTTATATTATATATATTTTTATATTATTATTATATATATTGTATGCTACATTTCTAATTAATATAATATGAAATTCTAATTTTATTATTTAAATTTATTAATTTTATAGCATAAAATTAATTTACTAGTATAATTAAACACTAATTATACTATTTTAATTTTTTTATGCAAGTTTATTAATCTCATTAATAAGTTAGACACTACTTATATATTATACTACTGTAATTGAATATTAAAGAATTAGTAATTGTTAATAATAAATACTAATTATCACAAATAATTTTAGTATTAAAAAATTATAATATTAAACATATATAGTGTCACACGGGTAAATGATAAACCAAAAAATCAGATCGGATTGGAACGAAATGAAAACCGAAAAAATTGAGAGTTTTGAATTTAGTAATGAATCGGTCCATATTGATTTTTAAATTTTTAAAATCAATATATATCCATTCAGTTTCAAAAGTTTTTTAAAACCGGCTCAACCAGATTAATTACACCGAATCTGGTTCTCTTGTGAAGGAGATGTTAAATTTTTTATTATAGAGAGAAAGAGTGGTTTGGATTCAGATATGAGTTGAGATGGTTTGTGGATAGTAGAATAAAAGTTGAATTATTTATTATATTTTGTGTGGGAATTTGGAAAAGTTATTTTAAGATTTGAAAAAGTTAAATTATTTATTATATTTTATATAGGAATTTAGAAAAATTGTAATGATGAGATGAAATAAGTTGAGATGAGTTGAGGTGCATGGGTTTTAAAAAAATATATATAAGACGTCGGCCGGTTCGTCAGTTTAGACCGGGATTGAACTGCAGATCGAACTGGCCGACGTTGGTTTCGTTAATTTCCTACCGCCGGCCGACCGGTTCTCTACCGGTTTCGGCCGGTTCCTGAATCCGGCGGTCGGTCTGAGTCGGCGGCGTTCGGTCCGGTCAGTTTGTGTACAGCCCTAGTGCAGTATCAGTTTTCATATTTTGAAAACTAATTTAAATCGAACCAGACCTGTACAAATATATTTTTAATTTTTTATATTATATAATTTTTATATTATTATTATTATTATATATATTATATGCTACATTTCTAATTAATATAATATGAAATTCTAATTTTGTTATTTAAATTTATTAATTTTATAGCATAAAATTAATTTACTAGTATAATTAAACACTAATTATACTATTTTTATTTTATTATCCAAGTTTATTAATCTCATTAATAAGTTAGACACTACTTATATATTATACTACTGTAATTGAATATTAAAGAATTAGTAATTGTTAATAATAAATACTAATTATTACAAATAATTTTAGTATTAAAAAATTATAATATTAAACATATATAGTGTCACACGGGTAAATGATAAACCAAAAAATCAGATCGGATTGGACCGAAATGAAAACCGAAAAAATTGAGAGTTTTGAATTTAGTGATGAATCGGTCCATATTGATTTTTAAATTTTTAAAATCAATATATATCCATTCAGTTTCAAAAGTTTTTTAAAACCGGCTCAACCAGATTAATTACACCTAATCTGGTTCTCTTGTGAAGGAGATGTTAAATTTTTTATTATAGAGAGAAAGAGTGGTTTGGATTCAGATATGAGTTGAGATGGTTTGTGGATAGTAGAATAAAAGTTGAATTAGTTATTATATTTTGTGTGGGAATTTGGAAAAGTTATTTTAAGATTTGAAAAAGTTAAATTATTTATTATATTTTATATAGGAATTTAGAAAAATTGTAACGATGAGATGAAATAAGTTGAGATGAGTTGAGGTGCATGGGTTTTAAAAAAAAATATATAAGACGTCGGCCTGTTCGTCAGTTTAGACCGGGATTGAACCGCAGACCGAACTGGCCGACGTCGGTTTTGTTAATTTCCTACCGCCGGCCGACCGGTTCTCTACCGGTTTCGGCAGGTTCCTGAATCCGGCGGTCGGTCTGAGTCGGCGGCGGTCGGTCCGGTCAGTTTGTGTACAGCCCTAGTGCAGTATCAGTTTTCATATTTTGAAAACTAATTTAAATCGAACCAGACCTGTACAGATATATTTTTAATTTTTATATTATATAATTTTTATATTATTATTATATATATTTTTATATTATTATTATATATGTTGTATGCTACATTTCTAATTAATATAATATGAAATTCTAATTTTATTATTTAAATTTATTAATTTTATAGCATAAAATTAATTTACTAGTATAATTAAACACTAATTATACTATTTTAATTTTTTTATGCAAGTTTATTAATCTAATTAATAAGTTAGACACTACTTATATATTATACTACTGTAATTTAATATTAAAGAATTAGTATTTCTTAATAATAAATACTAATTATCACAAATAATTTTAGTATTAAAAAATTATAATATTAAACATATATAGTGTCACACCGGTAAATGTTAAACCAAAAAATCAGATCGGATTGGACCGAAATGAAAATTGTAAAAATTGAGAGTTTTGAATTTAGTGATGAATCGGTCCGTATCGATTCTTAAATTTTTAAAATCAATATATATCCATTCAATTTCAAAAGTTTTTTAAAACCGGCTCAACCAGATTAATTACACCCAGTCTGGTTCTCTTGTGAAGGAGATGTTAAATTTTTTAGTATAGAGATAAAGAGTGGTTTGGATTTAGAGATGAGTTGAGATTGGTTGAGATGGTTTATGAATAGTAGAATAAAAGTTGAATTATTTATTATATTTTGTGTAGGAATTTGGGAAAGTTATTTTGAGATTTGAAATGAATTGTTTATTTTATTTTATGTAGGAATTTAAAAAAATTGTAATGATTAGATAAAATAAATTGAGATGAGTTGAGGTGAGTTGATGTGGGTGTTGAATGCAAACGACCGTCCATTGTCTCCTTACCTATTTCTTCTGTGTGTAGAGGGGCTGAGTTCTTTGATAAAGCATGCAGAAAGAACAGGTTTGGTTAAAGGTGTGAAAGTGGCATGGGGTGGTACATCTATATGTCACTTAATGTTTGCCGATGACTGCATTCTGTTTTGTACTGCCAATAAAGAAGAGTGGCGCCAGCTAGAGTCTATTCTGGGATGTTATGAGGTGGCTTCTGGACAGAAACTGAATAAACAAAAAACCTCAGTGTTTTTCAGCTCCAACACTCCCCAACAGATTAGAAATAGCCTAGTAGCAGATATAGGAGCAAGCAGTTGTGGGGATTTTGATAGGTATTTGGGTTTGCCTAGTGTGGTAGGAAGATATAAATATAAATCCTTTAGTTTAATTAGAGAAAGAGTTTGGGAGAGGATCAACAACTGGAAGAATTTGTTTTTAACACAAGCTGGGAAAGAAGTTTTGATTAAATCAGTTTTACAAGCCCTTCCTACATATGCTATGGGGGTTTTTAAGTTGCCTAAACTATTATGCCATGAAATCTCCTCTTTAATAGCGAAATTTTGGTGGGGACATAAAAAACAAGAGAAGAGGATCCATTGGAGGAAGTGGAGTGGGATGAGCAGATCAAAATTTGATGGGGGCTGGGTTTTCGGGATATTGATTGTTTTAACCAAGCCATGCTTGCAAAACAGGTTTGGAGATTATTAGTTAAACCTGACTCTTTTGTTGCTACTATTATGAAAGAGAAATATTATCGACATTGCTCAATTATGGATGCTAAGCTTGGTGGAGGTCCATCTCTTATATGGAGGAGTTTGTTGGGGGCTAGAGGGGTGGTCAGCGAAGATATGAGGTGGAGGGTGGGAAACGGACAGCATATTAGGATCTGGGGTGATAAGTGGATGCCAACCCCTTCATCCTATATGGTTCAATCTCCTGTATCTAGTTTGGGACGGGAAGCTTTTGTGGCTGAGTTAATTGATGAGACTAGTGGTTGCTGGAAGTATGACTTGGTCAGAGAGACTTTTAATAGAGAAGAGGCTACCCTTATCTGTACTTTACCTGTGAGTAGAATGAGTTTGGCAGATAAACTCTTCTGGGGACCAGCTAAGAATGGCTTGTTTTCTGTTAAGAGTACTTATTATGTTGCAATGGAGCTTAAACGCCAGCTTGGAGGGGAGCCATCTATAGAAAAGGGATCTGATATGGTCTGGAAGAATATGTGGAAGCTTAATATACCCAACTATATTAAGGTCTTTCTATCGAGAGCATTAACAAATTGTCTGCCTACTAAAGATAACTTGCTGAGAAGAAAGCTTGTAGATTCTGGTATGTGTCCAATCTGTGAGCAGGTTGAGGAAACAAGTGGTCATGTGTTATGGAGTTGTGTGGCCACTTCTGATGTGTGGTCTGAAACCATGAGTAAAGCACAGAAGCTGATTTGCAGAGAACAAGATTTTCTTGTTACTTGGTCTGACTTATCACAGAAGTTGGTGAGAAATGAATTAGAAAGTATGGCCTTTATCTTTAGTAAGGTGTGGCAGAGGAGAAACAAATGGATTTTCGAGCATTCTTTTCAAAGTCCTGCTGCAATTGTTTCTGCTGCTATGGCTGATAGGGAGGAGTACTTTATAGCAAAGGGTGAACTCAATGCTGGTCTGTTTGTTTCTTCCCCTGTGAATCGAGATGTCCATTGGCATGCTCCAACACTGCATCCGTATAAGGTGAATTGGGATGCTGGTTTTGATTAGTCCACTCACAGAATGGGGGTTGGGATTGTAATTCGAGATGGTGTAGGAGATGTCATTGCTTTGGTATGTATGCCGGGGCATGATGTAAGGGATGCTGTGGTGGCTGAAGCAAATGCACTATGGAGGGCTATTACGTTATGTGAGGAAATTGGTATTGCAGATGCTATTTTGGAGTGGGATGCACTAAAAGTCATTAAGGAAGTACACGATGGTGAGGAGAATTGTGCATGGTATGGCCAAGTAATTGAAGATATCAAGCTGAAGCTACGCTTTGGACAGAGATGGTTGCTGTAGTATGCCCCTAGAGAGAGTAATGTGGTAGCTCATCGACTTGCAAAATTTGCTATGCAATGTGAGGAGGAGAAGGTTTGGTTAGAGGATTGTCCTGATTGGATAAAACCTTGTATCCAACTGGAAAAACTATGTATTTCTTCTATGGAATGAAAGTATGGATATGTTTCTTTTCAAAAAAAAAAAAAAAAGAAAGACCTTGAGATATTTGCATTTAATATTCCAGACTAGGATACTGCCACAGTTTGTACAACAATTAATGCACCTCGGATAATCAATATGATGCAATTTTTTATTTCGATAAATATGATGCAATTTTATGGCCTCATTTTTTTTTCATAAATTCTCTAAATTCATCTAATTTCATTTCATTTTATTTTATCTAAGAATATTTTTAATAGATTAAACAAAAGCTAAATTTACAAAGGCTCACATTCTACACACTACTTAAAAACATATAATTTTACTCTTTTACCCTCATATTTCATGAAATAAGAGTAAAATTATATGTTTTTAAGTGCTATGCAGATATATGAAGCTTATGTCTAGAATTTTTCTTTAACTATTAAATCCCAAAGTATCATCACAATAAATTAGTTAAAATTCAAATATTTAGACTTTAATTACAGTAAACACCAAAATTATTTTCAAATTTGTTAGTTATTGTAGATACATCAAATGTATATTTTATCATTTATTTCTCTTTCTTCTTTCTCTTATCAACTTCTTGGGACTTCATTCCTTTATTCCTTTTTTCTTTTTTGGGTTTTGTAGATCCTAGCATTCTTGTTATTTAATTATTTTTTATTTTTTGGAATGACAATTAGCATTCAATTGAAAAAATATAATTTTTAATCCATAATTTAATTAGAATATGTTTACTAATTAACATATAATATGTAAAAATATGATAAATTAAAATAAATTAATAATTAAAAATATTAAATATTTTTTAATTATTAATTTATCATTACTGTATAATGAATATATAGATAATTGAATATGGGGACTTGATGTGAATAGTCAAAGTCAATTCATTTTATATTATTTTATTGTTATATAATGAAAAGATAACTATTCGAATGTGGAGACTTATGTGAATGAAATAACCAAAAGTTAAATATCTCTCACATTCATCAAAAGTGTCATTTAACTTTGGCTAATCCATTGAGGATGCTCTAATCATTACAATTTTCTCAATTTTTCACACAAAATAAAATAAACAACTCAACTTTTTCAAATTCAAAAACAAAAAGAATATTAAAAGAAATATGTTGTAACAATATTTTATTTAACTTTTAACTTTAATCTCAACTAATCTGAACTCATCTTATCTCATCTGTGAAAATAAAGTAAAAGTTCAGGCATCAAGCAAGCACATTTAGCGTTACATATAATTAAATTAATTACCTAAGTTTATGATCCTACAGTTCTAAGAAATAATAAATATGCACCTTGATGAGTGACTGGTTACTACATTTCCAGTTTGAGACACAATCTTCTTCCACAAACGTTTTGACTGGAAGTCAATTAGGCCTCCTTCCCTTTCATATAATTTGTCAATTCATCCCATTTCATCTCATCTCATTTTATCATTATAATTTTTTCAAATTTTTACAAAAAATAAATAAACAATTTATTTATTTTTTTCAAATCTCAAAACAAAAATAATATTAAAAAATATATTTTAATAATATTTTATTAAATTTTTAACTTTTATCTCAATTCATCTCATTTCATATATGAAAACAAATGAGATAAGCCTATACATATGCCTATACGTATATATTATTAATTCAAAGCACAATAATGGCTCAAAAATGCCCCATTAGCCTTGTTCTGCCTTATGTTCCTTGCCCTGATCGGCGGCTCTAAGAACATTAGCATTGATTTTATCAAAATCATCTCTAAAATTTGATAAAAAGTACATATTTTCTATAAATCCAAAACCTTCCTAGCCATAACCCCACATTGAATTTATCAAAATAACAATATAATATTATTTTTTTAATAATAATATTTTTATTTTTTTTCATATTTTACAATTACATTAATCATATGTTAATTAATAATTTAATTTGATTCTTACATTATTATTACAAGACGGTTGGAGATTAAATGTGAATAAAAATAGATTTGATGGCTGAACAGTAGCCCTTCAAATTTGAAGAAACCCATCTGTTTACTATAGCTCAAACCTTCTCACTTATCTCTTTGGCTAATCTAATGTAACTATATTTTGATGAAATTCATCATATTTTACATTTGGCTAGGCTTTTGATGAAGCCAATGCTCTAAGGCAGGAGTGATCTGTGTGTATTAGGGCCAGAATAGAGATGATGGCAGCTTGGCAGATACTTGTGCCACAGGGAATTATGGTATAGTGAACATACCACATGTTAATTATTATAATTGAAACATTAAATATTAGGATTTTTTATTTTCTATGATCAACGACGTTAAATAATACCAGTTAGAAAATATACCTATCTCTATTGTCGCTTGATGAAGAATGTCACTTAACAAAGATAGAAGGATCACCGTAACAATTGTCGTCTGAGTGTCTTCTGATGATTAGAAACATAATTATGTTGTAGGTGACAATCTTTAACCCTCTCAGTGCTTAAATAAATTTCTAGCCATCATAAAATCTAGAGGTATTCGTATTTCAATATAACTCATTAATTAAAATATATAATTGAACTAGTATAAACTTATAGAAATATGGGCATGTGGGATGTTGGTTTAAGAATTAGACAGTGCTACGTCCACCGCTCCAAGCTCCCGCTGGGAGCTACCGTTAAGCAGAATTGGTCTTCTTTTTCATTTTTTTTACACGTATTTTTTTATACTTTTAAATATTTTGTTTTTAAAAAAATAAAAAAATCACAATATTATTAAAAAATAATTCTTTAATCACTAAGTAAAAGAAAATTTTAAAAAAATTCCAACGTTAACACCGAGCTGTAAGAACCAGTGGTGAGAATATCATTTTCCTTAATTTTTAGAACGGTACTATAGCCACTGCTAGTTCCCGGTAATTATTTTGGTTTTTTTTTTTAGCTTTTTTTTACATGTATTTTTTAACACTTTTAAATATTTTTTTCAAGAAATTCACAATATTATTAAAAAAACTTTTTGTTAATCATGAAGTAAAAAACAAAATGCCAACAGTAGCTCTTAACGGGAGCTAGGAGCGGGAGGACTAGCATTATCCTTAAGAATGTAAGTTTTACACCACGTATCATCACTTGGCATAATTTGCCTTGGGAGGACTAGCATTATCCTTAAGAATATAAGCTTTACACCACATATCATCACTTGGCATAATTTGCCTTGGGAGGACTAGCATTATCCTCAAGTATATAAGCTTTACACCACATATCATCACTTGGCATAATTTGCCTTGGTTTTAATTGAACTCTTGCAATTTCCACCTTGACGAGTGAATAGTCATTACATTTCCAGTTTGACCCGGTGTCTCTGCAAACGTTTTTCACAAACGTGTTGACTGGAAGACAATAAAGTGTCTATACATATATGTCTCATCCTTCACTATTAATTCAAAGCACACAAATGGCTCGAAAATTGCAAACCCCATTAGCCTTGTTCTGCCTTTTGTTCATTGCCCTGTTCAGCGGCTTGAAGGCAGGCGTGATATGTGTGTATTGGGGCCAGAATGGAAATGAGGGCAGCTTGGCAGATGCTTGCGCCACAGGGAATTATGGTATAGTGAACATAGCTTTCCTGGTAACATTTGGCAACGGCCAGACCCCACAGATGAACCTTGCCGGCAACTGTAACACAACCACAAATGGGTGCACCGGATTGAGCAACGAGATCAGAACCTGCCAAAAGCAGGGCATCAAGGTGATGCTCTCCATTGGAGGCACTGATGGTAGCTATTTCCTCTCCTCTGATGATGATGCCAGGCAAGCATTTCTTCTTCTCACTATATTCCACAGAGAATCTTTAGGTTAGGTTTGGATAATGAGAAGAGTGTTTCTCAATCAAAATTGAGCCTTAGGTTTCGTTTAAGTGGTGAGGAGATATCAGATATTCTATAAATAGTTGTGAAAAGTAATAATAGAATATTGAATAATAGTGAAAAGTATGTGAAAAGTATTAATAAAATAATAAATAGTAGTGGAATGTTACGAGGTTCTTTTATTTTACAGTCATACCACATTCAAGTGAGTGTATTAAAACGTCACTTCTTTTGGAATCCCTTGCTGTTATTAAGCGGTCAAAACAACAAACAGCTACTGATATGGATCCCACAATAATTTATGCTTTTATACACCATCTTGTAAGAAAGTAGTAGAACTTTTTTTTTATTTATTTTTTGTATTCTAAAATCTGTTTTAAAGCGTAGATGTTTAGAAGGGAATGTGCATGTTTTGCTGGTCCCTCTCACCAAGTGAAAGAAAAGAAAATGATGTTCTCTGATACTGATTACTGGGCAGGAGTGTTGCAAACTACTTGTGGAACAACTTTCTTGGCGGCCAATCTAGCTCCCGTCCATTGGGTGATGCAGTTCTAGATGGCATTGACTTTTATATTAAGGCATGCACAAACAAGCACTGGGACGAGCTCGCAAGGGCACTGTCTGCATTTAGCCAACGGAAAAAGGTCTACCTAACAGCAGCACCGGAGTGTCGATTCCCAGACACTTGGCTAGAAGGAGCACTAGACACTGGCCTGTTTGACTATGTCTGGGTCAAATTCTACAACAACCAACCCTGTCAATACTCTGGCAAGGCAGACAAGCTTATGAATTCTTGGAATCAATGGAACAGTATTCAAGCTGGGCAGATATTTCTGGGGTTGCCTGCATCTCACGTAGTTGGGAGTGGCTACATCCCTCCCAATGTTCTTACTAATGAAGTTTTACCTTCTATTAAGAATTCTTCAAAATATGGAGGGGTTATGCTTTGGTCTTGGACTTATGATAAGGGCTATAGTGCAGCTATTAAAAACAGTGTTTCTCTTGGAAGTTTGAGGCCACATTATATTAGTTTTAATAATATGGTTTGTAAAGTATAAACCGTGAATAGTTGGAAGACAAATATTGTATTGAAGAAATTAAAATAATTTCTTTGAAATACTATTTCACAGATAGTGAAACAGGTTTCATGGGGAAGTACTTGAGCAAATCGTGTTCGTAAAATTGAGTAACAATTAAATTTATATAAGCCTTTCCTCTCACATATATTAAACTGCTATATTACAATTTTGTGGACAGAGGAGATCTTTGGCTAGAATTCTACAAAGTATTTTTTTAATAGTAGATCCCATTTTGTTCAAGAATAATGTTAGATACAGTCTTATATGTACAAGTCTCACGTACTCTATTGGAAAAAGAGTGAGATCTACTATTAAATTATTTATTTATTTATTTAATGTAGGTTCCATATTTATCTACTTTTGTCAAAGAGAGTATACGAGGCTTATAGACCCTAGGATTGCAAATATCATTTCTATTTATACAAGTTTCAAATACACAAATTTTATATACATCTTTTGTGAAAAAGTAGATTCCTTTATAATAATAAAAAAAAAAGGGTTAAAAACATCAGTTTTTCTCGATTGACCCAATTTTTTTTATAAAGAGCATGCATTACTAAGCCTCGTGCCTAACATTATTTTTTTACTTACAATTCCAAAATAGTGTGGATAAGCTGATATTCTTTCGGATCCTACCATTCAAATCTTTTATATAACCTCTAGATTTTAATAAGATAAAAATATCATCAGTTTATTAAAGTATCAAAGTTGTCGATCATTACAAGAAATCAGGTTTTTTCTAGCGTTCAAAATCGTCGTAAATATCCCCAATAATCATTGCATTTGATCATTTTTGGCGATTTTAAAATCGCTACATGTTCGCCAAAATTAAAGCGCCACTGTTTATCAATTTCAGCGATAGGCAAAAATTATCACAAAAACTACTATTTCTGGCAATTTTAGTCTGTCGCAAATGTCCCAAAAATCGACGGAAATGGCTTCCCATTTACCATTAAAATCGCTGAGGAAATTTATTTCTGGCAATATGTATCGTTGCAAAAAGTTAATAAATCGCCGCAAATAACTCATGTTTGACTATATATTATTTGAAAGTGTTGCAATGTCTCCCTCCAAAATAAATCAGTTTATACTCTTATATGCCGACAAGAGTATAAATTATTGTCTACTTATTGACCTGTATCAATAAATATGACTAGATTTGTTAGGTCCAAAACTTGCAATCATGAATCATCTAATACATCTATTAATTATATTTTTGACAAGTAATATGGAAATTTAATATCAGGAACTTTAAAACCACGGAAGCCAAAATCAAAATTCCATAAAAACAGCATGAAAATTAGGAGAAAAAAGGACAATTAAAACTATGCTTTTGTGATTGTCACCTTCAATATCTACAGGAGTCACTCCTGTAGGTCTTCAATGCACCAAATGGAACAGAATGGAAGAGGCACTCCTGCCAGTTCATAAATAGATCACAAGCTACAAGATACATCACTCAAACTCAACATATCCAAGCTTGCATAATATCCAAGTACTAAAGGACAAAACATCTAAAACTTCAATAGTTTACATGCCTTTTAAAGATAGTTAAAAGGATCATATCTATATTATTGGAACAGGAAATTGAAAACTACATGTCTCAGGAAATTGAAAACTATATGTTATTGTGACACAACCTATACTGAACAATTATTAAGGCTCTTAGTAGGTTAAAAGTAAAGTGGTTTTCAGTGGCCATCAAAAATAGTTTTGCTTGGTTATGTGAAAGAGGACCAAACATGAGAGATTGACCTCTAATGCTAAGCAGACATTTCCAATGAAGCTCCTTTCACATGATTCCAAGTGTAAATCCCCAAATACTGTTGCATCCCAAGCTTATATTATCAAAGCCTAGCTGATGCTGCCTATTGTTCTACCCAACTCGATCTAGCTCATGGCCAACTAAAAAGTAGTACATTTTGACACTGTAATAGTATTCTCATCTGCTACATTATACTATAGCCAAAACATTTCCCTAGTCTAGCTTGTAAATGCTAAAGTTGGCTAGGATTAGATGACTAAATGATAAAGGTTATCTTATCATTATAAGTTTGAATTTGGATGAATGCAAAACAATTGTTGACTTTATCTTTAACAACATTGAGTTTATCTAGAAGTCTTTAAGGTTGGTTAAATAAGTCAGTAACGTGAAATTTGAATCCATAGAAATCTGCAATTATCCAAAATAGAAGCTGAACACAGATCAGTAAGCACAATGAAGAGTTATCGCGAAATGTTAGCAATCTGTTAGGAAACGTTATTGCGATTGTCTCTACGTGTCAGTAGAATCCTACTTCAATAGGGACTCTTTCCAGATCTAATATTTAAAGGGTTTCGGTTCCATGACTTTCTAAGGAGTTTTGATTAAGAATCATTGAGATATATTTCGTGTACTAATGAAGGGAAAATCGTCTTGATTTTCACTTTTATTTTTATCTCTATTTAAGTGTGATCGTGCTCCAAGTGTGGAGGATCGGGTGATTGGACTTCAACCAATAGAGTTCTAAGAGAAAAGGCAATATTTGAAGATCGTTAGAGGTTCTGGCTGCTAGTATGGTAGAAGACAAACGGGTCGTTTGTCTGGACAAGTAAAATAGTCAAGTTGCAAAGGTTTTGTAATTGATGAATACTTATAATTGATTTTTAAATAATAAGATTGACTTTCCTAGGTTTGGCTGCCCCGTAGGATTTTACCTTTAAAGATTTCTTTAAAGGGTTTCCCTTCGAAACCAATCCTTGTGTTGAACAAAGTATTTGATTTACTTCAAGTATTTGATTTATGTAATAATCCTAATATTGAGATCTAACCAATTTGTTCAAGTAAATTGGTAAGTGATTTATTGGAATCACAGGGGTACATTATGAATCTCAATTGGTATCAGAGTGTGGTTCACTCATCCAAGTGTGATCTGTGCCCCTGCAATATGTCATCCTTGACTGCCCCACCGCACTTCAATGGTGAAAATTATGCATATGGGAAAGTATGCATGTGAGCTTTCCTCAAATCATTGGATGAACGAGTGTGGCATTCCGTTGAAAAAGGATGGACGAAACCAGCAACAAGTATTGATGCTTGGACAAAAGTTGAAATCAGTAGCTGTAATTGGAATAGCAAGGGACTAAATGCTATATTCATGGTTGTATCTCCGGAAGAATTTAAGAGAATCTCCATGTGTGAGGTTGCTAAAATAGCATGGGATATTCTGGAGGTTACGCTTGAAGGAACAAAAACTATGAAAAATTTAAAATTACAATTGTTAACTTCTAAGTTTGAAGAGATTAAGATGTTGGAAGATAAAAGTTTTTATGAGTTTTATGCTAAACTTAATGACATTGTTAATTCCAGGTTTAATCTCAGATAAAAAGTTGAAGATCCAAGAATTGTAAGGAAGATTCTGAGGTCTTTACTTGAAAGATTTCAGCTTAAAGTCACTACTATTGAAGAAAGTAAAGACTTGGATGTAATAAAGAAAGAAGAGCTGGTTGGGTCTTTACAAACATATGAGTCTTCACTTCCTCAAGCAAAAAAATGTAAGTCCATTGCCTTAAAAACTATAAAAGAAAATCATGAGGATTCTTCTGATGAAGAAAGTCTGAATAATGAGGAAATAGCCCTCATTGCAAGAAAGTTCAGAAAATTCATGTTTAATAAAAAGGATAGTAGTAAACAAAAAGAGGAAAATAATTTTCTAGTAAGAAAAATGAATCTGAAAACTGGAATAAAAATAAAACTAAAAAAAGGATAAAGTGAAGTGTCATGAATGTTCGGGTATGGTCATGTAAAAATTGAATGTCTAAATTTCAGAAAAAGTAAAGGAAAAACATTGAATAGCACACTGAGTGACAGTTCTGATTCTGAAAATTCATCATCTGATAATAAAAAATCTTTTATGGCATTTTCCACTATTGTGAAGGATTTTACTGAGGTTGAACTAACTAAAGTTGAAAGTGAAAGTGTTTTTAGTGATTCAGATGTAGCACATATTGAAACTGATCAGGATTTGAGCATACAAGAAGCATATAATGATGTATATTAAGTAGTCATATTGAAGAAACTCAACAAGAAACTGTACAATAGACTTACTGGAAAAAGAATTGGAAAAATTTCAAGAGTGCAAGCAAATAACAGCAACACAAAAATTAGAAGAGATGTTGAGTTTTCAGAAGGTAAGTAATGACAGAACTAGCCTAGGAAATACGACTTCAAAAAGGAAAGAAAAACTAGCCTCATCATCTGCTGCCAATACCTCTAAAGGTATAGTTTTTGTTAAAGGAAGTCAAGATAAAAATGTTCAAAATCATCATTTACCTAAACCAGTATATTCAGCAAATCTGCATGATAAATCAACCACGAGAATGATGAAAGGTAAGTATGATGATCAATTTATTCCTACTTGTCATAATTGTGGAGTTATTGGTCATATAAGACCACACTGTTTTAACTTTTTAAGTGTAGAAAATGAAAAGTAAAAGAAATACAAAAAGGAGAGGGAAGAGTTTAGAGAATCAAGTTGATGGGATAAATCAGCAGATAAACTTTTTAAGTATTAAGCTCGGTGAATTAGCTGATTTTTGCTTCCAAAATAAAACTAAGAGCATTCAAAGCAATAAGAATGAATAGAATAAGTCAGTACCCAAGTTAAAATGGGTGAATAAAGAATATGCCATGTGCCTTGTTACTCACACAGTACTTTGATCAATGGAAGATTGCCTATGGTACCTAGACAACGCTTGTTCAAGACACATGTCTAGAGATAAATCCTTACTCAAGAAGGTTGAACCAACTGCTGGAGGCACAATGACCTTTGGAGATGGGAGCAAAGCTATTGTAGGAGGGAAATGGAGTATTGAAATATCCGGTTTACCTGTTCTACATAATGTCTTATTTGTTAATAGTCTTAAATCTAATTTACTTAGCAATAGTCAGTTTTGTGATGATAATCTTTCTATGCAGTTCTCAAAAGATGAGTGTAATGTGTACAATCAAGCTGGAGAGTGGATTTTGAAGGGCACTAGAACCTCATATAATTGCTATGGAGTCTCTTTAAGTTCAAGGTTGAAGTGTCATAGAACCTTACTCAATGAAGCTGAATTATGGCATCAACGTCTTGAGCACATTAATTTTAGAGATCTATAAAAAATCTCAAAAAGAGAAGCTGTAAATGGACTACTCAAAGCCATCAAAGCCAAGAAAATAATGTGTGGAGCATGTTAAGAAGGAAAGCAAAACATAGCTCAATATTAGAAAATTACTCACATACTTACCTCTCTGCCACATACTTAGTCACATACTTGAGCTACTGCATATGGGCTTGATGGGTCCAACACAAATCGAGAGTCTTGGTGGAAAGAAATATATCATGGTGATTGTGGATGATTTCTCAAGATTTACATGGATCATTTTATTGAGAGAAAAATCACAAGCTTTTGATCTTGCCAAAAAGCTGTTCAAGAAACTACAAATTGAAAATGAAGTTTCTATCTCTAGAATACGTAGTGACCATGGTAGAGAGTTTGAAAATACTAATTTTAGTAATTTTTTTTATTACAATTTTCTGCACCTATTACTCCATAACAAAATGGAGTGGTGGAAAGGAAAAATAGAGCAATTCAAGAGATGGCCCAAATCATGTTGAGCAACAAGAAGATGGTATTATACTTTTGGGGAGAAGCTATAAATACAGCAAATCACATTCTGAATCGAGTGGTTCTAAGGCCGGGTACCAAATATACACCTTATGGTTTGTGAAAAAATAGAAAGCCCATGGTAAAATATTTGAGTTTTTAGGAGCAAATGTTATATTTTTAGAGACCAAGAAAACACTCATAAATTTGAAAGCAAAAGTGATGAAGGAGTGTTTCTAGGATATTCTTCAAATAGTAAGGCTTATAGAGTTTACAACATACGGACAAAAACTGTTATGGAATCAATTAATGTTGTTGTGGATGATATTTCAGCCGAAACCACCATGCAGTCACTTGAAAATATGAAGGAATTGGTACAAGTTGTTGAACAAGACTCTCAAGAGCAAGATGCAGAAGATTATTTAGAAAAAACACCACAAAATACACCAGAAAAAGAAGCTTCTTCTAGAGTTACTCAAAATCATCCAAGGGAGAATATTCTTGGTGATTTAGATGATGGTATGAGACTTAGAAAAAGAGTATTAAATCAAGTTTCTTTTATGTGTTATTTGTCACAGGTTGAACCTAAGAAGGTTGAGGAAGCATTGGATGGTGAAAGTTGGGTCAACGCAATGCATGAAAAACTTCTTCAAGTCTCTAGAAATGATGTATGGGAGTTAGTTCCTAGACTAGAAAATTGCAATATTATTGGGACTAAGTGGATTTTCAAGAACAAATCCGATGAACATGGCACCATTGTGAGGAATAAAGCAAGGCTGGTTGCACAAGGTTACACACAAGTGGAAGGAATTGCTTTTGATGAAACATTTGCCCCCGTGGCTCGTTTGGAGTCTGTCCACATTTTACTTGCACTTGCATAACATCTAGACTTCAAATTATATCAAATGGATATCAAAAGTACATTTCTAAATGGACTATTACATGAAGAGGTATATGTTGAACAACCTAAAGGGTTTTTTGATCATCTCTATCCTGATTATGTGTACAGGGTCAAAAAGGCACTCTATGGATTAAAACAAGCTCCTCATGCTTGGTATGAAAGGTTAACAGCTTACTTACTTGCGCATGATTTCATTAGAGGACAAGCTGATAGGATGCTTTTCATAAGAAGATCAGGTAAACAACTCTTAATTGCTCAAATTTATGTTGATGATATTGTCTTTGGAGCAACACTCGAGTCTCTTGTGCATGATTTTGCAAATGAAATGAAATCTGAATTTGAGATGAGCATGATTGGTGAGCTGAATTTTTTCTTGGGCATTCAAGTAAAACAAAGTAAAGAAGGAATTTTTATCTCACAATCTAATTATGCAAGAGATCTTGTTAAGAAGTTTGGAATGGAAGGAAAAAACAATGCTTGCACTCCTATGAGCACTTCAGTAAAAATCAACAATGATTCTACAAGTAAAAACATTGATCCCACTCTTTATAAGCATGATAGGAAGTCTATTATATATTACAACAAGTAGACCTGATATAGCTTTTAGTGTTGGTGTGTGTGCTAGATTTCAAGCTAATCCTAAAAAATCTCATCTTACAGTAGTAAAAAAATCAAAAAATATCTTAATGCTACTGTTGATTATGGGATATGGTATTCAAAAGACACTAATCTAACACTTGTTGGTTATTCGGATGCTTATTGGGCTGGGAATGCTGATGATAGGAAGAGTACTACGGGTGTTTGTTTTTATGTAGGTGGAGATCTTGTAGCTTGGATGAGTAAAAAGTAAAATTAAATTTCTTTATCTACTGCTAAAGCCGAATACATAGCTGTAGGGAGTTGTTGTACACAACTTTTATGAATGAAAAAGATGTTTGATGACTATGGTTTTTCTCAAGATATTACAAAAATCTATTGTGATAACTCTAGTGCTATAAATATTTCAAAAAATCATGTCCAGCACTCTAGAACCAAGCACATTGATATTAGACATCATTTTATATGAGACTTGGTTGAGTCTAAAATAGTATCCTTAGAACATGTGCCTACTGAACATCAATTGGCTGACTTGTTTACTAAACCTTTAGATGGTCTAAGGTTTGAGTTCTTAAGGAAAGCCATTGGTGTATGTGATGTCAAGTAAGTGACATCTTATCTTATTAGTTTAGGATGTGTGTGTTTTTGTTTTCTGTTTTTTTTTAAAAAAAAAATTGTTTCCTCTTTAAGTTTCGAATAAGAAAATACATTTAAAAAAAAATCGTTGTGTTTATTCTTATTTTTAAGGTATATGTTTGATAAATCAAAGTTTGAGCATGTGTGGTATTACTTTAAAAATTCCTAAACTTATGCATTGTTCTCTTTTGTGCAGTACACTCTATGTATACTAACACTATGGGTCATCTTGCAAAGCTCATTTACAAAGCACTGTGAGGAACTTGTATGTATATATATTATAATTAAAGTTCACATTGGTTATTAAGATGCTCATAAAAGGGAGAGTTCATGCCTTGAATTGACTAATACTTGTTGAACCTAGTACATTAATAAAAAGCTCTCCCCTTGCCAAAGACAAAAAGTTGATCCATATCGAAAAAGTCGATGTTAAATCATTACTGAAAAAGACAAACACCCTACACGGATCTACCACCTTAAGTTCTTATAGAAATAATCATTGCTCTAATCATTATGGAAAAAGATGAGCAACCAACATGAACACAAAAAAGGGGTGTGCAAACTAGTGTTTTGAGGAGATGCTCGTGTATTTAGGCCCTACCATATAATTTGATTTTTAAGGTATGTAACAAACTCTTGTGAGCATCTATAAGAAGCAAGACATCCATAAATAAAGGGCTCAAAAATATATTGAAGAAATAAGTTATAAAAGTGCTATGATATAAGATTACTCACTCACACACTCACATGAACTTTGATATTGATGATCTTATGAGGAGTGAACATTTATAAGTGATTGTTGCAAATGAGTGTGTGTAAATGATCAGTTTTTTTTTTTTTTGGAACACACTATGGTTCAACTACGATTATTTTAAGCATGTTACTAATCTCATTATTCATATTTAGTTTTATTTTTTAAAAAAATAATATGTGTCATTTATATATATATTTGTTTTGTTTTTGTTTGTTGTGGTATTTTTATTTTTTAATAAAATAAAATAAACAATAAAATTAAAATATTTTTTTTTGTTGGGTAAGTTTTGGGTACTGGTCTACATCAGGGGACTCTGTGTTGTATACTTAAAATCTCGAAGGTTTTTTTTGGCTTAAAAGCATGTGCTCGGCAACAAGTCACTTAAAGTGACTAAGGCATTTAGCCAAACATTGGTTTTGTGCATATTCACTCACGGCATAGTCCTCTTCGCCGAACCCATACTCACCCACGACATCCCCTTTACTTTTCTAAAAACCCTAGAAATTTGGCATCTAATCTCATCAATTTCATGCCTCTTGACTCGGAAGTAAACCCATTTCGGCATCAAGGTCAAATTCCTATCTAAAATCAAAATTCTTTTATCTCTCTAAACTACGGTTCTACATATATTTATGGAGATTGGGCAGTGAAGTTTGGATTTGTGTAGTTTGGGTTTTTTCTGGTTGAACTACGTAGCCATTGCTTTGTTACTCATTTGAGAGTATTCTTTACATGTATTGAGGACTGTTGTGTGTGGGTTACAAACTTGTTGATTTCGGATTCTCACGGGTACACACCACGTGTTTGTGAAAATTTCTGAATCAACCTAGATTCTTTATTTAGAGCTAATTATAGTGGTTCTCTCTCACATATAGTATGCACATACGTGTGAGTGAGTTGTATATGTGTTTTAACTAAAAATAAAACCAAGGGGTGCTAATATCATCACCTTTACAGTCAACCAACTCTTACTACTCTGATATTGGCTATTTGTTTTCTGACTTGGTTGATTTGATGATTCAGATGAGATTCAAGGAACGTGCTAAGTGACAAAAGCTCACACCCCCAGTGCCAACTAAGAGCTCCACCTCTTCAAGTAAGGATGAACCTGTGGCAGATCTAGTGAAGTCAGGAGAAACCTTAACTCATTCTCATCCACCCGTGCCTGCACCTGCTAGAGCCACTACTGATCGCTTCACTTCAAGTGACACTGAGAATGCCTATCGCACTACCTTTTCAAAAAGGCTAGTGTTGGGTGAGAGGGAGGTAAGTATAAATGATTTCCCTTCGGATGACTTTCAACTCATCCAAAGAATATTTACTGAGAGAGGCTGGGAGAAACTTACACATGCATCTCCCACTCCTTGTGTTGAAGTTGTCCACGAGTTCTATTCGAACATTGTCCACTTCAACCTGGATGAGCATAGCATTACGTCTATTGTTTGGGGAACTCAAATTGATGTTTCTCCTGCTGTTTTAAGAGACTTATTTGATCTCCCTGAGGTGGAAACACCTCTATATCCATATAAGGGCATGGGGGCTCCAACAAAGACTACAATGCACAATCTATTTGTTAGTCTCGATGGTCCAAAGTGGACAGACAATACTCATGGACTACCTCTCAACCATACGCTCTCTCAGTTTCGACTCTTGGAAAAAATAGTGCTCACAAACCTCTGGCCCATAAGTCGCCACACAGAAATTACACTTGAGAGAGCCTACTTCATGTATGTTTTGGCAACTGGAGTCTCTATTGAATTTCCACGTCATGTTATTGATATTATACATCGTTCTCATGTGGAAAAAAGAGCAAAATCTTCCTTTTGGCAGCTTAATTACTAAGTTAGCTATTAAAGCCAAAGTCCCCCTCCAGGTAAATGAGCCTACAATGAAGATGCCAGGGTCCATCTCAGCCTTAACTGTGGTCAAATTTGCGGCTGTCCTCACTAAAAGAGACCTCTAACTAATGAGTCAGCTTCCTTACCCATAGAGCCTTCTGTTCCTATGACTCAAGTTCTTGAGCAAATCTCACTTTCGTCTCAAAAGATTGATTTATTTTCTGCAAAATGGGAAGAAAGCCAGTCCAAGTTAGAGCAACAATTAGCTGTTGTACGCTCTAATTGTGTACAAGCAAATGATTGATTGGTGTAGCTTTCCTTGGATGTCCAGCAAATCATGGCAAATGTGGCTGACTCTGATGATGATTTCTAGATCCACTTGGCTGATTGCAGACGATTAAGGGGGAGAAAAAATTGAGGTGGAGCAGCCGCACCAAAGGGGGAGAACAGCTACATCAGAAGAAAACTATCCTGTTATGTTTTTTTTTCTCTTTCATGTTTCTGTTTTGCTTTAATTTGAATGAAAGACTGATATACTGGTTATGTTCATTAAGTTGGAAAGGATTAACTTAACTAAGTACTTGAAACTGGATTGTTTTTTTTATTTTATTTCTAAGTCAGGTTATTGAATCACAACTTTTGAGAATCTTTACTATCTTTTCTTGGTCTGTTGTTTGAAATGTGTCACAGGGAATTTACATTCATCAAGATGTCTTCGTCACCAATCCGCCAAAGGGGGAGATTGTAAATGCTAAAGTTGGCTAGGATTAGATGACTAAATGATAAAGTTTATCTTATCATTATAAGTTTGAATTTGGATGAAAATAAAACAATTGTTGACTTTATCTTTAACAACATTCAGTTTATCTAGAAGTCTTTAAGGTTGATTAGATAAGTCAGTAACGTAAAATTTGAATCCATAACGATCTGCAATTATCAATAACAGAAGCTGAACACAGATCAGTAACCACAGTGATGAGTTACATTCTCGTGACTGTCTCTACATGTCAGCAGAATCCTACTTCAACTAGGACTCTTTCCAGATCTAATATTTAAAGGGAGTCGGTTCCATGATTCTCGAATGAGTTTTGATTAAGGATCATTGAGATATATTTCATGTACTTATGAAGGGAAAATTGTCTTGAGGATTTTCACTTTGATTTTCATCTCTCCTTAAGTGTAATCGTGCTCAAGTGTGGAGGATCGGGTGATTGGACTTAAGCCTCTAGAGTTCTAGGAGGAAAGGCAATATTTGAAGATCGTCAGAGGTTCTGGCTGCTATCGCGGTAGAAGACAAAGAGAGTCAAGTTGTAATGGTTTTGTAATTGATCAATACTTGTAATTGATTTTCAAATAATAAGATTCATTTTCCTGGGTTTGGCTGCCCCGTAGGGTTTTACCTTTAAAGAGTTCTTTAAAGGGTTTCCCTTCGAAACCAATCATTGTGTTGAACAAAGTATTTGATTTACTTCAAGTACTTGATTTATTTAATAATCCTAATATTGAGATCTAACCAATTTGTTCAATTAAATTGGTAAGTTATTTATTGGAATCACAGGGGTACATTGGGAATTTCATAGCTTATAAAGCTATTGATCATCTATAGCATATATAACTCCTAGCCTCCTAAATTGATTGATAGATTTATACATAGAAACCCATCCATGCCTACCATCGCATTAAACAAGACCTGTTGATAGATATATATATATAACAGTACAGTGGTTCCATAGTCTTGTTGACAAAACCTGCAGGCACCTCTTTCACTTTGAATCATGCAAAAAAAGAAACAAACACATAGATAATAAAAAACATAATACATAAATAGAAAGTTGTTAATGGTGCAACAATGGAGAGACATCTCAACAATCATACAATATCCCTTTGTTATAAGCTTTTTGGATTTGTAATAGAGAAAAGTGAGAAAAAAATATACTATATATCTTTTTTTTATAGGGAATATAATATATATCTGAAAACCTAGCTAGGCTCTTTTTTCATGCATCTAGTTTGAAAAGGTCATAATGAGTACTTAATTGAAGTGCTATTCATAAAGGAAAAATGGATTGGATGTGTAATATGGGGATAGGGTTTCCTAGACACTAAGACTCTTTGCTTTACCTCTTGTACATGTTTGTTTTAAAAGGAATATTGATTCATTAAGAAAGATGATTAGCCTTCTTTGCCTACTAATTAAAGAAAATTTTTTGGATGATTGCCTTATTGATCACTTGGTTTCCAAATTTCTTTGTAATTAGCACCATGAAAGGATAAGTTGTGGTCCATAGACATTATTAAAAACAAGCTAGAATAATAAAACCAGTTTTTATTTATTTTTTCTGTGATGATCAGAGACTGAGACAAGCTGAAAAATAATACAAAATAAATGCAAAACAATTCAGTACTCAACACATTAAAGAAGATGCACAGGCAATTAATTGGCCACCATATGCCAATCACTATCAGTATTAGGAAGATCAGCTTTAATAAAACACCAATCATGAGAAGGAGAAAGGAACATTCTTTAATTAATTGGCACAACTTATATTGCATTCTTTTTCTTTGCTCCATATTCAACACAAACTTTTTATAAACAGGTTGATCAGTACCATCACCTCTCTTTTTCTTCACAAACCTGCACTATATAATATGATCTCTATGGTCAATTAAAATATCACTATTCTAAGACCCCATTTCCAATTAGAATCAACCTGAAAGAAACAGCTGTGGATATTTTATTTTGGGGGAAGGATAAGTAGGTTTTAGTCTAGATGGTTTTAATATAATGAAATGGTTTTTATTTTTATGCAAACAAATAAAACAAAAGAAACTATATATATCTCAAAAACAAAAGACTGCATAACATTGCTACATTGGTCCTAAAATAATTGCAAGAGTATTTTTGTACATGCATATATGAGCATGCGGCGCCAGTACTTATGTTCACTGTCTTTGTCCCAGAAATTAAAAGCACCATCTTACCCTACAGTTGGAAAAGTGTGATGCACCTAAAACAGCAAAGGCAGATAAGATCTTAAGCAACAAGAGATTTATAGATAGAAACTACCAAACAATTTAAAATGAGTTCAAGGACCTGTGAAGAGGCGAGTTTTTAGTAAAAGAATAAGCTATCAAATGAATAACTTACAAAGAGATCTAATGGCAATGATGAAAACAATCCATTAATGTCAAAAATAAAAAACATGGAGTGACCTGGAAACTATAATAAAAACAGTTGACCAAAGTATAAAATCTGGTAAGAAAGTGCCAAACTTTAAACCATTAACATGAAAAAGAAAAAGAAAAACCCATTGGCTAGTTCAAAAGAAAACCAAAATGGAATTATATGCACCTCTTTGCACATTAGAGTCCTCAGGATGATCCTATAAACCAAAATAAAATAAAATAAAAAAGTTTAAGCTATAGGAAAAGGAACAATTTCAAACATCCAACCCAAAATTGTGAAGATATGGTAAAGTGATTGTACCCAAGAACTTTTCCATAACCACGATGCACAGCTTGTGAAACCAGCCCCATTTGCACATTAGAGTCCTCAGGATGTTCTCTGTTAGTTTCTCTGAAACAAAAGGCATATATGAACAAAACCTTATATTTCCATATCTCAAAATTCTCTAATTCGCAACAATAGCAACAAAACTAAATTTACTTACTTAAACCCAACTTAGTTATATGCAACACTTATCCAAACCAAATTCGAGTCTTTCATCGGAAGGCGATGCATGGTGGGTATAGTAGCTTGAGCGAGGTCCGTGAGGGGGAGAGCAGATGTACGGTGAGAGAGAGGGAGAGCTTTGGTGGAGGGGTTGGGGACCATTGGGGGGTAGGTACGCCGGTAGCTAGAGGTAGTGCTGCAGCGGCACTGGGAATCCGAGGGAGAAAGGAATTCCAGAGAGAAGAGAGAGGGAGATCTGCGGGAGAGAGAGAAGCCGCATTATTTTCAGAGGTTACCAGTAGACTTTTTTCTGAAGAGAGAAGACTAGGTGGTGGAAGAAATGGTCCACCTGAGAACTTGGCATTGATAGTTGCTGGTAATGGGAAGAAGAAGAACTCCATAAAGATGAAAGCAGTCTGCTGGGGGTGTGGACAATCTGGGCACACCAAGAAAAATTATCCAAAAGCAGGAGCAGGTTCGGCAAGTGGCTCCAAATCAGTAAATTGTGAGACTGGAAATGAAGCTAACTTTGTGTCTCTCTCCATGGAAGATGATGTCCTTTGAAAAGGGATATCTACATCCCCATGGCATGCCGCTAATTCCCAAAGTTTCCATGATAGAGGATGTGTTAATATTAGTTGGTCCACAAGTTTGCACACATGCATTGGTTTGGCATTAATGCAGGGTGTGTAGTGGAAATTCATGTCGATGGTTGATGAACTTCCAAGAAATCCAAACGTGGAAGTTGCACCATAATTTTTAAGCAAAGTTATTTTCGACATGGGCCGAAATTGAAATGCTTGGTATTGGTTTATTCAGAGTGGGTATGCTTTATAGCAGAATCTATGAAGATCTTCATTGCGGTGGAGCGTGGCTGTAGGACCATCCAAAGTTGCAAAGTAGAGATTGTTGGGCCTGTGCTCCTTTTGGAGTCCCACACCGATGGGATTTGTAAAGGGAGCCAAGGCCCATGGCCTATCAAAGGGATGCTTAGCCTCTTGATAAAGTGCACCAGTCAAAAAACTTACCTAGTAACTTCTGACTTTAGTTAAATTCCTCTGTTGGCATTTTTTATAAAAGGGGAAGAGGCGTGAGTTAAAGTTTTTTTAGTGGAGAAGCTTTGTTGGTGTATTTAGGGTGAGGAGAAAAATTATGTGATTGTAATAATTTTTCACGTAGTAGATTTTATTCTCTGGATCTGGCAGTTTTTCTCCTGTTTTGGGGGTTTTCCACTTAAATTCTTGTGTTGTTATTATTTCTCAGTTTTTCTTGATATTCCTTCAAATAGTGGCTTCTAAGGGGTGAATTTGGGAGGTCCAAATTCCCAACATGTGCAACCCCATTTATAGCAGCGTCTAACAGCTACAGAGGAAATCTTGGATAGATATCTTCCAGGACTACAAGTAGAAACCACCTTCATGGTTGGTCTTTCCTTGGATTGTATTGTCGATTATCGGTCAAGAGAACGTGAGACCTGCACTATTGAATTAATCACAACTTCCCCTCTCTACATTTTCTTTTTATACTTCTTTAATTGTTTAGCAAATTAAGTTTAAAATTTTTGGAGCAATTGTTGGGGCCCAACCTCACTTACTGTACTTTAGATTATTATAATTAAATCAGTTGCTTACAAAAAGGTCCTCAAATCTAAAAGAGTGGTGCTACTCTGCCGCTCAGAGTAGCTCGCTAGGCCAAAATGACTTTTTTTTTTTTCAATTTTTTTTTTCATATCTTTTTTTTTTCATTCTAAAACATTTTTAAAAAATATATATCAACACACTAATAGTCACTTCCTTGACTATTTAAAAATAAAATAAAATACATGAGGTGTCAAAATGAAAGGGCAAATTGAGTAGGCAAAGTAGCATTTTTCAATCTAAAATTTGTTTCCCATCTCTCTTTTTCTTTTAAGTTCTTCCAAAAAAAATAATTATTAATTGGATAATGCTAGTCCTCCCGCTCCTAGAAAGAATTATCATAACCTTTGTAGAAGTTTCTAGACAAGACCAATAACACGGGTTCCTATTTAGTATCCAGGTAAACCCCCATCTCTTTTCCATATTTCCTCCTCCCCACGGAACCCTTCTTCTCTCTCGAATTTCTTCTTCTCCTCTCCCCTAAATTTTTTCTGGTTTGCAATGAATGAATTGGTTTGCAATACTGGGCATGCACACTCTGCACCCTAACAAAACTGGTTTATGGAGAGCTTGGTTTGCAATACTACGCATGATAAAAAAATAAAAAAAATAAAAAAATATTACATGAAAATTGAAACCGACGTCGGTTTTAGGGCAGGACTGTGATATCTGAAGAACAAGGTTTTAGGATAGCACTTTTCTTAGCATCCAAACATAAATTTAAAGGCAATGAAATTAGATAGAAACGTAGACAATACCCTCACAAATCTCTCGTCGATGGCCACAACTCTCTTTGACCTTGAAATGAATTTCTAGTGGGAGAGA
The DNA here is from genome assembly GCA_961763995.1 of Juglans cinerea. NCBI lineage: Eukaryota > Viridiplantae > Streptophyta > Magnoliopsida > Fagales > Juglandaceae > Juglans > Juglans cinerea. The sequence goes on along the minus strand of CAUIVZ010000001.1, from coordinate 42,940,389 downwards.
AAGATAGCGACAAAGGGAGGGAGAAAGAGAGGGGGGAAAGATCTGGGAAAAAAAAAATTATTTGTGTGCGAGTTTAGGCTATCTGAAGTTGTATTCCCTATGTGTCAACTTGTGATTTGTTGGTGTAAAATGCAATTACACACCCGACCAGCCTGAAGTTGCACTCTATATTTATGGCAAATCAAAATTGGGAGATTTAAAGTTAAAACACTGGATTTGATTTTATAATTGTAACCCACTTTGGTCATCTTTATTCTAGAGTATGCCACCTCATACTTGGGATAATTCTTGGTGAAAGGTAAAACATTTGTGATATGGGAACCTCTGTTGGCACAGACCCTTCCAGTAGCTGGCATTAGATTAGGCAACCAAGTTAAGCTGCATTGTTAAGGAGAAGAGTTGAGGTAGAGATTCTTTAGAACAGAGCTTCGTCCTATTAATTAGATATAATATAAATAATAAAATTTATTCATTCTTATTTTTAGGATAAGTGACGATTTTACTTGATATCATAATAAAGATCCTGATTTAAACTCTGACTCTACACTTCATCATTCGTGTATTGGATTCATTTATTAAGAAGATTCTAAGTCACGTGTGAGAGGAAGTATTGAGACACAATACAAATAACAAAATCTATATTTTCTTATCAGTTTAAATTTTAGAGATAAATAGTGATTGCACAATGTTGTAAGTATTAACAAGGTCGACAGTGAGAATTCCTTTAGAACAACATTATACTTTCTATTTTGGAATTCTAACCAAAGTTATAGGAACTTTTTATAACTTTAGGGACGTCAAGGTAGATATGTCAAATATATTTTTGGAATTCTAGCCAAAGATTTCCTCAGTTCACAAAATTGTAATATAGTAATTTAATATATGTGAGAGGAAAGCTTTATCTAAGTTTAATTGCGTAACACCCCACTCCCCAATAAAGACATTTTTTTAGAATTTTCGGAGAGCCAGTGTGCTACTACTAAACTTGACCTTAAAAACTTTTCTTTTTAACCACGCGCCAGATGCGAAAGTTTCCATAAATAAAACAAAATTTAATAAATACTTCAAATCCAAAATAGAGTCTGCGGAAGCACTTGTTTTAAAAAAAATACGAAAGTCTCATGTGTTTATCAGAATAAATTATTTAAACCTTAAACCATAAAAATAATCATAGCATAATTTGTCTAGGCCTCTGCCTCGTCTCCCGGGGTGAAGTCCTGTCCTACAGTCTCATCCTCATAAATGTCATCACCTGGGGTGGTTTAAAAATATAAAAATATACAAAAATAAGTCGAATACTCAATAAGAAGCAAATCACACAGTAAACATAACAAACATAAGGTTTCTTGAAAAACGTGCATACTCATAAATACATATGTAAATAACATGAACATGAACATGAACATGAACTTATCTTTCACTTATCATAAGCTGTTATGCACTATTGACCCCCGTGAGTTAGGGTTAGCGAATCTAAGTAGATTCTGATTCCGTCCGTGGCCGCTGGTTGTGAAATCCATACATAAGGATGACATATTGGGTGCACTACCAGCATGCACGACCTGGCAATGCAATATGCCCATAGCCTAAGTATCGTCTTCATATCATAACATAGACCGTTACATATCTTATCATAATCATACTTGCATATTTATCATATTAGAGATTTCAAAAAAAATCGTATGCATACTTATCATATCTTGTCATATTATATTATAGATTTCAAATGAAATCGCATTCTTTCATAATTTTCGTGATACATGTTTCCTCACGTAAAATCATAATTTTTTATAAATATTTTGATGCATAAATCTTCACATAAAGTCATTCATGGCTTTTTATAAATTATTTTCATGCATAACTCTCACATAAAATCATGACCTTTCATAAATCTTTTAATGCATAACTTCTTTTATAAAATCATGAATTTAATGCATAAATCTTCACATAAAATCATGGATTTTTAAAAATAATTTAATGCATAAATCTTCACATAAAATTATGGATTTTCATAAATATATCATGACTGGGGTACGTAAAAAGGGACTTCCAATGAATGGCATACATGCAAAAAAAGTTTATAAAAGACATGTTGTTTACCATACACACATGTAAGGGTATGATCAAACTACTTACCTTGCAGTGCTAATCCACTATTTTTGGTGCGTAATCGGTCGCCTATAAAAAATAAACACGTAATTTGCATAAATTTTTAATTACACATGATTTTATTTAAAATCTAAGCTACTAAAATAGTCTATATTTCCAAAACCTAAATTCTTCCTAACACTAAAATATTCTCACCCAACATTTATTTTCTCTCGGTTCATACTCTAGGAACTCATCTTACTAATAAAGAGACCCTTCTATCAACACTAATTGGATAGGGGTACTCTTGTAATTTAACTTAGCACATTACATAATATTTCATGGTACATGATATATAAAACCTATGCGGGAATGACCTTACTTGAGAGGTAGTGGCAGTGGGGCTTGGTCGTGATCTTCTGGTGGGGATGAGTAGCGACTGGAAGTGGGAGGGAGTGTGGTGGTGCTTCGCGGTAGTCAAGACTGGGCAATAGAAACTAGTTAGAGACACAGAGAGAGAGACGAAGAGCGAGAGAGACAGACAGTGAGAAAGAGGGAATAAAACACGGCGTGAGGGAGATGGACTTACGTATGGTGGATCGGGGCGTAGTGTAGCCTAGCTGCGGCCGTGTGGTGTGGACGTTTCCTGTGAGGAGCGACGGTTGGCAAGGTGGAAACTTGTCTCTACGATGTGCTTCGAAATTGCTCTATTTTAATGGAGCAAAATAGAGGTCCTTCGGCGTTGGTGAGGCTGTGTTTCTATGTTGGTTTCCAACGTGGGTTCGCAACTGACTTTGGTGGTGAGGTCTGGGTGGTTGGCTGCGAGTCACGGTGGGGCAGCTAGAGTGTGATACCCCCATATGATATGAATAATGATAGGTGGTGTATGGGATCCCACATTGCTTGGGAAGGAGAATTTCTTGCTCTTTATAAGGTTCCAATGGGGCTCTAATTGTATCATTGACTAGTCCTTTTAGAGTATAGGTCATGTGGTTTGGCCTTTCCATTGAGGCGTTACAAGTGGTATCAGAGACTATCCCAACCAGAAATGTGGGACTTGAGCCGTGCCACCTACAATGGACAGGCCTGATGAGGATGTCGAGAGTTTAAGCGGGGTAGATTGTGATACCCTCATATGATATGGGTAAGGGTAGGTGGTGTATGGGATCCCACATTGCTTGGGAAGGAGAAGTTCTTGCTCTTTATAAGGTTCCAATGGGGCTCTAATTGTATCATTGACTAGTCCTTTTAGAGTATAAGTCATGTGGTTTGGGTCTTCCATTGGGGCGTTACATAGAGGATCCTTTAGATGCGGTGGTGTGCCAGAGGGAGCGAGAGAGAGTTTACTATCAAGCTGAAACAATCAGAGAGAGAGAAGAGTGGTGGACGGTCGTGGGCTTATCGGAATAGTGCGAGGCAGAGGGAGGTGCTTGCCTTGTGGGTGGTCTGCTGGATAGACTAAGGGGAGGTGGTGGAGGTTGTTTTTCCTGTATGTGTGTTGCGGGTTTGAGGGGAGGAGGTTTGTGAAAGGGTGCTCTGTGTGCGTGAGTGTATTTTGACGTTGCGCAACATTGGACTATGCTTTTCATGCAGGAGGGTTAAACCTATTTATAAACCTAGCTGGTTGGTTGAGAGCCAAAAGGAAAACCCTAGAGATGAGAAACGTGCATGCGGAGGTAAAGGTTACGATAAGGTCATGCAGGTAGTGATAGACTGACAAGGAACGGGGTCTAAACTGTATATATATCTATATATAAAGGTGATAGAGAACGTTTTAAAAAAAATGCTAGAGAAAGAGACGTGTATGGTTGTGGTTAATAGAGAAAATCCGTTAGGAGTTTTATTATGATATGGAAAGCACAATGATAATAGTGTTTGGAATCTAACACTCATGAGCTTGGAGTAAAAAAATAAAATAAAAATAATAATAATAGAGCCTTAACTCTAGGTTCAATTTAGAAATAATCTATCCGATAAATTCTTTTACGGGCCTTAACTCACTTATTGAGCCTAATAAAATTATCTGTAATTTATCCCTAAAAATATAGGATCAGGTCATTACAAATTGTTACTCAATTTTGTGAATATGATTTGCTCAAGCTCCCCATTAAACTATAGCCCTTATCATAATTCCTAGACCAAAGCATAACATAACACCTCCATATTTTGAAGGATTCTTAATAGAAGGTATGTAACACCCGGACCCAGTCAATCTCATTTTATTTATTTATATTTATATTTATATTTTCTTCACACGTTAATTTTTTTTTTCGCATGTTTATTTATTTTTCTTCTTTTTGTCTATATTTTTTTTACCCCCAAGTTTCCTGTCGCCCATGACATCCTTGATCACACACGTCTCTAGTGTATTTTTATCCACTCCATACACACGCACGACTCAGTTTTCATCCGCACGCACGTCTCCCTCATCCCTCTAGGGTTTTCTCATCACATATATATACACACACAGATACACTTATCCCTCGTGCATGATGAAGCCAAGCTGCCGCTACCTTCCTTTCACGACCTCGGCCAGCCAAACTTCCCAGAGCATCTGCCCTCCTTGGTGAATCACTACCATCTCCCAAACTCCTCCTCGAAACCATTCCCAGCCACTAGGCGTCGCAGTCGAGCCCATCCCGAGAAACAATTGGTAGTTGTTCCGTGCATCGTTTCCTTAAAAACCAACTCCCGTGCGACTTCACCATCAGCGGACGCAACCTGGGTTGTCCACCGCGCCTAACCAACTGTCCAGACCTCACCACCGTGCCAACTGCCCAGCCACACGAAGCTGTCGCCTAACGTCCCGTAGCCTCTTCTGCAAGCTTCGGTTTCCTCTGTTTTTGTATCCAAAAAGAGAGCTGCGTTCAGCCACCATAAACCACTGCACCGCACCGCACCACACCGCACCAGCCACTCCAAGCCGTCGCCACCCGCACAGAAAATGGCGCTGAACACCCTTAGGCCACCTCAGCCCTTAGCACCCCCTCACGGTAAGTACCTCCCTCAGTTACTCCCTCATTTCTCTTCGCCCTCTCTCGCTCACCTCTCCCTCTCTTTCTCTCATGCTCAGCGCAGCTCGACAGAAGCTTCGCCGCACTCCTGCTCTCTACCGCGCCACCACAGCCCCTCTAGCCAGCCCCGTCGCGCCTTACCCCTCCACGCGTGCCTCAGTTTCCCTTGGGTAAGCTCCTGCCTCTGCATACTTGTGTTATTCCGTGCGTTTATTCGGTCGGTCTTGTTCTTATAAGTTTTATACGTGCATAATATATATTATATATATATATATATATCAAATGTTAACCTAATAGCTGAATACTATTACCAATCTACCTTAGTGTACTTTTCAGATATTTGTTTTCGGATTATAGATCTTTTTGGGTTATGTACTTTAAATGGGTTGTATCTTAAGTTTCATAAAATATTATTTTTGTAGAGATAATATTTTAATAATATTGTTAACTAAAGGAAGTAAACCTATTTTTTTAAGAGATGAGTTTTTCATGGTGTATTTTATAAGATTTTTAAAGTTTTCTAAGTATTCTATTATTTTATAATACGTTGTCAGTACTTTAGATATTTTAAATATTACTTTTTATCGAGTTCCGTAATTGTCTTAACACTTGTTCGATTAAATCTCTTATTCGGTACGAATTAGATTAAGTGGATATTGATGGTTTTAGAAAATGATGGTATTTTAGGAATTATGAGAATTTTAGGTTTTGAGGATTTAAAATAGGTTCCTTTAGCAATTTAGGTTTAAATATCGAAATACGTGATTGATTGAAAATTTACGGGAATTACGTGATTTTTTATAGGTGACGATTAATATTTGTTCGGCATTTTGAGAAAATTTTCGAAAAGCTAAGTCCAGGTAAGCGGGGTTCCTATGCTAGATTTTGCATTAAAATAAAATTAGCTGAGGTTGATTTTTAGAAAATATACATACTTGGTTATGAAATTAAATTTGAACTACCTCAGTTATTTGTTCTGCATTACTCATGAGATTCTGTTTAAGAAGAAAGTATTTTCTGTCATTACTGGTGTAGACATGAGCTTATTTTTGACATTCTGTTTCTGAACTTTGAAAAAGAGAGCGAATATGAAATTTGTGCATAAATTATGTTGTGATATGATTTTGTTCTGTTCTGAAGATTTTGTTCAGTACTCTGTTTAGATAAGACGTGATTTCTGAAAACCTTTGGCATAACTCTTTGATTCTGAAGTTGATTCTGTTTCCGCTCTATGCAGTTACGGCCCTGCCACGGGTGATAATAGTGGCATATGGCCCAACCACGGGTTACACTAGTGGATACGGCCCAACCACGGATAATAATAGTAGATACGGCCCAACCACGGGTTATAATAGTGGATACGGCTCTGCCGCGGGTTATAGTAGTGTGCTCTATTTTGAGTGCTCACCTTGGTGATAGAGTGATTTATGTTCTGCTTGGTTATCCGCAGATGCACAACCCTACCACGGGAGTTATACATGGCCTCTGTTCTGATATGATGTTCTGATGATGATGATGATCATTTATGCTATGCCAAAGAATATTTTTGAATGAGATTATTTCTAAATCTTCGTTCTGATATTTTGATAACATATTTTGCTTCCGCACTCTGAAAATGAAAATGTTTTGTTCTGCATTCTGATTTCTGTATATGCTCATGTTTACACACTGGTATATGTTCTCTGCTTACTGAGTTGTTGATAACTCACCCCTTATCTCCATATATTTTTCAGATAATTTTGATGTTTCAGCTAGAGAACAAGAGTAGGAAGTTTTAGCAAGGTGTGATAATCGAAGTGGAATAAGTGCCTGAGGGTACAAGTACTTATTTGAGAGTCGTAGTTAGTAAACTGATTTTATTTTTTGGGTATTTTGATTTGATGAGTTAAGGATAATTTCAAATTTTGGAGAGTTTTTAATTTATGTTATTGAGATTTTCTTTATTGTCCCCATGGAGGAACTTAGATTTTTGGATTGATTAAATGGATTAATATTTTATGGAATTTTCTGGATATTATAGTTGTATTATTTAAGTTGATTTTAGATATTAAGAGTTAACTCTCCGGACCTCCGAGAACGGGGCATTATAAGGTAAAACTTCATTAGTAAGAACATTGGGGGGATGTAGGCACTCCCAGCTACCTCTGGAGCTGCAAGAAAGCCCAGAAATATCTGCCCAACTCGAATAGTATTCCATTGATTCCAAGAACTCTTAATTGGCAGGGAGGGTTGTTGTAGAATTGGACCCAGACATAGTCCAACAGGCTAGAATCTAGTGCTCCTTTTAGCCAAGCGTCTGGGAAAGGACAATCTGGTGCTACTGTTAGGTAGACCTTTTCCTGTTGGCTAAATGCAGACAGTGCCCTCGCGAGCTCGTCCCAGTGCTGGGTTGTGCCTCCCTTAATGTCAAAATCAATTCCATCTAGAACTACATCACCCAATGGACGGGAGCTAGATTGGCCCCCAAAAAAGTTGTTCCACAAGTAGTTTGCAACACTCCTGCCCAGTGTCGGAGAACATCATTTTATTTTCTCTCACTTGGTGAGAGGGACCAGCAAAACATGCACAATCCCTTCTAAACATCTATGCTTGAAAATAGATTTAAAAAAACAAGTCGGTGTAAAACAACACTAATTATTGTGGGATCCATTTCAATAGGTGTTTGATGTTTTGACGTTTAATAGCAGCAATGGGTCCAGAGGAAGTGACATTTTAATACACTCGTATGACTGAAATAATAGAACCTCAGACTACTCAAGTTTAAACACGAAAGAATCTCTGTGAAATATAGTGAGAAGAAGCAATGCTTGCATGGCATCATCAGCAGAGGAGAGGAAATAACTACCAGCAGCGCCTCCAATGGAGAGCATGAGCTTGATGCCCTGTTTTTGGCAGGCTCTGCTATCGTTGCTCAAACCGGTGCACCCATTTGTGGTTGTGTTACAATGTCCGGCAAGGTTCATCTTTGGGGTCTACCCACTGCCAAATGTGTTCGGGAAAGCTATGTCCACTATACCCTAATTCCCTGTGGCGCAAGTATCCGCCAAGCTGCCATCATCTCCATTCTGGCCCCAATACACACAGATCATGACTGCTTGGATTGTGAGCAATGAGTCACCTGCCATAACAACTCTTGCTATGCCTCGGTCCTTAGCTTCCTTTACTCCTATAATCAGTGTTATGGCTTCCCCGTGACATGGATCTTGATTGGGAATGAATTCAATCTGAACAAAGATTGGTGATGTAACACCCCGTATTTTAGTGTATTTTTAATTGAAAGATTTTTGTTATTAATTTAAAATTTATTCTCTTGTTTTAAAATTGTTGGATTTTTAGTTGTGTTATTTTTATGATTTTTAGTTTACGAAAATTATTTTTGAAATGCTTTATCTAAATTAATTATTTTTATGCGTTTAAATTTCTTCTCAAATTAAATTAACTTGTTGTGGGGTTTAATTATTTATTTTCATTTTAATCATTACGTTTGAATTATTTTATTTTACTTGCAGTTTTAAAATCATTTCCGTTGGATCATTTGTGTGACCCAAAATATGAGGATTGGACCTCATTTCTTTCCCTACATTTTCTCTTTCCTCTTTTCTTTTTCTTCTTTTCTTCTTTTTCTTTTTCTTTTTCTTTTTCTCCCCCTGCTTCCCGCGCGGACGTCTCTCTCTCTCTCTCTCTCTCTCTCTCACGCCGTGCAACCGTTCCTCACCTAGCCCGCCGCCGTCGCGCCGCCGTGGGCCACACCGCCCACCCCATCGTGCTCCCCACTGGCCGGCGACCTCCCCCTCCGATTTCCAGCCCCAGCCGCGCCGCCGTTAGCCTCCACGCACCACACGAAGCCGCGGCATTCCTTGCGCCGCTGCGCCGCCGTCGTGCCACCTCCGGCAACCATCTTCTCACTACATCATCCTCGACCTTCTAGCAACCCATTGGACCCAACCCCACCTCCGATCTGTCACCGGTGAAGCCCCACCATCAACATTTCCGTTTTGGGTGTTTTTGCACTTCAACCGCCTACTGCGCCGCCACCCACGGCCAACCACCACCTCCACTAGCCTCACCGACATCTCTAAGCCCTACCCTATCAATCTCGGGTCTTCGTTTGCACCCGTTCAAAAGTGGGTTTTTGAGACCCATGGCCACAGTGCATTTGGCACTGTTTTGTTGCTACGTTGCCGCTTCTAGCACCTTCGTGATCTTTCAAAAATTATATTATAGCATTGTAAGTATTTTTCTCAAAGAACTTTTGAGATTTAAATGTATTTCCGCACTAATTCATATTTACTGTGAATTTGTTGGTTGTGCCGGACTGAGTCCGATGAGTAAGGGGGGGTCGGTTGGATTGGTGGTTGAGAGAATATTTAGAGGGGAATTTAATTTTCTTTGTCGAGTGCAGTTTAATTTTTGGTGGTATTAGTTTATATTTCTGTTATGGAGTTGTGAATGGGAAGAAATGTGCTTTGTTTAGTGTTGGTTAAATTGTTAGTAATTGTTTGGGACTGCGAACTGTTGGAATAAGTGTGAGTTTTTGGAATTTGAATTGGCATTGGTCTTGATACTTGTATTGGATAATACTGAGATTGGTATAGAATATTTTGGGTCGAAGTGTGGGCTGTCCAGATTGTTATTTGGTTGTTTGAGTTGGATTAAACTTGCTGAATTAAGGTCTAGAAATTGGGTCTTAAGTTGTCTAAGACCAATTTTGTGTTGTTGGACTTTAATATTTAGTTTATATTATTTTTATGAATAGGTGACGAGACGGATAGAGACTGTATTCAAGTCATAGATAATGCGCTGCAGGAGTCATGTAAGTGGGGTTCCTATGCTAGGTTTTATACAAGTTAATAAGACTGAGGTTGATTTTATGAAAAACTTGCATATTTTGTGTTATGTTGGGAACTTGTGAAAATAAAGATCAACCTCGGTCACTCATCTGCATTATTCATGAAATCTGTGTGAAAAAGGATAAATATGTTTTGGCATGCATTGTGTAGACATGAGCTAAATTCTGTCATGTGGTTTCTGAAATCTAGAAAAAGAGCGATATTGAGAATATGAAAAGTTGTGCATTTATTTAGAAAGATGTCCTGGCTTTTGTGTTCAGCGTGTGTAACTGTCTGATTCTGTTTTGGTACTCTGTATTATTTTGTTATAACATCTGAAAACCTTTGGCATGGTGTACTGGTTTTCGTATCTGACTCTGTCTCTGCTTTGCTCTGCTCTGCTCTGTTATGCTCTGCTCTGTTTGGGTTGGTACCAACTTCTCTGTCTCTGAGTGCACCCACTTTGGAAACAAAGTAGTTTTATTATGGTCTTTCCTGTGTGCACACTCGGGGCTCCGAGAAGAATAAAGGAAAGATTTCACCTCTGTCTCTGCCTGGTTTGGCCACCGGGGTTAGCACAACCCTACCACGGGGGTGAAACATGGTCTCTGCTCTGTTTGATGCTCTGTTTTGATCTGATGATGATACTCAGTTTATGTTATGCCAAAGCACTACGAGTTTTACTTGGCTTAAAACTATCGCTCTGTTACTTTTGAAAATATGTTCTGTTCTGCATGATAACTCTGGAAAATATTTTGTTCTGCATGCTCTACTTTGTAAATGCTCATGTTTACACGCTAGCATATGATTTCTGCTTACTGAGTTGTTGATAACTCACCCCTATCTTCATAATATTTTTCAGATGATGTGGAGAGTGCAACTGAGGACCTGGATTAGATTGGTGAGCATGATTAAGCTGAGAGAGGATGTTAGAAGAAGAAATTCTGATGTCTTATGTCTTTTAGATTTAATTATATCTTGGGCTTGGGTTTAGTAAGACTTTTGAAGTTATTAGTTTGGTTTGTTATGACTACCGGGAGATTTTTGGACTCCTTAGCTTATTTTGCTGCAATAATAACTTTGTAGAGTTTCAATGTGGTTGTTTAGCACTCTTGATATTGAGATTTGCTATTAAAGTTTTGGATTTTCTTTTTAGTTGTGTTGGAAAATAAGTTCTTAAGAGACAGGTAGAAATTATCCAGGCCAACCGAGTTTGGGGCGTTACATTTGGTATCAGACACAGGTTTGAATTCTGCATACTATAAACCTTGGAGGTTTAGATTTCTGTGGGATCATAGGATGTAAAGATTTGAGTGTAGGAACTTGAGGAATTTAAGAATGATCATGTGGATATTTAAGTTCGAAATTCTAAAAACCTTATGATTGATTTTGATGGGATTTGAAGATTTAGATCTGGTAAGTTTATTCTGTAGGATGTAGGACATGACTTGGAAATAATCTTTATAAGATTTAAGGTTGAGATTTTTGTGGTTTGGATTCTAAAGATGTACTGGAGTTTAGAGCGATGTTGGGTTTACAATATGAGATGATAGGAGTGACTGTACGAGTTGGTTGAAGATATGGCTAAGAATGGGTAGAACCATGTGTGCAGTACCAGAGAAGTTTAAAGGTTTATTTAGAAATTAGTATTATTTTATTTCAAATGAATTTATTCGGTTTTGTTTGATTTGATTTTATTGGAATTGAAATTATGTTATTTAATTTATTAAGTTTATTTTATTTTGTTCGTTTCGTTCGAAGCTGAAAAACGGGTTAAGGATTAAGTTATGGCAGGAAGATGGTACGACTGAGAACGCTATTGTTATATTTAGCAGAGTAAGCTTGAACTTTTATCGACTTGGTGTGCATTTAGAATATCAAGGTTTGAAAGGAACGGCATAGTCTGGGTGATCTATTCGGGGAGTAAGATATTTGAGGTTTTCGATTTCATGAATGTATGACACGAGACTTTAGAATAGAAGATTGTAAGTTCAACAAACTTTAATGATAGACTTACGGAAATTTCACCAAAAGTTTAAGGTGTTGCAGACTTTAGGAAATGATTGTTATCATTTAATGTTTTAGATTTTGAAAGCTTCGAGAGTCGATTGTTTTATTATTGGATATAAGTTCATTGATCTTACAGATTTCGAAAAATGATTCTAGTATAATTTAAGGTTTTAGAATTACAGATTTGAATGATTGAATTGAAATAAGATTTAAGTTCTTAATTATGCAGGCTTAGTGTGCTAGCTTGATTTATTTTGGAGACTGGTTAGTATGTAACCATTATTATGGGGTTGATCGAAGTTGAGTTATTGATATAGGAAATTTCAAGGGGATTATTTTTTTTTTGAGAATTGAAGGTGTTGGTCTAGTTTGGATAATGATTATTATTAGTTCGAGGTTTTAGTGACAGGTTTTAGGATTGATCCATGTCAGATTTAAGGGTAATTGTTGTTGCAGATTCAGAAAGGAATTCTTGGTGAGTTTTGAGAGATCAAGAATTTTCTTCTACCAAAATGTTGTAAGAGTTTCTGGTTAGTAGGTGTTGGACTACCTTGTACTTGATGGTGTTATGTTGTGATATAATTAAAGATTCAAACCTTGTGTTGATCTTAAGGAATTAGTAGTGTTTGAAAACTTGATATGATACTTGTAATTAGAGATTAAACTTTTGGTGGTGCGGAATAAGGATATAATTCTTGTTGATTTTGAGGAAATAGGTCTGGATGATGGAAATGTTTATTGATGGTTAACTTTGGAAGTGACTCATAGGTTACCAACTTGTAGAATACAATGAAGGTTTGTGAGTTTTAATATAGAAGTCGATTGAAGTTAGCGCAGATCGTGTTACGAAATAATAATAATCATTGGGATTCCTTGGATGTTGTGTTAAGGCTCTTGTGGAAAGATGAGATTTTGGATAGCATAGCCACCCTAAGAATACTGGACGTGTTGTGCCATTGGGGGACTAATACGAGTATGATGGAATTGCCTATGAAAATAGATTTGAGAGAACATTACTCATGCTTGTTGGGAGTTGTTGATGGTATGGTCTTTCCGAGCGTGTTTTGAGTTGTATCTGGTATCCTGCTTTAGCGTGATGTTTGACCTTACAAATTTCGAGTACGAAATTTTATTTTTAGGGGGGAAGGATGTAACACCCCGTATTTTAGTGTATTTTTAATTGAAAGATTTTTGTTATTAATTTAAAATTTATTCTCTTGTTTTAAAATTGTTGGATTTTTAGTTGTGTTATTTTTATGATTTTTAGTTTACGAAAATTATTTTTGAAGTGCTTTATCTAAATTAATTATTTTTATGCGTTTAAATTTCTTCTCAAATTAAATTAACTTGTTGTGGGGTTTAATTATTTATTTTCATTTTAATCATTACGTTTGAATTATTTTATTTTACTTGTTGTTTTAAAATCGTTTCCGTTGGATCATTTGTGTGACCCAAAATATGAGGATTGGACCTCATTTCTTTCCCTACATTTTCTCTTTCCTCTTTTCTTTTTCTTCTTTTCTTCTTTTTCTTTTTCTTTTTCTTTTTCTCCCCCTGCTTCCCGCGCGGACTCTCTCTCTCTCTCTCTCTCTCTCTCTCTCTCTCTCTCTCTCTCGCCGTGCAACCGTTCCTCACACAGCCCGCCGCCGTGCGCGACACCGCCCACCCCATCGTGCTCCCCACCGGCCGGCGACCTCCCCCTCCGATTTCCAGCCCCAGCCGCGCCGCCGTTAGCCTCCATGCACCACACGAAGCCGCGACATTCCTTGCGCCGCTGCGCCGCCGCTGCGCCGACGTCGCGCCACCTCCGGCCACCATCTTCTCACTACATCATCCTCGACCTTCTAGCAACCCATTGGACCCAACCCCACCTCCGATCTGTCACCGGTGAAGCCCCACCATCAACATTTCCATTTTGGGTGTTTTTGCACTTCAACCGCCTACTGCGCCGCCACCCACGGCCAACCACCACCACCACTAGCCTCACCGACATCTCTAAGCCCTACCCTATCAATCTCGGGTGTTCGTTTGCACCCGTTCAAAAGTGGGTTTTTGAGACCCACGGCCACAGTGCATTTGGCACTGTTTTGTTGCTACGTTGCCGCTTCTAGTACCTTCGTGATCTTTCAAAAATTATATTATAGCATTGTAAGTATTTTTCTCAAAGAACTTTTGAGATTTAAATGTATTTCCGCACTAATTCATATTTACTGTGAATTTGTTGGTTGTGCCGGACTGAGTCCGAGGAGTAAGGGGGGTCGGTTGGATTGGTGGTTGAGAGAATATTTAGAGGGGAATTTAATTTTCTTTGTCGAGTGCAGTTTAATTTTTGGAGGTATTAGTTTATATTTCTGTTATGGAGTTGTGAATGGGAAGAAATGTGCTTTGTTTAGTGTTGGTTAAATTGTTAGTAATTGTTTGGGACTGCGAACTGTTGGAATAAGTGTGAGTTTTTGGAATTTGAATTGGCATTGGTCTTGATACTTGTATTGGATAATACTGGGATTGGTATAGAATATTTTGGGTCGAAGTGTGGGCTGTCCAGATTGTTATTTGGTTGTTTGAGTTGGATTAAACTTGCTGAATTAAGGTCTAGAAATTGAGTCTTAAGTTGTCTAAGACCAATTTTGTGTTGTTGGACTTTAATATTTAGTTTATATTATTTTTATGAATAGGTGACGAGACGGATAGAGACTGTATTCAAGTCATAGATAATGCGCTGCAGGAGTCAGGTAAGTGGGGTTCCTATGCTAGGTTTTATACAAGTTAATAAGACTGAGGTTGATTTTATGAAAAACTTGCATATTTTGTGTTATGTTGGGAACTTGTGAAAATAAAGATCAACCTCGGTCACTCATCTGCATTATTCATGAAATCTGTGTGAAAAAGGAAAAATATGTTTTGGCATGCATTGTGTAGACATGAGCTAAATTCTGTCATGTGGTTTCTGAAATCTAGAAAAAGAGCGATATTGAGAATATGAAAAGTTGTGCATTTATTTAGAAAGATGTTCTGGCTTTTGTGTTCAGCGTGTGTAACTGTCTGATTCTGTTTTGGTACTCTGTATTATTTTGTTATAACATCTGAAAACCTTTGGCATGGTGTACTGCTTTTCATATCTGACTCTGTCTCTGCTTTGCTCTGCTCTGCTCTGTTATGCTCTGCTCTGTTTGGGTTGGTACCAACTTCTCTGTCTCTGAGTGCACCCACTTTGGAAACAAAGTGGTTTTATTGTGGTCTTTCCTGTGTGCACACTCGGGGCTCCGAGAAGAATAAAGGAAAGATTTCACCTCTGTCTCTGCCTGGTTTGGCCACCGGGGTTAGCACAACCCTACCACGGGGGTAAAACATGGTCTCTGCTCTGTTTGATGCTCTGTTTTGATCTGATGATGATACTCAGTTTATGTTATGCCAAAGCACTATGAGTTTTACTTGGCTTAAAACCATCGCTCTGTTACTTTTGAAAATATGTTCTGTTCTGCATGATAACTCTGGAAAATATTTTGTTCTGCATGCTCTACTTTGTAAATGCTCATGTTTACACGCTAGCATATGATTTCTGCTTACTGAGTTGTTGATAACTCACCCCCTATCTTCATAATATTTTTCAGATGATGTGGAGAGTCCAACTGAGGACCTGGATTAGATTGGTGAGCATGATTAAGCTGAGAGAGGATGTTAGAAGAAGAAATTCTGATGTCTTATGTCTTTTAGATTTAATTATATCTTGGGCTTGGGTTTAGTAAGACTTTTGAAGTTATTAGTTTGGTTTGTTATGACTACCGGGAGATTTTTGGACTCCTTAGCTTATTTTGCTGCAGTAATAACTTTGTAGAGTTTCAATGTGGTTGTTTAGCACTCTTGATATTGAGATTTGCTATTAAAGTTTTGGATTTTCTTTTTAGTTGTGTTGGAAAATAAGTTCTTAAGAGACAGGTAGAAATTCTCCAGGCCAACCGGGTTTGGGGCGTTACAGGTGATCCATCTTCTGATCTGTAGATGGTAGCTGCTGTACTGCCAGAACTTCTAACAACCACATCAAAAGTGATGATGCAGTGGTCACTAGGAATAGCTCTCCTTTGGTGGCTTTCATTAACTTGCTTAATGCCCCAAGCATAACAGTGCGCTTTGAAAGTTTTGATGGTGCCATTTACAAAATTGCTAACATTTGATTGGATGGATTCATGAACAACCTTGTTTCTAAGAAAACAAATACTATTAATGGATATGATGGCAAATATTTGAAATGATCTAGGGGGTTGGTATGCTCATGGTGCATGTTGAGGGCAACATAGGTAGATTTGACAGAAAAATTGCCCGAGCTATGATGCATCCACCTAATCTTATCCTTGTGATGATGAAAATTAAATTGAGCAAGGGGAATTTTCTGAATCTTCTACGCAGTTTCATGATGAAAGAGGGCTTGGAGGAGAATGGTATTCCATCTTCTCGAGTTCTCCATTGTTAGTTCAGAGACTGTTAGAGAAGGGTCCCTATAAGTGGATGAGAGTTTTGGGCTAGGTTGGTATGATGGGAGGGTAGAGATCCAAGAGTCAGTCCAAACCTTTGTGCTGGCACCATTGTTAATTTGAAAGCAGACACTGCATTTCAAGAATTCTTTTTGCTTTAGGATCCCTTTCCACATCCATGATTCAGAAGGTCTAAGGCTAGTTGTAAAGAAAAAAGAATTCCTCAAGTATCTCTCAGTTAACATTCTCTTCCAAGTATTATCTCAATCATGGATCAATTGCCACCCTATTTTGCTAATGAGATCAGAATTGAAATCAGAAGTTATTCTTAGCCCAAGGTCACCTACTGATTTAGGTTTGCAAAGAGACTTCCAGGATTTAGGAGTGAAATTGTGTGATTTCTGAGAAGGAAAACCCCACCAAAATTTCATGAAGGAACTGTCTAGTTACTACTTTTGGGATAAACAAGGTGGCCATTTGGTCGGAAGAAATGGAGCTGGCTACTGATCTTATTAGAGTGGTCCTACCAGCTTAGGAGGGTAGCTTAGCCATCCAACCTGCCAATTTTTGAGTGATCCTCTCTTGTATTTCCTCGTAATGAGCCTTTTTTGAAGCTTTGAAAAGGAGAGGCAGATCAAGATATTTGATATTTGAAGAGGTAGTCTTAAGATTGAGAATATCTTTCACTTCTCTTCTAATATGAGGCAAGGTGTTACAGCTATACTGAATGGAGGACTTAGCAGTATGGACTTTTTGACATGACCAATGGGAGTAATTTTCTAGACAGCTATAAAACTTTTGAGCATTGTTCTTAAAGGCTTTACCAAAGAGAATGAGGTCATCTACAAAGAGCAGATGAGAGATGTTGGATCCATTTCTACTAATTGAAATCCCTCTAAGATGACCAAGATTTTTCTCTCTTGTTATTAAACGAGTGAGAACCTCAGTACCAAAAATGAAAAGAAAGGGGGATAAAGGACCTCCTGCCATGGTTCTCCATAATACTAAGCAAAAAATCACATTCCATAAAGTCAAAGGCTTTTTCTATGTCTATCTTAATAGCCATTAGCCTTTGTTTTCCTTTCTTTTTTCTTTTAATATCAAAGTCTATTGCCATCTACTAAGGCATCCCCTAGTGGTATGGAATTAGATTGGCCTCCTCCCTAAGAAAGTAGTTGCATACACTCTCCTAGCATCATCAACAGATGACATTGTAGCTCCCAACAGTGGAAAGCATGAACTAAATGCCCCGGCTTTGGCAATTTTGGATTACCTCAATATATCACAATGACTTGCTAAGTAAATTTGAGGTTTTTTCCGAAGTGCATGTTTCAAGGAAAATTATTATACACTTCCATATAATTAAAATTGTTTATGCAAGTGTCAATTTAACTGACATGACATCCTATAATAGGATGTAAATATCACGTGTTTATATTTTGAGAGAACCTAATAAGTATTGAGAAGTCTCACATGGCTTAGGAACGAACTCATCCTGAGCTTTATAAGGAGTTACCTCACTCCTCCAATTAGGCCTTTTATGGGGAAAAATGAGTGTTTTTATATGATATCGGAGCAAGGTTAACCTATGACTAATTATGGGCTCCTACAACCTACCCACGATGATGGTATCGGAAATACCGACCCACACGTGAGGGAGGGAATTGAGAAGTCCCACAAAGCTTAGGAACAAACTCATCCTGGGCTTTATAAGGAGTGACCTCACTCCTCCTATTAGGCCTTTTATGGGGAGAAATGAGTGTTTCTATAATAAGTCCTCGTGTTTCAGTTATGAATGCCATTCCTCTCAACTCGGCCCCAATAAACCATAATAATGATCTATTGATTTGGCATCCTATTAGGATGGCTGATTAACAGAATTTTACTTGAGCCATTTGGAAGGAACATTTTTTTTTTTTAACATTTCGTGAAGTTTGTTTATAGGGCTAAAGTTCTAGTCTGTTTATAGGGACTTGAAGGTAGAGAGATCAAGTATATGCTTTGACTTCTAAGTTCTAACCAAAGATCTCCTCAGTCCATAAAATTAAAACGATAATAGATTAATCAAGAAGAAAGTTCTTAGAAATTGGACTAATATTGCCAATCATATTATACTTTCTATTTTGGAATTCTAACCAAAGATTTCCTCAGTCCACAAAATTGTAAATAGCAGTTTAATATATGTGAGAAGAAAGGCTTATCTAAATTTAATTGTTACTCAATTTTGCGGACACGATTTGCTCAAGTACTTCCCCATGAAACCTGTTTCACTATCTGTGAAATAGTATTTCAATGAAATTATTTTATTTGTCAATGTCCTTCTATCAAAAAAGGAGAAAAAATACAATATTTGTCTTCCAACTAATCTCGGTTTATACTCTACAAACCATATTATTAAAACTAATATAATATGGCCTCAAACTTTCAGAAACACTTTTTTAATAGCTGAACTATATCCCTTATCATAATTCAAAGACCAAAGCATAACACCTCCATATTTTGAAGAATTCTTAATAGAAGGTAAAACTTCATTAGTAAGAACATCGGGAGGTATGTAGCCACTCCAAGCTACATCGGGAGCTACAACCAACCCCAGAAATATCTGCCCAGCTTGAATAGTGTTCCATTGATTCCAAGAATTCGTAAGGTTGTCTGCATTGCCAGAGTATTGACAGGGTTGGTTGTTATAGAATTGGACCCAGACGTAGTCAAACAGGCCAGTGTCTAGTGCTACTTTTAGCCAAGCGTCTGGGAATGGACACTCTAATGCTGCTGTTAGGTAGACCTTTTTCTGTTGGCCAAATGCAGACAGTGCCCTTGCGAGCTCGTCCCAATGCTGGTTTGTGTTTCCCTTAATATAAAAATCAATGCCATCTAGAATTGCATCACCCAATGGACGGGAGCTAGATTGGCTCCCAAGAAAGTTGATCCACAAGTAGTTTGCAACACTCCTGCCCAGTATCAGAGAACATCATTTTCTTTCACTTGGTGAGAGGGACCAGCAAAACATGCACATTCCCTTCTAAACATCTACGCTTTAAAACAGATTTTAAAATACAAAAAAAAAAAAGTTCTACTACTTTCTTACAAGATGGTGTATAAAAGCATAAATTATTGTGGGATCCATGTCAGTAGGTGTTTGCTGTTTTGACATCTTAAGTCTTAATAGTAGCAATGGATCCCAGAAGAAGTGACGTTTTAATACGCTC
This sequence comes from Juglans cinerea, assembly GCA_961763995.1. NCBI lineage: Eukaryota > Viridiplantae > Streptophyta > Magnoliopsida > Fagales > Juglandaceae > Juglans > Juglans cinerea. The sequence continues at coordinate 42,920,770 of CAUIVZ010000001.1, read as the reverse complement.
ACTTGCAAGTAGTATGACTGTAAAATAATAGAACCTCAGACTTCTAAAGTTAAAACACTAAAGATTCTCTGTGGAATATAGTGAGAAGAAGCAATACTTGCCTGACATCATCAGCAGAGGAGAGGAAATATCTACCAGCAGCGCCTCCAATGGAAAGCATCACTTTCATGCCCTGGTTTTGGCAAGCTCTAATGTCGTTGCTCAAGCTGGTGCACCCATTTGTGGTTGTGTTACACTTGCCGGCAAGGTTCATCTGTGGGGTCTGGCCGCTGCCAAATGTTACCAGGAAAGCTATGTTCACTATACCATAATTCCTTGTGGCGCAAGCATCCGCCAAACTGCCCTCATTTCCATTCTGGCCCCAATAAACACAGATCACGCCTGCTTTCGAGCCGCTGAACAGGGCAATGAAGAAAAGGCAGAACAAGGCTAATGGGGTTGGCAATTTTCGAGCCATTAGTGTGCTTTGAATTAAGAGCGAAGGATGGGACATATATGTATAGGCATATGTAGACTTGACTTTATTGTCTTCCAATCAACACGTTTGTGAAAGACGACTGGAAATGTAGTGACTAGTCACTCATCAAGGTGATTTTATTAAAATCAAGTCAAATTATGCCAAGTGGATGATATCATCAAGGTGATTTTATTAAAATCAAGTCAAATTATGCCAAGTGGATGATATGTGGTGTAAAACCTTTTCAAATAGAATTATTCTTAAACCAATATCCCACACGCCCATATTTCTATAAGTTTATATTAGCTCAATTATATTTCTTAATTAATGAGTTATATTGGAATACGAATACCTCCAGATTTCATGATGGCCGGAAGTTTATTTAACCACTAAGAGGATTAACGATTCTCACATACAACATAATTGTGCCTCTAGTCATCAGAAGACATTTAGAAGAAAGTTGTTAGGGTGATCATTCTATTTTTGTCAAGTGGAATTCTCCATCAAGCTACAATGGAGATAGGTACGTTTTCTAATTGGTATTATTTAACGTCGTGGATCATAGAAAAAAAAAACCTAATATTTAATGATTCAATTATAATAATTACAGGGATGCTACTCATCATTTCACACCATACACTTTACATATTTAAAATCATCTTTTATTTTTTATTATTTTATTCTTGTTAAACCAATTAAGTTGTTCTACTTATTATCTATACACCACATACTGGTTATAAGAAAAATGAAAAAAAAAATAAGTGAAGTGTGTGGTGTGTGAGGATGATAAGTAGAATTATTCTAATAATTAACATGTGGTATTAGAGCGAAATGTTTTAGATATTCTTTGGTCTCAATAAAATAAAATATAGATTTAGTTTTATGAATTGTCTTTTGGTTTTACATGTACTGCATGTTAGAGTGGCAATATGTGACTAGGCCCGTTAACCAAATACGAACATAACACGAAATTAGCAGGTTTGGGTTTGATGTTAACGGGTTCAGGTCAAAACGGGTTGACCGTTAAGACACTATTCATTGATGGGTCAACCCGCTTGACATGTTAGTGACCCGTTTAGACCTGTTAATTTTTTTTTCAAAATTATAATTATATCCTTCTTAACCTAAAAACGAAAAAGTTATACTCGGCCCAGGGCCTGGGCCCACGAATTTATTTTATTTCTTACTTGTTTCAATTCTAGGGACTCCACACGGCGTCGCTTCCAGGTAAATCTTTTCCCTCATTTTCATTTCTTCGTCTCTCATAACCTCTGTTTATTCATGCCCAGTTTCTCTCCATTGATTTTCCCTTTCCTGATTTCTTCTCTCTTTTGACTCTAACCTCTTCCCACGTTCCTACAGTTTTTCTCAGTTTCTCCCTCTCACGCAAGTTCCCATTTATCCTTTGCAAGTGTTGCAAGTTTCTGCTGTGGGTCGTCAAATCCCATCGCCGTTGGCTGCCCTTCCACAACAGTGAGCCATCTCTCCCTCTCTTGTTCTCTCTCTCTTTCTCCCTCTTTGTTTCTCTCACTTTTGCACTCACTCTGGTTTTTCTTTCTCCTTCCATGAAATCTCTATAATTTTGTGGGTAGTTCGTGGGTTCCATTAAATCGGTGTCACCGGCAAGCACAGTCATCGAAAACACTAGTTTCAGCACCGGTAAGCCACTCTTCATTTGTGTTTCTCTTAAAATTTCAAGTCTCATTTTCTCCTAGTTTCAAGTTGTAAGTTTTACATTCTAATCTTTAACCACTGAAACTTTCTTACACTCTGTTTCCATCCCATTGTACTCACTGATTTTCGCATCACTCACGCATTTTTCCCCTCTAATTTCTTTGTTGTTTTCGTTGTTGTTACACACGAACTCCTTCACAGAACTCTGCCCGAGCATATTTCAGTTGCTGCCAACGTCTCTATATTTCTCCCTTCCATTGTACTCGAACTCAAACGTTTGGTAAGACCCTTGCTGATATTGGTTGTAATGTGGGTTAGAATTACACTACTGCAGTAAGCATGTTGCAACTTTTTATCTATGTAAATTTATGGTTTTTTTGTTTTATCTGTTGGATCGTGGTTGCTTGTTGGAAGTCTCGAAGTTGAGGAGTTTGGTTATTTGGACGGTTTTGTGAGACTGTTTTGGCTAGTAATTGGGACTGTTTAGTGTTAAGTTTTGAGTTATTATAGGGTTGTTCGGGTTTGGTTAAGTGGCTTTTGGATGGAAATTACTTGGTGGTGCTAGAGTGAAAATATTGATAGTGTGAAGTGGGCTGTCCAGATTTATTTTATGGATAATTTTAGAGTAAAAAGGGGTTGGTTTACATTTTTATTAAATGAGCTTGGTGGTATACCTGTTTGGATTATTAATTATATGGTATACGTTTATTGTTTTAGGTTGTGATACTGTTAGAGGTCAGACCCAAGGCATATCTTGTACAAGGAAGTCAGGTAAACGGGGTTCATATACTAGTTTTGCATAAAAGAAATTAAATGAGGTTGACTTTGAAAATAAGCATGTTGTTTTTGAAAATAAATCTGAAAACGACCTCAGATGCTTATTCTGTATATGCATAAATTCTATATAAAAGAAAATATTTTCTATCATGACTGGTGTAGACATGAGTCAATGTTATTCTGAACTAGGCAAAAGAGCGAATACGAAAAATCTAAAAGTTTTTATTATGAATAAATGAAAATATTTTAATTATGTTTATTTCGAACACATGAAATGATCTGAAGCTAATCGGTACTTTGTTTTGATATGATGTGTCATCTGAACACCTTGGCATGAAGTTCTGATTCTGTATATGAATGTGATCTGTGTCCAATAATGTTCCGTTCTGTTTCTGTTAAGGCCCAGCCACAGATATAATGGTGGTTTATAACCCTACCACGGGGGTGAAACATGGTATATGGCCCAACCACGGGTATAATGGTGGTTTACAACCCTACCACGGGGGTGAAACATGGTATACGACCCAGCCACGGGTATAATGGTGGTTTATAACCCTACCACGGGGCTGAAACATGGTATACGGCCCAGCCACAGGTATAATGGTGGTTTATAACTCTATCACGGGGGTTAAATATGGTATTTGTCCCGATGTGATGCTAAGAGATGGTATGATTATAATGTTTTAGTTTGGATATGCCAATGGATTTTTCGTTTTGGGAAATAATTTCGTCTTTTTGGAAATTTCGCTCTAGTGTTTTTGTACAAAGTTTTGTTTATGCATTTCGAAAGTAAATATGTTATTTCTGCATTCTGAAAGTAAATATTTTGTTTGCATACCGAACATTATAAATGCTCATGTTTACATGCTAGTATATGCTCTCTGCTTGCTGAGTTGGTGATAACTCACCCCTTAATCTTCATAATATTTTCAGATAACATTGACGGTTCAGCTGAGGATTAGTACTAGAGTTTGTGGACAAGATTAGCTGTGAATAGTTATTGGATATCTCGCGGTATTAGCACTGTTGTTGGATGTTATTTATTTATTAAGTTGATTTCAATGGATTTAGACAGTTTATGGAGACTTGTGTCAATTTTATTTATTCTAGTTGTAATTTGAGACATGGAGAAAAGTTGATATTTTATTTAGATTGTTGGATTGAGGATTTGATATGTGAGTATGTATAGTTTATAAATTTGCAGTATTTATGTTTGATTTAAATTTTTAGAAGTATATATATTCTTGGATTTGGAAATACATTAGTATTGTTGGGGTTGATTATCACGTTATATGAGTTAACTCTCCGTACCATCGGCGTCGGGACGTTACAGTTGGTATCAGAGACTTGTTTGAATTTTGCATACTATAAACCTTGGAGGTTTAGATATCTGTTTGTATAGGAACCTGAGGACTATAAGGATGATCATGTGGATATTTGAGTTTGAGCATCTAAAGACCTTATGATCGATTTTGATGGGATTTGAGGTTTTAGATTTGGCAGATGTTAGGAATTGAATTCGTAACTTTGAGGTTTTAGATTCTAATGATGTATGTGAGTATTAAGTGATGTTAGGTTTAAATAGTTATTTGATATATATATGTATTTGTGTTTATACGCATATTTTATATATTTTATTGATTTATTTTGTTTACCTAGTATTTTCGCCTTTATTTATTTTAGAACGTTTCACCAAGTTTAAGCTTTCAGGATGGCGGCTCGTCGTCGAGTTCGAAACCTTGAAGATTTGAACGAAAACAACAACAATGGGGGTTGCACGTTTGAGCAATTTAATCGAATGCATCCTCCCACCTTTGATGGAAGAGGCGATACGAATGCAGCAGAGGATTGGATTCAAGATATTGAAGAAATATTCAGTGTTTTGGAGTGTACCAATTAGCAGAAAGTTCGGTTCGTAGCTTTTAAACTAACTAGAGAAGTGAAGAGATGGTGGAATTCTGAAAAAGTCATCAGGGAAGCCGAGGGGACTGGAGTGATTGTTTGGGCTCGATTCAAGCAGAATTGCTTTGATCGATTTTTCCCTAAGGCGGATAGGGAAGCTAGAGCTCGAGAGTTCACCTACATGGTGCAAGGGACCATGATTGTGCGCCAGTATGCTGCAAGGTTTGCGGAATTATCACGCTTCGCCGCATACCTAATTCCTGATGAGGAGAGGAAGACCAGGAAGTTTGAGGAAGGTTTGAACTACAGGATTTATGAACGAGTGACAGTCCTACAAATTCAGGATTTTTCAGAATTAGTGCACAAGGCGATGCTAGTCGAGCATAATCTCAAGATGGGTGCTGAATTGCAAGAACAGAAGAAGATAGCTGCTCCACAAGGATTCTCTAGTTTAGATCAAGGGCCATGGAAGAAGAGAAATTAGGGAAGCAGTTCAAGTCAGAGACAGATGCAGGGAAATCATGTTTCAAATGTGGTAAGGATGGGCACTTCATTAGAGAATGTCCATTGCTTGCAGAGAACAACAGAAGGCCCAACCCACCTCAAAACTTTAGGCCGAATAACCAAGGCAACAATCAGCGGAGGACTGTGCCGGCAAGGGTGTTTGCTTTGACACCGGGGGAAGCTGAGGACAAGAATGATGTAATCACAGGTATAATCTTTCTGACCTTCCTTTTTAGCTTTTTATGTTGAGAATTAAGGATTACTTATCTTGTTATCTTTATGGATTATATGACGTAAACACAGGAATCATTCCCCTGTTTCTCAATAAGGCTACTGTTTTATTTGACTCGGGGGCTACCTACTCTTTTATCTCAATGAATTACGTTAAGTTCTGCCCCGTTGATGCTGATGAAATGGATTACAATTTGAGGGTCTCAACCCCAGCAGGTGATATAGTGACCTGCAACAAGATTATACTTAAGTGTCCAATAACTATTAGCGGGAGGGAAATGCCAGCTAACCTGATAGTCTTTCCTATGGTTGGGTTTGATGTGATTTTGGGAATGAATTGGTTAGCTTCTAGTTATGCTAGTATTGATCATTTTAAAAGGGAAGTGGTGTTCAAGTTTCCAAAAGAATATGAACTTCGGTTTATGGGTTCCAGAGTGCGTACCCTTCCATCAGTTATTTCTGCTTTTCAGGTTGACAAGTTATTACGTGATGGGTGTCAGGGGTACTTGGCTTTCGTGGTGGATGAACCAAAGGAAGAATTGGAGTTAGAAGAGATTCCTATTGTGAGAGAGTATCCGAAGGTTTTTCTTGAGGATTTGTCTGGATTGCCACTCGAGCGGGAGGTAGAGTTTGCTATTGAGTTAGCCCCAGGCACGGCGCCTCTTTCCAAAGCCCCTTATCGAATGGCACCATCAGAATTAGATGACCTCAAAGAACAGTTGCAAGATTTATTAGACAAAGTTTTCATCAGGCCCAGTGTGTCACCTTGGGGAGCTCCAATTTGGTTTGTGAAAAAGAAGGATGGGACAATGAGAATGTGTATAGACTACAGGGAACTGAACCGAGTGACCATAAATAATAAATATCTGCTGCCCCGCATCGATGATTTATTTGATCAGTTGCAAGGTGCTCAGGTATTCTCCAAGATTGATCTCAGATCGGGTTATCATCAATTGAAGATCAAAGGCGGAGGATATACCTAAGACAACTTTCAAGACCAAGTATGACCATTATGAATTCTTGGTCATGCCTTTTGGCCTAACCAACACCTCAGCAGTATTTATGGATTTGATGAACCGAGTATTTCATGAATTCTTGGATAAATTTGTAGTGGTGTTTATTGACGACATATTAATCTACTCCAAGAGCAAAGCTGAACATGAAGACCATCTAAGACAAGTACTGGGGACACTCAGGGATAAAATTATTTGCTAAGTTGAAGAAGTGTGAGTTTTGGCTTGAGTCTATTGCATTTTTGGGACATGTAGTCTCAAGGGATGGTATTTCAGTAGACCCTAGAAAAATTGAAGCAATAGTTAACTGGACCCAACCAACCAATGTGCAGGAAGTTAGGAGTTTCTTGGGTTTGGCTGGTTATTACCGTCGGTTTATAAACAATTTCTCAAAAATTGCGGTTCCTCTTAACGCCCTTACCAGGAAGAACAATAAGTATGATTGGACTGAAAAATGTGAGAAAAGCTTCCAGGAATTGAAGAAGAGATTAGTGACAGCTCCAGTTCTGATAGTCCCTATCGAAAGAAGAGGATTTGTGGTTTACAATGACGCTTCACGTTTGGGTTTGGGGTGTGTATTGATGCAGCATGGGAAAGTAATAGCATATTCATCTCGGCAATTGAAGACTTATGAGCAGAATTACCCCACACATGATTTGGAGTTAGTCGTTATTGTCTTTGCGCTTAAAATCTGGTGAAATTATTTTTATGGTGAAAGCTGCGAAATCTACACGGATCACAAGAGTTTGAAGTACTTCTTCACTCAGAAGGAACTGAATATGAGACAGAGGAGATGGCTTGAACTAGTCAAGGATTATGACTGCAACATTAACTATCATCCGGGCAAAACTAATGTTGTAGTTGATGCATTTAGCAGGAAGCCAATGGGACCAGCAATTGCAACTCTTACCACTCAGCCCCACATATTAATGGACTTAGAAAGAGCGGCTATTGAAGTTGTTACTGGTGACCAGCAGGCATTGATAGCCAGTTTAATAGTTCAACCAGCTTTGATAGATAGAATTAAGCTCGCCCAAAAAGAAAATTCTAAGTTAGCGAGATTAATCGAAGAAGTATAAAAAGGGGTTAAATCTGAGTTCAACATTACTGAAAATGAAATGATAAGGTTCGAAAATAGATTTTGTGTACCGGACAATGTTGAAATAAAAAGACTCATCTTCGAAGAAGCGCACCGCTCCCCTTACACAGTTCACCCAAGTAGTACAAAAATGTATCGGGACTTGAAAGAGTCTTTTTGGTGGGATGGCATGAAGAGAGAGATTGCCGAATTTGTGGCACAGTGCCTAACTTGCCAACAGGTGAAAGTAGAACATCAGAGACCAGCAGAGTTATTGCAACCACTTCAGATTCCAGAATGGAAATGGAAGCATATTTCTATGGATTTTGTTACAAGCTTACCTCGGACATCGATTGGACAGGATGCAATATGGGTGATAGTGGACCGTTTGACGAAGACTGCTCACTTTGTGCCTATCAAAGTTTCTTATAAGCTGGTACAACTAGCCGAGCTGTATATATAGGAAATAGTGAGGTTGCATGGGGTACCTATGTCCATTATGTCGGATAGGGATTCTCGTTTCACTTCAAAATTTTGGCGAAGCTTATAGGAGGCCATGGGCACCAAGTTAAATTTCAGCACTGCATTTCACCCACAGACAAATGGTCAGTCGGAAAGGACCATTCAAATTTTGGAAGACATGTTGAGAGCGTGTATGCTGGATTTCAAGGGAACCTGGATACGACACTTGCCTTTGGTCGAAGTTGCTTATAATAATAGTTACCAGGCTAGCATCAAGATGGCACCTTATGAAGCACTTTACGGCAGGAGGTGTAGATCTCCTTTGTATTGGGAAGAGGTGGGAGAAAGACAAATTTTGGGTCCATAAATCATACAGAAGACAACAGAGAAGATTGAGACCATTCAAGCTAGAATGAGAACAACTTAGAGTCGACAGAAAAGCTATGCAGATAATCGTCATCGCCAATTAGAGTTTGAGGTTAGGAATAAGGTGTTCTTGAGGATTGCACCCATAAGAGGGGATATGAGGTTTGGAAAGAAGGGCAAGTTAAGCCCTAGATATGTCGAGCCTTTTGAGATTCTTGATCGGATTGGACCAGTGGCTTACAGAGTAGCCCTACCACCAGCACTCTCAGGGGTACACGACATTTCATGTATCTATGCTGAGGGAGTATATACCTGACCCCACCCACGTTATCGACTACAAGCCTCTTCAACTTCAGGAAAATCTGACTTATATAGAACAGCCGATGCAGATTATAGAGAGAAAAGAACAAGTGCTACGAAAGCGGACTATTCCATTAGTTAAAGTGGTATGCAATAATCATTCTATTAGGGAAGCCTCTTGGGAACTAGAAGATGAGATGCGAGTCAAATACCCTCAATTGTTTAATAGTGACCCTGATAACTTGTGACAAATTTCGAGGACGAAATTCTTTTTAAGGGGGAGAGGATGTAATACTCGGCCCAGGACCTAGGCCCACGAATTTATTTTATTTCTTACTTGTTTCAATTCTAGGGACTCCACACGGCGTCGCTTCCAGGTAAATCTTTTCCCCTCATTTTCATTTCTTCGTCTCCCGTAACCTCTGTTTCATCATGCCCAGTTTCTCTCCATTGATTTTTCCCTCTCCCGTTTTCTTCTCTCTTTTGACTATAACCTCTTCCCACGTTCCTACAGTTTTTCTCAGTTTCTCCCTCTCACGCAAGTTCCCATTTACCTTTGCCAGTGCTGCAAGTTTCCTCCATGGGTCGTCAAATCCCGTCGCCGTTGGCTGCCCTTCCACAGTGGTGAGCCATCTCTCCCTCTCTTGTTCTCTCTCTCTCTTTCTCCCTCTTTGTTTCTCTCACTTTTGCACTCACTCTGGTTTTTCTTTCTCCTTCCACGAAATCTCTATAATTTTGTGGGTAATTCGTGGGTTCCATTAAATCGGTGTCACCGGCAAGCACCATCGTCGGAAACAATAGTTTCAGCACCGGTAGGCCACATTTCATTTACGTTTCTCTTAAAATTTCAAGTCTCAGTTTCTCCTAGTTTCAAGTTGTAAGTTTTACATTCTAATCTTTAACCACTGAAACTTTCTTACACTCTATTTCCACCCCATTGTACAAACTGATTTTTGCATCACTCACGCATTTTCCCCCTCTTATTTCTTTGTTGTTTTCGTTGTTGTTACACATGAACTCCTTCCTAGAACTCTGCCCGAACAGATTTCAATTGCTGCCAACGTCTCTATATTTCTCCCTTCCATTGTACTCGAACTCAAACGTTTGGTAAGACCCTTGCTGACGTTGGTTGTAATGTGGGTTAGAATTACACTACTGCAGTAAGCATGTTGCAACTTTTTATCTATGTAAATTTATGGTGTTTTGTGTTTTATCTGTTGGATCGTGGTTACTTGTTGGAAGTCTCGAAGTTGAGGAGTTTGGTTATTGGGACAGTTTTGTGAGACTGTTTTGGCTAGTAATTGGGACTGTTTAGTGTTAAGTTTTGAGTTATTATTGGGTTTTTCGGGTTTGGTTAAGTGGCTGTTGGGTGGAAATTACTTGGTAGTGCTAGAGTGAAAATATTGACAGTGTGAAGTGGGCTGTCTAGATTTACCTTATAGAGAATTTTAGAGTAAAAAGGGGCTGGTTTACATTTTCATTAAATGATCTTGGTGGTATACCTGTTTGGATTATTAATTATGTGGTTTACGTTTATTGTTTTAGGTTGTGATACTGTTAGAGGTCAAACCCAAGGCATATCTTGTACACGAAAGTCAGGTAAGCAAGGTTCATATACTAGTTTTGCATAAAAGAAATGAAATGAGGTTGACTTTGAAAATAATCATGTTCTTTTTTAAAAGAAATCTGAAAACGACCTCAGATATTTATTCTGCATATGCATAAATTCTATATAAAAGAAAGTATTTTCTGTCATGACTGGTGTAGACATGAGCCAATTTTGTACATTTTGTTCTGAACAAGGCAAAAGAGCGAATACGAAAAATCTAAAAGTTTTTGTTATGAATAAATGAAAATATTTTAATTCTGTTTATTTTGAACATATGAAATGATCTGAAAATGTTCAGTACTTTGTTTTGATATGATGTGTCATCTGAAAACCTTGACATGAAGTTCTGATTCTTTATATAAATGTGATCTGTGTCCGATGATGTTTCGTTCTGTTTTTGTTAATGCCCAGCCACAGGTATAATGGTGGTTTATAACCCTACCACGAGGGTGAAACATAGTATACAGCCCAACCGCAGGTATAATGGTGGTTTATAACTCTACCACGAGGGTGAAACATGATATACGGCCTAGCCACGGGTATAATGGTGCTTTATAACCCTACCACGGGGGTGAAACATGTTATACGACCCAACCACAGGTATAATAATGGTTTATAACCCTACCACGGGGGTTAAACATGGTATTTGTCCCGATGTGATGCTAAGAGATGATATGATTATAATGTTTCAGTTTGGATATGCCAATGGATTTTGCTTTTTGTGAAATAAGTTTGTCTTTTTGGAAATTTCGCTCTTGTGTTTTTGTACAAAGTTTTGTTTATGCATTTCGAAAGTAAATATGTTATTTCTGCATTCTGAATGTAAATATTTTGTTTGCATACCGAACGTTATAAATGCTCATGTTTACATGCTAGTATATGTTCTCTGCTTGCTGAGTTGTTGATAACTCACCCCTTAATCTTCATAATATTTTCAGATGACATTGACGGTTCAACTGAGGATCAGTAGTAGAGTTTGTGGACAAGATTAGCTGTGAATTGTTATTGGGTATCTCGCGGTATTAGTGCTGTTGTTGGATGTTATTTATTTATTAAGTTGATTTCAATGGATTTAGACAGTTTATGGAGACTTATGTCAATTTTATTTATTCTAGTTGTAATTTGAGACATGGAGAAAAGTTGATATTTTATTTGAATTGTTGGATTGAGGATTTAATATGTGAATATGTATAGTTTATAAATTTGTAATATTTATGTTTCATTTGAAGTTTTAGAAGTATATATATTCTTGGATTTGGAAATACATTAGTATTGTTGGGGTTGATTATCAGGTTATATAAGTTAACTCTCCAGACTCTCGGGATCGGGATGTTACAGAAAATACTCTAACCCTATTTTGTTCTTAATTCTTAGACCCTCACTCTCTCTCAGTTCTTATGATTCACGACCACCTCCCACACTTCTTCTGGATTGTAGTTTTGGTATTTTTATTGTTTAGATTGTAATTTTGAACTTATGTTGTTAGTTTTATATTTTTTAAAGATATTGTGATTTTAACTTTTTTATTAAGTTATGTTAATCAGATCAAATGAATTATTTGGGTCAATTCAAACCATTTACAGAAATGGGTTGAAACAGGTTGACACAGATCAAAATGGGTCGTGTCGATATATTTTTAATTAACTCATAACGGGTCCAAACGGGTTGTGTCATGTCAACTTGTTATTTTAATGGGTCGTGTTAGCGTTTGGAAATCTGACCTATTAAGTTTAATGGGTCATGTTCGGGTTGACCCATATTGTATAATATACACGACTTGACATGACACAAACACGATTCGTTAACATGTTTTGCCACCCCTACTGCATGTGTTTCAGATATAAACATCATGTGTTTATGAATTTGTGTATTGATCATATATGTGGTCTCAACATGGGAGAGTTGAGGAGAGAGTTTATGTTATTATGTTGTTATGATATGAGAGAACGTTTATGTATGGAGTCTCAATTCAAGTGAAAACAATGACGAAAGAGCCGTCGTATGGGTCAACGAAGGGTAGTATGAGGTTGGCCAAAGTGCCCTCGTTAGTAACTCGGGATGGGAAGTGCCGTTGGTAGGCTAGGAAGGCACCAACAAGTGGTGGTTGTGCCCCTAGTTTTTGTTTTTGAAAAAATAAAAAACGTGCTGACGGTGGAGGGAGGAGGCCATAAATCACACCATCGGCACCTCCTATTCGGGATGAGTGGAGTTGCTACACAATAGCGGCGACAAGGAAGTGAAAGAAAAAACGGAAAGGGTTCTATAATTGAGAGGAGGCTAGAAACCTCCTCATCGACGTCTTTGTAGTAGCAAGGCAAAGGATTGAAAGTCCAACAGCTGTGGCGGGAGGAGGTTGAGGTTGCCTTGCCGATGACGACCACGACTGTGTCAAAATGGAAGCTAGAAATCTTAGCTGGGACGGCGACAACGTGATAGTGAAGGAAAAAAGAAAGTCAGGTCATGGGTCACAAGTCTCCAGTAGGGTTTTAGACCCATTAGAACTTGGGCTAATGTTAGTTGTCTAAAAGCCCATCCCAGCCCGTTAATTAATAGTAAAACAAAAAAAGGGAAAGAGTATATGAGCCTTTGGGCCAACAACATTTGGCCCAAGCCAAGTATTGAAAATAATAAAAGAAAAACATAAGGTCGCGTGTAACACCCGGACCCAAAATTTGTATAGTTGGACTTTAGATTGTTTATTTTTTTTATTTATTGGAGCTTGGTATCTTAAGTTTTTATTTTACAAACTGGAGTAGTGATTTTATTTTATTTTATTTTCTTCACACGTTATGTTTTCCGCATGTTTCTTTTTTTTATTTTCCTTCTTTTCCGGTCCTTATCTCTTTTCCCGTAAGTTTATTTTTTTTTCTCCTTTCGTTCACGTCGTGCATGCACACACACGTCCCTCATGCACGTCCCGCGTCCATTTGATCTTTCATCTAGGGTTTTCTTCTCATGTTCAATCGTCTATTTATATTCATACGAAGAGAGCTCGCGCCGCTGCCTTCCCACGCGGAACCATAGACAGTTTTTCCTCCCCAGCCTCCATCCCCTCGGTTCCTCGCACCCCGAGTCGTGTAGCACCCGAAGCTTATCCGCGTGCCGCAACGCCGCCAAGCACCGTCCGCGCTGTACCCACACGAAACCACCGAGTCCACTGCCCAGTCACGCGAAGCTGCCACCAACGCCCGTGAAGCCTCTGTTTCACGCCTTGACTTCCACCATTTGTGACCTCCAAAAAACACAGTTGTCCAAACACCATAAATCACTGCAACTCACCCTCCACCGAGAGCTCCACCGCGTGGTGTTTCCACCTCACGAAGGCCACCACCGCGAGCCACCCCTCTCACGGAAGACTCAACAACTTATTCCCCTGTTTTTGGCCTCCCGAAACAGAGTCCCACCCACTGACCACTGCGCTGCACCGCACGGCTCCAGCCACTCCAGACCGTCACCACCCGCGTGGATAAGGGCGCCGAACACCTCAGGCCACCCCAGTTGGAGCACCCTCACCGTGAGTACCTCCCTCGGTTACTCCCTCCGTTCTCTCCGCTCTCTCTCGCTCACCTCTCCCTCTCTTTGTCTCGTGCCCAGCGCTGCTCGACGGAAGCTTCGCCGCGCTCCTGCAGTCCCTCCAGCCAGCCCGTCGCTCCTCGGTTTCCCTTGGGTAGTTTCCGCCGTGCATGTTTTCAGTTACGTAGGTTTTATTTTGGTTTGTCTTCAAATTGCCGTAATGCCCTTCACTGCTTATATTTTGGGCTTTTATTTTTTTATTCTGTATTAGTACACTGTTATTTAATTATGATTACAGAAAACTATTTTAATATGTTATTAAGTAAAGATTTATGTTAAGAGTAAATAATATTAGAGTAATTTTGTTTTTACACTTTATATATGATTTAGTCTCTTTAAAAATAGTCATTGTTTTTTAAAATATTTTGGGATAATTATAGTACTTAGTATTAAGCTTCATAGGTTGTTTTCATTAATAAATAGGTCTAGATTTTTAAATGTGTTAGTCATAGTATTAATTTGGCATTGACGATTTTAGAAAGTCACGATTGGTAATTTTAGGTTTTGAGGAATTAAATAGATTATTTTATAAGCTTAGGATTAACTATCGAAATACGTGATTAATTAGAAATTTATGAGAATTACGTGATTATTTTATAGGTGACGATTAATTATTGTCCGACGTTTTTGAGGAATTTCAAAAAAGCTAAGAAGTTCAGGTAAGCGGGGTTCTTATGCTAGACTTTGCATTTAAAATAAAATGAGCTGAGGTTATTTTTGGAAAATATACATATTTGATGTTGAAAAGAAATTTTAACTGCCTCAGTTATTTGTTCTGCATTACTCATGAGATTCTGTTTAAGAATAAATTATTTCTGTCATGACTGGTGTATACATGAGCTTATTTCTGACATTCTGTTTCTGAACTTTGAAAAATAGAGCGAATATGAAATTTGTGCATAAATTATGTTGTGATATGATTTTTGTTCTGTTTTGAAGATTTTCTGTACTCTGATATGATCTGATGTGATTTCTGAAAACCTCTGGCATAACATTTTGTTTCTGTTTCTGTTTCTGTTCTGTTCTGACCTCACCACGGGTGTAAAACTGTGGCCTCTGTTCGGGTTGGTACCAACATTTTTGTTTCTGGTGCACCCACTTTGGAAACAAAGTGGTTTTCTGCGTGGTCTTTCCTATGTGCACACTCGGGGCTCCGAGAATGAATAAGGGGAAGATTCACATTCTGTTTCTGCTCGGTTAGCTACCGGGGTTTGCACAACCCAACCACGGGGGTTAAACATGGTATTTGTTCTGATTTGATAAGATAAGATATGATGTTTCAGTTTATGCTATGCCAAAGGGATTTTTGGTTATGAATATTTTCGAACTATCGCTCTGACATTTTTGATAACATGTTCTGACGCTGCATTTTGAAACATTATTCTGATTCTGCATTCTGAAAGGAAATATTTTGTTCTGCATTCTGATTTCTGTAAATGCTCATGTTTACACACTAGTATATGTCCTCTGCTTACTGAGTTGTTGATAACTCACCCCTTATCTCCATATATTTTTCAGATAATTTTGATGATTCAGCTGGAGAACAAGAGTAGAAAGTTTAGCAAGGTCTGATGATCGTAGTGGAATAAGTGACTGATGGTACAAATGCTTATTTGAGAGTCGTAGTTAGTAGACTGAATTATTTTTCGGGTATTTGATTTGATGAGTTGAGGATGTTTTCGAGTTTTTGGAGAATTTCTAATTTATGTTATTGGGGATTTCTTTATTGTTGCCAAAGAGGAACTTAGATTTTTGGTTTGATTAAGTGGATTAATATTTTATGAAATTTCTGGATTTTATAGTTGTGTTATTTAAGTAAATTTTAAGTATTAAGAGCTAACTCTCCGGACCTACGGGATCGGGGCGTTACATCGCGGGCCGGCATAGTGGGCCCGGTCCAGACCAAACTGTAAACCAAAAAGGGAACACTATGTGACCCGACCAGTGCACCGACTCGAGTATTGAACTGGGTCGCACATTGGGTTGACATATCAGATTTGATTTCGACCTAGATCCAGTCATCTTTATTGTTATTACTATTATTATTTTAATATTATTTTTTCAAAATAAAAATATCAAAAAAATAAAAAAAAATTCTCTCTCAAGCATGTCCTTTATTGGTTAATAAAAGTATGAATTATTTGCAGTTTAATAAAGCTAGATTGGCTCCCAAGAAAGTTGTTCCACAAGAAGTTTGCAACACTCCTGCCCAGTGTAGAGAACATAATTTTTTTTTTCTTTCACTTGGTGAGAGGGACCAGCAAAACATGCACATTCCCTTCTAAACATCTACGCTTGAAAATAGATTTAAAAAACAAGTCTGTGTAAAAAAGCACTAATTATTGTGGGATCCATATCAGTAGGTGTTTGATGTTTTAACGTTTTAATACCAGCAATGGATCCTAGAGGAAGTGAGATTTTATTACACTCGTATGACTGAAAAATAATAGAACCTCAGGCTTTTCAAGTTTAAACACAAAGAATCTCTGTGAGATATAGCGAGAAGAAGCAATGCTTGCCTGATATCAACAGCAGAGGAGAGGAAATAGCTAGCAGCAGTGCCTCCAATGGAGAGCATGACCTTGATGCCCTGTTTTTGGCAAGCTCTGATGTCGTTGCTCAAGCCGGTGCACCCATTTGTGGTTGTGTTACAATGTTCGGCAAGGTTCATCTGTGGGGTCTGCCCACTGCTGAATTTGTTCAGGAAAGCTATGTTCACTATACCATAATTCCCTGTGGCGCAAGATCATGCCTGCCTTAGAGCTGCTGATCAGGGCAAGGAACAAAAGGCCGAACAAGGCTAATGGGGTCTGCAATTTTCGAGCCGTTGTTGTGCTTTGAGTTAATAGTGAAGGATGGAACAAATATGTATAGGCAGACGTAGACTTACATTGTTTGTTTTCACAACCATTCTCATCTCATCTCATCTAATCATTATAACTTTTTCAAATTTTCGCACAAAATAAAATAAATAATTCAATTTTTTCAAATCTCAAAACAAAAATAAAATTAAACCACCTATATCCTAGGTGGTGTATGGGATCCCACATTGCTTGGGAAAGAGAAGTTCTATCTCTTTATAAGGTTCCATTGGGGCTCCAATTGTATCATTTACTAGTCATTTTGGAGTATAGGCCATGTGGTTTGGGCCTTCTATTGGGACGTTACAAATGATATCAGAGCCTATCACAACCAGAAATGTGGGATTTAAGCCATGCCACCTACAACGGACAGGCCCGACAAGGACGTCGGGAATTTAAGGGGGGTAGATTGTGAAATCTCATATGATATGGATAAGGGTAGGTGGTGTATGGGATCCCACATTGCTTGGAAATGAGAAGTTCTAGCTCTTTATAATGTTCCATTGGAGTTCGAATTGTATCATTGACTAGTCATTTTGAAGTATAGGCCATGTGGTTTGGACCTTCAATTGGGACGTTACAGGAAATGTAGTCACTCATCAAGGTGCACATTTACTCGAACTGTAGAACCATAAAATTAGCTAATTAATTTATTTATATGTAATGCTCAGTGTGCTTGCTTGAGGCCTACACTTTCACTTAAAGTTGCATGATATTGAATATCCGAGGTGCATTAATGGCTGTACAAACTGTGGCAGTATCTTGGAATATTACCTTTGCATGAATGTCTCTAGCACTCTCTTCTTGCAGTAACAGATGCAGTTTCTTTTACTTGTCTTCAAAATTTAAGATTTGTTTCACACGAGGACCAGACTCTTTATAAGTGGACCATGTGAAATATTTAATTAAACGGAAACGACGTGTGTAGTCAAAATCAAATTCAAGAATTTTTACTTTGATACCTAAGTTCTAATCATGTGGAAGAATTTAATTAAATATGCTTTGACTTCTAAGTTCTAACCAAAGATCTCCTCAGTCCATAAAAAGAAAACGATAATTGATTAATAAAGAAGAAACTTTTTAGATATTAAACAAAAGTGAGTTACAATCGCACTATATTGTCAATCATATTAAAAAATGTCTCGAATATTTAAAGAATATTGCAATTTAATAGATTAAATTTATGTAACCCAATTTAAAGAAACAAACATAAAAACTTTATGAATATTAGGCTGGAAAATTCTGTAAATTGGAAGAAATGTCTCAAGATTTTTTATTTTATAGAGATTATTGCTTTATTTATAAATAGTAGGCATTACATCCTGTAAACTGAAACTTATTCAGTGGAAGCCAAAACAGAATGTTCAAACATTGTTTTTAATAGCTGCGCTATAGCCCGTATCATAATTCCTAGACCAAAGCATAACCCCTCCATATTTTGAAGAACTCTTGATAGAAGGCAAAACATCACTATTAAGCACATCGGGAGGGATGTAGCCACTTCCAGCTGCCTCTGGAGCAGCAGGCAACCCCAGAAATATCTGCCCAGCTTGAATAGTGTTCCACTGGCTCCAATAGCTCTTCAGGTTGTCCGCATTGCCAGAGTATTGACAGGGTGGGTTGTTATAGAATTGGACCCAGACATAGTCAAACAGGCCAGTGTCTAGTGCTCCTTTTAGCCAAGCGTCTGGGAACGGACACTGTGGTGCTGCTGTTAAGTAGACCTTTTTCTGTTGGCTAAATGCAGACAGTGCCCTTGCGAGCTCGTCCCAGTGTTGGGTTGTGCCTCCCTCGATATCGAAGTCAATGCCATCTAGAACTGCATCACCCAATGGACGGGAGCTGGATTGACCCCCAAGAAAGTTGTTCCACAAGTAGTTTGCAACACTCCTGCACAGTATCAGAGAACATCACTTTCTGATCTTTTACTTGGTGAAGGGGACCAGCAAAACATGTAAATTCCCTTCCAAACATTTACGCTTGAAAACTGACGTTAAAGAGAGAAACAAAACAAAAGTTCTAAGTCGGTGTAAATAGACACTAATCATGGTGAGATCCACTACAATTATGGATAAATGTGTCAAACTTCGGTGTCGGTAGGAGTTTGATGCTTTCACTTTTTTAATAATAGCAATGGATTCCAAAAAATTGACGTGTTTACGTACCGACTTATAAGTAGCATTACGGAAACTTTTTAATATAAACTCAAACTTCTCAAGTTCAAACACAAAGAAGCTAGCTCTATGAAATATTGTGAGAAGAAGCAATGCTTGCCTGGCATCTTCAGCAGAGGAGAGGGAATAGCTACCAGCACCGCCTCCAAGGGAGAGCATCACCTTGATGCCCTGGTTTTGGCAAGCTCTGATGTCGTTGCTCAAGCCGGTGCACCCATTTGTGCTTGGGTCACAATGGCCGGCAAGGTTCATCTGTGGGGTCTGGCCGTTGCCAAATGTTACCAGGAAAGCTATGTTCACTATACCATAATTCCCAGTGGCGCAAGCATCAGCCAAGCTGCCCTCATTTCCATTCTGGCCCCAGTAAACAGAGATCACGCCTGCCTTTGAACCTTTGAAGAGGGCAACCATTAAAAGGCAAAACAAGGCTAATGGGGTCTGCAACTTTCGAGCCATTGTTGTGCTTTGCTAGTTGCTGCTTCGGATTGAAACTTAATGGTGAAGGGAGCTCTATTTATAATTTTATAGGCATATTGGAATACAGTGGACAATAACTTTATTTTCTCCCAGTCAATACGTTTTGAGAGAGAAGATTTTTCAAGAAACCGTGTCAAACTAGAACGGTAGGACCACAAAACTACATAAAATTATCCTATGCAATACAAAATGTCCTTGTCAGACCCTGAACTTTCACTTCTGAGGTTGAATGTCCGAGCTCATTATTATTTCTTGGTAAACTTGCAGGAAAATTTTCTGTATGAATGGGAGTGTAAAAATGACTCAATTTTTTAAAAGTTGCATAAGTTTCCAAGTTTTTAAGTATGAATGGGAGTGTAAAAATGACTCAATTTTTTAAAAGTTGCATAAGTTTCCAAGTTTTTAATGACTTGAGCGCGAAGACTTGATCGTCAACTTCGTATGGAGACAGGTACAGACTTATTTATCTTCGTATATGAGATGAGAAAAGATAAGTAGGGATTAAAATTAAAAATTTGGAAAAAATATTATTAGAATATATTTTTTAATATTATTTTTGTTTTGAAATATAAAAAAATTAAAATGATTAGATGTGATGAAATACAAAAAAAAAAAAAAAAAAAAAAAAAAAAGATGTTTTCTAAATATAAACGATTTAAGTCTGAAAAGTCGGTCCGAGTGGGGTCAGCAGCTTGATTCTGATAGGAAACTGTCCAGGACGTCTCTAGAAGAGGGAAGCTGACAGGAAAGTCTTGTAGGAAAGCATGCTAAAGCCGTTCACATAAGCCAAAAACAAAGAACGGGTTTGGTTTGAAAAGCATATATATTATTTTATTTCTCTCAGCATTTCACACCATAATAATAAAATAAATAAATATATACAACTGATTTCAAAGCTCTCGGGAGAGAACATCTCAAACGATTAGCCCCCCACATGGGCATGGGCTTTTGATCTAGCCTAGAGCATGTTCTATTGTCAAAAAGCCCATTATTATTGTTAGGGGAATCCAACCCATTATGAATACCGACTGGGTAACCACCCAGCGGCGATAAAGGATAAGAACGGTTATTATTTGAAGTCTAAAAAGGGAATAAACCCCCATCTCCATATTTGAATTCAAAAAATGGAGAAGTATTATCACCTAAAGAACAAAGGCAGTTCAGGTAGATCCATATAAGAGAGGAATCCAGGTACGTAAAAGTGATTGGATTCTTTGGTATTAGAGAGATTATTTTCCGTCACTTATTTAGGCATCAGAGACGTTCTCTCAAGCCCCCAAGCTGTGATAACCGGGCTTTAGGCCCAGCCCCTTTGAAGTCAGGACGAAGCCCAGCCCACGAGCAGCATGTTGAGTGACGAACGACGTCGTTTGGAGAGGGATTAATTTCCCTTTCTGGTTTGCACTGTTTATCTTCTTCCGCTGGCTTCCTCTGCAGTTTCCCACGATTGTTTTTCCCTTCCCGTGCAACTGCAACCCACATCTCCACGATTTTATTTTCGGTTCCACGCAGACTTGTGGTTCATCCTTGGCAGGCATATCTGGCTCCGTGGTTTTCGATTTTTCTGGTTCTTTGAAGGTGAGCCATCGTCCTCTCTCGTCCTCTATTTATCTTCTTCCTGTTTTCACAGCAATTTGTGAGTTATTCTCCTCCCTTCCGTTGCATCTTTGTGCTCTTAGATGACTTTGTAAAGTTCTTCCTTTGGGTTTCAGATTAGTGCAGCATTTTCGTGAGTCTCGCATACTGCCTTCGTTGAAGCTCTTCTCTGAAGTAATTTCTTTCTATTTTCGGTAACTTCCGCTCACCATTAAACCCTTAATTTCTCTTAATTCTTACTTGCTGTTACACATTCCATAAATCATTTTATTTCTTCCCTTCGGTTTGTCTATCACACACACACACGTTGCTTTGTATGGCCAGGCATTACACTTAGTCAAATTCCCCTTTGCGCAGACCATTAATTTCTTTCAATAGAAAATTTTGTGACTTTTATTTTGGGTTGATTTTTTTTAATTGTTGGAGCAGTAGAGTGTGTTAGAATTAAGGATGTTGAGGAGTATAATCTTGGGTGTTTGTGAGTCGGTTTTGAAATATTGTTTGAGACTTTTTGGTGTAAAATGATGGGTGTTTTGGAACTAGTAGTATTGAACTTTTGTGCAAGTTTTGAAATTGTTGAATGATTAAAGTATTGATGTGTGCACTGAAATTGTTTTATTCGAAGGTTGGAAGTGAAGTTTGGGTTGGATTATGTTTCAATTATTGGAGTTGCTGTGGTTGGTGTTAATAGAAAGTGGTGGCTGTTTTGGGTTTTAAAGGCGAATGATTTGAAGAGAGAGTGGTTCGGGTTTAATTGTTAGATAGTTATGGAGCTGTGAAGGGACTGTTTTGATTTATTACTCAATAAATAGCAGTCTACTAGATTGGTTATTAAATGTTGGATATATGTTCTTTTTGTTTAGGTGGTGTTACCATTAGAGTTCCGGCTCAAGGTGTTGATAATACGAAGAAGTCAGGTAAGCGGGGTTCATATACTAGTTTTGCATAAAAGAAATAAATGAGGTTGACTTTAAAAATAAGCATGTTTATTTTTGAAAAAGACTCTGAAAACGATCTCAGATGTTTATTTTGCATATGTATGAATTCAATAGAAGAGAAAGTATTTTCTGTCATGACTGGTGTAGACATGAGCTAGTTTTGTGCATTTTGTTTCTGGACTATACAAAAGAGCGAATATGAAAGTCTAATGGTTTTTGCTATGGATAAAATTTTGGTGTCTGTTTATTTTGAACATGTGAAATGATCTGAAGTTATTCAATCTTTTATTTCTGATATGATGTGTTGTCTGAAAACCTTGGCATGAAGTTCTGATTCTGTATATGATTGTAATCGGATTTTCGATGAAATCCGTTCTGTTTCTGTTAAGGCCCAGCCACGGGTATAATGGTGGTTTATAACCCTACCACGGGGGTGAAACATGGAATATGGCCCAGCCACGGGTATAATAGTGGTTTATAACCCTACCACGGGGGTGAAACATGGAATATGGCCCAGCCACGGATATAATTGTGGTTTATAACCCTACCACGGGGGTGAAACATGGAATATGGCCCAGCCACGGATATAATTGTGGTTTATAACCCTACCACGGGGGTGAAACATGGAATATGGCCCAGCCACGGGTATAATGGTGGTTTATAACCCTACCACGGGGGTTAAACATGGTATTGTCCCGATGTGATACTAAACGATGATATGATTATAATGTTTCAGTTTAGAAATGCCAACGGTTTTTCTTTTTGGAATAAGTTTATTTTCTGGAAACTTCGCTCTAATACTTTTGTACAAAGTTTCTGCATTCTGAAAGTAAATGTTTTGTTCTGCTTATCAAATGTTATAAATGCTCATGTTTACATGCTAGTATATGTTCTATGCTTGCTGAGTTGTTGATAAATCACCCCTTTAATCTTTATAATAATTCAGATGATATTGACGGTTCAGCTGAGGATCGGTATTAGAGTTTGTGGAGAAGATTAGCAGTGAATGGTTGTTGAGTATCTCATGGTATTAGTGTTGATGTTGGAAGTTGTTTATGTTTCTTAAGTTTGCTTCAAAGGATTTAGACCATTTATGGAGACTTATGTTAATGATGCATTATTTCTAGTCTGTTATGTGAGACATGGAGAAGAGTTGAATTTATTTGAATTGTTGGATTGAAAATTGGATAGATGAGTTTATATGGTTTATTTAATTGAAGTATTTACGTTTGATTTGAGGTTTGAGAAAATATATATTCTTGAATTTGAAAGTACTCTAGCCTTGTTAGAGTTGATTATCAAGTTATATGAGTTAACTCTCCAGACCCTCGGGGACGGGGCGTTACACTAGCTGCATTGCTTTTTGGGTGTAGGTGACCGTGTGGTGGTAGTGGTGAAACATGTCCACAACAGTTGGCGCCGTCTGTGGGATTTAAAAGTCTCACACTCAGCGTGCTTTTCACATGCCCATCACCACACGGTCTCAGGCAACTAGAGATTAGGTAGAAACTTCCCAAAATATGGAGGAAAGACTTTTGGAAGTGGAAGAGATAATAAAGAGGCTTACCATAGAGGTTGACTCACTGCGAAAGGAGAATGAGGCTCTCAAGTCACGAAATGGGCCGTTGGGAGAGGATGCGACACCCAGTCAGGTTGACAGGGTAGAGATGGAGGCGAACAATGCGGGTGTTTGAAAGCGCCACCAGGAGGACGAGGAAATGAAGAAGCTGCATCACAACGCACGCAACCTGATGGATAAATACAAAGAGATGGCCAAGAAGATAGGAACATCTTCTTTGGTCGACCAATTGCTATCCAGCACAAATCTGCCATTCTCTGCATAAATAATGGCAATGCCTCTATCTCCAAAATTCAAAGTCACGTCGGTAGATCTATACGACGGCTCCAAAGATCCCGTGGAGCATCTTGAAACTTTCAAAACCCATATGACGCTTCACGGATTCTTGGGAGAAATTGCGTGTAGGGCTTTCCCTTTGACTCTAAAGGGGTCGACGAGAGGATGGTTCGGAACACTGCAACCAGGTTCGATAGACAGTTTCGACGAATTGGGATGGCATTTCTTATCCCAATTTATGGCGAGTAGAAGGCGTAGAAGGCCAGCCGCGTATTTACTAACTGTCAAACAAAGAAAGGATGAAAGCCTGAAAGCGTATCTGGCGCGCTTTAACAAGGAAAAGATGATAGCTGATGATCAAGACGAGAAGATTATGTTGGCAGCATTACTGGGGGGGTGTTTGGCTGAGGGGCCCCTTTATGGTTGAACTGGCCAGGAAAACTCATTCCATGCTACGAGAGTTCATGGACAAGGTCGACGATTACGTAAATGTTGAAGATACACTGATCGCACTAACAACCCGTGATGAAGAAAGGAGCAAATGGGAACTGGGAGGAAGTTAGAGGAAGGACAAAGAAGGGGATTAGAAAGCAAGAAGAGTCCAACAGGACCAGAGGCATGATAGCATTTGAGAAGACATAACGGCGATTATGTGCACTACTCTAGCACACATAACCGAGACAAAACAAAAGAAGAAGAAGAAGCCAACAGTAACGGGCGACAAACCGAGAAGTACTGCACTTAACACAAAATAAGGGGCCACAAAACTGAGGACTGCCACAACCTAAAGTGAAAAATAGATGACATGAAAGGCAGTGGGGAATTAGAACGCCTGGTCGACCAGAAGACTACCCCCCCATGATGTACAAACAACCGAAAAATCGAGCACAAAAATGGAGTGAGAGTCCTAGGCGTCGGGAATCACCGAGAAAAGAGAGGAGGCCACAGGAACCTCATGACCAAAGACCGAGAGCAGATGATAACCACAGAATCCCACCTTTGGGCGAAATACATACGATCGCCGGTGGGTATGCAAGAGGTGGCCGACTTCCTCAGGAAGAAAGGCATACACTAGGTGGGCAAGGTATGAAGAAGTTTATAATGTGAAGAGACCCGTCAAGCAGCCCCGATTACAGACATCCCCCACAATATCTTTTGGCGACAAGGATTGCCGAGGGGTTGTATATCCCCATGATGATGCCTTGGTGGTAACAATGTTGGTGGCAAATTTTACCACAAGGAGAATACTAATTGACAATGG
Organism: Juglans cinerea; assembly: GCA_961763995.1. Taxonomy (NCBI): domain Eukaryota; kingdom Viridiplantae; phylum Streptophyta; class Magnoliopsida; order Fagales; family Juglandaceae; genus Juglans; species Juglans cinerea. Next base: position 42,895,662 of record CAUIVZ010000001.1, on the reverse strand, counting down.
AAGTTCGGCAGATATCCTATTCTGGGACGCCTTCAGCAAGATGAGAATCGGCGCGGATCAATTGAAACCAGCACCAACTATGTTAAAAGGGTTCACTGGAGACACGGTATAGCCAATGGGATCCATTGCATTGTTAGTATCTGTAGGCACGGACCCTCATGTCGCCACGACAATGACTAAGGTTTTAGTGGTGACAGTCAGCATACAATGCAATCATTGGGCGACCCATGTTGAATGCCTTAAAGACTATCACCTTGACCTATCATCTGAAAATGAAGTTCCTGACGAAAGCTAGAATATGCGAGGTACGAGGCAAGTAGGTCTTAGTCAGAGAGTGTTACATGCAGGAGCTCAGTCCAGGACAAGGAGAAGTTAGTATTGTGAATACTGAGGAGGGGGCAGTTCTCCCACCAGCACCCCAGGTAATGATGACGGAACTGGAGACTAGAGATGAAAGTACTTTGAAGCAAGGCGAGGCAGATGAACCCCTCAAGTTGGTCACTCTTGAGCAGGGTCACCTTGAAGCCATGTAAAGATCGGGACTAAATTAACAAAGGAAGAAAGACAGCAATTAATAGACTTCCTTTTAGATCATAAAGATGTGTTCGAATGGAGTCATAGGATACACCTGGGATAGGCGAGGAGATCATTGAACACAAGTTGAGTGTAGATCCAAAGGTGCGCCCAGTAAAACAAAAGAAAGGAAACTTCAGTATCGAGAAGTACGAGGCAATCGCGGAGGAAATGGATCGGTTGCTGGCAGTAGGATTCATCAGAGAAGCACAATATTCGGATTGGCTGTCCAACGTAGTATTGGTAAAAAAATCCAACAGGAAGTGGCGACTGTGTGTGGATTTCACTGACCTCAACAAAGCTTGCCCAAAAGACAGTTTTCCGCTACCATAGATAGATTTAATAGTAGACGCAACAACAGGGCATAGGATGTTAAGTTTTATGGATGTCTACTCGGGATACAACCAAATCAGGATGAATGAGGCTGATCAAGAAAAGACTGCTTTCATAAGTGACTGAGGACTATACTGTTATAAAGTGATGCCCTTCGGCTTGAAGAACGCTAGGGCAACCTACTAGAGGTTAGTAAACAAAATGTTTAAAGACCAGATTGGGAGAAACATGGAAGTATACATTGATGATCTGCTGGTAAAAAGTATGGAGTTTGCCTAGCATGTGGAGGACCTTAGGGAGGCTTTCCAGACACTTCGGGGCGGCTGATCAAATGGTCGATTGAATTAAGTGAGTATGACATTAGTTACGTACCAAAATGGCTCCATCTAGTTCAGGAGCAGTACAACGCTTCAAATAATTTTGAATCGAGAAGATACCTCGAGCAGATAATTTCAAAGCTGACCGATTGGCACACGCGGCCTCAACAAAGCAGGAAGAGGCACTGCCATGAGAGGTTGATTTGTGAATGGTAGCTAGATTGGATATAGGAGAGGAGAGTTTGCAGATTGGAGAGAGTATGCCAGGATGGGTTGATGGTATAAGAAAGTATTTAGAGACGGATGATCTTCCCCCTTCTCAGGAGGAGGCAATAAAGTTAAAAAGTAGGGTGACCCGGTTTACTATGGTAGACAGGGTGCTTTACAGGCAGGGTTTTTCAAACCCATTATTGCAGTGTGTAACGAAGGAAGAAGTAGAGTACGTCATGAAGGAAGTACACGAGGAAATTTGCCGGAGTCATTCAGGAGGACGATCACTCGCCGCAAAGATTGTAAGGGCATGATACTATTAGCCAAACGCGCTCAAAGATGTGAAGGAGTTCATGAAAAAACGTACCCAATGCCAGATTCATGCACCAATCAAATGCACCTCCTGAGGAGCTGCAATCCATAACTTCACCATAGTCGTTCGCCCAATGGGGGATAGACCTAGTAGGCCCTATGCCCCCCAACAAAGGAGGAACCAAGTTCATCATTGTAGCCATCAACTACTTTACGAAGTGGGCAGAAGCTGAGACGATGGCTACCATAACAGCCCAAAGTGTGATGAAGTTCCTATGGAAGGCAATACTTTACAGATTCGGGATACCTCAGTGTATCATTTCTGATAATGGAAGGCAGTTCGATTATAAACATTATTGCCAATGGTGCACGGAGCTAGGAATCAAAGTCAAGTATTCTTCCCTAGGCCACCTTCAAGCAAACGGACAAGTGGAAGCAACCAACGAAACCATCATGGGGATATTAAAAAAGAAGATGGGCGACAGAAAGCGAGTGTGGGCCGACGAGCTCCCGAAGACCTTATGAGCTTATAGAACAACACCAAAAACCTCAACGGGAAAAACACTCTTCGCCCTAGTTTATGGAAGTGAGGCAATGATTCCCGTAGGAGTAAGGTTACCAAGCTACAAAAGAGAAAGCTTTGACCTAGAAACAAATGCAGAAAGGTTGGAAGAAAACCTAGATCTGTTGGAGGAAATAAGGACGAATGCAAAGGCCAAAGTTGCAGCTTCCAAAAAGATGGCAGATCAGTACTTCAACAAGAAAGTGAGACTCAGTTCTTTCAAAATCGCCAATTTGGTGCTGAAGGAGACCGGTGTCACCACGAGAGAAGAAGGAAAATTGGGCCCACAATAGGAAGGCCCTTATGTCGTGATTGCAAGCCACAGGGCAGGAACTTACCACCTCAAAGATGCCGTGGGGAGTGAATTACCCCATCCATGGAATGCAGAGCATCTGCGAAAATACTACATCTAAGGGAAAGATATGTAATTTTCTTTCATTTGTTGATTTGCTTATTGATATCATTTTTCAATAAAAAATACCTGCACATTTTTTACCCACCTTTCTTTGGATTTTTAAACATTATGACCAAGACCTAAAAACTAAAGGTGACGTGGTCAAGGAACTCTCTCACTAGCCTAATACTTAAAGGTAAAATGGTCGAGGGATCTCCCATTAACACCTTCTGGCCAAAAAAAGGTGACGTGCTTGAGGGACTCTCCCACTAGCCTGATACTTAAAGGTAAAATGGTCGAGAGATCTCCTGTTAACACCTTCTCGTCAAAAGGTGACGTGGTCGAGGAACTCTCCCACTAGCCTTATACTTGAAGGTAAAACGGTCGAGGGATCTCCCATTAGCACGTTCTTTCCAAATGATGATGTGGTCGAGGAACTCTCCCACTTGCCTAATGCTTATATGTAAAATAGTCAAGGGATCTCCCGTTAACACATTTTCACCAAAGAAAGGTTAAGTGGTTGAGGAACTCTCCCACTAGCCTAATACTAAAAGGTAAAACGGTTGAGGGATCTCCTGTTAACTTCTTCTCGCAAAAAAAAAAAAAAAAAAAGTGACGTGGTTGAGGAACTCTCCCACTAGCCTAATACTTAAAAGTAAAACGGTCGAGGGATCTCCCATTAACCTGTTCTTGCCAAAAAATGGGTGACGTGGTTGAGGAACTCTCCCACTAGCCTAATACTTAAAGGTAAAATGGTCGAAGGATCTCCCATTAACACCTTCTCACCAAAAAAACAGTGACGTGGTCAATGAACTCTCCCACTAGCCTAATACTTAAAGGTAAAACGGTCGAGGAATCTCCCGTTAACCTGTTCTTGCCAAAAAATGGGTGACGTGGTTGAGGAACTCTCCCACTAGCCTAATACTTAAAGGTAAAATGGTCGAAGGATCTCCCATTAACACCTTCTCACCAAAAAAACAGTGACGTGGTCAATGAACTCTCCCACTAGCCTAATACTTAAAGGTAAAATGGTCGAGGAATCTCCCATGAACACCTTCTCGAAAAAAAAAAAAAAGGTGACGTGATCAAGAAAGTCTCTCACTAGCCTAATACTTATAGGTAAAACGGTCAAGGGATCTCCCATTAACACCTTCTCACCAAAAAAAGGTGACGTGGTTGAGAAACTCTCTCACTAGCCTAATACTTAAAGGTAAAACGGTCGACTCTCCCGTTAAACACCTTCTCGCCATAAAGGTGACGTGGTCGAGAGACTCTCCCACTAGCCTAATACTCAAAGGTAAAACGGTTGAGGGATCTCCTGTTAACATCTTCTCGCAAAAAAAAAAAAAAGGTGACGTGGTTGAGGAACTCTCCCACTAGCCTAATACTTAAAAGTAAAACGGTCGAGGGATCTCTCATTAACACCTTATTGCCAAAAGGTGACGTGGTCAAAGAACTCTCCCACTAGCCTAATACTTAAAGGTAAAACGGTCGAGGAATCTCCCGTTAACCTATTCTTGCCAAAAAATGGGTGACGTGGTTGAGGAACTCTCCCACTAGCCTAATACTTAAAGGTAAAATGGTCAAAGGATCTCCCATTAACACCTTCTCACCAAAAAAACAGTGACGTGGTCAATGAACTCTCCCACTAGCCTAATACTTAAAGGTAAAATGGTCGAGGAATCTCCCATGAACACCTTCTCGCAAAAAAAAAAAAAAAAGGTGACGTGATCAAGAAAGTCTCTCACTAGCCTAATACTTAAAGGTAAAACGGTCAAGGGATCTCCCGTTAACACCTTCTCACCAAAAAAAGGTGACGTGGTTGAGAAACTCTCTCACTAGCCTAATACTTAAAGGTAAAACGGTCGACTCTCCCGTTAAACACCTTCTCGCCATAAAGGTGACGTGGTCGAGAGACTCTCCCACTAGCCTAATACTCAAAGGTAAAACGATCGAGGGCTCTCCCGTTAACACCTTCTCACCAAAAGGTGACGTGGTCGAGAGACTCTCCCACTAGCCTAATACTTAAAGGTACAACGGTCAAGGGATCTCCCGTTGACACATTCTTGCCAAAAGGTGACGTGGTCGAGGGAGTCTCCCACTAGCCTAATGGTCACCTAGTATTGGCGTGGTTGGGAAACTCTCCCGCTAAGGCCATTTAAGGATCAGTTATGAAAAGCGTATCTTTAAGCAGATTTCCAAGAAATAGCAAAGGGCGCTTAATATCAAGTAAACAAAATATCATGGGATCCATTAAGTTAAATTTGTTCCCTTGAGGGTTACAAAGCCTTCAAATATCATAACACGCAAAGCGTTAGGAAAAGTTAAAAAGTTCCCTTATAGGGCACAAAGCCTCCAATATATATATATATATATACAAGTCTTAGGATGGGCAAGGGAAAGCATCTAGCATTTCAGCCCGACCAATGGAGTCACAAACATGCAGAGCAACCTCACTGGCACGAATAGATTTCCAGTCCAAAGTGTGCAGGTTTGCCTCTGGTTTGCTAACGAGAAGCTCACGAAGCTGTTTTACGCCAAGTTTGAAACCAACACCCCAGGCTCGGGCCTAAACTTTGGGAACTGTTGCTAGTTGGGGAAGAACCCGATTAAGGTCTTGTTGGAAATCCTCCAGGGCAAGAGTCAACTCAGACAAATTTTTCTCTAAAATAGTGATTCTCTTTTTGGCAGAATCGACAACAACACTAAGTTGAAGATACTAATTATCACTATTTTTGAGATTTTTCTTAACCTCAGTCAAAATCTTTTTAGCCTCAACTTTCACGCCTTCCCCCGCATCCAACTTTATGACTAGCTCTCGCCGCTCATTTTCTAGGGAAACCAGGCGAGAGGCCTAGTCAAACTTTGTCACCTTCACCTCTTCAAGTTTTGCCTTTGCCCGGTCCTGGCTAGAAACCGAGTCATCTCACTCTTTCAAAGCAAGCTCCACCCGTGTGACCAGTTCATCTCTCTCTTTGTTGAGGACCTCTACTTGGCCAGCCAAGTCATCCCTCTCTCGCACGACCACTTTTGCTTGGCGAAGGCGAGCGGCCAAATCATCCCGTTCATGCACAGCCATCTCTGCCTGGCGAAGACGAGCAGCAAAGTCATCTCGCTCCTGCTCAACGGTTTTCGCCTAGTTTAGGCGGGTAGCAAGATCATCTCTCACCTTCCTAAGTATAGTCATTTCTTGACGGTAGTAATCGGCATCCACAGTAGAACTTGTCAACTTTCCCAGAGGTGACTCAACTTGGGCACGAAGAGCAACTAATTCATCATTAGCCGTGCGAGAATGAGCTTCCAGCTAGGTCAACTCATTTGCCATTTGATCTTTTTCCTCCACTAGACGTAATCTGTCGTCCACCAAGTCGGCAGCAAGGCGATCGACCCCCTAAAAATAATAATAATAATAATAATAATAAATATATCCTTTCAGAAATGATATGAAAAATATACAAAAAGGAAAAGTGGATACAAAAAGATTACCGACGCAAACAATTCCTGAGATGTTGAACGACGGCTTTGAAGGCCCCTTCACAGTGAGCGTGTGAGGACGACGAGGAGCCCGACAAATAAGGGCTAGAAGATCTTCTCGAGTTGAGGGCCCGAAAAGGGGTATTAGCAAAAGTCCCCGAAGGGAAGCCCCATCGGCCTAACCAGGTGGAATGATAAAAGGGATGCTAATAGGTGCCTCAGCATGAGGACCCGAACACATTTCAACTTCGTCCCGATGAGATAATCCATGGTTAACTGGAAGGTCTTCCTTAAGAACAATCAGGGATGGCTCACCTTTCCCCTGAGGAGAAACAATAAAGGGAGGAGAAGGGATTGAAACCTTGCTCCCGCTAGCAAGAGAAAGGACTGGGAAAACAAAAGGCAAGTCGAGAGTAACTCCACTAGATACCGTTGAAGCAAGAGGCGAGCTAGAGCCTGCTGCTGCCACCTCAACATATTTCTCCTTGGCATGTCCCTCCTCGAAATTTTCCACCCGTGAAGGTTCCTCGGGAACATCAAGGGACCAAGCAATAGCAGGCAGGGAAAAGGCAATGTAGGCAGAGGAACCTCGAAGGATGGGAAGTCCACTTGAGTAGATGGAGGCACCAGCAAGTTAGGATTCAAAAGGATGACGTCATCCTCCCCAAAGGGCAGTCATTGCCTTTCTTTGGCAAATCATCCGCCGATGTGTTGGAAGGCTGAGTAGTAGTCGCAGTAGCAGCTTCCGTCGCAATTATGGCCTCAAGGTCCTCTTCGACTAGAGACGTCACGTCGTCCAAGGAAAGAGTTGATGGTGCTATAAAAGTAGTCAGTTTACTCAATTTCTCTCGAGGAGCCGCCAACTTCGTGCTCCCACTCGCCTGAGATTTCTTTTCACTCTGTTTCGCCCGAGAAGGAGCCAATTTAATACCTCCACTCGCTTGGGGTTCGCTTCGCTCAGTTGCTCCTGAAGAGGACTCATTTGAACAAGGTGAGACCCGAGCCCTCTTGAGTTTTCTCTTCTTTGGTCCATCTGCACCAGGGCAATTTCCCTTTTTTAAATCACCCGCCGACGGGGGGTAGCCAAAAACTCACGTCCTGATATATGGGCCCGACTGGGAACCATCAAGAACTTCTCAATGCTGCTGGGGGTCAAAAACACATCCGAGAAACACAATTGGGAATGAACTTGGGCCCAAGAATCTACTAACTTCACACGGGCCTCACGTGAGGAAATAATAACCTTGAAATCATCCCCATCGGGAACAAGAGACCAGCATGCCTTAACAGGAAATTCCCGACTAGGAACCTCATCGGCGGGAAATTCCCAACCCGAGCCAGTGAGCCAGAAGAACTTTTTGGTCCAATATTTTACATGTGAATACTAGAACTCTAATTCAACCAGCGCCCTACGAGATCTAAAACTACAAAGATTCCCCTCCAAACCCCTAAACCCATGGAGGGACAAAAATTCATGGGCGGTTAAGTCTGGGTTACTCATCGCCCAAGGGTTCTAGTACCTTTCGCCACAAGGCACAATAAGCCATCAGAATTATCCAGGCATTAGGCACCAACAGAGAATGGGTGAGCCCTAGGACATCTAGCACGTCGTGGACTGGTCGCACAAAGGGCAATTGAAGCCCCATAGTAAACATGGAAAAGTAAAGGGCAATAGAAACTGTCATACCTTTTGCATCAATAGCTCTTGGGTCTGGAGTGGGTACCTTCAAACCAATAGAATCGGGAATGTTGAAATTGTTTCAAGCGTTCTCCAGTTCGCGATAAAAAATAGTTGAGGACCATCAAGAACCCACGAATATAGACATTGGAGGAGCAACAACGATTCGAGTAGGGGAATCGCAGGGTGGTGAAGGGCCACGAGCAGAAATCACAGCCTTGCCTTTAGAAGAGGAAGAAGCCATGGAGTAATGAAAGAAATCACAAAGAGAAAAAGAGGGCACATAAATGAGAGTAAGAACTCATAAATGAGGGCAAGAACCCATAAAGGAGAACCAAAACACGAAAGAGATAAAAGTTCGAAAGGGGAGGGAAAACAAGAGCCCGAGGGGCATTAAATAGGAGTGATGTGAGGTGACGATTGACATGCCCGAGGAATGGATTGGAAACAATCCCCTGACACGTCTCGAAAAATGAAACGGCGCTTAGATTCAAGTCCCATCACACCGTGTGTAATGAGACTTCACCAGATAACTGGAGAGGACATCTCAAACGGTTAGCCCCCCACATGGCCTGGGCCTTTGATCTAGTCTAGAGCATGTTCCATTGCCAAAAAGCCCATTATTATTAGGGGAACCCAACCCACTACAAATATAGTCTGGGTAAACCACCCAACGGCGATAAATGATAAGAACGATTATTATTTGAAGTCTAAAAATGGGATAAACCCCCATCACCATATTTGAATTCGAATAATGGATAACTATCATCAATATAGTATGCTTCTCTTTTGTTATCGGGAGTTACTTTCAGTTTTCACCATAAATATATCATTAATATAGAAAGTAACTGTATCAGGATCAAACAATCTCACCCCCACACCCCCCCCCCCCCCCCCCCCCAAAAAAAAAATGAGGATCCTAATATCACAATAAAGATCCTAATTTGAACTCTAATTTACACTTCATCATTTACGTATTGAATTCACTTATTAAGAAGATTCTAACTCACACGTGAAAGGTAATATTAAGATATAATACAAATAAAAAAATCTATATTTTCTCATCAGTTTAAATTTTAGAGATAAATAATGATTGCACAATGTTGTAAGTACCTAACAAGGTCGACAGTGAGAATTCCTTTAGAACAACATTATATTTTCTATTTTGGAATTCTAACCTTAGGGACTTCAAGGTAGATATGTCAACTATATTTTTGGAATTCTAGCAAAGATTTCCTCAGTCCACAAATTGTAATATAGTAGTTTAAAATATGTGAGAGGAAAGGTTTATCTAATTTTAATTGTTACTCAATTTTGCGAACACGATTTGCTCAAGTACTTCCCCATGAAACCTGTTTCACTATCTGTGAAATGGTATTTCAAAGAAATCATTTTAATTTCTTCAACCCAATTTACAAAGTTTATTTTTGTCAATGTCCTAATTCTAACAAAAAAGGAGGAAAAATACATGAATATTTGTCTTCCAACTAATCACGGTTTATACTTTACAAACCATATTATTAAAACTAATATAATGTGGCCTCAAACTTTCAGAAACACTGTTTTTAATAGCTGAGCTATAGCCCTTGTCATAAGTCCAAGACCAAAGCATAACACCTCCATATTTTGAAGAATTCTTAATAGAAGGTAAAACTTCATTAGTAAGAACATTGGGAGGGATGTAGCCACTTACAGCTACCTCTAGAGCAGCAGGCAACCCCAGAAATATCTACCCAGCTTGAATTGTGTTCCATTGATTCCAAGAATTCGTAAGGTTGTCTTCATTGCCAGAGTATTGATAGGGAGGGTTGTTGTAGAAATGCACCCAGACATAGTCAATAAGGCAAGTGTCTAGTGCTCCTTTTAGCTAAGCGTCTGGGAAAGAAGACTCTGGTGCTGCTGTTAGGTAGATCTTTTTCTATTGGCTAAATGCAGACAGTGCCCTTGCGAGCTCGTCCCAGTGCTGGTTTGTGCATCCCTTAATATAAAAGTCAATTCCATCTACAACTGCATCACCCAATAGACGGGCTAGATTGGCTCACAAGAAAGTTGTTCCACAAGTAGTTTGCAACACTACAGCCCGGTATCAGATCAGAACATCATTTTATTTTATTTCACTTGGTGAGAGGGACCAGCAAAACAAGCTCATTCCCTTCAAACATCTACGCTTGAAAACAGATTTTAAAATACAAAAAAAGTTCTACTACTTTCTTACAGATTTTAAAGAATAAAGTATTGTGGGATCCATATCAATAGGCGTTTGTTGTTTGACATTTTAATAGCAGCAAGGGATCCCAGAAGAAGTGACGTTTTAATACACTCACTTGCAATTAGTATGACTGAAAAATAATAGAACCTCAGACTTTTCAAGTTTAAACACTAAAGAATCTCTGTGAAATATAGCGAGAAGAAGCAATGCTTGCCTGGCATCATCAGCAGAGGAGATGAAATAGCTTCCAGCAGCGCCTCCAATGGAGAGCATCACCTTGATGCCCCGGTTTTGGCAAGCTCTTATGTCGGCGCTGAAGCCGGTGCACCCATTTGTGGTTGTGTTACAATGGCCGGCAAGGTTCATCTGTGGTATCTGGCCGCTGCCAAATGTTACCAGGATAGCTATGTTCACTATACCATAATTTCCTGTGGCGCAAGTGTAACGCCCCAAAGCCGGATGGTCTGGAGACTTACTACCTATCTCTAAAGAACTTATAATCCAACACAACTAAAATGAAACTCAAATCTTTAATAACAAAACTCAATATCAAGAGTTCTAAATAACCACCTTGACAACTCCACAAAGTCATTACTGCAGCTAAAATAAACTAAGGAGTCCGTAATCTCTCGGTAATCATAACAACTCAACCAATAATTTCATACCTCTTTCTGAAACCCAAGATATTAATAAAGCTCAAAAACATTAAAATTAAGAACATCAGAAGTCTTTCTTCCAACAACATCTCCTCAGTTTAAACACATTCAGAAATCTACTCCAGGTCCTCATTTGGACTCTCCACATCATCTGAAAAATATTATGAAGATAGGGGGTGAGTTATCAACAACTCAGTAAGCAGAAATCATATGCTAGCGTGCAAACATGAGCATTTACAAAATAGAACATGCAGAACAAAATATTTTCCAGAGTTAACATGCAGAACAGAACATATTTTCAAAAGTAACAGAGCGATGGTTTTAAGACAAGTAAAACCCTTAGTGCTTTGGCATAACATAAACTGAGTATCATCATCAGATCAAAACAGAGCATCAAACAGAGCAAAGACCATGTTTCACCCCCGTGGTAGGGTTGTGCTAACCCCGGTGGCCAAACCAGGCAGAGACAGAGGTGAAATCTTTCCTTTATTCTTCTCGGAGCCCCGAGTGTGCACACAGGAAAGACCACAATAAAACCACTTTGTTTCCAAAGTGGGTGCACTCAGAGACAGAGAAGTTGGTACCAACCCAAACAGAGCAGAGCATAACAGAGCAGAGCATAACAGAGCAGAGCAGAGCAGAGCAAAGCAGAGACAGAGTCAGATACGAAAACCAGTACACCATGCCAAAGGTTTTCAGATGTTATATCAAAATAATAAAGAGTACCAAAACAGAATCAGACAGTTTACACACGCTGAACACAAAAGCCAGAACATCTTTCTAAAATAAATGCACAACTTTTCATATTATCAATATCGCTCTTTTTTCCAGATTTCAGAAACCACATGACAGAATTTAGCTCATGTCTACACAATGCATGTCAGAACATATTTTTCTCTTTTTCGTACAGATTTCATGAGTATGCAAATAAACGACCGAGGTTGGTTTTGTTTTTCCCAAGTTCTCATTTCACCACAAAAATATGCAAATTTTTCAGAAAATCAACCTCAGTCTCAAATAATTCGTGTAAGGCCTAGCATAGGAACCCCGCTTACCTGACTCCTGCAGCGCATTATCTATGACTTGAATACAGTCTCTATCCGTCTCATCACCTATTCATAAAAATAACATAAACTAAATATTAAAGTCCAACAACACAAAATTGGTCTTAGCCAACTTAAGACCCAATTTCTAGACCTTAATTCAGCAAGTTTAATCCAACTCAAACAACCAAATAACAATCTGGACAGCCCACACTTCGACCCAAAATATTCTATACCAATCTCAGTATTATCCAATACGAGCATCAAGACCAATGCCAATTCAAATTCCAATAACTCACACTTATTCCAACAGTTCGCAGTCCCAAACAATTACTAACAATTTAACCAACACTAAACAAAGCACACTTCTTCCCATTCACAACTCCATAACAGAAATATAAACTAATACCTCCAAAAATTAAACTGCACTCGACAAAGAAAATTAAATTCCCCTCTAAATATTCTCTCAACCACCAATCCAACCGACCCCCTACTCCTCGGACTCAGTCCGGCACAACCAACAAATTCACAGTAAATATGAATTGGCACAGAAATACATTTAAATCTCAAAAGTTCTTTGGGAAAAATACTTACAATGCTATAATATAATTTTTGAAAGATCACGGAGGTGCTAGAAGCGGCAACGCAGCAACAAAACAGTGCCAAATGCACTGTGGCCGTGGGTCTCAAAAACCCACTTTTGAACGGGTGCAAACGAAGACCCGAGATTGATAGGGTAGGGCTTAGGGATGTCGATGAAACTAATGGTGGTGGTGGTTGGCCGTGGGTGGCGGCGCAATTGGCGGTTGAAGTGCAAAAACACCCAAAACGGAAATGTTGATGGTGGGGCTTCACCGGTGACAGATCGGAGGTGGGGTTGGGTCCATTGGGTTGCTAGAAGGTCGAGGATGATGTGGTGAGAAGATGGTGGCCGGAGGTGGCGCGACGGCGGCGCAGCGGCGCAAGGAGTGCCGCGGCTTCAATGGGCTCGTGGTGGCTAACGGCGGCACAAGGGAGGCTGAGATTGGAGGGGGGAGGTCGCCAGTGGCAGGGGAGGCGAATGGGCTGGGCGGTGACGGCCACCGCCGGCTCACGGTGGCGGGCTGGGGGAGAGGGGCGACGCACGGGATGAGAGGGGGAGGGAGTGCGGCGCGCGGGAGAGGAGAGGAGAAAAAGAAAAGAAAAAAAAGAGGAAAAGAAAAGAAAAAAAAAAAAAAAAAGAGGAAAGAGAAAAATGTAGGGAAAGAAATGAGGTCCAATCCTCATATCTTGGGTTACACAAATGATCCAACAGAAACGATTTTAAAACAGCAAGTAAAATAAAATAATTCAAACGTAGTGATTAAAATAAGAATAAATAATTAAACCCAATAACAAGTTAATTTAATTCGAGAAGAAATTTAAACACATAACAATAATTAACTTAAAGAAAGCACTTCAAAAATAATTTTCGTAAACTAAAAATCATAAAAATAACACAACTAAAAATCCAACAATTTTAAAACAAGAGAATAAATTTTTAAATTAATAACAAATAATCTTTCAATTAAAAAATACACTAAAATACGGGGTGTTACAGCAAGCATCCGCCAAGCTGCCCTCATTTCCATTCTGGCCCCAGTACACACAGATCACGCCTGCCTTCGAGCTGCTGAACAGGGCAATGAACAAAGGAAAATGCTATGGGTCCGGAGGAGTCCTACTGTTTTTTTTAATTAATAATTAAAAAATATTTTTTAAAAATGTTATGAATTTTCCTTTTAAATATTTAAAAATAATAAAAAATACAAAAAAAAATTGTAGAAAGATTCCTCAATAAGCGTAGTGCTGCCATGAACGGCAGAAAAAGGCCAATGGGGTTTGCAATTTTCGAGCCATTAGGGCTGTAATCGTGTAATCGAGCCGAACTGAGCCGGTCTTTGGTTTGCCGAGCTCGGCTCAACTCAAAATACTCGAGCCTCAAGATTTTTATTTATTCTTTGTTCATGCTCAACTTGGTAAGCTAAATTTCCAACTCGAGTTCGAACTCGAACTCGGCTCAAATTGTTTTATTTTTTATATTTTTTGAATAACATTTAATAATTAATAAATTAGATAGATAAAAAATAGAAGATAGAAATTGAATTTGTACAACTAACAAGTACAACCTCTATTGAATTATAAAATTTTAAAATTTTATAAATAATTAATACCTAATTAGTTGATACATATCCATAATAATAATATATTATATACCTACATAAATTATTAATTGTAACGCCCCGATCCCAGAGGTTCGAAGTGTTAGCTCTTAACACCTAAAATCATCTCCAATATCACATAGTACAAACTCCAATTTTTCTCTATGGCACAAAATACTCATTAATTCACATCAATTACTCCAATATAAATATTCTAAGACAATACAAAATCTTAATATAAACATCAACCTCCCAACAAATCACATCATCATAGCACAACAAGCTTACTGAATAAAACTCCCCAATACTCATATAAACCTTCTATGTTTAATCCATCATTCTTAACTCATCCCACCCATGCTTCATATTCTTGATCCTCAGTTGAAATAGTCAAATCATCTGAAAAATATTTGGAGATATGGGGTGAGTTATCAACAACTCAGTAAGCACAGAACATATACTAGTGTGTAAACATGAGCATTTACGGAGTTCATAATGCAGAACAAAATACTTTCTTTCAGAATGCAAAGTTTGAACATGTTATCAAAAATATCAGAGCGAAAGTTCGAAAAATATTCATAATCAAAATCTCTTTGGCATAGTATAAACTGAAACATCACATCTTATCTTATCATATCATAACAGATACACCCCCGTGGTAGGGTTGTGCAAACCCCGGCGGCCAACCGAGCAGAAACATAATGTGAATCTTCCAAAGTACTTTGACATAACATATCTAATTCATCATCATCATCATATCAGAGCATCATATCATAACAGAGACCATGTTTAACCCCGGTAGTAGGGTTGTGCATTTGCGGATAACCAAGCAGATGCATATCAGAACTGAAACAAAATACTACTATTCTTTCTTGTGGCAGGGCCATATCATATCGGAACAGAAGCTATGTAAAACCCCCGTGGTAGGGTCTCTAACTAAACAGAGCAGAACAGAATCAGATGCAGAACCAGATAGTCATGCCAAAGGTTTTTCAGTTGCCACATCTTATTAAAACAAAGTACTAAACAAAATCAAAACACAACAGAATTAGATCACAAAAACATAATTTATAGACAAAATTACATATTCGCTCTCTTTTGCACAGTTCAGAAAACAAAATGTCAAAAATAAGCTCATGTCTACATCAGTCATGACAGAAAATACTTTCTTATTAAACAGAATCTCATGAATAATGCAGAACAAATAACTGAGGTAGTCAAATTACTTTTCATAACCAAATATGCATATTTCTCAAAAATCAACCTCAGCCCATTTTGTTTTTATACAATGTTTAGTATAGGAACCCCGCTTACCAGGACTTCTTAGCTTTTTCAGAATTTTCCTCAAAAATGTCAAACAATAATTAATCACCACCTATAACATAATAACGCAATTTTCATAAATTTCCAATCGAATACATATTTCAATATTTAAGCCTAAAATGCTAAAATGACCGATTTTATTTCTTCAAAAACCTAACTTTACGTAATCCTAAAATATCGTCACATCTTCTAAATTAATCAATATCCACTTAATTGAATTCGTACCGAATAAGAATTTAATCGAGCAAGTATTAAGACAATTACAGAACTCAATAAAAAGTAATATTTAAAATATCTAAAATACCAACAACATTTTATAAATAAATAGAATACATTGGCTACTAAAATTTCCATAAAATAAGTTATGAAAAACTCATCTCTTAAGAAAAATAGGTTTACTTCCTTTAATTAACAATATTATCAAAATATTATCTACACAAATATAATATTTAATGAGACTTAAAACAAAACTCATTTAAACATAAACCCAAAAAAAAAAACCTCTCACCCGAAAACATAAATTTGGGAACTTTCCATATATATATATATATATATATAAATACAGCTTATGAGAAACAAAACTAGTAATGAACATAAACAAAAACATATGAATCATTGAAGTGTAGCGGCGGCAGGGACTTACACCTAGAGAAGTTAGGGGCCGCGTGACAGCGGGGCTGGAATACCGTCGTGGCGCGACTAGAGAGCAGGCGTGCGGCGGTGATGCTGCCTACGCAGGGTGGTGAGAGCGAGAGAGATGCGAGAGAACGGAGGGTGAGTGCACGAGAGGAAAAATAAAAAGAGCAACGTGAGAAGGACTCACCGTGTGGGTAACGATGCGTCGATGAAGCAACGACGAAGTGGCTGGGAGGGGCGGAAGTGTCATCCTTAGGGGCTGAGGCAACCGGTGCGGGCGGTGGCTTAAGGGCAGTGGGTTGGTTGTACCATGACTGCTCTGTTTCAGCTGTCTAAAACAGGGGAGTTTCGTGGCTTGCAACGGAGGATACGGGAGGCGTTGGGTGGCGGCTTCGTGTGGCTGGGCACGGTGGTGGGGTCTAGACAGAGGTTTCGTGGGGTGGATGAACCGGGCAGCAACTTTGTGGAGGTGTTGATTCGTTGTTGGCCGTGCATGGGTGCTGCTCGCAGTTGCTGAAGTTGACTGAATGGTGAACGTTCCCAACATTGGGTCTCTGGTTTAATAATAACGGCGCTGGCCATACGATGATCGGGTAGAGTTCATTTCAAAAATAAAGTTTTTAGAAAGTGGCTTAGTGCTGGGCTCGGGTGTTACATTAATATATATGCATAATATAATAGCAAATATCTATTTCATATATGGTTCCCACATACTAGTATATAAAATTATTAAATCTTATCGACTAATTATTGAACAAATTATAAAAATAGCAATGAAGTATATTCAATATATAGATATAAGTAATTAGGTTACATATTATGTTTAATTATAAAAGTGTTATGCTTATATTATAAGCTAATACATATATATATATATATATAAATCGACGAGAACTCACACAAAAGAGATGGGAAGCAACGAAGTTGGATACGATCTACGCCGGTCACGGCTGGGGTCTCATTCGAATGGGGTGGTGGAGAAGCACAGACTGGCTGGGCTCTATTCTTTTATGTGAAATAGAGGCTGATTTCTCAATTGAGTATGTGTTGTTTGCTGCGTCAATGTCTTGAGGAGTCAACAATGGGAAAAATATATAGATGCAGATCACAGTTTGACATGTTTAAGCCGGAGTGGCTCTCAGAATTTCCGGTGGGATGGGGACTCAATATGGTCAAGAGATTAGTGGGATAAATGTGGAGGAAGTGGTCTTGGCATTTTGAGTCATTGTGGAAGTGCAGTATAAATTAAACACGTTTTCAAACACAAAAAAGTAAAATTTTTGACAAACTCTTAATTCGTAATTAATAATTGATTTAAAAATGTTCATGAAAAAGCTTAAATAAATAAACAGATAAATACCTTAAAATAATGAAAATAATATTAATACGATGGGCTGATTTTGAGAGTCGATCAACAATCATCCATGCTGCATCCTGACCTTCTAGCGCCTTTGGAAACCCTGAAACAAAGTCCATCCCAATCTCATCCCAAGTCCACACTGGTATAGGGAGTGGCTAAAGCATATTTGAGGGTCTCTGATGCTCTGCTTTGACTTGTTGACATGTTAGACATTGTGCTACATAAGTCACTATCTCTTGCTTCATCCCATTCCCCAAAAGTGTTATTTTAAATCCCGATACATCATGGTGCTTCACAGATGAACTGTGTACAGTGAACGATGGGCTTCTCTCAAAATCAAATCTTTGATTACTCTATCATTGGGTACATATAATCTTCCCCTAAATCACAGGGTGACATCATCTGATACTAGATAATTAGGTCTTTTACCTTATGATATTTCTTCTTAATCCTCATCAGGTCTCTTACCTTCTAATATTTCTCTTTTAATCCTCATCAATTTTGTATCACTAGTTTGGGCAACTTTAATTTGATCTATCATTGTTGAACTTAAGGTCAAACTATTATCTTGGATTGAGTGTCCTGGATTACCCAATGCCTGCTCACTCCATGTTTAGTAGTATATGCTTCTAGGGAGTATACAATGTAGCCAGGGTATCAGAGGATGACTTTCGGCTAAGTGCATCTGCTACAACGTTTGCATTATCAAGATGGTAGTTAGTATTGCAATCATAGTCCTTTAGAAGTTCCAACCACCTATGTTGTCTCATATTCATCTCTTTCTGTGTGAAGAAATATTTCAGGCTCTTATGGTCAGTATAAATCTCGCACCTCTTATCATAAAGATAATGTTTCCATATTTTCAAATCAAATACCACTGTTACAAGTTCCAGATCGTAGGTCAGGTAATTCTGCTCATAATCTCTCCATTGTCGAGAAGCGTATGCAATAACTTTCCTATTCTGCATTAAAACACAACCTAAACCCTTGAGTGAAGCATCGTTGTATATAACAAATCCTCCATCACTCGAGGGAACTGTAAGAACTGGTATCGTCACTAGTCTTTTCTTCAATTCTTGGAAGCTCTCCTGACACTCATTTGTCCATAAGAATTTATCATCCTTTCTTGTCAACTTTGTCATCGGAGCAGCAATACTCAAAAACCCTTCTACGAATCTTCTATAGTAACCAGCAAGGCCTAAGAAACTTCATACCTCATTAACATTACTAGGCTTGGCCCATTTTACCACTGCCTCAACCTTCGTCGGGTCCACTGAAATTCCTTTTGCTAACACCACGTATCCTAAAAAGGCGATCTCTTGTAACCAAAATTCGCATTTCTTAAATCTTTCATACAAGTTCTTTTCTCTTAGTGTCTCTAGGGCAATCCTTAAATGCTCCTTATGCTCTCTACTACTCCTAGAAGAAATAAGAATATTGTTGATAAATACTATCATAAACTGATCTAAATAATCCTTAAATACCCTATTCATAATATCCATGAAAGCTGCAGGGGCATTAGTTAAACCAAAGGGCATAATAAGGAATCCATAATGTCCATATCGTGTCCGGAAAGCCGTCTTTTGCACATCTGTCTCCTTAACCTTCAACTGATGGTATCTAGATCACAAATCTATCTTGGCAAAGACTTGTGCTCCCTGAAATTGATCAAATAAGTCATCTATTTGTGGTAGAGGGTATCTGTTCTTGATAGTTACCTTATTTAACTCCCTGTAGTCAATATACAATCACACAGACTCATCCTTCTTCTTCACGAAAAGTATCGGAGTACCCCACGAGGATACACTGGGGCGTATGAAACCTTTTTCTAGTTACTCCTGTAATTGATCCTTGAGCTCCCTTAACTCAATTGGAGCCATTCAGTAAGGTGCTTTAGATATAGGCACTGTTCTTGGAGTGAGATCAATCGCGAACTCCACTTCCCTATCTTGTGGTAACCCTGGAAGATCATCAGGAAACATGTCTCTAAATTCTCTAACTACTTTTATGTCCTCAACCTCTAGTCCATCTACTGGTGGTAAGCCAAACTTGCTAGAAATCCCATGCACCCTTGTCTCAATAATTGGGTGGCCTACATTGCTGAGATTACACGAGGAGGGGAACTTTCCCGTGATGACTGGTAACTAAACTCCTCTCCATCCATGGATTTAAAGACTACTCTCTTATTAAAACAATCTACACAGGCACGATTCTTGGACAACCAGTCCATTCCCAGAATCGCGTCAAATCCATACATGGTTCGACTTCCTGCACTTGAAACACACATTTAGCCCATACGTACACTTTCCCATATGCCTTTTCCCACATGTTGGGCACGTGGGGTAAGTTTGTCCTGCTGGTGGTTGCCCTTGATGGTTCTCGCTGTGAGATCTTTTGTCCTTATGCGACAGTGATTGGAGTTGTTGCTGCTATTGCTGGTGCTTCCTTGGTTGTTGTAGTCAATGTACTCTTGGAGGTCTTCTTCAGCAATGGTAGCTCGGGTGACTCCATGAAATTTCGAATCCTGAGAGCACATACACGTTCTTGAATCCTATGATCCAGTCTGCACTCGAACTTTTCAGCTTTCTTTTCCTTATCGGAATTTAAGTAACTGGCGAAACATGATAGCTCCATGAATCTCGTAGCATACTATGCTACCATCATCGTTCCTTGAGTGAGGTCCATAAATTGGCGAGCTCTCGATTCCCAAAGGGTCTTTTAGAAAAAGTGATCTAGAAAGGTTCTCTTGAAATGTTCCCAAGAAATGGGGAGTGTTTTCCCTAACTCCAATTGAATCAATGCCCGTGTCGACTTCCACCACTGGTTTGCCATGTCAGTCAAGTGGTAAGTGACATATTTCACATTTTGATCATCCATGCAGTAGAGTGCTTTGAAAATCTACTCCATATGTTCAATCCAGCTTTCAGTGTCCATGGAATTCAATCTGCCGTCAAAAGTTGGGGTTGCTGGCTGGAAAATTGTTCCAAGGTACAACCGACATGTGGAGCTCTAGGCGCCGTAAATTGGCCACTAGCTATTGATTGGAAGAATTGGGTCGCAGCCACGGTCTGGGTTATCATTCTAGCTAGTTCTAGAAGATCCCTCTCGATTTGGGTGATTTCTAGTGTCGAGGGCCATGATCTACGTCAAGATGTCATAGTAACAATTAACTAGTATTTGATAAGAACGTAAAATAATGGCAATAAAAACAACTTCATTGATTGTTCTAACTAGTAAGAGAAATCTCAATTACTCTCAAGTAGGCCAGGAGCATCCTAGGTAACCTAACTTTAAAATTAATAACATGAAATTAGCATTTATTTCATTAAAAGAATTATAGATTTTATTGTTTGTATTATATCTTAATACTACCTCTCACGTGTGAGTCAAACTCTTTTTTTAATAAGTGGATCCAATACGTGAAGTATTTAATTAATAAGATGAAGTGTAGAGTGAAAGTTCAAATCAGTATATCATATTTGCAGTGGCGGAACTATGAAGGGGTAGGGGGCCATGGCCCCCCCAAAAGTCTGAAAAAACAATAATACATATTAATTTTTTTATGATTTAATAGGATGATATTAATCTAATCTTGTGTTGGCCCCCTCTCTAAAAATTATCTTGGCCCCTCTACAAAATTATTTTGATCTTATAGATTAATTACTTATTTGTATGAGTGTCTTTATGTTATTTCAATGATATATTGTTTTTGACATATCATATACTATTTTAATATATATTTTTTTTAAAAGGAGGATGGAACCTCCATAAACTTTATTAAACCTCACTTATAGCGGAGGAAAACCCTATAACAAATAAAACCTCCCTTTACATACCAAACTTGAATTCCTAACAACGAACCATGATCGACACCTTACATATGCCGTACCCCCTTTGTCTAACCTGTACAAACCTCTTACCTCACATGGCAACTCAGCAACATCTAAAATCAAAGAATCCTCCCCTAACGCATCAGCTCTAGCCAATTCATCAGCCACTTTATTCCCTTCTCTAAAAAGATGATTGATAGAGAAATCAAAACCCTCCAACAAGCTCAATACTTGGTCCCAAAAATCCCATAAATACCACATTGTAGAAACTTTATTCACCAACCAAGAAACCACAATCAAAGAATCACATTCTATTTCAATGAAAAAAAATATCCCAACTGACGGCAGAATTTTATTCCCTCTACAACTGCCCGAAGCTCGACTTCATTATTAGTGCAAGAACCAAAGAATTTTGAGAAATCAAACACTAACCTTCCTTCATGATTCCGAAGAATTCCCCCTCCCCTAGCAGGTCCTGGATTTCCAAAAGAGCTGCCATCTAAATTTAATTTCAGCCACCCAAGAGGAGGCCTCAACTAGCGAACAACAAATAATTTGGAAGGTCTCGGTTCCACAGCTAGAATGTCCAAGTTATGCAGCAATTTTAAATCATAATCATTCAATTTTTTAACCTTGGAGATTTCGGCTACAAGCAGCTTAATCCAGTACTTAATTGAGCTCCAGACCTACTGAACAGATTCTAGCTTTCCCTCCATGCATGCTGCGAATCTCCTTTGCCAGACTCTCCATATAACCACAACAGGTATCAAACCCAACAAAATGCCCATTTGAGACTGTCTAGTAGCTCTAGCAAACCACATATGTACTCTATCAATCCAAGCTTGTTGTGCTAAGAAAGGAACACCCACCTCGCCCGAGACTCTTTTCCAAATCTCCAATGCAAAATCACCATTACGAAACACATGTTGCAAATTCTCCTCATGACCCTCCACACAACAGTTACACCGAGAAACTATAGGAATTCTCAGTCGACGCACTTGCTCATCCACACTTAAACAGCCAAACATAGCTTTCCATATACAAATAGACATTTTTTTCGGCAAATTTTTAAACCATACCGACTTTGTCGTAATCCTTAGAACTTCCCATACCGACTTTGTCGTAAACACCCCATTTTTTTCAGGTAGCCATATCAACACGTCTTTCTCATTTTTTAAAGATCCCACTTGCGACATCACATCACTTGCTCTTTGTCCCCCCAACAGCATCACAAGACGAGCCACATCCCACCGATCATTCACAACCAACTCCTTAATTTTAATGCTTGGTTCAGCCACCTCAACATCCTCTTCACACAGCAGCCTTGCTCCATAAAATTATCAAACCATAAAGATATTGCTCCCTCACGCACCTTCCATTTAGAATTTTGTAAGAGTAATGGAAATCCCTCCACTACCCGTTTCCAGAATACCGACCCTTTGACATCATCAAGGCACAAGGATACATGCCTCAATTTCACATATTTAGCTTTAAAATTTTGACCAAAGCGATTCTTGAGTTAACAAGTTCAACCCAAATTTCAAGAACAAAGATCTTTGTACCTCTTCCAACTTTTTCACCCAATTCTGCCTTCCTCCAGTGGGAAGCACATTTTCTCCCAAGCTTTCCAATGTCTCTTTTTTCTACTGCCTTGCTCCCCCCAGAAAAACTAAGCAAACATCCCATTTAGCTTTCGAATAATAGCTTTAGGAACTTGCAATACCGAAAGTAAGTGAATGGGTAAACTAGAAAGAAGATGAAGCAACAAAACCAATCTTCCCCCTGGCGACAATAATCTACTCTTCCACCCCGACAATTTATTTTCTACTCTCTCCAACAAAGGCATAAAATGTCTAATTTGTAGCCGACCATCCACTATCGGAGCACCCAAATATGTGAAGGGGAAATGGCCTTCAGAAAAACCAGTATCAGCCAAAAATTCTTGAATTCTCCTAACAAACAGATGCTTAGAGAAAAATATTGCAGATTTATCATAATTCACTCTCTGTCCTGACCAGCCTTCATAGTCTTTTAGAACACCCATCAAACCCCTAACCGACTTATTTAACACCACCACATCAAAAACACCACCACATCATTATCATACAATAAATGATTAATTCTTTGAGCAAAAATTGGGTGAGAAAAAGGCTGAATACCCGTCTCTGACATTCTCTTATTTAACAATCTTGAGAACACCTCTTCCGTGATGATAAATAAATATGGAGACAGCGGGTCACCATTCCTTAAATCATAATAGAAAACCAAGGTGTAGAAACACAATTATCAATCAACTTTTGAAAGCAATCTGGAATACAAATAATGCGTAAAACATGGTCTAGAAACCTTGAATCTACTCTATCATACGCCTTACTCATGTCTAATTTCAGCATAATGTTCCCCCTAGTCTTCCAGTGCAATAATTTTGTCATCTCTTAAGTAAGGGAAATGTTCTCAAATATATTACGACCCTTCACAAACACCCTCTGTTCGGGAGAAATAATACTTCCAAGTAACACAGAGAGTCGATTAACCAGCAGCCTAGAAAACACCTTATACACGACGTTACAAAGGCTTATAGGCCTGAACTTATCAAAGCTATGTGGATTCATTACCTTGGTATAAGAACAATAAAGGAGGTTATATAAAATCTAGGAAGCTCAATACCTTGCAAGAACTTCTTCACAGCAAGCATAATATCATCTTTTACTAAGCTCCAGCAAGCCAAATAAAAGGAAGACCCAAAGCCATCAGGCCCTGGGCTGTTATCTGCAGCAATGTAAGAAATTATTTGTTCAGCATTAATCCCCTCCTTTCACTTTCATTTAAATGCTGAGGAAACAAACAATTCAGATTTGGCAATTCCCCCACACCTTCTTGCGATAGAAAGTCCTCAAAATAGCAAACAACTTCCTAGAAATTATTTTTTCAGCATTAATCCCCTCCTTTCACTTTCATTTAAATGCTGAGGAAATAAACAATTCAGATTTGGCAATTCCCCCACACCTTCTTGCGATAGAAAGTCCTCAAAATAGCAAACAGCTTCCTCATGAACCCTTTTTGGTGAATCTAGGATCAGCCCATTCGAAAGCCGCATTTCCTTAGCACAAGCACTTCTCCTTTGCGCAATAATAGCATGGAAGAACTTTATGTTTTGGTCCCCTTCTAACGCCCACTTCTTGTTTACTTGTTGGGCCAATCTGACTTAATCTCGCCTTACCCAAATATCAAGTTCTGCCTTTGTTACCAAATATTTCTCTTCCACTTCCTCAGAGAAGTTAGATTGAAGCACCCCCTTGAGTATCTCTAATCTTTCCTCCAACTCCCGAATAACCCCATCAACTCTTCCAAAAACATGTTTATTCCATTCACGCAGTCTATGTTTTAGCCTCTTCAATTTTCCAGCCAAAACATAAAGGCCACTACTACCCAAACACGGTTCCTTCCAAGAGCTTTCTACCACCTTCACAAATCTGAATGCAAAATCTACATATTTTGAAAGCGAAAGGGAGCTGGTCCATACCTCAAAAACTCCGAAGATAATTTTAAAACAGTGGGCGAATGATCAGAAGTTTTCCGACATAAGAGTTGCGCCAAAGCATCTCCAAACTTTGCCATAAACACATTGTTCACAAGCACACGGTCAAGTTTGGCCCAACTTCTAGCCAATCCAAGTTGGCCATTACACCATGACATTTGTTTGCCTTAAAAACTAAAATCAAACAATCCACAACTGTTAATACACCCATTAAGTTTCTCCATTGCAGCAATAGGCCACGACCTTCCCCCAATGCGCTCATCATCCGATCGAATGATGTTAAAATCAACCAACACCACCCAAGGAACTCCCACACTCGAGATACCACTCAAATGATCCAATAACTCTCTACATTCAAGCTGAGAACACTTTGCATAAACAAATGTCCCTAACAAAACATCACCATTATTTGAAAAAATCCCAGTTACAAACTCATTAGAAAAATAAACAATATCGATCTCCACATCCTCTTTCCAACAAACCCAAACTTTACCACCAGATTCCAAGTTAGAGTTGAAATTTGGGAAACCAATAGAACACGACCAAATTTGTAAAATTTCCACATTTTGAAACGGCTTTGAGTCTACCAAACTAGAAATATCATATTTTCGAACCAACTTCCTTAATCTTCTTTTAAAGGTACCCAACCCTCTAATATTCCACACTAGAATATTATCGATCATAAATTTAATTTTTGAGGATGGGCCTTTGTCCTTCGAGACTTCCTCACCACTGAATCTTTAACACCACCTATCCCAGACTCCCCTGGTAATCCTCTTGAACCCGGATCAAAACAATAATCTTTCTACATCTCCAAAACATTGTCACCATCATCTTCTGAAAGTACCTCCAATCTGTTAAACTTCACAATTTCAACATCAAAAATATGGGGGCCACCATCAACTACCAAAGCCAAACTGCTATCTTTCCCTCCTTCGTCAACCACACCAACCTGTTCCTCTAACACCTCAAACGAATTTGAACCGCCCTTCTCACCAACATCCCCCTTTCCACCAACATTATGGACCAGATCACGCACCTCCCCTTCCTCAAACTCCTCCCCTAAATTAGACTTTTCTACCCCATCTTGTTCCACCCTGGCCTGATCACTAGTTCCCTCCCCAAAAGGCAAACCACCACTACTATCCACTACATTAATCACCAATACATCGTTAGCCTCCCCCTGAATTTTTTCTACCTCTTTTCGGCCAACTTTCTTCCAAACTTTATCCTCCCCATCCTTCCGAGGTGCCTTTGGCCCCTCATTTCTCACCGTCTTCATCTTACCTCTCTCCCCAATTCTACAAATTGTAGTAGTATGCCTCTGCCTAAAACATTTAGAGCAATAAAAACCCTTTTTTTCATAAACTGCTTCTTGCCATAAATTAATTTTTTGTCCAATCACCAATGGAAAACCCACAACGAGTTCCACTTGAAGATCAACCTCAACACACAATCTAGCACCCGTAGCTCTCATTCGATGCAAAGTTGCGTTATCAGTACCCAAAAATTGACCAAACCAAGAAGCAATAATCTGTAAAGAATCTAACATTTACAAATGGAGCGGCAAACCAGGTAAGAAGAACCACTGTGGAGCAATGGACGGCTCATTCTTGACATCAAAATCAACCAACCAATTGAAAAGACGAAACTGACAACTAGCAACAATCCTCCCCTCCCTCGCACACGCATGGAGGTAGTCTTTCTCATTAGCCAAATGAAGCAACATATGGAAATCACCCATGAAACTAATCATCGGTACCTCCACAAGACCCCAGGACTTAATAATATGATGCCTTAAAACATCAATCAACAGCCTCGCAGAGAGGAATTTCATGACCAATGCAAATTTTAGATCCTCAGCAACACTGATCATTTCCACATCCATAAACACAAAACCTAAATCACCATCAATCAACTCCGTTTTCTCATTGGAAGAAGAAATTTTGCAACCAGTAAGGGCCATTGTAGGGCCTGAAGAAAAGATCGGCCCCTACACCCAGAGGCACCCCGTGCTCAACCTAGCCCTCCCCGCAAGCACCTCCTGCAATCTCAAAACGACCTTTAAGAGAACCCATCCCAGACCTGCTAGCAGTGAAAGGCCGCCAGTGAGAAGAAACAAAGTTGATAGGAGGCCAACCCCTCATGCATGCGAACGAGAGGCGCAACCCAGATTAGGTTTTCCTCTCTCTCTCACACACACACACACTCTCTCTCTCTCTCTCTCTCTCTCCTACTTTTTTAATACATAGGTTGTATTAAACATATTTTATTTTTATTTTAGATCTTAGTCTTAGATTGTTCTATACCGCAGGAAACATTGTATAAAAATAGAACAAAAAATATTTTATTATAGATTTAGCTTTGCTTGACCCCCCCTAAAACAAATTCTTGGTTCCGCCACTGCATATTTGTAACATGCATGTTCAAAATTTGGACAATAAAGTAGATTTACTCATTATTATTATTTTAAAGTATTTATCTGTTTATTTATTTCAGTTGTTTCATAAATATATTTAAATCAATTATTAATTATGAATTAAGAGTCTGTCAAAACTTTTCCTTCTTTGTGTTTTCAAGTGTGTTTAATTCAAACTGCACTTGTCCCATGACTCAAATTGCCAAGACCACTTCCTCCATGCTTATCCCTCTAATCTCATGACCATACCAAGTCCCCCTCCCACCGGGAATTCTTAGAACCACTTCGTCTTAAACACATCAAACCCCGATCTCCATCTATATATTTTTCCCTCTGTCCACTCCTCAACACACTGACACAGTAAACAACACAAACTCAATTGAGAAATCAGCCTCTGTCAAATAGAGCCCAGGCAGTCCATGCTTCTCCACCACCCCTTTCGAAGGAGACCCCAATCGTGACTGGCATAGATTGCCATCCAACTCCGTCGCTTCCCATCTCTTTCGTGGTAAGTTCTCGTCGATCTACACACTTCCTCCACCTAATTCCTTCGTTGTAACCGCCATCAAGACTAAACATACTTTTGTTCTTTTCTTCTCTTGATATTTTGCCACAAAGAAAGGCCTTTCATAGTGTTTTCACCGCTGTTGATCTTCACCAAACCCACCATCGTACATTGTCCCTCGGTGAGTTGACACTCTCTCCTATCTTGACCCTCTCCTTCTTGAGCAAATGGCAAAGATCCCACTTATCACTCAGAGTTTATGTCGCCATTGATCTCCAGCCGCTTGCCACCACTGTTACACTCCGGCATCCTCTCAGTAACACGATGCCGAGATCTCTATTTTCCTTCACCTTTATTCGGTTTAACAATATTTCTCTGCTTCGGTCTAAAAATATTTCTCACGGTAAGCCCGAGCACCTCACTAATTCCCACGATGCCTTTCTTCTCCAGTGTTTGTCTATTTATGTTTTCGTGCATTTGTGTTGGATCTCCTTTACTTTCATTTCATCTTTGTCTAATAAAGCCATGCACCTCTTTGCATATCACCAAACTAACCTTCACACAATATATTTTAACTTCCATAAAAAGTCTCAAGAAGCGGAATCCTCATTATTTGTGTAATCTCATTGTTGCCCTTTTGGTTTTGACGTGTATCACCATTTCTATCTTAGTTCCATTTTTCCATAAAGTCTTGAATGCTTTTTAGTTAATTACAAAACTACCATTTGAGCTTTTGTCATTTATGAACCTTCCCATAAGTCCTACAAGCTTTTTGAATTTTTTTTTAAAGAAGAGCAGGAAGTCACATGTCCAAGAGTGACCTCCTCCCAAATTTATTAATAATGCCCTCACTTATGGCGGAGGAATACCGTGATAACAAGAAAGGGACCATGGGAAAACCCATTAGGAACGCAATCAAGAAAACAAATCTATGACAATCTTATGTCTGGACAAAGAAAAAAAAACCACAAATACCAAAAAAAACTAAACTCTTAGAGATGGAAGGCCTAAGAAATCCAAACGGAGCAAACCACGAAGAGTCTGCGGCAGAGCGCAATTATTAGAAAAAGCCAAGTCGGCTTCTGAGGCACCTTCCTTGGCTAACCAGTCCGCCACCATATTACCTCCATGGAACACATGTTGAAACCGACAATGAAGAGTGCGAGTCAAACCAACAAGTTCTTCCTAAAAATCCTCTAGATACCACACACCACAATGCCCTCTCATCCACAAGAAAGAACCACCATCGAATCCATTTCTAATATCACATTAGAAATATGTAAAGCATTGCAAAATCTCCAACCTTGAAGGACCGCCAAAAGCTCCGCTTTGTTTTTGGAACCAAAACCAATAGGAGAGGCATAAGCCTTGACAAGACATCCTGAATCATTCCGAATAACCCCACCAATGCCACAAGATCTCGAGTTTTCGAGACTACTGCCATCCGTGTTGAATTTGTACCATCTTGACAGCGGCTTAATCCACTTAACCAATTTGCAACAAGGAGTTTTTGGCACAATTGGTTTAATCCACAAGGCCTCTAAAATCTTACCATCCTGGTGAGACAAACGCATAGGATTCTTTGCCGTATGACAAAGGGAACCAAGCCACACACAAATAGACTGAACAACAACTTCATAAGTTTCCCGAATAGCTTCCATTCTAGCAAGGCATCTTCTCCTCCATAAGCGCCAAGTAACAATGATGGGAATGATGCCAACTATAAAACCCACCTGAGAGGAAGAGATAGCACGCCTAAACCAACTTCTAGAATTTTGTTTCCAAGATCTGCCAAGGGGAATACCAAACAGAGTGCCACAAAAAAACCATACTTTATGAGGAAAATTACCCTCAAAGAGCACATGGTTAATATTTTCAATAAGGCCTACATTACAACAATCACATTTGGAAACAAGGGGAATACCAAAACGGCGCAATCACTCATCCACACTCAAGGCCATATGCCAAGCCCTCCAAAACTGAATAGACATTTTTAAAGGAAGACTTTTTTTGCCAAATCCAATCATGCCAGTCAAGAAAAGAACCTCTAATACGAATACAATGCCAAGCAGATTTGGTAGAGAACATACCTGTCTCCATCGGAGTCCAAACTAGAACATCTTTTCTGGAATTAGGCCCAGATAAAGAGACTAAAATCTCATCCACCTTCTCCTGCCCAACCAAATTCTCTAGAAAATCCACATCCCAACTATCCAACAGTCTACACTCTTTAACTTTTGT
This sequence comes from Juglans cinerea, assembly GCA_961763995.1. Lineage (NCBI taxonomy): Eukaryota > Viridiplantae > Streptophyta > Magnoliopsida > Fagales > Juglandaceae > Juglans > Juglans cinerea. Next base: position 42,865,869 of record CAUIVZ010000001.1, on the reverse strand, counting down.
CATATCAGAAAAAAAAAATCTCTCCTTCTCTAATCTTCCATTTAGAATTATTCAACAAACACGGGATACAATTAGCAACCATTCTCCAGAATCTTCTGTGGCCTCTATTAAAGCCCAAGGCTTCGATCCCACATATTTTGCTTTGAAAAAATTAGCCCATAGAGAATTACCTTGTATAAGGTTCCAAGCAAAACGCATATGTAAGGCTTTCTACATGTCATGAAGATGCCGTAACCCAAGACCACCTTCTTCCACAGGTTTGCAAACATGTTTCCAAGCCACCCATTTCTTTTTCTCACGCCCTTCGGATTCTCCCCAAAAGAAGAAGCTCATCAATCTATGAATCTTGTTAATGGTAGCTTGAGGGACCTGTAAAATAGCAAAGAGGTGAATCGCCATGCTAGATATAACATGCCTTAACAAAACTAGTTTACCACCAGTAGAAAGTAGCCTCATTTTCCAACCATTGATTTTTTGCCTAACTTTATTCACCATGCCCTCCAGATGAGATTGCTTAAGAGGCCCAATAATAATCGGCACTCCTAGATATTAAAAGGAAAAGTTGCCTCCATGAACCTCGTACGACGTAAAAGTCTATGCTTGCGTATAGGGGAAATATTATTCGAACAATACAGCGCTGATTTCTGAATATTGATAGCCTGACCCGACCATCTCTCATATTGACTCAGAATATTATGAAGTGCTCAGACTGATCTCTGGTTTCCATTGGAGAAAATCATTATATCATCAGCATACATCAAATGAGACACAATTGGCTTACCTCGGGCTTGATAAAACTGGCCAAATTTATTTTCCATCACACTGGCATGAATCATCTTGGAAAGGACCTCTTACTAAATAATAAACAAGTAAGGTGACAAAGGATCCCCTTGATGAAGACCATGACCTCCCGGAAAGAAACCCTTGACCGTAATATTGATCATAACTGAATACCAAGGGCTTGAAATACAAGAATGCACCAAATCACAAAATTCAGAAGAAAAGCCAAACCTGCGCAAAACTGCAATATAAAAGGCCCAATCCACACAATCATAAGCTTTTGCCATATCCATTTGCAACATAATATTGCCCCCATGAGTACATTTGTTAATAGAATGAACAATTACCTGGGTAAGGCTAATATTCTCAAAGATACTCCTTGAAAGAATAAAGGCTCCTTACTCCGGAGATATCAGGCGAGGCAGGAGACCTGTTAATCTATTCACAATAATCTTGGAGCAAATTTTATAAAAAATAGAGCAAAGACTAATGGGGCAAAATTTATCAAAACCTGTAGGCGAATCCACCTTTGGTATTAAAACAAAAATTAGGCCATAAAGAACCTTAGAATATGCTTGGACATAAAGAATTCCAAAATTGCATTCCACACATCAACTTTTATAGAAGCCCGAACCAAAACCATCAGGACCCGGAGCACTTTGAGGCGAAATGGAAGACAAGGACTCAAAAACTTCCTCTATAGAAGGCGCATGAAGCAGTGAGACATTCTCCTCCTTTGAGATGACTAAATCAATTAGTTGTTCCAGTCTAGGTGGCTCAACCGATTTCTCCCCTTGAAGGAAAGAAGAAAAATACTCCAATGCCCCTTGATGTATGTTTTCCGGCGTCTCATAAACTGCCACATTCGATCGCATTTCCAGCACTCTTTTTCTCCTCTTTTTAGCAAGGCAAGCATGAAAAAACTTAGAATTTTGATCACCATCCACCTGCCAATCGCATCTCTTCCCATCACCGCCAGCTTGTTAGATCCGAGACTACCATATGTAAATCTTTCTCCAAATTTTCCTCCCAATTAACTGGAAGCTGTTGCTCAATCTCCTCAACCTATTTTTCCAGAGCATCAATACGCCCCAATGTATGCCCAAAGACCCTTTTATTCCACTTCTTTAACACCACCTTAGTCTGCTTTAATTCTCTAGTCAAAATCTAAAAAGCCGAACCCGAAAGGCCCAACCTGTCCGAACACAGTCCAAAAAGCTATGATGGTCCACCCACATCTGTTGAAAATGAAAAGGGGTTGGGCCATAGAAGAAAGGATCCTTCTTAAACTCAATAAACATGGGAGCATGATCTGAAATAGAACGAGGCAAATATGAACAATTAGCACTTGGAAACAAAGCAAGGGAGGAACTATCCATGAGAGCACGATCAAGACGTGCCCATGAACGGGCAAGCCCTGATTGCCCATTACACCATGTAAACATACTTCCTATCGTAGCCATTTCCATTAGAACCCCTTGGTAAATCCAATTATTAAAATCCTCCATAGCCATGCTAGGCCGAGGCCTACCTCGCCTCCTTTCCGAATTATTATGGATAATATTAAAACCACCAACAAACACACAAGGATGTGATCCCAAATTTTGAGAACTGAGATCATCCCAAAGGAGTCGTCTCTCCACCATGGTACATTTAGCATAAACCACAGTGAGCAAGAACATCTCAGCTCCTTCACCTACTAGCATAGAAATAAATTGCATTCCCATCCGAGCCACATGCACCACATAAGTACTATTCCAGAAAATCCAGATTTTACCCCCATCATCCTCATTAGAATTGACACTGTCAAAATTCAAACAACGTGCAAATTTGCGAGCTTCCTTTAAATTTTGAAAAGGTTCTAAAAGAGCAACAACTTTCGGTTTCAACTTACCAATCAACTTCTTTACTTTGCTCCTGGAGGTCCTAATCCCTCTAATATTCCATACAAAAATGGAATCAGTCATTAAGCAGGATTTGAAAGTTAGACATGAACCCGAGATGAACTTCGCATTTTAACAAACATCTTTTTCTTATATTTCTTCTTACTTTCATTGGCCTCAGACTCCGTAAGATACTCTTTATCTTGCGAAAAGACCTCTGATTGAAAATCTGGTTCAGGTTCTGAAACAGCATTCTCCAACACAAGCATCTCCGCCCTAGAAACCTCTGCATGCTCCTCTTCCCCAACTGGTTCATTATGCACCACGCACATATCCCTCACCTTAAACAGTCCCCCCCCCCCTCACTGGGAAAAATCATCAGGGTTTCAAGAGTCTGTTGTGCGCACCCAACCATTAAATTTTCCCTAATGCTAGCACCCGTAGCATTCGCAACATGAATTGGAAGAACTTTTTCTATTTTAGTTACCTTACCACCCTCTATTTCAGTAGTAATCATGCAATCTCCGTGAGGAACAATGTCACCCCCTGGCGCAACGTCTTCCTCTGTTAACAACAAAATCGAAACAACTTCTTTCTCAGGGAATACCATATCATCACCCACTAACTCAGACAGATGAGTACTGTCAGACGAAATCATCTCTTCGACCACAACACCCTCTGTTTCCAAGCCATTCACCAATGTTTCTTCTATAGCTGGATCAGATTTATCCTCAATAACAGATACAGTTTGCACCGGTTCTGCCCTAGGTTCTTCAATAGCCTTGATAGCCTCTTCATGACCTTTCTTTCCAACCCGAGACTGCCCATTCGTCTCAGATTTTCCTACTCTACATGTCTGTGAATTATGCCCCTTGTGATACCCCTGTATTTACGTGTATTTTGACTAAGTAAATTATTGCATTTACTAAGATTAGGAGCTTTCTTGTTTTAAATTTTAGATGATTTACGTGATATTATTTTAAGATTTTTAATTGTTTATTCAATATGTTTTCTTGTTATTAATTATTGTTCATTAGTTAAATTGCTCTTTATTTTAAATTAGTTTGTTGTTGGATTTAATTATTTTATTTTCATTTAATCACTACGTTTAAATTATTTTATTTAATTTGTTGTTTTGAAATCCTTTCGTTGGATCATTTGTATAACCCAAGATGTGAGGATTGGACCTCATTTCTTTCCCTAACTTTTTATTTTTCCTTTTTTCTTTTCCTCTTTTTCTTTTCTTTTTTCCCTCATTTTCTTTTCTCCTATCTCTCTCTTCTCTCCCGCGCGCGAGCCCCTCTCTTTCTCCCCGTCTGTGCATCGTCCACCCTATGCCGCCTTGCGCCTCCCGTGTGCATCACCGCCCCTCCCATTTTCTTCACCTTCGGCCGACGACCTCACCTTCCAGTTTCCAGTACCTCTTCTGTTCGCACGCTGCTGGCTACCCCTAGCTACCTAACCCACCCATCCTCAGCTCAGATCCACCACATGCGAAGTCCATCCAACTCCATTTCCATTTTGGACTTTTTGGACTTCAACAGCCCTTTACGCTGCCACCCACGGCCAACCACCACTACCATTAACTTCACCGACATCCCTCAGTCCTTCCCTAGTAATCTCGAGTCTTAGTTTGTCCCTGTTCAAAAGTGGATTTTTGAGATCCACGGCCTAGTGCATTTTGTACTGTTTCGTTGCTATATCGCCACCTCTTGCACCTTCGTGGTCCTTCGAAAAGTATGTTATAGTGTTGTAAGTATTTTCCCAAAAAACTTTTGAGATTTAAATGTATTTTTGTACTAACTCATATTTACTGTGAACTAGTTGGTTGTGCCGGACTGAGTCCGAGGAGTAAGGGGATCTGTTGGATTGGAGGATGGAGTTGTGTGATTGGATTATGTTGGGTTTGTTGGCTATTGAATATTTGTGTTATGTCATATACAATGCATTTGCACGCATGTTCATGTTTGTAAATGAAAACTGGGTTTTCGTGTAATTGCATTCATGTTCATGTCTATATTTGAAATTTGGATTTTTATGTGAGAGAAAGGAAATAGACTGTAGGGATGGTGGTAATAGTCCCGCCTATCATTCCCGCCTATAGTGCACACAGTAAGGATGGTGGTAAGCAGGGATGGTGGTATAGTCTCGCCTGTAATTCCCGCCTATAGTGCTCTAATAGGTACTCATTGGAACTGTAGGGATGGTGGTAGAGTCCCGCCTGTGATTCCCGCCTATGGTGCACGCGGTAAGGATGGTGGTAAGCAGGGATGGTGTATAGTCCCGCCTGTGATTCCCACCTACGGTGCGCGCGGTAGGGATGGTGGTATAGTCCTGCCTGCGATTCCCGCCTACAGTGTCCGATAAATGGTTGGGTTTTGTGTGAATCATTTTCTGGGAAAATGAAGGATTATATTTTTGGGCTAAAATGGGATTTTGGCATGTGTTCAAAAATATTCATTTTCAGGAAAAGTGATATTTTGGATCTAATGCATATTTCATCATATGCATGCATAATTATTGGTTACATTAATGCATTTTTATCTAGTGGGTTGTTTGGATTATTACTTACCTGCGATACCGTTTTATGGTATCGCATATTTTGATGTAGATGAGGACGACGAGCCTTAGGCTTTGGCTCCGCTGGAGGAGTGACCTGGGGTTGCTCTTGTGTATGGAGATTTATTTTCCCACTTATTATGTATTTTGCCCTTTGTACTATATTTTGGGACAACTTTATTACTCTTTAAAACATTTTGTTTGAAGTGAATTTGTATTAAACAATCTGGTACTTAGTTGACTTACTTAAATTATCCACTGCATTTTTGTTTTACACTTTCTACATGTACACACACTTGACACTTATCGTTGGGATGCGTGACCCAAGTTGTCATCATTCCGACGTCATGATTCTTGTGTTTCCGTACGTGGGAGTCGTGGGCGTCACACCGCTGCATCTTGCACGTAGCACAATATGCAGGAAGAGTCTCGTATACGACTTCTTGTTTGCGAGCAGGCAAACCCGAAGCCCTTATCCAAAAATGAGTCAAGGGCCTTTTTGCTGCATCCACTTCCACCATAAACATGCTCCATCCGTTCTTGTTGCACAACGAGTCGGATTATCTCGACGTATGAACATCCCAATAGGCGCCATGAGTATTTTCAAAAAAGCTTCACGGTAGAAGTTTGGAGGAAGACCCGGAAGAGAAAGCCATACCGGCACCATCGATGGCTCTTCATCCTCATTAAATTCTGAAGACCAGCGAAAGGCACGGTAGAAACTTCCATTAATTTCACATACATCCCTCGATAAAGCCTTAGTAAAATCGGCTTCATTAGCCATTCGAACGAAAACGTTCTGAGGATGCCGCATGGAGGAAACCACTGGTATAGCCGAATGGCCCCAACGGCTATAAATGAACGCACACACGGCATCCAGCGAAGGGCATTGCTTCAAAAACTTGAGGACCACAGAGTATCTAAAAGGTTCTGCAGAACGTTCAATCTCATCTTTGGTGAACTGAAAGTAGACCTCACCATCTACCATCTTCGGAGGACGGGGCGGCAACGCCATCTCAAGGATGGGCTACGGAACAGTAGCCACCAAGAAGGCTAACCTAAGCCTCCATCAGCGGCTGCCATGCAGCCTCTTGGGGAGAACCAAAACGTGCAGCTGGAAAACGGAAACCCTATTCACCCGTAGAGAGAAAAAAGGGTAAAATCGGAAAATACCCCATTCTTTTCCAAATATTAATAAAAACAAGTTTATTTTAAAATAATGCCCTCCAACCTTTTCGACTCCACTTTTTAGCTTTTGCAAAAGGTTTCTTGCAATCTTTGGAGTTGGACATTTTTAGCTTTTGTGTGGGCATGGCAAAATATTTTTAAAATGGGTCTCTTTACGTCGGTCTATTTTTACTTACAGATGTAATATGTTGACTTGGTTTTGATTTGGTACTTGTTGCATATAGTTGACACTAATACCTTGTATATAGTTTAAATTATATTAAGTATTCATTTATGATTTGATTATGATTGTAACACTCTGACCCAGTCAAGCTCCATTTTTATATATTTTTGGGCTTATGCGTATGAAAAACCCAATTGAGTGTTCGAGCTTTTTTTGGAATAGGCTATGGGCTTAAAATCTTTATTTTTTAGGTTTATGATTTTATTTTCTTTGGTGTTTATAATTAGGTTAAAAATATTTTTATGAATCGAGAAAATTTTTGGACTAATTGAATTATTTTTAGAAATTGAGTCGTGACCGATGACTCAAGAAAAAGCCCAAGACCCAAGCCTACAGTCGTGTCTTTTAAACCATTAAAACCAACTAAGTTTATGATTGTCTTTTCGCCGCAACGCATGATTGCACTCCCATGCACGTACGCCTGTATTTTCTCCTCAGCTTTAGGGTTTTGTTCTTGTTTTGTTTCAATCACCTATATATTCACACGGCAACTTCACAGTTCATCGCACAGCCCCACAGATTTCTCGTCGTGCACTGCTTCATCTAGTTCGTTTTCCTCGTCCGTTTTCCATGGCATGCATGATATTGCACGTCTCTTTCCTCTCTTTCTCTAGGGTTTTTGTTCATCGCCTATAAATATATATACATACGTACGACCTGCGTGTGATAGTTTAACAAGCCTATAGTTGCCGCAAACCTCCCACCGTAGTCCCCACCCATGCACGTTAGTCGCAACATGCTTTCACTATACCATACCACCACTTTTGACACACTCTGGCTCAGCCTCCGTCAAACCCTCCACCAAGTTGCAGCCGCTGCTACCCTCTTCAACCACCACTACACTGCCGCAACGTGGCATCACTTTCCATGGCATTTTTGCATCAAAAAAAAAACAACGCCCCGTGCGTCCACTCCATACTGAACCACCCTGCCCAAACCGACTACAACCACGTTGCAGCCCAAGTGCACATCTAGGGAAACCACCGGGAGCCATCATGGCACGTCCACAAACACCCATGATTTTGCTCCCCGAAACAAAGCAAGTTTTTGCTCAAGCCGTCCATCAAGCCCCACTCCGTTGGCCTCTCACTGGGTGTTGCACCTCACTATCGCCTTCGCTCTCCATCGTCGATACCTCACGGAAACCACCGCACCCAGCGCCGCACACCTTCCCTCACGATGAGTCTCCGTCGCACACCTCCTTTTTCGGTTTCCTCTTCTTTTTACTGGGTTTTCGGTTTTCCCTAGAAACAAGTAGAAGCTTTGGACTTATTGAAAATATTAACGTGTAGATAGTTTTAAAGTATATGGTCTTGATATCCCTAATAATTACGAAAATGCCATCAAGCATTTTGGTCATTATCTTTTTTCGTAAAGCACCTCAAACCCTTTTTAAGTGTTTTCACATTTGTGCCCTTCCAGTTATAAAACTCTTTGTATGTTTTTAAAAAATGTACTCCTGCTCATTTTTTTTAATTTAGTCTATTTTTTTTTTAATATCGACATATTTGAGAAATTATGATATTTTAGGGCTATGAGAATTCTAGGTTTTTTAGGAAGTAAAATAGGATAGTTTTTTTAGCATTTTAGGTTTAAACATCGAAATATGTGAAGGAAGTTACGTGACAATTTTATAAGTGACGATTGACTTTCGTTCAGTACTGCTGTGGAGAAATTCTGATAAGTTAAGAAGTCCAGATAAGCGGGGTTCCTATACTAGACTTTGCATAAAATAAAATGAGCTAAGGTTGATTCTTGGAAAATATACATGTTTGGTTATGAAAAGAAATTTGAACTACCTCAGTTATTTGTTCTGCATTACTCATGAGATTCTATTTAAGAATAAAGTATTTTCTGTCATGACTGGTGTAGACATGAGTTTATTTTTTACATTTTGTTTCTGAACCTTGCAAAAAAGAGCAAATATGAAATTTTGTGCTTAAAATTATGTTTTGTGATCTGATTTTGTTTTATTCTAAAGATGTTCAGTACTCTGATATGATATGATGTGTTTTCTGAAAACCTCTGGTATAACATTCTGTTTATGTTTATGTTCCGTTCTAACCTTACCACGGGTGTAAAAATGTGGCCTCTGTTCGGGTTGGTACCAACTTTTCTGCTTCTGGTGCACCCACTCTGGAAACAAAGTGATTTTCTGCATGGTCTTTCCTATGTGCACACTCGAGGCTCTGAGAATGAATAAGGGGAAGATTCACATTTTGTTTCTACTCGGTTAGCTACCAGGGTTTGCACAACCCGACCACGGGGGTTAAACATAGTATTTGTTCTGATATGATGAGATAAGATATGATGTTTCAGTTTATGCTATGCCAAAGGAATTTTGATTATGAATATTGTTGAACTTTCGCTCTGATATTTTTTATAACAAATATTCTGATTCTGCATTCTAAAAGAAAATATTTTGTTCTGCATTATGAACTTTGTAAATACTCATGTTTACACACTAGTATATGTCTTCTAATTACTGAGTTGTTGATAACTCATCCCTTATCTCCAATATTTTCAGATGATTTTAGATTTTCAGCTGAGGATCAAGATTATGAAGCATTGAGTAAGATGACTTATGAATAGTGGATTAAGAATAAAAAGTTTTCGATGAGTATTGGTATTTTAGTTAATTATATTGTTGAAATGTGGGTTTAAGTGACATGTAGAGAAGTTGATATTTTTTGGGGTTACTGTATTGAGGATTTGATATATGAATTTGTGTAGTTCATTGAATTTGAAGTGTTTACGTTTAATTTAGAGTTTTTAGAAGTATATTAGCAGTGTTGGAGTTGATTATCAGGTAACATAAGTTAACTCTTCGGACCTTCGGGGACGGGGCGTTACAATGATAATAAATTACAAGGATTTGAATGTTAAGTATAATCAAGTTTATTTAGAGAATGAATTCCCAATGTTTATTTTATTGGATTTTGATAAAATTATTATGCTATATTATTAATTGGAAAATAAATAAATATGTTGTGACGTTTGAATCATATTATTATTTCCTAATTTTAGCATATATCATAATATTTATTGCATTATTCCTATTAAATTATTCTCTATGATATCAATTTAATTAAATAGAATCTCACGAAATTTCTTTTAGGAAATTAGTGACATATGGTATTTTGTATAAGTAATAATCTATAAAGTGAGATTTTGGAATTTGTGATACAAGGTAAGTAATTTGATCACAAATTAGGATCATCACAGTTTAACTTATATAAATTATTATTAGAGACAGGTCTTTGATAGGCATTTTTTATGTACCACTCATGTCCTATGCAAGCATGTCACCAAGCACAACACATGATCATGTCATTCAACATCATATTTAGATTTAGGAATTTACAGTTATTTATATCAATATATATATCATGCATTTCACGTTGTATAAGACACGTAAGCTATCTTAAGTTCAAGTGCAATATAAGATCATATCAATTTAATCAGATGATCATTCAGATGCATGATAACAATGCAGTTTCAAGATGGATGTGCATGCCACAAACTCTAGCATGGTCCACCATAGTATGCCAGAATACTATCAACGACTACCCTTACTGCAGTAGAATGTGGGGCGGCCGGTGCACAACCATATGGTTAAGTGTGTTGGCCAGTCAATTAAGCCAGATCAATCAGTTAAATCAAATCAGTTAGTTAATTCAGATAAATCAGTCATGCATAAAATCAGCATGAACAGTCATGATTTAAACTCTCAGCATGAAAAATCTTATATTTATTACGTTTACGTTGTGATGAATTTTTTACTGAGTATTTGACTTATTTTAGTTTATGTTTTTAACCACCTAGGTAAAGATGATAAACACGAGCAGGCAGACCAGAATTAGAAGGAACAGCTAATTTAATTTCAAACTTCTTAAAATAAAATTATTTTTATGACATAAATTGTATTCAGTTTATTCATTGAATATTTTTTAAAGACGTTTTATTAGACAATTCTTTTGAGAATCAGTAGTGATTGCACAATATTATAATTACGATAGTGAGAATTATACTTTCCGTTTGGAATTCTAACCAAAGTTATAGGGAATGTTTATAACTTTATACGGACTTCAAGGTAGAGATGTGAAATATCTTTTTGGAATTCTAACAAAAGATTTGCTCAGTGCACAAAATTGTAATAGAGCAGTTTAAAATATGCGAGAGGATAGCCTTTTATCCAAAAGTCTAGTTGTATATTAAATTGAGATAAAAGTTGAAAATTAAATAAAATATAGATAGAATATATTTTTTAATATTATTATTTTTTTAGATTTGAAAAAGTTGAATTATTTATTTTATTTTATATAAAAATTTAAAAAAATTGTAATGATTAAATTAGATAAAATGAAATAGAATGTGTTGTGAAAATAAACGAGACTTGAACACGATTTGCTCGAGTACATGTAATTGTTTCACTGTCTGTGAAATGGTATTTCAAAGAAATTATTTTAGTTTCTTCAACCCAATTTACAAAGTGCATTTTTGTCAATACAATTGAAGTCTTCCAACTAATCACGGTTTATACTTTACATACCATATTTCTCTTCATATTCACTTCCGTGCACGTGTCACAATGCCGCTATTTCTGCAATATTGTTATATGATTTAATATCGCTTGCAATTTATGTTCACAGATCATGTAATGTCAAGCCAAACACGGTTTGTTAAATTAAATGGATCAGATTTTCAAATCTTAATACAATCCATTTAAATAATCGATTATGCCGAGTTATCCATTTTGATTAATTTAATAATTGATTATAAATTGATCAACATGACACGACTCATTTTTATTTGTTTCATTTAAATGGGTTGAACTAGCCCGCGCGATCCATTTGACTTGATTAGCACAATTTCACATTAAAGTTAAAATCTATATTTATTAATAACCACAATATCTCCAAAAATATAATAAAACCACAAATTAAAAAAAAATATCAATATGTTTCAGATTTTAACCTACAATAAAATCAATATTACAAGCCTAATAATAACAAATATGAGCATAGGTCTAGAATTACTGTCCCAACAAAAAAAATATAAGCATATTGAAAAATAGCAATATTACAATCCAACAATAATAAAATTATAATTTTGAAAGAAAATTTAAACGAGTTATTGTGTATTGACCTGTTTATTATTCGTGTGTTAACGAGTCAAACATCTTTTTACTCGAACCCATTTATATCAAACCTAAACTAGCTAATTTTGTGTCGTGTTTGTGTTGGGCTCAAGGGTCGTGTCATATATTGTCATCCTTACTAGGGATGAAAATCGAACCGGTCGGTTCAGTTTTGGTCTAAAATCGAAACTAACCGACTAGAAACTTTACACCTCCAAAATCGATCAAATTGGCCATAGAGAAGGGAAAACCAGCTAGACTAGTTTCGATCGGTTTTCAGCCAAGTCAGCGATTTGGAGGTCAGTTGGGGCCCTTTTTAGGATTTTTGTTTACCTTATGTCTAGATTATTTTGGGCATTTTCTTTGTTTTAAAAATCCTAATTTCATGTAGTGGGATTTTAAAGCCCATTTGTAATATTCAAGTTTCATTTTAATTTTAATATCATTTATAATGTTAGGTTAAAAAAAATAAATTAGAAATAGTAAAATAGTAACTAGTAACTAGTAAGTACATATTCATATACTAGATAACTAAAAAAATAAAAACAACTCCACTAAATGTTTAATACACATTATAAATAAAAACAAATTTTACTAAGTAACAATGAAATTAAAAAAACATAAGATAAATAAAATGGCAACGGTTCTTGTCATCTTGATTCTTCACTATTTCTCATTCAGCGTTCAATTTTCAATGGTTGTGATGTTTAATTGTGCGCCCAACTATATATAGAAACATAAATAAGAATAAAACATGAAATATTAGTGAATTTGGATGATTAAAAATACGAAGAATAAATTATAAGAATAAATGAAAGTTGAATTATCAAAATATTACTCGATTCTACCAAGAAGCACTCCACATTATCTATGGACACTAAAAATATCATTTGGTGTTGACGGATGTTTCAACCAATTGTGAGCACAAATAAGAGCTACAACAGTTCTTGAAGCCAACGAACTCCGAAAAGGATTAAGTACAAGACTTCTCATACTAAATGTTGACTCGGATGCTACCGTGGAAATAGGCATGGCCAACAAGTCTCATGCAATCCTCACAAGTATAGGATAGTGATGCTTATTAATTTTCCAACAAATCAGCAAGTCAAAAGATGGGCTGAGTGTCTCACAACCATTTGATGAATAATTGTCTCACACTCGACACCAACTATTCAACACAAGTCTCATCATGAGTTTTCGTCAAATGGAAACTAAGAAGCCCTAACTTGCTACTTGGATCAAGCACAACTACAATCAACATCAACAAGTTCATCCTATCTAATGACTTCCAATACTTATTATATTTCATTCTCATGCTTGTAGCTATACTCATCAAACAATGATTATCACTTTGGCTCTGCCTAATCAGCTCTTTTTGGAGTTTATAAATCTCTAGAAAATTGGTATTGGCATTTACATATAAAGATCCAGAAAATCTCATAGTGGCATTATTTAACATTTTTAAAAATTTACAAGCACCTACACTGTCTCCCACTTCCCAGCTTTAGGAGACCCGATGTGTCCATCACCAAAGTAAGAGGAAATTGTAATCCCCTCTATTCGACCTAAAGCCTTATAAAACTTCTCAGCCGCCTCCAACATCATGTAAGTTGAGTTCCATCGAGTTGGTACATCAAGAGACAACATTTTCTTACAATCAATTTTCTATTTTTTATACATATCTCTTAAACTTATCTAATATTGTAGGGGAGGAGCGCACATATCTAACCATATCTTTAAACATTGTGACGGTTTCATTACACTCATTCAAACCTTCATTCACAATAAGGTTCAAAATATGAGCACAACATCTCAAGTCCTTATACTTTCCCCCAACACATTCCCTGTAAACAAACTACCTAAAATATGGAATTGCAGTATCATTTAAGCTAATATCAACAGTTACAGTAAACATCCTAACATACCTCCCAATAGTATCCCCTTGATGAGTAGGGATTAAATCAAAACTAATGATTTTTTATGCAATTTTCAATCACTATAATTAAGATTTTGTACTAATGTCTATGTATTAATAGTCAATGAAATCCTTATACCACCATCTTGAAACAATTTTTTGAGCTTTCCCTTTTCTAATGCAAACGACTTCATAAGATCTCTTGCAACTGTGATGCGTTGTGACACTTTAATTTGAGATTCAAGAGATTGACACAACTTCCTAAATCCTTGCCTTTCAACAATTCTAAATGCAACTCATATCTAATTGTCATGCCTGCAATTAACAATCTCACATCTCTTCACTATACTTGTGGGTTACAAAATTTCTCATTCTATTACCATCACTATTTCCAACCCCCTCCTCAAGTGTTGTCTCACCCACCAATATTTTTTATACCTGTAACGCCCCGATCCCGGAGGTTCAGAGTGTTAGCTCTTAACACCTAAAATCATATCCAATATTACATAGTACAGACTCCAATTTTATTCTACTGCATAAAATACTCATTAATTCACAACAATTACTTCAGTATAAATATTATAAGACAATACAAAATCTTAATATAAACATCAACCTCCCAACAAATCACATCATCATAGCACAACAAGCTTACTGAATAAAACTCATCAATACTCATATAAACTTTCTATGCTTAATCCATCATTCTTAACTCATCTCACCCATGCTCCATATTCTTGATTCTCAACAGAAATATTCAAATCATTAGAAAAATAATTGGAGATAAGGGGTGAGTTATCAACAACTCAGTAAGCAGAGGACATATACTAGTGTGTAAACATGAGCCTTTACAGAGTTCAGAATGCAGAACAAAATATTTTCTTTCAGAATGCAGAATCAGAATATTTGTTTTCAAAATGAAGCATCAGAACATGTAATCAAAAATATTAGAGCGAAAGTTCAAAAATATTCATAATCAAAATTCTTTTGTTATAGCATAAACTGAAACATCACATATTATCTTATCATATCAGAACAGATACCATGTTTAACCCCCGTGGTAGGGTTGTGCAAACTCTGGTAGCTAACCGAACAGAAACAGAATGTGAATCTTCCCCTTATTCATTCTCGGAGCCCCGAGTGTGCACATAGGAAAGACCACGCAGAAAACCACTTTGTTTTCAAAGTGGGTGCACCAGAAATAGAAAAGTTGGTACCAACCCGAATAGAGGCCACAGTTTTACACCCGTGGTAAGGTCAAAACGGAACAAAAATATAAACAGAATGTTATGCCAGAGGTTTTCAGAAAACACATCAAATTATATCAGAATACTGAACATCTTCAGAACAAAACAAAATCAGATCACAAAACATACTTTTATGCACAATATTTCATATTCGCTCTCTTTTGCAAGGTTCAGAAACAGAATGTCAGAAATAAGCTCATGTCTACACCAGTCATGACAGAAAATAATTTCTTCTTAAACAGAATCTCATGAGTAATGCAAAACAAATAATTGAGGTAGTTCAAATTTATTTTCATAATCAAATATGTATATTTTCCAAAAATAAACCTCAGCTCATTTTATTTTAATACAAAGTCTAGTATAGGAACCCCACTTACCAGGACTTCTTAGTTTTTTGGAAATTTTTCTCAAAAATGTCGAACAATAATTAATCATCACCTATAAAATAATCACGTAATTCCCATAAATTTTCAATTAATCTCATATTTCGATATTTAGCCCTAAGCTTCTAAAATAACCTATTTAATCCTTCAATACCTAAAAATCCTCATAACTTTAAAATATCCTCATTCTCTAAATTTCTTTGATAATACTCAACATTTAAGGTAAGTACTAGTAAAACTTTCGTTAAATAATAATAAACAAATAGCTTTAATCATAATTTAAATGTTTAAAATAAAATTACACAGTTACTAAAATAATTTGCTACCAATAGTACAATTTGAAAATCATATTTATTTTCTGTAAAAATTTCTTATACTTCCCGCATAAACAATGTAAAAACAGATTTAATATAAACAAAAATTTCAAATTGAAACCATCTAATAATAAGAAAGGGTATTAATGTAATTTCTTTCAATTCTTTGAAAACCAAACAAAAACCAACATAAAACAAATAACTTGCAAGGCAGGGGCTTACTGAAGGAGGAATCACGCGGCAGCGTGCGACCCAGTGAGGAGTTAGAAGCTTAGCGACATAGCGGTGGTGATCTCGGCGGAGCACTGGAAGAGAGAGATAGTGTGAGAGAGAAACACGGTGAAAGTATGAGTGAGAGACAGAGAGAGTATGGCATGTGGATGGGGGAGAGAGCTCACCGTGGGACAGCGAGAAGGCGTGCGACTGGTCGGGAGCTATGTGCGTTCCGTCATGTAACGTGGCTAAAAAAACGAGGGGCACAGGGAGAGGGAGAGGCCGGTGGAGGAGCTCAGTGGAACGGTTTGAGCAAGGACTGGTTTGTTTCGGGAGTGGGAAAACAGGGCTCTCTTATTTTTCGGTGATGGCCAGCGGTGGTTCTGCGTGGGTCCACGATTGGGCTACAGCGTGAGGTCTGGGTAGTTTATGATGGTCATTGGCAAGTGGGGGGAGGGGGAAGTTCCGAGTAAGATAATCTGGTGGTGCGGCGGCAGTGAGAAAACTGGGAAAAATCTGAAGCGGCAACCCTAGCTTTAGGTGGAGGATGGCTACGGGTCTATGTGCTACAAAACTTCTACGTTTGGCAGCTAAATGTGGGGTACGGTGGTGCAAACCAGAGTCTTGTGTGAGGCGTTGCTATGGTGCACTGCTGTTGCTGAGCGTTTCCTGGACGAGGAGGCAGTGGCTGTCTTTCGGTGTTGGTGGCTAGCGGACGTAACAAAGGCAGTTTCTCTATGTATGGGCTAATGTGTGCGTATATATGTGATGAGAAAACCCTAGAGAGATGAGGGAGACGTGCGTGCGGACGGAAATAGAGTCGTGCGTGTGCATGGAGTGGATAAAAAAAACACTAGAGACGTGCAAGATCATGCATTCCATGGATGAGAGAAAAACTTAGGGGTGAAAAAAAAAGAGACGGAAAAATAAAACGTGCGGGGAAGTTAACGTGTGAAAAAATAAAAATAAAATAAAATAAAAATTGAGCTTGACTGGCTCCGGGTGTTACATTCTCCCCCCTTAACAAATTCCGACCTCAAAATTCGCTAGTACCACAAGCAAAGCCTAAATATTTATCCACAACAACCGTTCCCTGCCTACCCCAAACGTCAATCATATTGTCAAACTTAATTAATATTCCAAAATTGTCAAACCTACTATTCCAAATTCTAACCCCCCAATATTATCGATCGTATTCTCCAATATTTTCCCTAGCCATACACGTTCGCACACACTGCCTTTTCAAGTCTAGAATATAAACCTTCGTAATGCAATTAAAGACCAAATAATAAATTTCAAATTCTCCACCTAATATAAAAACCTCAATAATATAATTAAAAACCTAAAATAATTTTGAACTCTCCACATAATCTATGAACCATTTACAAATATCGAAATAGACTCTCAAATTATCCTGTCACCAAAGCCACGCTTTTGCTGCGTACTCTAACAACTTGTAGTCCTAAACACATTATATCTGAATCAAGTATATCTAAAAAGAACTAACTTCCACATTTTACTAGTCCATACATTTTTTTTTTTAAAAAAACACCAAATTTAATTTCTCAAAATCTCCCAACATGTATGTAGCCTCTAATACATCAATATCACAAGTTTAAACCTCCAGTTCACAATCACAATTCGTTCCACGTAGTCAACATAAAATCTAAACCTTAAACTCTGTCAGAATTATTTCTTACAGTCCACAAAATACGCCTACCGGAATTAAAATCTCAAATGCCATAAAAAATTGTTTCCTTAAAATATGCAAAATCTAAAATCACAGATTTCGCGGGACTTATTCCATAGGTCCGCAAGTGTTAAAACCTTATATATCATCAAAAATCATATCCTGGAGCCCACAGAATTCTACAACCTTAAATCACCTCAAAACTACTTTTGTAGTATGCACCATCACTAGATCTCAAATCTCCAAAGTTTCGAACTTGATGATAAGCAGCCATCCTAAGATCTTAAACTCAGTTAAACGTTCTAGGGAAAGAAAACAAAATATGTATAAACAAAATATAAATACTAGCTAAAATATTTAAAAACAAGTTAAAAATAAATAAATGAATCAATGAAATCTTGAACTTATTTTAACCATTCTTAGTCATTTCTTTAACCAACTCATATAGTCTTTCATACCCTTTATAATTACAAACCCAACATCGCTCTAAACTGTCTTACGTCTTAGAATCTAAACCTCAAAAATCTAAACCCTAAATTAATATTTATAAATATTATCTCCTATATTCCACAAATTAAGCTTGTCGGATCTAAAATCCCTAAACTTCAAAATCTCAAAACTCAATCATAAAGTCTTGCAAAATCTAAAACCTTAACTATCCACATAATCATCCTTAAAGTCCTCAAGTTCCTACACTAAATTTTTACATCCTATGAACCCACAAATATCTAAACCTCCAAGGTTTATAGTATGCAGAATCTCAAACATGGCTCTAATACCAACTGTAACGCCCCGATCCCGGAGGTTTGGAGTGTTAGATCTTAACACCTAAAATCATCTCCAATATCACATAGTACATACTCCAATTTTCCTCTATCGCACAAAATACTCATTAATTCACATCAATTACTCCAGTATAAATATTCTAAGACAATACAAAATCTTAATATAAACATCAACCTCCCAACAAATCACATCATCATAGCATAACAAGATTACTGAATAAAACTCCTCAATACTCATATAAACCTTCTATGCTTAATCCATCATTCTTAAGTCATCTCACATATGCTCCATATTCTTGATCCTCAGCTGAAATATTCAAATCATCTGAAAAATATTTGGAGATAAGGGGTGAGTTATCAACAACTCAGTAAGCAAAGGACATATACTAGTGTGTAAACTTGAGCATTTACAGAGTTCAGAATGCATAACAAAATATTTTCTTTCAGAATGCAGAATCAGAATATTTGTTTTCAAAATGCAGCATCAGAACATGTTATAAAAAATCTTAGAGCGAAAGTTCAAAAATATTCATAATTTAATTCCTTTGGCATAGCATAAACTGAAACATCACATCTTATCTTATTATATCAAAATAGATACCATGTTTAACCCTCGTGGTAGGGTTGTGCAAACCCCAGTAGCTAATCGAACAGAAACAGAATGTGAATCTTCCCCTTATTCATTCTAAGAGCCCTGAGTGTGCACATAGGAAAGATCACGCAGAAAACCACTTTGTTTCCAAAGTAGGTGCACCAGAAACAGAAATTTTGGTCACAACCCAAACAGAGGCCACAATTTTACACCCGTGGTAAGGTCAGAACGGAACAGAAACAGAAACAGAATGTTGTGCCAGAGGCTTTCAGAAAACACATCATATCAGATCACTAAACATAATTTTATGCACAAGATTTCATATTCGCTCTCTTTTGCAAGGTTCAAAAACAGAATGTCAAAAATAAGCTCATGTCAACACCAGTCATGACAGCAAATAATTAGAAAATAATTTCTTCTTAAATAGAATCTCATGTGTAATGCAAAACAAATAATTGAGGTAGTTCAAATTTATTTTCATAATCAAATATGTATATTTTCTAAAAATCAACCTCAACTTATTTTATTTTAAGGCAAAGGCTAGCATAGGAACCCGCTTACCTGAACTTCTTAGCTTTTTTGGAATTTTCCTCAAAAATGTCGAACAATAATTAATCGTCACCTATAAAATAATCACGTAATTCTCGTAAATTTCCAATTAATCGCATATTTCGATATTTAACCCTAAGCTTCTAAAATAACCTATTTAATCTTTCAATACCTAAAAATCCTCATAGCCTTAAAATATCATCATTCTCTAAATTTCTTTGATAATACTCAACATTTAAGGTAAGTACTAGTAAAACTTTCGTTAAATAATAACAAACAAATAGCTTTAATCATAATTTAATTGTTTAAAATAAAATTACACAGTTACTAAAATAATTTGCTACCAATAGTACAATTTGAAAATCATATTTATTTTCTGTAAAAATTTCTTATACTTCCCGCATAAACAATGTAAAAACAGATTTAATATAAACAAAAATTTCAAATTGAAACCATCTAATAATAAGGGCAAAACTGTAATTCCATATCTAAATAATATGTAGTAAAGGGTATTAATGTAATTTCTTTCAATTCTTTGAAAACCAAACAAAAACCTACGTAAAACAAATAACTTGCAAGGCAGGGGCTCACTCAAGGAGGAATCACGCGGCAGCATGCAACGTAGCGAGGAGCTAGAAGCTTAGCTACATAACGGTGGTGATCTCGGCGGAGCATTGGAAGCGAGAGAGAGTGAGAGAGAGAAACACAGTGAAAGTATGAGTGAGAGACGGAGAGAGTATGGCATGCGGAAGGGGGAGAGAGCTCATTGTGGGATAGCGAGAAAGCGTGCGACTGGTCGGGAGCTACGTGTGGTGGCTTCCGTCATGTAACGTGGCTGTAAAAATGAGGGGCACAGGGAGAGGGAGAGGCCGGCGGAGGAGCTCAGTGGAACGGCTTGAGCAAGGACTACTCTGTTTTGTTAGTGGGAAAATAGGGGCTCTCTTATTTTTTGGTGATGGCCAACGGTGGTTCTACGTGGGTCCACGGTTGGGCTTCGGCATGAGGTCTGGGCTGTTTATGATGGTTGTTGGCAAGTGGGGGGGCGGGGGAAAAAGGTCAGAGTAAGATAATCTGGTGGTGCGGCGGCAGTAAGAAAACTGGGAGAAAACTTAAGCGGCAGCTCTAGCTTTTGGTGGAGGATGGCTACGAGTCTGTGTGTGACAAAACTTCTACTTTGGGCGGCTAAATGTGGGGTACGGTGGTGCAAAACAAAGTCTTTCGTGAGGCGTTGCTGATGTGCACTGCTGTTGCTAGGCGTTTCCCGAACGAGGAGGCAATGGCTGTCTTTCGGTGTTGGTGGCTAGCGAACGCAACAAAGGCAGTTTGTCTGTGCATGGGCTAATGTGTGCGTATATATGTGATGAGAAAACCCTAGAGAGATGAGGGAGATGTGCATGTGGATGGAAATAGAGACATGCGTGTGTATGGAGTGGATAAAAAAAAAACACTAGAGACGTGCAAGATCATGCATGCCATGGACGAGAGGAAAACTTAGGGGTGAAAAAAAAAATAGACGGAAAAATAAAACGTGCAGGGAAGTTAACGTGTGAAAAAATAAAAATAAAATAAAATAAAAATTGAGCTTGACTGAGTCTGGGTGTTACAATACCTATCAAAAGGTTCGTGTTTATGAGAATTTTTGGGACATGAAGACAAATGATTTTGCATGGTTAAAGTTTCTTTTTGAGTGGCAAGTGTGCATCTTATCATAATAATTACACTTAGCCTTAGGGTCATCTACCTGACATCCATCCACCTTCGTAAAACGGTCCTAAACAACTAATGGATTATTCCCCGTCTGTTTCTTAGGAAGTGGACAAGTACTGGTCTTGATGTTTAGATATCTCTCAAATCATCTCCCAAGTTAATACTCAGATCGTTTGAATCAACATCAATTGGAATTGACAAAAAATCCATCTAACATTTGAAATACATAAATAATTACAAAACATTAAAAAAAAACCACATAACACAATTATATAGCAGCTAGTTTGCAAAATGGCAGACATCACAAGTCTAAAACTCTAATCTAAATTTTAGTTTGCTCAACTTTTCACAATTTACATCAAAACAATTTCACAATACAATTAGAACATAATAAATTAACAATAATAATTTTTTTTCGTGCAAAACAAATACTAAACCGAACATGTAGCACACTCACAATGACAAAAACTTTTCCCATTGGACCGTGTCTGCATGCTCCAAATACTCGCTTATAACCAACTCTTCCCCCGCACAATTCGTACACCGAAAACAAAAGCATTTAGTTAGACATTATAGTCTTCCTCAAGACAATTTATATATGCTCTCTCTCGACCACACCCAACCCCAAAAAAGACAATAGAGAATTCTCCCTTAGGTTTTCTGTTTGATGTAGAGAGAGAGAGAGAGAGAGAGAGAGAGAGAGAGAGAGAAATGAGGGAGTTAAAAATGGATGATGATTCCATCTCTGGCCTCCTTTGTCAAGAAAGTGAGACTTGTTTAGATGACGAGCTGGTAGAGGACAGACTTTTCGATTTACGATGACGGTGAAGATGACAACATGGACACGTTGTAGCACCTAGCCCATGAGGCCAAGCCCATTTGAGCCAACTCCTATTTAAGCCATTAGGCACAAGGGGGGTGGGGGAAAAGGTGCTAAACACACCATTTAGCCCTTAGAGTTCAGTCACCCCGACTCAAGCTTCCCATGCGCCAATGCCTCTCTTCCCCCTTCCCCTCAATCAGTCTCGCACATTTCCTTTATTTTCCCTTACTCCGTGTGCCTCATGTCACTCAACGATTTGCTCTCTCTCCTTATCCACTCTCTATCCTTCTCACCGAGCCTCACATCTCCCTAGTTACTTCTATTTATCTCACTCTCTCTCTCTCTCTCTCTCTCTCTCTCTCTCATATGTCTGTTTCTCTCAAATGGGAAGAGATTTATCCCTCTCGTAATCTTGACATCTACAATGGTAAATCTAATTACCAAAATGCCCATACCCATTTATGATGTTTCCCAAAACACCCATTTATGATGTTTCCCAAAACACCCATTTATAGAGTGGGTTTTTTGGGTTGGAGTTAGCTTTAAAATGAATAAATCTTGAGAGCAGCCACGGTGCAGCTGCATTCGGTGCACACCTGACGTGTCCAAAACGGTGCGTTTCGTTGAGTGACTGACTGGCAACTACGGATCCTTTACGTTTTGAATTCATTTCCTTTTGAGAGAGAGAGCCAAGATGAGAGAGAGAGAGAGAGAGAGGGGATGAGAGAGAGACCGAGATGAGAGAGAGAGTGACGATGAGAGAGAGACCGAGATGAGTGAGAGAGCTCGAGATGAGAGAGAGCGGAGATGAGAGAGAGAGACGATGCGATGAGGGATGAAAGAGTCGATCTGATGAGAGAGAGTCGAGGTGAGAGAGAGAGAGAGAGAGAGAGAGAGAGAGAGAGATCTAATGCGAGAGAGAGATTCAATGAGAGATAGAGAGCCAAGATGAGAGAGAGAGAGAGCTGATGAGAGAAAGAGCCACAGATGAGAGAGAGAGAGAGAGAGAAAGCCACTGATGAGAGAGAGGAAGAGAGAAGCCGTCTGGTGTGTTTTGCACCAAAAAAAAAACATAAGAACCAGAAGCAGCCACGTAGTGTGTGCAATGTGTGCATAGCTACAGTAGTTGCTCTGTAGCACTACTCTTTTAAAATAGGATTGTTTTTAAATCAGGTTAGGTTTGAGTTTATTATAATTCAGAAACTGCTAGAACATTTTAAATGGGTTGACTTAGTGTGAGCTTGATGTTTAAATTGGGTTTGTGGTATTTTACTAGTGATTTTAAATGGGCTTTATTTTATTGTATTAAGAAACTAATGTATTATATTAATTTGGGCTGTGTCTAGTATTTTTAAATTAGGCATAATTTTACTCGGATAAATATATTAGTCCATAAACTTGATTTCACAGAAAATATTTAAAGGCTTTAATTATATTATTTAGTATTAATGTTACAATTAGATTTTGGTAGTAAATTGTAAGTGTTTCATCTTTTATTTTAAACACTTTAAGCCTATTATATGAAATAAATCTTTGATAGTTTTAAATCATATATGATTAGTAGTTGACAATGATTTTTAATATAAGTATTATTGAGTATATTTTATGAACTAGTATTGTTTAAGAAATTTACGATTTCCTACTACATTATATATTAGGAGTGTTAAATTATGATTTCAATAATAGTTTATAAATATATGAGTTTTAAATATGATTAAGTTAATTTTTGTGAAATAGATTTAAGTTGTTTTGTCATATTTGATAAAATTAATAATATATTTAATGATGATAGTATTTATTAGATTTCTGGTAACTACATAATTATTAAAGCTATTTTCGTAGTATGTATTTAAGTAAATGGAGAATTTTAGCAAGTCCTTTTAGAAATTTAGTAACGTTTAGTATTTCATATTTTCGACAATTGATATTCGTTTGGCACAGTTGTAAAAAGATTCAGAAAAGTTAAAAAAATTCAGGTAAGCGGAGTTCATATGCTAGACTTTGCATTAAAAGAAAATGAACTAAGGTTGATTTGTGAAAAATCTGCATGTTATGTTTGAAAAAGAACTGTGAAACAATCTTAGTTATGTGATCTGCATCACTCATGAAATCTATATAAAAGAGAAAGTACTTTCTGACATGATTGGTGTAGACATGAGCAAAAAGTTTAGCATTCTATTTTTTAACTATGCAAAAATAGTGAATATGAAATCTGAAAAGTTGTGCTTGTTATATGAAGATGCTTCGTATCTGTTTTGATTATATGAAAATGCTCTGAATTTGTTTTTGATATTGTGAAAATGATATAAACATGTTCAGTACTCTGTTTTGATATGATGTGGCATCTGAAAAACCTTTGGCATGACATTCTGATTCTGAATCTGATTCTGTTTCTGGTTTTGATCCAATGGTTCTGGTTCTGTTATAAGATTGGTACTAATATCTCTAATATGAGTGCACCCACTTTGGAAATAAAGTGATTTTTCTGCGTAATCTTTCATGTGTGCACACTCTGGGCTCCAAGAATGAATAAGGGGAAGATTCACATTCTGATATTACCTGGTTTGGCCACTGAAGATAGCACAACCCTACCACGAAGGTTAAACATGGTCTTTGATTTGATATGATAAGATGATGAAGTTTAGTCATGCTATACCAAATGGTTTTTGAATATGAACAGTTTAAAATGTCGATCTGATGTTCTGATAAAATGTTTTTTGGACCTGCATTCTGAAACTGAAAGATTTTGTTCTGCATTCTGAACTCCATGAGAAGGCTCATGTTTACATACTAGTATAGGTTCTCTGCTTATTGAGTTGTTGATAACTCACCCCTTATCTCCACAATATTTTCAGATGTTTTGGATGTTCAGCTGATAATCAAAACTAGAAAACATGTATAAGGCTACATGAGCATAGTGAATTACGTACAAAGATGGTACTTTTGTTATTGAAGAATTTTATTCAATAGTTTTGTTTCGCTCTGTCGACTTGGTATTTTAGAAGGTTGATGTTTATTTTGAGATTTTGTGGTATTTAGATTAATCATATTAGAGTAGTTGATTTGAAACCGTAAGTCCTATGTGTCATTGAAAATTTGGAGTCTATGACTATATGGTTGAGATATAATTTTAAGTGATAAGAAATAACTCTCCAACCCATTCGAGACCGAGACGTTACACACATTTGAAAGAGAAATTTGTTATGGGATCTGTTAGGCATATGTAAACGACTTTATTGTCTTCAAGTCAACACGTTTGTATAAGAAGATTGCGAAGACACTAGGTCAAAATGGAAATATTGTGACTAGTCACTCATCAAGGTGCAAATTTCAAGTGTTACATTAAAACCTAATATCTCACACGCCCATATTTCTATGGATTTATACTTGTTCAATTATATCATTTAATTAATGAGTTATATTGGAACACAAATACCTACAGATTTCATAATGGCCAAAAATCTATTTAAACATTGAGATGGTTAAGTGTTCTCACCTACATCATAATTATACCTCTAGCCATCAAAAGATACTTAGAGGAAAGTTGATAGGGTAATGCTTTTATCTTAGTCAAGTGAAATTCTCTATCAAGTTATAATGGAGATAGGTATGTTTTCTAACTATTATTATATAACATCCTAGATCATAGAAAATAAAAAATCCTAATATTTAATGTTTCAATTAAAATAATTAATATGTGGTATCAGAGTAAAAGATTTTAGATATTTTATAGTCTCGATAAAATATAATATAGATTTAGTTTAATGAACTGTGGTTCAGTTTTACATGTACTGCATGTGTTTCAGATATAAACTTCATGTGTTTATGAATTTGTGTATTGATCATATATGTGGTCTCAACATGGTAGAGTTGAGGGACCTGGTTTGCTTTCAAGACTAAAATTCAAAACTTTGAAAACTTTGGAAACCTCTCATCTCATCATTACAACTTTTCCAAATTCCTACTCAAAATAAAATAAACAATTCAACTTTTTCAAATCTCAAAACAAAAATAATATTAAAAAATATATTCTAATAATATTTTATTCAACTTTTTAACTTTAATTTTAACTCATCTTATCTCTAAAAACAAACGAGGAAAGTGGTGGTTGTATGGGTCAAAATTTCCCACATGTTGTTATGTTGTTAGGATGACATTTATGTATGGAGTCTCGGTTCAAGTGAAAACAATGAGCAAAGAGTCGTCATATGGGTCAACAGAGGGTAGCGTGAGGCTGGTCGTAGTGCCCTCGTTGGTAACCTAGGATGGGAAGCGTCTTTGATAGGCTAGGAAGGCCCGAACAAGTGGTGGTCGTGCACCTGGTTTTTGTTTTCAAAAAAATAAAAAAGGTGATGATGGTGGAGGGAGGAGGCCATAAATCACATCATCGGCGCCTCATATCCGGGATGAGTGGAGTTGCTGCACAATAGCAGCAGGGCGGCCAAGAAGTGAAAGAAAAAAAGAAAAGTGGTGCAAAGGAATGAGAGTCAAGTAGCCACAATGGCGCAAGGAAAAAGAGAAGAAAGAAAAAAGGGAGAAAGAAGGTGGACGTTTGCTGCGAGTGGAGGCCAGGGTTGCCTTGCCGGCGATGACCACGATTGTGCTGGAATGGAGGCTGAAAATCTCAATTGGGGCGACAACATCATGATGGTGAAGGAAAAAAGAAAGTCAGGTCATGGTCACAGGTCTCGGGTAGAGTTTTAGACCCATTAGAATTTGGGCTAAGTTGGTGGTCTAAAAGCCCACAGCAGCCCGCTAATAGTAAAACAAAAAAGGGAAAGAGTATACGGGCCTATGGGCCAGCAAAATTTGGCCCAGCTTGAGAATTGAAAATAACAAAAGAAAAACAAAAGGTCATGGGCCAGCACTATGGGTCCGGCTGTGACCAAACTGTAAACCAAAAAAGGGATCACTGTGTGACCCGACCTGCTCATCGACCTAGGTATTGATCGGGTCACGCATTGGGTTGACAGATTAGATCTGATTTTGACTCGGATCCAGCTAGTTTTATTAATATTATTTTTTCAAAATAAAAATATCAAAAAAATAAAAAAAGAATTCTCTCTCAAAGCATCTCTTTTATTGTTTAATAAATATATGAATTATTTGCAGTTGAATAATGGCTATTAGTTATAAAATATTTAAGTATTGTTTCTTTTGAATTTTAGTATGTGGTAGACCATATAAATATATGAATTATTTGGAGTTGGATTATGGCTATTAGTTATAAAATCTTAATTATTATTTCTTGTAAATTTTATTGTTTGGTAGGCTATATAAATGTATGAATTATTTGGATTTGGAATATGACTATTAGTTATAAAACTCTTAATTATTCTTAATTTGTACCAATATTAGAGAATGAATTGGTTGCCCAAAGGTATAAAACCTTACGGGATTTTCGATTGTAAATACGTAACTCCATGATATCATGGGTAATAATGGAAAATTATTTGTACAAAATCTGAGAAGGTGTTGCTTGCCCAAAGGTATAAAATCTTACTTGGTTTGAATAATTTAATATGTGATATAATTAGTGATGTGGAGAGATCAATTTGTGTGTCTGAGTCCATTAACAAAAGAGACGTTTTCAAGACACTACTAGTTTATCCACTGAAGTAAATGTTGGAGAGAACAATATGAATATCAAAGTTCACTCCCAAAGTCAAAATTTTGATGACACTACTAGTTTATCTACTGAAGCTAATGCTCAAGAGAACAATTTGTATATCAGAGTTTTGTTTGAATTAGTAAACTCCATTAACAATAATTGTCCTTAGTACAATAGGCAATAAAGAGGAAAGTATAAATATGAAAGAAATACAACTAGAAAGGTGGATCATTGCCACTATGAAATTCCAACGGTCTATATTTTTCAAGAAAACAACATATTTACTTTCTATCAATTCTCTTTCAGAATGATCAAATCTGTAGCCACTTCCATTTTCTACATACTCAATAAACCTGCATTCCCTGGTTTACTTTTCAATTTATCCTTTAGTGGCCTTGGGATAAGCAATTGTGCCTTACAACCCCACATTTTGAATTTGCTTAAGTCTGGTTTATATCTCATCCATATCTCGTAAGGTGTAAGAGGTTTTGCGTTGGTTTTAACTCTATTTAATATATATGCCGCAATCGATAATGCTTCACCCCAAAAATGTGTTGGTAGATCAGCATATCTCATCATCAATCTCGTCATATCCAATAGAGTTCTATTTCTTATTTCTGCAATGTTATTTTGTTGAGGTTTATATGGCATAGTATAAATGTGACTTATACCATTCAATTTGCAGAAATCATCCAAAACTTCAAATTCACCTCCTCTATCACTATTCAAACCTTTAATCGGTCTACCCAAGTGGGTTTCTAGTTCTACTTTATATTCTTTAAGTTTCTCAATTGCTTCAAATTTATATTTGAGAAAATAGATATACTCATATCTTGAATAGTCATTAGTGAAAGTAATAAAGTACTCAATTCCTCTATGGATTTTAGTTCTAAAAAGTCCACAAATATCAGAATGTATAATTTCAAGTAAATCTATGAATTTTCAACTGTTTGAAAAAGATTTACTATTCAATTTTCCTTTGATACATGGTTGACATTTATCAAAACTATCTGAATTTATTTGTGGTATTAATCCACTTTTACATATTCTGATCATCTTATTTTTATTTAAATGGCCTAATCTTAAATGCCAAAAATATGCAAAATCAGTAAACACATTCAAATAATCAGAAATAGATACTTTATTAATATCAACATTCAGTACATACATATCATGATCTTTCACACCTTTCACTGATACATTACCATTACTTATTACAACGATTCCAGACTTAAACTCAACTATATAGCCTTTATGATCTAGTATAGGCATTGATACTAATTTTTTACAAATACAAGGTACATATAGTACATCACTAAATAAAATAATGGAACCATTCACTTAAGTTTGCAATTACCTTGCCCCAAGACATCGTAGTATGTGTTTTTGTCCATATACACTATATGCAAGTGTAATTTGGAAGAGTTTTCTCGAGGATTTGAAAGCCTCCAAAGATGATTATAATATGCAAGTGTGATTGCGAAACCAAGCACTTGTCTATTGATCGTCTTTTCAATGCGCGAAAAAATTCCCTCTATCATGATCAAGCTATTGATGCCAATGTAGAAAAATAAAGAACAAAAAGAGATGAAATTTGAACAAAACGTCAATATGGTGACACTCCCGTGAAGGTATTTGTCTCAGAAGTTGGTGATGGACAAAGGGAATTAAGTGCCTTCAATGTGCACCAATGGCCCCTATTCATAAGCCATGAGACACTGGTTGGCAAGGCGCATAACCATTGGTAATGCAATGGTTAGCAAAAGGCACAACCATTAACAAGTGACACAATCTTTTGATTAAATCAAAAGGTTATCTCTTGACACTTTCTCAACCATCACCCCCATGAGAACCATCATCATTAAGAATGTGTCATTTGAAGGGATACACTGTTTAATGATCACACTCCTTAAAATTACAAGATCACGCCTATCTTAGAGCCACTGATCAGGGCAAGCAACAAAAGGCAAAACAAGGCTAATGGGGTCTGCAATTTTCGAGCCATTATTGTGCTTTGAATTAATAGTGAAGGATGGGACATATATGTATAGGCATATGTAGACTAACTCATCTGTTTTCAGGGAACTTCTCAAGTCATTTCATCTAATCATTACAATTTTTCTAAATTTTCATACAAAATAAAATAAACAATTCAGTTTTTTCAAATTCTAAAACAAAAATAATATTAAAAAATATATTCTAACAATATTTTATTCAAATTTTAACTTTAATCTCAACTCATCTCATCTCATCTGCGAAAACAAATGTTTGAGGAAGAAGATTGCGTGTCAAACTAGAAATGTAGTGATCAATCACTCATCAAGGTGCATATTTAATAGAACTATAGGACCATAAACTTAGGTAATTAATTTAATTATATGTAACACTAAATGTGCTTGCTTAACTTTCACTTTAAGGTCTCGTTTGGTTGTTAAACTCATCTGAGTTCAACTCAGTCCAATCTAATTTTAAGCTAAATCTAACATCCAAACACTCAACTCTCAAATTACTAAACTTATCTCAACTCAAAATCTCTTTACACGTGGGACACACAACCTTTTTCAATTCAGCATTTCATTACACGTGGGACCCACAACCTTTTTCAACTTCTCATAAATACATCTAAACTCATCTTAATATCCAAATACATTTAAACTTATCTTAGCTGGATCCCACAAAACTCACTCTATCATCTCAACTCATTACTATTCATAAAAAATTCAATTCAGCTCAACATCCAAACACAGCCTAAAATTGCATCATATTTATCAACAAAAAAAAAAAGTTGCATTATATTGAATATCCGAGGTGCATTAGTGGTTGTACAAACTGTGGCAGTATCGCTACAAGAAAAATGGACTTTTGCGACCAATTTATTGCGACTAAAAGACTTTTCGCAACCAATTATAGTTACAAAGAGTCATTTCGCTAGAATTAACTGGTCGCAAATAAGCAGTTTTCTTGTAGTGATATATATATATATATCCTAATCTGGAATATAAATGAAGATGTCTTTAGCCCTCTCTTGTTAAAGTAATAGATGTAGTTTCTTCTACTTGTCCTAAAAATTTAACATTTCCGTCACAAGAGAACCAGACTGTAGATACATGTGAAATATTTAATTAAATGAAAATAAAGTGTGGAATCAAGTTCAAATTCAAAATCTTTACTATCATACCATATTAAATTATCATTTATTTCAAAAACTTAAGCCGATCGGCAGAGTTACGTTTAATAGTTTAATTTATATTCTAACGTTCTCCTTGACTTAGCTTAAAAGTTAAGAGGATAAGTACCTATTTTAATTGAAAGAGTCATATAATTTGTGTCACAGATTGAGTAACTATAATTTTTAAGTGTTTTGGGAATACGATTTTGCTTAATATCAAAGTCTATTCTAAGTTCTAACCAAAGATCTCCTCAGTCCATAAAAATAAAACGATAATTGATTAATAAAGAAGAAAGTTTTTAGATATTAAACAAAAATGAACTACAATTGCACTAATATTGTCAATCATATTAAAACATATCTCGAATATTTAAAGCATATTGCAATTTAATAGATTAAATTGGAAGAAATTTATGCAACCCAATTTAAAGAAACAAACATGAAAACTTTATGAATATTAGGCTGGAAAATTCTGTAAATTGGAAGAAATGTCTCAAGATTTTTTATTTTATAGAGATTATTGCTTTATATATAAATAGTAGGCATTACATCCTGTAAACTGGAACATATTCAATGGAAGCCAAAACAAAATGTTCAAACATTGTTTTTAATAGTTGCGCTATAGCCCTTATCATAATTCCTAGACCAAAGCATAACCCCTCCATATTTTGAAGAACTCTTGATAGAAGGCAGAACATCACTATTAAGCACATCGGGAGGGATGTAGCCACTTCCTGCTGCCTCTGGAGCAGCAGGCAACCCCAGAAATATCTGTCCAGCTTGAATAGAGTTCCACTGATTCCAATAGTTCTTCAGGTTGTCTGCATTCCCAGAGTATTGACAGGGTTGGTTGTTATAGAATTGGACCCAGACATAGTCAAACAGGCCAGTGTCTAGTGCTCCTTTTAGCCAAGCGTCTGGGAATGGACACTGTGGTGCTGCTGTTAAGTAGACCTTTTTCTGTAGGCTAAATGCAGACAGTGCCCTTGCGAGCTCGTCCCAGTGTTGGGTTGTGCCTCCCTCGATATCGAAGTCAATGCCATCTAGAACTACATCACCCAATGGACGGGAGCTGGATTGACCCCCAAGAAAGTTGTTCCACAAGTAATTTGCAACAATCCTGCACAGTATCAGAGAACATCATTATCTGATCTTTTACTTGGTGTAAGGGACCAGCAAAACATGTACGTTCCCTTCCAAACATCTACGCTTGAAAACTGATGTTAAAAAGAAAAACAAAACAAAAGTTCTAAGTCGGTGTAAATAGACACTAATTATGGTGGGATGCATTACAAATATCGATAAATGTGCCAAACTTCGGTGTCGGTATGTGTTTGATGCTTTGACTTTTTAATAATAGCAACGGATTCCAAAACATTGACGTGTTTACGTACCGACTTATAAATAGCATTACTGAAACTTTTTAATAAAACCTTTTCGAGTTTAAACACCAAAGAAGCTAGCTCTATGAAATATAGTGAAAAGAAGCAATGCTTGCCTGGCATCTTCAGTAGAGGAGAGGGAATAGCTACCAGCACCGCCTCCAAGTGAGAGCATCACCTTGATGCCCTGGTTTTGGCAAGCTCTGATGTCGTTGCTCAAGCCGGTGCACCCATTTGTGCTTGGGTCACAATGGCCGGCAAGGTTCATCTGTGGGGCCTGGCCGTTGCCAAATGTTACCAGAAAAGCTATGTTCACTATACCATAATTCCCAGTGGCGCAAGTATCAGCCAAGCTGCCCTCACTTCCATTCTGGCCCCAGTACACAGAGATCACGCCTGCCTTTGAGCCTGTGAAGAGGGCAACCATTAAAAAGAACAAGGCTAATGGGGTCTGCAACATTTGAGCCATTGTTGTGCTTTGCTAGTTGCTGCTTTGGATTGAAACTTAATGGTGAACGGAGCTCTATTTATAATTTTAGAGAAATGCTCGGGCTCCCCCTTTTTTTTTCATCTTCCCATTTCTCCCCACTGGGTGAAATACACGTTGATAATATTACCTGTTATAATATAACTGTTTAAGTTCACCTTTTTCTTTTCATGTATTTCATGTGACTTTAGCATTATTAGTTTAATAAAGAAACATTTTAACTGTTTGTAAAATGAAAAGATGAAGAACTAACATTTGATCATTTAGAACGGTTACAAATATACGGAGATTATACAAAATAAACTCACAAATCGATATGGCTTCATGAAATCTTTTAGATTTACTTTATAATAAAAATAATTTTACAATCTAACATACAACATCAAAACACATCTCATAGTTTTTCTTCTTTTCATTTTACAAACAGTTAACATGATAATATTACTTTATTAAATTAATAATGCTAAAGTTATAGGAAATACATGAAAAGAAAAAAGTGGACTTAAACAGTTATATAATTCACATGAACAGGTAATATTTTCAACGTGTATTATTTCACCCAATGGGAAGAAATGGGAAGATGAAAATAAAAAAAAGTAATGCCAACTGGCCTTTCCACGTCAGACGGGAGAAAACATTATGTAGGCTTCATGTATTCTCTTTGAATAAAATGGATAAATATAGAAACTATATAAAAATTATTTTTTTAATAATAGATTACCCTTTTTTAAAAAGAGTGCATAAGACTTGTATATTTAAAACTGTATCTAATATTATTATTGAAAAAGTGAGATTTATTATTAAAAAAAATAATTTTTTTTTATGTGAGTATTAGATTAATCATTTAAAAAAATACGTGAGACTTCTGCATTGTAAATATTATTTTTTTAATTTAGATTATTTTTATTATAAAAACTTTTAAGAGTCAACTGATTTATGTGTCAAAGTCTTCCATAATTTGGGTCCATAATCCATATCAGTCAAAAAGGCTAGGATAGGCATTAGATAGCCCAATATTTAGCATTGGGCTAAAAGCTATGATGGATAGGCGCTTTTCATTTTCTTTTTTTCTCAAGGATGCATAGGCTCCTGTTGCATGGGCGCTTTTCTCTTCGGTGCACATGACATGGACAAGGCCGCTAATATTATGTGTATTGCTATGTATAACCGTCATGCGAAATCGTTGTGTAACCGGTTGATAAAAATTTAAAAAAAGAATTTTATTATGTATAAGTAAGTTTGTGTACTAATCTACATATTAATATTTTTGTCTTTATATTCTAAATTTAAAATCTACTTTCTAACCAATCATATTGAATGGGTACACATGTTAGTGTGGAGAATCGCTTACAACTAAATTTTTTCCTAAAAAAATTGGAAATTGAGAGAAGCGCATGGGAATCTGGGATTGCTTTTGATGCATTTGTCTTCTTCCATTTCTACACTTCGACATTCTACTCTCTCTCTCTTTTTTCTCTCTCTCACCTTAAAGTAGATAGAAGCAGACCTCACTTAACTGCTTTTGAGAGTGATTTGAGACCAGAACCAAGGAAGAAGACATAGATAACGCATTGAGGGATCTGAGAGCAAAATGGGATCTGGGGTTGCCAATTTTTTCAAGGTTTTTCTCATTTCATTTTGATGTTCTTGCTTGGTATATCTTCCTTCTTCGCTCTTTTACCTTCTTTACCAATTTACTTTGTTAACTCAAAATAAAAAGGGGGGTAAATAGATTTTTAGGTTAATGTGTTAGCTATTGATTTTTCTTTTTTTTTCTCCACTAATTTGATTCACTGGTTTGATTCACAGGCTTGTTATCCTCTGTAAATGGAATTTTGGTTCAACAAAAGTTCTGGGCAAAGAAATTTTCAACAACTGCTCTATACATTTCCTAGGCAGATCAACAATTACTCTATAAATTTCCTTGAAAAATAAGATTGAAACGATTATGCATTAAAATAGGTCTCTGGGTTAAGGAAGGAGGAGGGACGTCAATGGTTAGGGTTTGGGAGAAGGACGTGAAAGAAGTCTCACATCAGAGGAGGACTTTAAATGAAACACACCATTTTATTAAAGATGAAATTTTCATACGTGTGAATCTATGATTTTCATCTCAATGCGCTGAAAACTTTAAATAAAACGGTGAGTTTTATTTTAAATAATGTGGCGAGTACCCCACGGTTGCAAGTGACGGTTGTATAAAGAGTTTCTCTATTATTATATATCCCTTGTTACCACAAATAAAAACACTAATAATATTTTTTGAACTTGTTCATCTGGCACAGGATGCATGGACGTTAAGAAGTAAAAAATTACAAAAAGCTGCAATCACACATGAAGAGTTTGGAGATTTTTATGCAAATGTTTCAGAGATTAGGAACAATTGAAATTTGTTTGTTGCAGAAATAGCTAAATTGTTGCAGACAAGAAGAAACAAGATGTTATTTGAAGATAGTTTTCTACCCCCTTCAATTCTGATGAATAGAGCTACACAAGCATACAATGACTTCTAATAGATGCACAATAAGCAACTCAACTCGAGACACCATGGCAGATTGGATCAAATGTGCTCTACTCATTGGAATCCTCCTTATACAAATTGGATAAAGATCAATTGGGATGTAGCAGTAAGAGAAAGAGGTAACAGATTTGGAGTTGGAATTGTAGTTAGAGACAGTGAGGGTGATTTACTGGCTTCGTGCATGCAACTATTACAATTTTGCTCACAATCTACCATGGCAGAAGCTAGAGGTTTAATATCGACTACAAAGTTGTGGAAAGAACTTAGTTTGCAAAAGGTAGTATTTGAAGGGGATTCACTTCAGGTTGTAAAGGCAGTAAAACAACATAATCAGCAAAATGGTATGCTTCGATGCATTGTGAAGGATGTTCATTCTATCTTGGCTGATATAAGTTGGGAGATTAACCATGTAAAGAGGAATGTAAATTAAGTGGCTCACCAGCTAGCACAGCAAGCACTTTACCAGAGTTGTGAAATTATTGATATTAATTTCATCAACCCATGTATAAGTGTTCAAGTCATGGGTGAAGTACATAGACAAAGTTTCTGTTCTAATGCAATAGCTGTAGAACAAGCTAATCTAAATGTTGTAGGCCAAAGTAATGTACTGTCTGTAGTTGGCATTAACAATGAATGGCTGAAGGCCGTAATAATGTTTGATAAAATGAAGTTATTTGAAGTTTCAAAGAAAAAAACACTATTAATAATTCCAACGTTTTTCTTTGTTTCTTATTTTTGTCCAAATACTTTCTAGATTTTCAATTTTATCGTTTCTCTTGATTTATAAAAATTTATCTATATGATTCCCAACTAAATTAATGAGAGACTGACCATATATATGTTTCCAAAACATTGTGACATCTGTTAAATATTGATACGTAAGCTCTAAAATAAAAAATAAAAAGAGCAAGCTAGCTTTAAAAAAATGATTTTGAAGATTAACGGCTTTTGGGGAGTGAGATGATATGAGAATTTTGTGAATAGTAGTAAGATAGTTTGTGAATAATAATGAGATAGTTTGAGTTGAGTATTTTTTACATTTTGGGAAAAGAGAGAAAAAGTTGAATAAAAAATATTATAAAGTTAAATATTATTATAATATTGTTTTTGTTTGAGTATTTGAAAAAATTGAATTATTTTTTATTTAAAAATTTAAAAATTTAAAAAAGTTGTAATGATAATTTTAAAAAAATTGTAATGATTAGTTTGAAAATTTTATATTAAAAAAGATTAATTCATTTTTCTATGGGAAGATCTATGAAGGTGGGAAACCTCCAACGTCTACCGGCCTAGAGTGGTAGAAGGACCACCCAGCTTACGGAATGCGTAGCAACCTTAATTAATTACCTATATTCATTGCTTTTGAGTATCTTGGCAAAGAAAATGTTTCTAATCCCTAGCTAGCTTGGAGCATTAGGCCGGTTCGATCTGCCTCAATCTATTTGGTGAAATAGTACTGGTTGTGAAAGTCACATTTCTCAACTAGATCTTGAGTTTCGCTTTGCATGATAGGCAAGAAAAACCTTACTGACATCACTAGCGTTGGTTTTTCTATATGTATATTTAAAATCACATCTTTTAAAGATTAATTTTACATATCAATAAAAACTCCCAAATTAGATTATGGATATTTGAACCAAATAATAATAAAAAAATTTTATTTTTTTCTTAAAATTATTATTTTTATATATTTTACAATTAGTACCATGTGCTCAAATATACAAATTCTATATATCTAAATATTACCAATCTCATATATTAAAATGACCAATTTTATCAATAAATATTAATATGTACTAAAAAACATTTTGTATCATCAACTTAATACAAATTTCATATATCCAAATCATCTTAATACAAATTCTACAAAGTTGATTTTAATGGGTAGGAGAGAGAAAAAACATTAAAAATAATGTTTGAAGAGTGAATAGTGCTTCTTTAAACTTGATCAAGAAGTACTATTCATAGCTATTTAAAAATTTAGAGATGCATAAATCAATGTAGATGAATTTAAAGACATATTATACAAATATAAAGATAAAGATGAATAAGCCATTACTAGTGCTCTGGAAGACATTATGCGTTGGTACTACTCTTCCCGCTTGAATGGTTGTTGCATATTTGCTCACACATATATAGAAGATTTCGTCCACTCGAGCTTGAGGGTTTAAAGTGAGAGGGAGAAAGAGGCATGTAAAATCAATCCTAAAATATTTAGGGTGTAGAGTTAGGATTTGAACTCAGAATCACTCATCTGATATCATATAAAATCACCATATATTATGATCAGTTCGTAGAAAAGTTCCCTTGAGATGCTTCTCCATAGGTCTACTTTTATAACTAAGGTTGTAATACCTTAGTCGCATATTGAGAATATGAATAACTCACATGCAATACGTACGTTATAAAGATAAGAGAAATGCTTTGGGTCCCGAATTCGGGACCCAAAATTTATCCCGAATTGGATTTTTTTTTTTTTTTTTTACCGAATGATTAAAAAAATATTTTTTAATGATGTTGTGAATTTTTTATTTTTTTAAAAAATGTTTATGATGATTAAAAAAATACATGAAAAAAATGAAAAAAAGATTAAAACAAAAAAAAAAAACATTACACTATTCGGGACAAATTTTGGGTCCCGAATTCGGGACCCGTAGCATTGCTCTAAAGATAATTATGCGTGCTAAGTTCCACATTGACTCCTCGCTTTGTGAAATTGGGCTTAATAAGTAATTTAATAGAAGTTGCAACTTGACTAGTCTCCTTGAGATTATAGTGCAAATGTGACTAGAGCTTTTCCTAGATCCCACTTATTGGTAAGTACTGTTAACGATATAAATAATAAAGCATACATCGTCCCATCAACTTATGCTTTAGGGATACTCAGTAATCTCATATAGCATCATGTCCTATGTTCGAACCATGATTTTACATTTTATCTACTTAATTAAATATTCCACCATGTAAAAATGGAGCAAGGTAAATTTGCAAACTCCTAACCCTACATTGCGAATACGAGTAACTCAAAAGAGATGTATGTAGTCATGGCCAGTACTGACCAGTACTGGGTGTTTGAGTCCCTACTGACCAGTACTTATTAGGTGAAGTAATTTGGACTTTTATAAGTGATATTAAGCATGTTCCAAATTGAGTAGTCTTTTTGGTATTCTAGTGCAGATGTGGCTAATGTTTTCTCTACGTATTTCTTCACAAGGTACGTATTTCTTCAGTGCTCCATACTCAGATTCATTGTTAGTATTCTTAAAACTGAATCTTAGAGCATACACATACAGATGGTCGACCATATAATCATCACATGCATGATCCGGGAAAGTCAGGATCGAATTGGAAGAGGCCGGCTGGTCTGCATCGCTGATATATATTCTTGTTGGAAGATACATCGACACCAATCATTGATACCAAAGAAGAATTGTTCTTTCTATTCCATGGTTTTTTAAATTATATGACAATTTGGCATTTCAGACACTTGATGTTGTTGGAAGACATCATCAAAAGCTGTTTTAATAAGGAATATTAATGTAACCGACACACGCCAGATGATTAGATGTCCATTGGGTATAATTATATGCAAAAATATTTCATTATAAGACAGAAACATATGTTTATAATTCAATCAAATTCTGTGCATTTGAAAAGGCCCCACAAATTGCAACCACCAATTGCCAGTGAGTCACCATCCATTGGCTTTGACATCCTATCATATGACATTTGTCATGATCTTGAGATGAGATGACACGTGGTTTGAATAGTGAGATGAGATGATATAAGATGGATTTAGATGAAAGTTGAATATTATTATTGTTTTAGAATTTGACAAAATTGAATTATTTATTATATTTTGTGAGAATTTAGAAAAATTGTAATGATGAGATAAGATGAGACGAAATACTTTCACTATCCAAACTGGCCTAACCAATTTTCTTCCACATTTCTGAATTTTTAGTTCCCTCTCATCCACAATCTCTTATCACAAGATTATGAGTATTTTGAAGTACTTTGGTTTGGCAATTTTCTATGAACTTTCACTGATCATTTTCCTGATCACCCCCACTAATTGCATGACCCATAAAAGTGGTAATGATCTCCTCAAGATATTGAAGCATGTGCTGTCCCTTTTTCCTTGATCACTACCTCCACTAACTCCTAATGGATTGCTCCTTTTTTTTCTATCATGCATAAGGTACTGAGGAGGGTCAACTCAGTAACCCAATTACCACTCCAAATTTAAACTCCAACCAAAGGATAATGATTATGTTGGCATATAAGGAAGGAGAGAGAGAGAGAGAGAGAGAGAGAGAGAGAGAGAGAGAGAGAGAGAGAGAGAGAGAGAGAGAGAGAGAGAGAGAGAGAGTTTTTGTAAGGCTTGCATGCATGCCTCTTTCTTAAGGAACAATTAACCTTGATAGAGACCTAACCAGTTTAGAGGAATGAAAGGGTAATTTAAAATTCTCATCAGTTAAGGCAAACCAGAGATAAAACATTTAAATTATATAATTGTTTTGGAAAGGAGGTCAATAAACTACTATTTGAAGTGAGTTATGACTTAATGAGCAGAAGGTGGCTTGCCTGGAAAGAGGAGTTTATGGTGGTGTTTCCACTATCCTTTTTTTTTTTTTTAATTGCTTTGAAATTCAAATCTTTCTATTACTAGTACTATATGTAAGTCTGATTAAGGTCAATTCCCGGCCATATGCCTTTTGATTTGCCATTCCTCTGCTGATTTCTTATCCTTTTCATGATCTTTTTAATTACTTGGGGTACTGTAGAAAAGATGATCCAACAGCTGAGCACGATCGAGGCTCCACATACTTCCCATTAGTGATAAAGTAGAAGTTCATTTGTTTATATTAATTAAACCATTTTAGTTCTCTTGTGCAAACATCGTGTAATCACTTTAAAAAAGAGTGAAATTCACTATTAAAATATTAATTTTTATTTTTTTAACGTAGGTCCTATCTGTCATCTTTGTCTGTCTTATTTTCTAGAAATGGATGACCCCGGCCAGCTCGGGATCTTCCTATATTATATTATAAAGCATCTTCTATTCCTTTACTTGTTTTATCTTTCGGTGGCTTCTCCCTTATCAGCACATGAATGCTGTACACATAAAGAGTCTTCCACTTTATATATGAGATTTTTCATTTAGATTTTCAACTATTATGTTTGCAAGCCGACGTGAAGAATACACCGACCTTCATATCATCTATTTGGTAAGATTTAATTTGCAAAAAAAAGTTTAAAATTAAATTATTTTGCAAATCAAATCTTACTATACATG
Organism: Juglans cinerea; assembly: GCA_961763995.1. NCBI lineage: Eukaryota > Viridiplantae > Streptophyta > Magnoliopsida > Fagales > Juglandaceae > Juglans > Juglans cinerea. The sequence goes on along the minus strand of CAUIVZ010000001.1, from coordinate 42,825,409 downwards.
CAGTGTAGATGTATATATTCTTCGTACCAGTAGAATTATAATAATTTTATTTTTATATATCCTTGGTTTATTTTTATGCACCCTTTGATTATAAAAGACTCCATCTTTCTAAAGTTATTGAGGTTAAGCAATATCTCAAAATAATACTTTAAACTAGAATTTCATAATTTTTGCAGCTGAATTTCGTAGTTTTCACATTAAGTTTGTTATTGGTCTCTTTAGATTTTGGGCCTTTTTCTATATGCTTTACTTTTTATTTTTTCTTTTTTTTATAAAAGTGTTTGTTGGGTAGATTATGCAAGATCTCATAGAGGCAACCTAAGCCACAAGGCTCCAAGCTTTGAGCAAGTTTTGAAAGATATTGCGTGTAAAGAAGGTGACGGCAGAGAATAACATCTTTAATGGATGATTGTTTTTAGCATGCATGGAATACTCTATATATTGCCAAATAATATGATGAATCATACAAAGTTAAGCCAATATGATCATGCAAAATATAATAACTATCAAATTATTAAGAAAAAAACTATTCATCATCTCTTAGATGGAGTCTGGATAGTGTGATGATATGAGATGGTTATACATGAAAGTTGAATAAAATATTGTTAAAATATTATTTTTTAATATTATTATTATTTTAAGTTTTGAAAAAATTAAATTATTTATTATATTTTATATAAAAATTTAAAAAAATTATATATATTGATTTGATGAAATATTTTTAATCGTTAAAAATAACGAATAACTTTTTCATCGTTTGACTGATATCACGTTAAAAAATGATAATTAATAGGACGATGACAGATAATATTTTTTATTAGGTAAGGTAGGCACGTAGCCATTGTGCCTTTAACCCACCCTAAAGTAAAACCAAACTCGGGGGTTTTCTTTCACGAAAATTGATAGATATATATTATATATTTATTGTTGTAATTATATTTTAAATGGGAAATATTTTTATAAAATAATTTATAAAAGTAATATCATTTTATAAAAATATTCACAATTTAAAATATGATTGTATAAAAAGTAATGCTATATTTCATATTTTTATTTTATTTTTATCTCACAATGTAAGATGTGACATATTTATCATCATTAGATGATAAAGAATCATCTAATAAATGATCATCTAATGATGATAAATGTGTCAGATCTTATATTGTAAGATGAGAGTAAGATAGTAGTATAGTGTATATAATTTTCTTTATATAAATGGTAATAAAAAGAGTTACACGCGTAATAGACGCACAAAATGGGGATTGATTAGTAAGACAAATTATTATTTCTTAGAATTATTTTTCCAAATTAAGGAAAGTTTGAATTGTTCAAATAGGTATTTGAAACAAAAATGTATCTATTGAAAATGGATAATTTTTTTTATCAGTCATTATTTACTATCACACACCTTATATCATATAAAAAAAAATGTTAGGTGTGGGATACGAGGATGAATAATGACTGATATATAAAAAAATCCATTAAAAATAATAGGATACGTATCATGTCTGTCTCACATTGACTGTCCAAAATTTTTTAACATTCAAGAGCCAATTGTAAAATTCACTAAAAGAATTCTCAACAATTTTCTTTCACACATTATTTTTTTATAATTATTTAAAGAGAAATATTTTAATCATAAAAAAATTTCACAGAAACAAATCGACAACTTAATGTTATTTGATATGGTATATTACATTACAAAATTATTTTATTGTAAAGTAGATTGAACATGTCATATGAAACTACGTCAATTTATAGATTTATTTTTATAAAATCTCATTATGGCGGTAGCATTTCTCTTTAAATTTTTATAAATAAAATTTTTATCTTTAAATTTTACTCCCCAAAATTTGTAAGAGAAATGATACTTGTAGTCGTGAGTGTGTAAGTGTCGTGTAATTGTTTTGAAAAAAGTAAATAAATATGAGATCTACATGAAAAGAAATTAATTTTTTAATAATAGATTTCATTCTTTTTCAAAACGACTGTATGATATTTACGCATTTCACGACTATACAACTATACAACTATACGTGACATTACTCGTAAGCGCCCTTCCCTCTGCACTGTGCCTGTCGTTTCTGTTATATATATATATTAAAAATTTAAAACTGCAAAAATCAAAGAAACAAAACACGCATAGACTGTCTCCATCGCTCCCCCGAACTCTTTATTTTCTGTACAGGGGCTGCTTAGTGCTTACTGCTAGGCATGTCTATCGGCCAAATCTAGAGCAACCCATTTCATCTTCTTTTTTTCTTTTTCCTGCCATTTGAAGGGAAATATTCTGCACAGACAGTTTTCTTTTCTACTCTGTATTGAATATAAACTAATTCTATTTTCCTTGATTTATCATTCATGTACGTTAAATCTGGAGACTTGGGCCAAATCTGGCGAGACTCATTCGGTCACTGACTGTGGAGGAGTTTTCAAACAAGGTATACTCACGATGGGTTTTATTTTGGAATTGTTTTTACTCTTTTTTTTTTTTTTTTTGAAATTATTTTCTGTGTTTTCAATGATCTGTCTGTCTCTTTTATGTGTGTTATTGGTTTAGTTGTAGTTGTTGATGTTATTTCTTTTTAGTTATGTGGGGTTTTGATGTTTGATTGACAGGTCTCTGTGGTCCAATATTTACCTACCGAACATCATTTAATAATTTTAAATCACAAATTTCTCTTCGAGTATAATGTTAAGAGTACGGTGAAAGATGTTCATGAGGAAAGATCACAACTTGTGCTTGGACTGCTTAAGGCATTGCGGTGAGAAATATCCTTTTTGTTGCGAGAAATAAGTTATTTTCATTTTCCGGTTTTTGTTCCTAGACGTAATAAAATCTGGTTTTTTTGTTAACAGACTTATGTTTTTCTTAGTTTCCTTTATGTGAAATATTTTCCCCTCCGACCATGTACGTGGTCTCTGATTAGTTGTTTCAATTTGTTTATTATTTGTTTAGTTTTTTGTGTGTATGCATGCAATCTCTTGTTTGGTTAGTTGTCTGAATATGGTATTGTATGGTATTGTTCCTTCTGTTCATGACAACCTTCTCAGGATATCTGAAAAATATGTCCTGGGATGTTGAATTATTTGTAGATTGTTAGGAGCTGCAGGGTTTTTTTTCTCATGGTTCATCGTCTCTGTTTGCCTGGCTTGTAATAAATGATGTTTACATTTTGTTATCATTTTTTCTTCATGTAGAAGGTATGGAGGTAATTTAAATTTGTTAGAGAATGGAGATGAATCCATAGTTCATATATTGTAGACACAAATTGCTTGTCATGGCTTAGGACACCCTATTAATCCAAGAAACTATGAATCTGAGATGGTGATTCATTTGGTTACAAAAACTACTACCAAGGTTCAATTTTGCTTTTGATCGGTACTACCGAGATTCAAATATAAAGTTTTAACACCTTTGGTTATAGTTTTTATTTTTCAAAATTAATCCAAAGATTCAATCCTTTCATATTAATAAAGCATTGATGAGTTCCTAACATTTTTCACCTGTATGATCCACTCACCAAGAAAGATTATAACAGGTTGTGGTTTTCTTAATCTAATACAAAATATTTGCTTGATGGGCTCTTGTGAGGGTGATGAATCGGTAAATTTTCTTGTACGTGTGTGTGTGCTCTTAATGTTCTTCCCATCTTGTGACTTTTGAAAATGATTTATGGTGCCTTTCTGATTACATTTTATTTTGATATATTCTCATATGCTCTGACTTATAGTGGTCCAGGGCTCCATGCCTCAGTCATATCTCTTTTTATATAATAATGTGTTCTCAGGAGCCATGATTTATCACTTGTTTAATGTCAAGAGGCGCTGATCTCATTTCCTGCATTACATAATTTATTTTATTTTTCTTGGGCTCAGGTTGTTGCTTTTAACTCCTTTTGGTCATGGAGGGAGAATCATCGTGGATCAACCATCGCCTTGATGACATCTCTGAAGAGATTGGAGAGTTTGACGGCTGGGTTTGGATACAAAGTTAGTTTCAACTCATCTCATCTAATCATTACAAATTTTCCAAATTTCTACACAAAATATAATAAACAATTCAACTTTTTCAAACTTCAAAACAATAATAATATTAAAAAATAATATTCTAACAATATTTTATTCAACTTTTAACTTTCATCTCAACTCATCTCATCTAAACTCACTATTCAAACCTCACCTCATTCTCAGAGCTTAATGATGAAGGCAATAACGAAACTACTGCAGTTTCTCTGGAGTTGATCCTGCCTGATGACCTGTTGGAACGGATCCTTGCCTATCTCCCGATTGCAAGCATTTTTAGAGCAGGTTGTGTGTGTAAAAGATGGAATGAGATTGTTTGTTCAAATAGGTTTCTATGGAACTTTTCACATGTACTATCACAAAAACCATGGTATTTTATGTTTACTGGCTCTGGTGAACCAAATGGTTATGCATATGATCCGATCCTTCGGAAGTGGTATGGCATTGAACTCCCCCACATTAGGGCACCCGATTGGTTCATTGCTTCATCATGCGGATTAGTTGGCTTCATGGACAATGACAGCAGAAGCGAACTTTATATCTGTAACCCTATTACCAAGCGCCACAAGAAGCTCGAGGAGCCCCCAGGTTGGAAGTTTTCTGATTACATTGCCCTTGCAATCTCAGTGAACAGGATATCACATGGTTATCTCATCACAGTAGTGAAATCTAAGCAAGTCCCCGGAAATTTTTTCCAATGGGATATCTCAATTCATATTTATGATTCAGAAACGATTTTGTGGACAACCACTTTGACAGAGGTTTTAACAGGTTGGAGAGGTGGTGATGAAAGTGTGATCTGCAATGATGTTTTGTACTTTTTGATTTACTCAACTGGGAGTGGTGCACCGGAAAATCGTCATGGCCTAGTGGCATACAATCTCTCTAGCCGCTCTTCCCATGGTTTATTGGATAGGTGTTTTATTCCAGTACCTTGTGCTCTTACATGTGGCCGCCTAATGAACCTAAAGGGAAAACTGGTGATGGTGGGAGGAATTGGCAAACAAGATCGGGCTGACATAATTAAGGGAATTGGCATCTGGGTTCTAAATGGGAGGGAGTGGCAAGAGATTGCACGTATGCCTCATAAGTTTTTCCAGGGATTTGGGGAGTTTGATGATGTTTTTGCTAGCAGTGGTACAGATGATCTCATATACATCCAGAGCTATGGAGCTCCAGCACTTCTTATATTTGATATGAACCAGAAGCAATGGAAATGGTCGCAGAAGTGCCCTGTGACAAAGAGGTTCCCACTGCAGCTCTTTTCTGGTTTTTGCTTTGAGCCCAGGCTTGAAATTGCTCCATAATTTGTTTCACTTTAGACTCATGTGGTGCTATTGATGAATGTGTCTTTGATTACAATGGCTTTATTTTGTTTTCATTTACCTTCGCCTTCATATCGAGTCATTATGAAAAATTGTGTTTTGAAAAGTTATAGAGAATGTAAATGCAGATAAATCTAGCTCATTCATGATCATGGGAATATTATTATTTTTTTCTTTTTGCCTTCAGAAAAACCGCACAGATTGAAGTACTTCTTTGAGACCCTTTCTTACGATGTAGATTTATGGGCTTATCTTTTTATAAGAAGCATTGCTGTCACTTTCTGCCTCAATTTCCCTAAACTTATTCTTTTTGTTTTTTCTTTAAACATACTGTTCAAGTGTTCTTCTTTCACATAGCTGATAGCTCAAAGGGACGCTTCTGATAGTCCTTGGACTGGAGGATCTCTTTCCATGCCCAAGGAAATTTCGGAGATGGTTCTCTTTTTCTTTTTCAGATTGGTAATTCTTCCTTCTCCAGATCAAAATCTTTGGATTAGTACCTTTTTCTCTCTTTGACGAGCTTTGCTGTAATCCCAAGTTTTGAGATGAACTCCCATGCCAAATGGATAGACCATGACGGGATTGGCGAAGACAAGCTTATTTGGGCCCCTTCTAAAAATAAGATATTTAAGGTTCATTTGTCCCTATTCCCCATGATAACATCACCACCTTACTTGAAAGAGAATATGGCAGATTAAGGTCTCTTTGAGAGCTACATTTCTTGTCTAGGCGATCCTAAGAAAGATTCTCACCATCAACTATATGAGAAAAAGGCACAATGTGAAAGAGGTGAAAAATCTGTGGATCATCTTTTGCTTTATTGCGAGATTACTACTACTTTGCAGTTAGGGGTGAATTCGGTCCAGTCCGGTCAGTCTGTAGGAGTTGTTTGAGACCGGATCGGATCTTTTCGGTCTAGGATTTTCCCACCCTAGACTGGACCGAACAGCCTTTGGGACCAGACTGGATCGGTCCTTTTCAGTCCAGTCAGTCTGGTCGGTCCATCGGTCCGGTCTAGTACCAAATGGGCTAATCCTAACATCCTGTGCTTTTCAGCCTAATAGTGAAAATTCTAGTAAGTTTTTAGCCTACTAGCATTTTATCGAATTTTAAGCCAAAAAATAGCAAAAAAGAACTTGAAAGGAAAATGAAAATTCACTACAAAAAAATAAAAATTATCTATTTCCATTCAAACAACTGAAACAAGGTTATCAATTATAGACTCATAATAATAGATTTTAAAAAAATAGAGATAAAGAAATTTAAAAAAATCCCTAATAAGTAATCATCCAAATTTCAAACTCCGAATAAATAAAGAAAAAAAAAAAGTTAAGGCAACTAGCCATGTGCCCATAACAATGTAACACAAACTCCATGTCTCCAACTCCAAGTCCACAACTCCAAGAGTCCAAATAAAATAATAATAAAAAGAAGTTAAAAAACCAAAAAAAGTAAAGTAAATGACACAAAAATTATTACAATTTACCATGCATCTAGGCTTTTAGCATAACCCACTTACTAATAAAGTGATATTACAAATTACAAATTGAAATGACATAACAACTAATAAGTCCGAACACTACTCTGTAAGGATGGATGACCAAACGGCAAATACTACTTGATCTCCTCGCAGCTTTCAGCACCAAACGGCAAACACTACTCCAAGCCTCCCTGTGGATCAAATAATTAATTAAGCAATATTCAACAAATTAATGCCTTCATGTTTGTGCGTTGTACATATTACATGATGCATGTACACTTGATCATATATATATGGCATTGAAGAATATCATAAACTATTAAATTCCAATATTCCAGACATTGAAGAATATCATAAACTCCAATTTGCATTGTAGTATATTCTTCTGCAAATTAATTCAACAAATTATTGGGTGTAGACATTGGAGTAACAGATTTTCTAACTAACAGATTTTCAGCAACTACAGTCTACTGTGCAAGGTAAAACCTGAAATGATGTAAATATAAGTTTCGGCCCTAGTCCTTATATATAGTATATCAAAGGATATGCACTTTAAAATGACATGAATTTCAGCTTGTTTTTCTGGACCCATCCATAAAATTTCAAGTGTTCAGCAAATTAATTCAAGCCTTTGTAGTATATTTTTCTCACCTCATTAATTTGCATTAGGTGTAGACATTGTATTTGACGCATCCATAGAGTTTTCAACCTCCCCAACAAGTTCTATACATAAAAGATAAAAAAAAATAAATAAATAAAAAAAAAAAAAAACAAACAAACAAACAAATTATATAAAATTTACATAACATATAGATCATAAAAGATATAAAAGGAAGTAAATTTGTTACATACTCATATCTATCTGCTTTTCAAAATCCTCCATCTCATCCATTAAAGTCTTAAGGCTGATTGGAGTAGAAGAATAACAAAGCCAATTCTGTGCACAAATGAGACCCTTAACCATCATCGAAGATAAACTACTTCAAAAAGGATTAAGTACACAACTTGTTGTGCTAAATGCAGATCTAGAAGCCACTCTAGATACCGGCATTGCAAGTACATCGCATGCAACTTTTGAAAGTACACGATATCCAACTGAATTAACCTTCCACCAATTTAGAATGTCAAAACTCGCATTTTGTTTCTCACAACTTTCAACTAGGTATCTATCAACCTCTGACTTGCTTTCCAAAGAGTTTTTCAACTGTAATCGTTGCTTAAATAGGGCCAATCTCTGTGCCTTCCTATCCTCAAATCTACTAACTGTAGGATTTACATCTTCACGTGGGAAACTTGTGCACTGCTATTGTTGACCAGAACTGTTCCCTTCTTCATTTTCAACGTATGCCTCATATATGCAGGCTAAAGCATTTTTCACCTTCCAACTCAAATCAGCCACTTTTGTTATATCATGGACATACATTGATTCCAATGCAAAGTCAAGATATCACATCTTATACTGAGAATCAAGAATAATCCCAACATACAACAACATATTCATATTATCAATTTTGCCCCAATATTTGTAAAACTGTTTTATCATATTTGTGGCCATTAATCCCACCAGGGCTTCCTTCTTCACTGGAAAAAAGAGTTACAAGTTACATACTGACCCCTCGAAAAAATTATAGTTGTATCGTGAAATAGTTGAAGAAACCTCACAAACAACATTACCTTCTCCCAATCGATATTATTGGGAGACCCTAACTTCTTCAACTTTCTCATATTCACCACATCATTGTCATCATCGTTGTCTCCAATATTACTAAGGAACCCCAAATCTTCTTCCTCCAACCGTTCAAAAACTTTTCAAAAATTCTCAGCCCTCTCCAACATAAGATAGGTGGAGTTCAACCTAGTCGGTACATTTAGACAAACATAACTTTTGCATGTAATCTCTTCCAACTGTACACATTTCTTAAATGCACTCTACCTTTGAGAGGAGGATTTAACAAATTTCACAACACCTCTCACATTTGCAATAGGCTCATCAAATTCTTTCAACACTTTATGGACGATTAAGTTTAAAATGTGGGCACAACATCGAACATGCAAGAATTCATGTTCCAAAACAGTGTCCCTCCTATATTTTGTTTTTTTTTCAAATAAGAAATTGCTTCGTTATTAGAACTTGCATTATCAAGAGTGATTGCAAGTACTTTCGGTCGCCCCTAGTCATGCAAGCACATCTCTATGGCTATACCACCAAGTGTATCACCCTTGTGATTTTCAACCAAAGAAAAAGAAAGAATTATGTTGTGTAGATTCAAATCATCATCAATAAAGTATGCAGTGAGACACATATAATTGGAGTTTTGCACGGATTTCCATGTATCCATGGTGAGGGAAGTTTGTTGCCCTTGAATAGAACTTCTCAACTTATTTTTTCCCCTCATATACATATTAAAACAATCATTTGCAACCGTAACACGAGATGAAATCCCTACCCACTTAGGACAAATAACAAGCATAAACTTCTTGAAACCCTCCCATTCAACTAACCTAAAAGGCAACTCATCAAGAATAATCATATCTGCTAAGACTTGTCTGCAAGCCTCAACACTAAATGCTATAGGCACAAATCCCCCACTACCATTTCCTCCATCCGTCTTCCAACCTAGAGTAGTTTGGGATTTATATGTCTTATTAAACGGACATTTATTACATTGTTTTTCAATGTGATACTTCATGGACTTTGTATCGTTGGTTTTCGTATCACATGCATACAAAGCACCACAGTAATTACACGCAGCCTTAGGTTTAGTTGGATCACCTTTTGGTATTCTTGTAAAGTAATTCCAAACCATTGACCTAGCTCTACCACTAAGTGGTCCACTAACACTCGATTTAGTATTTACATTGGGTGGGGGTGGAGTAATGCCCTGTGTTGACTCATTCACATCATCTGTTGTAGTCTTTCAGAATCGTTTCTTTTGTAGGGCAAGGGTCCATCTAAAAAAATAATCAAACAAAAATTAGATTAAATATAAAGTCTAGATTCAAGAAGAAAATGATAAAGTTTAGCCTAAGATGTGTGCTGGTATGCATTTTGTGTGTGCTGGTGTTGTTGTGCTTGCTCATTATTGATTCTTTCCATGTCTTTGTTGCCAGCAGAAAAATTAAAACATAACTGGGTAATAGCACTGTGGTAGTTTGAACAAACTTGTTAATGAATTTGACATCAGTAATAATGTGTTGAGCGGTTTGAAAGCAATTGCAAATTATTTTCTCTTCGGCAAAAGGATAGGTTACTGCCTTTCATATATCCAGCCACTAGAAGAAAGTGATGGATTGATAATTAACACTGAGCAGTTGTTGTAGTACTCATGAACAATGTTTTGAATACCGTACCGGTCAAGGCACTGGAACGAAATATTTCGGTACCGATACCGTTTCGAGATAGTCGATATATGAATAAATTATATATATAAAAAATATATATATATATAAATTATGTTTCAAAATAATAGTCTATATATGAATAAATTATATATAAATACACATATATATATATAAATTATAAATAGCCTAGTCTGAATTCGGGGTCAAAAAATAAGCTTGTAGTTGAAAAAAATAAAATAAAGGCCGAAATATTGGCCGGTACAGGCCGAAATACTGGCCGGTACGGCCGCTATTTGGGCCGATACTAAACACATGATACCTGTACCAGTCACTGGGCTGGTACGGCAAATTTCAGCCGTATCGGCCGGTACGGTACGAAATTAAAAGCACTGCTCATGAATATATATATATATATATAAGTAATCAAACCAAAAATAAATAATAGTTACACACGAGACTAATAGTTACTAAAGTCCTGGGTTATTTTGGGCCCAAAAATCATAACATTCACTCGAGTGGGGTGTCGAGCGCCTGTCGAGTGGACGTTTAGAGCAGTCACTCACTCGAGTTGACTGTCGAGCGAGTGTTGAGTAAACTCACAGGTTGGCCTCCTGTTGCTGACTATTGAGGGGTGTCGAGCGAACTCAAGGGTTGGCTTCTCGCTTGAGCCAAGGTCAAGCCACAATCGAGCAGGGTCAAGCCAAGGTCGAGCAACAGTCAAGCCAAGCATAGGATCAAATTGAAGTACTAAACTATATCTCCTACAAATCAAACCCATTAAACTATAGATTAATAAAACATATCCACCAAAATTTAGGTAAGAACTTTAGAAACTTCATCCACAAGCATATATACCATATATAATATGCATATATAATTGATGAGATGAACTAATATGCGGTTCGAGAACATGCATGTATCCATTCAATTTGGTATTTGGTGCATGGTCTAACCAACATGCACCAATCATGCAACAAGATAGAGCAAATGGATAAATGAGTTGTTAGCTGACAATTTTGACTCACAAATCAAGATATAGGGATGAACAATCTAACAATTTCTATTCAAATTTATAAATAATTAACAATAATCACTACACTGTGAATATGTAAATCTATTCAAAGAGAAATTTCACTACATTAGGAGAAATTTGAGAAAAGAAAATGGGAGAATCAAGATCGTACCTTAGGTCCTTAGGGGGCAAGGGCTACGACGATTTCATAAAGGGGAGAGGATGCGATGGAGGGGCTGGAGTTTGCTTTGCTAGGATTTTGCTGTTGGAATGATAATTGAGAACTAAGAGGGAGTGTGAGAGAATGGGAGGGAATCAGGATTCTGGGGGGGGGGGGGGGTTAATTATGTAGACGGGTTATTTAAAAAAACTAAGTTGACTCTGTTTTAATTTTGCTTCCCACTGGACCTAAACGGGCAGGTCCAATTTTACACTAAATTGGTATATATCAGTTTTGATATTTGAAGAACCAATACTGCACCGATTACACTCCTAAATCGGTACTTTTAATTTTACCAGTTCCGGTCTGATTCGGTCTGATTTTTTCGATATATTATATAGTATATTATAATATATATTATAATTGTATTATAGACTATAATGATATATTATAATATATAATAATATAGTATTAGTATAACTACTAATGCAATAGACTATAGTTATAATATATAGTTATTTATATAAGATTTTAAAATTTAATATTATATTAATTAGTAATTTATCATATAATACAAAATTATTTTGTATATAATTATAGATAAAAATTATATATAATATAACAAATATTTTATACAATACAAAAAATTAAAAAATATATATATGAATCGGTTCGGTCCGGTGTTAGAAAAATAAAAATAGAAACTGGACCGATTTTAATCGGTTTTGAGAAAAATGGAATTGATACCAGACCAGACCGAACCCATCGATTCGGTTCAGTCTGGTTTACCAGTTCTTTTTTTCACCTCTAGCCATGAGAAAATACTAGTTCAGGTAAATATATTCCAACAGAATCTAATATTTGGCCTTGTGATTTATTTATTGCCATTGCAAAGCTTAATCTGATAGAGAATTGTGTTCTTTTAAATGGAAAGTCATTACTTCCATTTATATCTGGCAAGAATTTCAATCGGTTTTGAGAAAAATGGAATTGATACCAGACCAGACCGAACCCATCGATTCGGTTCAGTCTGGTTTACCAGTTCTTTTTTTCACCTCTAGCCATGAGAAAATACTAGTTCAGGTAAATATATTCCAACAGAATCTAATATTTGGCCTTGTGATTTATTTATTGCCATTGCAAAGCTTAATCTGATAGAGAATTGTGTTCTTTTAAATGGAAAGTCATTACTTCCATTTATATCTGGCAAGAATGAAATTCTAGGTATAAAAACTCTTTCCACAGTGATGGCCAACTGAAATTTCCGCATCAATGACATTACAACTAAAGTTGCAACAATTTTTTTTTTATAAGTAAAAAATTATATATATCAAAAGGAGAAACCAAGTATACAGAATGTATACAAGAAAACACCTTGCCCAAAATGACCCAAAAAACCCGTGGAAAAACAATCCAAAATAAACCAAACCCGACCCCAATCCCTTGTTTCCCGTAGAACTAAAGTTGCAACAAATTAACTGTATACCATGGCATAAACCTTCAGAAGAATTTATATTTTTCAATAACATAATAAGACAATTTTTCTTAAGCACATGTGGTGGGATACAAAATTGTGCCTCATTCAACATTCCAGGCAAAAAAAAAAAAAAACACTTGATGGACAAGTCTGGACTTGACCCGAATTCCCTCCCCATGAGCAAGGAGGAAAACTAGAAGGAAACAAAGCTGTAGTCAATAAGACAGGGCGAGAAAAAGCCTGACCACAGAAAGGTTTGAAGTCGGTTAATTTGGCACCATTGGTAAACAACCTGGTCCAAATTGATGTACATCCTGCACCATGTGTTAAGCCTCCCTGTCTTGATCAACATGAAACCGGTAGAAAAGGACACCCTTACTGTCTCATCCATAGATTTCAGCAGCCTTGCCTACATGAGGATTATGACCTTTACTCCAAGCATGACTAAAACCTTAAGATCAAATTCCAAGTACCTTACCAGGCCTTGAAGATGTCAACCAAAGCTCACAGTATTGATGGATGCTCACATAATTATCTCTTCCAAGCTGTCTACCTCCTAATTATATAGACTTCTAGAACAAAGGAAAAATAAAATCTCATTGTTCTTAATATAGTATTTACCTCATATGGTACAATGCACCTAGCTATTGTCATCACTGCTTAATTCAGATTCATCATCTTCTTCTCCACAAAGAATTTCATCAACTTCTTCACCCTCATCTTCACTTTCATTTATTTGGCTATCATATCCCGAAATCAGAGTTTTGTTCTGCAAAGCCCTGTCAATCTGTAAAAAAGAGTACGAACGGAGAACTTAAAAACCAATAAATTTTTTTTTGATCGGTAAAAGAACAAAAATTTATTAAAAACCAATAAATTCATAAGATAATAATGCATTAACGAGAGGTTGCGAAGTTTAAAACCTGTGCCATCACAAGTTGCAAACGACCTGATAATTGTAATAAAGGTTGGATGGCAGCACCTCTGGGTTTAGTTATCTGTATGAAGAAAAACATGATTTAAACATATCATGCAATGTATGACAACTTTAGATCAAAGCTTGCTTCTGGAAAGATATTTTTACTCCCCCACGTTAAGACATTAAATAATCAGATCCAGCGAGTATGATCGCCTATTGATCAATGACCCCACATTTTTATCTTTATTCCCATTCAGTGAAGTTATAGAAATGAAACTTTTTTATGAATCTTATGGCATATCAAATATCCCAATTAAATCAAAAATTAATTAGGAAAAAAAGGCTTATCCTTGGGCCTTAACACCTTATAATCCTCCCCTTCTACAACCATCCAGCAAATTCAACTTTTACAACAAAACTGTAGATGAAGACATATCTAGTTATATAATCAAATGTCTATAATATAAGCACAAGCAAAAGGTTGTGATCAGAAAAAACATGACTGATCCACTATTTCATATTTATAAAATTAAACTTCAAAAAGACTAGGAATTTCACCTTGTATAAGGAGTTGAGCATCTGGCTTGTCAGTTCCTGAGACATAACATGATGACTGTGATTCAAAAGTATATGATATATCCATGGAAGGGCATACTTTCCACTGCATGTCCTGTTAAGACAACAATAATATTCTTATCATCTGGAAAAATGGCAATTGTAATCTCAATAAATATCAAAATTACCTGGTGAGAATACAAAGAGTTCAAAGTAGAAGAGGCTGAAGAGCTAAGAGGTTGAAGAAACCAAACGGATAGGTAATGAAGAGTCGATGCTACAATAAGATGAATAGTCCTTTTTTATTACTGGAAAGTAATAATAAAGTGATAGAAGAGTTAAGTGGCAGGAAAGCAAAAGAGACAAGAAATGGGTATTGATAATCACTATAAGATGAAAAGTCTTCTTTTTTTTCTCTCAATTGAATTAGTAATCATAAATGGTAAGAAACCTTTCATCTTCAAACCTTTTTTATTTTAAATCCTAATATCAAAAAATCGAGAAGATTAATTGTGGTAATAAAGACAATACAATGAAAGGCCTTTTTAGTATGTTAAGGGTTGGGATAGATCAATAAGATAAAATAAAAAATAAAATCAAGGATGAGTTGGCTCAGTAGAATATAAAGAAGATGCTTCAGAAATTATATGGTTAATAGATTTCTACATAAAACCGATTAAAATGTATTTACAACACCATCAATAGAAGAGAAAGGACTAACCTAAATTGCCACATGGACACCAACACTCGCAGTAACTTGTATGCATCACTAGGGTCCATAGATAGAACAGATGCCCTTATCTGGTAGAGGAAACATATAAAGAGTAAATAACAATGGCTGATGGTTTCCCCTTTGTTTAGAGGGGATGAGGAGTATGTGTTTTTGAGTGGGGAGACAATGATATTTAGTTTCTGACTTGATTAAAAAAAAATAGAAATCAAACAAACCTTCTTCAGTGGCATTTCGGCTTCAAGATTAACACCCTTGAATGTTGCAAAATCAACTGTACAGTCTAATGTTATGTCATCTCCATTACTAAGTATCCCTAATGATCTCAGCTTGTCCTCCATGCAAAATGCTACAGTGTCCACTTCTACTTCATCCATGTCATCTGCACAGACCAGCAGGCATATAGGGCCAAGCAGGAGAACCATTAAAAAAACTTTCTTTTACTCTTCTGAAAGGAAAAGTTGGTAACAACAAGCATATAGCGGTCACAGACCAGAGAAATAGAAAGACATATGCCACTTTATCGTTTCCTTTTCTAAAGAGGAAACCCATATTTTGGCCAAAGGCCACTTGGTACAAGGCCATTGCCAGAAGTTCAGTTGAAATCACACTAACCCTAATTTTACCAAATAGAGTAGATTATGCTGAAACATAGAGGAAATTTCACTTTAAGAAAGTTTAACTTCACGATTTACATCATAACCTGTGAAGAATATAGAAAATTCCACATTAAACCCTTGTGCGAACATGCATCGATTGGCATTACTTCCACAACCCACCCAATATGGTAAAACCACATACAACATCAGACTGTGAAACACTAAAGGCTCTTTACCAATAGTCATAGATAGTGAGAGATCGCTGCAATGGAAAACCCAAACCCATTTCCATGCCCATGTCTGGTGGCTACTCCTCCCTTTAGTCTGCATATATCCTTTCCTCCACTTTTTATCTGTAAGAGGCGAACTTTTTTCCATCCAAAGAGATTTTGTGTGGATTATTTACCAGAGTATATTTTTCAAAACCATTCCCTATACTCAAATTTAACCTTGAGTGGACGAGAAATTGTTCAAATTATCAGAAGAACAAGCTTCCTAAAGAGTCATTAAAAGAATGTCCTGGCCCCAAACTGACAAATTAAAAATCAATTTATAAACCATATGAGAGACAAGTATAAGGCAAAAATATAAAATGTTACAAGATTCCGGAAAGTATATTAGACATACCTTCCCTCTCTACAAGCTTGGCTTGACTGTTACTGCCACTCAAATGAGCCGTTACCTTATCAGGCTCAACAATCATATTTGTACATGTTTTCTTTTTTTCATGAATAAATCTTCGGAATAGGAAGTAAGGCATCCTCCGCATTTGCACGGTCTAATGCAGTAACTGTTTTATTACCAAACAAGCTTTTAAAATCAACACAACACAATAAAATGTAACTAATGAAGGAACTAATATTAAAGCAGACCACCAAGCATATGAGAAATGATTTGTACAAACCCCAAATAGACAAGCCCTTGTAAAAAAGTGGACCCCACCTTAAAAAAGTGTAAAAACAAAACTATTTTTTATTAGTGGGACCCACTTTTTTACAAAAGGCTTGCATGGGGCTTGTCCCTAGCATTACTCCTAAGCACATACACTTTTATACTTGGTGAAAATAGACAATATACATCACATATGTGCATTATCCAACACCAAAAATAAAGGAAAATAAAATAAATTCAAGGAAACTGTAGGAATTAAAAACGAAAATAAAGCATTAATGGTAAATTCAGTCACAACATGATGGCTACACTAAAAGAGTTTCCATGTGAAACAATATAGTCAGACCATCTACCAAAATTTTCGAAGCAATAGCTTTGCTTCTGTTGAGCCACTCCATCAATTCCGGAATTAAATAACAGTAAATTTAAATAATTTGAAAGGTCATGGAATTTTAAATGTAATGGATAGGGGTATAACCGGTCCGGTTCAGTCCGGTTTTAGACATATTTTAGAACCGAACTAGTATATACCGGTTTTGGAATTTGAAGAACCGATACCGTACCGGTTACACCCCTAAACCGGTATATACCAGTTTTGAGATTTGAAGAACCGATACCGTACCAGTTACACCCCTAAACCGGTACTTCCAGTTTTACCAGTTCTGGTCCGGTTCGGCCCGATTTTTCTGGTATATTATATAGTATATATAATATAGTATATTATAGAATATAATAATATAGTAATAATATATTGTAGTATATTATAATTGTATTATAGACTATAGTGATATAGGATTTTAAAATTTAATATTATATTAATTAGTAATTTATCATATAATACAAAATTATTTTATAATATATATAATTATATATAATAAAAAAAATCATATAAAAAATATTTTATACAATATAAAAAATTAAAATATATATATGAACCGGTCCGGTCCGGTCCAGTTCAGATCTGGTTTTGAGAAAAATGAAACCGGTACCAGACCAAATCAAACCCAGTACCGAACGAAATCCACTGGTTCGGTCTGGTTTACCAGTTCACCGGTTTTTTTTTTCACCCCTAGTAATGGACAATTATTTTGGTTTCATCTATATAACATTTCATCTTCTTTCCTCTATATATAATTTTTCAAAACAATAGCTTTGTTTCTATGGAGCCACATCATCCATTCATAAGTGAAATGACCGCAAATTTAATTTGAAAGATCATGGAATTCTAAGGCCTTGTTTGTTTTCACAACTCCTCTCAACTCATCTCATCTAATCATTACAACTTTTCTAAATTCCCACACAAAATAAAATAAACAATTTAACTTTTTCAATTCCCAAAACAAAAATAATATTAAAAAAATATATTCTAACAATATTTTATTCAACTTTTAACTTTAATCTCAACTCATCTGCGAAAACAAATGAGACCTAAAAGTTATGAAGTCTCCATCTTCTTTCCTCTATGTATAATTTTTGGAGCAATAGTTTCACTCTTGTTAAGCCATGTCATCCATTCATATATTGAGTGACCATAAATTTAAAATAATTTGAAAATTCATGAACTTTTTAAAGGTCAAGAACACTCCATCTTCTTTCATCTATAACATTTCATCTTCTTTCCTATTTATAAATTCATTAAAATTGGCAATTGAAGAAGACAACATTCGAACAAGTTCACAATCAGGTTATAAACAAAATTAAAAATATAATGGAGTTAAAAGTTAACAATTTATTCCCACACATTGTGCAGGTGTGACTATTTTAATAATCTTTTTTTTTTTATAAGAAACTATTTTAATAATCTTCGAACTTCATTACGGAAAATAAAAGATAAGGAGGAGCACCTAAAAAGTTTCATATAAGATTATTGTGCAACTGGATTTATCAAAGCAAGAAAACACTCAATCCCCAGGACCTAATTTATTTTATCTATTATATATCTGCACTAAAAATTGTTTTCATTTTCTTTTCAAGAAACATCATGACTTTGCATTAACAATAAATAGCACAGGGAAGATTTTTCATGATGGACTCACCTCCATTTTGAAAATCTAATCCTTTCTTAGATTTGATGCGAGACTGACTAATTGGTAGAAGAACCCCATCATAGGAGATATTCAACCTTATATCTGAGCCAGAATGCACTAAAATCTTCTGAAAGGATGGCTTTACTGGTAACCCATAAGCAACAAAGACCTGCCCAGACATAGGTTTGGTAATGGCTTGTAATTTTGCAGCAAATATTGTAGGTAATGCACCCTTACGATTTATAGATGGAATGTCCTCAAAAGACAATGAGACTTTTGTAGGCTTGTTATTGCATAGCTCCTCAATGTTCTGACCGAACCAAAGATAACAAACCCCAACTTCTGAAATAGCCAAAACATATAGACCTGCATCACTGGCTTCCCCATTATCAATGCACCTGCTGTCAAGTACTACAGCAGGGTGCTCCATTGCAAGAACACAGCTTGCTGACTGCTTTTTGCCGCCACTTATCCTCCATACTGCTATATATCTTTCACCAACAGCTGAGGAGAGGATGTACTTCCCATCTTCAGAAAAAATCATACAGCGAACAGCTCCCTATGAAGAGTTAAGAAACTTATTTCAATAAGATCAGAAAGTTGGAAAAGATAACCACACAGACTAAATATTCACTCATCTATAGAGAAGAGGAAAAACGTGTTGGCACAACAAGAATATAGAACTGCATCAGACTTACAGGATGCCCAGAAAACTTCTGCATCTTTTTGTGATCAGAACTACTGAAAATCTTCAACTGTGAAGATGCAGTTGCTAATATCTTCCCATCTGAGGAATTCGCATCCAAGGTGACAATGTCAGAAGATTAATAAGTGCAAAATAATTTATTTCTATCCTAACACATGGAAAGTATTTTCCCTGAACACTCAGGAGTTACTTCATTTATGTTTAACGTTCTACAATTTCTTTTGTTGTTGTTGTTGTTATTATTATTATTGCCATCATCAGAGTTATGCTAGATGCTATACCCACTCTTATCCTACTATACTGATGCGGCACTGCGTATGATGCGTAAATCAATTTTTGTTTTTAAAACAATATATTCAAAAGTTGATAGGAAATGTCACATCAGCATAGTTGGATGAGAGCAGGATGATGGTATAGTATATAGCATTTTTTTCTTATAATATTATTATTGCTATTACAACTACTACTACGTAGCCAGACAAGATATTTGATATGACACGTGGTCTCCTCTTGAGGGGCACTAGTTCATACAGCACAACCTCCAATACCAAATGATTGAATAAGACCTGACCGAATCCCCTAGATTAAAGCATCACTGACCATGTGAATTTTTTAATGTCATATTCACTACACAGTTGACTATATATTCACTTACCTCAGCACCACATTCTGACCATAGAACTGCATTATTCCAGATAAACTACTTCTGCAAGATTTTTTTTTGATAATTAAAATACTTCTGTAAGATACTTATGCATACATAAAACATTACTGTTCTCAGTACAATGTGTTAACTCACCACCACTTTAAGGAAAGAGTACCACCAATATGTAAAGAATATTTACCTGACGAAACAGATATACAGGAAATTGCCTTTGTAGAAGCTCTGAACTTCTGCAACAGGTTTCCCAACAGAGAATCAATTTCACATAACATGCCATCAGCACCTGCAGTATAAATACAGGAACCATTCGTAGGAGATGAAATGGCATTAACACCCCTGCACATGAGCGAGAGAGAGAGAGAGGAGTGGATTAGGCCCACCAAATATAGATATAAACATTACAGCTAAACTAAAATCATTCCTTGTTAATTTCTTCCATAATTAATTACATATTAAAAGATTCTTATCGCATGCCATAATAAATAACTATTCATATTACATATTTAAGATCTTTTCTGGTGTTCCCTTGAAAATCTAGTCTTTGACAACAGAACTTTCACCAACATTACCAACGTCGTGTTTCTACAAACAGTTTCTAGTTATATAATTATTCCTATGAATAAAATCTCTTGATTACCTATATAAAAAATAAATAAAAAACAAAAACCTACGTGTACCTGTTGTATACACTCTGTGTACTTAGATGGAACCTCTGTGCTCATTAATAGAATCATCTTACCATCAACAAAAAAAGTATCTCTTTAGAGACTTACAACTATCAGGAGAATGTTCCAAAACATAGGATGTCTGCCTTGTAATTTATTTGTCAGTTATGTCGACAGTGCTGGTATCAACAATCAAGTCTACTGATATCAGCAACAGCTGCAGCATATTACCCAGTTTTGGGGGTCTGTCTAGGCCTTGGTCAACCAAGGTCCTATGGATCAAGGAAAGAGGTGAAGTGATTAAGAAAAGAAGAAAGAATGTGAAACAGCATTCAATATTTGTCAAAAAAAAAAAAAAAGATGGAATGTGGTCTACTCTAATAGTGGGTTACAACAAAAGCCAGCTAATCTAAACGCAGGGCTTCAAAGATAAAGCTGTCATGATTAAAGATGGGAAAAAATTATAGCTCACTTATAAATTTAATATGATCGTACAACATATGCAGTAGCATATCAAATCATGGCGCAAATAAACTTTATTATTAATCAAGTATGTGATTTTCACGATAAACTCACCCAGGGTGGCAGTCGCTAATTCTCCATTTCAATTGACCAGCGGAGACATCCAGTGCTAAAATATCACCACTACCTGTTCCTAAGACTAACAACGAGTAACCAAGCTTCCTTTTTCTCTTTCTGTCCAAAGATAGCCACCTCATGCATGTATAATCAACTGAAAGGTGCCCTCTTTCATGTCTGGTTAATATATTTATCTCATCAGTTGAGGTGATGTCTGAGAATTCAGTCTGTATCTGGCCCTTCAAAGTTTCCCAAATCTTAATTCGACCATCTCCAGAGCTTATGGCAAAGAAGTCTAAAGAAGGACTAAATGATGTCAACAAATCTCTGATATTTGATGATCCCATAACCCTGAAATGTGCACTTAACTTATCAGTTTACCTTACTATGGAACAATTAAGAAAGCTTTAAAGCAAATAATTCCAAGGTCCCTTTTCTTCCATTTGGTCGCTCAATTAGAATAGGGAAAAAAACAGCACATTTCGGTAAAAAAAAAAAAATGGTAAAAAACATAGTAATAACCATCTAACATTCTAAAGTTATCATCTTCGGGTTCATAAAAACAACAAAAGTATGCACAAAATGAATTTTTTTTCCTTGGGGGAGGTAGGGCATAAGTTACACACATCAGAGACAAAAAGTACAAGAAAGCGAACCCATAAACATGGACGGGAAAACAAGTTCAAAGTGAAATACAAATTCAATAGTAAATATTTTCAAGGACTCGTTAACTGATACCTAAAGACAGTGCTCTACAGGGGTAACCTTAGGCTTACAAAAAGATGAGCTTCCAATGTTTACCGACTTAGAGTCGTCTTTACAGCTTAAACCCCCTTAAAACCCGTTGATCCTACAAGTACCACGTATTGACAAATTTTACAAATGGATAGTATATGATCATTGATTCCAAACTTCCAAAGTCCAAAGTTCAAAAATTCAAAGTTCAACAACAAAATAAGCTAATGAATCATGATTTAATGAACCTGTCAGAGAGAGAGAGAGAGAGAGAGAGAGAAACCGTGGCTGCGACGGACAATCTTCTCAGACTATTAGAAAGTTTTGTACTAGGATTTGTTAAAAAAAAAAACCCAAATGTTATCAACGATTCAGATATTTGAAGAAATTCCTAAGAAACAAAAAGAGAGACAGAGACAGAGACAGATAAAAAAGAGCTGGAGAAGTGCGTGTTTTCTTCGTGGACGACGGCTGGAGACAGATGCGAGAGTGGCGGTCGAGACTGACGGTTTTGGTTGGTGTAGAAGGCACTGTCACACGACGTTCCTGAGGTGAAGAAATCTACGGAGGATGATGAAGTATGAGAACTGGGGAGTTAGACGAGAAGGAAGCCGAGTTCTGAAGACAGTTAGGGTTAATTGGTCGTATGGGCCTTGGCCCAAGATTTAATAAAGAGCCCGTTTGAATGTTAGTCCGTAGTTAATATTGAGTTGTTTATGGGTTAGTTTCATGGGCCTGCAAGTCCATCACTAGTATTGTCTTTCATCCAGTAATTAGGTTGTTTTTGGGATTCTTCCCTTTCCGTTAGTACCTATTTCACTGTAGCCCTAGTACAGGTTTGTTATATCAGATTTTATAATATTCATATTTTCTCTCCATAACTATTCTTTTCTCTCTCTCTCTCAACTTTCTAGAGAAGCCTACCCTCGAAGCAAGGCAACCCATTCTTTTCCCTGTATTCACCAACATCATCGTCTATTACAGAATCACAATGTTACAAGTGGTATCTAGAGACCTGTTCCCAAGTGACATGTAAGCAAAAGAAGCAAAAAAAATGGCATAAGGTACCCACCTAAATCAAGTACAAGAAGGTCTTACATCACTCAAACAATTCACAGAATCACAACTAAGAAATTTGGAGACTGAAATGTTGGCACTCAAAAGGCAATCAAACTTTGTTATGCAGTAGTTGACCTCCCTGACTATGGAGTTGCAGCGGAAGCACAATGGTTAGACTCAGGGAGAATCATCTTCATAAGGCCAAAACCAGCAGATGGTACATGTTGAACAAGGAGATGAGCCTCCTCCACGTTTGGTAAGGCTTGATTTTCCAACCTTTAATAGTGATGACCCGAATGGATGGACATATAAAACAAACTATTTTTTTCATACTATAATACCCTACCTAACATAAACTGAGGCTAGCCTCTTTCCATATGGAGGGTCAAGTCCTAATTTGGTTCCAGTATCTCGAGGAATTAGGGGGTTTGAGGGATTGGGAGGGTTTTACTAAGGCTTTATTGGTAAGATTTGGGCCATTTTCATATGATGACCCCATGGAAGCCTTAACGAGGCTGAAACAGACCAGATCTGTAGAAGAATATAAGTCAAATTTTGAGTCACTGTCAAATAGACTCAGGGGATGTTGGAAGGGTATAAACTAAGCTACTTTCTTAGTGGGCTCAAGGATGAGATAAGGTTAACTATGAGGATGTTCAATCCTAATAATTTGTTGACATCATACAATCTTGCAAAGATTCAAGTGGAGAATGTGGGCATCAATAGAAAATTTCATAACACTCATGACATTGGGATCATGAAATTGCCCTTTGCAACAACAAATAACAATGTTATATTTGGTTCTAAGGCTATTGTCCCTGTGCAAAAGATCAAACCACATCAAATGAAAGGGATGCATGATAAAGGGCCTATGTTATTACTGTGATTCCAAGTGGAATCCAGGTCACAAGTGCCAACAGTCTAAACTATTTTTGATAGATGAGGTAGAGGAGGAGCCAGTTGATGTTCCCTTATCAGTGGAGGAAAATGAAAGTGATGAATTACTAGATTTGATCACCAATCCAGCCCAGCCTAAGATTTCCCTTAATACACTTATTGGGTCTCTAAGCCTTAAAACCATGAGAATTAAAGGGAGGTTGGGAAGTCAAGAGATAGTGGTGCTGGTCGATACTGGCAACACTTACCAATAGCTAAAAATGGGGGTTTGAATGTGACTCATGGGGAGAAGGTGAGAGTTAAGGTGGCCAATGGTGAGCTTGTGGGTTGTGAAGGGAAATGTGCTACTGTGAGAATTAAAATGCAGGGTCATACTTTCACCACAGATTCTTATGTGCTAGTGCTGGTAGGATGTGATATGGTGTTGGGGTATAGTGGCTAGTGAGTTGGGACCTTTATTGTGAAATTTAAGGAATTGTCAATGCAATTCCAGCATAAGGGGCAGGAAGTTTGTTTACAAGGATTATGTCCTTCCAATTTAATTTAAGAGGGAAATTTAAATAAGAATCACAAGCTAGAAAAAAAGGGGTGTGTTATTACAACTAGTTGAAACGAAAGAAGAGAGGTTGTCTGAGAGTATTCCTACAGCTGTACAGCAGTTACTTGATCAATATAAGGAAGTTTTTGGTAAACCAAAAGGGTTACTCCTAGCTCGAATCCAAGACCATGCTATTACCCTTTACCCAAATACCAAGCCTGTTTCAGTCAGGCCTTATCCTTACTCTTACTTCCAAAAAGATGAGATCGAAAAAAATTGTAAAGGAGTTACTGAGCTCAGGGGTAATAAGATCCAGTACCAGCCCCTATTCCTCCCCGATGTTACTTGTGAGAAAGGCGGATGGGACATGGAGAATGTGTGTGGATTACCGAGCCCTGAATAGTGTGACAGTTAAAGATAAATTTCCAATTCTAGTTATGGAGGAGTTGGTGGATGACCTCAGTGGGTCTAAGTTTTTCTCTAAGCTAGACCTATGCTCGGGTTACCACCAAATTCAGGTTAAGTCTGAAGATATTCATAAGATAGCTTTTAGGACTCACGAATGATACTATGAATTCTATGTCATGCCTTTCGGATTAACAAATGCACCATCTACCTTTCAAAGTGTAGATTTGCCACCTTAGAAATAGCTTACTTAGGGCATGTGATTTCAGCTGACAGAGTTAAGGTTGACCTAGACAAGCTGGGAGCAGTGGAAGATAGGCCATTTCCTACCTCATTGAAGTCTCTAAGAGGGTTCGTTGGGCTCATGGGGTATTATAGAAGGTTTATTAAGCGTTATAGCAGTCTTACAGCCCCCCTTACTCACTTGTTAAAAAATGATTAGTTTGTATGGAGTGAAGAAGCTAAAGAGGCATTCCAAAACCTAAAGAAGGCAGTGACCTAGCCCCTAGTGCTAATTCTTCCTATTTTTTTGTACCCTTCACAATACAGTGTGATGCATCGAAAAGTGCTATAGGGTTGTTCTTATGCCAAAAAAAAAAAAAAAAAAAAGAGAGAGAGAGAGAGAGACCAATAACATTCTACAGTAAGGCCTTGATGGGAAGGGTGTTAGCTTTATCAACTTATGAAAATGAGCTATATGCATTGGTGATAACAGTGCAGAAGTGGAGACCATTACCAAAGTCTTAAATATCTATTGGAGTAGAAGATAGGCACCCCCATGCAACATAAGTAGGTGTCTAAATTCCTGGGTTATGATTAATTAGTAGAATACAAAAAGGGGAAGGACAATACAGTGACTGATGCATTATCCAGGAGGTCAGAAGGGGAGTCTACTAAGGAAGAAATTGTACTAAATGCTATTTCCTTACCAACTCTAGATTGGTTAGAGGAGATTAAACAGGGGTATCGCGTAGACCTGAAAGTGCAAGACTTACTGCTAAGATTCCAAAAGGGAGACTTACCCTCCACTTATGCAATGAGGAATGAGTTGTTGTTCTATAAAAACAAGTTAGTGATTGATAAAACCTTGCACAGGGTCAGGAGGGATTTTCATTGGTAGGGTATGAAGTCAGATGTTAAACAGTTGATTATGAATTGTGACATTTCCCAGAGTGTAAAAGCATATCAGTCCAAACCTAGTGGTTTGTTGCAGCCACTACCCACTCCCTTACAGCCATGGTCACAAATTACTATAGACTTCATTGAGGGCTTACCTTCATCCCAGGGGCTAAATTGTGTGTGGGTTGTAGTGGACAGGTTCACGAAATATGCACATTTCACACCCCTAGCCCATCCCTTCACTACAAAAACAGTAGCCAGTTGTTCACTCAAAATATTTTGAAGTTGCATGGAATGCCCCAGTCAATCATTTCTGATAGAGACAACATATTTGCCAACCTTTTCTGGCAGGAGTTATTTAAGATTTAAGGGGTTGAATTAGCCTTTAGTACTGCCTATCATCCTCAGACGGATGGGCAATCAGAGGCAATAAATAAAATATTGGAGAATTATCCAAGGTGTTTTGCTGGAGATCGGCCTAAGGATTGAGCCCATTAGGTTCCCTTAGTTGAGTACTGGTACAATACTTGTCAAAATTCCTCCACCCTTGTAACCCCATTTGAAGCCCTTTATGGTTATTCCCCACCTAGACTATTGAACTACACCCCTGGGCTAGCTAAAATCGAAACTGTGGAGGAAAACCTAAGAGCTAGAGATTAGATGTTGCAATTATTGAAGCAGAATTTATGGAGATCACAAGATCGAATGAAAAAATATGCAGATCTAAAATGTAAAGAGCAGATTTTCAAGTGGGAGATTGGGTGTACTTATGCCTTCAAGCGTACTGACAGACATCTATGGCTCGCCGCGGCCTCAAGCTAGCACTGTGGTTCCAAGGGCCTTTTCAGGTTACAAATTCCAGCTGCCAGATACCGCCATCATTCACCTTGTTTTTCACGTCTTTCAGTTGAAGAAGAAGCTTGGGAGACAGATCGTGGCCATCCCAACCATTCCTCTAATGGATTCTGACAGATTACTCAAGCCTAAGCCTAAAAGGGTGCTGGATCGAAGGATTCGCAAGGTGAAGAATCTTCCTCAAACCGAGATTTTGGTGCAATGGCACGGTATGTCTGAAGACAATGCGACATGGGAACCATATGAAGCTATCAAGCTCTCTTTCCTGCATCTTGTGGGCAACGTGCTCTCAAGGGGGTGGCGTTGTCACATGACGTTCCTGAGGTGAAGAAATCTATGAAGAAAGATGAAGTATGAGAACTGAGGAGTTAGACGAGAAGGAAGCTAAGTTCTGAAGTTAGTTAGGGTAATGGGTCGTATGGGCCTAGGGCCAAGATTTAATAAAGAGCCCGTTTGAATGTTAGTTCGTAGTTAATATTGAGTTGTTTATGGGTTAGTTTCATGGCCTGCAAGCCCATCACTAGTATTGTCTTTCATCTAGTAATTAGTAATAATCGGCCTGTTTTTGGGATTCTTCCCTTTCCATCAGTACCTATTTCACTGTCGCCGGTTTCTTATGCCAGATTTTATAATATTCTTATTTTCTCTCTCTAACTGTTCTTTCCCCTCTCTCTACTCTCTAAACTTTCTAGAGGAGCCTACCCTCGAAGCAAGGCAACCCATTCTTTTCCCTGTATTCACCTACATCATCGTCCATTATAGAATCACAGTGTTACAGATACAGAGCAGAGATTCGAGAGAAGACATGACGCTTCACTGGCGGATAGGATGGCGGTTCTTCTTTCTTTGAGCGGTTGTAGCTTCACTTAAAGAGAAGTGATAGCATCGTAGGAGATGAGATGGGGAAAGGGAGAGACTTTTGTGGGAAAGCTGGAGTCGACGATGGGGTTTTGTGAGAAGCCGAAAGAGACGAAGAGAAAGGAGAAGAAATGAATAAATGGGTAGGGCTTCTTAAGTTGCGAATAGAGGTTTGTGAGAAGCGAAAAGAGAGAAATGGACAGAGAGAAAGAAGAATAAGGAAATAAATAGGTAGGGTTTTTTTGCTATAAACGACGTCATATAGACTGCAGGGGTTAGGCCTTTGTGATGTTAAATTTAGGGGTGGTTGTGCTTCTGATGTTAAATTTTGGGCTTTGTATATACACAAAAATACTGCTTTAAAATTGCACTTATCTAAATAAGTTACCGTAAAAAATATTAAGTGTTAATAAAATTCTTAGGAAAAATACTGGAGTCTTAAAAAATTAAACATTAATCTTTAACTGCATGTTTCTTTTTCTTTTATATTCTGTGAAATTATTGAATTTATTTGTTAAATTTAAGTATTTCGCCTTACATTGCTCTCAGTTCTAGCTATTTTATATGTAATTAATAACAAATTTATAAATAAAAAAGTGAATATGTTTTATTAATGTTTAAAAAAAATTTATGAAAAATTTATGCATAAATTAAGTTGATAAATTTTTTTTTCCTTCTAAATTTATGAAATTAACTATTTCTCAAGTTATGCGGTCATGAAACTTCAGAGTTCAGACTATAGTTTTTAAATTTTAAATTATGATGTCATGATGTTATATAAACGGCTTCGCATAGAGTAGAGGGGTTGGGCTTCTGTGAAATTTAGGGAGAACTTGACTTTTGATGTTAAATTTTTGCCTTTCTATGTAGAAATATATATTGCTTTAAAAATTTCTCATCTAAATAAGTTATGATAAAATAAAAAATACTAAGTGTTAATAAATTATTTGTTATATTTTAATAAATTATTGAATTTATTTGTTATATTTTAGTATTTTGCATTATATTACTCTGGCTTCTAATTATTTTATATGTAATTTTTAATATCAACTCTTCATAAAATTGTAATAACAAAAGTAAATCTTAAAAAACTTGAATAAAATTCTGAAGAGCCTTTTTTTCCCTTGAGTTTTCAGTTTAATATTCATATTATTAAAATGTTTAAAAACTTCAGACTATTGTTTCTAAATTTTAAATTATGATCTTATATATTTATTTTATAAGTGACAAATAGACATTATGTGAATTAAACTAAAATATTTTCTTATTTGTTTTTAAATAAATAGTAATTATTCATAAAACTTTGTTAAAAATAAAATCTTTAAAAAAGTTTTAATATTGTAGAACATTTTATTTCCTTTTATTTGTGATTATTTATATATTATTTCCCCCTTTCATTAATTATTGCTATTTAAGAAATATCGATATAAAATTATTTTCTTATTTTCTTCTAATAATTTTATTTATTTTATTTTATTTTATTTTTTTCAGATTTAGTGCTTCTGTTGCTATTTCACTTCTCCTCATTCCGCTTGTTGATAATTTCTTCTGCTTCCGCTGTTCTTTTATTTATCCTCTACTTTCTGGCACGTTCTCTTCTTTTTCATATGAAAAATTTGTATTCTATTTGTTTGGTAACAACGTTATTATATGTTTTAATTGTCATTAATCTTTTATTAGTTCATTTAATATATTCTGTAGGAATTTCTTCCAATTTAAATGTTTGTTCTCTATTGTTTACATATAAATGGTTTTAGTATTCTTTATGTATTATATTTTCATATATATCGATGTATAATTATATATTTGATACATTCTTAATTATTTGTTAGATTATTCTCCCAATCGATGCCAAATTTTTAACCGTCCATAACTTCATGGCAAATGGTAAGATGACATAATTAGATGAATAAATACACTTAAGTATCATTAAGAACGCTTTTCTTAATTTTTATCTAACTTTGTTTATAAATAAAATTTGAAGAATTTGGAAAAAATTCAGTAAAAGAAAATTGGTATGCTGCTCAATCAGAGAAAAAAGAGAAATAATACTTGCAGTCGTGAGTGTGCAAGCGTTGTGCAGTCGCTTTGAAAAAAGTGAATAAATATGGGACCCACATGAAAAGAAATTAATTTTTTAATAGTAGACCCCACTCTTTTTTAAAGCGACTGTATGGCATTTGCGCATTCCACGACTGTATGTAGCATTACTCGAGAAAAAAAGAGGAGATTCTTCGAAAAAGAAGGGACATATATGCAAAGTTCAAAATACTTCAAGATCATAAAATTCAAAGAGGAGCAGAATTTGAGCATAGTTTATCTTCTGATTCACAAAGCAATGAAATTCTCTGTACAAGATCAGAAATTGGGTCTTCTTCGAATATAAACTCATATGAAAATAATCTCAACAATAATGCATGTCATCTAACGAGGATGATACTTGAAATGACATCAGAATTTGTTCGGGGTAAATTAAAATTTCACAACTTCTTCAATCCATTCATAACTCTATATTAAATACTTCATATTCAAAAAGTATAAAATCTGTTTAAATTTTTTTATTTACTATTTCATTCGTTCTTCTTTTATCTCATAGGAAAACTAGATGAACAATCCGTTCGTTTTAGGTAGATATTACGGACTATACAAGTTGAGGCAGATTATCTACCATTAGTGCTGTCGTGTAAATATTGTGGAGCAAAAAGATTTCATCACAAACCAAACAATTTATATTGTGCTGATAGAACAATATCCTTAGCTCCAAACTACATTCCTGACCAACTTTATCAGTTGTTCACTTTTGGTTCAAATGAATCCAAAATTTTTTGTACATATGTGCGCACATACAATAACAAGTTCGATTTTACATCATTTGGAGTAAAGTTCGATAGAAATTTATGCAGAATAAATAAGAGAATTTACATGTTCAGAGTTCAAGGATATATCTATCATTACATTAATGATTTGATCCTTGAAGATGGATGTCCTACATATTTGCTGTTATATTTTTATAACACTGAACATGAATTAGAAAATTGTGTTAACGGTGTAGAAAGATTAGATCCATCTGTTATTGCTCAACTGATGACTATACTTGATGTTAATCCATACTGTCGTTTCTTCTGAAGTTTGAGCAACATTTCAAATTTAGAAAATTATATAATTCATATAAGATCATATACTGGTTTAGATCAACGTGTTTATAACACTCCATCAGTATCCCAAGTTACTGCCATTTGGATTGAATCTGATAATTCTGCAAAACAAAAAGGTCGAAATATTTTGATCTTTAGCCACACAGGTGGAAGTCATATTGTTCAATATTATTTTAGTTGTTACAATCCACTTCAATATCCATTATTATTTCTTTTCAGCGATTTGGGTTGGCATCAAGAAATCGAAAAGGTAAAAAAAGGAACAACATTATTATTAAATGCTCAAACATCAAGATCAACTCATCTCCAACAATCACATAATGCAGACGAACTACTTAAAAGTGAAAAAAAGTTCAAAATAACTTTTATTCTTTTACCTTCCTTATCTTTAAATTTTATAACTTCATATTTCCAATTTTTCTTCCATAATTTTTGTAGTCTTGAAGAAGAAAAAGAAAGAATAAACAATTTCATACCGTGAATACCATTGTTTCAAATTACAAATTAGAGAACAAAACAAATCATTTCTGTTATTATCTGGTTGTTTGTTGCAACAATTTATAGTTTATATGTACGTTAAGACTAAAACATTAAGATTAGATTATTTTTGTTTAAAACAATAAGAAATTAGATCAGATGTAAATCAAGGTATTGTCAATAGTATTTCAATTGGAGCAACTGATGCCTCAAACATTGTAAAAAGTATTATCTTACCTTCATATTTTATTGAATGTCCGAGAGATATGTGCAAAAGATATATGGAAGCGATGACATTAATTCAATGTTTTGGAAAGTTTGATATTTTCTTAACTATGACATGCAATCCAAATTGGAAAGAAATCTTACACGAATTGAATCCGCACGAAAAGCTTCAAAATCGTCCTGATCTAATTGCATGCATCTTTAGAGCAAAATTAGAAGATCTAAAAATTACTTATTCAAACGAAATTTTTTTGGTAAAGTTACAACATATAATTATACAATTGAACATCATAAAAGTGGCTTACCACATGTTTATTTCCTAATTATATTACAAAAAGATTGGAGAATTTATGCCCCTAAATCTTTTGCTGAAATTGTTTGTACAAAAATAATTGAAAAGACAAAAAATTTACATTTATATAAAAATGTTGTTAAACATATGATGCATGGTCCTTATAGAAAAATAAATCCAACTAATATATGTATGAAGAAAGACGGTTCTTGTAAAAATCAATATCCAAAAGAATTTACATTTAAAACAACTGTTGAAAATGATTATTTCCCATTATATAAACGTTCTAATGATGGATTCATTGTCAAAATTAGAGGAAAATATTTAGATAATTATTGGGTTGTACCATATAATTCATATATTATTTCGAAATTGAATTGCCACATTAATGTAGAGATTTGTTTTACAATTAAAACTGTTACATATCTGTACAAATACATTTACAAAGGACATGATCATGTTGCTTTCAATTTATTTAAGCAACAAGATAATCGACAAATCGATGAAATCAAACAATTTCAATAAGGTACATAGATTAGTCCACCTGAAATTATGTGGAGAATATATGGTTTCACACTTAATGAAATGTATCATTCAGTTTATAGTCTACATCTCCATTTTGAATATCAACATTTAGTAACTTTTCGTGTACACGAAAACTTAAATAATGTTTTAAATTCAGATTTGTCAACAAAATCAATGCTAACTGAATTTGTTTTTAAGAAATAAAATTGATTAAAATGCAAGGAAATTATTATATAGATTTCTTAAAAATCTTGTTTAGAATCAACAGCAGAAAATTTGGACTCCAAGAAAAAAGAAAAGCGTTATAGGCTGAATTATTACTGCAAATCCATTTGAAGGTGAAAGATATTACTTGCAAATATTACTAAATCATATCAGAGGGCCAATATCATTTCAAGATTTGAAAACAGTTAATGATGTTGTTGTTTCAACATATCGTGAAGCAACTAATTTACATGGTTTATTGAACAGAGATAATAGTTTACAAGATTGCTTACAATAAGCTTGTCTGTACCAAATACCAAGCAGTTTAAGGCATCTTTTTGCAGCAATTTTAATATTTTGTAATCCTATGAATTCAAAACAACTTTGGGAACAATTTGAAAAGGAAATGTCTATTGATTTTCAATTACCAAATGCAACACCATCAACTATAAAAAAAAATGGTCTTACAAAACATCTCTTCAACACTTGAATCGATGGGAAACAACATAAATATGTATCATTTTATTCACACTGATATATTTCTCGATGATGATGAATTTTCATATAAAGAAATTGATGATGAATTCACTGTTACAATTCTAGAATAAGATCTTTTTGCATCAAAATATCTCAATCCTGAACGGAAAGATGCATACAATTTAATACTCCAAACTTTACTCTCAAACGAATCAGCTGCATTTTTCATTGATGGCACAGTGAAACATTTCTATATAAATCACTTCTTGCTCAAATTATATCAAAACACGTAATAGCACTTGCAACTGCATCATCTGGTATTGCTGTATCAATTTTCCCTAGATGTCGAACAACATATTCACGCTTTAAGATGATATTAAATGCAGACAAAAATAGCACATGTAATGTGGCCAAACAAGGAGGCCTTGCTAAACGACTACGTCTTGCGAAATTAATTATATGGGACAAAATACATGTGTCCACAAAAACAATCTATAGAAGTATTGGATATAATGTTACGAGACATAAATGATAAAGATTTGCCATTTGGTGGAAAAATTGTTGTCGTTGGTGGAGATTTTCGTCAAGTATTACCTATAATTCGCAAAAGCACAATAGAACAACAAATTGATGCAAGTTTAGCTTCTTCTTATTTATGCTCTATTTTGAAGAAAATCAAATTAACAGAAAATATGAGAGTAAGATTAGATCTTGATTTTTCACATTACTTAATTGAAGTTGGCAATGGTACTGCACCAATTACTATTGATGAGAATGTCAAACTTTCCAAAGAAATGCTTATTCCTTACAGTAGTGATGCTGAATCTTTAAATCTTTATTGGATGCTGTTTTTGGATATCTTTGTAATTACTCAGACAATTTGATTTAAATGAAAAATCGAGTTGTATTAACACCAAAGAATCAATCAGTTGATGAAATAAACGCTATACTCATTGAAAAATTTCCTGATGAGGTGGTGTGATATTACAATTTTGATAAAATAGTTGATGTATCTGAACAATGTGTTATTGAAGATTTCTTAAACACTTTAACACCAAACAAGACAAAACTATTGGTATATATATTTTAGTCGAATATATCACTCACATGGCAAAATCCATTAAAAATAATAAGAAGTGCATGTAATGGTCCTTGAGACTTATAACTTATCTAAGGATATAGGATGAAATGGACAAGTTCATAAATTTTAATAAAAAATAAATATAAAATTTGTATATACCATTAATTTATCTTAATCTTTGAATGTAAATATAATGTATAAAATACGTACAAAACATGGATAATCCAATTCTTAGGTTTTTTGAGCTAATACTTGGGGTATATTTGGGGTTAGTACTGCTCATCCGGGTTCCGACCCGTCTACATGTTACGAATTTCTTTTTCATGAAAAACATTTTGATGCATCATTCAAACTCTATTTATTTAATGTTTTAGATCAAAACCTACATGTTCCTTGACTATCAATAAAAAGCCACATGGAGAAGAGAGTAAAAAAAACCATAAAATGGATGATTCATTAGATATAATATGCATTTTCCTTTTGAGTTTCTGTCCATTTAGTTGCTAGAAATGAACAAAAAAAAAAAAAACATCAAATTATTCAAACCCAAAAAAAAAAAGG
The DNA here is from genome assembly GCA_961763995.1 of Juglans cinerea. Classification (NCBI taxonomy): domain Eukaryota; kingdom Viridiplantae; phylum Streptophyta; class Magnoliopsida; order Fagales; family Juglandaceae; genus Juglans; species Juglans cinerea. The sequence continues at coordinate 42,790,789 of CAUIVZ010000001.1, read as the reverse complement.
ATTCCGGGTTATAAACTCGGTACTCGGACCGGGTGTACCGGGGTTTTTTATGGGGGTACCGTCTTGGATTTGTTATGGGTCAAAACCCGTAACCAGAACCCGGTTATCCGGGTTCCGGATCGGGTCAGGAAAAAACTCGGTCAGGATGAATAGGCCTATTTGGGGTTGTGCTAAGAGATTTAAAAAATGTTTAAATAGTCTTAAAAGTACTTTAATAATAAAATTGGGTTGCTTGGTTGACACATATTAAAGTACATTTTAATGTAAAAAAGTTAAAAAGTGCATTTCAAGAAAAATATCAAATTCTCTTCAAACGTACTTTTTCAGAAGGTAGTTACATTTTTAAAAAAACTGTCAATAAGCAAAATACCCATATAACTTTTACACAATTACAACTTTGTGCTTGTCTTATGCATAATTGTATTGCCATTCAACTTATGCATAATTGTATTGCCATTCAACTTATGCATCATCGTATGGATTTCTTTCATTATACTTATTAAAAATTCTATTAGATTATTTTACTCTCTTTTTATTATAAAATTTGATTTTTATGAAAGACATGATCATGATCTTTAAGAAATCAAATGACATTTTTTTTATCATTTCTACCCCAAATAATAAATTTTAAAATTGTTTACAAGCAAATGTAACATTTTGAAAATGCTTTAGACATATGGTTCCTAAATAATAAATAACTTTTTAATAATAATAGTTATTATTTAAGCTCTACAGTTATAAGCCTTGAGCTAAAAGTAAAATTATCCACGACAATCCTAAACTTGCACGCAATGTATATTTTTTCCTCTCTCTACTCTTGATAGTTAATTTTATTACAGCTGTTATGGGATGCGCATGAATAGGATTCGTTTTGTCCATTTTGTAATGAATATGATTCCTCTCTCTATTCTTTTCAAGAACAGCTACAATTACAAAGAGATTTCATAAAAATAAACCTACATACTGACATAATTTCATATGATACGTTAGATATACTTTAGAATAAAAATAACTTTATAATATAACATATCACATCAATTTACATTAATTTGTGGATTTATCTTGTAGATCTCTTTTCTAATAGCCTATTGATTATTAGTATTACAACTAAATATGGGAAACTAAACTTATTACATGAATTTGTTACGTCTATCACAGGGAGAATTAGATGCACTTGTTCATTTTGTCCGTCTTGTCCAGCACGACTGACTTCGAACTGTAGATTTGTATGGATATTTTTTAGAGAAATGCATGGCTTACACTAACTTGTCTTAATGTAATCTACCAGGTAATAAAGTTTTTTTTAATTATAAGATAGAATTTAACGTATTATATGAAATAAAATCAGCAAGTTCTTAATGTGATCATTAAATAAAGTAAAACTTTTTTAGTTTAAAATTTCTATATAGACTTGGTATTTCTTTTCTCCTTTGTAAAATACAGCTAGCTCTTTTTAAGGAGATTGGCTATCACAATGAATTCAAAATGGGCCATAATTAATGAAGTCAAAATGGCCTAGTATGAAAGCCCATCAACGATACAAACCGAGAAGGGGCGAAATTATTAACACATTTCGTAGAAGAAAAATGCTTTAGGAATATAGCATGAAACAACAACACAAACCAGATGATCTATTTTGCCCAACATCAAAGCCAGACTTCTTTGTTTTATGAGAGTGTCTTTATTTGAAGAAGCAGAAAGAAACAACACAGGAACAACTCTCTCCAAAAGCATAAACTACAGACAGATGCACAAAAGCCAGAATTATTATCACGCAGCTGGCTATATGCAGGCCATTACAGACAGACGCACAAAAGCATAAACTACAACATCAAGCAGAGGTAGATATCTTTAAGAGATTGCTTGTTGAAGATCGATCAGCAATACTCATTTAAGAAAAATATAAAAGCGATAATTAAGCATAGGCATCGGGGTTTTGGAGCAAGTAGGCTTCCGCAACTTTGTACATGCCCAGGACCTTTTCCTTGCCAGCCTTGATTTCCTCTTCCGTGAACACAATGTCACCCTTGGTATGGTAGTTTGTTGTCATCTTATTTTTACTGCCACCCTCTGGCGTTGGTTCAAACTGGACCTCATGAACAATTAATTCCAGCTTCTCTGCCAATGCATCACCTTCGATCACTGTGTACTTGTAGTAGTAGCTCTCTTCGTTCACCTCATCAATTCGATTCTTAATGGAGCTGATAGGGCTACCTGCATAATCATCATCAAGAGTATTCATCATCTTATCCTTAATTCATGAAATAATTCTAAGGCGTTTAATGTTTAATTGTAAGGATACATGAGTAATATTATATATTTGCTAGCTAGCTTGCTTAATAATTAATACCTTCAGCGAAATTGACTTGTCTGATGCTACCGGGCCCTCCATTGCCTTGAATGAAATCAATACTCTTGATAGCTTGTGGCATGAGTTTTGGGATGAGGTTGTGAGAATCAAGGACCAAGGCTTTGAACAATCTGGATGGAGGGATTGGGGAAGTTAAGTCGTCTGTATAAGTGATTACACCCATGATATGCTGGCTAGATGATTGGAAGTAGGAAGGCCTTTGGACTCTTAAGGTAGATGGGTTTTAATTATGAGTATAGAGCTTGATCTATCTTCAACTAATTGGTAAGGAAAATGTAGCATGGAAAGGGTCTATTTATAGGTCGAAGTCATGGCAGTAGTAGTACTCTTGTTCCTGAATTTGTTTGCTTTTGGTTATAGGGCAATCAATGCCTGGAATACTGCATTTGATTAATCATATATAATGTATTGGGGCGTCATTCTCGAAGTAAGTTCAAAGACGGTCTATATATATTATATGCACTTCCAATCTCCTTGTCCACCTTAACTGCATGCATTATATTAATACATATACAAAAGGACAATAGCATGGATCTCAACATCGTATTTAAATTAAACACCCTTTTGGTTCGGGATTATTTTTCTTTTTCCATCTCCTTTATCATCATGTTAAGGTCGATTATTATTGATTGTGCAATCCCAAAAAAAAAAAAAAAAAAATTATTTTATATGGATTTCCTGAAAGATGTTATACAAAAAATCAAATTTTGATATCAAATTATTAAATGATTAAAATTGAATTAATTTATTTCTAATCTATTTAAGCTTAAGAAATAAATGAGTATTTAAACTAACTTCACATTTCACAGTATTTTAATTAAATATTAACGTGTTAGATTCACTAAAGAATAAAACTACTTTGCCTCCCCACTTTTGACCACTCCATTTGACCGTTGGTCAATTTTTTTATTTTTTTTACTTAATTATTAAGGAAGTGATTTTAAGTATATTGATGTATTTTTTTTATTGTTTAAAAATATTTAAATGTATTAAAAAAATATGAAAAAAAAAACTATGGTACGTCCAATGGTAAGAGTGGGGTGACAGAATAGCTCCACTCTTCACTAAAAAATATATATTACCCACACATATTATTAATTGGTAATAATAAGCTCTCTCTCCTGTGCGTAATACGTATATCATGTAAACTTCGCATCAGACAGTACTACGTACATGGTATTATATTATTAATTGTAAACTAAGCCTGGGAGAGAATATTAATATGAGATGCACCATGTTGATTATGGGTAAGGCTATTATGCCGGCCAGCGTTTATCGCCGTCTAACTTTTTTTTATTTTTATATTTTTTTAATATCTTTAAATATTTTTAAAAAATAAAAAAATATACTTAAAATCATTTTATTAATTACTAAGTTAAAAAAAATTGACCAATGGTCAACTAGAGAGGTCAAATTGGGCTGCAGAGTATCTTTTCCCTTTGTTTACATTAGCATGTTGGGTTCTTATATATATATATAGAGAGAGAGAGAGAGAGGACGTCACCATCTTGATGAAAATCTCAAGAAGTCAATTTGGACATTGTGATATTAAGTTAGCCCTAAAGTATATTTCCTAGCCTGATCCTATATATATATATATATATATATATATATATATATATATTAAGGATAGACATTAGCTTTGATGTTATAGTCAAGAGCAATACTTGATCAGATAATAATTATGCCTCACATTCCTATACCACTGTCAATTAATTAAATTAGGTTAGTACGTGGAGTATATTTTTATAAGGATAAATATTATAGCTACAAGAGATTTTATAAAAATAAATTTTGAAATTAACATAACTTCATGATATGATAAGATGTTAGATTTTCTTTATAATAAAAATAATTTTACAATTTAATAATACGTATCACATTAAGTTATGTCAATTTATAAATTTATTTTTATAAAATTTTTACGTCCACAGTTGTTTTTTGTGTCATCGTGTCCTTTATTACACGTAGAGCACAACATAATTAGAACTGGAACTCAAATGAATCACATAATTTACTCTCTCTCTCTTTCTCTGAAGAACAAGTAGCCAAAAGGTACCCATAAGTTGGTTAAGATGAGCAGAAAATAAATAATAAAGAATGCCTTTTTCATGCGTAGATTATGCATGATCAATATATGTCAGTAGCTTCCATAAAGAACCAGCTAATTATTAATGATGGTAAATTAAGGGTTTGTTTGGATAGTAGGACGAAATGATATGAGATGAGATAATATAGTTTTAGATGAGTTAAATAAAATATTATTAGAATATTATTTTCTATTATTATTATTTTGAGATTTAAAAAAATTAAATTATTTATTATATTTTATATGAGAATTTAAAAAAATTATGATGATAAAATGAGATGTGATAAAATCGTTTCTATATCCAAACAAACTCTAAAAAATTAGCTAGCCAGGTTGGCTTCTAATTTCGTATTGCATGCATTAGAAAAACTTGCAGGCCGATAGTTAAGTGGTCGTGGAGGGTAATTTCTTCTTCTTCTTCTTTATTTTTTTTTAAAGATTGTATTAATTTTTATTTTTTATTATGTTGTTACATACATACGTCAAGAACTTAACTGAAAATTAGATAGAGGTCTCAAATTTTAAATATTGCAAAACACGAATCTTAAAATTTTACAATTGAAAATTTAGGACATATAGTGTAAAAGTGAAAAAAAAAAAAAAAAAAAAAAAAACCTCCGACTGGTGATTTATTTGAGACAGCTAGCGGTTTGGCGAAGTTTTTAAAGAAGGAAAATGATAGTTTGTCTCTTTATTTTGGATATTCATATATTTAATTTTCTTTAAAAGTTTTTTTTGTTTACTGGTTAAGAAAATGACTTTTAGTGTATTAATGTATTTTTAAAACTATTTAAAGATGTTTAAAAATATGAAAAAACTAAAATGTGCAATTTGTGTTAGTGAGCATGCCCAACAGTCAAAGTTGAGCGGCACACTAGAAGCACCCTTTAAAGAAAAGTACTAAGGCGTCGTTGTTACATAAATTAGAAGAAATGAGATGAAAAATTTGTGAATAATAGTGAGATAATTTGTAAATAGTAGTAAAATGGTTTAACTTAATATATTTTATGGAGTTTTGAGAAATGAGAGAGAAAAAGTTGAATAAAAATACTATAAAGTTAAATTAATATTGTTATAATATTATTTTTTATATTTTGTTTGGAAGTTTGAGAAAATTGTAATGATTAGATAAAAAAGTTGAGAAGTTAAAATTTGAAATCGAAAATTGTTTGTGTTTGAATGTTGAGATGCAATTAGATAGGGGTGGGCAGCGGGGCCCTGCACCCCACTGACCCGACCCGTTAGCCCCACCCCCACCCATGCGGGGCGGGGGTTTCGTCCCTCTCAAGTGGGGTGCGGGGGGCCCCGCCCGCACCCCAGGGCTCCTGCGGAGGTAGAGGATGGAGGGGGCGAAGCCCCCCTCTACTTTTCCCCTGCCCCGCTTAATATATATAATTAAAATTATATATATATAAAATCCCCATAAGTAAGTGAAACGGTACCGTTTTGTCCATGACAAAACGGTGCCGTTTCACATTTAGACTTTAAACCTTAACTAAAAGTGAAACGGCGCGACGCGGGGCCGGGGGGGGGGGGGGGTCTATTGCGCTCTCTCAGTCTCTCTCGCCGTCTCGCACGACTGCACGAGCAGCACCACACCACTGGGACTCCAGTCACTCCACGACTCCACCGTCGTTGAATCGGAGATGGAGGATGGGAATAATTGTGAATTTGTGTGCTGTGGAGAAATTTGTGCATGTGTTTGATTCGTTGTGTGTTTGTTTGTCTTTTTTTTTTTGTAGTTTGTATTTCACTATTTCTGGCCTCTAGGTGTTCGGATTTGGAATTCTAAATCAATTTAGGGATTCAATCCGAAATACTACATTGAGTTAGGGGTTTCAATTGAAACCCCTAAAATTTTCAAATTTTAGGGGTTTCAATTGAAACCCCTAACACAATTTAGGGGGGTTCAGATTGAACCCCTAAATCAATTTAGGGGTTCAATCCGATTTTAGGGTTTCGGATTGAACCCCTAAATTGAATCTGAACTCCCCTAAATTGATTTAGGGGTTTCAATTGAAACCCCTAACTCAATTTAGGGATTTTAATTGAAACCCCTTAAATTTTAGGGTTTCGGATTGAATTCCTAAATTTCAATTGAAACCCCTTAAATTTTAAGGTTTCAGATTGAATCCCAAAATTGATTTATGATTTTCTTATATCATGTATTATTATGATTTTTTTATGTCGTGTGTTGATTGATTTTATAGTTTTTTATTGTGTTGTGGAATCATGAATGTATTCTCAAAAGGATTTCACTGATAGCTCTCCAACCCCTACCAGTACCCCTGCCCCAGAACCTAACCCTACTTCAACCCCTGGGAGTGGGAATACACCTTACCCCGCCCCCAAGCCCACACAAAGCAAGAAACATATTTCCGTAGTTTAGTCTCATTTTACCAAACTAGAGAGTGGTGATCCCAATAACCCCCAAGCTAAATGTAATTATTGTGAAAAAATATATGGATGTCACTATAGGAAACATGGTACATCCCAAGTTAAAGGTCCATCTAGAGGAACAATGCAAGAAGAGTCCAATATTAAGATCCTTACTAGAGAAGAGTCAATCTAGACCATAAATTGGACTGAAAAAAAAATGGCGGATGGGAGTAGTGGGGGTCCAACGTTGAAGGGGTATACAAAGTATAATGCTGATGAGTGTAGAAGGAAGTTAGCTCGTATGGTTATCATAGACGAGCTAGCTTTTCAGTTTGTGGATGAGAGAGGGTTCCAAGAATTTTTCCAAGAATTAGAACCTAGATTTACGCTTCCTTCTCACCACATTGTGGCAAAGGATATTAAAAAAATGTACTGAAAAGATAAAGATGTTTTGAGGGGCCAATTGGCGGGTTTGGTAGTTTGCCTCACTACCGATACTTGGATTTCTTTCCAAAATTTTAATTATATGTCTTTGAATGTTCATTTCATTGATTCTGATTGGATTCTTCATAAAAATATTATTAAGTTTTGTCAAATAACTGATCACAAGGGTGAGATGATTGGGAAGGCCTTAGAGGCCGCAATAAAGGAGTGGGGGTTGACACGGGTTTTGACAGTTTTGGTTGACAATGCCTCGTCTAATGATGTCGCCTTGGGATTTCTAAAAACTTATCTTAGAGAGGCAAATAAGACATTCTTGGGCGGTGAATATTTGCATGTTAGATGTTTTGCACATATCTTGAATCTAATTGTGACTGAGGGATTGAAAGATGTTGATAACTCGGTTGTACGAGTTAGACTGGCTGTGAAACTTGTGAGGTCTTCTCCTTCTAGATTGGAGAAATTCAAGATTGCTGCGAAAACTATAGGCATAACATCAAAGAATGATCTTTGTACTGATGTTCCTATAAGATGGAACTCAACCTTTTTGATGTTAGAGGCGGCCCAAGAATATAAGGCAGCCTTTCAATTATTAGGTGATGAAGACATTCAATATGTCAAATACTTTGATGAGCACGTGGGTTTAGGAATGTCTAATGGTGATGATTGGGAGGTAGTTGCTACTGTTGTAGATTTTCTCAGACTTTTTTACGATGTCGCGTTGAAGTTATCTACTTCTTTGCACCCTACATCCCATGAATTTTGTCAACAAATATGTAGGGTGAAGAAGAATTAGACGACATGTGTAGGGGTTCCAATCTAAGGATGAGGGGAATGACATTGACCATGAGAGTCAAATATGACAAGTATTGGGGAGATTTTACTAGACTAAATATTTTGTGATATGTGGCTGTTATTTTTGTTCCTCGTCTAAAAATTTCAGGCATGTTATATGGTTTGAGACTTGCGCATGATCAAACATGAACTGATCTTATTGGTGAGGTGGCCCGAGATACACTTTATAAATTTTATGATGAGTTTAATGCAATTAAGGGTGGTACTACATCTACTACACCTACACCTACCCCAACACCTCCTCCAGACACCGGGGCAACGGTGCTAATAGAGATGACCAACATACAACGGGCAATCTCAGAAAGGATGAGATATTTCTTTGATGCTACCTTCCACCATCCTAATCTGTCAAAATCATCATCATCTTGAATAAGATCCGCTGACAAATAACTGTCTAAATCATCATCATCTTGATTTGTAATTTTGTAACGTTGTTACAATGTCTATTGGACACTTTTTTCTTTGTAATTTTGTAATTGTTCTGACTTTTCATTTTATTTTTGTAATAGTTTAGTTATTATTATTATTTATTAGTTTATTAGGTAGTATTATTGTAGTCTATAGTAGTACTTTGAGTCTTAATTATATAAAATTGTATGTATATATTATTTTTATTTATGTAACTTTTTTTCTTTTTTAATTTAATCTCTTTTTTTTAAAAAAAAATTTTACAGCTTCTGGGCCATTTTAGGCCCATTTCAGCGGTTTTTGGGCAAAAAATGACCCAGAAACCACTTCTAGGCCTTTGGCTTGGGGGGGCGAATGGAGGACCCCCTCCACCCGTACCCCGTTATCCGGGACGGGGTTCCCAGCCCCCCGCACTCCGGGGGCGGGGGACGGATTTAAAAATCGCCTCCCCCCAGCACCCCTACAATTAGATGTGATGAGACTATCTGTAAAACCAAACAGAAACTAAAGATACATGTATAATTTTTTTTTAATATGTTTTTAATTGAGAATATTTTTGTAAAATAATATTATTTTTATAAATTACTTTATAACAATACTTCTTATCTTAAAACTAAATTATATAAAAGATTCGTGAAAATCTTTTATAAATGATACGAACTGTACGTACGTGTGAATCGAAGCTAGTTTTAATATTATTATGTTGATATCGTAATTCGTAATATTGGAAATTAAGGATGCTGTCAGCGGCCGCCCGCTAGTTGAAATTTTTTTCCTTTTGGATTTTTTTTTAAAATATTTTTTTAACGTTCTTAATTATTAAAAAAAAAAATACCTAACTTCACTAATAGTTATTTTCTTAAAAGAAAATATATTTACAACTGTGAATTGTACAGCCTTCGTATAATATCTTTAAAAAAAGTAAATAAAATATAAGATCCATATGAAATCAATTATTAAGAAAAAAAAATACACAACTTCAGTAATAGTCATTTTCTTAAGAGAAAATATATTTTCAACTGTGAATTGTGCAGCTGTCGTATAATATCTTTGAAAAATATAAATAAAACATAGGACCCACATGAAATAAATTAATTTTTTAATAATGGACCATTTCTTTTTCAAAACGATTACGAAGTGTTTACACACTTCAGGGTTATAGGTAGAATTACTCATTTCTTAATCAGTAAGTAAAAAAAAAATTAATGAATAGTACTAAAATTGAAGGGGCAAACTCGTGGGTTAATCTCGTATTTTACGTCAAGAACCTCATCACATAGAGATAATAAATGGGATAATAAGAAATTAAAAAAAAAAATCAATGCATGGTTTTTCATCCCATATATATGACGCACATCTTTCTTTTATATCTGTCATTTTTATCTCTTTTGATAGAATGATATTCCAAAATCTGATCAAGCTATATATATATATATATATATATAGGAATATTTCACCATTTTTTATTTTATTTCGCAGTTGTACAGTCGAATTTTTCAGCGCAGAAGTTCTTATGTCTTGTGCCACATACGCAGGTGATCAACAGTACATCTGGCAGCAAAAAGAGATATAGAAATCACAGTACTACATAAGCAACACATGTTGATGATCATGCATATATGATAATGAAAGATATTGAGAAATTAAGCATAGGCTTCAGGATTGGCCAAGAGATATGCTTCCACAGCCTTGTAAACAGCCAGGGCCTTTTGTTTGCCTGCCTTCACTTCCTCTTCATCGATCTGGACCCCTGGATGATACCTGCTGACATCTGTACCTTTGCATCCCCCACAATATATATATCTGTTTATTACTTAAAAGCGCCTATAAGGTTATTGTTTATTACTGTTCATTAACAGTAATGATCAGTAAAACAGTTTTTTTTGCATATCTTATACTGTTTGTTACTGTTTATAAACAGTAATTATGAACAGTAATTTTTTTTTTCACATGTTTGTTTGGTTTTTCTGTTTCTTTTTGAGTTTGTCCGTGTGAATGTCAATGTGCAACGTAATACCACAGAAAAAAGAAACGTAGGGAAAAATATTAATTTTTGGGTTGTAAATTCCAACCCTTTATCTTTAATCTTCAGATTTAATCTAACGGTAGAAGTTTAAATATTGATTTAAATTAACATAAAATAGATAATTAAAATTTAAATATTATATCATACACTTAAAATTAACTTCAATTTATAAAATACTAATTTTTCATCATTAAATAAAAGATAAAATTTTATTGAATATTTTTAAGAGAATAATACTATATCATATACTAAAAATCAACTTTAATTTATAAAATACTAATTTGTCATTATTAAATAAATGATAAAATTTTACTGTACATTTTTAAGAGAAAGAAACTATCTAATTAATTTGAATTTTTAATATAATTTAAATTTCATAATAAATGATGAACATAAATAAATAATAATTTTATTCTTATACATTAGACTATTTTAATATTCGAAATTACACTTTATTTTTTTCTTCAATTTGATAGATGTGGCAAACGTGTTTTTTTTTATTAATTAGAAAATCTTACGCCAGATAGGATTTTACACACGTACCACTAATTTCAAAGTAACCAAGCACATTCTAGAGATCAGCGCAATCACTGAATCAAATAAATAGCACAAACAGAAAAAAATATAAAAATAATAATAAAATATGAATAAATTAATTACTTTCGTCTGGCCGATCTGACGCTTTTGTCCTTGCTGACCTTACTATACTAGGATGCTAATTAACCTTTTATATATGTGTGCGTATATATATATCCTTATATTTAAAAGTGTGTATCATCTGATGAATAATAAGATGAACAGTAATGAACAATGATAAACAATATTCTTATTTTTCGCTTCCTTTCTTCATCCATCTCTACATCCTCACAACAATCATCTTCACAAAATCACCACAAAATATCACAAAAATTATTAAAAAATACTATAACAGATCACAAAATCACCTCATACAATATCTTAATTGAATTATATGTAATGATCAATAAACGAATAGACCCATTTCGGGAGAGGGAGTTGCGAGGAGACGAGGGCTGCCATGAGGGCTTCGACAGTGGCTTGGGTCCATGGGGGTGGTCGCCGGAGGAAGAGGAGCTCGATGGTGGTGGTGCAGTGGCGCAAGCGTTGAGACCCATTTCGGGTTGCTCGCGTGCGGCGAAGGGAGGAGCTGCCAAGGGGCTTCGACGGTGGGGTTTGCTCGCCGGCGTGAGGGGAAGCCAGTGACGAGGTCGGTGACACCCACGGTGGCGCACGACTGCTTGAGAGAGGAGATCGGGTGAGAGAGAAGCCGTGGCTGAGCAGAAGGAGACATGGAGAAATAAAAAGTGAGGGGAAAATAAACTTTTTGGGATTTAAATCTAACCCTTCATCATAACTTTCCAAATTTGATCAATGGTGAAAATTTAAATACTGATTAAAATTAATTTAAAATAAATAATTAATATCTAAATATCAAATCAAAAATAAATTATCAAATTTAATTTATAAAATACTAATATTTCATCATTAAATAAATAATGAAATTTTGTTAAATATTTTTAAAAAAATAAAACTATATAAATAATTATAGTTTTAACATAATTTAAATATGATAATATTCTTAATTAACTAAAGAGAACTGCTACATCTACCGAAAAAGTAGTCCAAAAATGTGTCCTGAATGTGTATTTCACTTTTTTTTTTCATGTATTTTTTTAATCATCATAAACATTTTTTAAAAAAATAAAAATTCACATCATTAAAAAAAACACTTCCTTAATCACTAGGTAAAAAAAAAAAAAAGGGTGAGAGAGGGAGAAAGAGAAAGCGAGATGAAAAGGAAACTTTATAGGATTTAAATCTAACCCTTCATCATAACCTTCCAAATTTGATCAAATGGTAAAAATTTAAAGACTGATTTAAATTAATTTAAAATAGATAATTAACATATAAATATCATATCATAAATAAATTATCAAATTTAATTTAAAAAATACTAATATTTCATCATTAAATAAATGATGAAATTTTGTTAAATATTTTAAAAAAAGTATAACTATATAAATAATTAGAGTTTTAACATAATTTAAATATGATAATATTCTTAATTAACTAAAAAGAACTGCTAAAACTAACGAAGAAGTAGCCTGAAAATATGTCCTGAATGTGTATTTTACTTTTTTATTTTTCTTTTCTTTTTTTTCATGTATTTTTTTAATCATCATAAACATTTTTTAAAAAAATAAAAAATTCACAAAATTATTAAAAAAACACTTCTTCAATCACTACATAAGAAAAAAATTAAAAAAAAAAAAATTGGCAAACGTCCATTGGACGTTACTTACTGCTAGTATATATATATATATATATATACTCACACGCACACATACAATATATACATATATATCTTTTACGTAGGTGCAACTTGAACTTGACCTTTAGGTAGGTAGGCTTGCACAGCGACCTGTCCAAACCAGATTTGGGATTGACCCGACCGCCGGGAAAGGCCCCACCAACCCAATCCGATCCGACTCGTCACTTTCGGATCGGGTCAAACCTGTTCTTCTTCTCTGCTTTAGATCCTTCACCTTCATTTGGAGACCCAAATGTTACAACCAGATTTCTCTCCCAACTAGAAAAGTCTTTCATTTTTCACAATCACTCCAATTCGATCAACCAACTAAATGCACTCTTGCACCGTCTCCTTGGCATCCTTTGAGATCTTCTCGTTTGTCGACAACACCTTCTTCATGATCCAGCTCACGTTCACAATCGACAAGAACTAGTCCTGCTCTCATGGTGACAGCTCATTGGCCAACGCGTTTCCAGCTCTTTCACTGTCTCTTTCAGACTCGTTGTCTGAGTCTTCCATTGAACCTGAAGGTTTTTATTGCTGTAGTGCTTTGCAACTCTTGTGAGAGACATACTCTCTCAGCTCGAAGCAGAGGAAGAGGAATCCACTCAATGTTATTTAACAATGTTATTTATATGATGCCTATTACAGATATTGTTCAGTTATAGCCATTTCAGGACGAAAGCAATTTTGGAGGGGGGGGGGGGGGTTTGTAATCTTGAAATCTTGCGAAAGCTTTCGGATTAAGAGTGTACTACACCATAGAAGCTGTTAAAAATGATGTCGAGATTGCATTTCTTCTGCTTCGTGCCACCGCAAGATTACGAAAGCCACCAGCACCATTTCAAGACGAAAGCAATTGGGAGGTTTGGTTTGTAATCTAGGATTTTGAGAGAACTAAAGTCTGACGGTAAGAAAGTCTCGGTCGGTTTAACACTTAAAATCCAAACCCGTCATTTATTAAGTTGGTGAACCGAGCATTTAACAACCCGGCAAATGTCAATTCAGGTCGGGTCGGGTCACTCGGCAACTCAGTTTGCCAGGTCATATGCACAGGCCTACCTTTATAAAATGACGGAAATAAACTTATAAATAGACTCCATAATATTTATAAAATGTTGGAGTGAATTTTTCAAATAGCATTAGATGCCCAATAAAATGCTATAAAACACATTCATGTGTTTATCTTTCTCTTGCTATATGCCCAATAGTTCAAAAACGATAAGGATCTGTATCCAAATTTGTAAAAGCTTTGAAACGGACGGTAAAGAGTCAGGAAGCTTAGGTAGAAGAAGACATCATTCTTAAATAGCCGGAAAAGGTGGTGACAGCCGTGCCGTCATATTATTTCTTTCATGACCCAGGTTAACCAATGTGGCGGCAGGGTACCAGGCAACCATTAAATCTGACACCCTAGCCATATTACATCCTGTGATGGAGTTCAAGATCTCGCACCTTCACCGTTGTCCCACCACCGATCTAAAGGGGTTAGGTGCCCACCTCTAGTGTGTGTACCTTCTCTTGTTTTACAAAGGGAAAGGAGATCTATATATATTTTTTTTAAAAAATCTTCACAACCTCCTAACACTCCACACTCCACATTATTTTTAATTTTTATTATTTTTTTCTTTTATTAAATATTTATTATATGAATAATGAATAAAAAATTTGAAATAATTTAAAAAGAATAAACTCAAAAAAAAATATTAAAAATTTAAAAAATTTAAAAAAGTGTAGAGTGTGGTGGAGGTTGTCTAGTAAAATTTTTTTTTTTTTTGGTTTCAGAGATCCATATTTTAGAAGACAGATCGAGTCCTTTGCTAACAGACAATTCTAATAAGAGTACAAAAACTTCTAGGCAGCACCAAATTAAGAAATCTGATCAAATAAGTTTAAAGTACAACTGATACAGAGATGCCAGAAAATCATAAATCATGTAGTGCTAAAACAAGCGCAAATCACTTTCTTGCCCTTTCAGTTCTACTGAGCAGTACAGATCCTTCTTGCAATGACAGAACTGATTGCCAAAAAGTTCAAGAAAGAACGTACCCATTTCAAGAAATATTTTCCTGATCGCCTCCTAGAGGATAATGAAGGCTTGGATTTGAAACACTGGACTCTAGAACACAACTGTATCAAGCATAGTTCCCAGAGTTTGAATTATATTTGACGACATCAAGTTTGAGACATGTTCTTCAAGGTGCTTCTTTGCGTCCTGCCTTCCCACATTTGCTATTGCAAGCTTTTCTGGTGGCAGCTCATCTTCCTCCTGCACTGCCTTGTTGTATTTAATAGCTAAGTTTAGCATCTCCTGCACATGCCAAAACAAAAATCATAATCAGATAATAGTAGACTATATATCAAGTATCTGTACATATATATCAATCAAAATCCGCTCTCATCAAAGGTTGGGGAGGTCAAAATCAGCTCATTTCTGAAAGTCATTCCCACCGCAAGAATGCTGTGCCAATGTCAATGTAGCAAATCAAATTGTTTTTCCTAAAATATAGTCGTCACTCCCTTTAAATCACTGATTCAGTATCAATAAACACACCATTCATGGGTACAGGTTAGCATATGCAACAGCAGGGGGCGTACAAGGTAATCATATTCCCATAGACAAAGTCCAGAACTCCTAAGCCAGAACAAGTTATTTTTTTTTTATTGCCACCAGGTGTCCGGGACAAAGTCCTGACTAACCTCAGAGGTGCACAAGCTCTCGGCAAAGAGTTTCACGCAAGTGCATGAAAACTTCAAACCAGAACAAGTAACACAGCAATATGGCCTGTGGTAGGATAGTATTATAGTGGGCATGTGGGGAAGACAGCATGGCAAGGACTTTTCTGTCTATACCCTTCCAAGGTTAAAAACAAGATATTAGTATATCTGTTAAAGTATTACGCAATATTTTATGGAAGGTGCTTTTGATGAATAAAGTGTCAACCTTGCTCTACAATAAAGAGAAAATTGAACTCTGACAATCCAAGACATCATTTTGCATTTATTTATTATAAATGTAATTCATTATGTAAAAAATAGCTAAAAAATGAATAAATTATGCAAAAAATACATAAATAAATTTGGTATCATATAAATTGTCTAATGCGGAAATAAATTTCTGATAAGCCAACAAGTTAATGTTAACAAATTGTCAGCAATCACTACTCCTACGCACCCATACATTAATTTCTGGAATTTTAGTTTTTTTTTAAGAGATAAATAATAATGGTAAAAGAGAAATAGTAATGAATAGGAGATTTTAAAGGGTTGGAATTTGTCAGATCAGATGCCTTTGGAAATTTGAGAGATGGAGAGTGTATGAATCATGATTTGGTTTAAAAAGTCACAGATGGATTTCAGGAAAGTCCAAGGAAAATTAAATCTGGAAATGTGGGGGGAAAATTAAGCAAAGAGAGAGATATGCTAAGAAGTGGGTGTTGTTGTGTGGTCAAGAGAGGGAAATTCCTTCTGTCTTGTCTTCTTTCTTAAGGGCAGGTTTGGGGGGTGGGATGAGACACAAAATTCTCATCTCATCTCATCTCATCATTACACCTTTTTCAAATTCCCATACAAAATATAATAAACAATTCAACTTTTTCAAATCCCAAAACAATAATAATATTAAAACACAATATTTTAAACTCTCAAACAAAACACAAAATTCTTATCTCACCCCCCAAACCTGCCCTTAATAATTGTCATGTTCTATATCTTCTCTCATTTTTTTCTCACTTACAATAAATACATATTAAAAAATTCAAAAAAGCATGCTGTTTGCGCTTTAAGCCCACCAGAAAAGGAGCCAAAAAACACACTTTAATGTGGCCTTTTGTACACATGCTTCGGTTTTGGTAAGTGAAACACTTTGAAGTTAAGCACACTTTTACCAATGCATTCCTTAGACCTTCACTTACCTGAACGGTCTGCTCATTAGTTTTTGAATGGGTGTCAAATCGCTTAAGTGTTAAGCCATCAGTCCATTTCTTCTTGTGAAGATTAAGCAACATCTTCTCCTCAAGTTCGTTCTTCCTGTAATTAATTGCTATTGAGTAATAATGCCGATTCAACCCATGGATCAATGCCTGAAAATAGAATGCATCAAAGTAGGTCAAGAGGCTAAATTGTAAAAGAACAGACAGACTACTAGTTCAGCACTCACTTGGATGGATGGTTTGTTAAGATGCCCAAGGTTGGACGTTGTCTGCCGTGGCTCTTGGCCAAGCATCATAGTTTGTGGGTTAATCAGACGAAATGCATCAATCACTACTTTCCCTTTCACACTCTGAATTGGATCCACAACCACAGCCACAGCTCGTTGATTTAAAGCTTCAAAACTCTGCAGAAGATAACAAATTTGAGCATATCAAGTGTTTTGATGATGATGATAATGAAAGACAAGCCAACCCCATCCAATAAAACAAATGGAAAAAAAAAAGAAAGAAAAAAGAAAAATAGACGTGGATTGTTGCTAGTCCAGGTGTCCTTTTTTTGTTAAGTAGCTCCTAATCAATGTGTTAAAAACCTAACTATTGAGAGAGAACTGGAAGGTAGAAGTTTCAAGGTGCAGATGTCCGACCAAAGGATCAACTGAGGTCAGAGCTAGACATCATAGATTTTTTTTACAAGTGTTCAAGATAATAATTACTTAAAGTAACTTATCAAAAATTAATAATTACTTAAAGTAAAACCAAATACAATTGTACTTCATCCTGAATAATCAATTTAGTTCAGCATTGAAACAATATGACTCCAAAAAGTAACCATTAATATCAACTTCGCCACAACATCTCTTACTTAAGCTAAAACAATAGTACAACATATAAACTAATAACAAAACTAAGAAAATATCGCCATTTTGAACAAAAAAGGTGTGCTCCACACATTCATTCTCCTAGGAATGTCGCTTAACCAAAGCCACCCATTTCCATTTATCCATCCTCTCCTTATATCAAAGAAAAGTCTAACTACCAATCATGCCACACCCCCCCCCCCCCCCTTTTAAAAAAAATAAAAAATAAAAACTACATATCTAATTTGAAATCAATAGCATTGGAAGGAAAAGGCTCGGCCAAGGGGGGAAGAGGTGTGGGGAGTTTCCAGGAAAGGAGAGGTAGCAACAGCTGATGGGCTAAGAGATGGTGACAATGAAAGGGGCGGTAATATGTGGGAGTTAGGATTTCGTCCAATGGAGGGAGGGAGAACCAAAGGGCGGGGAAAACAATTAAAGAACCAGTAAGGTAGAGCAGTGGTGAAGGGAGGAGAGAGAGTGGAAGAGGGCTAGGAAGGGAGCCATGGTCGAGTGGATGTTTTAGGCAATAGGTCGCAGTCGATCAGGTCCAACAGTCCATTTTATAAAACGATTATTATAGTTGTAAATTGAAAATTTTTTTTTTAAAAAAACACATCAATGAAGGTAAATTTTCATGAGTCAAAACAATCCTTTGGAATCTTCGATACCATCCTTGCAAGCAAATTAACATAGAAATTCTCTCAAAGTCTTCTAAAAAAGTTAACCTGACAACTTATTAAAAAAAAAGTTAACCTGAGAAACACTGTAACAAAAAAACATGCATTTTTCTATAACTTGAGAAAGGGCAGGGGGAAGGCCAAAGAATACACAATAAGTGAGTAGCGATTAGCACAAAAAGTTAAAAGGGAACTGCTGATGTACAAAACGTTTTAGCAAAAAATACGACATTTTTTTTTTTTATAAGTGAGAAAAAATAAGACATTTAGATGGTCTTTTCATAATCGAGATAAACATGCCCTTGCTTTTATTAAAACATACAACTTTTTCTGTCACAAATGTTTATTGCTGCCATAAAGAATTAAATTTCAATATAGGTTAGAGTAAGTAACAACCCAAGGAAAGCTTTAAGTCACATCTGGCCCCATATTCCAAAAACACCAGCAAGGTTACAATTGGAATCGCTAGTAATAATTATATCGCAA
This sequence comes from Juglans cinerea, assembly GCA_961763995.1. NCBI lineage: Eukaryota > Viridiplantae > Streptophyta > Magnoliopsida > Fagales > Juglandaceae > Juglans > Juglans cinerea. The sequence goes on along the minus strand of CAUIVZ010000001.1, from coordinate 42,771,939 downwards.
AAAAAAAAAAAAAAAAAAAATCCTCCTAGTCAATGTGTGATCTCATTCACCATCCTCCCACACTAAATCCAAGGTGTTGTAGAGTATAAAATGGAAGATAAAAGAACAAAAATAAACTTAAGAAAACAAGAAAAATAAATGCAAAAGAAAAAACCGCGCAACCTGCTGTGTATTAATGTCGACTCCAGAGAGCCAACATCCAAATCCAGGATGCGAATGGTACCACCCAACAACCATCTCAGGCCTGGAATACCAAGCAAAAGAAAAGTAAGAAAGTCAGAAAAACAAAACACAAGTGAAATAAAGAAAGGATATCATCTGTATAAGCATGTTAAACACGGAAGCTTTGATATCAGAACTCAAAATCTAAAGCAAAAACCTGATTTTGGAATTGGAAGAATTCATACAAATATCCCATCTTAAGCATTAAATTCAATCCCCATAGAGGGATGGGAAAACACACACAACAGAGCTCCTTAACATACTTTCCGTCAATTACTCTTGTAAAAATGATACCTCTAGTTGATTAGTTTCAAAGGTTGTGGGAGTGAAGTCTAAAAACTTCTAATCTCTTAGCCTTTTCCAGTTTATACTAATCTTTTTGCAAGTCAAGATCATGGCAATGGTATTTAAGATGTATAGGTTCCATAGTCGGAGACATGATCAGCCAAGAAAGAGTGCTAGAAAACCACTAAAAAGAAAATCCATGAAGCAAGCACAAATACCCCTACCAATCCCCAAACATTATGCAAACGGGGGTTTTTTACACAAACCATTTGTCTTTTAAATATTTTAAATAGAATTTCGAAATTTTTCTTAAAAAATTAAGTATCAATGACGATTCAACACCCAGTCCCATAAGAAACAAAAATCACAATTGCCACCGTCATTTTCTTTTGTACTCCACGCATAAGCAACATAGTAACAATCAAGCACATGTCAAGTCATACGCACAATTAATTGGAATAATCCAATTTTCAATATGTACGTCTAAATACAACACAGGCTCTCAAAAATCAAATACCGTCCGGTCTGTTTAAGCATATCAAGCATGTTAGTCTGGAAGACGTGATCAACGGCCTCAACACTAACCCCAGTACCGCTCTGTGGCATTGCAAAGACATCGACAACACGAACAGTGTACTCATCCACAAACTCTCCCAGCATTAAACCCATCACCTCCATGGGAACACCAGCTCTTCCTATCATTCACATCCAATCCAAAATTATTAAAAATGCAATAACAACTAGACCTTAAATATCCCAAATAGGCCCAAAAGCTAAAGCTAATTCCGTCGAAACCCTAGAATTGAAAATCAGAGATCCCAGGCGTTTAGATTCCACTTCAAATAATAATAAAAAAAAAACCGCGAGAAAAGAACAAAAGCCTAACGTACTCCGATTGGAGTTTTGAACCAATCAAGATTACGGAAAATATAAATTAAATTCGAAATAAAATCCAAGAAAAAATTGAGAGAGAGAGAGAGATGTACCGTGCTTGAGCATTTTGAGGAGGGCGAGGGAAGAGATATAGACCTGCTCGGACGAATCGAGGGTGGGAGAGTCCGGCGGCGGGTGCCCCAAAGCACCGCCTGCACCTGCGAACATTCGCTGCAACCTCTCCATGCCGGACATATCTGATCTTTCCGGTTTCTTTCTGAGCAAGAATTCGGCTTGCTTCGGGATAATTTTTCCGGACACAGCGAACTGAAGTGCAGAAAGGAGCAAAGCTAATTATATTTACCGGACTGGGCCTGGGCCGATTATAGACCCCTGATTTTGAGCAGAAAGGACCGGCTTGGGCTGACCCCGAAGCCTACCATTATTAGCCCACACTAATCCTTGATGATCCACATGCTTCCTATCATAAAACTTTCTTTTAAAATGGATTATGTATGTATATAATATATAGAGAAATGATAAACTACAAACTAATTTACTACTCTCAAACTACTATTGAGTAAAATAATATTTCTTAAAATTTAATTTTTCTTTTTGATTTTGATTTGATGTATTTAAAACTTGAAAAAATTATATTTTATAAAGAAGCAGTAGAAAAATTGTAGATGGGTTGTTACTTGTTAGTGTATCACTACTCTAATATATATGCATGTTGGAATGGAAAATGATTTTTATACAATTATTTTATAATTTATTTTTTATCTACTCTTTTTTTCAATATTCATCAATTTTGAGTTGGCGATCGATTTTGACATATCTAAATATTTTTCTGAAAGATTTATTAGTTGGTTTGAAAAAAGAGAAATGATACTTGCAATCGTGAGTGTGCAAGCGCCGTGCAGTCGCTTTGAAAAAAGTGAATAAATATAGGACCCATATGAAAAAAATTAATTTTTTAATAGTAGATCTCACTCTTTTTAAAAGCGACTACACGGCGTTTGCACATTCCATAACTGTCGTAGCATTACTTTAAAAAAAAAAAAAAAGAGAGTGCATTTTTTTGTTATAGATTTCAATATTCCTAAGGTCATATCACCGACGAAAAAACCTCTTGTGCTGTGTTTTTTTTAAAGAGAAAAGCTCTTAACCGATCGGCTGAACACTCAATTTTCACACTGCCAATAAAATTTCACCACATAGGACATACAACAAATCTCCAACCACATGCACCAATTCTTCCTTATTTTTCAAATCTCCATCTAAAATTTCGCCATGATGTCACCCAGTTTTCACGCCTGCCAATGGACGTCTGAGATCTACAAGAATATGACTATAAAAGATCTCCACCCTTCCCTTACACATCATGATCAGCTGCCTTTGCTCTGGTCTTTACTTTGGACATATAGAGATGCAAAAGTATAGGTCAATAGTATAAAACCATAGAACTTCTCTTTGATTTATTATGCTCGAGAATGATAAAGGAATACTGTTTCGAAATCTGTCAGTTGATTAGCAAAATTGTGATCTGGTGGGTCATGTCTTCCTTTCTCAGGAAGACATTCACGTTCGTCCGTTCATCTCATCGTGTCCTCCCTAATTTGTCAATTGTCATGTCTTCCTTTCTCTTGTTTGCCATTCCTATATATTGTCTTTCAGTCAAATCCATTTCTTTGAAGGGAAAATAATAGGAACATGGGTAAAACAGTGAAGCCCTCAAAAGATTGAAGTTCGAAGAGAGATGGAATGAAAGAGTGGGTAACGGGCCTGCGGAAGGAAAACTAAAGATGGAAAGCAAAGGAAAAAGTGTGGAGAGAGAAGACGAAAAGCAAGGATTAATGGTGAAAAAGTTGAAACGCCGTATGTTGGTAGGGAAAAGAGGAGGCCCTTCTACTCCACCACCAACATGGAGGCTTGAGTTTTCATCTCCCAAGAATGATGACGCTACTAATATTCGAGAATTCCTCACCTTTCCCAACACCGCCTCATCAATCTCTGCGAGAAAGCTCGGCGCAAACCTCTGGGAGATACAGCCCCACCGAAACGTCCGCCTCCTACTCGATAAAATGAGCAAAGGTGGTGCTGGGCTTCGTTGCCGCCACCACAGGGACAAGGGGTTTGAAATTTCCAAAGACGTGGTTGACCCTCCTGATAGCTCCACTGACTCGGTACAACTTTACCTATATTGCTTTGCCTTTCTCGTTTATTGGTTGCTTAACATTAATGAGCATTATCGTTTAGGGGAGTTGTTGTCTTTGCTGGTTTTGTGGGTGGGGTATTTTTACCTGTTTGTCCTGTGTTCTTCGGTTACCATTTTTCAGCAATTGTAGTTGTCGATATCTTGCTTCCTGGGCTTAGAATACCAGTAGTTTTGGTAGCAGATCAATTTGGAATTGCTTCTACCTATGGGGAAAAAGTATTTGAAAATTTTATTTGGTTACTTGGAATCGAAAGCATTTGTATGGGTGAAATGAGTCTAATTGAAAAACGTTTTACATCTGGGATAACATTATGTTGAAGGAGGGATCATGAGGCAGCAACGTAGACAGAATTTGTGAACACCTATAGAAGAGAGTTGTGATCTGATTATTATTTGGAAGGTTCCCATGTTTTTTATTCCTCATGTTTTTATAACTGAGTTTGTTACCCTCCTTTTGCAGCCAGCAAATGCAAGTCACTTGAGGAGGAATCTTGCTGCATCAATTGTGCAAGAGCGTCAATCAGTTCAAAGGAGCAATCGTACCCTGCAGCCTGCATCTCCGGCAAGTTATGGTAGCTCGTTCGAGGTAAGAATGTATTCTGCCTAACCATCCACAATTATCTTTGGTTAGTCTTTTTTTCCCTATTTTTCAGTTGGTAAATGAGATGGCTTGTGAGTTAGTAATATTGTAAAATCAAAAACTTGCTAAATGACATGTTGGTGATATTTCAAACATTTTGTGTACAAGTCTTGGCAAGTTACAGGTATTACAGATATAGTAGCAGAACTTTGAAAATATAATATTGATCCTACAACTTGTAAACACTGTGTTTCTGAAGACGAGTGACCTTGAGATACAAACGGTGTTGTAAAAGGACCATAAGAATAAAATTTTATTTGGTTAAACAATGTCACTAGAACAAGGAACTTCAAGCAGGCATATGCCCCATACCTTTCAGGCAGTGTGTGGAATTGAACAAGTTAGTTTGCTAATTAAACACAAATATAGGCATTTTTCCACCTTTGTTAAACTTTTCTCACAGAAGCCACTGTTAATGTTGTTTAGAAACCTTCCCCTTTTCACACAATATTCCAGATAAAGTCATGCAACATTCTAGTTTACGTTATATTGCAGAGTCTACTTACTAGCAATACGTCCTCTGATTCCATCAATACTTATATTACCCATTTCCTCTAATTCTTGAGAAATTAAAGACCCTATTTTCACAGATTCTGTAACGTAAGATACATGGTGATAAGGAACATGACTGGAATATAATTGACTAATTAGTCATCAATCAAAGAAAATTGATTAATTACTCATGAAACGGTACAAGATATGCGACTGTATTACTTGATGACTTTTAACTTCCTTTGTGCAATTGCAGTTTCTGCCATGAGAATGCCAGTGCCACGTACCTTACTTGTGATTTAGATTCATTAATTTCACTGCCGTTACTCTCCTGCCTCCAAATTTTTCCTCAGATACCCAATGTTATGTTGGCATGATAAATTCAGAAAACCTTTGGTTTTCACAGGTGGCACGTTATAAGCCTGCAGTCACTCCCCCAAGTTCTTTGGACTTAAAGTCTAGAATGACTGAATCAGATTATGGCATTAAAACATCCACAGAGTTACTCAAGGTGCTCAATCGGATTTGGAGTCTTGAAGAACAACACGCATCCAATATATCATTGGTGAAAGCACTGAAAATGGAACTATACCATTCCAGAGTAAGAATTAAAGAATTGCTAGAAGAGAAGGATTTAGGTATACATGGAATGGGCGACTTGAGTAAACGAGTAGCAGAGGATAAACTTGATCGTAAGAATAAGGAGCAAGACCGGACCAAAGCTGCAATTGAAGCGATAAAAAATGAGCTAGAAGATGAGAAGAAGTCAAGAAAGCATTCAGAAGGCCTGCACCGAAAGCTAGCTCAAGAGCTTTCTGAATTGAAACAATCTTTTTCTAATGCATTGAGAGAGCTTGAAAGAGAGAGAGAAGCACGGATTCTGTTGGAAAACTTGTGTGACGAGTTTGCCAAAGGAATAAGAGATTATGAACAAAAACTCCGGCCCTTGAACCACAAGACTGAGAAGTATGGGGTTGGTAGGGAAAACCCTGACAGATTAATCCTCCATATTTCAGAAGCATGGCTTGATGAACGGACACAAATGAAGCTTGAGGAAGCTCAAAATGATTTTGCAGAAAAGAGTACCATCCTGGACAAATTAGGGTCTGATATAGAAAGCTTTCTTCAAGCTAAACAGTCCAATGAATTAAGGACTAATGGGAACTTGCCCCCATTGGAGCCAAAGACCATGCGCCGGCGTTCATTAGAGTCCTTTCCTTTGAATGATACTGTTAGTGCACCTCAAAAAACAGCTGATGAAGAAGATTTCTCTACTGTTGATGATTCACATTGCTTTGAACAAAACAAGGGTACCAGTGGAAAGCAAAGCAAAGGCAGCTCGAAACAAAAGGAGATTAATGCTTCAGATAGCCATCACAAAGAGAGAATGAAATCAAATTCTATAAGAAAACAGGTTGAGATGGGAGGAGAAAAGAAAAATGTAATAAACTATCCTGAGAAATCTGGAATGAGTGAGGCTACCCAGGAAGATCTACAAGAAAGACACAGTAAACGAGTAGGGATCGGTGGACTGAAGTCAGATCATGTTCTGAATAACTTGATTCGAAATTATTCCTTGTCATTGGAGGGTGAGAAGATTGATCCCCCAAGTAATTGCAGAGAAGATTCTTGTGTTTGGTCGGTATTAACAAGCAATACAAGTCCAGCACAACAATGGATGTCAAAGTTAAAAACCCCAGATTTTGAAAAATCTGAATCTTCACTGAGATGGCCTCGGGGCTTGAAGGAGAATACATTGATGGCAAAACTACTTGAAGCGAGGTTAGAGACAAAGCAATCTCGATCAAAAATTTCTAAAGGTTCATTCAACTGAATGGTAAATTTGTCAGTAGAAAATGAATTTTCTGATTGATGATAGTTGCTTTGTGAATATTTTGCGTAGAGATCCTCTTACTAAAGAGAGTATTTGTAGAGGAATACATTTGGAAAAATAGGCGGCATACTTGTATTTTTCTTGCTATAATAGAGTTACTTTTATACATGGCAATGGTATTCTTCACATGGTTACGGTGATCGACAAGGAGAATTCAGCCAACCAAGTTTTGGTTAAAATTGATTCAACTAGTTGTTGCACTAACGTGTAATATCCAAGACTTGATTAAAATTCAAGACAGCTTTATGAAAGAAACTAGGCTTGGTTATGTTCTTCGAAGATGGTCTTGAAATTTTAGCCTCGTCTCTTCCTAAAATTTGTAGCTCAATGTATATGGAAAAAAGGCAGCATGCTTGTTAATCTTTGCTATAATAGAGTTACTTCTATACATGATGGCAGTTGTAACCCTCATATGGTTATACCAATCAACTAGGAGAATTCAGCTAACCTTTGAGTGTCTCTCAATCTAAGTAAGAACAGTTTTTGAGAGGGATGGAATATGCAAATAATATTTTCTGTTTTTTGTTTTTTGTTTTTTGCTTAAATGGAGAGACACGATGTGAAGATTGAAAAAGAGGGAGACTGAAGGCGGAAAATTAGTTTGAAAGAGGGAGAGTGGGGAATGACGTTATAGTTGTTAATGACAAAAATATAGGTTTTGACTCATGCAATTAGATGAACAGTAGGAAACTAACTGATCAAATCTTTTCTTTTCTGAAGGGGAAGAAAAAGATAGACAACAGAATATTTGAGAAAAGAATACAATGCCGGAAAAACTTTTATTTTTACCTGCACTGTTATGAACACCAACAAATTTATATATCATTGGCAGCATAAAAGATGTAGAAGCTAGCAATGCCAATTATAATTTACCGTCATAAAAAATAAACTCCGGCAAAGACAATTAATTAGAGAAACGTCGAGAATTATCGATAAACTAGCATTTTTTTGTGGTGATATATATTGAACTTTCATTTTAAAATTCTAATACTAGTACTATGTTGTAGAGTTTATATATATACTACCTCTACTAGGTTAGGTATACATGCATGCATACATACGTACGTATGTATATAAGCTACTTCAACTGGTTTGATGGATGGACATTTAAGCCTAGTCCCTAGTCGGGAGTTATAAATTGGACAGGCTATATCTAGGTCAATTGTGGTAAAGCAGTGGAAAAACTGCATCAAATATGAGATTTACCGCTAGAGGTAACATCGCTTCCCCTATGCACTTCGTTCTAGATTGCTAGCACTGGTATCAGAGCTAAGATGGTTGTTCCCAATTCCCATTTTTTTAGTGCAATATTCTCAGAAAAATCTCTTTTTTCCTCTCGGTAACCATGGCTATCTAAGAGTCACTGCAACAAGAGGAGCGAGGTGCCACTTTTGAGTGTTGTGCACGTCGGCACATCACACGAGCAAGTGGCGGCAGCCCCTAACTCAAATTGGCAAAGCACACAAGGTGCTACATGGACACTACAAGAGGTGCAAAAATCATCACGATGTTGCGTGAGTTGACAGGTTGCAACGCCCACATAAGGTGCTTGAGCACCAAAGGCGCTACATGCATGCACTTGATCCACGAGGTTCAACAAACGAACACATCACAGAACAAGAAATTATGTGCCTTTGTTTTGCCCAAAGAGGTGTGCACTAAGGGTGGGCAACGGGTAGGGGTGAGTACCGACCTAGTTCAAGTCAGATTCCCCTCAATCTGACTTTTGACTTTGTTGGAGTTGAAATCCAAACTTCGACTTTGACTCTAACTTGTGTAGTCTCCGACCTACACATAAATACACAGAATTCACTTTACTTTACTGTACAGAACTAGATATGAAGTCGGCTTTTCATCCTCTATTGATGAGATCAGAGGCAACGATGACAGTAGTTGTGGATTTTGTTGATTCTTCATCTCCTTGCTTGATGATCTCTTCAATTGTAGATCCTAAACCTTCGGTCAAGTTGCTTTTCTATTCGGCACTTTCGACTAACTTGTCGGAGCAGAGTTGACTTTGGGCTTTTTTCAGCTTTATATTTAGCCAATTTTTAAAAAATAATTTTTTGTTGGCATTCAAATTTCAGTTTTTTCAAAAATTAAAATCTAAAACTAAATCATTTACTACTGATTTACTTCTATACTAATATGTAATATATTTTTATACTAGATTTATATTATAGCGTCTAATTACATATTATCGTACTGTAGTATTATGTGTAATTAACTTATTATAGTAGACTTATTTCTATTCTAGTGTCTAACTTATTTCTATACTAAACTTATATTATAGTATCTAATTACAGGTTATTATACAATAGTATTACGTGTTATTATATTATACTAGTGTCTAACTTATTTATAACTTGTTTCTACACTAGATTTATTTCTTGTGTCGAGTTACATGTTAATAGACATGAAAAATGCTAAAACGGGCTCTCGATTTTTTTGCCCGATTGGGTTTATTATTATTTTTTTAGTTTTTTTGTTACTTAGTGATTAAGAAAATATTGTTTAATAATATTGTGAATTTTTTTCTTTTTTAAAAATATTTAAAAGTGTTATATAGCGGAATTAAGGAAAACGCTACTGAAATGAAGAAAGTATGCACAATTAAAGGCAGGCGGTAGAACCGACCATATGCATGAATGCAATGCAAAATAAGATAAACAAAGAAATGAAAATAAACATATTCATATTTATAAATTTTATTACAAAATTTATGGCACAAGATAGAAGGTAGAGCAGTATTTGCTCTTGATGGTTGAGAATGTTTAGAAGGCAGAGGCTTACAAAGTTCTCTGAGCTTGGTAATGAAACTTCTGTCTAAAAATGAAATGAGGTTCCCCTTTTTATAGAATAAGGAGTTCCTGTTTACAAAAGGTTCCGCGAGCACAGCTGTCAGTTACTGTGTAATCACGGGTAAAAATAAAGTAGGTCCGTGAGTGAACAGCGTTAGTACTGTTTAACCACGGGTGTCATTATTGTGTCTGGCGGCGGATGCTGCTTTCGGCACAAAACGACAAATCTGTAAAGGAGACCGGTCAGTGGGTCTTCTTTGAACTCAAGTGGTGGTCTGGACAAAAGGAGCCTGTCAGTGGGTCTTCTTTTGTCTGTTCTTAGCAATTATTCTTCTTCTGAATAGAACCCAGAGTTACCGAAGACATTGCTGTATGAAGCCTCTGATGCTGTGTCTGAATCTTCATCTTCAGATTTGCTTTGAGACTTTGATAGTGATTCTTTGAGTATGTTGATTAAATCCTTCTTTTTAAGTCCATCAAAGATGTCAATTTTCTTTTTAGACTTGGAGGATTTTGAGGATGGACTGTCCTTTACTCCCCCGGATTTTGTTGGAGAAGTAGGGGCCTGAATTAGAGGATATTCAGGAGCATTGGATGGTCCAGCCATGATCTTTGGAAATTCTGTTTTGTTCTGTAGGTTGGGTGCAGTAGTTGGAAAGTCCTTGATCATTAAATCAACAATTTTCTCTGAATTGGCGAATTTATCCCACCATTTTGTGAAATAAAGTCGTGTCATAACATCACCTTGCTTTTCATAATTCCATTTAAAGATCCACGGGAGGTGGTATCTTTAACAGAAGTGCAAAGTTTGATGAAATTTTTTGGAGTGTTGATCCAAAGTTGGACCAACGATATTAGCAAAATGTTGGTAAGCTTGAAAAAGCTGACCAGGAAGATTCTCGGGAATTAATCCATATTGATTCCACCATAAAGGAAAACTTCCTTTGAATTTTGAGTCAAATCTTATGAACCAAGAGTGGTCCATATTTGGGGTCTGGAAAAACATGAAGCGTTTCCAGGCATCAATATAATCAAAATAAGAAAAATCAGTGTCTGAAGAAGCGAGTCTTTTGGTGGTAGATGGGTTTGATCCCCATTCTGCCTGAGTAATGACTCGATGAATGTAGACACTGTGAAAAATCAGTTTATTGGTGTCAACCTTGTCATAAATAGGTTTGATTACCAAGGAATTGGTATGAATGAGAATACTGGAATAAAACTGGAGATTCTTAGAGGAATCTTCTGGAATCCAGTGAAAAAGAGGAGGAAAATAAGAAGAAGAAATTTTGAACACATCTGTATGTATCGTGCTATTGGGCTCGATATGAAACAGATAGGAGGAAAAATTCTTTTTCAAATATTCAGATTTTCCTTTTAGGAGGAAAAACTGAGAGGTAACAACATTTTTGTTTTTTGACTCAATTGCTTTCGCATATGGGTCAAAAGTAGTAGTAACCGAAGACGAGAAAGTCTGTGGCTGAACAGGTTTGCCAAGTGGCTGGAACCTGTTTGCAATATCAAGTGCTGTAAATACAGCACCTGTAACAGTGGATGATCCAGACTCATTCTTGATGAGTTTTATACTGGGTATTGGTGGTGGTGGATGAACCTTTTTCTCTTTTCCTTTCTTCTTGTTGGCCATGATGGGGTTTCTGCAAGAATTCACGGGTAAGAAAATCAGGGATAGAATTTTGCGTGCCTTTGATGTATTCAATATCAAAATAAAAAACACTTAAAATAGCTTGCCATCGTGCAAAAATATGTTTTGATGCAATGTTTTTAACATATTTTTCTAAAACAAATTTAGCACTCATGCAGTCAATCCTGACAAAAAATTTTTGGTTTAAAAGGTCAGATTGAAATTTTGAAATACATAGTACTATAGCTAAGATTTCTTTCTTAATAGTACTATATTTTTCTTGTGCAGAGTTCCAGGTTCCAGAATGGAAACGAACAATTTGCTCAGAAGAACCTGGTGAAACACATTGTTTCAGAATGCCGCCATAACCAATGTCTGAGGCATCTGTTTGAACAATTTTGAAAGAGTCAGAAGTAGGGATACCAAGGCATGGAAGAGTTTTGACATGTGCTTTGATTTTCCTTACTAAGTTTGTATGGATTTCTGTCCAAGGAGGAGGATTAGAAAGGAGTCGTTTGAACAAAGGACGACATTGTTTCCTCATATCCTTGTAGAAATCAGAGACATAATTGAGAGATCCTAAGAACCTCTGCAATTGTTTTTTATCCAAAATGACATCAGGAAATTTGTCAGCAAATTCGATGGCTCTTTCGATGGGCCTGATTTTGCCTTCAGAGATGTCATAACCAATGAATCTAATCTTGGTTTGAAACAATTTAATTTTTGTTGCTGAAACAACAAGACCATTGAATCTAATGATGTCAAGAAACGATTACAAGTGTTTCCAATGTTCATCAATAGATTTGGAAAAAACAAGTACATCATCTATATAGACAATGGTAAAAAGGGAGAACGAATTGAAAATATCGTTCATGATGTTTTGAAATTCACTGGGAGCGTTCTTAAGGCCGAAAGGCATCACGTTCCACTCGAAATGACCAAAAGGGGTTACAAAAGCAGTCTTATACCTATCTGACTCGGCTATTTGGATTTGCCAAAAACCAGACTTTAGGTCAAATTTGGAGAAGACCACTGCATCACTCAACCTATGAATTAAGTCATTCTTATTGGGAATAGGATACCTAATCCATTCTAAGACTTTATTCAAGGGTTTGTAATTGATAACTAGACGAGGGGTTCCACGCTCTAGTTCAGCATTCTTCTGGACATAAAATGCAGGACAAGACCAAGGGGACTTGCTGTCTCTGATAATGCCTTTTTTCAGAAGATCTTGTATCTTTTTTTACAATATTCCAAAGTCTTTCTATTCATTTGAACAGAGGTGGCTTTTGTTGGAATATTGGTTTCATTAAAACCTTTGATGTATGGGAGAGAAACTATGTGTTTCTTCCTATACCAAAAAGCATTAGGTAAATCAGAACAAACATCTGTTATTAAACGTTTGTTAAAAGTATCAATTTTTGAAAGTAAAATAGAAGAGGATAATTGTTCAGAAATCTTTTTGTATTTGATCTCCTGTTGGAGGAAATTCAAATGTTTTTGTTTGGCTAAAAACAAAGATTTCTTGCTCTTATCCGTATCAATCTCAAAACGAGAAGCAAAATGAAATTTAACCTTTTGACCAAAAGGATCGGTAGTGATACCGTCTTTCTCAGTCATGAAAGGATATAAAGAAGAAATAAAAGGAATTCCCAAAATCACTTTGTCAGACATGTTTTTGACTAAAACAGAGGGAATTCGAAAACAAATATTATCCTGGCAAACATGAGCATTATTGAGCTCATAATTGATGGTCATCTTTGAGACATTTGCCGAGAATAATCTTTCAGTAGATTTTTCAAAATATTTGCTAGGAATGAGTCCTTCTTGAATACAATTCAAGTCTGATCCGGAATCAATCATAGCAACAACAGAAAATTGAAAATCATGAGCAACAATAATGTTAACACGTGTAAACCATTTAGGAGGAATGGTATGACGGATTAAACAGATCTGGTTGTCGGCAGGAAGGTCCTGTTGACTAGAACCTGCCTCAGTCTGCTCATTGTCAGAAGGAATATCTTGATCAAGTTGTTTGTCAATCTTGATTAATAGAAATTCTTGTCTTAAAACTTCGTTCTCAGATCTGAGGTAATTTATTTCAGATTTGAGATTTGCAATTTCTTTTTTGACAGAATTTATTTCAAATTGTAAATCAGAAACAGAAATATCCTTGGGTTTTTTCTTTTGAAATCTTTCTAAGGTTTCTTGAAAATTAATCCTTTGGTTGGAAGTTTCTGGATCCTGACGAACCATCATCTTTTTTAGCTTAAGAAGATATTCTTCTTTAAGCTCAGGATTAGTGATTTGCGAAATCAAGGTTAACAAGAGGTTCTCTTGTTCTTCAGCCTTAGATAAGATATTGATTGTTTTATCTGGAGGCTTACAACAAGTAGAATTGCAATTGCAACCTAGTTTTAAATCAGAAGGATTAGGAGTTGCAGTTTCAGAGTGATATTCTGAATCACTAGAACTGTACTCAAGCATCTCCGATGATGAAGACGATTCTATTTCTAGGAGCCGAAATAGTTCCTCTTTATCATGGTGATTGATATCCATCTGGTTAATCTTCTTTTTAAATGTCTTGGCCTTCTTGGGACATTTATCAGCAAAATACCCAGTCTTGTCACATAAAAAACATTTTCCTATAGAAACATCCTTTGATTCATTTTTTCTGGAAAATGGTTTGGAAAATGATTTTTTATGAGATTTTTTATAAAATTCATCACGGGGCTTTCTCCTGAAACCACCATGAGGTTTGACAATTTTGTGCTTTCTTCTAGATGGAGCAATACTAGGAAGACCGAATTGTTCACAGAATGTGCCCATTTCGTATTTGGCCTTCTTACTATTTCTCATTTGTTCTCGAAGCATTTTTTGATCATGACACATACTAATACCAAGTTTCTTAACAATATTGAAAATATCACCATAGGTGTAGCTTTCGTAGTTAAGAAGCCCAGAGGCATCAATAAGTTCTTCCTTGACTTTATAAGCAAATAAACGAGGTAATCCATCAATAAATTTCTCCTTCCAGTAAGGCTTCTGTCTATCATCACGAAGCATTACTCTGGAAATAAAAACATCTTGGTACCATCTATAATCAGACATCTGATGACATCTTAGATTATTCAACTGGTCACTGATGCGACTAGTTATATCGGATGGTGTTCCAATAAAATGTTTTAAAATAGTATAAATCAAAGTATTAACACCATCAGGATGTGCCATCCCGACAACTTCATCAAAAATGGGTGTGCCATCTTCTTTGCGTTTTACCGCATGTTGGATGGTTTCCCTAGTATCATTGGTGAGGTACTTATCCCACCAATTTCTCAAAACACCAGTAAAACCTTGAGTTAAAATCTTGACTATGTCTGGCTGTCTAATGTTATTGTTGACATAAGCATTTGCAACCATAGACATTTTACTCATGGTATTAATGAGTAATTGGCTGTCTAATGTATGCCTTTAATTGTGCATACTTTCTTCATTTCAGTAGCGTTTTCCTTAATTCTGCTGTACTGGTATCTAATCTGATTGAATTATTTTCCTTTGCATTTCCTCTTGTTTGTTTTCTTTCTATCCGGTGCGAACTTGTTTCTCTTACCCTGTGTTCAGGATCGGGTCAGAGTAGCTCAGTTGAATCCAGGTAAGTCTCTTGAGAAGCCTAGGGTGGCGTGTTGGGCAATTAGTGGTTCAGTTGGGGTAGCCTCTCAAACGGTAAGTTCCCAGGAAAGAAAAATAATGTCCACCTTATAGATGGAGGACAGACAAAAGAAAATGTGGGGGAGGACTAGTTCCTCAGTTAGTTCCAGGTCGGCTGTGCCTACTGATATTGTTAATGAAGAAGATTGCTCTTTTGGAGAAGAGCTATCTCCTGCTCTGAGATCGTGGAAGATCCCAGAGATTGATCCAAATTCTCTTTATTCAGCCACTTGGTTAAAAAAGACTTTTTTAAAATCTTTGAATGTTCGGACAGTCTAACAAACATATAGTATATCTGCATCCCATGAAAAATGTCATCTCTTTAAAGAACGTGACATTAAAAAATACATTCTTGAGGGATACAAGTATATACATATAGCGTCTGTTCAAGTTGCTGCTAAACCTCTAACAAGGTTAGGCATCAACGACTCTGTTCTTTTTTGTTTACGAGATGGCCGATTCCTCAAATTTGAGGATAGCATTCTCGGAATGATTCAATCCTCCCTTTCGGAAGGACCTGTTCATTTTGATTGTTTTCCTAATTTAACTTTGGCTTTAACTGATGACCATATTTTAAAATGCTTAATTTTGAATATACTAACTTCAGGATATCAGATGCTTGAAGGAAGTAAACCTTTTGCTTTAATTTTCAGGGTTTATTATCGTCTCTTAAGAACGAATTTAGATCCTAAA
Source organism: Juglans cinerea (assembly GCA_961763995.1). Classification (NCBI taxonomy): domain Eukaryota; kingdom Viridiplantae; phylum Streptophyta; class Magnoliopsida; order Fagales; family Juglandaceae; genus Juglans; species Juglans cinerea. The sequence goes on along the minus strand of CAUIVZ010000001.1, from coordinate 42,756,474 downwards.
GCTATTGTAAAACCTTCTGGAAAACATACTCTCCTGATCCAGAGTAGTTCTTCAGATGTTGATATAAATATTCCAAAAAGAATTTATTGGGAAGATATAACTCTTCCTAATGAATGGATTTTGGAAGATGAGATTCCAAAACCTCCAAGAAATATTGTCCCGGATGCTGGTGTTGACATCATCTAACAATATTTAAGTGAAACTGTTAAAATTTCTTTTAATAAACCTGAAGCCTTGAGTAAAAGAAGAAATTCTTTTGCTGGCTCCAGATCTAGTTTTATTGATACTGTTCAGAACAATCCAAGGGATGATTCTAAACTCAACCAATTCCTTGAAGATTCTGTACGAACAGTTCAACCTGTTAAACCTGCTTTGAAACTGAAAGGATTGTCCACATCCTCTCAAGTTACTTCTGCTTTTTATACTGCACAGGGTGCTGGATCTTCCAAAGATCAAAACGTAAATGACGAAGCAGACAAAGAAGATAACTCTTCTATGTCTCCAACAACTTCAGATATGCAAGCCCCTATTGCACCTGCACCTATTCATCACAGTTTAAATGTTTTGAATAAACCTTTTGAAATTGATTTACCTTCTCTTTTAAAAGATTTTGCTGCACCAGAAAACAAGCAAAGGCGTAAAGCCTACCTTGCAAAGTTTTCTGATCCAGAGAAACAACGTGTTAAACGCAAATGGAAGGAAGAAATGAATAGGCTCCAAAGGCATATTTCTCTTCTTGATTTTGCTGAAAACACTTACGTTTCTAAAAATACTTTAAATGTTGTTAAGAATGATTATGTCAAGGAAGATGGAAATACAGTGGTTCAGGCCACTCATCCTCCATTAGAGACTGTTTTAATTCCTTTTAAAGGTACTCATGTACCTGCTACTCCTTTTAAAGTTGCTCAAACCAGTTCAAAAGATCCGGACAAGGACAAGATTTTGACAGAAGCAAAAAAGATTATTTTCCAAAATAATTTTATGAATCTTGCTCTTCATACGATCGGAGAACAACTTGATCGGATTGAAGAAAAGGTTGAAAAACCTGTATTCACTTCAAATCCAGTTTTCAAAAATGAATATCCTATAAATATCTCTAAAGATCAAGCAAAGAAAGGGACTGAAAAACCTTTGATTATTTTACCAGAAGAACGGTCTAAAATAGATTTTCAAAAAACACAGGCCAAAACTCTGGATAAAATAGATCAAATGCTTGCTGATCTAAAGAAAGACCAACCTTCAACCAGTACTCTTAACAGTAATGGTAATGAAGTAGGTTCTACAGAGAATTCGGAAGAATCATCTAGCGATGAATCTTCTGAAGATAAGGATATTGATTTAATTCAAAAGAATTTTCAAGATTTGAAGATTGCCAGATTTTCTTCAAAAGGACCCAAACCAATGAGCCTGACGAAGAATTGGTATTCCAGGCCTACTCCACCTGATATTCAATTTGAAGAAAAAGTTTTTCAAAACCAATCTTCTTATTCTGCTGACAAAGTTTACGAGTGGAATATTGATGGTTTCTCTGAACAAGAGATCATTAATACCATGAGTAAAATGTCTATGGTTGCAAATGCTTATGTCAACAATAACATTAGACAGCCAGACATAGTCAAGATTTTAACTCAAGGTTTTACTGGTGTTTTGAGAAATTGGTGGGATAAGTACCTCACCAATGATACTAGGGAAACCATCCAACATGCGGTAAAACGCAAAGAAGATGGCATACCCATTTTTGATGAAGCTGTCGGGATGGCACATCCTGATGGTGTTAATACTTTGATTTATACTATTTTAAAACATTTTATTGGAACACCATCCGATATAACTAGTCGCATCAGTGACCAGTTGAATAATCTAAGATGTCATCAGATGTCTGATTATAGATGGTACCAAGATGTTTTTATTTCCAGAGTAATGCTTCGTGATGATAGCCAGAAGCCTTACTGGAAGGAGAAATTTATTGATGGATTACCTCGTTTATTTGCTTATAAAGTCAAGGAAGAACTTACTGATGCCTCTGGGCTTCTTAACTACGAAAGCTACACCTATGGTGATATTTTCAGTATTGTTAAGAAACTTGGTATTAGTATGTGTCATGATCAAAAAATGCTTCGAGAACAGATGAGAAATAGTAAGAAGGCCAAATACGAAATGGGCACATTTTGTGAACAATTCGGTCTTCCTAGTATTGCTCCATCTAGAAGAAAGCACAAAATTGTCAAACCTCATGGTGGTTTCAGGAGAAAGCCCCGTGATGAATTTTATAAAAAATCTCATAAAAAACCCTTTTCCAAACCATTTTCCAGAAAAAAGGAATCAAAGGATGTTTCTACAGGAAAATGTTTTTTATATGGCAAGACTGGGTATTTTGCTGATAAATGTCCCAAGAAGGCCAAGACATTTAAAAAGAAGATTAACCAGATGGATATCAATCACCATGATAAAGAGGAACTATTTCGGCTCCTAGAAATAGAATCGTCTTCATCATCGGAGATGCTTGAGTACAGTTCTAGTGATTCAGAATATCACTCTGAAACTGCAACTCCTAATCCTTCTGATTTAAAACTAGGTTGCAATTGCAATTCTACTTGTTGTAAGCCTCCAGATAAAACAATCAATGTCTTATCTAAGGCTGAAGAACAAGAGAACCTCTTGTTAACCTTGATTTCGCAAATCACTAATCCTGAGCTTAAAGAAGAATATCTTCTTAAGCTAAAGAAGATGATAGTTCGTCAGGATCCAGAAACTTCCAACCAAAGGATTAATTTTCAAGAAACCTTAGAAAGATTTCAAAAGAAAAAACCCAAGGATATTTCTGTTTCTGATTTACAATTTGAAATAAATTCTGTCAAAAAGGAAATTGCAAATCTCAAATCTGAAATAAATAACCTCAGATCTGAGAACGAAGTTTTAAGACAAGAATTTCTATTAATCAAGATTGACAAACAACTTGATCAAGATTTTCCTTCTGACAATGAGCAGACTGAGGCTGGTTCTAGTCAACAGGATCTTCCTGCCGACAACCAGATCTGTTTAATCCGTCATACCATTCCTCCTAAATGGTTTACACGTGTTAATATTATTGTTGCTCATGATTTTCAATTTTCTGTTGTTGCTATGATTGATTCCGGATCAGACTTGAATTGTATTCAAGAAGGACTCATTCCTAGCAAATATTTTGAAAAATCTACTGAAAGATTATTCTCGACAAATGGCTCAAAGATGACCATCAATTATGAGCTCAATAATGCTCATGTTTGCCAGGATAATATTTGTTTTCGAATTCCCTCTGTTTTAGTCAAAAACATGTCTGACAAAGTGATTTTGGGAATTCCTTTTATTTCTTCTTTATATCCTTTCATGACTGAGAAAGACGGTATCACTACCGATCCTTTTGGTCAAAAGGTTAAATTTCATTTTGCTTCTCGTTTTGAGATTGATACGGATAAGAGCAAGAAATCTTTGTTTTTAGCCAAACAAAAACATTTGAATTTCCTCCAACAGGAGATCAAATACAAAAAGATTTCTGAACAATTATCCTCGTCTATTTTACTTTAAAAAATTGATGCTTTTAACAAACGTTTAATAACAGATGTTTGTTCTGATTTACCTAATGCTTTTTGGTATAGGAAGAAACACATAATTTCTCTCCCATACATCAAAGGTTTTAATGAAACCAATATTCCAACAAAAGCCACCTCTGTTCAAATGAATAGAAAGACTTTGGAATATTGTAAAAAAGAGATACAAGATCTTCTGAAAAAAGGCATTATCAGAGACAGCAAGTCCCCTTGGTCTTGTCCTGCATTTTATGTCCAGAAGAGTGCTGAACTAGAGCGTGGAACCCCTCGTCTAGTTATCAATTACAAACCCTTGAATAAAGTCTTAGAATGGATTAGGTATCCTATTCCCAATAAGAATGACTTAATTCATAGGTTGAGTGATGCAGTGGTCTTCTCCAAATTTGACCTAAAGTCTGGTTTTTGGCAAATCCAAATAGCCGAGTCAGATAGGTATAAGACTGCTTTTGTAACCCTTTTTGGTCATTTCGAGTGGAACGTGATGCCTTTCGGCCTTAAGAACGCTCCCAGTGAATTTCAAAACATCATGAACGATATTTTCAATTCGTTCTCCCTTTTTACCATTGTCTATATAGATGATGTACTTGTTTTTTCTAAATCTATTAATGAACATTGGAAACACTTGCAATCGTTTCTTGACATCATTAGATTCAATGGTCTTGTTGTTTCGGCAACAAAAATTAAATTGTTTCAAACCAAGATTAGATTCATTGGTTATGACATCTCTGAAGGCAAAATCAAGCCCATCCAAAGAGCCATCGAATTTGCTGACAAATTTCCTGATGTCATTTTGGATAAAAAATAATTGTAGAGGTTCTTAGGATCTCTCAATTATGTCTCTGATTTCTACAAGGATATGAGGAAACAATGTCGTCCTTTGTTCAAACGACTCCTTTCTAATCCTCCTCCTTGGACAGAAATCCATACAAACTTAGTAAGGAAAATCAAAGCACATGTCAAAACTCTTCCATGCCTTGGTATCCCTACTTCTGACTCTTTCAAAATTGTTCAAACAGATGCCTCAGACATTGGTTATGGCGGCATTCTGAAACAATGTGTTTCACCAGGTTCTTCTGAGCAAATTGTTCGTTTCCATTCTGGAACCTGGAACTCTGCACAAGAAAAATATAGTACTATTAAGAAAGAAATCTTAGCTATAGTACTATGTATTTCAAAATTTCAATCTGACCTTTTAAACCAAAAATTTTTGGTTAGGATTGACTGCATGAGTGCTAAATTTGTTTTAGAAAAAGATGTTAAAAACATTGCATCAAAACATATTTTTGCACGATGACAAGCTATTTTAAGTGTTTTTGATTTTGATATTGAATACATCAAAGGCACGCAAAATTCTATCCCTGATTTTCTTACCCGTGAATTCTTGCAGAAACCCCATCATGGCCAGTAAGAAGAAAGGAAAAGAGAAAAAGGTTCATCCACCACCACCAATACCCAGTATAAAACTCATCAAGAATGAGTCTGGATCATCCACTGTTACAGGTACTGTATCTACAGCACTTGATATTGCAAACAGGTTCCAGCCACTTGGCAAACCTGTTCAGCCACAGACTTTCTCGTCTGCGGTTACTACTACTTTTGACCCATATGCGAAAGCAATTGAGTCAAAAAACAAAAATGTTGTTACCTCTCAGTTTTTCCTCCTAAAAGGAAAATCTGAATATTTGAAAAAGAATTTTTCCTCCTATCTGTTTCATATCGAGCCCAATAGCACGATACATACAGATGTGTTCAAAATTTCTTCTTCTTATTTTCCTCATCTTTTTCACTGGATTCCAGAAGATTCCTCCAAGAATCTCCAGTTTTATTCCAGTATTCTCATTCATACCAATTCCTTGGTAATCAAACCTATTTATGACAAGGTTGACACCAATAAACTGATTTTTCACAGTGTCTACATTCATCGAGTCATTACTCAGGCAGAATGGGGATCAAACCCATCTACCACCAAAAGACTCGCTTCTTCAGACACTGATTTTTCTTATTTTGATTATATTGATGCCTGGAAACGCTTCATGTTTTTCCAGACCCCAAATATGGACCACTCTTGGTTCATAAGATTTGACTCAAAATTCAAAGGAAGTTTTCCTTTATGGTTCCTTCAATGGTGGAATCAATATGGATTAATTCCCGAGAATCTTCCTGGTCAGCTTTTTCAAGCTTACCAACATTTTGCTAATATCGTTGGTCCAACTTTGGATCAACACTCCAAAATATTTCATCAAACTTTGCACTTCTGTCAAAGATACCACCTCCCTTGGATCTTTAAATGGAATTATGAAAAGCAAGGTGATGTTATGACACGAGTTTATTTCACAAAATGGTGGGATAAATTCGCCAATTCAGAGAAAATTGTTGATTTAATGATCAAGGACTTTCCAACTACTGCACCCAACCTGCAGAACAAAACAGAATTTCCAAAGATCATGGCTGGACCATCCAATGCTCCTGAATATCCTCTAATTCAGGCCCCTACTTCTCCAACAAAATCCGGGGGAGTAAAGGACAGTCCATCCTCTAAATCCTCCAAGTCTAAAAAGAAAATTGACATCTTTGATGGACTTAAAAAGAAGGATTTAATCAACATACTCTTTTTTTTTCACATCATTTTTTAACACTTTTAAATATATATTTTTTTTTAAAAAATCACAATATTATTAAACAATATTTTCTTAATCACTAAGTCAAAAAAAAAAACTAAAAAAAAATAATGTCTAACATTAGTGTCTAACATCTCTCATTATACATTAGTATTACATGTTATTATACTAATGTCTAACTTATTTCTAACTTAATTATATACTCAACTTTCTAGTGTCTAATTAGATATTATTATACTTTAGTAAATTAATATAATTTATTATACTATACTTATTTTAATATTAGTGTCTAACATATTTCATGCAAGAGATTTTCAGTTGTCACATCATATCATAATAGAGTATTGAACTTATTGAGATTACAACAGATTCAGATCATCTTTATATAATCATGCACAAATTTTTAAATTCGCACATTTATATACAACTGAGAACAGAATGCCAAAAATAGCTCATGTCTACACCAATCATAATAGAAAATATTTTTATCTTCTTATACAAATTTCATGAGTAATGCAGATAAATGACCGAGGTTGTTATCAGGTTTCTTTACATAACAAAGTATGTATGTTTTTCATAAAATAAACCCTAGTCCATTTCTTTTTATGGAAAGTCTAGCATATGAGTTTGCTTACTTGACTCTTCAACTTTTCTGGATATCCTCACAATAGCATCAATCAAAATTGTTCGTTACCTAACATAATTAATACATACTATAAACTAATACAAAATAATTGGTATATCTAAAATAAACGACACAACTAAACAACTCTACAACAATAATATCCACAGTTCTAGTTCTTCTAACCCAGTTACTACTAAACGACAAAGTGACTTCCCGAACATCGCCTATTTAAGACATTCACACTTAAATTCTCTTTTCAGCCTAACCCACTACAAGATATTATAGTGACATTTTGCCGCAATTAAAATCAGTCCAACTTAAAAATCTAACCCATCAGAAAATCGGCCCACTTAAGATATTTTTTTGAAATAATATAAAACCAAGCCCAACTTAAAATACATGCATAACTTAATAATCTCTTAACATAAAACCCAGCTCAAACACAAAGCCCAATATACATCTAGCACAAAACCAAAAGCCTATGTGAACAACCAGTAAATAAGGTTATAGAATGAAATAAATAAATATATATATATATATATATATATATATATATATATATGGCCCTTTGAGAGCAACACACAAGCGAGAGAGAAAAAGGTTTACCGTGAGAGGAACGATGCCATGTGAGGGTGGATTTGGGTGATTGGAGTTGAGAATCATGGTGGCTGGCTAATACGCTTCTTCTGAGCGTGGCGGTGGAATCTAGAGAGAGGATTGAGAGAAAATCGAGAGAAAGCCTTACCAAGGGAGAGGCAGAAGGCTACACTGGCACTAAAAATTGCCTTCGTGCGTGGCAAGGTGTGACAAGTTTAGGTGGTTCTGGGTGAGAATTTTGGGTTGAATCCGCATGGTGCGATGTTGGTGGTTCTCAGTGTTGGAGTTACTTTTGTTATCCCGTCGGTTTTGTGGTGATCTCTTTGCTAATTTGGTTTTTTTCTTTAATGTAAAATAATGGCTTGGAAAGGCTGGTGGCTTGCTTAACGTGTGGTGACGGTAAGGTTCACGGTGGCATTGTCATGATTAAGGCTTGCAGAGGGTTAAATTGGTTGAGTTGTTGCGGGGGTGGATTGCGGTGGTCTGTGCTGTTGGCTCTTGGTTTGATTGTTGGATGTGGTGTTGCCATGAATTGAGTGGGGGTAAGGTGCACTATAGGTATGGAATATAAACTAAAGTGGCGTGAGGAGATGGGGCACGGAGAGATAGAAAGAGATTTTAAATGTGATGTGAATGGGAGAGGAAATATCAGGGAGGAGAGAAAAATAAGGGGGAAAAACCTAGGGGGAAAGAGGAAACCGTTGGGGGCAAGGGGCAAAAGAGAGGGAAAGAAGAAGGGCGTTACATACCAAAACAACACTGTTTCACTGGCGGGTTGGGCTTCTACGAGGGCTTGGGCGAGGTTTGGGCCTGGGTCTTACAATACATATGAGTTTGGCTTCATGGTTGTGCGAAAGTCTTTTATTTATAAAAAACTGAGTCTCTTGGTAGGAAGATTTTTGGAAAGTTACTACATATGCGATTGCACATTAAGAAAAATGGTTCCAAAACCTCACTTGAGACTTGTGGTTTAATTATTTGTAGTTGACCATGTGATTTATTTCTCTCATGGTATTGCTTGTTGTGCATCACGATATGTTCCATAATTATGTGAATGACTGTGAGCATTTAGTTGGCACACACATCCACCATGTTTTTAGGAGCTATGGTGAAAATGTATGTTGACAGGCTTAAATAGGTTCATGCACATAAGCAATCATCTCTGGTGCTTAGGTAGAGAGCAAAGATGAGACATTTTGCCTCTTGATGTTTATGTAGCATAAGCATAAAGAGATGGTTAACACAACACACAACACAACACACACACACACACACACATTTCGCCTTAGCTGTGCTAAGATAGGATCTTTATATATTTGTTAAGATTGTGCATGGATAGCCCACAATTCATGTAACCTGTGTTTAGCTAAATGTAAGACCCTCTTTGATGCTTTGGACAGTAAGCAAATGGATGGACTTGAGTTTGGCATTGAGATAGTGAAGACTAAAATTTGTACAATGTATTGAGGTTAGACACACTTTTTGGGAAAGAGAACTCCACCATAGTATGTAGTTCATACTACTTGTGCTTTTACAACCAAATAGTAAAGGTAAATGAATGGATCCGGCTTTATCACTGTGTGAGTCCTGTAGATCTTAATTGATGACCTTAATGTATTTATATCTTTTGGTAACCTTTGACCATGTCACAAGATTAAGGTTTTAATATCTGCTACTTTGGCATATTGTCTATGACTATGAATGATGCGGTCTAAAAAGATATTAACTGGAGAAGTGAGTAGACTAAGATTGAATGATATGAGGGAGAATGGAAGACTATTTGATAACACGTCGATATTGTTTGTACTCACTGCCGACAAGTTGTGTTTGGGACACTCCCATCCTCCACTTAGGATTTAACGGAGACTCAAGATTCGAGACATGCAACGAAAGGTTACGTATTCCCGTTCATAACAGATAATATGTAATGCACTTAGCATTCACCTACACAATATGCAATAATTGTAGCAGAAAATCTGTTCAATTATAAATTGTACCAAAATAAACTAAAACCCCAAAATAATTTTCATAACATTAAACATAAATGTTGGATTATCCATCAAAAGGCATAGCCTCAAACTAAAATGATATTGTATTAGAGTAGGAACTCCTTAGTTACAAACATCTACATAGCCTCCAATCTAAAGGTTGAGCCACTCACGCAGCTTGGCTATCAATAGCAAATAACATTAAAAAATTGGAGGATGATCTCCATAATCTCCTCTAGGTCCAGTTCCCCATTAATCGATTTCGTCCAAACTTGATCATTCATCTTTATGATGACTTGACACATCTTCTACCATTCCGGGTGAGAATGAAAGCTAGAACTATCACGGTGAGGTTTTTCGCAAATCTCACCAAATTATACAACTAATCTACAACAATTTACAAAATATGCACAATAATTAACATGATGTATATATATGATTTACGTGAACTTGCTTTTTTAAAAATAGACACCATCTTCTTCGGAACTTCATATTTCGTGACATGCTTGTTTTCATAAAAATAACTTTATTCCTTCTTGTTCGTAGTCTTACAGAGGATCGTGTTCCTCTTATTGTTTACCACACCACAACACAGGTTCTTAGACTAGTTGTGAATACATCATACAAATATACTCAAACAGAGCAAAATGCCTACGCCATGAGTTTTTTTTATTTATATACACACCTACCAGCCTTAGGAGCATTTTACTTCGCTCCCCAAAATCTTTTGATCACATTCGATGCCCGTTGATAATTCTTTGTCAACACAAGAGATTTCACTCCATTTTACACTTTAGAGTGGGCATGAGAGTTTCACTAGGATAGTTCCTCATGCTTGACTCATGCTTCATGACAGATGTCATTATAATATGACATGAATGTTTAGATATCAATGGAAACTCAGAATAATAACATGGATTATTAACATGACATTTATTATTGAATATATTAACATAAATCAAGAGTAAGTTAGAAGCTAACTTACAGACTGCTTTTAGCACAACATTTTTTTCACAACTTAAATAATGCCACACTAAGGTTAGGGACCATTTAATATACCATAATAACTCATCATCCACTTCTAAACTTCTAAAAACAACAATTTGCAAAATAACCCCTTCAATTTCCTAAAATTGCAATTTGACATCTAAATTTTTGAAAATTGCATTTTGACCCCCAGAACTTACCAAGATTCACAAACTTACATGTAATTCTATTCTAAATATATTTCTAGCCTTAAAATATGATTATCACAAAACCAATTTCAGAAACCCCAAAAATCTGAAATTTCTAACTTGCACATTTCACTATATGAGAATTAGGCCTAAACCCATGCTTGAAAACCTCAAGTATTCTCAGAAGAGTAATGCTATTCATCATCCCAATTCTCATCATCATCTCATCATCCCATGATGACATTAGATGATTGAAAACTATTTATTGTATTTCACTTGTGAATCAATTATCTAATGCCACATCTTGGGATGATGAGAGGATGATAAGAAAAAGGATGATGAATATATTTACTTTTCTCATAATACCTCACTACTATTTATTATTTTATTATTACTTTTCACTACTATTTAATATTCTATCATTACTTTTTCACTACTATTCACAGAATATCTAAGAATACCTCACTACCCAAACGCAACCTTAAAACATATCTTCATGAACATATTTACTTGCTAATACCACTTCAAAATGTTCAGATTTGAATAAAACCACAATTAGAACAAACTTGATCAATATTCTTCAAAACTATGACTGATAATCATTTCCTTTTGTGTTCCCCTTGTGTATTACAACTTAGCACTACAAAGTAAGCCAAAATTAATTTTCGGTATACACGTTTCCAAAAACTAATCTAACAAGTTTTAAAACTAAGCATTTACATAAAACTAAAATATATATGTAAAAGAAGCCATATGCTACAAAAACTAGTCTTGGCCGAGACATGAGCATGGCACAATTTTGCATACAAATCTCTATCTATAAGTTCCTCAAATATAAACTCATAACTATGCAATAATATTCTCTTGTTACAAACTCAAACAAAAGTTGTTTCAATCATTCAAGTCATAAAATTTTCGAATTGGAAGGAAGCAACATCAAATAAAAACTTACATATACTTAAGAACATCATTCCAAGAACCATTTGTGGTGTGCTTTTTTCTAATGTACATTAGGTTTTAAGATTTTCAAGATGACTGAAGATTATAAAAATACTCTTGTCAAATAACAATTCCTTTGAAAGTAGTTCCAAGACAATAAAATCACACAAGTCATATACATAAACCAAAGTCCAATCGAGATATGCAACTAACATTGTGCTACAATCAACTTCTAATATCTTAAATCTTAAGGTTATTATACAACTGATCAACACATACTCGTTTTATAAGCCTAAATAGAGACTATACTCACCATACCAATCGTATAACTTCAATATTTGCAACTCACAAACTCAAGTTATCAACACTAGTAAGATACTAACCGATATCATTTTTACTAACCTTATGATTTAGGTAACTTCCGTTATGATAAGCTCAAGTAATGATCATAAATAATAGAACCCCAATCAAGTTATTGACCTATCAAAACTGAACTAACTATGCAAAACCTACAGCTACTCGACAATTTCATTTTCATGCTAGCAGAAAATGAGTCTTACTCAATCTTCACAAAAATAAACTATTTTACTAAAAGAAAATAATGCTTGCACACATGCTAAGATGTTCTTAGCTTGCATACCAAAAATAGAAGAGAAAGTAATGAGGAAAAGGGCTTACTGAAACTTGCACTTGGAGAAAAACTTGCTCTCTTTTACCCTCTCTCACACAGTTTCTACTTAGTGAAAAGCTTGAAATGTTTAGCTTGTGTAAGTGATCGAAGAAGACCGAATGAGAGGGAATGGAATGTGGACGTAGGAAACAAAAGGGACTAGAGATGAGGGGCTGATGGTTCGATACAGTGCAGGGCATGAAGCTGATGACTTGTGGTGGTGAAGTGTTAAGCTTGTGTAAGAAAAAGTAAAACAAATAAAAAACTAGGTGAGCTGCGAATTGAATGAGAGAAATCAGAGGGTTGACTGAACAATTTAAATACAAGGGCAGGGCATGGGACTGTGAAGGGCATGCTAAGCATGGCTTTGGATAGGTTGCTTGCAAAATTAAACTTGTGTGTGTGGGAGAAAACATGTAACCAATTGTGATGTGTTGGGCGGTTTGTGCAATGAAAATTCAAAGTATGGGGAGGGGCTGGTCAGTTTGGTACAAGGGTCGTAGGTGGTAGGGCATGGTGTTTGTAAGAGAGGTAAGGTCTTGTAAGAAAGCATGACATTCACTTGTTTTACACACAAGCTTCTTACACATGTATAGTTTTTACATGTGTTTTAAGCTTGACATGTGTAAATGAATAGGGGTGAATTAGTCCAGTCCAGGACCGGTTCTTAGAATGTGAAAATTGGCCGGTTCCGGTCCGGTTCCGGTTTTAGGATTTTTCGAACCGGACTGATTGATAAAAATATATATAAAAAATAATATTTGTATTATTGTATATATAAGTTTTATAAAAAATATGATATATATATTAATATATATAAGTTTTATATATTATGTATAATTATAAATTTTTATGTGAAATTTTTATATATAATATATATAATTATATATATTCATATATGAAATAATTTCTTATTATAATTTATAAATTATTGCATAAAATGTTAATATTAAATCACTAAAAGTTTATAACTAATACTAATAGTCTAATATAGACTAATGACTATAGTTATACTTATAATTAATACTACAAGTTTTTACTAAAAGTTTATAACTAATACTAATATTAAATATATAGTTTATAACTAATACTAATATATAACTTATAACTATACCAATAGTCTAATATTAATACTATTATATAGTCTAATATATTAATAAAAGTATAAAACAGCTTTTTTTAAATCAATTTTTTTTTTAATGACAAATTGTGAAACTTACATCTTAAAAAAACTGGAAAACCAGACCGGACCGGACTAATAAAACCGGAAGTACCGGTTTAGGAGGGTAATCGGTGCGTAATCGGTTTTGAAAAATAAAAAACCGGTACATACCGGTTCGGTCCTAAATTTTGTCCAAAACCGGACCGAACCAGACCGGTTACACCCCTATAAATGAAGACCAAATGGAGGTGGTGATAGTGCCATGTGTAAAGTGAGGTTCCCTAGAGTTTTTCAGCTGACTTGGGTGTCTTACATGACATGGTAACAACTGGTTGATGACGTGGCATACAAGATGATGTGGTGCTATTCCAATGGCCCCTTTGGCATTCGAAAATCACGAAAGTTTTTATTGCAACATAAAACTCTAAAAATTCTAACGAATCTAGTGGTGAAATTATTTTTTTCAAATTATGACCCTAAGTATCTCAAAAAATCCAAATAGCTACACGTTCTCTTTATAGATCATAAATTCAACTTTGATTTCAAACTGATATCCTAACTAGTTTTAATCTATAGATTTTTCCTTTAGTTTTCATGGCACAACCAATTGTCCAATTTAAAGAAACTCTCTTAGTCCAATTTCTTTCGAGACATTACAATATTACTTCTTGGAAGTTGCAACATAGTTGTGGGTAAGAAATGTTTAGGAGATTGAGCATTGCTCTGAGTCCTTTAGACTCAAGAGAGATTAGGGATGCTTACAAAATGAGTCAAGGCATAATGAGACACTTTTTTTATATGTTGCTATGCCGGTCTTCCCTTATAGAGAGTTGGTGAAGTACTCCCATTTTTTTTACATGTGTGCTCGGTGATAGCACAACATATATGCTAGTATGAACAAAACCGACAACATATTGAAATATGCAAACCTAGAGTTTTTCTCACTACGTGCTTGTGGAAGATGTAATAAAGGGATGCCTATAGTCGGACCCTTTGCTCTTCGTATGCCTAGTCATTAAGCTTGGCATGCATATGAAGTGGCTATCAAGCCACTTCAAGTCATTTAATGGATGGGGGCATTTAAGCCCATCCTAGAGTTACAAATTGGAGGGGTTATATACAGCCCCTCCCCCTAGTGTAACACACGGATTTTGGCACAAAAAATTTTTCTCTTGAAAAATATGTCTTTCTCTAATCTCGACATTTAGGCTTTAAAAAATGTTAGTATTGTCCTGACTTTACCACATGACACAGCCCACTATCAACGAGGATGAACTCGGGCAAACAACAACCTTGAAAAAGCCCGTGGAAAAATTACATCAGATCCAAGATTTATCGCTGGAGATAACATTGTTTTTGCTATATGCACTCTAATCTAGATTTTCCAACAATTCTAATCATACAAAGACAGATCATAAACCTTGCGTACTTAATAATGTAGATCTCATTAGCATGATATTGCCTGCATATCTCTCTCTCTCTCTCTCTCTCTCTCTCTCTCTCTATATATATATATATATATAACTTTATACCAAGGATATGGCCTCACACTCAGTTGAGTAAAGGAAGATGGAATAATGGAAACTGATTTTGAATTTTGGCTACAATATATATTCAGAAATCCAAACTAATTAATTAATTAATTAAAACGTGGAATATATTTGCGTTTCCTTTTTTTTTTAGTGCGACAATATATATATATGTAGAGAAATTCTATTTGCAGTCCCCACTTGGGGACTGTATGTGCAGTCCCTTTATTAAATGAGAAAAAACATCATTTTAAGAGGGATAGTTTTGTAATTTTAAAAAATTTTAAAGTTAAAATAGTTTAGGCTTGCATTGCAGTCCCCAAATGGAAACTGTACCTAGCATTGCTCATATATATATATATATATATGATTGATCATTTAACCTTTATTCTAAAAGTAACTGCATATATGGGATCCGATTCAAGACATTGAAAAGAATATATATAATTAATATATATATCATTAAATATATGCTAGGTTATTATCGTTCGTTTAATTAACTGAAAAAAGATTATGATCAATTAATTTCTCAAAATTAAATTGCTGCTATTGCTGATCATGACATAAAATCGTATTAACTATGGAGCCTAACTATATAGCTAGCCAGCTAGCTAGCCTATCCCTCTATGAAATATATACTAATTATATTTTTAAAAGTAGGACTATATATAATATATATTAGGAAAGTATTGATACGACAAAACCGTGACATATATAGACTTTACAAAATTTGTAAACATGTTCTGATTACAAACAGCAATATTCGACGAAAAGATGATTCACTTCCATCGATACTCGATACCTATACACACCTTTGACCGTATAATATATAAACAAATGAAATTTAATATTTCTATTTGTACTTCCGGTAATAGAAAATCCCAAAAAGCAGACAAGAATTTAAGCTTTTTTGCTTATTTAGATACCGAAAACATTATTGTTTTCATCATCATAGGACTAGAATCGCATCAAAGTAATGCTGACAATTCTCTGGAGAAGTGAACTGTCCCACCACCCACCCTGATCATGATCAGCAAATAAGGTTGGAAATAAGTGTTTAATGAATATTGGAGATTTTTGTATTAATGTGACTCTCATATATATATATATAATATCTTATTGGCAGTTTGATTCATTTTTTTCTCCTCCAAACAAATATATAATATGTTTGTGTAAGAAATTATATAAAATTCATGTAATGGCCAGCTTATTAAGCATTGTTCATTGGTTTGGGCAACATTAATAGTACTGGAGATATGTACTGTCTTCCAAATTAATATAATTTGCAGGTTCCATTTTTCAATATTATTATTATTATTATTATGATTACTATAATAAAAACAAGCACTATCACTTGCAAAAGTTTGGGAAATTTCAATCAATTCGGGGACGTTGTACATATAATATATATCAATGTAGTGGAGTACTCCACTATGGAAAAGCATGCAAAGAGAAGCTGATAGCTAGCGTAAGAATCTACTTCATATATGCATGAATTATATATGATTAATATATATATCTTATATATTTCTGTCGCCCTTAATGGAGATCACGTAGTTTCTTAATTAAAAATTGTCATTTTCTAGAGGTTGTTTGTGTCAGCCATGCCGTTTGCATAAAGGTGCTATATACATATATTAAAAAAAAGAAATAAATAAATAAACAATAATGGCACTTGATCTTCTCGTGTTTTTCCCTTAATTTCCACTCTCAAACTTGTGAATTAAGTTCTGGAATGGGTTATTTTTTAGAAAAAAAAGAAAAAGAAAAAAGAAAAAATGAACATGCTAATTAAATCAGCTCCTAATTAATTACACCTAATTAATCACGCCATTTTCAGAGATTGATTAATCTTAGTTTGGCTGGTTAAAAAAATAAAAACAGAGAGAGAGAGAGAGAGAGAGAGAGAGAGAGAGAGAGAGATAACAGAACAAATACAATGGGAATCTCAAATCTTAGGCAACCAATTAATTATTGGAAAGTAACTTTAATTCTCTTTAAAGGTTGATTGCAATAGAATACAAATAATGCGTCATGATCAAGTACTCCACTTATACAATATTAAACTGAATTTTTGACCAAAGAATACATCGATCAATAAAATGGCCGATGCCACACAAGCAACCTTAATAATGTCGAGCAGTTATTAGCAGGCACTCTTAGTATAATACGCCATACTCTTTTCATCCGGACTTAGGTGATCTCCTAGGGTTACTATTTATACTCTAATGTTTAAACTAAATGAAAGATGGACACATAAATTAGTTTAATTCACCAATATCTATCGTTATTCAAAAAAAAAAAAAAGGATAATATTAAATGGAGAAGTACTACTGCTACAACTATAAAGAGATTCCACAGAATTAGACTTACAAACTAACGTAGTTTGATGTAGTACGTTAGATTATAAAATGACTTTTATTGTAAAATAGATCTAACGTACAACTTCAACTCATGTTAATTTGTGGATTTTACTTTTCATGTGGGATCTCTTTATCACTAAAGCATTTCTGTATTAGATGCTCAATAAATGTTGTTGGATCCATTTTATATATTTATCTGTTTCTCATCAAAACCCCAAGCAATCCAAAGAAGTTTCAACCAAACACGAGATCATGATATTTCTTTAAAAATTAGTGATTATGTTGTTTTATTAAAAAAGAAAAAAAGAATAATGCTAGTTACCACTAGTGCATTTGATTTTTTTTAAATGGTTAAAAATATTACTACTAGTGTATTTGTGTATTTTTTTTAACACTAACAAATAAAAATAAAAAACACAAAAAAATCAATTTGAACTAAGAGTAATGTTAGATACAGTCCTAGGGTGTATAAGCCTTGTCCACTTCCTTTGAAAGAAAGTGAGGTCCACTAATTAAAAAATTAGTTTTTTCATGTGGGTTTCATATTTATCCATTTTTTTCAAATGGAGTGCACAAGGCTTACACACTCTAAGGCTTCGTTTAGTTGCAAGATTCAGCTGAGATCAACTCAATTCAGTCTAATTTTAAGCTGTGTTTAAGATCCAAACACCCAACTCTCAATTTGCTAAACTTATCTCAACTCAAAACCTCCTCACACGTGGGATCCACAACTTTTTTTTTTTTTGAAAATCACAACATTTTTCAACTCAACACATCTCTGTACTTGGGACTCACAACCTTTTTCAATTTTTCATAAATAGTATTAAACTCATCTTAACATCCAAACAAATCTAAACTCATTTTAGATGGGCTCCACATAAATTATTCCATCTACTAAGCTCACTATTATTCATAAGGAATTCAGCTCAGATCAACATCCAAATGTAGCCTAAGACTACAAATAATTTCTTCTTGAACTAATGGTAACTTTGAGCGGCAGAATGAGGGGATTGCACAGCACCCCAAAAAAAATTAGTGATTATGGAATCAATTAGAGAAATTCTATTTGCATTCCTGAGTGGGGGACTGCGTGTACAGTCACATTGATAAATGAGAGTAAAAGGAGAAAAAAAATTATTTTAAAAATGATATTATTATAATTTTAATTTTTTTAAAATATAACTATATGGACTTGCCTGAACAGTCTTCATTTGAGAGTTGTACGTAGACTAACTCAATCAATTTTAGCGATACTGACTAATGACTGTGTGCAATAAGTTGGGACTTGGGAATACCATCCCATTCCTAGTATTCCGAAACTACGTAATCAGCTAATAGTCTCCTTAAATGGGATCAGAAATTCGTAAAGATGATATTTTAACTATTTAGGCTTGTATAGTACACCAGCCAATGACAACCCATGGAGATCTAGTCCCATTCTGATCTGAGCCTATATAAGGGAACCCTTGCTTGCCTACTCTCACAACCTCCTCTTTCCATAGGTTATACACATACTAATTAGTACTTGTCATGGTGACACGTAGCCGCCAATATATATATATATGTGCATACTTTGTGTTCGTTTAATTTATAGGCACAAGTTTTAGGGTACTATTGGGTGTGGCTAAATGGAGCTCTCTTTTCTCCATCACTGAAAGGAGTGATGGGTATGCTGCGGCTGCCATGTTCATGAATACCCCTGGGTGCGCGCGCGTGCGTGCGTGCAGGGCGGTCATCGATGAGTAGTTACTACTGATAATGGCGCGCGCAGTCTAGGGGTTTGCATGAGATGGGAGACGAGGTTACCTTGATCTTTTTGGACTTGGAGTGAAGGGAGCTCCGCATGGTATCTCTAAGATCTAATTACCATTCTTTGTGGAATCAGTTCAGAATATGATTCTTTAATAAACCATGATGGTTTATTTCTTTGAATATTACTTACTAATTTTACTTCTTCTTCTTCTTGCAGCTAGCATTTATAAACAACAAAGAAAATTAACCCTTATTTAGAGCATGCTGCAGATATGGTGTACTTACTCAGAAAGTAGAAGAATAAGTGTTTATTTCTTTGCGTATTAATGCTTATTTTTGTTTTCTTGCCCACTTTTGATAGGAATATATATTATAAGTGACTTGGTTGATATAGTAATTCCATTCATGATCTCATTTTCTCCATTTTTTTTTTCCAGAAAAGATTTCAGGGTCAAAGTTGTGGAATAATGGTATTAACTCTTTCATGGTTTCAGGGCTCTGATCTGCAAGCTCGTCACCTGCTGATAATCTAGCATACATCGACATATCATGTTGATCATCTTCAAGTACTTGATCGTGAATCAAAAGTCATTATCAAGGAGATATCTGGAGACTGGAGACTGGAGACTGTTCTCCATGATCCATATGTAACTTTAAAATTTAATTTAATTTCTATTTACAGTTGATCTCCCAAAGATTGGGAATGTAGCTAGCTAGCTGGCAAGCTTGCTTGCTTTTACTTTTTCAGTGAAAAGTCTTTTTCAACCCAAAAGAAGAAGGTTGAAAGATTTTAAGGACAGAAAACATACAAGTTTTGTTAAACTATTATATGTACGTACTGATCTTAGAGAATAAAATATATTCTCGTATGTTCTTATAACTGTGATCATTAAAATGTTGTGAAATTAATTAGTTTCATTTTAATTAATTAATCTCTGATCTTATCCTTATATACCTATTTTAGGCAAAATCTAGATGATTATAGGCTAATATAATATGCATGCATGCTGTTTGGCATGATCTATCACTTAATTGATTTACATGCAAACAAAAGATTTAATTATTTACTTTAGTTTTTATTTATTTTTTTTGGGCCAAATTTATTTGAAAAGAAAAGGACAGCAACCCTTTCAGTACTGTAGAATATTGCAGTCTTCCATTTATATTTGACAGAAATTATAGATCCCATCATAATTCAAGGATAAACCATTAATGTGAGATATTCATGCTCTTCAATATATATTTGATGGGGAAATTAAAGAGTTTCCCACCCGGCCAGGCCACCAGATCATCAGTGGTGCAAATTAATTAAGATTAAGCACTGTTTGCCCTTTATTAGCATAATATATATTTTATAGCATGCAAAGCATATTCGAATTAAAAGAAACATGATGCTATAGCTAGCTTTGCATCTTTTGACATATATAATATAAAAACGAGTTGGAATTTTGGATGCTTTCGTAATCAGCCTGAAAGCTAAGGATAATTAATTATGCATAGGCCGATCACTACAAGAAATTAGACTTTTTCCAACGATTTTAAGATCGCCGCAACAAAAATCGCCGCAAAAAAAGACTTTTGCCGTAATTTTTAAATCGTCGAAGAATTCCACCGCAAAGTTGACGAATGTTGGAGGAGAATTTACTGTTTATTTTTTGCGGTGACTTTTGTACCTTTTGCAGCGATTTATATCGTCATAAAAAAATATTATAACTGTAGCAGCTTTTTATTTGCGGCGATTATAAATTCGCCGCAATAGATATTTTTCCCAGCGCATGTTGCCGCTGTGAAAAATATTTTCTTATTAACGGCGAATCAGTAACGCCGAGAAAAGTAATAAAATTAAATCCCCCGCGTTTTCCCCTCATTCCTCTAATTTCCTCCCCTCCCGTCTCTTCCCAATCCCTCTTCTCCCCCGATCCCCACTCTTCATGCCTCCACGCAGCAGCCACTGCACGCCGCCGCCGACCCACCCTCACCGTCCACCTCCACCGTCGCCGGCCAACCCAGCCAAGCCCCTTCCTCGCTGTTTCTCTCTCCCGCAGTTCTCCCTCGCTCTTCACGTTCGAAGTCCTTTCTCCCTTAGGTTCCCAGTGCCACCGTGTCCTCAGCCGCCACGTCACCTCCATATACCGGCATAGCTACCCCCCCAACGGTCCCCAGTCCCTCTACCGAAACTTTCCCTCTCTCTCACAGTCGATCTGCTCTCCTCCTCACGGATCTCGCTCAAGCTCCTCATACAAGTCCTGCGCTGCCTTCCTCCACGGCACAGGACCGCCGCAAGTCAGGCCTCCACACGGTTGCATGGCCACCCCCATGCTCCACTGCCTCCCCTTCAACGCCGTAAGCCAACCCAGAACAGAGCACTGTTTTTGTTTACCAGCATATAGGAAAGTAGCTTTTATCTTCAATTAACGAAATTCTTAATTGGTTTGGAGAAATTCTTAATTGTTTAAAAAGTTTGTATCTCCCATTTTACTCAAGTTGTTGATAGCAAGTGATGACTGATATTTTCGTGGAAATAGGCTTGGTTTTCTCTTTCAATTTTTTTTATAACTTGCCTATGCATGTGTTTGTGTATGTATAATGTAACTGTGGCCATATAGTGTAAATTAAAAGATCTAACTTCTCACTTTATTTCCTTTATTGCTTTCCTAGATCTTCTTTTGTTTTGTTTACAAGAAAGCATGCAAGGAAAGAACAGAACAAGTACTAGGATCGTTAAGGATAAACACATTCTTTTGCTTGCACTCGACCTAGCTAGGTAATATAGGGTAAGAAGTTTGGAGAATTGTAGTGCTAAGGAAATTTTCATTTCTTGTGCCAACTGTGTTAATAAAATTGCTTGGGGATGTGATTAGAAACATTACAAATTTAGAGAGGTTAATTGTAAGAACCAAAATATTAATATAGGATATTTTACCCTTCTATATACATATATATATATATATATACACATGTGTGTATGTGTGTTTTTACTGTCCGTGGCATGCAGGCAACAGTGGTGTGCATATAGTTCAAACTATAGTATTATTTCTTTGGAGTTTGTAATTTTTTTCCTTTTGGAGCTATATATATTTATATATATTTAGGATGTCTGATATGTTTTCCATGCACAAAGAGTTTCTTCTCGATATATTAACCTTGATGCTATAGCTGTTTCCTCTAGTTCCTCATGTTGGAGTTTATTACAAAGAGTGCTCCAACTATTCAGACTCACCATTTGAAGAGCCACTTTTTGAATTTAATTACTGCCTTGACTCCAGACATCTCGAGCTCCTTCACAATTCAAAATGGCTTGACCAAGTTACTACTGGATGTACTCTGGGAACTCTATTTGTTGTTGATCCTTAACACCTTGAATCTGTCAGCTGAATAAACTCTTCATACATAATTCTGTGAATATTTATGTTTTTCAGTACATAATTGTGATATGGACGATGCATTCATTGGCCATTTGGTTAGTTAAATGTTTGTTTGTGGTTGTACATTTACTAGACAAATTGCACAAAAATATGTTAGAGATGATGTCAGAAAGAGAGTCTCAAAGAGAGACTCTAGGAGTCATTTAGGTGTTCATCATTGCCTTTGGAAGGCTTTTTGGTAAGAGTTTTTTTTTGTGTTGTGATGCAATTCTGAGCTTTAAAAGGGTTTTTGTTTAGCACAGTTTTGTGCATTGTGGGATTGAAAGAGTCAAGAAGGCTGGTTCATTTAAATCAAGAGCTGGGTTTTAGGCAACACACCAAGTACCTTGCCTATTGAGGTAACATATTCAATATAATTTTAATATCCAAAAAGCTTGATTATCTTGAATGCTCATTATTTCCCAAAATAGCCTTATCTGCCTAAGAAGAGGAAAACTTTTCATTTTATAATATCATTGATTAGTTGATTGTAGTTATTTTGACCATATGAGAAGTTGCTTTTCTCTATTAATAATAGCTTTCATTGTTGGGTATGATAAGATGTTCTCAATGAAAGAAGTTTCTGAAATTATATTTTAACTACACACACACACATATATATGACTTAGTATTTCCAGAAATTTAGATCAAATCATGGTTTAAATGTTTGTGTGTCTCTCTTATATAAATATATGATGGTTGTGGTTTATACTTAGCAAGACTTGTAGTTAGAGTTGGTGTTTTCCATAAAAAAATTGTAATATGCAGTTCAATGTGGACAAAAGTTAATTGCAAGCCAGTAGTCATAAATCCAGTTTTCTGATTTTGTGCAATTCAGAAATGTTCACAGTGTGCATGGCTACCAAACAAGGGTTTTTTTATTTTCATAAAGGCAAATTGATACATGTTGATAAGAATAACATGTAGGGAGAGGTTATGTTCTGATGTAATTAGGGAGTATGATGAAGTATGATGTTATCTGTCAATGGACTAAATTGTTTGAGTTATATCCTGCTGATTTTTTTTTTATCTACCTTAGTTGCAGATGGTCAATAGAAAGTATAATGCATATCCTTTATTTTGTTTTTAGCAGAAGCATGTGCATAAATATTATGAGATTGAATTGATTTGGGTGAAGAGAATACTTGTTTTCAATTATTCATCTATAGTTGAAATCTAATAGCATCAATAAAGCATAAATGAGACTACAACATTAACAGCTATGGCCTTTTCTTTTATCCAAGAGTTATGGCTTTTATTTAAATGTTATAGTAACAATATTAGATAGGAAACCTTGGTTACTAGACTATGATGACTTTGCCATTTATTGTTACTCAGAATTGATGACATTGGCATGAATGTATTGGACCAGATTGCCTATACGTACAACTCAATCACCCCCATCTATGCTTTTGCCTGTGCAACAGCTTGAAGATTTGAGAAGCTGTCTACAACAAAGATATATACTACTCCATGTATTAGTTTAGTACAAGCTGGTTGTGTTGCCTTTGAATTTAAGTTACATATGATCAGCTATCTTAAGGTCCCTATAAGTTTAGATGTGTATATGTGTTGGAGATGTGTATATTCATGTATTACACTCCCTGCTTTTATTAATGGTGAACGCGCTGCGGCTTTAATATCACCTTCTAAAGTTATTGAATACTTCGTTTTGCAGACTTCGAAGCCGACTGTGGCTTCGAATTAATTCATCAGAATTAATTAGAAATGTTTTTTTTTCTGTGGATTTTTATTTTATTTTGTGAAATATCTTTTCCGGCGATTAAATTTCGCCGGAAATGTTTTTTCCCCACTAAAGTTATTTCCGGTGATTATATATCGTAGGAAATATTTTTTGCCGGCATTTTAGGGTATTTGCGGCGAACAATATTCGCCGAAAATGAGTTTTACCAGCTATTTTTTGAAAACGCTGTTGTTGACTAAAATGTTTTGAAATAACAATTGCGACGATAAAAATGCATGGGTATAGATCAATACCAGCGATGTTATGATTGCTGCAATTGAGTTCACAAAACCAATAACTCAATTGCAGCGATTTTGAAATCGCTGGGATTGATCTATACCGACACATTTTTATCGCCGCAATTGTTATTTCAAAACATTTTAGTCAATAGCAGTGATTTCAAAAAATCGCTGCTAAAGCTTATTTCTGGCGATTTTCCCTCTTTTAGCGACAGTTTAAATCACTGGAATTAATTTTTTCCAACGATTAACAATTGAATCGTATCTTGCAATTGCGGCGATAAAATGTACTATTTGCGGCGAATAAAAATCGCCGGTAAATAAAATCATGTCCCGGCGATTTTTGGCTTCCGTTGGAGTAGATCAAAAGTAGGGCTTTAATACCGGCAAATCTGCAGCGATTTACAAATCGCTGGGAAAAGTTATATGCAGCGATTTTATTAGTATTCCCAGCGAAAATGAATCGCCGGGAAAAATGATTCCCCTTGTAGTGGATCCATCAGGAATGCCAAGTTCACTTCTTACTCTACTTGCTATTGGTTTTACTCAATCAAAATCCGACTACTCTTTATTCGCAAGAATAAATGAGAATTTATTAGTAGCTATACTTGTATATGGTGACATTTTGGTTGCAAGTAGCATTACAAGAGATGGCACTTTTTGGGATGAAACTTTTCATCCCAAAAAATGTCATTTTCGTCCCAAAAATCTTTCAGGGACAAAAAATTTTCATCTCTATTTTATCTAAAAAAGTCATTCTCGAAAAGTTTTTTGAGACAAATTTTTTTTCATCTCTAAAAAATACTTTTAGGGATGAAATGTGGCTAATCCATTCAAACGAAATTTTTTTGGGGATGAAACGGTTTTGTCACAAAATATTGTTCAAACTGAATAAATTCAGTTCGAACTATCAGGTAGCTATTCGGAGAGATTGGTAATTTAATTCGAACGACACAAACTTATTTGATCATGTTCAAATGAAGCAAGTGTTCAAACGCTTTCTTGCTGTTCAAACACGTTGATTTGTGTTCGAACATAAAGAATCTGATCGAACGTCCTTGAAAAATCGTTAGAGTTAAAAAAAAAATCAGTTCAAACATTTAGTCCAACGAACTTTGCTCGAACGGTTTATTGTCCACTCAAATGATGATAAAATTGTTCGAACATAATAATATGTGCTCGAATGATAAAACATGCAGAGTGTTCGAATCAGAGTGATGATTTCATTTTCATTCGAATAGTTTTGGGTTACTTGTTCGAGTGGCGGTGGAAAATATGTTTGAACGATAATAATTAATAATTACCGTTCAAACTGAATATTTTTCATTCGAACGGTAATCACTAATACAGTAAATGAAAATTTTAAAATAGTCCAACTACATTTAAAAATTATAATAAAAAAATCACACTTATTCAAATGTTACATTAAGTCAAAGTAAGTCAAAAGACATCAACTAAGAAAATAAGTTCTATGTTGGTGGTGCATAAAGTTCTGGCACATCATTAACTGTAACTGTTCGAATAATTTTTGGGATTGAATTTCCATCTCCCTTCGCATGTCTTGCTGTAATTGCGGCTCTATATCCGGTGCCTGATGTAATTGAGACTCCAACTCTCGTTGCTTGGACTTCAACTATTCGATCTTGAACCTTGTTTCCTCTAAGTCTCGAGAATTGTTATTCAATCTGCTTTGAGAAGAGGATGAGGTTAAGGAGGAAGGCTTCACGCAACATCCTAAACCCCTCAAATATCCAAAACGGGGTCCAAGAACCTGAGAAAAGATCTCAACATCATTAACAAAGGATTAATCAAACACAACAGCATTTTGTCGAAGTGAAATCATCTACTCCTACAAATAAAAAAATAAAAATCATTCGAGATAGTATAAATAATATAAATATTATTAGGCAATACAAAAGAGATTTAAACTTACAAAGTTTTCTTTTGCTTCGGGACTGGTCTAAACACAATCGCGTTTATATGTGATTTAGAATACAAATGAGTTATATTATAGTTAGTAGGACTATCTTGTTTCTGCAAAAGGAAAATATTTGTTACAATTTCAATCACAAATGTTGATATGTTAATATTTAATGTGTACTAGTATAACACTATCAATTTCTATGATAGTCAATGAAAAGATCTAGAACCTACATGATGGTTTATCGTTAAATTTGCTCTATTTGCTTTGTTGACAGTATTCCGTTGCTACAAGAAATGAAGCGATATTATTACTATATTTGTTCAATGCAGCTAACATATAGCATAATGAAAGATAACAACTAAATTACTTAATATGCTAGATCTCCAAACATATCACAAACCTTCTCACATTCGTCAAGATACATGTTTTGGAATGGGTTCTGACACGCCTCTATTGCATTATTAAACTTTTGATAGTGTGCATGACATCTACTTTTGTACCGCCAGATTGCATTAATCATCAGCTCATCAATCCTTGCTCGATCCTCTCGCTAGCTAAAATTAAATTCAAACTCATCTTTGATAGAGTTAGGAGCGATAGGAACAAAAACAAACTACTTAGAAATTAAGTAATAATTGAATAAAATTGTTTTCTAAGTAACTTATTACCAAGCAACGAGTTTTGATGTGATCTTTCACATCTTGGGGAACATTGGCCCAATAGGATGTAACCATGGTACATATATTCGGGTAACGGTACTAACATAGGGAGCAAGCCAAGCTGCCGAATCCCTAAAGCCACCGGTGTGATCATCAAGAATATTAACTGCAATTTCTCTTCACTTTTCACACTTTCTCTATGCAGACAACTCTAGTAACACCTCAACTTCGACGATGGCTTAAAACAACCATACAATAATTACAGAATATAATATTAAAAAATAATTTATTTTTAAAACACTATTACTTAGATCATCACATAAACTCAAGTTTCTATCTAACATACCTTATTATGGGTCTGGTGATGTTGGCCCACCATCCATGGCAAGTGAACCAATTTGGGAGTTAGTAATAGATGGAGATGACAAACGAGTTGCTTTGCGTTTGAGAGGCATAGCTGTTTAAAGCTGTAATAAATTATTATTCACGGAAATATTCTTATTACAATAATGATAATTATATATAAACAGCTCATTCACTATCAGTTTCGCTAGACCAGTCAACCTCATCCTCACTAGACACTTCATTTGACTCATGTTCTTCTGACAAGTCTCCCTCAATTACTTATAGTTCAATATGTTCTCTACATAATGGAACCATGTCATATTGGCTGAGATCAACAAATAAATTGATGTCTGATTCATTTTCTTGATATACTTCTTCATTTGTTAGACCATCAAATTCTTCATGTTATCCCCCGCCTCTGGAATCTAATTATATACATTTCTTGGTGCAAACTTATGTACCACTCACCATGGGTTTCCACACTCCAAATCATCTAAGTAAAAAAATTGATTTGCTTGGCAAGTGAGAACGAAAGGATCCTCTATATCATATGCGAGATATGTATTCACAAAATATTCATCATTATGTACTCACAACCTAGGACTTGAGACATCCCACCAATTACACTTGAAAATCCGAACTATATGTTCTCGTAAGTACTTTAACGTAATGATATCTTGGACGATTCCATAAAAGTCAATATTCTCCTTCCTATGGCTTATTTCGATAAAGACTCCACAATTTTGAATTTTTTTATATCATTCTCTGTCAGCCATGTGAAATCTATATACACGCACCAAACATGCTGAGTATTGAATGACTGCTTGGATGGACCATGTGCAAAATAATACAGTTCACTTGAGATGTTTTCTAAATTATCACAATATCTCGATACAACCTACATTAATAAACTTATTTCACTTAAATTAATGTTAAGTAGGAAAAAATCTATTTTAGTGGTATGAAATTCGTTGAGAGTAAGACATTATTTAGTAATACCACCTATTCGAACCAAGCGATGAATTCTTCTTCATGCTTCTTTCCAACATCAGTTACACCATCCCTTCGAAGTTGACGAATGTGTTCACTACACATGTTAAAATATTGCTTAATTCATATTAGTTATATTATTTTTTGAGACTTTAAGTTATTTTTATAAGCAAATATCACTAACCTCAAGTACTTGTCAATCTCTCAGCAGTTATTCAATACATACCATCAAACTCTATTAAACTCTCTTCTATATAAGTTGTAGCCTCCTTGTGCACATATGGGATGTATGCTTTGAAAAAACATGGAGAATGATGATGTAACTCCCAAATCTCCACCTTCATAATTTCATTACGGTCACGAGAATCTGGTATTAACCCCACGAAAATACATAAAACAAAATGTATACCATTCATTATCAACGTATTACTTAGCAATCGAACCTTCCAAACGAGCCCTATTCCCCACGAATGCTTAAGTTTTCCTAGAAACCTTTCAATAGGATACATTCATCTATATTGGATCGAACATTTCAATAGGATACATCCATCTATATTGGATCGGGCCATCAACTAAAACCTCATGAGGCAGGTACATAGCTAAGTGAATCATTACATCAAAGAATGATGGTGGATAGAAACTTTCAACATGCACAATATAACTGCAATGTCAACTTCCATCCTTACTAATGCATTAACTTTCAACATTCTACTGCAAATGTCCCTGAAAAATCTCAGCACGAAAATCTCGAGTCAGTTTTCCACATACCCCAATTGGCAACAAACACTACAAAAAGACATAATAGTTGTGACTTTTAAAACCAGTTATCGTCCAATCATGGATTCACACACATCTAGACATGCTTGAGGCATAGTCATCACGTAATTTAATACCATGAACAACTCACATAATTTTTCTCTCTCATCATTTGATAGTGTATACCAACCAAGGGGCATATAAACTGACAAATCATTATCTTTCAAATGCCACTCCTTCCTTATCCCCAACTCTTTTAAATATTTACGAGAGTTAGTTATATCTGTGGTCTTCCTTTCTATTGACATCAGATTGTCCAGTATATTCTCGCAGATATTTTTCTCAATGTGCATAATATCTAGACTATGATATAATATCAAGGTAGACCAGACTCAAAGAATATGTTTTTTTTTTGTCTAACTGTTTGTCATTTCCTCTTCCAAGCTCTTGCATCCTTGCCAAATCTTTTTTTTTGAGACATCTGTCAACTGAGTGATAATATCTACCCAGATAACTCTAACGGTGGTGACCTGCACTCAACCTTTCCATCAAACATCGCTCTATTTGAATGTCATCTATGATAATGGATAAATATAGATGTTGTCCCATGAAACATAATTTTCTGTCATTTTTCAACCATTAAGACTAAGTATTTTTATTACAAACATGACAACCCATTTTACCTTTTGTGCTCCACTTATACAAATTTTCGTATGCCAGAAAATCATTTATTGTCCACAACACTGCAACATGCATCTTGATGATGCCGCATGATATGTACTAACACTAGCATCCCCCAATCTTTCAACTTTGCAATAAGTGCCGGAAGATATACGTCTTTGATTCCTTGATGATCTTAGCCCCGATATACATAGAGTCATCATAAAGTATTGATCCTTCAAGCACTTTCAAGATGACAGATTATAAGGCATTAGTATGATTGTCCAAGTATCATAAGAAGTGCTTATGTTGCCAAATGGTTTAAAACCATCAGCTGCAAACCGAAGACGTATATTGTGAGATTCTTCGACAAACCATGGGTAGTCAGTATCAATTTTTTTTTCTTTTGTAAAGAAGCTACATGATGCGAAAGAAAGTTTTCATTTCTGGCTCTTTTTATGTGATGCTAATATATACCTTTTGCAGTTAACCAGGACATAAACAATCTTTGAAGTTTAGGAATCAGTAGAAAATGTTTTGACACTTTTTGGGGTATATTATATTTATTGGATATCCATCTTGACTTATGACACACTGGACATTCATCACATTATGTGTATTGCTGCCAGAAGAGAACACACTCGTTCTTACATGATTGAATGATATTATAATCAAATTATATCCCTCGCTTCAATTGCTTCGTTCAGAAAAATTACAACGTAAGACGTTATCCAATGGGAGAGCCTCCTTAAATAGATCGAGCAACATGTCAACGATCTTCGTAGAAATGAGACATATAGACTTAATATAAAGCAACCTTATTGTAAAGGACAACTTACTATAACGAGTACACCTCTCGTACAATTGTCATTGTGTGTCCTCTCACAATCTTCCAAAATTTTCATTGCCCCTAATTGACTGAGTAGATGTCCCTTCTACATCTCTTGCCCCAAACATTCTAGCTCTAAGATTGCCTAACATTTTCGCCATATCCTCGCCATAATCATCACATTAATCAAATACATCCACATTTATGTTATTGTCATTGTCTTCCTTCATTTGTCTTGCTTGAGCACCAAATTTGATTCATTCAGGAAATGGTTCGTTATATTGTGCTAAACATACTTGCATAATTCATTCTCAAATTTATTTATTTTTAACAAATACCATACAAGATACCTAAATTAAATTTCACAAACACAAATATTATAACTCCATAACATAAGTCCCCAAATGTTAGAAACTTTACAACTTTATTTCAACCATATATTTTACAATAAAACTCCATAACAATAAATCACACTACATTCTAATAGACTTCTATAAATTTGAAATTCTTTAAATTTAATAAAAAATTTGAAATATACAATCAAATTAACAAATAGAGTTACCAAACCTTACCTCAAAGCATGCAATCTAAAAAATATATCCAATGCCCAAAACTTATATATGAAAAGGCAATAGAGTTAGAGAGAAATCACAAATAAATATACAAAAACCCATTATAATTCGAAATGCATCATTGGGAGAAAAAAAATAAAAACCTCAATAGATTTGCACACTATCAACACAAAATACCAAGTTTGAAATAATCTCTCTCCCTCTCTACCACTCATCCCCTCGCTCTAACCCTCGCTCTCGATCTCCCCCTCCAAATAACAAAGCTGCAAGCTAAAACTTTTTCGCTTTCGAATGCGAGATGTTCAGAATGGCACCCTAGCTTCCGAGCACTTTATTTCAACCTAGAAATCGTTCAAATGAATACAATTATGTTCGAATGACGATAAATGAATATTCCTCAGCATATTCCTTCAAATATATGTGTTAATACTCGGGAAGTTTTCCCGGGTATGTGACCTCGCCTAGCCCATCTTTGTGATTCCATTCAAATGGTCCAATATCCCTTTTGAATGGCAAAATTTTCCATTAAGACAATGTAATTAATGGCTGCAATTTGTCCCGCCAATCCTTACGGTGAACCCTTCCATTCGAATGCTTCTATACTAAATTCGAGTATTTGTTAGAATAGATCCATACACCATTCGAATAGCTCCATACATAGTTTGAATGGATTATTATTTTTATTTCATTTTATTTTATATGCAAAAAAATTAGAGTATAATTATACTAGTATAACTAGAATTTCTATATAAATTATAATTATACTAGTATAGTTATAACTAGTCTAACTATAATATAAATATAATACAAATACACTCATTATACTATACTGAGTATAATATAACTACACTATTTATACTATTAAGCGTATAACTATAATACAACTATACTTTACTCACTTATACTATACGGAAATAACTATACTATTTATGATATAATTATAATATAACTATACTCATGATACTATACTATTTATATTATAAGAGTATAACTATAATATAACTATACTTTACTTACTTATACTATACAAGTATAAATGTACTATTTATAACTACACTATACATAATTAGAGTCTAATATAACTATACTTATGTTATAGTATAAGTACATTATACATGTCTAATATATCAAATGTAAGTTTATATTAATAACCTAATATTAATATTCATGTTTAAGAATAATTTTATTCAATGCACAAACTGTTCGAACATAATATACGCCTATTCGAATAGTTAAAATCCCATTATAGACAGTTCGAAGCTAATTAGTTACACATACCTGGGTCCTTGACAGATGACCCAACTACATATTGTATTCTAAAAGTTTTATGAATCAAACGTTCGAACGGTCCATTTTTGTTGGAACATTAGAAATTATTATAATAACCCATTTGAATGGACAAAAAGCTAGTTCAAATATGATTGTTTCGACATAGATATATAACTTCATTTTTGTTCGAATGGTTCATTTGCACAAACACCATTTGAAGCGACCATCCTTGTTCGACACTATTCCCAGTCGTAGATTGACCTACGGTTGCCGTCTAAGAGGTATGGCCCAACATCCTTGTCTCTTTTGGCTTGAAACTAGGGTTGTTATCTGTTGAGAATGGGGCTTAGATTTCAAATCCAATCAGACCTTTTTTCGATTTTTTTGGCTGCCATACACAACGTTTCGCAGTAGAAATGATGGAGTGAGGTATGAACTTCACTTCATGTTGATTTGTATGCTTAAAACCAATGATTCTTGATGTATCATTGGTTCTTACATTCAGTTCTGAGTCGACTCAGCCATGGATGTTCATGGCTGATGTTTTCTCGTTCGAATGGCTTCAAAGCTATTTGAATAATTATTTGCCAAATAGTAATTTTTTTACTTCGAACATGGCACCACACATTCAAATGTAAAGAATTGAGTCAAATGTTCGTTTAAAACAATTTTGCTTAGTTTGAATAGATAAACATTTGTTTCAACGGTATTCATA
The DNA here is from genome assembly GCA_961763995.1 of Juglans cinerea. Classification (NCBI taxonomy): domain Eukaryota; kingdom Viridiplantae; phylum Streptophyta; class Magnoliopsida; order Fagales; family Juglandaceae; genus Juglans; species Juglans cinerea. The sequence goes on along the minus strand of CAUIVZ010000001.1, from coordinate 42,723,363 downwards.
CACACGGTTTATGGCCATATGATGATGTTGTTCAAACAATATATTTATCTATTCGAATTAACTCTAACTATTTGAATGGAGCCTCGTACTAGTTCGAACAGTTTCACTTAACGTTCGAACACTACTTAGCATAATTACAACTTCAAATTTTATTTATATTCCTTGCTTCTTTGTTGAATGAATAGTGAATTGATGATATACGCTGGAAGAAAGCATGGAAAGGAGGGGCAACCTAGCTATGAAGCTAGTGAGTAGAGGAGGCCCATATTTGTTGAACGAGAGATTATTATAGAAGACTTTCAAAATTTTTCTGAGAGGGAAGGAGCCTGTCTTCCATAATCAGCTATAGAGGATGGGGCCCAATCTGTCTGTGAGTAAAGAGGGGTGGCCTATCCTAATATGGTCGATGAATTTTATCGAACTATTTAGAGATGGGGGCTAATGAGGACTATTTTATGTTTAATATTCGATGAGTCAGTATTTCTATCTCAGCAAACAATATTGTTGAGTTTCTAGGGATAGACGGTATTACCCTACACAGCACCCAGCTATAGGGATAGACGGTAGCGATGTCATCAAGGATGAGGCTCCAGCAGACGATGGTCTAACATATGATGAGATTTGTTGGTTGATGCATGAGGATTTGGCCCCTCCATATGATGGCAGCAAGGTCATCAAACAGGTTGATTGTCGAGCATTTTTCCCCATACTAAATTTGATTGTCTCACACAATATCGATTCAAGAAAATACAAAACAAATTTCGACATCGAACATGCTCGATTAATGTTACAGATAACACAAAGAGAGTCAATTGATCTGCCTTTATACTTCCTCATCCGCATCCGATCTGATTCACGGTATTTAACTAGAGGCAGTCTACCGTATGCATTGATGATCTTCCACCTCCTAGTTAATTCAGGAGGTTGATGTGCTATTAACAAAGCGGAGGCAACCACAAATCGGGCCCCTTAACAAGATCACTTTAAGCAAGAGCAAGGGCCACTTGTGGAAGACTCGCATTAATGTTGCAGCGGAACACGGTGACACGGAGCATGATCCAGCTCTTACAGATTCCAGTGCTGATACAGAGGCAGCAGGGACTACTACCAGGGAGATGCAATCCCTGCTCGAGAAGCATCGTGCACTTTTGATCTAAGACATGAAGAGGATCACTGCGCCAATCATGGTTCGACTGCGAGAGATTGAGGGACACATTATTGTGATGTAGGAGGACTTGGATAATCTTATACAAGAGTTTTATCTTGTATCGATCTTTTTGTTTTATACTGAACATTGTCACTTTTAATTTCTATATCGTTTTTATGTTTTATATATAGCTAGCTTCTTTGTTATCAAAAAATCAATTTTATATTTTTCTTACCATTTGGCGATATAAAAATTGAGATTCTCTAGAAGGAAATCTTTTTTATTTGCAAATTGTTATTTACCATTAAAAAAATTTGTTAATTAATTATATTAATTTTCTAAGAAGGCATATCTAATACATTTTAATTTACCATAAATAGTAAATCAATATAGATAGATATTTCATCGTTTAAAAATGATAACTAATAGACTCAAATAATAATTATTTTTAAAATATTTGAATGTCATTCCATAAATTTCTATTACTAAACTTATTTTGGTTTTGTACATCAGAGTTCGAACCAATCATCAAAGCATTCAAACGGTTTAAATTACAGTTCGAATGGGATATCAAACACCCCCACCAGATTTAGATATAGCTTCCCACCAAAAAAAGCCGTTGGAATAATTGCCTCTACATTCGAATAGAAAATTTCAAACCTTTGAACGGTCTCAAATTCAATTCGAACAGTAATCTTAAGTTCGGATGATGTCTAACCCTCTCCTGCCACAATTGTGTAAAATTTCTCACCATAAATATTGGTCAAACACTTATGTCAACATTTGAATGTGAAATACCATACCATTCAAACAGATTACAAGACGTTCGAATGGTTTTTTTCTTTTAAGATGCTATATTTTGTCGCAGAAACTCTCGTTCGAACAAATATTTGTCTATTCAAAAACATAAAAACGGCTTCCATGATTTGGGATGAAAATTTAATTTCATCTCAAATAACTACTTTTAGGAATGAAATTTAATTCATCCAGAAAAGATTTCGTCCCTAAAAATAGTATTTCTTGTAGTGTAGCAACATAGCCACTATTGAATCATTCAATTCTTCTTTGAGTAGTCAATTCAAGCTCAAAGATTTGGGCCCTATGAAGTGTTTTCTTGATATGGGAGTTGCAAGATCCAAAAGTAGTATTTCATTATGTCAAATGGAGTATGCACTAGACTTACTTTTGGACACTGGATTATTTGGAGCTAAACCAACTAATTTTCCCATGAATGCACATGCTAAACTCACTAAGATAGATGATGAGTTATTACATGATCTTTCTTCTTATTGACATTTGATTGGTAAAGTACTGTATCTCACACATATTAGACAATATATTACATTTTCAGTACATTATCATAGCCATTTCCTTGATCAACCACGATCCCACATCTATAAACTAGTCATCGAATACTTAAATATATGAAGAATGAACCTGATCAATGCTTGTTTTTCTCAGCATAATCTCATATTCATCTTAAAGCTTTTGTTGATTCTGATTGGGCTAGTTGTCATGAACTAGCCTATCTATATCTGATTATTGTAGTTTCATTGGAGATTAATTAATTTCTTGGAAATCATCAAAACAGAAGAAAATCTTCTAATCATCTACTGAAGCAGAATATCAATATAAGACTGCTGCTATTTGTGAGATTGTAGCAATACACATAGTTGCTAATCTTGTTTTCCACATGCGCGCTACACATATTAAATTAGATTGTCACCTAATCAGAGAAAGAATCCAAGCTGGTCTCTTACGCACACTTCATGTTTCGTCCAGTCATCAGATTGCATACATACTCATAAAACCTTTGGGCTCTTAGTTTTTTCATTCATTCTTGCCCAATATGAAAATGCATAATATTTACACATCCTCTTGAGGAGGCTATTACATAATGTATTTCAATTTACATTTGTTCATGTAAACATTAAGCTGGCAGTTAGTTAGCATGTATTATATCCGTCTTGTAAATAACCTCTATGATGTTATTGCCAAACTGTGCAACTAGTATAAAACCAGAGTTGGGTTTGTGTATCAGATAGTTGGAAAATATTAAAAAAGCTTCCTTTCTTCCACAATTTTCTTCTTGCTTTTGTAATAGCCTTTATTCCCTAAAAACCTGTGGTTTATCTCTACCTTGGTTTGGGCGAATTTACCTTCTTTTGGTCCAAGCTAGCCTTCATTTGGGTTGAAGATGATCACTCAAATTATGCACAAAAGTGTACAACCCTCAAGACATAAATCTTCCACACCTGCCCATCCTGGATTTTGGCTATATTCTTCTAGTTTATGAGGAGTTCCTTTTTCCAAGACTCTGAACCATTCAAGATATGAAAACCCATGGATTTTCCCACTCCCTCTATTCTTCACCATGTTCGTCACAATCAACCTTGTTGTTACTTCATCGTCTGTTATAATTTTTTTCTAAACAACTAGGATGATACTCTAGTTTTATTGACTACCCTCACTTATGGTGGAGAATATTTTTTATATAAAATAGTTACTTGGGGTTACAAGAATAGAAAAGATAAAGCCCCAAAATAAAGCTTCTAAAAGGAAATGAAAAACATAAACGGAAAGTACAACAAAATTAAGTAATAATCTAGGAAATTAGTACCGAATAGGTGGAAGACCTACACGATCTAGAGAGAACAAATCAATCATATGTTTAGGGAGGTGAAGAAGAGAAGAAAAACTTACCATGTGTCCCATTGCACAGTAATTGGCTAGGCTATCCGCAAGCGATTACCTTCTCTGTATACATGATTGATACTTAAAGGGAAAATATTCTTGAAATGTGCAATATCATCCCAAATAATGGCGTAGTTCTAAGGGCGGAAGTCTTTATTAAGCCAATTAACAACAATAAGAGAATTAGTCTCAACACTCAAGTCAGAAACACTCAAATCATAGCATAAAGTTAAACCAAATCTTAGAGCTGACAATTATGCGAAATTGTTGGTATTCGTACCCAAAAAACAAGAGAAACTTCTAATGATAAAGTAATTATGTAAACACAAAATACCACCATAACTAACATTCCTTGGGTTATCTTTCGAGGCACTGTCGATGTTCAGCTTGAGAGTACTAAATGAGGTGGAATCCATTTGACTAAAATAGATCGTTCGGTGCGAACAGTTAAACAAAGGATGTGTAAAAAAGAATCTCGGTGTAATCGTATCAGCAGAAGACAGTGGTTGCAAGGCAAAACTTGAAACTTTCTCCGAGATTTTATGGACCTTTCAAGGTGGTGTAGCGCCTTGGTGTGGTGGCCTATCACCTGTAGTTGCTACTAGAGTCCAAAATCCACTCGGTCTTCTGCATTTCGTGTCTCAAGCAAAAATTGGGCACTCGGATCCAAGCTCTACCGTCACTCCCTCCAGTCAACGATGCCGGTGAGGTGCAACTCGAACCTGAGATGGTGGTGGAACGTCGTATGCGCCGACTCGGAAACAGAGCCCAGTCTATGGTCTTGGTGAAATGGGTGGGACATTCGGAGGAAGAGAACTCTTGGGAGTCTCTAAGGATGCTTCGAGAATGTTATCCCCACCTGGTGGGCCAGGTTCTCTAAAGGGGATGGTTCTGTTATGAAGCCCACAAAGATGGGCCAACAAGGAAGGAGTGGGCTGAAGTTGGAAGAGAACATAGGCCAACGTATCTGAAAAAATGAAGAAATGAAACGCAGTGTTTTGCATAGTAGTCGGTTGTTATGCATTTTATCATTTCACTAGTTTACCATTTTATTTACCAATACTGCTATGCACAGTCGCCCCAAACAGTCGGCGTGCAGTCGGCTGAAGCCACGTCAGCTGATTTAAATAAATAAAAAATAAAAAAAAAGAGAGAAAAAAAAGGCGAAACGAAGATGAAAAGCCGAAGATGAAAAGCGGAGAGGGATTAGAAATCATTTTCCCGCTTGCTTGTTCGTCCGTGAACCGTGCGAGACCAGAAGATAGATCCTGCTTCGGCCTTCTTCGTCGTTTTCGTCTGCAGTTGAAATCGATGCTGTCCGGATCGAACGTCGTTGGGTGCCCAAAGCAAGGCCGGTCTGTGTTGGGCTGGGTCAAGGCGGTGCGCCGTTTGGGCTAACTTGGTGGGCTTCGTTTGGGTCAGGTTCGTGGGCCATCATCCCGGGTCAGATAACTGGGCCAGCTTTTCGGGTCAGCTTCGTGGGTCGGTTTTGTGGGTCAGCTTCGTGGGTCGGTTTCGTGGGTCATCTTCGTCCCCAAACCGTCGCACCGTGGGTCATCTTCATCTGTGAATCTGAAATTTTCACTTTGCATTTTGATTAAATGTTTTGGTTTGCTGATAAACAATGAAAGATGTTATGATTTAGTTGTTTTTTTTCTTCCATTGTTGTTGTGATTTAGCTGATTTTTTTCTTCCACAGCTTGGTTTTTTTCATCCAATTCATGTTGTGATTTAGTTTTTTTTTTTCATTGCTGTTGTGATTTATTTAGCTGTGTTTTTTTTTCCACAGTTTCATTTTTTTCTTCCGTTGCTGGTGATTTAGCTGTTTTTTCTTCCACAACATATAGTGATTTAGTTAGTTTTTTTTTTTTTCATGTTGTGATTTAGATTTGATATTGTTAAATACAATATTTTTGCATTGCATAGAGTTAGATATGTGAAAATTTGTTAGCTGAAAAATTAATTTCCTGTTGTGGTTTAATTATTATGAGAACAAAGGCCCAAGGAATTTTTGTGTGCATTTACATGCATTCATATAAAAGGAGACTTTCAATCATCTGCACCAAGGAATTTTTTTTTGCTTTTTTACATTGTAGAAGTGATGGTTGTAAAATATTGGTACAGGAGGCAAAATATAAAGAAATAAGGGGGAAATAATTGTGAAATGAACATACCAGTAGGGAGTCTAGAATTAGATGCTAGATCAAGCCATGAGTCTAGAATTAAAGATATATAATTTACTCTGTATGCATGGACGTTAATTAATTAGGCCCAATGAAATCATGTCTGGCATGTGTAAATCTTATGTGATGCTAAGCAAATTTTGATTAGTTTTTTTTTCTTCTTCTAAAAAGTATGTACAATATTAGTCTTCACTCTTGGTTGATTAAAGTAATTTTCCTGATAACTTATCAAGACTGACTTTGGATATTGAACAACTTGTACAGGGTATGGGAAAAGGAGAAGAACACCCATCTCCGCTACCACCATCTAGCTCAAATCCGTCAAACCCGTCAAACTCAGTATGCTATTTCATAATTAAAATTCTTAATTTATATTCAATGTTTAAAATCCTAATTATTATTATTATTATTATTATGTTAGGACATCCCTCAAAGTGGTCTACTAAACTATCAACATTACATGCACGGTTACTTTGGACCAGTACCTGCATGGTCACCAGCTTTCTTGCCATATCCAGATGGAACCAATAATCCAAGCAACATTCAGGTGGTTTTTCAACTTCCTTCTTAATTTTTAGTTATAAGATAATTATTTTTGAAACAAATTAAATGTTTTAATTTTTTTGTTTTAAGCAAAACGTTGGTTACCCATTTCAATATGGGATGGGACCTCCGAGGCCATTTATCGCTAGAAGCTCTGCAACGAGCGCAAAAGTTGGTCAAGAAGATAGACCTGATTGTCTACAAACTGAAGCACCATGTACTTCTGCTAGAGTAGATGAAGAAATTTTGTTGGATAGATCAGATGAACGGGAAACTGACGATGGCACTACCGGTACACCACAGGTAGTGCCATCGTCAGATGGTGATGATATCATTGAGGAACCAAAATCGGGAATGGAGTTCAATTCGTTTGAAGATTTGTTCAGCTATTACAAGCTTTATGGTAAAAAATGTGGATTTGGGGTGATGACACAAAGGAGTGAAAGGTCAGAGGATCAGAGTGTGAGATATGTCACCCTCGGTTGTGCACGGGGAGGGAAGGCTCGAATTAAGAGTTCCAATCTCGCCAACCCACGTCCGACGGGAAAAACGGACTGTAAGGCAAGAATTAATGCCTTAAGAGTCGAGGGAAAGATGCGGTTGACAACAGTGCACAACACACATAATCATGGCCTCAGCCCAATGAAATCCCGCTTCTTTCGATGTAACAGAGAAGTGAGTGAGTCCGTTAAAAGAGTCCTAGACACAAACGACTTAGCTGGCATCCGATTGAATAAGAGTTACGGATCTCTTGTCGTTGGAGCAGGTGGCTTTGAGAACCTCCCATTTTTGGAAAAAGATTGTCGCAATTATATCGACAAAGCACGACATCTACGACTTGGCGCAGGTGGTGCTGGAGCACTTCAAGATTATTTTATGAGGATGCAGTACAAGAATAACGGATTTTTTTCATTGATGGATTTAGACGATGATGGGAGGTTAAAAAATGTTTTTTGGGCAGATCCACGTAGTCGGACAGCCTACCAGTATTTTGGAGATGTAGTTACATTCGACACCACATACCTGACGAATAGGTATGGGATGCCATTTGCACCATTTGTTGGTGTAAACCACCACGGCCAGTCGATTCTTTTGGGAGCTGGGTTGATTTCCAGTGAGGACACGGAGACCTTTACATGGTTATTCCAAACCTGGTTGCAGTGTATGGACGGTATAGCTCCAAAGGCTATTATTACTGATCAAGACAGAGCAATGAAAAATGCAATTGCTATTGTCTTTCCAGAAACTCGACATAGGTTATGCCTATGGCATATACTGAAGAAAGTCCCTGAGAAGCTTGGGTCATATGCTGCATATAGAAGTGGGCTGAAAACTCAACTGATGAAATGTGTGTACGACACACAAACTATTGAGGATTTTGAGAAATGTTGGTCCGACTTTATTAATACATACGACTTAAATGACAATGCATGGTTGAACAGTTTATATGCGGAGCGTGAGAATTGGGTACCAGTTTTCCTGAAAGAGCATTTTTGGGCTGGAATGAGTACAACCCAGCGCAGCGAGAGTATGAATGCTTTTTTTGACGGTTATGTTCATTCAAAGACAAACTTGAAGGAATTTGTCGACCAGTTTGACAGCGCGCTGAAGAAGAAAATTGAGAATGAAAATCATGCAGAATTCCAGTCATTTAGCCAGGTCATTCCCTGCATTTCTAAATCTCCAATTGAAAAGAAATTCCAAGAGTTGTACACTAACGCAAAATTCAGGGAAGTTCAGCAGCAAGTAATAGGTGTGCTCGATTTGGATCTATCTCTACTTACATCAGATGGTTTAAAGAAGAATTATTTGGTAGAAGATGAAGTTCGTATTGAGGAGTTCACTAAAATGGTTACATATTCAGTGGATTTTAATGAAGAAGACTGCAATGCCAAGTGTTCATGTGGGTTATTTCAGATGAGGGGGATTCTGTGTAGGCATATTTTGGCCGTATTCAAATCTAACGGTATAAAATCATTGCCACACCGGTACATTCTAGACCGATGGAGGAAGGACATCAAGAGGAGATACACGTTAATCCGCACTACCTATGATGCAGGGGATCAGAGGCCAAATGGTAATAGATATTCAATTCTGTTGAATATGTGTTATGGGATGATTACATATGCGGCGGATTCTAATGAGCAGTTCGAAGATGCAAAGAAGATGATACATGATATGACTGAATGTTATCGCGAGCAAACACGCAACAGATCTTTGACCCAAACAGGTTCGAAGGCGACTATTTCAAATTAGTCTATTAATCTGGTTGAATTCTTTCTAAGTACTTAATTTCTATTATTTAATGATGTCGTATTTAACAATTCTTTGCCTAATACAGATTCGAATGCTGGTTTTATGACAGTGGACACAAATGCAATTGCTGATTCACAACAAGTCAAGAGTCCACTTGTTGTCAGAGTGAAAGGAAGACCCCCATCTCTGAGGAGAGCATCCAGGATGGAGATAGATATGCGAAAGGTTAAAGCCAAACAGAAAAAAGCCCAAGTAAGAGGGAAACTCAAACAGGTAATTCCTTTAACGTGTGAATGTGTGTTAGTTTTATAATGTAAACTTTGAAAAAAAAGTATTTGAGTTTTGTTACGTTATTATTAGCGACATGAGAGTTCCAATCTCGGTGATACACCAGCCATGGGCACGCGTAGGAATTTATTTGGGCCATCAGAAGTGGGTTTCATCAATCCTGGACAAGTGCAGGTATAAAAAATAGATTTATTTATAAGCCAAACCATAATGAGGTTTTTGTAACTATTTTGTTGGTGGCATTGAGGAGGTTTTGTAACTATTTTGTAAGTAGACTTGTTGGTTGGTGGCATTGAGTAGTTTTTGTAACTATTTTGTAAGAAGTTCTTGACATATTGTAATTATCTTGTAATTATTTTTTAAGAAGAAAGGTTGGATGCAGGGAATTGAAGAGTTGTTGTAATTATTTTGTAACAAGAAAGGTTGGTGGAGATGTCCACTTGTCAACTCGATTCTCTGCTTGGTTTCCGAGAAATTGTAAGAAAAATAGAAAGAAATGGAACTGTAGGGACATATCTATTGGGAAGCAATATGAAATGGAGCTTCGCATGACTTGAATTTGGAATTATCTTGATGTTTTTGGGCTCCTTTAGAAGATGTTATACACCTCATCTAATTCTCGAGCTTGTTAATATTAGCATCGTCAAGACTCAAGAGCTGCTTTTTTCGTGTTGGCAAATCTAGTTCTGTGCAATAGTTGGTCAAGTGGAATAAATGCTCAATTGACTAGGTCAATCGAAAGAAATGGTCAATTGCCTTGGGTCTTTTGAAACACAAATGGTATGCGTAAACAGGATTGAGTAGGACTTTTTGTGTTGTGTTAAAGCTGGGTTCAAGTCAAAGCATTTGGCCAACTAGCCGAGTTCCAGCAAGAAGAATTAGCTTCAGTGGTTGCAAATAGTACCTGTATTAATTCCTTACAAAAACTTACATACACAAGCTTTTGTAGTTGTCCGTTCAACACAAAAGCTAAAGTAACTTATACAAATATAATAAAAACATAAAGTAACTTATAACACTTTAACTACAATGGAAAGGCTCTAAATAACTAATAACACTCACTAAATAAGTAATAACACTTGATAACTAATAACATTTAAACTAAATATTTATAGCACTAAATAAGTAATAACACTTAATAACTAATAACACTTAAACTAAATATTTACAGCACTAAATAAGTAATAGAAAAAAAATAACTAATAACACTTAAACTAAATATTTACAACACTAAATAAGTAATAACACTTAACCTACAAATGCAACATAAATCACTACCGAGAGTATAAATAACAAAAAACAACTACAAAAAGACCAAGGTACATCCGGGATAACGTGCGTGAACGCCTTACGACAGCTTCTCTCTCAAGAAGCACCAACTCCTTTTTCCGAACTTCCTCAGATATACTGTATAGCACCATCTCTATCTTCTTGATGTCATCCACTATCTTAAGGAGCTCATTTACTTTATTTTCAACTTCGCTAAGTCTCTTCTCGAGCTCTTCCTCCTTCATTGACAGTTCATTTTTTCTTTCTTCTAGCTCTATGTCTTGATCACTATCTGCCCACTTGAAATATTTACAATATGGTAATCCCTTATATTTATACACAAAAACAATTCAAATGTTAGACGTACGTAATATTAATCATATCATTAAACACGTTATATTACAAATCCCGTAGCTACCTTCCTGTTGTAGTTTGGACACCCTAAGAAGGGTCGTCCAGGATTTGCCTTAGTACTTGAGTATCTCAATATAGCTTCAACGTCACAGAAGCACAAGGGAGATGCCAAAGTACGTTTGCCAAAGGGGGCAGAAGACAGTGATGATGAAGACATTCTAAGTGAAGAAGGCAGAAATGAATTAGACTTGCTTTTTGAAAGTCTCTCAATAAAGTAGATATTTAGTCTATTTATTTATTAGTTCAAATAAATAACTATATAATTTGCCTATCTAACTATAGAGGAAGAGCATTTTTAGAGGAATACTCCAATATCTGTCATAAAAGACATACCTAACACCAAAAAAAAAAAACTAACAAAGTCATTGAAGTCGTAACTAGGAGAGAAGTTTTCTTTGACTCAACTTTTCTTTCTTTTTAATATCAATAGCACTTCTCTTTTATAATATCAATTATAATCCTCACATCGCCGTCAAGATTTGAAAAATCTCCCTCCCTTCCAATTCTTCTTCTAGTCTCAATTTGCCTTATTTGATTCTAGTCCTATTATAACCTAAGTTACCTAACTTTGTTTGATTATTCAAATGTATGAGGTTGGAAGTTGGAACATCCAGCTAGAGTGTAGTATAAACCATTTACCAACAATAAACAAAGATAGTCAAAGAAATTAAAAACAAAAAACAAAAAAAGCCACTGCCCATGCTAGTCATAGTGGATTACAATTTCAACCACGAAATTCAATTATGCTAGTCATAACTAGGAGAGAAGTTTTCTTTGACTCAACTTTTCTTTCTTTTTATTGTTTCCTCTCTCTGCTATATACTTGATTGAGGGGGTAAGAAAACCAAACCAAAATATATAACCCTGCCATGCAGCTTCTAATGAAACTGAAGTCAGAAATCTGTATTTATAAGACGTTGGACAAATCAAAGATACCACATGCTTGGATATGAACAATTTTTACAATTGATGCACAAGCAGAAATTAGGAAGAGTATTAAAAACTGATGATTATAGTGAATCATCAACATCAGTATAAATAAGATACATGTTAAAAAAAAAATTATATATATATATAGCTTCAAAAACAACAAATATAAACTTACAATCCAAAAGACATTGCACAAGAAATGAATAAGTCAGATTCATATGCATGGACTTTAATTGCTCTTTCCCTTTTCTTTTTTTTTTCTTTTTTCTTTTTTCACAACTCAAATCCAGGGAACAATTAAGAATGTTGACTGTGGTAACAGTACAGCAACAAAATTGGGTTCTTAAAATGAGTGGAAACGTACGGCTTAGCACATCAAAGACATTATCAGAGTTTCAGTTTTGCATTCATATGGCGTTTTCTTGTGTTGATATTGTGATGTTGTGTGAGTGTCAACTCCTATTGCCAAATTTAATTTTTCTAAACTAAAAACTCCATAAAAAAACACAATGACGGAAGGAATTGAAAAGGATGTGTACTTGCCTTCAACCTGGATCGGACAGGGGCGACTCTCTTCCTTGTTCCTTAATTTCTGCTAGGATTAGGGTTTCGGGATGAAGGAAAATTAGTTGGTTAGTGCTAGGGTTTCGGGATGAGGGAAAGAGGCGGGTTAGGGTTAGGGTTTCGGGATAAAGGGAAATGGGCTGGGTTAGGGTTAGGGTTAGGGTTAGGAGGGAGGGAGCGTCGTTTGGGTCATCTTCGGATGTGAGAACTCGGGATTGTGGGAAATGGAAGGGGGCTTCGAGTGAGACTTCATTGACGGAAGGGGCTCGTGGAGCTTCGCCGCGACGACAAACAGAGAGGAAGGAAGGGGCTTCCGGAGCTGGAGCTGGAGCTCGCGACGCAGAGACGAATGACGGAAGGGGCAGTGGAGCTAGGGTGAGAAACAGAACGCCACACCGAGAGAGGAAGGAGAGGAAGGAATTTCGTGAGGAATGAGGGAATCGGGGTGACTCGAAACACAGAGAAGGAGGGAGAAAAGTGGTCGCGGGAGGGAATGCGGAAAAGTTAAACAACGAAAACGTGGAAAATTGAAAACGACGTCGTTTTCAATTTTCCATGTCAGCCCGTTTGTATCGCGACTGCACGACTCGACTGCGCCCAGAGTTTTTCTTTATTTACAGCTGTAGATGAACACGCGTAAGGCATCTATAAGTAAAGTTAGTTACTGGCAGAGAATATAGGGGAGGTCAGGAATGAGTGTGAGTTTTAACAAATATTCTGAACAATTTTCCTAATGGAATTTATCTGGAGGAAGGTGTGCCTCGAACAACACCATGATTCTACTTTTATTAACTTTCCATTTCTATCATCTTCTACAATGCTCATCTTTTCTAATATCCATTAATATATAGTCCAATCCATTTATCTCCTACTACTACAAGTTATGTTACACCCGTAGCTCTCTCACTCACTCTCTCTATAAACCACCCAACGACGCCATCGAGCTTCGTTGCAACCACCCCTTTTCCCTCTTTCGGCCCATTGTCATGGTTCCCAACGCCTCCCTTTGTTCCCCCATATCTCTCTCGAGCCTCCTCACGCCACTGCCACAAAAGCCTCCCAATCTGCCATCAACTAGTCATCGTGAGACCAGATCTATGATTTCTCGTCCATCGTGAGACCCAACGGAGGCCCCCAACACCACCACCCCTCACGGCAGAACATCCCTATCCCTCTCCCTCTTGGTCTCCGTAGCCATGGCATGCCGCCCACTGAAGCCCAGCCCCGTCGCACCCTCACCACCATGGTACACTAGATGCAAGCCCAGGCAACCCTTTATTCCCCAATTGAAACAATGCAAGTTTCCTTGCTCCTCCGCCAAGCTCCGCCACAAACAGCCACCTCCCTACCACTAGACTCTCCTCAATCACAACAGTTTTGCCCATCCCTTACTCTCCTCCACTCCAAGCACATTCAGATCACCAAACACATGAAACTCTCCACCGTGCACCTCCACAAATCCCAGCCCCTTTTTTTGACCACCAGGCCACAACCCAACCCCTTCTTACACATACGTAGCCACCACCACGAGATCACCAGATAACAAGCGCACAACAATTTCAGCCCCCGATTTATGGCATATTTTCCATCCCTTACCTTTGGAACTGCTGTGTTGTGAAGTTTAATTGATGTTGTAGAATGTGTTGTGTGGTGCATTGTGAATTGTGAAATGTGCTGTGTTGTGAACTGTGAACATAGTAGTTTGTGATGTGGTTGTGTAATTGAAATGATGGGCATTATTGTGGAGTTATGTTGTGGCTATAAATATTGTGAAGTGACATGGGTTTTGAGCAGTTGTGATGTAGTTGGCGATATGACGATATGTTATGAGGTTACATAATTAAATGTGAAGTTTGTGATGTGGTTATGCTTTGTGAAGTAACGGGATTACTTTGCAGTTTGGAATTGGTTGTGAATTTTGTGAAGTGAAGGAATGTTGTGTAGTTGGCGATGTGGTTGTATGTTTTATAGGTCAAGTGAAGTGTCGGGATATGCTATGTAATTTGGTTGTATTGTGTGAAGGGATGTGATGGTTGGAATTGTGTTGACTTTTGGGAAGTTTGTAAAAACAAGTGGAAGTGTTGGTAAATTGTATGTTGATCTTAGGAGATAAAAGGGTACGGTACGTGTGTAAATTGGTTTGATGCATGTGTCGGACAGATTTACAATATATAATGGATAGTTTGTCTTAAGCACGAGTATATAATGTTTAAGCCTCAAAGTTGACTTAAAGTTGTGTATTATGCTTGGTTTGGATTATGATGAAGTATTGGTTAGATTATGCAAGGAGGAAGATTTGTATGTATTGACTGGGATTGAGATGTATAACTTGGTTGGTTCAAATCATGCACAAGTTATACATCGAAATAGATGGTTTGGTAGGAAGAGTGTGATGAAGGTGATAGTGTGTCTTAACCTTTAAAATGAATCAAGGAGGTTCACTTTAAAGGATAAAGACATGAATAAAATGTTGTGTTTGGAAAGTTGACCTCAAGTAGACCTTGATACTTAAGAAAAAGTTATAAAGGAAAGTATCAAGGATGGAATTGGATAGTATAGTATGTCTAAGTGAAGGAAGTCCAAGTGGAGGGTAGTTTACACATTTTCTAAGTTTTAGTTACTTATGCACTTGAGGAAGGGAATGAAGTTAAGTTATGTATGCATGTAGGTTGACATCTAACACGTACATGAATGGGCTGTATGAAATGAATATAGCATGGAGTCCAGGTACGTATTATGTTCATACTCTTATAGAGTTTTCTAAATGATACGAAATGAAAATGAAAAGCTTTTATGAAAAATATTTTGTTATGCAATGAAGGAAATGAAATGATATTTTATGAAAATATACTAAGTATTAATGTTTAAACGTATATGTATGTAAATGCTTTCTTTGGCAGCCCTATTTATTCACCTAAAATAATAGTTGTATGCATGTAAATGGATGTTATATGTAGTAGCTATTCTCTTTATTTTCCAAGAAATGAATTGTTGAGGTTTATACTTGATGCTAAGAAATGATGTTTAAATGATGCAATGAAAGTGTATTTAAATGACGCTATGAAAGGATATTAAATGAGGCTATGAAATGAAGTTTAAATGATGCTATGAAAGGAATGTTTAATGGATGCTATGAAATGATGTTTAAATGATGATGTTTATGCTTATGCTTTTAAATGATATTTATGAAATGGAAATGGACTGATGAATGAAAAAAAAAAAGGAAAGGACTGAAAGGAAGAAATGAAAGGAAATGAAAGGAAAGGAAATGAGAGAATGTTTTAATGTATGAAAATACGTAACGGCCATGACTGAATAAATGAATGATGGTACCAATGAACTGGGCATATTGCAATGCCGGGTAAGTAGTACTGGTAGTGTACCCAGCGCTACCCCCTAACTTAAAGAGATTCCCAACTTGTGGCCACGGGCAGAATTTGGGTCCAAAAGTCTGCTAACCCTAACACACGGGACGTAACAGTTTGTACTGGTCAGATGAAAAGTGAAAAGAATAATTAAATGTATGAATAATTTAGTTTCTTTATGAATGAATGTACAAAATGTACGTGAGAAAAATGTTTTATGAGAAATGAAAACATATTTAAAGAAAAATCACACCTTGTAATGTTTTCAAAGGAAGTGAATGTTTTATGTAAAGTATGTAGTTGAATGTCAAATGCATGAATGAAAAATTACGTTAGTATATTTTTACAGTATCAAGTAATGATTATTGAGTAGTCGACTCATTTTGTTTTTATGTATGTCCATCTCCCTCCCAGGAACAAAATGAGGAAGAACTGTAAGAACAAACATAGTCCAAGAGAAGAGTGACAGAAGCCTACACACGTTTATATAATGTATGAAAGTAGATTTTTGTAAAATGACTTTTTAATTTAATTTAATGATTTCCGCTATAAACTTTATTTTAATTTATAGAGCATGTTTTAATTTTAAACATAAAAGCTTTTATATCCTAGGGAGGAAAGGAAAAAGTTTTAAAAGATTCAATAATTCTCGTCTCATTTTCTAAAACCATTTATTAAAATCTCACCACGAAGACGGGAGTTACAATGAATGTTTGACAGGACTCACGAATTCAATATGAACCGAACATAGAATAATAAGGTTATGGATGGATATATTTATATCAGATCAATTCGGATCGACACCATTATGATCAGATCATTTATATAAATATATATATATATATTTAACATTCGGGTAGGGTGGGTTGATTCAATACGATCCATTTGACTTGTTTAGCTATCTAATCACTCGTCCATGATTTAAAAAATGATATTACCTTCCGTAAAAGTTTTGTAAGTTCACATGTATATTCTGGTATTTATTTGCACACTTATATATATATATATATATATATGAGTAATGCTACATACAGTCGTGAAATTCGCAAACGCCGTGCAGTCGCTTTGAAAAAGAGTGAGGTCCACTCTTGAAAAATTAATTTCTTTTCATGTGAGTCCCATATTTATTCATTTTTTTCAAAGCGACTGCACGGCGCTTGCACACTCACAACTGCAAGTATCATTTCTCTCTCTCTCTATATATATATATATCTATCTACTTATATATAAAGATCGAATCCAAGAGGAACAGTGTTTTCGTCTAACACTTTTTTTCCCCATTTACCCCTACTTTGTATACGTTATTACGTTTTTGCCTTTTCCTTTTGCTTTTAAACCAACGAAAATCTCTATCATTTCTCTCGTCTCTCGTCTCTCGTCTCTCGTCTCTCTCTCTCTCTCTCTCTCTCTCTCAACCGATAACCTTCCCTCGGTTTCTTTCTCCATTTGCCGCAACCCTCTCTTTTTCATTTAGCCATAGTCGTCGTCGTCGTCCTCCACAAAAGCAAACATAAAACCCATCAAAAGCATCTTAACAAATCCAACCATGGGACAATTTCGCAACCAGAAATAGCTCAAGACTCGATTCCACTCCCACAGTCGGATCCGTGCACATTGACACAGAGAGAGAAGAAAAAATGTACCTTTTTGGGGTTCGAGTACGCAAAGAAGAAGAAAATAAAGAGGACCCGGAAGAGTACGAGGAGGCACCGCGGCTAGACCAAAACCGAGATCACTCGAGGCATCATTTTGGGATTCTCGGTCTCTGTAACTCAGATCAACAACTATGTCCACTGGTTTCTTGGTCCTCCATGAATTATAAACACAAAGCTCGCTATATCTCTCTAGACTAGAAGGGACCAACCAAAATGTACTACTCTCAGTTGCCTCTTAGGAAGAGAGTGCAAAGAGAAATAATACTTGCAGTCGTGAGTGTGCAAGCGCCGTGCAGTTGCTTTGAAAAAAGTGAATAAATATGGGACCCACATGAAAAGAAATTAATTTTTTAATAGTGGATCTCACTCTTTTTTAAAGCGATTGTACGGCATTTGTGCATTCCACGACTATATATAGCATTACTCGAGTGCAAAACTACAGAGTACTGCAGAGTGGAGAAAACTTTTCCCTATAAGAGCCTCTAAATAGACTATGGGCCTAGCCTGGAAGAGATTCCGAACAAAGACGTTTTATGAAAATGGTTTTGTTAATAATTATTTTAATGTACAATGATTTTATATTAAAAAACAAACTGACATCTTGATAAACTCTAATTATTTTATTCTATTTGCAAATAGATAAACATCCATTTTTAACCGACATCGTTATTTTTATTTTTAAAATTTAATGAAAAGTATATATTTTTCATAAATTCAAAATTTTCTTATCTATAACTCCACATTAAATTAACTATTAAATTCATCAAAATAATAATAAAATATTATTTTTTTAATAATAATATTTTTAATTTATATTTTTCATATTTTACAATTACATTAATTATATGTTAATTAATAATTTACTTTGATACTTAAATTATTGTTTTACAACTTAAATATATTGTATATATTGTGGCTCAAAATTGAAAAACAATAATTTAAATAAATAAAATAATGGTTATAGAGTGTAAATAGTGAGTTTTTAAATTTAAAAATGAATTGGAATACACTGTAGTTCAAAGTTTTAAATTTTAATATTTAATAAATTTAATGCAATAATTTTAAATATAAATTTATCAAATTTTAAAAATTAAACTCATTTAATGAGTCAAATACCAATGCTTAAGCATCGTTCAATAAATGAGGTGGGTTGATGGGCTGTAGCATTGGGAGAAGAGAAAAAGGGGATGCATGCTTGTTACTTCAGTGGGTTATTTTAAGCGGGTAATGATAGGCTTACTACTCTATTACTACCCATATACTACCTAAGTGTATTTTAAGTTTTTTTTATTTATCATTTTTTAAGTATTTTTTTAACATATTTAATCATTAAGAAAAAATTAAAAATATATATAATTTTACTAATACTCACTTCCTTAATCATTAAGTAAAATTTAAAAATTTAAAAATTAAAAAAAATCAAATATAAAAAAGTAATAGATGAGTAATAATAGGATAGTAACCCTATTATTTTTCATTTTAAGCCGCCAACAAATGTCGGCTAAGTCTTGATAAATATATTTCCGTTTGGTTACTAAACGCCTCCTGTACCCAATATCCAAAAGAGCTTTGCTACACAACCTCCACCACACTCGACACTCTACATTTTTTTAAATTTGTTTTGAGTTTATTCTTTTTAAATTATTTCAAATTTTCTATTCATTATTTATATAATAAATATTTAATAAAAAAATAATAATAAAAATTAAAAATAATGTGGAGTGTGGAGTGTTAGGAGGTTGTGAAGATTTTTTGTACCCAAAAACATTTCTTTAATTTTGGAGTGAATTTCAGAGTATTGTTTTTTTTTTAATTTACCAATTTTTCAATAAAATGAATCGAATAAAGATAAATAAAGAAAGTAATTTTTTATTTAATTATATCTTGATCTGATTTAATAATTTATAATAATAGTTAAGACTGTAATTTCCTGACACTACTCAACTTAAAAGGATAAGAAAATAAAACAAAGATATATCACATGATGATTATTTATTGTGAATATATATTTTATCCACGACAAATATAAAAAGTAAAGAGATATTTTCTCTACTTCAATATCTCTTCTCCCAATGCCAACAGCCCAATTTATTTACTTTGTACACTTTGGACACGATGGATGCCTTCGTCTTGATATGTTTGCAAATAAAAAATAATCAAATTAACATCTTTCATGGATTTTTTTCTATTTTTTAAAATATATTATTATTTTTTTATTTTTTATTTTAATTTTTACAATATATTATATATTAGTTTATTCATTTTTTCTTTCTATTATTTAAATATTATATTTTTTAATATTTTTTTAATAAAAAATTAACAATAAAAGAGAAATTAATTTAAAATATTTGCAATGATGAATACTTTCTATAACAAAATGCAAAATAAGAATCTAATATAAAAAAAGTTACATTTAAATGAATCTATTTATATTTAAAAAAAAATATATATATATATATATATATATATATATATATATATATAGAGCAGTGCTAAACTACACCCCATCCATTACTTTATTGGATTCATTTTTTTGATTCCCCATTTTATAGAATGGTGAGTCTAAGGCTTAGAGCTTTTGGAATCATCTTCGTTTTTTATTTTTTATTTTTTAAAAAAGAAGAAATATTTGCTCCAAATTAACCTAAACGATGCATGTCCACATTAATTATTTCCTGCACTTAATTCATTTCAACGCATATTAGAAACCATTGTGATTTTGCATTTTTTTAAAAGAAAATAAAAGAAAATAGAAAAGGAAAAATGTAATATAGATACCTTGTAATTGTATTCGATGATTTATAATTTCATACAATAGAAGTACAAAACCTCACCAAGTGACGAAACAATTAACTTAAATAACATCCTAACAAGATGAGGGAAAGTATTTCCAAATGATTTATAAATATATATTTTATTTTTAAATAATAAATTTAACTTATTGCATAATCCCACCTACTTTAAGCAATTATTTATTGCAAAAAATAAAAAATCATACCAAATAATACAATAAATACACAAAATAAATTAGACATATTAAAATATTCAATTAAAGTTTGTGAAATAATGAAATGTTGTTTCCAAATTTTCAGCACGCATATATTGTAGAGAGAGGGAGGAACAAAAAACCGATAACAATTCATTTTTTTTTATTGAATTCTCTGATTTTCGAGTGATAGAGATAAGTTTTTTTTAGCAGGAAGTATGATAGTGATAATTGATAAATTTACTTGTATAGTTAAATAAATAAATAAATAAAGTACGCAGGATTCAGGAGAGAGTAGAGTTTTGATATAAAAGAGAGAACTCACAGGACCACCCGCATCTGAAATTTAAGATACACAGTGAGCCACCAATGCACACAATCAATCTGTAGGAACGTCGGAAAGCATCCCACAACCCAGATCGGCAACATCTCCTTTACCTTGAAGTTCCACTATATAGTCTATATGTCCCGTGCAAATAATAAAGCAATCGGATATGACTACAACGAAATATTTGTGTGCTATAATTGCAAAAACATGAGCATCTCATAACCACGGTAAATCATTTTATCTTATCATTTTAAATGATCATTCCTAACATGATAAATATAACATAATAATTGTTAAAAGTATGCAATTACTAATATTCTCATTAATTTTTATCTGTCGAGGCTATCTAGAAGTAGATGAAGATACTGGATGTATAGCGGTTGTTATATTCGGACTGATAGCAAAAGAAACATTGAATTGTACAACTATTGATCTCTTTGAACACATAGACGAGGTAGAATGTTTAATGCATTATGTCTTTATATTTTTTCATTATTACAGGAGCACCTACTATATTTAGCAAATATTGCAACTACAGTTTCAAAAAATGAATGGACTATATACTTGTAGTGGGCAGAAATGAATCAACATGGACAATTGCGTTAAAATAAACTCAACGTACTCTCTGTCTATCCTATAAATCAAACTACGTCATAAACACTCAAAATATCTTATTCTTAAACTTTTCACTGTTTTAATTATATACTTAAATAATTAAGACACTAAATTATATGTGAAGTCTATACTTCTTTCTTCACTTTGTATATTTTGTTTAAATTTTGGTTAAATTTTTTTTTTCACATTCTCATTTACTATTTTATATTATTTTTATTTTTATTTTTTATATTTATCAACTGGGCGTACGTGCAGCGCACGTTGCCCTTACTAGTATATATATATATATATATATATATATATATATATATATATGTATATTCTAGTATTTAGTGTGAAACAATTGTTTTGTCCAACCTGGTCATAGATGTTAGGTAAATTCATGTAACAAACGTGTCGTAAATGAATGATGATAACTAACTCGTTTAATTACTTATACATAGATATTACCGGACCGTCATAGTATCTTTTCAAACCAAAAGAACTCAATTTAATATTAAAAAATATAAAGTTAAATATAATCTTACGGTGCATGCGGGTCTTGGAAAAAAGTGAGTTTTACCTAGCTTGTAAAAGTTAGTTTTTTTTTTTTTTTTTTTAATGTGAATTCCAAATTTCTCCTAATGTTTACTAAAATAATGTACGAGATTTACACACTTTAAAACTGTATAAATAATTATTTTTATTGAAAATAGCTCTGGGTGCACCTCGCAAACTTTTAAGAGAAGATATCGTAACTTTCCTAATAAACAAACGCTTCAAAAACTTGACAATAACAAAATTTATATTTGAAAATATGACCTGAATAATTGCCACATATTATCTGTCAATGGCGTAAAAGCAGCAGCCAAAAGAAAACTTAGTAATTTTTAGCCTTATATTCAGAGCAAACATTGTCCATGTTATAAGACAACTCATCACAATAAACCCCAGCACCACCCACTTCAGATGCTTGTTATTGTTGGACATAATTTGTGCAACCTCGTAATTAGTAATACTCGAGTAATGCTATATTTCTTTCTATATCTAATTGTCATCATTCATATATACTTGCTAATATGACATATTTTAACTGATTTTATATATATATCAACTAATTATAGCGACAATCACTTAAAATGTACCATACTAACATATATATTGTACTAAAAATTACAAAGTTTAAGATAAGAACAATATTTTCCTGAACTTTTTTTTTATAGAAAAACAATATTTTACCACAGGGTATATAGAACTCCAACGAGGAGTTTATGGAGGATATTGCCCAGTTTCTAGCTAGGTCAATATCCGGATTAATTATTGGACTCATATATATTAATTTAGGCCCCCACCAACGGAATTCGGAGAGGATGGATACGACAAAACCACGACATAGATTTGAAAACATGTTCTGATTCCAATCTCAGCATTCGACGAAAAAGATGATTCACTTCCATCGATACTCAATATATTTTTTTTTAAGGGAAAACTCTAGTGACATTCCATTATAATAAAGATGAAATACAAAGAGGGGATTCCTCCATAGTATGCATTGCCTCAAAAGCCACAATTACATTATCAGTTATTAGCCTTCCAGGTACAAAGGCTGATTGGGTAGGACTTACAATTGATGACAATATATTTTTAAGTCTATTGTCAATTACTTTAGAGATGATCTTGTACAAAACATTACAAAGTGAGATGGGCCTAAATTCTGACACTTTAGTAGGAGATTTTTCTTTGGAATGAGAGTAATATAAGTACTGTTGATCTCAGCTAGGTTCCCATTAGAGTTAAAAGAACAAAATGAACTGCATCACTAACCTGTGCTCCTACTGTTTTCCAGTGCTTTTAAAAGAAAAAAGCAGGGAAACCATCTGGTCCTGGTGAGCTGAGGCCATTCATCTGAAAAGGGCATCCTCCACTTCCTTTGGTGTGTATGGTATGGTAAGCATTGTGTTCATTTTAGCTGTAACTCGAGTCTCCATTTCAGCAAGGCACTCTTCAGCCATCCTGGGTCCAGAACATGTATAGGGCTCCTTGAAGAATTTTTGAAAAAGGTCCCTGATACCCTTTTTAGACACCACTTCCTTGCCATGGTCATCCTTCAGCATTTTGATAGTGTTAGTCTTCATCCTTTGAGATGCACATTGATGAAAGTACTTCGTATTTCTATCCCCTTCATTTAACCACCTTTGTTTAGCTCTTTGCTTTCATTTCAGGTGCTCTAGTGAACTATCAATTTCTCTTTGGAGTAGCTTAATACTCTCAGTCAAGTGGCCTGCATTCATCTATTGTAAAATGGAAAGCTGTGACAGCTTTGCATTCACCTCTTTTTTTGAATTGCCATTGTTATTTTTGCACCATGTCTTCAACTTTTCTTTGCAATTCTTAAGGCCATTAGTAAGAAAACTTAGCTTATTCTCTGCCAGCCTAGGAAGCCTCCATTCATCTTCCACTATATTGTTGCATTCCTCCCTTTGAGACCAACTTGCCTCAAATCTAAAAGGTTTGTCTAATCTGCCCAGCTCAGTGAGGCTTTTGTCCAGGGTAACAAAAATAAGGACAATGATCAAAACTTAGAGCTGGCAAAGTAAAAAATCGAGAGCCAGGGAAGTAATCAAACCAAATTAAGTTACTAAATGCACGGTCAAGCCTCTCCTTTGTGTAAGCATCACCATGCCTTCCATTTGACCATGTGAACTTTTTACCATAAAACCCCATATCACTAAGGCCACAGATCTCCACAGATT
Organism: Juglans cinerea; assembly: GCA_961763995.1. Classification (NCBI taxonomy): domain Eukaryota; kingdom Viridiplantae; phylum Streptophyta; class Magnoliopsida; order Fagales; family Juglandaceae; genus Juglans; species Juglans cinerea. The sequence continues at coordinate 42,699,394 of CAUIVZ010000001.1, read as the reverse complement.
CTCGAAAGGATTCCATCTGAATATATGGTCTAAGAACACCCCCACATTTCTCTCCATTGTTAAGAATTTCATTAAAGTCCCCTACACATAGCCACCCCTTAGACACCTCAGGTTTTAGGATCTTTAGCAGCTGCCAATTGCTCTGTCTCTTTGCAATATTTGGAGATCCATAGAAACCTGTTAAAAACCAATCATCTCCTACTTTAGCCCCCCTTGATCAGTAATGATATGTGATGCTGAGTGTATGAGTGAACCTCAGCTTCATACTCATTGGTCCAGAGGAGAGCTAATCCTCCACTAAGACCCTTACAATCTACCACAAAGCTGTTCTCAAACTTTAGTTTCCTTTTAATGAGTTCCACCTTATTCCTCTTACATTTTTTTTTCAGTAGAAAAACAAACGATGGGAGCTTATTTTGCACCATAAGATGCAGATCATTAACTGTCCGAGGGCTCCTAAGCCCTCAGCAGTTCCAGCTTAAGCAACTAATTAAGGCTAGTGTGGGGCTGAAAGTCAGCCACCACCATCTCAATTGGGTTTGAGTCCATTACCTCCATATCATCAGTTTTTTATCTTTTTGCCTTTAAAGGTTATATTTCCTCACCAGGGGAACTGCCACCTCTCTTGTTGTTTGTAATATGCCCTGCACTTCTCCCCTTTGTGTTATCAGCTAAAGTAACAAAACATTTGTCTCTAGCCATTCTTTTCCATTTCGCCCTTTTCTTTGAATCTTCCAGTATCTGTACCTGGTCTGAGATGAATTGGTCTATAGAATGGACCTGATCCATCAAAACAGACTTAGAAACTAGTGCCTTTGCTGGCTCTCGATTTGGCCCTTTTGCCTGGTTAGGATCTGCGCCATGTGACAATTGACAAGATTCTCCTACTGAAGCATTCTGACTGGAAACTTTCTTGTTGGGATTGAGAAACCCACCCTGTTTAGGCTCCCCTACTTGTGCTCCAGAATCCCCATCTTTCTGCAAAAATTCAATACCAATGTATCTTTCCAAACCTACCTCTCTTTCCTTAACTATATTGTGAATTTCCTCCTGACATTCTTCTTTATCTTTTTTAAAATCCTCTTTAGGCTCATTACCCTTTCTCCATGTGTAGTGTTCATCACCATCCTGCTGTTTTTGGTTTGGGACATATCTCTTCTGATTAAAATCACCTCTCTTGCTGCAGGTGCTCTCAACCAGGTTCCATATTGGTTCCGACTTGAGCCATTTGAGTCTTGAGAGCAGATTTTAACAACATGCTAATCACTCCACATCTGAGGCAGAAAATGGGTAGCTTCTCATATTTAAAAGTTACCCATGTCTTTCTTCCATCAATAGTTAAAAACATGCCCCTCATTAAGACTTTTGTTAAATCAACCTCAACTCTTATTCTAAAAAACTTACCCCACCCTATACCTCTCGTATCTGTCTGAACTTTTATCACCCTTCCTACATTACCTCCAACCTGGTTTCCAACCTTTAGTGTCATACTAGCAAGTGGCATGTTGTGGACTTGGAGCCAAAACTCCTCCCGATTGAAATGGACTTCATTGATAGACATGTGGCCTTCAAAAGCTTGTAAACACAGTAGCCACCTATCAAAGGACCATGGCCTACCTTTCATCACACGTTGCCTATTTTCATCTTTATTGAACTCAATAAGAAACTTATTGGTTCCTACTTCTGAGTATTGTATCCAACCTTCATTCCTCCACACCTTTGTCATTGTGCTCTTAAAGGCTTCCTTATTGATAGGTTTAATAGTAATAATCATAGCCAAAATACAGAACTTCCCATGTTTCACCTTATTCTCCATTGTATTATGTGAAAGAATCATCTCCTTTCTTTCCTGCTCAGTAAGGGATAATCTTTCCCATTGCCTTACCAAATCTTCCCCCATGAAACTCTCTTCAAACCAGCCAACACTGGTCTAAGAGAATATCCTCTCTGCAGAAGAGACAAGAAGTACCTCACCCTCCAAGGAGAGGACGCACCGCCAAACCCTAAAATCTAGAGAATATTCTCAAGAGAGAGAAAATCCTTTGAACTCGATACTCAATATGTAAGTATAAAGCTTTTGACCATATAAATAAATGAAATTTAATATTTCAAAATGTACTTGTGGTAATAGAAAATCCCAAAAAGCAGACAAGAATTTAAACTTTTTTGCTTATTTAGATAGTGAAAAGATTATTTTTTTCATCATATATCATAGGAGAATCGCGTCAAAGCAATACAGACGGAGATCAAGAGAACTGTCCCACCACCCACTCTGATCATCATCATGATCAGCAAATAAGGTTGGAAATAAGTGTTTAATGAATGGAGATTTTTTGTATTAATTTGACTCTCATATAAATATATATATATATATATATATATATATCTTTAATTTGCCAGTTTGATCCATTTTTTTTCCCTCCAAACATATATATAATATGTTTGTGTAAAAAAACTATATAAAATTTATGTAATGGCCAGCTTATTGAGCTTTGTTCATTGGTTTGGGCAACGTTTTACTTGAGATATGTGCTTTCCAAAATTAATTATTCCTTTTTTCATTATTATTATTACTATTATATATATATATATATATATATATATTTATATGTAAACAAGCACTATCACTTACAAAAGTTTGGTAAATTTCAATCAACTCGAGGATCGAGTAGAACATATATATAATATATATGGATGTAGTGGACCACTATGGAAAAGCATGCATGCAAAGAGAAGCTGCTAGCTAGCGTAAGAATCTATTTCATATAGGCATGAATTATATATTATTAATATATATATATATATATAAAACTTATTTCTTTCGCCCTTAATGGACATCACCTAGTTTCTTAATTAAAAATTGTCATTTTCTAGAGGTTGTTTGTGTCAGCTTGCCGTTTGCATAAAAGTCATGGTATAGATAAATTAAAAAAATAAATAAATAAATAAATAAACAATAATGGCACTTGATCTTCTCGTGTTTTTCCCTTAATTTCCACTTTCAAACTTTTGAATTTATACGTTCTACATATAGCTTTTGGAATGGGTTATTTTTTAGAAAAAAAAATGCAAACAAATTTGCACAAAAAAAAAAATGAAAAAATGAACATGCTTAAATCAGCTCCTTCATTACACCTAACAAGCCATTTTCAGAGATTGATTAATCTTAGTTTGGCTAGTTTAAAAAAAAAAAAAGACATAACAGAACAAATACAATGGGAATCTCAAATCTTAGGCAACCAATTAATTATTGGAAAGTAACTTTAATTCTCTTTAAAGGTTGATTGCAATAGAATACAAATAATGCGTCATGATCAAGTACTCCACTCATACAATATTAAACTGAATTTTTGACCAAAGAATACATCGATCAATAAAATGGCCGATGCCACACAAGCAACCTTAATAATGTCGAGCAGTTATTAGCAGGCACTCTTAATATAATACGCCATACTTTTTTCATCCGGATTTAGATGATCTCCTAGGGTTACGATTTATACTCTAATGTTTAAACTAAAAGAAAGATGGACACATAAATTAGTTTCCACAATATTTATTATCATTTAAAGAATATTTTTGGACATTAATTAATATTAAATGGAGAAGTACTACAACCATAAAGATATCTCACAAAAATAAACTCACAAACTGACATGTCTTGATATAGTACGTTAGATTATAAAAATAACATAAAATTATATTTATGGTGAAGTAGATCTAAAATACCACATCAAACCACTTCAGTTTGTAGGTTTACTTTTATAGAATCTGATTATAATTAAAACATTTCTCTCAATAAATGTTGTTGGATCCATTGTATATATTTATCTCTTTTAAAACCCGAAGCAATCCAAAGAACTTTCATCCAATCATCAAATGATATATCATTAAAAATTAGTGATTATATTGTATATATATATATATATATATATATATATATATATATATATAAAGAAGGAATAATGCTAGTTAGCCCTCTCATTTTGCTTCCTCAAAGTTACCACTAATCACTACAAGAAAACTGCTTATTTGCGACTAGCTAGTTAATTCCAGCGAAATGACTATTTACAACTAAAATTAGTTGCGAAAAGTCTTTTAGTCGCAATAAATTGGTCGCAAAAGTCCATTTTTCTTGTAGTGAATGCATTTGAATTTTTTTTAAAATGGTTAAAAATGTTACTAGTTATTAGTGCATTTGTGTATTTTTCTTTTTTTTAATATTTAGAAATAAAAATAAAAAATACACAAAAATAATAATTTGAATTAGTGGTAACTTTGAGGGGGCAAAATGGGAGCTAGGACGGAGTAGCAAATAAGTGATTGTGCAATCAATTTTAACGATACTGACTGTGTGCAATAAGTTAGGAATTATTCCATATATCCCATTCCTATTCCGAAACTACGTAATAAGCTAATAGTGATCTCCTTAATTAAATGAGATCAGAAATTCGTAAAGATGATATTTTAACTATTTAGGCTTGTATAGTACTACACCAGCCAATGACATGAACCCATATATGGAGATATTCCGGAAAAAGCTACGTCAGTGTTAAAAGATGCTCAATCAGCACCAATTTCGCTGATGACACTTAAGATTTTGGACAAGAAAATCCTCCTCATCAGATTTTGTCCATGTATTGCCGTTTCCAAATTCAACGGTCTAGATTACATCTAGTCCCATTCTCTGAGCCTATATAAGGGAACCCCTTGCTTGCCTACTCTCACAACCTCTTATTTCCATATGTTACATACACATACTACTTAGTACTTGTTATGGAGACATTGTAGCCTATATATATATATATGCATGCTTTGTGTTCGTTTAATTTATAGGCACAAGTTTTAGGGTATTGGGTGTGGCTAAATGGAGCTCTCTTTTCTCCATCACTGAAAGGAGTGATGGGTATGCTGCGGCTGCCATGTTCATGAATACCCCTGGGTGCGCGCGCGCGTGTGCAGGGCGGTCATCGATGAGTAGTTACTACTGATAATGGCGCGCGCAGTCTAGGGGTTTGCATGAGATGGGAGACGAGGTTACCTTGATCTTTTTGGACTTGGAGTGAAGGGAGCTCCGCATGGTATCTCTAAGATCTAATTACCATTCTTTGTTGAATCAGATCAGAATGTGATTCTTTAAATATTGTTACCATGATGATTTATTTCTTTGAATATTACTTACTAATTTTGCTTCTCTTCTTCTTCTTTATATAGACTTCTTGCAGCTAGCCCTTATAAACAACTCAGAAAACTAACCCTTATATAGAGCATGACGTACTTGCAGATATGGAGTACTAATGCAGAAAGTAGAAGAACAAGTTTTTATCCCTTTGCAGATTGATGCTTATTTTTGTTTCCTTGCCCACTTTTGATAGGATCAGTGACTTGCTTGATGTATCATGATGGCAGTTTCTCCATTTTTTTTTTCAAGATATTCAGAAAAGATGTCAGGGTCAAAGTTGTGGATTAATGGCAGTTTCAGGGCTCTGATCTGCAAGTTCGTCACCTGATGATCATCTTCAAGTACAGCTTGATCGTGAGTCAAAAGTCATTATCAAAGAGATATCTGGAGACTGGGATATTCTCCATGATGATCTATATGTAACTATAAAATTAAATTAAATTTCCATTTGCAGTTGATCTCCCAAAGATTGGGAATGTAGTACATATAGCTTCCTTGCTTGCTGTTACTTTTTCAGTGAAAGTCTTTTTCAACCCAAAAGCAGAAGGTTGAAAGATTAATATAAGGACAGAAAACATACAAGTTTTTGATAAACTATTATATGCATGTACTGATCTTAGAGAATAAAATATTATATACTCGTATTTTCTTATCACTGTGATTAAAATATTGTGAAATTAATTAGTTTCATATTATTTTTAATTAATTAATCTCTGATGATCTTATCCTTCTACCTATATTAGGCAAAATCTAGATTATTATAGGCCAAATATAATATCCATTTATGCTGTTTGGCATCTGTTACTAATAATTAATGGAAAATGCTTTGTAGACCGGAAGGAGTGACTCACAAGTGTTACCGATGGGGCAATATTCTTGGGTTTATTTTAATATTTAAAAAATAAAAGAATGTATTATAACACTTATCGGTCACTCTTCTCAGACACTGTAGCAGCACCCATAATTAACAGTAAATGTGATGTGGCTTTTTTCATAGTTGTTGTCAATGATGGAGCGTGTCATATGGTAAAACTAACATAACATTCACATTTCCTACCGCCTAAATATTGAGAATAGAGATACACATATTTTTAGAAAGATATTTCTTGTGTCAAAATCCTTATGTCACGCAAAGGACGGATGGGCTTAAATACCCAACCATTAAACCAATTAGCCACCCGCTATAGACGCTCTTTTATTATACTTTGGGATTTATTTGAAAAAAGTTTTCATCTTAAAAATTTTATCTCATTTTATATTATCTTATCTCATTTTCTTCTCAAACATCACTCAAATACAAATATTTTCAAATTAATCATTACAACTTTTCCAAACTTTTAAATAAAAAATAAAAAACAATTCAACTTTTTCAAATCTCTAAACAAAATAATATTAAAAAATTATATTATAACAATATTTTAAATTTATAATATTTTTTATTCAATTCTATCTCACTACTATTTACAAACTATCTTACAATTATTCACAAAATTCTCATCTCATCTCACTCTCCAAGTATGTGCTAAATTATGATAAGCACCATTCATAGGGAATTACTCGAAAAATGATTTGTTAAAAAACTAATTAATTTGTCTTTATTATATAGAGAAATAATTCATAGAGTACACAAGCGTCGCGCACTTCTTTCAAAAAAAGTGAGTAAATATGAGATTTATACAAAAAGAATAATTTTTAAATAGTAGGTCTTATTTTTTTTTTTAAAAAAAGTGAGGCGCTTACAAAACTTATGACTAGGGGTGTAAATTTAAACCGTGAAACCGAAAAATCGGTCCGAACCGGACTGAATCGGACCGGTTGGTCCGGTTTTGAATCGGTCTGGTCCGGAACCGATTCCTATTTTATGAAAACAGGTTGAATCCGGTCTGGTTTCGGTTCCGTAGTTTCCGAGACCGGACCAGACCGGATCGGTTGAAAAAAATATATATATAAAAATTAATTTTATATATTATACAAAATATTTATATATAATATATAATTATATATTAGATTTTTATATATAAAATTAAAGTAACACTTTAATAATTTTTAAGTAACACTTCTTATATAATTTTTATAAGAAGTAACACTTTATTATATATTTTTTACATTTAAAAAAATAGAAAACTGGACCGGACCTGACTGGAAACCGATAAAATCGGAGGAACCGGTTTAGGAGGATAATCGGGACATAATTGGTTTTGAAAAATGTAAAATCGGTACATATCGATTCGATCCTATATTTTGTCCAAAATCGAACTGAACCGGATTGATTACACTCTACGACTATTTAGCATTATTCGTTTGTATATATTGCAAGACCAAGTAGCTTCTAGAATAATATATGATGTTAACGACGGCAAGACCAAAAGATCTATGGGAACCAGAATTATAACCGTTCAAATACTCAATAATTTATGCATCCAGAATTATTATGTACAGTGCTATATATTGAATTTAGACCGATAATATTGTCCTAAGAGTGCTGCTACACTCACCGCTCCCAGCCGCTTGGAGCTGCCGTTACTTACAGGGTTTTATTTTATTTATTTTTTATCTTTTTATGCATATATTTTTTAACACTTTTAAATATTTTTTAAAAAATAAAAAAATCGTAATATTATTAAAAAATACTTTATTAATCACTAAATAAAAAAAATTAAAAAAGTAAAGCGGTAGATTTGAGCGGTAAAATGGAGAAGGAAGAGTAGTATTATCTTTATCCTAATAGTATTTATTAATAGAAAATGCAACTCCCACTAAGGATTTCTACCGATGATTTGTACCGACTGAGGTAGTTACTGCCATCTAGTTATTTAAAAAAATAAATTTATGTGTAGTTGCTTTTACGTATTTTTATGAATTATTTTTTTAATATAAAATAATTTATTTGATCAATCATATCAAATATAGAATACACAAGTAACTGCATGAAACAGATCTTTGAAAAAAAAAAAAAAGGAAAGAAATCGAACTTCCGCCTCTCGCCCCCCTCAGAGTTCAGACCGAGAAGCCCCTGAACTGAACTCTCTGGCCCTCTTCACGGACTTGAATTGGTTTTAGAAAAAGTAAACCTTGGGACTGCTGGACTCTCTCTGATTCTGCTTTCCTTCCTTCATTAGCTTTAGTTCTTCTGCAAGGGCCTGAGATTTTGTTACACACTGATCTTTTTCTTCCTCAAGTAGTCGTATCTTTTGCTGATATTGCTTATTTGCTTTCTTGATCTGGCCGAGCTCAGTCTTCAGCTCAGCTTCCTGAACACATTGCGCCTTTTCTTCTAGTGCGACTCTTTTACGTTTACAGTCCTCTAAGGCAAAGATCTTTTCAACCAGTAAATTCTTCTCTGTCTTCAAATCTTCACATTCTCCAGATATTAGATGCAGTGATGCTTCCAATCTCTCTTTTTTCAAATTTTGTTGCGTGAAGATCATTCTTAAAAGTCAAAACATAATCATGAAGATGTGCCATTTTCTGCAGCTGAATCTTCATTGTTAAAAGTCAAAAGTTGTTCCCGTTCTCATATGAAAATGTGAGCTTTAGCTCAAGACCATTCACGGTGTTTTTATACTTTTATTCATCTGATTTGTAATTCTCCAACAACTTAAAACACCTTTTCATGGTAAACCATATTAGCTTTTCCTGGTTTTGTTTCGTAGCAGCAAGCTCATCGATCAGACTTCGCAACTTCGATTCAGATTCTATTCGTGTGAATTCAAGCTCATTCTCAATCCACTTCATCTTGATTTGAGATTCTTGAAGAGCGGATTCCAAATTAGCTTTATCTGCAAGTAAGAAGAAAGAAAAAAAATCAATAACCCTAATCGATGAGCTCATGTTTATTTGCAAGTAAGTCGGAGGAGTAGGGGTGTAAACTCAAACCGGACCGGACCGGACCGGTTTTTCCGGTTTTGAACCGGTCCGGTCTGGAACCGGTTTTTAAAATCTAAAAACCGGCCGGTTCCGGGATTTTTTGGACCGGTTGATTAAAAAAAATAAAAAATAAAATTTTTATATATAAGTTTTATACATATTATATATATATATATATATATTAAATATTAATATATATAAGTTTTATATATAATGTATAATTATAAATTTTTATGTGAAATTTTTATATATAATTATATATATTCATATATGAAATAATTTCTTATTATAATTTATAAATTATTACATAAAATATTAATACTAAATCACTAAAAATTTATAACTAATACTAATATATAACTTATAACTATATCAATAGTCTAATATTAATACTATTATATAGTCTAATATATTAATAAAAGTATAAAACTTTTTAAACCAATTTTTTTATTTTTATAAACAAATTTTTAATGACAAATTGTGAAACTTACATTTTAAAAAAATTGGAAAATCGGACCGGACCGGTCCTGAAACCGGTAAAACCGAAAGTACCGGTTTAGGAGAATAACCGGTGCATAATCGGTTTTGAAAAATATAAAACCGGTACATACCGGTTCGGTCCTAGATTTTATCCAAAACCGGATCGAACCGGACCGGTTACACCCTTAGAGAGGAGGGAGGGAGAGGAAAGTGGCACGGGGATTTGGGTTAAAATGAAGAATAAAATAAAAGAACCTAATAACATTATTCTTTTTATAATTAAAAATTAGGAGGCATGCCACGTCAGTGAGTACAAATGTTCATTTATAAAAATATCCGACCTTTAAAAAATTTGTAAAAATTATAAAAATAATTGTGTTTTTATCAATACACACAAATTTTGATTGCTCAAATTAAATTGAGTAGTGATAGACTAATAATCTATTTATAATTTATATGCAACTTTAAATGTAATAATATTTTTTATTAAATTTAAACACATCAAATCAAGATTAAAAGTCAAAATAAAATTTAAAATAATACTATTTTATTATATAATTATATACAAGTTGTTATTCAATGATAACTTTATCATTTCCAAATCAAATTGCCTTAAAAGCCTGTCGTTATTTTGTACCATAAACCGCACCAACAAAGCCAACCAAAATTAATTTTAGGGCTTTCATTTAACTAATCAAAATTAATACTTGTCAATGATGAAAACCTAGGGGGCGTCCTCGTCCTGTTAACCTAATTATGGATTTTCGTGACTTTATTGATCATTGTAACTTTAAAGATTTGGGATTTTCGTGTTTTCCCTTTACTTGGTGTAATCAAAGGGATAGTGGGACTAGGATTTTCGAGCTCTTAGATCTATTTCTGGCTACTACAAAATGGATGGAATTGTTTTCCCAGCCTTCCGTGAAACATCTCCATTTTTCTATCGTTTTGGGCCTGTTTGATATTACATTAGGAGTTTTAAAAAGTATTTAATAATCTTAAAAATTCTTTAAGTGTTACGTATTAAAATATTTTTTAATTTTAAATAAGTCAAAAATTATGTTTAAAGAAAATCATTATTTGTGCTTTTCGGATAATGCGGATTGTAGCTCCAATTTTAAAAAGACTGTTACTGGAAAATAGCCATGCAACTTTCAAACTTTTAAATATATGGTCATAATTTTTAAAAAATCAAATGATCTTTTATGTCATTTCTACCATAGGAAACACTTTTTTAGTCTATTTCTAAACAAATATATATAACATGTTTGAAAGTATTTTAAACATATGGCTTGTCAAACAATAAATAATATTTTAATAGTAGAACGTATTACTTAAGCAATAAGCTATAATGCATAAAGTTATATATATTTCTCATCGCAACCCAAATATGCACTTTATATGGTTGGAAGTCTAATGTTAATTTTGGTCCCAAGCCTTTTCGTTTGAAGCTATTTGAGCTAGATCTTCTGAATGTGAGGTTGTTATTAAGAAGAGCTTGGATTTTACCAAGGGGAGTACTTGTGTTGTATCTTTTATAATTTCATCCATATCCGAGTGTAGTAGGATTCCTCAGAGTGTGGAATAAGAATAATTTCTTCAAGTTCAAAAGCGTGAGAAGTAGGGCAGGCTTAGAGATATGTACAAGTTACCAGTCTTCTCTACTGAGGTAGAAACGACATAGATATGGGTACTTAAAGAGGAGATTATTGAGTTACAGGACAGAGATGAGATATTGTCGAAACAGAGATCAAAGATTCAATGGCTAAGTGGTGAGGATCAAAATACAAATTACTTTCATTTCAAGGCTTCACAAAGGTGTAGGAGAACTAGAATTACTAGTATTCTTAGTGCTGATGGCCGATGTTGTGAGGATGAGAAGATGTATGATGAGATCTTGAAGCATTATAAAAAGATTTTTTGTTCTGTCAATCACGATCATGGGGAGAACTTGCTACCTATTATTTAGCCAAGAGTTACGGAAGCCATGAATTTACTTAGATGTAATTTATTCTTAGATGTACCTTAACTCATATGCATCCTCACAAATCCCCAGGACCAGATGGTATGTCTCCATTTTTCTTTCAGCAATATTGGTGTCTGGTGAGTAAAGGTGTTACAATAGTTGTTTTATCCAGTTTGAATTGTGGACAATTACATGTTGAATTAAACCCTGCGTTCATTGTTTTGATTCCTAAATTGAAAAATCCTAAAAAGGTTGGAGATTATATGTCTAGTTTGTGTAATGTGATTTACAAGTTAGTATCTAAAGTGTTGGCAAATAGATTAAAGAAAATCTTACCATTCATCATTTTGAAAAATCAAAGTACTTTTGTTTCGGGAAGGAAAATTATTGATAATGTTTTGGTTGCTTTTGAGTTGATTAATTTCTTACACCATAAAACTCAGGAAAAGAAACATTTTATGTCTATTAAACTTGATATGAGTAAGACATATGATATGGTGGAATGGTGTTCCTTGAAAGTGTCATGAGGCAAATGGTTTTTATTGATAAGTGGATTTCTTTTAATACAGATGTGTATTTCCACTCTCTCTTACTTAAATTTGGTGAATGGTGTTCTTAAAGGGCTTATTATTCCTTCTCGGGGTTTATGACAAGAAGATCCGCTATCCCATCTTTTTATGCTTTGTGCTGAGGGCTTAGTGTCCTTGTTGAAGAAGGCAAAAAATGATGATTGTTTGACAGGGATTCAACTTTAGAGTGGTTGCCAACGAATAAATAATTACTTTTTCACATCAATGATTGTATCTTGTTTTGTCAAGCTGCTCTTGAAGATAATATTCAGATTCAATATTTGTTGTGACAATATAAGGTGGCATTTGGACAACAAGTTAATATGGACAAAACTTAGTTTTGCTTTAGTCAAAATATTTCAGTTGAGGTTAGAGAAAGTATCTAAGAAGTATGGAATGTTGAAAGAGTTGTTGCCTATGATAAGTATTTGGGATTGTTTTCTTTTATTGCTCAATCAGAGAGACTTGTCTTCAATATTTGGCGTTAGGGGGGAGGGGGGAGGGGAGATTGCCGTCGTACAGAGCTTTACGGTCCACCCCACCGGTGCCTAACCTATTTCTGACGATCTCGCTGGCCGACAACCCTTCTGCTTATACTGTCTTCACTCGCCCTTGTTAGGCAATTGTCCTCTTGGGCCTTTAATGATATTTTTTTATGAGGCCGATATCACTCCACTTCTTTACGCCAATTTCATTCTTTTTGTCATCTGTCTCTCGGATGCGCTTTATCCCGCCTAGTCCTTCACTTCTTCCATCTTGCGTTGATGTGCTTTGTTTTGGTATATAACTGAAAGAAAAGAGAAATATCATTAGCGTATGGTTGCCCACGCTCACTGTCGTCGGCTTAAAAGGGATAGAAATCCCTCCTTAAGAGTTAAGCTACGTCAGGGAGACTTTGGTCTCCTCCTTGGGGAGAGAGGCCAGGAAGCACTTTGCTAATCCGCCTTTATGACCCTCCAAGTAGCATCATGGATGTGGAGTTGGATATAACTAATACGGGTTGTTCTTTGTTGCAATGGGGCCGGGGTAGGTTATTCGGGTAGCCGTGGGGCTCAACCCGTCTCCTTGGTCCACGATGAGGTAGGTTGTCAGAGCAGTTTGGGACTGGACCCGCTCCCGCTCGTTGGCATTGCGTATTTGATTCCTAATTAGAAGATAAACATGTCATCATAAATTTATCCTTAACTTTGTAGGAGTTAGACTTCACAAACCTGGGCCCTCTGGCCTATAACGCTTGTTGCTTTTTACCGGGTTGTTGATGTTCGCGTTCCTTGGTGCAGTATTCGGGCGATCAAAAGGACCTGGCCCGCTCTCCATCGGGGAGAGGTCAGGATGCCTTGGGCCAACCTGCTTCTTTAACCCCCCGAGGAGGTAATTTCTTTAGGTGGCAGTGGGGCCGACTCATTCTTTATTGTTATGGGAGTCGGGATAAGTAGTAGGACGATCGAAAGACCGAATCCACTCTCCTCCGCGGGAGGGTTCGAGCGACCTCTGGCGTGACTCACCCCTGCTACCCCATAGAGAGGTAATTTTTTCAGACAGTTTGGGATTGAACCCGCTCCTGCTCGTTGATATCGTGTAGTCTAATATTCAACTAGGCTATTCGGCCTTTGAGGTGGCGCAACCTTTGCTTTGACGTTTCACCTTTGTAGACTTTGTTTACATCGGGTAGTCAAAAGACTAGGCCTGCACTCTATCAGGGAGAGGTGAGGATGCCTCAAGTCAAACCCGCCCATTTGATTCCCTGAGGAGGTAACTTATTCGGACGGTCGTCGAGTCGGTCCGCTCTTTCTCTGCGATGGGAGACGGAGTAAGTATATTCGAGCAACCGAAAAGCTGGACCCGCTCCTTCATGGGAGGGATCGAGCGACCTCTGGTGCAACTCGCCCCTGCTATCCCAAGGGGAGGTGTTCGAGCAATTTGAGACTGAACCCGCTCCCGCTCGTTGAAGTCACAGGGAAAAGTAAGATTTGGGCCATGCTGACGCTGAACCGACTCTTCATTCGTAGCGGAGGTCGAGGTAAGTATTTGGGCCTCTAGGGGGCTGGAACCGCACTCCATTGTGGGAGGGGTAGTTCAGCCTAGTTCTCCCCTTCAGTCCCACCAGAGGTTCGCTGTTCAGGCCGTTGAGACTAGACCCACTCCCGCCCGTTAATATCGCAGGGAAGGTAAGTGTTGGGTCAGACTAGCATTGAGCCCACTCTTCATTACGGCGGAGGTCGGGGTAAGTTGTTTGGACAGCCAGGGGGGAAAGACCCACTCTCCATCACGGGAGGGGTAGAGCGGCCTTCAGCCTAGCTCTCCCCTTGATCCCGCGGGAGGTACGCTGTTTGGGCAGTTTGGGACTGGACCCACTCCCGCTTGTTGACTCGCAAGGAAGGTAATTCTTTGTCTTCGGGCCATCGAGGGTGGGGCAGACTTCGCCACGAGAAGGATGAAGCAGCCTCTGGCGTACTCATCCTTTTGGTACCCCACAGGGAAGGTACCTTTTTTGGACAACGATGTGGTTGGTCAGCTTTTCGCTGCGATGGGGGTTGGGGGTAAGTTGTTCAGACCGCCAGGGGGCATGACCAGCTCTCCATCGCAGGAGGGGTAGAACGGCCCTCGGCCTAGTTCATCCCTTCGGTCTCACTACCAGGCAGTTTGAGACTAGACCCGGGCAGAACCCATTGACATCGCAGGGATGGTAGGCATTAATTTGGCAGTGATTTTGTCGTTGCAAATTATGTTAATTGGAGATCGCCTTGTCGGAGTTTTGTTGATAACACGAAAGTTCGAAGTAATGGTGCACTGTCTTGGAAAATCATGCCTTTTGTTAAACAAATATAATTTACAATATTAAATAACAAATTACAAAATGAGGGGAGATGGAGTCTTCAGCAGGGGAGCTTTTGCTTGTTCTGCCTCTGGGACCATGCACCTTCCCGCTCCCCCTCGAGTCTGCCAAGGCTAGTTTTAGACTAAGTCTACAGGGCTCTTCAAGTGGTGCATGCCCTACTCCATTCTAGAAGAGTCGTCCGGGGTGACCCCCTCATCCTTGTGCTTCAGTTCCTGGATGTAGCATTCTCTCGACAAGACATGTTCACCTCGTATTTCTACCACCCCACGGGTAGTCAGAAATTTCATCTTAAGGTGGTAGTTCGACGTGACCTCCTTCAAATTGTGGGCCTTCTGATGATGGCATCGCAGGATGACGAGGTTCTCACCACTAAGAAGTCGACCATGATTGAGGCAGTGCATGGGGTGCTGCATACAAGGACCGACAGTGCAAATCCTCCCGCTATGGTATGGATTGGAGTGGAGGTCCCCCCCCCCCCCCGGCGGTGGTGAGCGAGGGCGACCTTGCTACGGCCCACGTGCTGGTGGTCGTTGCAGAGGGCTTTCTTCCCTTCTGCGTCGGTCGACTCGGTCCACGCACTCTTCTAACGTTGTCTCATCTGTTCTGCATGCTCCCTCCTCCCTTGTTGTGGGAGAAGCAGTCCTCAGTGTTGTGCGAGGTGGACCTGCAGTATGTGCAGTAGCGGCAGACAATGCCTTGGTCATCGTCTTCGCAAGCGATGGAGGTGTCTGCCTCGTGGATGGTAAACACAAGTCAGTCAAAGTAAGGTCCCGGTCCCCTTGTCGAAGCTTCCTCCTTTCTCTTGTCATGTAATCTCTTATCCTGCTTCTCGTGGGCCTTAGCCTTAGCTAAGGCCCTTGCCTTCCTCTCCGCTCGCTCTAGCTCTTTCTTCCTTGGCTTCGTTAGAGCCTGAAGAGTGCCTTTGGCATTAATGAAGTTGTCGACCTAGTCCATAAATTCCCGCAACGTTACAAGAGTGCTCGCCAGCGTCACAGGAGTCATCCTCGCAGGGTTATTTTCTCGTCCTGGTCATTGGTGGTCATGCGCTCCTTGTTGAACTGGGGGACAGGTACGTCTTCAGGCTTTCCTCCTCTCCCTGCTTGATGGTGAGGAGGTAAGCTATTGGGCGTTGCCTTCTTCGACTTGACATGAGCTGGGTAAAAAATAGTCGAGTCAGCTCGCCAAACCTATCTACGGAGCCGGGGTGCTAGAGACTCGAACCATACACGTGCTGGCCCATTTAGGGTCAGTGGGAACTCCCTGCATGCCACCTCTCCCAGGAAACCATGCAATGTCATGTGAGCCTTGAAGGTTCCCAGGTACTCAAGGGGGTCCCTTCCTCCATTGTGCATCTCCATAGTTGGGACCTAAAACTTTTGTGGTAAGGGCACACCATCACCTCTTCCGTGTAAGGTAAACCAGTGCTTGTGAGCAGTTGGTCCACCGATGACAATGTGCCCACTTTCCTTACAATCTCTTCATACTTTCCTTTGAGATTGTGGAGCTTGTCTTGCATGTTTTTCCTCTCCTCCTCCACATTTGCTCCAGCTCTTGAGTCTCGGGACTCCACATTCTCGCTATCGTTGGGCTCCACCTCTTCATTCTCTTCACAAAGTGTTTGCACCTCGCGGTCAACTTTTTCATCCAGTCCTCCAAAGCTTTCAGTCTTACTTCTATGGCTTCCTCTGTGTCTCTTCTGAGTTGTCTGGAACAGGTTGTCGCAGGCATACGAAGTACAAGCAAGATCTACAAGAATCCCCCACAGACGGCGCTAGTGTTAACATCGTGTTTCGTATGCCTTTAGGCCAGGTTCTAGCAACTCAGGTCTTCAGAACTGGGCATGTGAAAATAGAGAAGAAAGAAATTGGGAGAGGGTGGCCTTGGAGCCGAGGAGTCTCCAATGCCAAAGTTAGTAGAGTCTTTTGGAAGTTTGTAAATAATGGAAGAGTCTAGGGATCAGAGAGCTTTTCTTGTACCTGAAAGTTGCAATATATATAGGAGTCTGGGGAACAAATTGTGTCTACCCCCATGGTGTATGCGTCTTCTTTACTATTCCTTTTGTCAGAGTCCTTTAATGCGGCGTGCCTCTGCGATGGTGTCATTAATGTGACATGTAGCTCAGGTAGTATTTATGCGGCGGTTTCTCAATTTTCCTTACTTTCTTTGTTTTCCGTCTATGTCTCCTTGTCCGTCGATGTCTCTGACAATCTCTGACAATGAGACATCGATGTCTCCGAGATATGAGATATGAGATATGAGATATAAGAAGAGATATGAGATGAGATGATGAGATGACATGAGATATGAAATGAGATGAGAGATAATATATAATGAACTATGAGATGATGACATGACATGAGAGATGATATGAGATGATTTGAGAGGTGATATATGAGACATGAGATATGAAATGAGCTATGAGAGATATGAGATAAGATGAGATGAGACATGAGAGATATGAGATAAGATGAGTTGAGATATGAGATGATATATGAGATACAAGATATGATGAGATGAGACATGAGATGAGATGAGATGATATGTGAGATGAGATGAAATATGAGATAAGAGATGAGATATGAGATGAGATAAAATATAATATCAGATAAAAAATAACATGAGATGAGATATGAGATAAGATGAGATGAGATGAATGATTAGATGAGATGAGAGATTAGATATGATATGAGATGAGATGAGATATGAGAATATGAGACGAGATGATATGAGATGATATGAGACGAGAGATGAGATATGATATGAGAATATGAGATGAGATATGAGATATAAGATGAGATTAAAGATTTGATATGAGATGAGATATGACATGAAATCGGATGAGATATGACAAGAGATGAGATATGAGATGATAGATGAGATAAGATTAGATATGAGATGAGATGAGATATCATAATGAGATGAGATTAGAGACAAGACGAGACGAGATGAGATATGAGATGATAAATGAGATATGAGGAGATGAGAGATGAGGGATGAAAGAGATAAGATGTGAGATGAGAGAATGAGATGCGACATTAGATGAAAAATTAGATGACATATGAGATGAGAAATGAGATAAGATGAGATGAGAAATGAGATGAGATATGAGATATGAGATGAGATGAAAGATTTGATAAAATATGAGATGAGATGAGATATGACATGAGATAGGATGAGATATGGCATGAGATGAGATATGAGATATGAGATGAGATTAGATACGAGATGAGATGAGATATGACATGAGATGAGATTAGAGACGATGAGAAATGAGATATGAGGAGAAGAGAGATGAGCGATGAAAGAGATAAGATATGAGATGAGAGAATGAGATGCGAGATGAGATGCGAAATTAGATGACATATGAGATGAGAGATGAGATGAGATGAGATGAGATATGGGATGAGATAAGAGATGACATGACATGCGATATGAGATGAGATATGAGATGAGATGAAAGATGAGATATGAGATGAGATAAAATGAGATGAGATGAGAGATTCATGAGATGGGATGAGAGATGAGATAAAAGATGATATGTGAGATGAGATGAAAGATTGGATATGAGATGATATGTGAGATGAGATACAATGATATGAGAAAAAATGAGATGAGATGAGAGATTCATGAGATGGGATGAGATATGAGATGATATGAAATGAGAGATGAGATGATAGATGATATATGAGATGAGCTATGAGATGCGATGAGATAAGATATGAGATGCGAGGAGATGAGATGAGAGGTGAGGTGAGATATGTGATATGACATATAAGATGAGAAATAACATATGAGATGAGAGGACCACTAGGAAGTCGACCATAATTGAGGCAGCTGCTGGCTGCCTGCGAGGACCAACAGCGCAAATCCTCCCTCTATGGTCTAGATTTAACGAGTGGAGGTCGCCCCCCAGCCCCCAATGGTGGTGAGCAGGGGCGACCTTTCTACGGCCCTCATGCTGGTGGTCGTTGACGAGGGCTTTCTTCCCTTCAGCGTCGGTCGACTCGATCCACGTTCCACTCCCTTAATCTTCCCCTCCTTTTTTTCTCCAGCCTTCGGGCCCTGAGGTAGGGGGTTACGTTACCTCATCTATTCTACATGCTCTCCCCTCCCTTGTTGGGAGAAGCAGTCCTCAGTGTTGTGCGAGGTAGACCTGCGGTATATGCAATAGTGGAGGACAATGTCTCGGTCATCGTCTTCGCAATCAATGGAGGTGTCAGACTCGTGGATGGTAAACGCAGGTCGATCGAAGCAAGGTCTCGGTCCCCTGTGTCTCTTGTGAGTTGTCTGGAACAGGTTGTCGCAGGCATACGAAGTACAAGTAGGGTCTACAAGGATCCCCCATAGACGGCGCCAGTGTTAACATTGTGTTTCGTACGCCTTTGGGCCAAGTTCCAGCAACTCAGGTCTTCAGAACTGGGCCTGCGAAAATATAGAAGAAAGAAATTGGGAGAAGGTGGCCTTGGAGCCAGAGAGTCTCCGATGCTAAAGTTAGTAGAGTATTTTGAAAGTTTGTAAATAATTAAAGAGTATAGGGATCAGAGAGCTTTTCTCGTACCTGGAAGTTGCTATATATACAGGAGTCTGGGGGGACAAATTGTGTCTACCCCCATGGTGTCTGCGTCTTCTTTCTTGTTCCTTTTGTCAGAGTCATTTAATGCAGCGTGCCTCTGCGATGTTGTCATTAATGTGACGTGTAGCTCGGGTAGTGGTGTCATTAATGTGGCGTGTTCCTCGATTTTCCTTACCCTGGTGGTGTCCTTGGTGGTCCATCGATGTCTCCTTGTCAGAGAAGCTAGGGTCTCCCTTACTTCCCGCCAATTTACGTGGACATGTACTCAAGGGCTGGACACTGTTCGAGAGGCCTCCAGGACAACGAGTCACATCCCCTGCAGTACGCTCCCTCAGAGATATGAGATATGAGATATCAGAAGAGATACGAGAAAAGAGATATGAGATATGATATGAGATGAGCTACGAGATATGAGATCAGATGATGAGATGAGATGAAATGATGACATGAGATGTGAAATGAGATGAGAGATAATATACAATGAGATATGAGATGATGACATGACATGACATGAGATGAGTTGTGAGATATGAGACATGAGATATGAGATGAGCTATGAGAAATATGAGATGAGATGAGATGTGACATGAGATGAGATATGAGATAAGATGAGTTGAGATCTGAGATGAGATGAGACGAGAGATGAGATATGATATGAGAATATGAGATGAGATGAGATATGAGATGAGATGAGATATAACATGAGATGGGATGAGATATGACATGAGATGAGACATGAGATATGAGATGAGATATGAGATATGAGATATGAGATATGAGAGATGAGATATGATATGAGAATATGAGATGAGATTAGATGAGAGGAGAGGAGATGAGAGACGAGAAGAGATATGATATGAGATTAGATTAGAGACGAGATGAGACGAGAAATGAGATATGAGGAGATGAGAGATGAGAGATGAAAGAGATGAGATATGGCATGAGAGAATGAGATACAAGATGAGAAATGAGATGAGATAATGAGATACGAGATGAGATGAGAAATTAGATGACATATGAGATGAGAGATGAGATGAGAAATTAGATTATATATGAGATAAGATATGATATGAGATGAGAGATGACATGACATGCGATATGAGATGAGATGAAAGATGAGATATGAGATGAGATAAAATGAAATGAAATGAGATGAGATGAGAGATTCATGAGATGGGATGAGAGATGAGATCAAAGATGATATATGAGATGAGATGAAAGATTGGATATGAGATGATATGTGAGATGAGATACAATGATATGAGAAAAAATGAGATGGGACTAGAGATTCATGAGATGGGATGAGAGATCAGATGATATGAAATGAGAGATAAGATGACAGATGATATATGAGATGAAACATGAGATGCGATGAGATGAGATATGAGATGCGAGGAGATGAGATGAGAGGTCAGGTGAGATATGTGATATGACATATGAGATGAGAAATAACATATGAGATGAGAGGACCACTAGGAAGTCGACCATGATTGCGGCAGTGTAGCGGGTCCTGCTGGCTGCCTGCGAGGACCGACAGTGCAAATCCTCTAGCTATGGTCTCGATTTGCCGAGTGGAGGTCGCCCCCCAATCCCCAGCACTGGTGAGCAGGTGGATGGTAAACGCAGGTCAATCAATGCATGGTCCCAGTCCCCTTGTCAGAGCTTCCTCCTTTCTCTTGTCGTGGGATCTCTTCTCCGGATTCTCGTGGGCCTTAGCCTTAGCTGGGGCCCTTGCCTTCCTCTCCGCTCGCTCTAGTTCCTTCTTCCTTGGCTCCATTAGAGCTTGAAGAGTGTCTTTGGCATTAATGAAGTTGTCGGCCTAGTCCATAAATTCCCGCAGCATCACAGGAGTCCTCTCCAGCGTCACGAGAGTCATCTTCGCAGGGTTATTTTCTCCTCATTGTCCTTGGTGGTCATGCGCTCCCCGTTGAACCGGGGGACAGGTGCATCTTCAGGCTTTCGTCCTCTCCCAGCTTGATGGTGAGGAGGTAAGGTGTTGGGCATCGCCTTCATCGACTTGACATGAACTGCGTAAAAAATAGTGGAGTTATCTCGCCAAAACTATCTACAGAACCGGGGCGCATAGACTTGAAATACTAGTGCTGGCCCCTTTAGGGTCAGCGGGAACTCCCTACATACCACCTCTGCTGGGAAACCATGCAGTGTCATTTGAGCCCTAAAGGTTTCCAGGTACTCAAGGAGGTCCCTTCCTCCATCGTACATATCCATGGTTGGGATCCTGAACTTTGATGGTAAAAACACATCCATCACCTCTTCTATGTAGGGTAGACCAGTGCTTGTAAGCAGTTGGTCCACCGATGACAATGTGCCCACTTTCCTTGCAATCTCTTCGTACTTTCCTTTGAGATTGTGGAGCTTGCCTTGCATGTTCTTCCTCTCCTCCTCCACATTTGCTCCAGCTCTTGAGTTTCGAGAACCCATGTGCCCGCTAACGCTGGGTTCCACCTCCTCGTTCTGCTCTTGTTGAGGCTTTCTGAGCTCTTCATTCTCTTTACAAAGTGTTTGCACCTCGTCGATTAACTTTGTCATCCAATCCTCCTAAGCTTTCAGTCTTGCTTCCATGGCTTCCTCTGTGTCTCTTCTGAGTTGTCTAGAACAGGTTGTCGCAGGCATACGAAGTACAAGCAAGATCTACAAGGATCCCCCACAGACGGTGCCAATATTAACTTTGTGTTTCGTACGCCTTTGGGCCAAGTTCCAGCAACTCAGGTCTTAAGAACTATGCCTACGAAAATAGAGAAGAAAGAAATTGGGAGAGGGTGGCCTTGGAGCCGGGGAGTCTACGATGCCAAAGTTAGTAGAGTATTTTGAAAGTTTATAAATAATTAAAGAGTCAGGGATCAGAGGGCTTTTCTCGTACCTGGAAGTTGCTATATATACAAGGAATATGGGGGGCACAAATTGTGTCTGCACCCATGGTGTCCGCGTCTTCTTTATTGTTTATTTTGTCAGAATCCTTTAATGCGGCGTGCCTCTGCGGTGGTGTCATTAATGTGACGTGTAGCTCGGGTAGTGGTGCCATTAATGCCGCGTGTTCCTCGATTTTCCTTACCCCGCTGGTGTCCGTGGTGGTCCGTCGATGTCTCCTTGTCAGAGAGTCGAAGGTCTCCCTTACTTCCTGCCCATTTACGTGGACATGTACTCAAGGGCGGGACGCTGTTCGAGAGACCTCCAGGACGGCGAGTCACATCCCCTGCAGTACGCTCCCTCAAAGATATGAGATATGAGATATGAAATATCAGAAGAGATATGAGATATGAGAAGATATGATATGAGATGAGCTACGAGATATGAGATAAGATGATGACATGAGATATGAAATGAGATGAGAGATAATATATAATGAAATATGAGATGATGACATGATATGAGAGATGACATGAGATGAGATGAGTGGTGAGATATGAGACATGAGATATGAGATGACGTATGAGAGATATGAGATAAGATGAGATGGGAGCTGAGATGAGAGCTGAGATGAGATATGAGATAAAATGAGTTGAGATATGAGATGATATATAAAAGATACAAGAT
Organism: Juglans cinerea; assembly: GCA_961763995.1. Classification (NCBI taxonomy): domain Eukaryota; kingdom Viridiplantae; phylum Streptophyta; class Magnoliopsida; order Fagales; family Juglandaceae; genus Juglans; species Juglans cinerea. The sequence goes on along the minus strand of CAUIVZ010000001.1, from coordinate 42,676,366 downwards.
ATGATGAGATGAGACATGAGATGAGATATGATATATGAGATGAGATAAAATATAATATGAGATCAAAAATGACAAGAGATGAGATGAGATATGATATGAGATGAGATATGAGAATCTGAGACGAGATGATATGAGACGAGAGTTGCGATATGATATGAGAATATGAGATGAGATATGAGATGAGATGAAAGATCTGATATGATATGAGATGAGATGAGATATGACATGAGATGGGATGAGATATGAGATTGAGATATGAAATATGATATGAGATGAGATGAGATGAGATGAGAGATATGATATGAAATGAGATGAGATGAGAGATGAGATGAGAGACGAGATGAGATGAGATATGATATGTGATATGATATGATATGAGATGAGATTAGAGACGAGATGAGATATGAGATATGAGATACTAGATGAGATGAGATGAGAAATTACATGATGAAAGAGATGAGAGAATGAGATATGAGATGAGATGAGAAATTAGATGACATATGAGATGAGAGATGAGATGAGATGAGAAATGAGATGATATATGAGATGAGATATGATATGATATGAGATGAGAGATGACATGACATGCGATATGAGATGAGAGATGTGATGACATGCGATATGAGATGAGATATGAGATGAGATGAAAGAAGAGATATGAGATAAGATAAAATGAGATCAGATGAGATGAGATGAGAGATTCATGAGATGGGATGAGAGATGAGATAAAAGATGATATATGAGATGAGATGAAAGATTGGATATGAGATGATATGTGAGATGAGATACAATGATATGAGAAAAAATGAGATGAGATGAGAGATTCATGAGATGGGACGAGAGATGAGAGATGAGATGATATGAAATGAGAGATGAGAGGATAGATGATATATGGGATGAGATATGAGATGCGATGAGATGAGATGAGATATGAGATATGATATGAGATGAGAGATGCCATGAGATGAGATATGAGATGCGAGGAGATGAGATGAGAGGTGAGGTGAGATATGTGATATGACATATGAGATGAGAAATAACATATGAGATGAGAGGACCACTAGGAAGTCAACCATGATTGAGGCAGTGCAGCGGGTACTGCTGGCGGCCTGCGAGGACCGACAGTGCAAATCCTCTCGTTATGGTCTGGATTTGCAGAGTGACAGTCGCCCCCCACCCTCCAGCGGTGGTGAGCAGGGGCGACATTTCTACGGCCCTCGTGCTGGTGGTCGTTGAAGAGGGCTTTCTTCCCTTCAGCGTCGGTCGAGTTGATCCATGCTCCTCTCCCTTAATCTTCCCTTCTTTCTTCCTCCAGCCTTCGGGCCCCGAGGCAGGGGTAACGTTGCCTTGTCTGTTCTGCATGCTCTCTCCTCCCTTGTTGGAAGAAGCAGTCCTCGGTGTTGTGCGAGGTGGACCTGCGATATATGCAGTAGTGGAGGACAATGCCTCGGTCATCGTCTTCGCAGGCGATGGAGGTGTCAGCCTCGTGGATGGTTAACCCAGGTCGGTCGAAGTAAGGTCCCGGTCCCCTTGTCGGAGCTTCCTCTTTCTCTTATCGTGGGATCTCTTCTCTGGCTTTTTGTGGGCCTTAGCCTTAGCTGGGGCCCTTGCCTTCCTCTCTGCTCGCTCTAGTTCCTTTTTCTCAGGCTCTCCGTTAGAGCCTGAAGAGTGTCTTTAGCATTAATGAAGTTTTCGGCCTAGTCCATAAATTTCCACAGCGTCACAGGTGTCCTCGCCAGCATCACGAGAGTAATCCTCGCAGGGTTATTTTCTCGTCTTGGTCCTTGGTGGTCATGGGCTCCGCGTTCAACCGGGGGACAGGTACGTCTTCAAGCTTTCCACCTCTCCCTGCTTGATGGTGAGGAGGTAAGCTGTTGGGCGTCGCCTTCATCGACTTGACATGAACTGTTTAAAAAATAGTCGAGCCGGCTCGCCAAAACTATCTACAGAACCGGGGCGCATAGACTCAAAATACTCGTACTGGCCCCTTTAGGGTCAGCAGGAACTCCCTACATGCCACCTCTGCCGGGAAACCATGTAGTGTCATTTGAGCCCTGAAGGTTTCCAGGTACTCAAGGAGGTCTCTTCCTCCATCGTACATCTCCATGGTTGGGATCCTAAACTTTGGTGGTAAGAGCACAGCCATCACCTCTTCCATGTAGGGTAGACCAGTGCTTGTAGTTTGGGTATTGGTGCCATTAATGAGACGTGTTCCTTGATTTTCCTTACCCCGCTAGTGTCCTTGGTAGTCTGTCGATATCTCCTTGTCAGAGAATTGAGGGTCTCCCTTACTTCCCGCCCATTTACGTGGACAATGTACTCAAGGGCTGGACGCTGTTCGAGAGGCCTCCAGGACGGCGAGTCACATTCCCTGCAGTACATTCCCTCATAGATATGAGATATGAAATATGAAATATCAGAAGAGATATGAGATGAGATATGAGAAGCTATGAGATATGATATGAGATGAGCTACGAGATTTGAGATGAGATGATGAGATGGGATGAGAGAAGACATGATGAGATGACATGAGATATTAACTGAGATGAGAGATAATATATAATGAGATATGAGATGATGACATGACATGACATGAGAGATGACATGAGATTAGATGAGTGGTGAGATATGAGACCTCAGATATGAGATGAGCTATGAGAGATATGAGATAAGATGAGATGTGACATGAGATGAGATATGAGATAAAATGAGTTGAGATACGAGATGATATATAAGATGCAAGATATGATGGGATGAGACATGGGATGAGATGAAATATGAGATATGAGATATGAGATGAGATGAGAGATTAGATAGATATGAGATGAGATATGAGAATATGAGACAAGATGATATGAGATGATATGAGACGAGAGATGAGATATGATATGAGACTATGAGATGAGATGAGATAAGAGATGAGATGAAAGATCTGATATGATATGAGATGAGATGAGATATGACATGAGATGGGATGAGATATGACGTGAGATAAGATATGAGATATGAGATGAGATATGATTTGATATGAGATGAGATGAGAGACGAGATGAGATATGATATGTGATATGATATGAGATAAGATTAGATACGAGATGAGATGAGATATGAGATGAGAAATGAGATATGAGGAGATGAGAGATGAGAGATCAAAGAGATGAGATATGAGATACGAGATGAGAAGATGAGATGAGAGAATCAGATATGAGATGAGATGAGAAATTAGATGACATATGAGATTAGATGGGAGATGAGATGAGAAATGAGATGAGATATGATATGAGATGACATGAGAGATGACAAGACATGCGATATGAGATGAGAGATGAGATGACATGCGATATGAGATGAGATGAAAGATGAGATGAGATGAGATGAGAGATTCATGAGATGGGTTGAGAGATGAGATAAAAGATGATATATGAGATGAGATGAAAGATTGGATATGAGATGATATGTGAGATGAGATACAATTATATCATCTGTCGTGGGATCTCTTCTTCGGCTTCTTGTGGGCCTTAGCCTTAGCTGGGGCCCATGCCTTCCTCTCTGCTTGCTCTAGTTCCTTCTTCCTTGGCTCCGTTAGAGCCTGAAGAGTGTCTTTGGCATTAATGAAGTTTTCGGCCTAGTCCAAAAATTCCCGCAGCGTCACAGGTGTCCTCGTCAGTGTCACGAGAGTCATCCTCGCCGGGTTATTTTCTCATCCTGGTCCTTGGTGGTCATGCGCTCCCCGTTGAACTGGGGGACAGGTACGTCTTCAGGCTTTCCTCTTCTCCCAGCTTGATGGTGAGGAGGTAAGCTGTTGGGCGTTGCTTTCATCGTCTTGACATGAACTTGGTAAAAAATAGTCGAGCCAACTCGCCAAAATTATCTACGGAACCGGGGCGCATAGACTCGAAATACTCGTGCGGGCCCCTTTACAGTCAACAGGAACTCCCTACATGCCACCTCTGCCGAGAAACCATGCAGTGTCATTTGAGCCCTGAAGGTTTCCAGGTACTCATGGAGGTCCCTTCCTCCATCGTACATCTCCATGGTTGGGGTCCAGAACTTTAGTGGTAAGGGCACAGCCATCACCTCTTCCGTGTAGGGTAGACCAATACTTGTAAGCAGTTGGTCCACCTATGACAATGTGCCCACTTTCCTTGCAATCTCTTCGTACTTTCCTTTGAGATTTTGGAACTTGTCTTGCATGTTCTTCCTCTCCTCCTCCACATTTGCTCCAACTCTTGAGTTTCGGGAACCCACGTGCTCGCTATCGCTGGGTTCCACCTCCTCGTTTTGCTCTTGTTGAGGCTTTATGAGCTCCTCATTCTCTTTACAAAGTGTTTGCACCTCGTCGGTCAACTTTGTCTTCCGATCCTCCAAAGCTTTTAGTCTTGCTTCGATGGCTTCCTCTGTATCTTTTGTCTGGAACAGGTTGTCGCAGGCATACAAAGTATAAGCAAGATCTACAAGGATCCCCCACAGATGGCGCCAGTGTTAACATTGTTTTTCGTACGCCTTGGGGCCAAGTTCCAGCAACTCAGGTCTTAAGAACTGGGCCGGCGAAAATAGAGAACAAAGAAATTGGGAGAGGGTGGACTTGGAGCCGGAGAGTCTCCGATGCCAAAGTTAGTAGAGTATTTTGAAAGTTTGTAAGTATTTAAAGAGTCTAGGGATTAGAGAGCTTTTCACGTAACTGAAAGTTGCTATATATACCAAGAATATGGGGGGACAAATTGTGTCTGCACCCATGGTGTTCGCGTCTTCTTTATTGTTTCTTTTGTCAGAAGCCTTTAATGCGGCGTGCCTCTGCGATGGTGTCATTAATGTGACGTGTAGCTCGGGTAATGGTGCCATTAATGCGGCGTGTTCTTCGATTTTCCTTACCCCGCTGGTGTCCTTGGTAGTCCGTCGATGTCTCCTTGTCAGAGAATCGAGGGTCTCCCTTACTTCCCGCCTATTTACGTGGACAATGTACTCAAGGGCTGGACTCTGTTCGAGAGGCCTCCAGGACGGCTAGAAACATTCTTTGCTGTACGCTCCCTCGGAGATATGAGATATGAAATATCAGAAGAGATATGAGATGAGATATGAGAAGATATGAGATATGATATGAAATCAGCTACGAGATATGAGATGAGATGATGAGATGAAATTAATTATTAAATGAGATCAGAGATAATATATAATGAGATATGACATGATGACATGACATGACATGACAAGAGAGATGACATGAGATGAGATGAGTGGTGAGATATGAGACATGAGATATGAGATGAGCTATGAGAGATATGAGATAAGATGAGATGGGACACGAGATGAGATGTGACATGAGATGAGATATGAGATAAGATGAGTTGAGATATCAGATGAGATATGAGATATGATATGAAATCAGCTACGAGATATGAGGTGAGATGATGAGCTGAGATGAGATATGACATGATGAGATGACATGAGATATTAAATGAGATGAGAGATAATATATAATGAGATATGAGATGATGACATGACATGACATGACATGGCATGAGTGGTGAGATATGAGACATGAGATATGAGATGAGCTATTAGAGATATGAGATAAGATGAGATGGGACATGAGATGATATATAAGATGCAAGATATGATGGGATGAGACATGAGATGAGATGAAATATGAGATATGAGATGAGATGAGAGATTAGATAGATATCATATGAGATATGAGAATATGAGATGAGATGATATGAGATGATATGATATGATATGATATGAGACTATGAGATGAGAAGAGATGAGAAATGAAATGAGATAAGAGATGGGATGAGATATGACATGAGATGGGATGAGATATGACGTGAGATGGGATGAGATATGACGTGAGATGAGATATGAGATATGAGATGAGATATGATATATGAGATATGATATGATATGAGATGAGAGACGAGATGAGATATGATATGTGATATGATATGAGATAAGATTAGATACGAGATGAGATATAAGATGAGAAATGAGACAAGAGGAGATGAGAGATGAAACAGATGAGATATGAGATACGAGATGAGAAGATGAGATGAGAGAATCAGATATGAGATGAGATGAGAAATTAGATGACATATGAGATGAGATGAGAGATGAGATGAGAAATGAGTTGAGATATGATATGAGATGAGAGATGACAAGACATGCGATATGAGATGAGAGATGACAAGACATGCGATATGAGATGATATATGAGATGAGATGAAAGATGAGATATGAGATGAGATAAAATGAGGTGAGACGAGATGGGATATGAGATGAGATGAAAGATGGGATGAGAGATGAGATAAAAGATGATATATGAGATGAGATGAAAGATTGGATATGAGATGATATGTGAGATGAGATACAAAGATATCATCTGTAGTGGGATCTCTTCTCCGGCTTCTTGTGGGCCTTAGCCTTAGCGGGGGTCCTTGCCTTCCTCTCTGCTCACTCTAGTTCCTTCTTCCTTGGCTCCGTTAGAGCCTGAACTGTGTCTTTGGCATTAATGAAGTTGTCGGCCTAGTCCATTAATTCTCGCAGCGTCTTAGGTGTCCTCGCCAGCGTCACGAGAGTCATCCTCGCAGGGTTATTTTCTCTCCTGGTCCTTGGTGGTCATGCGCTCCCCGTTGAACCGGGGGACAGGTACGTCTTCAAGTTTTCCTGCTCTCCCAGCTTGATGGTGAGGAGGTAAGATGTTGGGCGTCGCCTTCATCGACTTGACATGAACTGGGTAAAAAATAGTCGAGCTGGCTCGCCAAAATTATCTACGGAACCGGGGCGCATAGACTCGAAATTCTCGTGCTGGCCCCTATAGGGTCAGCAGGAACTCCCTACATGCCACCTCTGCCGGGAAACCATGCAGTCTCATTTGAGCCCTGAAGGTTTCCAGGTAATCAAGGAGGACCCTTCCTCCATCGTACATCTCCATGGTTGGGGTCCTGAACTTTGGGTTCCACCTCCTCGTTCTGCTCTTGTTGAGGCTTTATGAGCTCCTCATTCTCTTTACAGTTTGCACCTCGTCGGTCAACATTGTCATCCAATCCTCCAAAGCTTTCAGTCTTGCTTCCATGGCTTCCTCTGTGTCTCTTCTGAGTTGTCTAGAACAGGTTGTCGCAGGCATACGAATTACTGGCATAGCTTCCAAGCAAGATCTACAAGGACCCCCACAGACGGCGCCAGTGTTAACATTGTGTTTCTTACGCCTTTGGGCTAAGTTCCAGCAACCCAGGTCTTAAGAACTGGGCCTGCGAAAATAGAGAAGAAAGAAATTGGGAGAGGGTGGCCTTGGAGCCGGGGAGTCTCCAATGCCAAAGTTAGTAGAGTATTTTAAAAGTTTGTAAATAATTAAAGAGTATAGGGATCAGAGAGCTTTTCTCGTACCTGAAAGTTGCTATATATTCCAGGAATATGGGGGGACAAATTGTGTCTGCACCCATGGTGTCCGCGTCTTCTTTATTTTTTCTTTTGTCAGAATCCTTTAATGCGGAGTACCTCTGCGATGGTGTCATTAATGTAACGTGTAGCTCGGGTAGTGGTGCCATTAATGCGGCGTGTTCCTCAATTTTCCTTACCCCGCTGGTATCCTTGGTAGTCTGTCGATGTCTCCTTGTCAGAGAATCGAGGGTCTCCCTTACTTCCCCCGCCCATTTACGTGGACAATTACTCAAGGGCTGGACGCTGTTCGAGAGGCCTCAAGGACGGCTAGTCACATTCCAGGCAGTACGCTCCCTCAGAGATATGAGATATCAGATATGAAATATCATAAGAGATATAAGATGAGATATGAGATATGAGAAGATATGTGATATGATATGAGATGAGCTACGAGATATGAGATTAGATGATGAGATGAGATAAGATGAGAGATGACATGATGAAATGACATGAGATATTAAATGAGATGAGGGATAATATATAATGAGATATGAGATGATGACATGAGATGACATGAGAGATGAGATGAGTGGTGAGATATCAGACATGAGATATGAGATGAGCTATGAGAGATATGAGATAAGATGAGATGGGATATGGGATGAGATGTGACATGAGATGAGATATGATATAAGATGAGTTGAGAAATGAGATGATATATTAGATGCAAGATATGATGGGATGAGACATGAGATGAGACATGAGATGAGATGAAATATGAGATATGAGATGAGGTATGAGATTAGATAGATATTAGCTGAGATATGAGAATATGAGACGAGATGATATGAGACGAGAGATGAGATATGATATGAGACTATGAGATGAGATGAGATGAGAAATGAAATGAGATAAGAGATGGGATGAGATATGACATGAGATGGAATGAGATATGACGTGAGATGAGATATGATATATCAGATATGATATGATATGAGATGAGAGACGAGATGAGATATGATATGTGATATGATATGAGATAAGATTAGATACGAGATGAGATATAAGATGAGAAATGAGATATGAGACATGAGAAAATGAGAGATGAGAGATGAAAGAGATGAGAGACGAGATACGAGATACGAGATGAGAAGATGAGATGAGAGAATCAGATATGAGATGAGATGAGAAATTAGATGACATATGAGATGAGATGAGAGATGAGATGAGAAATGAGATGAGATGAGAGATGACAAGACATGCGATATGAGATGAGAGATGAGAGATGAGATGATGAAAGATGAGATATGAGATGAGATGATATGAGATGAGAGATTCATGAGATGGGATGAAAGATGAGATAAAAGAAGATATATGAGATGAGATGAAAGATTGGATATGAGATGATATGTGAGATGAGATACAATTATATCATCTGTCTTGGGATCTCTTCTCCGGCGTCTTTTTGGCCTTAGCCTTAGCGGGGGGGGGGGGGGTCCTTGCCTTCCTCTCCTCTCACTCTAGTTCCTTCTTCCTTGGCTCCGTTAGAGCCTGAACTGTGTCTTTGGCATTAATGAAGTTGTCGGCCTGGTCCATAAATTCTCGCAGCGTCATAGGTGTCCTCGCCAGCGTCACGAGAGTCATCCTCGCAGGGTTATATTCTCTTCTGGTCCTTGGTGGTCATGCGCTCCCCGTTGAACCGGGGGACAGGTACGTCTTCAAGTTTTCCTGCTCTCCCAGCTTGATGGTGAGGAGGTAAGATGTTGGGCGTCGCCTTCATCGACTTGACATGAACTGGGTAAAAAATAGTCGAGCTGGCTCACCAAAATTATCTACGGAACCGGGGCGCATAGACTCGAAATTCTCGTGCTGGCCCCTATAGGGTCAGCAGGAACTCCCTACATGCCACCTCTGCCGGGAAACCATGCAATGTCATTTGAGCCCTAAAGGTTTCCAGGTACTCAAGGAGGACCCTTCCTCCATCGTACATCTCCATGGTTGGGGTCCTGAACTTTGGGTTCCACATCCTCGTTCTGCTCTTGTTGAGGCTTTATGAGCTCCTCATTCTCTTTACAGTTTGCACCTCGTCGGTCAACATTGTCATCCAATCCTCCAAAGCTTTCAGTCTTGTTTCCATGGCTTCCTCTGTGTCTCTTCTGAGTTGTCTAGAACAGGTTGTCGCAGGCATACGAAGTACATGCATACCTTCCAAGCAAGATCTACAAGGACCCCCACAGACGGCGCCAGTGTTAACATTGTGTTTCTTACGCCTTTGGGCTAAGTTCCAGCAACTCAGGTCTTAAGAACTGGGCCTGCGAAAATAGAGAAGAAATAAATTGGGAGAGGGTGGCCTTGGAGCCGGGGAGTCTCCGATGCCAAAGTTAGTAGAGTATTTTGAAAGTTTGTAAATAATTAAAGAGTATAGGGATCAGAGAGCTTTTCTCGTACCTGAAAGTTGCTATATATTCCAGGAATATGGGGGGACAAATTGTGTCTGCACCCATGGTGTCCGCATCTTCTTTATTGTTTCTTTTGTCAGAATCCTTTAATGCGGCGTGCCTCTGCGATGGTGTCATTAATGTGACGTGTAGCTCGGGTAGTGGTGCCATTAATGCGGCGTGTTCCTCAATTTTCCTTACCCCGCTGGTATCCTTGGTAGTCTGTCGATGTCTCCTTGTCAGAGAATCGAGGGTCTCCCTTACTTCCCCCGCCCATTTACGTGGACAATGTACTCAAGGGCTGGACGCTGTTCGAGAGGCCTCCAGGACGGCTAGTCACATTCCCGACAGTACGCTCCCTCAGAGATATGAGATATCATATATGAAATATCATAAGAGATATAAGATGACATATGAGATATGAGATATGAGAATATATGAGATATGATACGAGATGAGCTACGAGATATGATATTAGATGATGAGATGAGATAAGATAAGATAAGAGATGACATGATGAAATGACATGAGATATTAAATGAGATGAGAGATAATATATAATGAGATATGACATGATGACATGAGATGACATGAGAGATGAGATGAGTGGTGAGATACCAGACATGAGATATGAGATGAGCTACGAGATATGAGATTAGATGATGAGATGAGATAAGATAAAATAAGAGATATAAGATGAGATATGAGATATGAGATATGAGAAGATATGAGATATGATACGAGATGAGCTACGAGATATGATATTAAATGATGAGATGAGATAAGATAAGATAAGAGATGACATGATGAAATGACATGAGATATTAAATGAGATGAGAGATAATATATAATGAGATATGAGATGATGACATAAGATGACATAAGATGACATGAGAGATGAGATGAGTGGTGAGATATCAGACATGAGATATGAGATGAGCTATGAGAGATATGAGATAAGATGAGATGGGATATGGGATGAGATGTGACATGAGATGAGATATGATATAAGATGAGTTGATATATGAGATGATAAATTAGATGCAAGATATGATGGGATGAGACATGAGATGAGATGAAATATGATATATGAGATGAGGTAAGAGATTAGATAGATATTAGATGAGATATGAGAATATGAGAATATGAGACGAGATGATATGAGATGATATGAGACGAGAGATGAGATATGATATGAGACTATGAGATGAGATGAGATGAGATGAGAAATGAAATGAGATAAGAGATAAGATGAGATATGACATGAGATGGGATGAGATATGACGTGAGATGAGATATGAGATATGAGATGAGATATGATATGAGATGAGAGACGAGATGAGATATGATATGTGATATGATTTGAGATAAGATTAGATACGAGATGAGATATAAGATGAGAAATGAGATATGAAACATGAGAAAATGAGAGATGAGAGATGAGAGATGAAAGAGATGAGAGATGAGATACGAGATGAGAAGATGAGATGAGAGAATCAGATATGAGATGAGATGAGAAATTAGATGACATATGAGATCAGATGAGAGATGAGATGAGAAATGAGATGAGATGAGAGATGACAAGACATGCGATATGAGATGAGAGATGAGAGATGAGATGATATGCGATATGATATGAGATATGAGATGAGATGATGAAAGATGAGAGATATGAGAAGAGATGAGATAAAAGATGATATATGAGATAAGATGAAAGATTGGATATGAGATGATATGTGAGATGAGATACAATTATATCATATGTCGTGGGATCTCTTCTCCGGCTTCTTGTTGGCCTTAGCCTTAGCGGGGGCCCTTGCCTTCCTCTCCGCTCGCTCTAGTTCCTTCTTCATTGGCTCTAGCTTCGTTAGAGCCTAAAGTGTGTCTTTGGCATTAATGAAGTTGTCGGCCTAGTACATAAATTCCCGCAGCGTCACAGGTGTCCTCACCAGCATCATTAGAGTCATCCTCACAGGGTTATTTTTTTGTCCTTGTCCTTGGTGGTCATGTGCTCCCCATTGAACGGGGGACAGGTACGTTTTCAGGCTTTCCTCCTCTCCCAGCTTGATGGTGAGGAGGTAAGCTATTGGGCGTCACCTTCATTGACTTGACATGAACTAGGTAAAAAATAGTCGAGCCGGCTCGCCAAAACTATCTACGAAACCGGGGCGCATAGACTCGAAATACTCGTGCTGGCCCCTTTAGGGTCAGCAGGAACTCCTTACATGCCACCTCTGCCTGGAAACCATGCAGTGTCATTTGAGCCCTGAAGGTTTCCAGGTACTCAAGGAGGTCCCTTCCTCCATCGTACATCTCCATGGTTGGGGTCCTGAACTTTGGGTTCCACCTCCTCGTTCTGCTCTTGTTGAGGCTTTATGAGCTCCTCATTCTCTTTACAGTTTGCACCTCGTCGGTCAACTTTGTCATCCAATCCTCCAAAGCATTCAGTCTTGCTTCCATGGCTTCCTCTTTGTCTCTTCTGAGTTGTCTGGAACAGGTTGTCTCGCAGGCATACCTTCCAAGCAAGATCTACAAGGACCCCCACAGACGACGCCAGTGTTAACATTGTGTTTCTTACGCCTTTGGGCCAAGTTTCAGCAACTCATGTCTTAAGAACTGGGCCTGCAAAAATAGAGAAGAAAGAAATTGGGAGAGGGTGGCCTTGGAGCCGGGGAGTCTCCGATGCCAAAGTTAGTAGAGTTTTTTGAAAGTTTGTAAATAATTAAAGAGTATAGGGATCAGAGAGCTTTTCTCGTACCTGTAAGTTGCTATATATACCAAGAATATGGGGGGACAAATTGTGTCTGCACCCATGGTGTCCGCGTCTTCTTTATTGTTTCTTTTGTCAGAATCCTTTAATGCGGCGTGCCTCTGCGATGGTGTCGTTAATGTGACGTGTAGCTCGGGTAGTGGTGCCATTAATGCGGCGTGTTCCTCGATTTTCCTTACCCCGCTGGTATCCTTGGTAGTCCGTCGATGTCTCCTTATCAGAGAATCGAGGGTCTCCCTTACTTCCCCCCGCCCATTTACGTGGACAATGTACTCAAAGGCTGGACGCTGTTCGAGAGGCCTCCAGGACGGCTAGTCACATTCCCAGCAGTACGCTCCCTCAGAGATATGAGATATGTGATGAGATATGAGATATGAGAAGATATGAGATATGATATGAGATGAGCTACGAGATATGAGATGAGATGATGAGATGACATGACATGACATGACATATTAAATGAGATGAGAGGTAATATATAATGAGATATGAGATGATGACATGACATGACATGAGAGATGACATGAAATGAGATGAGTGGTGAGATATCAGACATGAGATATGAGATGAGCTATGAGAGATATGAGATAAGATGAGATGGGACATGAGATGAGATGTGACATGAGATGAGATATGATATAAGATGAGTTGAGATATGAGATGATATATAAGATGCAAGATATGATGAGATGAGACATGAGATGAGATGAAATATGAGATATGAGATGAGATGAGAGATTAGATAGATATCAGATAAGATATGAGAATATGAGACGAGATGATATGAAATGATATGAGACGAGAGATGAGATATGATATGAGACTATGAGATGAGAAATGAAATGAGATAAGAGATGGGATGAGATATGACATGAGATGGGATGAGATATGACGTGAGATGAGATATGAGATATGAGATGAGATATGATATATGAGATATGATATGATATGAGATGAGAGACGAGATGAGATATGATATGTGATATGATATGAGATAAGATTAGATACGAGATGAGATATGAGATGAGAAATGAGATATGAGACATGAGGAGATGAGAGATGAGAGATCAAAGAGATGAGATATGAGATACGAGATGAGAAGATGAGATGAGAGAATCAGATGAGATGTGATGAGAAATTAGATGACATATGAGATGAGATGAGAGATGAGATGAGAAATGAAATGAGATATGATATGAGATGAGAGATGACAAGACATGCGATATGAGATGAGCGATGAGAGATGAGATGATATGCGATATGATATGAGATATGAGATGAGATGATGAAAGATGAGATATGAGATGAGGTGAGATGAGAGATTCATGAGATGGGATAAGAGATGAGATAAAAGATGATATATGAGATGAGATGAAAGATTGGATATGAGATGATATGTGAGATGAGATACAATTATATCATCTGTCGTGGGATCTCTTCTCCGGCTTCTTGTTGGCCTTAGCCTTAGCGGGGGCCCTTGCCTTCCTCTTCGCTCGCTCTAGTTCCTTCTTCCTTTGCTCCGTTAGAGCCTGAAGTGTGTCTTTGGCATTAATGAAGTTTTCGGCCTAGTCCATAAATTCCCGCAGCGTCACCGGTGTCCTCGCCAGTGTCACTAGAGTCATCCTCGCAGGATTATTTTCTCGTCCTTGTCCTTGGTGGTCATGTGCTCCCCGTTGAACCGGGGGACAGGTACGTCTTCAGGCTTTCCTCCTCTCCCAGCTTGATGGTGAGGAGGTAAGCTATTGGGCGTCGCCTTCATCGACTTGACATGAACTGGGTAAAAAATAGTCGAGTCGGCTTGCCAAAACTATCTACGGAACCGGGGCGCATAGACTCAAAATACTCGTGCTGGCCCCTTTAGGGTCAGCAGGAACTCCCTACATGCCACCTCTGCCAGGAAACCATGCAGTGTCATTTGAGCCCTGAAGGTTTCCAGGTACTCAAGGAGGTCCCTTCCTCCATCGTACATCTCCATGGTTGGGGTCCTAAACTTTGGTGGTAAAGGCACAGTCATCACCTCTTCTGTGTAGGGTAGACCAGTTGGTCCACCGATGACAATGTGCCCACTTTCCTTGCAATCTCTTCGTACTTTCCTTTGAGATTGTGGAGCTCGTCTTGCATGTTCTTCCTTTTCTCCTCCACATTTGCTCCAGCTCTTGAGTTTTGGGAACCCACGTGCTCTCTATCGTTGGGTTCCACCTCCTCGTTCTGCTCTTGTTGGGGCTTTATGAGCTCCTCATTCTCTTTACAAAGTGTTTGCACCTCGTCGGTCAGCTTTGTCATCCAATCCTCCAAAGCTTTCAGTCTTGCTTCCATGGCTTCCTTTGTGTGTATTCTGTGTTGTCTGGAACAGGTTGTCGCTGGCATACAAAGTACAAGCAAGATCTACAAGGATCCCCCACAGACGGTTCCAATGTTAACATTGTGTTTCGTACGCCTTTGGGTGAAGTTCCAGCAACTCAGGTCTTAAGAACTGGGCCTGCAAAAATAGAGAAGAAAGAAATTGGGAAAGGGTGGCCTTGGAATCGGGGAGTCTCCGATGCCAAAGTTAATAGAGTATTTTGAAAGTTTGTAAATAATTAAAGAGTCTAGGTATCAGAGAGCTTTTCTCGTACCTGGAAGTTGCTATATATACCAGGAATATGGGAGGACAAATTGTGTCTGCACCCATGGTGTCCGCGTCTTCTTTATTGTTTCTTTTGTCAGAATCCTTTAATGCGGCGTGCCTCTACGATGGTGTCATTAATGTAACGTGTAGCTTGGGTGGTGGTGCCATTAATACGGCGTGGTTCCTCGATTTTCCTTATCCCACTGGTGGCCTTGGTGGTCCGTCGATTGTCTCCTTGTTAGAGAATCGAGGGTCTCCCTTACTTCCCACACACTTACGTGTGGACATGTACTCAAGGACTGGACACTACTCGAGAGGCCTCCAGGACAGCGAGTCAGTACGCTCCCTTAGAGATATGAGATATAAGAAGAGATATGAGATATGAGAAGATATGAGATGAGATACGAGTTACGAGATATGAGATGAGATTAGATATGAGATGGGATGAATAGATGAGATGAGAGATATGATATGAAATGAGATGAGATAAGATATGAGATGAGATAATAGATGAGATATAAGATGTGATGTCTAAGATAAGATTAGGGACGAGATGAGATATGAGATATGAGGAGATGAGAGAGATAAGAGATGAAATATGAAATATGAGATGAGAGAATGAGATACGAGATTAGATGAATTGAGAAATTAGATAACATATGATATGTGAGATGAGAGAATGAGATACGAGATGAGATGAATTCAGAAATTAGATAACATATGATGTGAGAGATGGATGATATGAGATCCGAGATGAGAAATGAGATACTGACATATGAGATGAGAAATGAGATGAGATGATATGATATGATATGAGAAATGAGATGATATATGAGATATGAGGAGATGAGATATTTGATGAGATGAAAGATGAGAGATGAGATGATATGTGAGATGAGATAAAATGAGATAAGATGAGAGATTCATGAGATGGGATGAGAGATAAGATAAGAGAAATATGAGATGAGATACAAAGAATTGAGATAAAATGAGATGAAATGAGAGATTCATGAGCTAGGATGAGAGATGAGATATGAGATGAAATATGATATATGAGATGAGATATGAGAGATTAGGAGATAAGAGATTAAAGTTGAGATGAGATATGATATTAGATGAGATGATATGATATGATATGAGAAATTAGATGACATATGAGACGAGATGATTTATGAGATGAAATGAGATGATGACATATGAGATGAGAGATGAGATGATATGATATGAGAAATGAGATTATATATGAGATATGATGTGAGATGAGAGATGACATGACATGCGATATGAGATGAGATATGTGATGAGATGAAAGATGAGATATAAGATGATATGTGAGATGAGATGAGAGATTCATGAGATGGGATGAGAGATGAGATGAAAAATATATGAGATGAGATGAAAGATGGGATATGAGATGATATATGAGATGAGATACAATGAAATGAGATAAAATGAGATGAAATGAGAGATTCATGAGATGGGATAAGAGATGAGATATGAGATATGAAATAAGATGAAATGAGATGAAAGATGATATATGATATGAGATATGAAAAGCGATGAGATGAGAGGAGATGAAATGAAATGAAATGAGATTAGATGAGATATGAGAGATTAGGAGATAGGAGATTAGGGATGAGATGAGATACGATATGAGATGAGATAACATATGATATGATATGAGAAATTAGATGACATATGAGATGAGATTAGAGATGAGATGAGATGAGAGATGAGATGAGATGAGATGATTTATGAGATGAGACGAGACAAGAAATGAGATTATAAATGAAATATGATCAAAGATGGGATATTATATGAGATGAGAGATGACATGGCGTGCGATATGAGACGTGATAAAAGATTAGGTATGAGACGTGATGAAAGATGAGATGTGAGATGATATATGAAATGAGATAAAATGAGAGATTCATGAGATAGGATGAGAGATGAGATATGAGATGATATGAAATGAGAGATGAGATGAAATATGAGATGTTAGAACTTTTGGTTAGCCAGGTAATACACCACTAGAGAATGAGAATAACAATACAAATATTTTACAATACTTACTTTAATTTTTTAAGAATAGATATCTACTCGATAAAAGCAATAAATAATATCAAACATGGAATTTTATATCAACTTCAAGATATCGTCTCTTAACAACCTATCATCAAAAATCTTTTGCAAATATTACAAACAAATTAAAAATAATAATAATATATACAACAACAACAAATATCACTAACAACAACAATATAAAAACAAAAAATGAATTAAATTTCTCTAACATGTATACAAATATCATTGTCAAATTTCGAGAAAAATTCACTTGTGCATTAATGCAGCTTTATTTTAATCCTTTATACTTCGACTTTTTCTAAACACTTAACTTTCGTATAGACATTGTGATGAAACTAATGAGGATGGTCTCGATAATAATAATAATGTAAGAATATGATCAGATGAGGTGATAAAGATTATAAAAAATGATGTAAAACTAGATGGATCGTGATGGTTATAAAGATGAGGATTTGATGAAATCATGATGATATGAAAAGATGATATAAGTAATATGAAAAGATGATGAGAAGTCATCAGAATATTGGACACAACTGGTCTAGCAAAATTCATGCACATTTTATATGATGGAACAAAGACTAAAAAATATGTTTCTTGTCATAGATATTGTCTATAATGAAAAAATAAATAAATAAATACATTAACTTGCAAGCAGTAAGTGTACTGAGACACATAAAGACAAATAAATAACACACAAAGACAAATAATTGGAATTCCTCTTGGATATAGTTTCAACTAAATAAATAACGATAGATAAAGAGAGAAAATGAAAAATATTGCTAAAATGTAGGAGACACAATACCTTAGCATGCTTGTAAAACTTGTAGATGTCAGATCTAAATTCCTCCTACATACACCAATCTAATAACACACGCCCAAAGAATTGTGTCGGAAAAATGTATTCTCTATCGTTTTCGTGCTGCATCAATTACACATAGTTTCAACTAAATAAATAACGATAGATAAAGAGAGAAAATGAAAAATATTGCTAAAATGTAGGAGACACAATACCCTTTGCATGCTTGTAAAACTTGTAGATGTCAGATCTAAATTCCTCCTACATACACCAATCTAATAACACATGCCCAAAGAATTGTGTCGGAAAAATGTATTCTCTATCGTTTTCGTGCTGCATCAATTACACCAAAGTTTTTTTTTTTTTTATAAGTATCAACCGCACAAAAATAGCAATGCGGTTACTCAAGAGAATAACACGAAAATAAGGATACTTCAAACCAAAATAATGTCACTAAACTACTTCAAAGCAATGGACGAGCAATTCATCCACAAAATAGGATGCAATGTGATTAACCTAGAATCTCGTACCTTTTTTTGTTCAGCTTTCATGACTGCAACAAATGAATACCCCAACACTCGGAAGTCGATTTCCCTGTAAAAAAATCCTTCGGGTTTGTGGAACATTTGAAAGAATTAAAAAAGAAAGTTAATTTACTACATAACATCCATTTTCGACTTTTACTTGTAGATTTATTTTAGCTTAATACTTCTCACTGATTCAAAATAGAAAAAAAAAATACCTCTTCAAAAGAGCATCAAAACAGATGATCGTGTGTGCGTATCTTTTTCTTCTTCTTTTTTCCTTTCGGTGCAAAAAGAAAATTTAAAAAAAAAAAACAAAAACAGTCTATATAAAATGCCACTACATTACTTGTACAGTACAATCCTATTGAATTAACCAAAAGAGACTAGAAAAGACATTATCACAAAGGGAACACCTATACGTTTTTCTTAGATATTTTGAATCTGGCATAATAGTAATTAATCAAAAAAAATTTTATGGAAATCATTGTGATGAAAAAGCAGAAGA
This sequence comes from Juglans cinerea, assembly GCA_961763995.1. NCBI lineage: Eukaryota > Viridiplantae > Streptophyta > Magnoliopsida > Fagales > Juglandaceae > Juglans > Juglans cinerea. The sequence goes on along the minus strand of CAUIVZ010000001.1, from coordinate 42,657,260 downwards.
ATAAGTTCTCTCTCTCTCTGCGCTACAGAGTCGGGACTCCGGCAGCCAGAGCAAAACTTTTTTTAGCAATCCCTCGCACAGAAAATGAAATGAGAAAATTAGGAATTACGTTTGACCAAAAAAGAATAAATGAAACTAAATCTATATGTTTCTATCAAATTGATTAAAAAAAAAAAACTTACGAATCGATGATACAAATTGGTTCCAAAAGAAAACTCCGCTTTAGATTCAATCCGATCTCTACTATGGAAATTAAAATCCCAAAGTCTCAAGTCCAGCTAACGACAGCCTTATCTCACCATTGGATATCGTACTCTAGAAGCAAAACAGAGGATTATATCACTCTGCAATCAATGCACCGGTTCAATTGCAAGAAAAAGGAAAACTATGTTTGGAAGTCCAGCTATGTATACTCTGTTTTATACGTAAGTTTAGCTTGTTCTACAGAGCCTTGCTATCTCACCTTTAAGATAGGATTTCTCAAGAGTGAATTTCTCAAGAGTTCTTTAGCTAATAGATAAAAAACTAAATCATATCATAAAATAAAAGCTGATTGCAGATTCAATCCACTGATGCGAAAGAAATCAAACCCAATGTAAATTTCACATAAAACTAACAGATCAAAAAGTGTTTAAACATAGATTAATTGAGAACTTTAAGGAATCTGAAGTACCTCTTGCTGTTGCAGGGGAACAACAGCTCATGTGGCCATCTCTTGCTGTTTCCATTGAGAGTTGTAGCAATGAATTCATCTAAAACTCGACAACAGCAGCGGTGAAAACATTTAAAGATGAAAACATTTAAAGATAAAGGATGAGATGAGATGAGATGAGATGTGAGATATGAGATTGAAACATGAGATGAGATGAGATGAGATTATGAGATGAGATGAAATGTGAGATACGAGATGAGACATGAGACATGAGATGAGATATGAGATATAAGATGAGATGAAAAATGACATGAAATGAATGTGAGATACGAGATGAGACATGAGATGAGATATGAGATATAAGATGAGATGAAAAATGACATGAGATGAATGTGAGAAAAGATGAGATGAGTGATGAGATATGAGTTAAGAGATTAGATATAAGATGAGATAATATGAGACGAGAGATAAGAAACTCAATATGATATGAGATGAGAAATGAGACGAGATGAGATAAGATGCTACGAGAAAAGAGATGATATATGAGATGAGATATGATATACAAGATGAGATGAAATATGACATGCGATAAGATATGAGATAAGAAATGAGATATGAGATGATAAGAGATACGAGATATGATGAGTTGATATGAGATATGAGATAAGAAATGAGATATGAGATGAGATAAAATATGATATGAGATGAAAAATGACATGAGATGAGTGATGAAATGAGATGAGTTGAGAGATTAGATATGAGATGAGATAATATGAGACGAGAGATGAGATGAGATGAGATGAGATGGAATATTAGATGAGATGAGATGATATAATAAATGAGATGAGATGAGATGATATGATAAATGAGATGAGACATGAGACGACATGAGACATGAGATGATATGATATGATATGATATGATATATGAGATGAGATGAGATGAGATATAAGGAGATAAGAGTTGAGATATGAGATGAGATATGAGATGAGATGAGAGAATGAAATACGAGATGAGATGAGATATGAGATATGAGATGATATGAGATGAGATGAGATGAGATGAGATGAGATGAGAGAATGAAATACGAGATGAGAGAATGAAATACGAGATGAGATGAGATGAGAGATGAGATATTAGATGAGAGAATGAAATACGAGATGAGATGAGATGAGATGAGATGAGATGATATATGAGATGAGATATGAAATGAGATATGAGATGATATATGAAATGATATATGAAATGAGATTTGAGATGATATATGAGATGACATGACATGAGATATGAGATGAGATGAAAGATGATATATGAGATGAGAGGTGAGATATATGATATGAGATGAAAGATAAGAGATGAGATGAGGTATGAAATGAGATGAGATGGGATATGAGATGAGATATGAGATGAGAGAGATGATGAGGTTTACGCACTTTGTGATCTGCACAAGAATGTAAGAGACAAATATAGTCTATCTACACTTTTGGTTAGCATGGTAAAACACCAATAATGATAATACTAGAGAATGAGAATAACAATGAAAAATTTTTACAATACTTATTTTAATTTTTTAAAAATAGATATCTACTCGATAAAAGCAATAAATAGTAGATCAAACATGTAATTTTATATCAACTTCAAGATACCGTCTCTTAACAACCTATCATCAAAAACTCTTTTACAAATACTACAAACAAATTAAAAATAAAATAAAATACAACAACGATAAATATCACTAACAACAACAATATAAAAACAAAAATGAATTAAGTTTCTTTAACAAATATACAAATATCATTGTCAAACTTCGAGAAAAATTCATTTGTGCATTAATCTTTATTTTAATCTTTTATACCATGACTTTTTCTAAACACTTAACTTTTTCATATAGAGACATTGTAATGCCAATGATGAAACTAATGAGGATAGTCTCAATAATAATAATATAAAAATATGATGAGATGAGGTGATAAATATTATGAAAAATGATGTAACTAGATGGATCGTGATAGTTATGAACATGAGGATTTGATGAAATCATGATGATATGAAAAGATGATGAGATAATAAATAATATGAAAATATGGTGAGAAGTCATCAGAATGTTGGACACGACTGCTCTAGCAAAATTAATGCAAATTTTATATGATGGAACAAAGGGCAAAAAATATGTTTTTTGTCATAGATATTTGTTTGTAATGCAAAAAAAAAAAAAAAAAAAAGCAATTAACTTGCAAGTAGTAAGTGTATTAAGAAAAGCACATCTAGATCCTAATTACAACTAATTGCAATTCCTCTAGGATATAGTTTCAACCGAATAAATAACACACAAAGACAAATGGAGAGAGAAAATGAAAAAACATTGCTAAAATGTAAGAGACACAATACGTTTGCCATGCTTGTAAAACTTGTACATGTCAGGTCTAAATTCGTCCTACATACAATTTCAATCCAATAACACGCCCACAACCACATGCGAATGCAAACTAGAAAGCACACTCACGGTCTCACCCACCAAACCCCACACCATTGCAGATGTCCTATTTAGATATTGGCCATAATGCAAAAAAAAAAACAAAAAAGCAATTGCCTTGCAAAGTAGGTACATGAATTGAAAATAGCACCTCTAGAGTCTATTACAACTAATTGGAGTTCCTCCTAAATACAACTCTGAGACTGCATGCTCGTAGAACATGTACATATCATCCAAATACTTAACTATATAGTTTACTATCCTTTTAGGATCTCATGGAAGAAATAATTGTTCTTGAATTAATAAAGTGAATTTTATGTCAACTATTAAAATCAGAAAGGGAGAAAGTATGAAAAAACACAAACTAGTTAGTTCTGAATTAATAAAAGTGGATTTCATTGTCCGAGACATTAAACTGGACCATATTTTTTTTTTCAAAAATGTTTAACTTACGTGCATCCTTTTGCTCTAAAAAGAACCAAGGTTGTGAAAGAATTGTATCGGCAAAATGTATTCTATATAGTTTTCGTGCTACTTCAATCACACCAAAGTTTTTTTTTTTTTCTGTTTTTTATAAGTATCAATCACACCAAAGTTGACCCACACTATTGAAGTAATCAATAAATGCATGTATTCGGTCCCTTTTTCTGCACAGCAATGCATATACTTCCACACTTCGTGAGATTATCCACGCAAAAATAGCAATGCAACCACTCAAGAGAACAACAACACAAAAATAAGAATACCAAGATTTGGTTGAAAAAAAAAGAGCAAAATAATGTCACTAAACTACTTCAAAGCAATTCATCCACAAAATAGGATGCAATGATTAACCTAGAAACTCGTACCTTTTTTTGTTCAGCTTTCATGACTGCAGCAAATGAAAGCCCCAGCACTCATAAGTCGATTTCCCTGTAAAAAAAATTGTTCGGGATTTGTGGAACATTTGAAAGAATTCAAAAAGAATGTTAAATTTACTACATAGCATCTATTTTCGACTTTTTACTTGTAGATTTATTTTAGCTTAATACTTCTCACTGATTCAAAATAGAAAAAACACTTGTTTAGAAAAGCATCAAAATAGATGACCGTGTGTGCCTATCTTTTTTTCCCTTTCGGTGCGAAAAGAAAATGCAAAAAACAAACAAAAATGCCACTGTATAAAATGCCACTACATTACTGGTACAGTACAATCCTATTGAATTAACCAAAAGAAACTAGAAAAAACATTATCACAAAGGGAACACCTATACGTTTCTTGGATATTTGAATCTGGCAGAATAGTAATTAATCACAAAAACTTTTATGGAAATCATTGTGATGAAATAAGTGAGTCGAGAAGAAGGAAGAATTAGATCGACCTGTGGGCGTGTGAAGAAGCAGAAGAATAAGCGCACGTTCTCTCTCTCTCTCTCTCTCTCTCTCTCTCTCTCTCTCTCTACGCTATAGAGTCGGGACTCCGGCAGCCAGAGCAAAACTTTTTTCAGCAATCCCTCACACAGAAAATGAAATGAGAAAATTAGGAATTACGTTTGACTAAAAAAGAATAAAATGAAACTAAATCTATATGTTTCTATCAAATTGATTAAAAAAAAACTTACGAATCGATAATACAAATTGGTTCCAAAAGAAAACTCCGCTTTAGATTCAATCGGATCTCTACTATGGAAATTAAAATCCAAATGTCTCAGGTCCAGCTAATAACAACGTTATCTCACCGTTGGATATCGTGACTCTAGAAATAGCAAAACATCACTCTGCAATCAATGCACCGAGACAATTGCAAGACAAAGGAAAACTATGTTTGGAAGTCCAGCTATGTATACTCTGTTTTATACGTAAGTTTAGCTTGTTGTACAGAACCTTGCTATAGGCTTCATATATCATGTAGCTGCATGTATATAAGGAATGGAAACCTTTTCTCTATCTCACCTTTAAGATAGAATTTCTCAAGAGTGAATTTCCAAGATTTCTTTAGGTAATAGATAAAAAACTAAATCATATCATAAAATAAAAGCCGATTGCAGATTCAATCCATTGATGCGAAAGAAATCAAAACCAATATAAATTTCACCTAAAACTAACAGATCAAAAAGTAAACAAACATCGATGAATTGAGAACTAAAAAAGGAATCTGAAGTACCTCTTGCTGTTGCAGGGGAACAACAGCTCCTGTGGCCATCTCTTGTTGTTTCCATTGAGAGTTCTAGAAAAGAATGCCTCTAAAACTCGACAACAGCGACGAAAACCTTTGGAGACAACTGTTGCGCGTCTCTCCTCATTTAGCATCTGCAGTGAGTAGTCTCCAGCTCGTCGAACCTCAATACCACAATCTCTCTCTCTCTCTCTCTCTCTCTCTCTCTCTCTCTCTCTCTCATTGAGTTGTTTTGTTTCTTTCTCTCTACAGGAACGCACCGAGTTTTGCAATTATGGAGGAGCATTGTAAAAAAAAAATACGAAATGAAGAAGATACGAGAATTCCAACCCCTATGTATCCTTCATTTTGAATATTGTAGCAATTAATATATTTCTCAACGGCTTTTTAAATTTTGAAATTCCTAGCCGTTAGTAGTTTTGAAGTGAAAATATGAAATACAACGGCCAAAATAATATCCTTCTCTACGGTTACTAATTTTATGTTCTGGGAATTCCTATCCGTTACATGTTTAGTCATTTTATTTTATTTTGTAAAGAATATGATTAGGAATCAGGTGTAACTTTTGTTTGTGGGGGAGTTTCTGACCGTTGGATGGATATCAAATCGAAATGACTGGGCTATATATATATCCTTTCTATGCAATTTCCACTGATTATTGCTTCCTGATTTATTAGTATTCGCATATTTGTAGATAAATTTGCAGAATGGTTCAATCACTATTATTGATTATTGGTATTGAATATAGTGGAAAGATTTGATAAAATTCTTGTTAAAATCATTTTTCTATTTTTCTAACTGCTTTCTATTGAAGTTTTGCCTACTCTAGGAGATCAAGATGAGCGTCAATGATATTTCATTATTTCTGGAGCAAAGCCATTATATTTGTAGATTAAATACAACTAGCCTGATGTTGGGATTGCAATATTACTATCCAAAAAAATTCAAGGCAGCTTTGCATTATTATCACCACAATTCATAATTTAAAGGCATTAAATTTTCACATTTTAGGCTTACATTATATATATTCTGTACTACAAATTAAAAGAGACCGAGCATATTAGTGTCTGCCTATAGAAAATAAATATATTTTTATTATACTAGGTCAGAACAACGTGTAAGGCATGTATGCCTAGTTGGGTGAAACAATTTTTTTTACAAAATACGTATGTATTTACCATATAGTAAACATGGTATAATTCTCTACATGTGATACAGAATTCCATCCAAGAAAGAAAAATCAATCTCAAAGAGTAACCGATAAGAAAGTCCCACCAGCACTTTAAGTTCAATAAAAACTTATGTACTTTAAATTAAAGCAATCATCTTATGACAGGAGGATCATTATGATCCAACAACATGGTTCCTCTTCAACTAATTTTACACTGACAATTCGAAACATATCTATTTGATCATGACCAACAACAATAGTCATAGATGCAGAGCTCTGAGATTCACAACCAGGTCCAGAACTCCCACTTCGACCCCACCTCCCACGACGACTTCTTGGAGCAAATGCTCTCCATCATCCCTCCTCATTAGGGGTGGGCAGCGGGGCCCCGCCCCCGCTGCCCCGCCCGGCTTCCGCCCCGCCCCCGCATGGGCGGGCGGGCTATGCGGCCCCGCCCCGCATAGAGAGGGTATAGCGGGGGCGGGGGGCGGGATGACCCCAGCGGGGCCCCGCCCCGCCCCCGCCCCCGCCCCACATTAAAAAAAAAAATTTATTTATATATATTAAATAAATATATTGTATATAGATATACACAATTTATAAAAGACTTAAAATTATATTCAAGTCATTGGATTGTTTTGGCCTCCTAGGCCAATCTTTATATAGGAGGCCAAGGCAATACAATAGTCATCCTTAAGCAATGTGGGACTTACTACTAAGTCCCACATTGCTTAAGGATGACTATTGTATTGCCTTGGCCTCCTATATAAAGATTGGCCTAGGAGGCCAAATCAATCCAAAATCTAACTCTAATGAGTTTATATTTTTTTATATTTATAAATTTTAATTTATTATTTAAAATATATTATAATTTTGGTCTAAAAAAATATTTTTAGACCAAAAAATTTTTTTTTTTAACATAATGGCGGGGGGCGGGGGACCCCGCCCCCGCCTCCCGGGGGCGGGGGGCGGTGGGGAAATCCCCAACCCCGCATGGTGCGGGGCGGGGTGCGGGGAAGGGCACCCCCCGCCCCGCACCATGCGGGTAGCAGCCCTACTCCTCATTCTTGTTCCTAGTCCGACCTCAACCTCGCTAGGACCCCCGCCAATTCCTCATTTTCCAGTAATTAAGGAGGAAGAACATACTTCTAAATTAAAATTAAAATACAATACTAAGAGAATGATCATGTAAACATGAAAATCAAAACAGACATCATAAAACATTGAAACAGTCAGCAACAAAAATTGTAATAGACAAAAGCAAGTTATTTTCTCTCTCAGATTCTTCAAGTTTTCAACCTTTTTCCCTTGATTTCTTAATGAATTATAGCAATAAAACATCTAGAAATGATTGCTAATGGATGCAGCAACACCAAGTCTTTGGGAGTATTGGAGTACTATCATTACTTCAAACCTAATAAATCAATTATAGTCAAGCAGATCTTTAAAAGATTTTATATATTATTATCCATGTATGCCTTTCACCCCTTTTTAGGTGACAGAAAGTTAAATCCATGCCAGTTACATGACTTGAATATAGATATCGACGAAGAAAATCCAACATAATACAGCACCAACCTGTATATATCCTATTTGATGCAGGGAGTTCGGGTATGCCAATTAGATGTTCAATTAGATATCGATGAAGAAAATTCAGAATAATACAACACCAAAGGGAACACATTAGATATACATTGTCTGCTAATATCCTTATATATCCTTTTACAAGCATAGTTGTCAACCTAATCTCAAATGATTTGTTTTATTTACATAAAGACTACCATTTTATCAAACATATGATGTTTCTAATGGCAATCCCTTACCAAAAGTGTGGGCAAACCCAACATAAGATCCAAATATCAATTCCAACACTTGTAAATTCAAAAAACAGAACAAGCACCCATGTAAACGAGATACTTTATTCAAGCACAAATGACTATATATCAAAAATCCAAAAAACAAAAATACATCCAAAGTCATGCACAGAATTTTCACATATAGAAAGCAAAACAAAATAAATATACAACCACGTTTTGTGATACCCAGCAAACACTTACATCAGAATAGACCTTAACTTGAGTGTCTAACTTTGATCTCTAATTTTGCAAATCCTAATTAGCTCAAAAAATAAAAATAAACAGCAGTCCGCAGTTAGAACTGAAATGTATGAAACCAAATTGAAGAAATTAACAACCATTATTCTCATTAAAGTTACCTATTTCAATTCTATTAATCGGCTCAACCCTTGGTTCATTTAATTCCTGAGAACCAAAAAATATCTGTTATTAGCAAGCTACAACTATTTGAAGATCATGTTTGGCTGCAGAGAATATCGGGAACACAGATAATAGAAACAACAAATAGAAATGCCCGACCCCCAGTTCTCTCTTTGTTAGCATTCCACAAAAATCTAAACCTCAATCAAGAAGAGTAATAAAAATCCCATTAAGTTTTCCTAAGCAAACAAATGAAACACTAGTTATGATAAATAGATATAGAAAACAATAAGGCCGGAGTTGAAATTACCGCGATCTTTGAGCCAATCGGAGTAATATTCTCCTTCTTCTGCAAACAAAAATCACAAATCATCAAATCTATAAACAAAATAATACATAAATACAAAAATGTGGGAGAGAGAGAGAGAGAGAGAGAGAGAGAGAGAGAGAGAGAGAGAGAGTACGAAGGAGAGTGGATCGGCACGATGGGGGAGAGAGAGGAGGGTTCTGGCTTCTGTTGAGGGGAAAAGCACAGGCAGCTTACAGAGGAGTAGTGGTGGTTTGGGGTTTCGTCTAGCAGTGCTGGAAGAGGTGGTGCTGATAAGGGGATGGCCTCATGGTAGCTGAGTTGGGCTGAGCAGTAGCTATTTGGAGGAGGGTTACGGTGGTTCTCGACTCTGGGTTCTGTGGGTGAGGACAATTTGAGGTGGCTTGCAGTGGCGCAGCTTGCCGTGAGGCTTGGGAGGGGTTGCCATGGCTGAGGAGATCGGGAGGGAGGAGAAATCTAGAGAGAGAGAGAGAGAGAGAGAGAGAGGGGCTCTGCTGAGGGGAAAATCACCAGCGGCTTAAGGAGGAGTAGTGGCGGTTTGGGGTTGCTTCTAGTGGTGCTGTAGGTTGTATTGAGGGCTCAGGGTGGCTCAGCCTAGTGCAGATCTTGGTTGACAACAGCACTCAGTGAGGCAAAGGCCTTTATTCAGCGACATTGATGGCGGCAATATGATGTAGCCTTTTCCGTAGGATAGAGAGAGAAAGAGAAAGCAAAGAGAGAGACCAAAGAACGGAGAGAAAGGCTGAAAATACAATGGTGGTGGAATGGAATGGAAGAAGAAAAATCACAATTAAAATGACAATAAATTATTGTTTTGAAATTATGATTTAGAAGAAGGCATTAACTTTAACGGAAATACAACAAAATCTGTTAAAACAAGAATTTCCGTTAGATAGCCACTTTATATATAAAGATAATTATAACATCGCTATTAGATAGGTTTATAGAAATGTCACTTATTTAAAACTGAGTTATAAAAAAAATATACAAATAGCTTGTACACTTTTTTTTTTATAGGAAATAGACTTCATTCATTCATGAAAGCAAGTTATAACTGTGACTTGATACATCATGAAAGATCCCAAATTACAAGCCAACTACTCACGGTTGGGGCTCCACTAGTACACAAATTCATTTGTGACTTAGTTTGATCTTAACTTATATAACTCTCTACAGACAAACCGTCCGAGAGACCACATTCTGCCTAAAGTAGAGATTTCAAACCCCACTCTCCAGAGGAGGAGAAGACTTTCACTCTATGGACAAAATGTCCAAGAGACTATTTCTTTTTTATTTTTACCTAAACAAAATGAAATAACAATAAACATAAAGATAGATGTGAAAATGACGAATTACAACTGTAGATCCAAATTTTCAACTTGAAGGAAAGCAAAATACAAGAAACAAAGAGATTATGGTAGCTCGTGAGGGACACGCGCCACGCTAGGAGTGTGGCTGCCAGTCAAGTCTGAAGAAACCGAGGTCCCTATTCCTCGAAACGCCGCACGTGCCAGCAATAGAAGCTTCCTAGTGTGGTGACGTGTGGATCTCACGCGCTGCTTTGACTAGTGCTTGTGACTCACGTGCCGCTCCATTTGACGAAAACCTTCCATCGTTCAAAGGATCGGCAGCCTGGGAATCCTCTGGTGGTCGCTGGGCTCCAGAAAATAGCAGGTCGGCATTTCACCATACTGTAGATGGAAAAACAAACAAAAACTAGAAAATAAAGGGCTACATAATCTCTAGTCTAACCAGATGGGAGGAGGGAGGGAGGAACCGAAACTCCACCCCCTCTGGGTTGGTTTTTTGCTGGGGACGAGTCTTTGGAGAGAAATAAGTAGTTATTTCAAATAACCTTTCAAATAACTTTATTTCAAATGAATTGTGAAAAATTAAAATTGTTTCTAATAAAATAAGAAGTTATTTGATTATAAAATATGTTCTGAAACAGTAAATAAAAGTATCGACAAAATAGGCATTTTACGAACACCAGAAAAATAAAAAATAAAAAACCTGGTTTTGCGTTTAATACATAATTTTAAGGTAAGCTGTTTGTTGTTTGCTGCCTGTGAGGATGGGAACAACAAAAACAATGTCGGCTAATTTCTAGGGTTGGCTAGTGGCTCCCACGAATGATGCCGGCTATTTGCTAGGGATGACGACGCGAGTTTGCGACCAGGGGGAGGGGAAAGGGGGATTAGGCTCAAGGTTTGTGAGAAAAAAAATTTAAACTAACTTGGTACAGTGTCACGTCCGTTTGTGGGATTTATTTGTCTTTAGCAGTCCTATGAATCAAATAATGAAAGATTCTATCACTAGCTGACAATGTATTATCTTATCATCTCTTTTTTCATCATCCTCTAATCATTACATGATGTGGCATTAGATGGTTGGAGATTATTTATTATGTTATACTTATAAATCTATCATTTAATGTCACATCATAGGATGATGAGAGGATGATTAAAAAATGATGATGAATATATTTTTTTCTATATTCAATTCTATTATCTTTCATTCAAGAAAAAAATGCGTTCTTAAAAAGAAATATAATTTTGTATAGACAGATTGAACCGATTTTGTGATGGAATTAAAAAATCGGTTGGGCTCAATGAAGTATGAATCATTAATATAGAGACTATTCAGACTTGGGCCTTAAAACCCTGAAGATCGAAGGCAACATAGCAAGAAGTGAAACAAAGCCAAAATATGCAACCAACCCCACCCTAAACACTTATGGGTGGGTTTGGAAACACAAACATTTTTATCTTATCTCATCTTATCTCATTTCATCATTATAACTTTTTCAAATTCTCATAAAAAATATAATAAACAATTCAACTTTTTAAAATCTCAAAATAAAAATAATACTAAAAAATTATATTATAACAATATTTTATTCAACTACTATTCAAAACATCTCATCTGAACTGTCTATCCAAACCAAGGAGAAGGAAGAACATAAACCCTAATGCTTAGGAAGTAAGCATGTTCATCAGGGTTCTGACCCGGGAATCCGGATATATCAGGACCGGAATCTGGATTTTATATCCGGGTCGGAACCCGGATTGGGTTAGCCCGGGTTAGACCAGGGCCAGAACCCGGATGAACACGGGTTTTAAATCCGAGTTTAATCCCTTTTTTTTTCTTCCTGGATACAAGCATATATTCATGTGATGACATATGGCCAAAGACTTCTGATAATCAAAGGAAACTAAAAACAATAACAATTGGATGAAGCAAACTTTCACTTTGAAGTGACTAAAGTTCATACCAAGAAAATGAGATTTTAGAAAAGTGGTAGCTTTGGCCGCTTCTTCAACTTCTTTATTATTGTTGTTGGTGGTGTTCTGGGGCAAGCTCTCTCCTCCAAGGGACCTACTTTCTCCTTCATTTGCTGGTGTGCTTTGTTCTAGTTCTCGTAAAGTGAAGCTGGGTAAGGTCTTGAACTTGAACAATGAGGGAGTCTTGTGGTCTTTATCTTGATGCGAATCTCGAGACTTTTTTAATGGCACAAAGAACCTAACCACATAAAGATATTTAGAGAGCAAAGATAGAGTGTGATTGTGTTTGGTTTTGTACGTAAATGATAGGAAAAAAAATTCAAACAGCCAATGGTAAATGGCTGCATGCCCAATGCCCTTTTTCCTCTACTTTGGGTTTTTGTTTTTGGCCGCAAACACCCTCTCTTCTCTCCGTCCTCTCTACATCTTTACCATGTGATGTGAAAATTAAAAGACAAAACAAACAAAAAGTTTTTTTAAAAAAAAAAAAAAAAAATGGATGAGGAATAAATGAGAGTGCAGCAGAGGCGCTGACACCCTTTCTTCTCTCCATCCTTTCTACAAGACTACACCTTTATCGTGTGTCATTGTGATGTGAAAATTAAAAGACAAAACAAAACGAAAAAAAGGAAGAAAAGCATGAGAATAAATGAGAGTGCAGCAGAGGCGTTGATCAGAGGGAGACGTTTGTCAAAATGGGTCGTTGTTTATCTCTCTTCTCTGGTGAAAAGATAAAGATACAATACAGCCTACCACTCTCTCTCTAAGCGCCAGTTTCTCTCTCTTCGAAGAAACATGTTCTCCTGCAGAACTTTAATGGGGGAGAGGGTAGAGAGTTTCGGGTCCTTGGAGAGAATGGTGTCAGACTCGATCTGGACTCTAGAGCCGACACGGTCTGGACTCTGGAGCTCGTGCAGAGCTTTAATGGGGGAGGAAAAGTTGAGCTCGTCGGAGTTGGGGTTCGGGTGAGCTTGTAATTGGTGTGAGGATTGTTTCAGTCTTTTAGAACTTGGACTTTGAGACTCGAGCTATCGTTCTTCAAAAAGACCCGGGTACCGGATTTTAAATCCGGCATCCAGGTTTCAAACCCGTATCCGGACCGGACAAGTCTGGGTTTTGACAATCTGGATTTCGGCCCGGATTTGATCCGGGCCAGAACCCGGAACCGGAATCCGGTTTTCCGGGTTTCGGACCGGGCCGGGAAAAAATAAATAAATAAATAAATCAGGCCCAGATAAATAGTCTTATTAGGAAGTGTTTTCAAAGTTTAAACACATCGTCCATTTGCAATTAAAGTTTGGTATAGAGCTAATCTTTGAGGATGTATCTTTTGTCACCCACTATTATTTCTTTTTTGGGGGAATTACAAATTAAAAGCACAGATTATTATACATATTTATTTATTTATTTATTTTGCAACTCAATGTAATGTAACAATTGAAAGAAGTATAGGATAATAACTTCTCATTTTCAAATAATACAAGATCCCATTTATCACTAGCTTCTTGTACTAGGCCTAGGTTATAACACAAACTATATATTAATAGTTTCAATTTACAACTTAAACAATCTATATTTTCAATTTACACTCGGTTGAATTTGTTAATGACAAGATCTTAATGAAATATACAAATTGAAAAAATATAAGTGATTTTGAAAAACATATCTCTCTCTTCCATATAATATTATGGATTTCGCGGAATGTTCAATATCAATGAGTTTAGATTAGAGTAATGATCAAATATTTATATATATGGAGACAGATGCGAAGAGTGCCTTCCCTTTCTCTGGGAGAAAGAGTGAGGTTCCAGTGCCTTTGTTGTTTCAACAAAGGTTTAAGTCTCACTTCGGTGAGTTGGTTTTTTCCTTCTAGATTGCTGATAGTATCGTTGGGTAGATAGACGCGATGGAGGCGGAGGACCTGGCATCACGTTGGGAAAGATTACATCTTTCTAAAGAAGAAAGTGCATGCTTCCACGTCCAGCAGAAGAGTTTCAACGGCGACAAAAAAATAGGAAAGTATTGTATTGTTGGGAAGGCTATGACGGAGAAGGGAGTGAATAGTGAAGGATTCAGAATCACAATGTCTCAAATATGGAGGTTGGATGGGTGGGTGACCTTTAAGGAGCTTGGTGATCAGTGCTTCTTGATCGAGTTTCAGAAAATAGAAGACAAAGAAAAGGTGTTGAGTGGACATCCATGGTTTTTTGACAGACACCTCATCACCATGATGGAGGTGGACGAGAAGGAACCCATAGATGGGTTGAAGTTCTGTTTTGAGCCATTTTGGATACAACTACACAATCTTCCACTATCAGTCATGACAGAAGGTTTCGGTGAGCAGTTTGCAGAGGCTATAGGCCCAGTCATTAGAGTAGAAGCAGAGGCAGATGGACGTGCATGGGGAAGATGCCTTAGAGTAAGGGTGGCTGTGGACCTCAACAAACCTTTACTACGAGGGAAATGGTTAAGGCTGGATGACAAACAACACTGGATCTCATTTAAATACGAGAGGCTGCAAAATTTTTGTTTTCAGTGTGGAATTCTTACTCACAAAGGCTAAGGCTGCTTAACAGCTCGTAATGCCCAGCAAGGAGATACATTGCCCCCATCTCAGTATGGTCCATGGCTTCGAGGACAGCCCAGGAACACAAACATCTTCGATTGCCGTAGATACGGTGGATCAAAGGGCGGAAACAACCAACAGACGGGTCAGAAAGGGGGAGAGGGTACTATGGTCCAAGATATGTTTGTGCACCGTACATCAGAAGTCTACTCAAAAGAGGTGGTAGAGAAAAAGGAAAAGGTGTCAGCGGAAAATAAGGAAAGAGGGTCTCAGGCAGGCACTAATCAGTCACCTACAGAAGAAAAAGCAAAAGAAGGAGCTGCTAAGGATTCATGCATCGGGAATATGGCTAGAAGCCAGTTCAGGAGATCCAGGGTCTCCACGTGGGGGAGGATTTTGCTGCTAACCTAATGTCGGGGACATATAGCCCTCATGATCCTATGAGGGGAGTAGGACTCGAAAGGGGTACGAAGGAAAGTTCTAATAATGGCATCATGGTTGCACCCACTATTGGTGTATGCGTTTCTAATCAACATGATGATAGAAGGATGGCCCTGGATCAATTACCTGGTGAAGATATTATCATGCCAATGGCAAAGGTTGAGGGTCTGAGGACTTTGAGGAAATGGAAAAGGAAAGCCCGGGAGTGTGAGACTAATGCAAAAGGCAAAAGTAAGTCAAATCTAGTTGACAGCTCAAAATACAATGCAAGGAAAATGTATGCGAGGGGGTGTAAAAGAATTTCAACTTTACAGGAGTCTAGTTCAAAAAAGACAAAGAGAAGCTACAATACCACAGATATCCCCATGGCTAAGGCAGAGGCTGGCTTCCATCCCTGCCATGACCAATGAGCATTTTAGTGTGGAACTGCCGAGGGCTTGGGAACCCTCGGACAATTAAGGTCCTTAGGAATTTGACTAAGGAAAAGTATCCCAATTTAGTTTTCCTAGTGAAAACTAAATGCAGAAGAAATAAAATGGAGGCAGTTAGGAGGTGTTTGCAAATGGATGGGTGCTTTACAGTGGAATGTATGGGACTTAGTGGGGGTATTGCCCTCCTCTGGAAAGATGATTGGAGTGTTAACATCATTAATTATACTAAATGGCACGTTAGTGCTCTGATCTAGGAGAAAGGAGATGGACCAACATGGCAATTCACGGGCTTCTATGGACATCCTGACACAGGGAAGAAAGGCAGTAGTTGGCAATTGCTTCAGATGCTAAAACCCACCAATTCCATAGCATGGTTATGTGCTGGGGATTTTAATGAGATTCTTCATCAGAGTGACAAGATTGGTGGAGCCAGCAGACCATATAAACAAATTGAGGACTTTAGACAAGCTGTGGAATACTGTGGTCTCAATGATATACATTCATATGGGCAAAGGTTTACTTGGTCAAATAACAGAAGTGGTAATGACTTTACAAAAAACAAATTGACAGAGCCTTTGGAAATAAAGAATGGAATGAGTTGTATTGTCATGGTGCCTGTAATGTTCTTCCTGCCATTAGATCTGATCACTCCCCCTTGTCAATTAGTTTACACAACACCACTAATGGGAGGAAGAAAAGAAGATGGTGCTTTAGATATGAGATGGCCTGGGAAATAAAGGAAGAATGTCTGAAGGTGGTGAGTGAGGCTTGGCAAAATGCTGGTATAACAAATTGTCAGGCACAATCCTTAAGGACACAGCTTGAACTTTGCCAAAAGGGTCTCATGACTTGGAGGCAAACTCTTAAGCAACAAGAGGATCAGATCATAAAAAATGGGACACAAAGTATTGGGCACCTTCAGAATTCTGGTACAGGTGAGCACTTGGCAGCTATGACACAAATTCAAGAGGAGGTGGTATCTGCCATTACAACTAATGATATCAAGTGGAAGCAAAGGGCAAAGCAACACTGGTTGAAGCATGGGGACAGAAACACTCAGTATTTTCATATGCAAGCAAGCCAGAGAAAGAAGATCAATGCAGTCAAAAGCATAGAGGATTCTCATGGCAGGGTTGTCACTGACCAGTCAGAAATTGGTGAGGTATTCACAAGTTTTTTCTCCTCTCTATTCACTACATCCCAACCTTTATCTATTGATCAATGTCTGCAAGCAATGGACACCAAATTAGACATGGATATGAAGGCTTGGCTTTTAAATCCCTTCACTAGGGAAGAAATCACTGCAGCTGTCTTTCAAATGAATCCCTTGGGGTCGCCAGGCCCTGATGGGTTCCCTAACCAATTCTATCAAAAAAGCTGGGAGGTAGTGGGGGATCAAGTTTGCAACTTTGCTCTTGACTTCCTCAATCATGGTGCCTCTCTCAATGAGGTTAATGACACGTTTATTGCTCTTATGCCCAAAGTTCAAAGCCCTAAAAGAGTAGTGGATTACAGACCCATAAGTCTATGTAATGTTTTATACAAAGTTGTGTCTAAAACCATGGCAAATAGACTGAAACACATACTGCCTCAAATCATTGCCCCCAATCAGAGTGCCTTTGTTCCTGGAAGGCTCATATCTGATAACACCTTGGTAGCCTATGAGGTCCTCCACTCTATGAATTCTAGAATGAAAGGGAAGAAAGGATTCATAGCTCTAAAATTGGATATGAGTAAGGCCTATGACAGGGTAGAGTGGAATTTTATTGAAGCCATCATGATCAAAATGGACTTTCCTGGACATTGGATCCACATCACAAAAGCTTGCCTCACTTCTGTTTCTTATGCAATACTTATTAATGGAGAACCTCAGAAAAATTTTGTACCTTCGAGAGGCCTAAGACAAGGAGACCCCTTGTCACCCTATTTATTTATTCTATCTGCAGAAGCCCTCTCTTCTCTCCTCAAACATGCTGAGGCATGTGGCAGTTTAACTCCTGTGGCTATTGGCAGAGGTCCAGTTAAAGTAAACCACCTTTTTTTTTTCTGATGATAGCCTCTTATTCTGCCAAGCCAAGTATGAGGAAATTAAGTGTGTCCTTAATATCCTTGAGCTATATGAGAAAGGATCAGGACATGTTTTAAACAATGACAAGTCTGCCATTTATTTTAGTAAGAACACTGCCTTGATGACCCAACAGCAGATCATGCATCTAGCAGGTGTCCAATCCACATCCAATTTTGAGAAATACCTGGGTTTACCTACTTTGGTGGGTAGAAAGAAGATAGCCTCTTTCCACTCTTTAATTGATAGAACTTGGTCTCGGGTTACTAATTGGAGAACCAAATTTCTCTCTGCAGCAGGAAAGGAAATATTGCTCAAAGCTGTGCTTCAAGCTATTCCCACCTATGCAATGGGGATGTTCCTTTTACCAGCTTCTATAATGAGGAAATTGAACCAGATTCTAAGGAGGTTTTGGTGGGGATTCAATGGGTCAACTGGGAGCAACTTAGTGGCAGGAAGGATATGGGAGGGCTTGGATTTCGAGATCTAAGATGCTTTAACATTGCCTTACTCTCCAAACAGGGATGGAGAATCCTTCAAAATCTTACATCCCTAGCGGCACAAATTCTAAAGCAAAAGTATTTCAACCAAGGAAATTTGCTTGATGCAAAGCTGGGAATTGGGCCTTCATTTGCTTGGAGAGGAATACGTGCTGGCTTAACACTGTTAAAAAAAGGCCTCATTTGGAGAGTTGGAAATGGACAGAAGATCAACATCTGGCAAGACAAATGGATACCCTCTTTACCTGCACAAAAAATTTTGACTCCTCGAGATGCTGACTGTTGGTGTGATAAAGTTAGTGACATCATTGATCCTCAATTGAAGATATGGCAGGAATCTCTCCTATCAGAACTATTTACTCATCAGAAAATAGAGGGCATAAAAGCAATACCCATCAGCTTAAGAGGAAGAGAAGACAAACTTACTTGGCAATTTACTCCTAATGGCAGCTACACAGTTAAAAGTAGATACTATCTTGGCAAAGAATTGGAAAGAGAGAAAGTAGGAGAGTCTTCAGGCAGAGCAATGGACTACCAAGTGTGGAGGTCCATTTGGAAGCTCAAGGTACCTCCTGCCACCAAAATGTTTGTCTGGAGGGCATGCAGTGAAGTCTTGCCCACTATGGCTAACCTGAAAAGAAGAAAGGTAGTAAAGGATAGCATCTGTTTAATATGCAAGAGGGAACATGAGACTTCTGGGCATGCCTTATGGGGATGTAGTGCTCAAGATGTTTGGTGTCAAGGTCCAATGAAAGTGCAAAAATTCTCTTCTCATAGTGATTTGTTTTTTAATATCTGGACAGAATTGATTGGCAAGCTTGAACCAAAGGAGTTAAATGAGGTTGTTGTTACAATGAGGGTGATATGGGCAAGAAGAAATGATGTCTTACATGGAAAAGCTTTTAAACACCCTCGGGAAATCATTGCACAGGCCAGGACAAAATTGTCTCTTCATAATGAGGTTCTACAGAAGGATGTTGGTGCTAACTCTGAGAATATGGCAAGGGTTCACAGATGGACTAAGCCTATAGTAGGAAGTCTAAAAGTGAATTGGGATGCAGCTGTGCAAACGAGGATGGGAAGGATTGGCATTGGGGTAATTATCAAAGATCATCAAGGTCTTGTGATAGGTGCCCTTCGTGCTAACAGACCCTTGAGAGGCAGTGTCTTTGATGCTAAAGCATATGGGCTACTTTTGGCTTGTGTTTTTTTGCAAGGAAATTGAAATAAGGCACTTCTGTTTGGAGGGGGACTCAAAGCAGGTAGTGGACCAAATGAACCAAGACAGTCCTAATTGGAGCTTAGGTGGTTGTCTCATATCAGATGCCAAAGATGTTCTAATCTCAGCTGTTGTTTGGTCAATTTCACATGTATACTGGGAGGCTAACATGGCAGCTCACAGGCTTGCTCAAGCAGCTTTCGAGTGTACTGAAGACATGTATGATATTGAGATATGCCCCTCTTGTATTCTTCATGTGGTTTCTAAGGAAATGAGTCAATGATCCTATCTATTTTCCTTTGTAATACGGTTTTGCTTGTATGTTGTTTGAAGTTGATTAATGAGATCAGTTTCTTTATAAAAAAAAAAAAAAAAAGAGTTTAGATTAAATACTTGATAATTTGGGATGTACAATACATGTGATATATGTTCCGGAATGGTGGTTATTAATTAGAAAAGTTGCAAAAATACATACACTATATATATATATATATATATATATATATATATTTACTAGGGAACGGCCCCTGATGCGTTAGCCCTATAGTACACCTGACATAATGATTTAAATAAATAAAAAAAATGAAAAATGCAGTAGCTTATTTGTCTGGGAAATGAAAATACAAAGTTAAAAAAAGATAAAAAATCAAGATAAAAAAAATCTAAACTTCAGCAAATTATGAACATTGATCTGCATCCATATTGGATTATCTATTTACTCTCTATATAATAATAAAATATTATTAATTTTTTTATTTTAAAAAAATTGAAACAAAAAAAAAAGAAAAGAAAATGAGTACATTGTCAGAACAAAAAGGACATGAAAAAGAGACGTCAATTCATGTGCGCCGCGGGGCTATTAAGGGCCTTTTGGTAAATCATGATCCTTCATTAAATTCTATAAGGGAGCTACACGTTAAATGGTCAAGGGTCTTAAAGACCTTTTGGTAAAACATGATCCTTCATTAAATTCTACAAGAGAACTACACGCCAAATGGTCAAAGGTTTTAATGGTCTTTTAGTAAAACATGACTTAACGGACTTAACGGAAAAACAACAAAAGTTAACGAAAAAATAACAAAAGTTACTATTCACAATTAGATAGCCACTTATTATAATAAAGTAGATATATATAAATAAAGTAATTTGCACTGTTTTAACGTAGGTAAGTAATCGCGCACTTTTTTTTTTATGAACAAAAAGTGTAAAACACTTATTACTAAAAAAAAAAAAACCTATATTTCAAAGTGAATAATGATAGGGTTACTACCCTACTACTACCCATCTATTACTCTTTTTGCATTTGATTTTTTTAAAATTTTTTATTTTACTTAATAATTAAGAAAATGAGTATTAGTAAAATTATATATTTTTTTAATTTTTTCTCAGTAATTAAGGATGTTTAAAAAATACTTAAAAGAAAATGATAAAAAAAAAAAAAAAAAAAAAAAAAACTTGAAATGCACTTAGGTAGTAGATGGGTAGTAATAGAGTAATAACCCTATTACTACCCTTTCAAAGTAGACTCTTGTTTTTCTCAAAGAGCCAATCTAAAACTATACCTAAAATTAATTAATCTTTTTTTAGATCTGTAACATTATTCACAAATCATCTCATCTCATTTTCTTATCTAAACTATATCTCAATTTTGGACAATAAACCTATGTAGCGCCCTTTTTCAAAATAATTTGTCAGTGGCTAACGTGGCAGTATCCTATTGGATAGTATAAAGCTAACATTTGTAACAAGTTATGTTCAAATTGGAACTCATATTAGAATAGAGAAAATGATGATGCTACGTCCACCGCTTCCCAACTCTCGTTGGAGCTACCGTTAGGTATAATTGTCTTTTTTGTTTTGTTGTTTTTTTTTTTACATGTATTTTTTAACATTTTTAAATATTTTTAAAAAAAATTAAAAAATTTAAAAAAATCATAACATTATTAAAAAATACTTTTTTAATCACTAAGTAAAAAGAAAAATTAAAAAATAAAATAAAAATTCCAACGATAACACCGAGCGGTAAAACCCAATGGTGAGAGTATCATTTTCCTTAAAAGATTATGGAAAAACAAGGCACTACAACCACTGCTGGGAGCTACCGCTAGGGGTGTTCAACCAGATACCGGATCGGGTATCTGGGTATACCCGGCCCGGAACCTGGGTTTCAAATCCGGATCGGGTTCCGGCCTAGATATACCCGGTTATGACCCGGGCCGGAACCCAGATTAATCTGGGTTTTCACAACCCGGAAATCCGGGTTCCGGACTATAACCAGTTTTTATTTTTTATTTATTTTTTTTTATAAATATGTATAAAAGCCCATATTTCACTTTAAAAGCCTAATTTTTTTTTTCAAATGCCTATATCATATTAAAGACTTTTCAAGAAAAATCCATGTTGAAGAGCCTAATTCCCTTATGTAAAAGCCTAAAAGCGGAAAGTCTATATTTATTAAAAAAAATGTAGAAAATCATAATTTTTTATAAAAGCCTATATTTTATGAAAAAATTTTCTAAGTTAAGTTAAAAAGCATAATACTAACATTGTCCAGAATAATAAAAATATATAAAAATGAAAAACTAAAATGCATGCAATCCACTACATATTACATTATTTGTTATCTATACATTAAATTACAAAATACAAAATTACAAGATATGAATTAAAAAATCATTAGCATGGTCTTCCATCAATGATTTAATCTCACACCGAGTAGCAACTTCAAGTGATCTGACTGACTAAAAGTGATCCTGCAAAAAATAAAAGTTTTGAATACTTAGAAAATCTATGTAGTCTTTTAATCTCACACCAAAATTGTTACGCCAAAATTGTTGATGAGAACAAAACTCACCTTGAGATAAATTCCAATTCTTCTCTTTATGGAACAACAAGATAAATTACATGTCCAAGCTATGTTCCTTACAGTTCATAACAAAAAGAATGACAAGTCAACAACATGTCCCAACAATTCATCAAAAACACTAGGTAACAAAAGGAAGACACTCAAATAATAAACCAAATATGTCAGATCCAAAGCTTTTGGGAAGAAAATTGCTACCACCAAACAATACATTTGATCTCTCACAACATGCTTAAAAAGGAAATCCAAATCACCACACTTGGACATGTTTATGCCAAGTAAACTAAGTTTCACCTTCAAGTTCAAGGTGCTGTTGCATTCCATATCATATAAATCATATAAAGGAAACAATAGAAAGTAAGACCTATGACACTAAAGTAAAGAAAACCGAATCAGGTTTACCACTAACTGGAACAAGAAGAAGCTAATGTTAGTTGAAAAATAGTGACAATTCACGAAAAGGAAAATGTCACAATTCAGACCCATGACACCGACAACCCCACCCAACTGTTTTTACAAGACTTGTGGGATACAAACCACATCCTTCCCACCCAACAATCCGAGCTATGATGAGGCAATGCAAAATTGAACCCAAAAAAGAAAATTAATTAGTTACTAAATGTGGCAGCATAATAATGGCTCTTAAGTAATGCATATTAGTGAGCAAGGAGGGTCAATGCATCACATAAATGACATTATCATAAGAGAAGGCATAAAGCAATGGAGTACCAAGGAAATTTTTGAGCTTATTAGAGCATAAAGCAATGAGTATCAAGCATAAAGCAAAGCAGAAGTTATATAAATTAATAGAAGAGAATCGATAAGGGAGCTAAGGAATAGAGCCAATCTCTGTAAAAACTAAAAAGTTTCTTTAAACTTAAAAGCTTACAGTCCAGTTGAAAGGAGATAGTGTCATAAAAATCCAGATCTAACCCATAAAAATAATATGTTTCTATCATGTAAAAAGAGCAGATCGAGAGTGCATACTGGATACGTCGGCAGATCATGAGAAACAAAAGAACCAAAATGTAAAAATAAAACCCATGTTTTACAAAAAAGGGCACATCGAGCAAAAGAACTAAGTATTACTTATACCCCCGCATAAGATTTGTTCAAAACCTGTATCATGTGAGAACTGAGAAGAACGAAAACATAGATCCAACTATAATATGAGAAGAATATAAACATAGATCCAACCAGAAATTTTAAAAAAAAAACACATATTATTGATGAACAAAATCTTACCCAGAAATCTTCAACAAAATCAAACTATTTCAGCCAAGAACCGAAAATTCTCCCGAACATAGTTAACGAAATCAGAAGCAATTGACAAAAGAATTCAAGAAAGTCTTACATGCGGTTTTGGACGACGTTACAGACCCTAAACCTCTCGGTATTGCTGTGCTGCAGTGCTGTAGTGCTGTTGTGCCTGAGTGAGATGTGTGTGTGTGTGTGTGTGTGTGTGTGTGAGAGAGAGAGAGAGAGAGAGAGAGAGAGAGAGAGAGAGAGAGAGACAGAGGAGATGACAGAGAGAGAGGTTGAGAGTTGAGAGTCGAAACTCTGAGACTTGAGAGCTGCGGTGCAAGGGAGAATGGGAGATGAAAACGAAGTCCAGAGGAGAAACTGAGAAAGGGTTTTTTTAAACGCTATCATGCCCGTCGTTTTGATACTCATATTTGTTTTTTCAAAAAAACCCGGGTTCCGGGTTTCAAATCCGGGTACCCGACCCGGGTGAACCTGGGTTTAGCCATCCGGATACCGGCCCGGATTTAATCCAGGCTGAAACCCGTAATCGAAACCCGGTTATCCGAGTTCCAGATCGGGACGGGAAAAAACCCGGCCCGGATGAACAGTGCTAGCTACCGCTAGTTATTTTGGTGTGTTTGTTTTTGACTTTTTTTTACATGTATTTTTTTAACAGTTTTAAATATGTATTTTTTAAAAAACATTCATAATATTATTAAAAAACACTTTCTTAATCACGAAGTAAAAAAAAAACAACAAAAAGATAAAAAAAAATGTAAGCGGTAGCTCCCAGCGAGAGCTAGGAGTGATGGGGCTAGCATTGGCGAGTCAAGTTGCTTGACTCACTACCGATACTTGGACATCCGTCAAAAATTTTAATTACATGTCTTTGATTGTACATTTCAATGATTGTGATTGGACACTGCATAAGAAAATTGTGAAATTTTATCTAATTTTTTATTACAAAGGTGAGACGATTGGGAAGGCCTTAGAGGCCGCAATAAAGGAGTGGGGGTTAGCATGGGTTTCGACGGTTATAGTTGATAATACCTCGTCTAACAATGTTACATTGGGATATCTTAGGACCTATCTTAGAGAGGCGTGATTTTTGCATGTTAGATGTGTTGCACATATTTTGAATTTAATTATGTCTGATGGCTTGAAAGATGTTGATGACTGGGTTGCATGAGTCAGAATGGCTGTGAGATTTGTGAGATCTTCTCCTACTAGATTGGAGAAATTCAAAATTGCTGCAAGGAATGCGTGCATAACATCCAAGAATGGTCTTTGTACTGATGTTCCTACAAGATGGAACTCAACCTTCTTGATGTTGGAGGTGGCCCAAGAATATAAGATAACTTTTGAATTATTGGGTGATAAAAACATCCAATAAGTCAGATATTTTGATGAGCAGAGAGGGATTAGAAAAGCCTATTGATGATAATTGAGAGGTGATTGCTATCTTTGTAGATTTTTTAAGGCTTTTCTACGAGACGACATTGAAAATATATGGTTCTTTATACCCTACATCCAATAAGTTCACTCAACAAATATGTAGGGTGAAATAAAAATTGGATGACATGTGTATAAGTGACCATATTAGGATGTGGGAGATAACATTGATGATGAGGGTCAAATATGACAAGTATTGGGGGGATTTGAGTAGGCAAAATCTTTTGTTATATTTGGCTGTTCTTCTTGAGCCCCAGCTTAAGATTGATGACATTGTATATGGTTTAGGACTTGTGCATAGGGCCGCATGGGCTGATCTTATTGGGGGCATGGTTAAAGACACCGTTAGTAAATTGTTTGATGAGTTTGTCGTGATCAGGGGTGGTAGCACACCTACACCTACACCTACACTTACCCCAGCACCTCCTCCAAAAGTCGAGGCGTAGAAAAAGCGTAGGTTGGTGTGGGCCTAAAGCCTCTCACAGAACCCCCAACTAGTTCGTTAATCTACAAAGGCAAAGTCGAAAGTAGAACGATATTTGGCAAGGGATCTTCTCCCATATACGGAAGGGCTTGTTATTTTAGGTTGGTGGAAGACCAATGCCGTGAAGTATCCCGTTTTTGGAGAGATAGCCGCAGTATCTTGGCCAACCCTATTAGCATCATAGTCTCAAAGTCAACCTTTAGTACCGGAGGATGCATATTGGATCCATTCCGGAGTTCTTTGTCCCCTATCACTATAGAGGCATTGGTTTGGATGCAGAATTGGATCAAATGGACTCAAATGTTCCGGATGTTCTTAACTTTAATGAGGCCGACGAGTAGGAGGGTGGTGATCAGTCTGGATCTGGTAATCGTTAATTTCATTTTATTATTTTGATTTATTTTATTTATATTCATTTCATCGATATTAATTTCAAATTGAACTGTTGTAGTCATGCATGATACGACATCTACCTCCGCTGTAGTATGACTTCAATATATTGGACTCCGACCCACCATTGTTATTTGCCATAGGTTTGTACAATTTGTATTGTCCCTTAATTTTTTTTTTTGTATTTATATAATTTTTGGTATCTACTATCTAATTGTTTTTATAATCTTACTGTCATATGCGCACCTCAAGCCTCAATGCTAATTCCAAGTCGAAATTCAAATGATATGTTCTCAACGTCGCATCTTGATCCCCATCTCTTATTGGTTAGTTAGATTTTAATTTGTAATTTTTTCATTTCTAATGGTTCTTTGTAATTTTAACTTTTATTTTTTGTTTATAATTCTAATTTATCTTCCTATTCAATTGTTAATGTTTTAGATTTTATGATCTCACGACACATAACAAGCAGCACTAAATTCTATTTTCACCCTTGGTCACCCGCCCCAAATGTCAAAGTCAAAGTTCAAACAGCTCACTTTTATCATTTATGTTCAATTGTATTTAAATTTTACATATTCAGTTCTTTGTAATATTGATACAAATTATACAATGTTGAATGTCTCTTTTATGTTTGTAATTTTGCAATTGTTTTATCTTAATTTGTATTATTGTAATAGTTTAGTTATTATAGTTTTATTATAAATTCTATTATTGTAAATTGTAATAACTTAGGATTTAAAACTTGAGTATTAGTAGTACTTCATTTTCTCTTAATTTATATTTTTTTATTGTAAATTCAATGCATTGTTTGTTGCTATTTAATTATTATATATATTTTTACTTTATTGATGGGCCATTTTGGGTCCAGAAACAACTTTTGGGCTCATGGCCCATTTTGCTATTTAAGTGAACGTTGAGTGTTTAGAAAAAGTCATAGTAATTAAAAAAAAATAATGGAACGAGATGGATTGTGATTGTTATGACAATGAGGATTATATGAGATCATGATGATATGAAATAATGATAAGATGATAAATGAGATGGAATGATGATAAGATGATGATAAGTATGGATAATGATGTAATAAGATGGATCGTGATGGTTATGAAGATGAGGATGTAATGAAATCACAATTATATGAAAAGATGATAAGATGATGATGATGATGATGAGTATGACAATGATCTAACGAGATGGATGATGGTTATGAAGATGGGGATCTAATGGGATCATGATGATATGAAAAGATAGTGAGATTATAAATAATATGAGAAGTTGATGAGTGTGGATAATGATGCGATAAGATGAATCGTGATGTTATGAAGATGAGGATATGATGAGATCATGATGATAGGAAAAGATGATGAGACGATAAATTATATGAAAATATGATAGATGAAAAATGATGAAGTAAGCAGGAAAAACAGATATGGGTGACCTAACACCTTGGCCTACTATACAATGTAGAGTAGGGCTACTACACGGGCCTCTACATCTGGCCCGCTCTACATTTTCGTCCAACCCCTGCCTGGGGCGAGCTGGGGCCTCTAGTCAAATGCCAGGGTTTTGGGGGGGGAGGGCTCTAATTATCCAGTTTCAAAACAAAGGGGCTGGTGTCGGGCTAGGCCTTAGGCCTTCCTTGGCTTCAACCAAGGCCCTTACAATATATAAAAATAAATATGCAATAGTATAAATCATAATATCATATATATAAATAAATAAATAAATAAATAAGATCGACCTTAACTATAAATATAATATTATTGTTTGTCTATCCTCTCACTTCTATCCTTTCAGTCGCTATCCTCCCTTCTCCCCCTTTTCTCCTTTACCATTTCCTTTCAACCTTTTAGGCCTCAGTGGCCACTATCCTCATTTTTCTCTCCTTTCTCTTCTCCTCTCTCTTTCCCTCTTCTTCTCCTCCTCCTCTAAGCTGACTTCTGAACTCTCTTCATTGTCTACGATCACAACTCATGGCCAAGGCACAGTCTACAGTTGTATGATCTTAGCTTGGTCATGGGTCTCTACGATCCAAGAACATAGTCATTAAGGTGGATCTGTAAGTTAGAGAACCACGACTGCGATCGAGGCTACGAGTCTGCAATTTAGTTGACCCACAGATCTTTGAGAATCTTTGAAGATCTGTACACACATTACTTTAAGAATTGTGACCTGTAGGTTTGTGCATAGATCTATGAGTCGATCTTTATGGTCCATGGTCATCATGGTCGCAACTATGGGTCAACTAAATTGCAGACCTGTAACCTCGATCACAGTCGTGGGTTTGTACACACATTATTAAGGACCGAGTTTGGAAGAAACTGCAAGGTTTGAAGGAGAAAATTCTGTCACAGACAGGGAAAAATATTTTAATTAAAGTTATGGCACAATCCATTTTAGCATATTCCATGAGTCGTTTCAAACTACATCTGGCTTGTGTGAAGATCTAGAGAAGTTAATGGCACAATTTTAGTGGGGTTAGAAGTGCAAGGCAAATACATTGGATGTAACACCCCGTATTTTAGTGTATTTTTAATTGAAAGATTTTTGTTATTAATTTAAAATTTATTCTCTTGTTTTAAAATTGTTGGATTTTTAGTTGTGTTATTTTTATGATTTTTAGTTTACAAAAATTATTTTTGAAGTGCTTTATCTAAATTAATTATTTTTATGCGTTTAAATTGCTTCTCAAATTAAATTAACTTGTTGTGGGGTTTAATTATTTATTTTCATTTTAATCATTACGTTTGAATTATTTTATTTTACTTGCTGTTTTAAAATCGTTTCCGTTGGATCATTTGTGTGACCCAAGATATGAGGATTGGACCTCATTTCTTTCCCTACATTTTCTCTTTCCTCTTTTCTTTTTCTTCTTTTTCTTTCTTTCTTTTTCTTTTTCTCCCTCCACTTCCCGCGCGGACGTCTCTCTCTCTCTCTCTCACGCCGTGCAACCGTTCCTCACCCAGCCCGCCGCCGTGCACGACACCGCCCACCCCATCGTGCTTCCCACCGGCCGGCGACCTCCCCCTCCGATTTCCAGCCCCAGCCGCACCGCCGTTAGCCTCCACGCACCACACGAAGCCGTGACATTCCTTGCGCCGCTGCGCCGCCGTCG
The DNA here is from genome assembly GCA_961763995.1 of Juglans cinerea. NCBI lineage: Eukaryota > Viridiplantae > Streptophyta > Magnoliopsida > Fagales > Juglandaceae > Juglans > Juglans cinerea. The sequence goes on along the minus strand of CAUIVZ010000001.1, from coordinate 42,628,207 downwards.
CGCCACCTCCGACCACCATCTTCTCACCACATCATCCTCGACCTTCTAGCAATCCAATGGACCCAACCCCACCTCCGATCTGTCACCGGTGAAGCCCCACCATCAACATTTCCGTTTTGGGTGTTTTTGCACTTCAACCGCCTACTGCGCCGCCACCCACGGCCAACCACCACCACCACCACTAGCCTCACCGACATCTCTAAGCCATACCCTATCAATCTCGGGTCTTCATTTGCACCCGTTCAAAAGTGGGTTTTTGAGACCCACGGCCACAGTGCATTTGACACTGTTTTGTTGCTGCGTTGCCGCTTCTAGCACCTTCTTGATCTTTCAAAAATTATATTATAGCATTGTAAGTATTTTTCTCAAAGAACTTTTGAGATTTAAATGTATTTCTGCGCTAATTCATATTTACTGTGAATTTGTTGATTGTGCCGGATTGAGTCCGAGGAGTAAGGGGGGTCGATTGGATTGGTGGTTGAGAGAATATTTTAGAGGGGAATTTAATTTTCTTTATCGAGTGCAGTTTAATTTTTGGAGGTATTAGTTTATATTTTCTGTTATGGAGTTGTGAATAGGAAGAAGTGTGCTTTGTTTAGTGTTGGTTAAATTGTTAGTAATTGTTTGGGACTGCGAACTGTTGGAATAAGTGTGAGTTATTGGAATTTGAATTGGCATTGGTCTTGATGCTTGTATTGGACAATACTGAGATTGGTATAGAATATTTTGGGTCGAAGTGTGGGCTGTCCAGATTGTTTTTTTAGTTGTTTGAGTTGGATTAAACTTGCTGAATTATGGTCTAGAAATTAGATTTTAAGTTGTCTAAGACAATTTTGTGTTGTTGGACTTTAATATTTAGTTTATATTATTTTTATGAATAGGTGACGAGACGGATAGAGACTGTTTTCAAGTCATAGATAATGCGCTGCAGGAGTCAGGTAAGCGGGGTTCCTATGCTGGGTTTTATACAAGCTAATAAGACTGAGGTTGATTTTATGAAAACTTGCATAATTTGTGTTGTGTTGGGAACTTGTGAAAACAAAGATCATCATCGGTCTCTTATCTGCATTATTCATGAAATCTGTGTGAAAAAGGAAAATATATTCTGACATGCCTTGTGTAGACATGAGCTAAATTCAGTCATGTGGTTTCTGAAATCTGGAAAAAAGAGCGATATTGAGAATATGAAAAGTTGTGCATCTATTTGTTCTGGCTTTTGTGTTCAGCGTGTGTAAACTGTCTGATTCTGTTTTGATACTCTGTATTTTTTATATAACATCTGAAAACCTTTGGCATGGTGTACTGGTTTTCGTATCTGACTCTGTCTCTGCTTTGCTCTGTTTTGCTCTGCTCTGCTCTGTTATGCTCTGCTCTGTTTGGGTTGGTACCAACTTCTCTGTCTCTGAGTGCACCCACTTTGGAAACAAAGTGGTTTTACTGTGGTCTTTCCTGTGTGCACACTCGGGGCTCCGAGAAGAATAAAGGAAAGATTTCACCTCTGTCTATACCTGGTTTGGCCACCGGGGTTAGCACAACCCTACCACAGGGGTGAAACATGATCTCTGCTCTGTTTGATGCTCTGTTTTGATCTGATGATGATACTCAGTTTATGTTATGCCAAAGCACTAAGGGTTTTACTTGTCTTAAAACCATCGCTCTGTTACTTTTGAAAATATGTTCTGTTCTGCATGTTAACTCGGGAAAATATTTTGTTCTGCATGCTCTACTTTGTAAATGCTCATGTTTGCACGCTAGCATATGATTTCTGCTTACTAAGTTGTTGATAATTCACCCCCTATCATTATAATATTTTTCAGATGATGTGGAGAGTCCAAATGAGGACCTGGATTAGATTGCTGTTTGTGTTTAAGCTGAGGAGATGTTGGTAGAAGAATGACTTCTAGTGTTCTTAGTTTTAATGTCTTTGAGTTTTATTTATATCTTGAGTTTCAGTTAGATTTATGAAATTATTGTTTGGGTTGTTATGACTACCGAGAGATTACAGTCTTCTTAGTTTATTTTAGCTGCAGTAATGACTTTGTGGAGTTTTCAATGCGGTTATTTAGAACTCTTGATATTGAGATTTGCTATTAAAGATTTGCGTTTCTTTTTAGTTGTGTTGGAAAATAAGTTTTTAAGAGACGGGTAGTAATTCTCCAGGCCAACCGAGTTTGGGGCGTTACATTGGATGAGCTGGGACAACATGTGCAAATCCAAGTTTGTTGGGGGGATGGGCTTTCACTGTTTGGAAGTCTTCAATCTAGCCTTATTAGCAAAGCAGGAATTGCTTCAAAATAGTTTTTATTTTATAAGGTTTTCAAAGTAAGGTAGTTTCCTCATTCTTTATTTCTTAATTCTTCATTGGGTAGTCATCTTTCATATGCTTGAAGATGGATTAGTCAAGCTAAGTGGGTTCTGCAAGAAGGTTGTACGTGCAGAGTTGGAATGGGTTAGAGAATTAAAATTTGGAAGGATAGTTGGCTTTCAAATCATGTATTACCTTTTAATGCTAAAGGTGATTTGGATTATGATGTAAAAGTGAGTGACCTCATAGACATGGAAGTACCTCAATGGAATAAGGAGAAACTAATGGGTTTGCAATTTATTTCTCATATGGGTATTCAAAGGCTTATAGTTGAAAGTGATTCACAAATTATTGTGACAATGCTGAATTCTAGTGAGGTAGATTTGTCAAGCCATGGTGCTATTTTAGCTTAAATCAAGTATTTGTGTTTAGGATTTCCAAGTTGTCGAGTTTTGGCTTATCTCTCTTGAAGCAAGTTCCCTCATGAAGCAAATTCTGTAGCGCATACTTTTGGCTTGATTTTGGAAAAAGGTGGATGATGCTAAGATTTGGTGGCATTCCATTCCATACATTGTCAAGCAGTAGTATGTTACTTTTGAAATGTCTATGTAATTAGTACTCTTTATTGTTAAATGAAGTTGTTTCAGCTATTAGGAGGAGAGAGAGAAAAAAAAAAAAAAAACTAACCAAAACCGTTTCCCTCGTGATTGCCCTCAAATTCTAATTTTTTTTAACAAAACAAACCCACGGCTCATTATTTTCACAAAATAAACACGAAATTATTCCAACTCATCATTTTCTGATACCCCTCTAATTTCGTACCTTTCTAGAAAACCTTATAAAAAAAATTAGAGATAAACAACATCAACAAGAAAATCCCTTAATAAAGTAAATTATAGATTAACAACAAAATCAATTTCAAGATTGAAAACTTTCACATTTAATTTTGGCCTACATTAATATTTGTTTATTTCTTGCATATTTAGTTTGTCATGTAAATTAAAATCACACAAAAATAAACCACTCACACTCTGTCTTGTTGGGCCCATGTTCTGTCAATTTACCAGACTAACATTTCGACTAGTGGGTGTGGTTCACTTTAGTTACATGGCACTTCACCAGACACTTATCTCAACATGTTTTCTTTTCTTTTTTTAAGAGACAATCAATCCTCTATAAAGCAATCAATTTCAATGCATCATTACCTGTTGTGGCGGCTCTCGTGCATATTAATGGCGACGTAAAAACTTGCTCTTTTATGATTATCTCTTCTTCCTTCATTCTTGTCGAGCCAAGAAACACTGACGCCTCGTGCGGTATAAAAAATATTAAGAAAACTGAACCAATCACCGAAGACCACGTAGCAAAGCCAAAATTGAAGATCATAGTAGAAAGAAAAAACGTCACGAGTCGGTCGCTTTGGATATTAACTACAGCGCTCTTCTGCCTTTCCTTTTTGTTTTGTTTATTGGCTCTAATTTCAGGCTCTCGCAATATCACGCAAACTTCGAGACTTCGTCTGTTAGGGTTTGGAAAACCCCACCGTCTAGGGCAGGGCACGCCGTCTTCTTCGCTTTTCGGGGGGGTTTGGGTGGAATGAGGAATTTGGATATGAATTCGGATCTTTTCGATCCAAAAACGGTGATGGACTCGGATTTCTCTCGCAGTCTGTCTGCTGGGGAAGCCGATTTCGGGTTCGCTTTTAACGACAGCAATTTCTCCGACCGGTTGCTCCGGATCGAGATCGTGGGAGATCCGTTGGAAAACCGGCCCGATTCTGAGGGTAAGTATCTGCTTGTTTTTTAAAAAGTTTGATAAGGGGAAGACACTAATTTTTTGGGGTTTTATGCTTGATATTTATGCTGGATAAATGGAACTTGGAGCAGGTTAAATCCTAAATGGAAATTGGTTCTATGAGCCACTGTTTGCTTAAAAAGTTGCTTTGTATTCATGGGTATCTGGATGCTTCAGGTAGAGAAGTCGAAGTCCTAGATGTTCGAAAGCTTATAGGTTTCCATTCGATCTTTTAGGGCTCTGTAAGGTTTTTGAGGGGGAGAAAAATGGAGTATTAGTTCCTGTCACACATCTAGAAGTTTTTTTATTTTTGTTTTGACGTCGGGGAACCTCTCCAAGGTAGGGCCCTTCGGACCCACCCCTGCAGAGGAAGCCCCATCTAGAAGTTCTCATTTTATTATCTAGACTCTAGAGCTTTGCTTGCTATTATAAGAAAATCGAGGAAAAAGAGGGAAGAATGAGGGCAGCAGCTTGGTCTCTGTCTGTGTTTTTAGAAAGTGGAGCGAAATATTAGATATTGTGGTATCTGATCTGTTGGGAATGTTGTATTGGTTCAAAACTTGAGGGACCGACCAACTACACGAAGAATTGCTGATTGAAATTAATATGTGACGAGTAAATGGTTAAAATCCTCTCAACCAAGCCTGAATACCAAGTAATTGAGGTCGTGTAATTTCAAATTTTCTGCTTCTTGCTCAGACAATTGCAGTGATGAAATCAAACAAAGAGATTCTTGTTTTGATGCGTCTTTAGTTGTAGGATGCCTGAGAAAATGAGAAAGTCAGACTCCTTTACTCGAGATTTGATTTATCTGTTATCCAGGAACCAAAGTTATGGGAGATATGGCTTTTTAGTATATATCATTGTCATGCCATCCACTTTCTATGCAACTGGACATTGTTATTGCTTTATATTTTGTTTTGATCCTATTGTGATGTGATGTCGTTTGCTGGAGGATGTGTGGGCATGCAACGCAGCTTTTTGGAGTCCGTATTTACTTCTTGTTTGGGTCATTTATTTACTTGTCGTTTGAGTCATTGTAGTAGTCTATTTTCATAGTCGGTTATTTTACTTTACACATGTTGTTTGGTTATTTGTCTAGTCTGTTATCCCTTCGAGGATATGAGGAAAAGAGGGCACAGAGTGAAGGAATCTGGAAAATTGCTAAGGTTTGATTGTAAGGAGGTTTCTGGAATCCCTCGAAGTATTCCTTCTATCAATATACGTGTGGCTCGTTGGAGCTTTTTATCAAACACCTTCCAGCCATTTCTATTTCTCAATACAGCTACCCAACGTTACAACCCAACCATTTCCTCATTACATCACAGCCATTTCACAACAAGATTATAACAATTGGTATCAGAGCTGGGACCACGTTACAAGTTCAAGTCACGGAGGGGGCGACCTATAGGTTGGATTAAAATGCCTTAGTACTATGTATGGGTATGTTGTTAAGTCATTGAATAATGATAGATGAGTGAATCCGTAAAAAAAAAGGCTACCACCGGGTCAGTGCTGATAGAGTGGGCCGCCGTAGACGGGGTAAGATTCAACAAACATCAAACAAATTTGCTGGAAAAGATTTTAGACAAGTTGCTGGAGATGAAAGAAATACTTGACGGAATACAGGGAAATTGTAAGAGAATGTAGCAAAATTGCGTGGGATGCAGCAGACTCTCTTGGAGTGGCAAGACTGGGCACCTACGGATTCAACTGAAGAAAAACAAAAATCAATAGTGCAGGAAGAAAATGGAACGAAGGATGAAGATGAAATCGTGAAGGAAGAAAAGAAAAAGGCAATTGGAGTGGAGGAGATAGTGGCAGTGCCCCACGATATCGGTCTCAAAACCCATTTTTCCCCTTGTCAAGCTCAAACGCCAACACTGGAGTCGTCTTACAGATCTCAGAGATGGTGACCCATATCTCCTCGGTGGGCTCACGGATCCAATCTCCGACCTACTCCCTGCACGTCTCACATGGCAACTTTCTTGGAAGGCCCACACCCTTTTGATTTCCAAGATCAGAGGAACACCCAGATTGCACAATGCCCAATTGGAGATGCATCAGCTTGGGTCCAATATATGTTTGTACGGATTTTTGGAGTTTTGTTTGTATGACTTGCAGTGGGAGACATCGTGAATTTACACATCGCGTGAAGTCTGTCTCTATGGCGAAGTTTACTTCTCAAGAAGTTGAAGCACTTCAAAACGGTGGCAACCAGCGTGCAAGGGAGTTGTTTGATAAAATACTTGAAGAAACCCTTGCTAACAGGGACTCAATAAATTCTGAGTACTGGAAGTGGGGAAATGAAGCTGAAGAGTTGGGTGGTACTCTCAGTGGTAAGCACATTTTCCCTATCTCTATTTCCACTTCCTATCGAGATTTGAGTGCAAAGTATACCATTGAAGGCATTTTTGAGATATTTGAATCCCTTCATTTTTCTCTTGTAACCCTTGGTGGAGGACCATGGAAAAATCCCACGGTTGAGGGTGTTTCATGTGGAGGTTGGGCTACAGGAAACATTGGGTTGGGGTTGGGGAGGTGTGTTTTATTCTGACTCGGGCTTGATGTATTTTGGGTAGTTTTTCGTGGGCTTTTTGGGGCAGTAGGAGCTCTCTAGTATAGGTTAGGGATACATCTAGTGTACTTGGTTACTCCTATTGATATATATAATACTTTTACTTATCAAAAAAAAGAATCCCACTGTTGAGTTTGCCGATAATTTTAAGGGGGTTCCATTTAGCAAACATTTGATACACTTGCATTCTTACAATGGGTCAAATGATCGACGACAGCTTTCGGAGAGTGATGCTCACTTTGGTGGTGTGAATGACTTGGCATTCTCACACCCAAACAACCAATTGTGTGTGGTAACTTGTGGAGTTGATAAATTAATAAAGGTTTGGAATTTGTCTGGAAGAAGACTTTTTAACTTTGAAGGTCATGAAGCACCTGTTTATTCCAATTTTCCTCACCAAAAGAAAATATTCAGTTTATAATTGCAACTATTGTTGACGGGAAAATTAAGGCTTGGTTGTGGGCTCCAAGGTTGACTATGGTGCACCTGGACAGGGGTGCACTAGAATGCTCTACAGTGCTGATGGAAGCCGACTATTCTCTTGTGGAACAAGTAAAGATGGTGACTCTTTCCTAGTTGATTGGAATGAATCTGGAGGAGCAATAAAGAGGACATATTCTGGATTTAGAAAGATATCTGCTGTTAAATACATTTCTTATGAGAAATTTAAGGAAAGCATGGTATATGATGATATTGGCATGCTCGAAGAACAAGAAAGCTTGGAGATAGAAGAAGAAAATGAGATGGAACCTTCCCCCATCCCGACATGGACCAGTGAACGTGGGAGCAAGGTTCTTGTGAATATGGATAGCTTTGGTGCTGTTGGAGATGGAGTTTCTGATTATACCCAGGCTTTCTTAAAAGCATGGGACATTGCCTGCTTTAATCCAAAATCAGTTCTTTTGGTGCCTCATGGACGACTTTATCTTGTTAATGCAACAAGATTTAAAAGGGCCATGCTCAGAAAAATTAGTGATCCAGATTGATGGAACAACTCCAAAACACTCAAAAGCAAGGTACGAGGAAATTGTTCAGGATAGCTCCTTGGTTAGTTTGGTTGTGTACAAATTACTACTGATTTACCTCGCACAACTGCCCTTCAAAAGTTCATCGTATTCCATATTTTATGAGAAAAGTCAGCCTACTGTTTTACAAAGAGTTGGCTTTGCAACTGCAGATTTTGTCTTCCAATGAGTTATTGGTGCGGTTCAAGAGGTGAAGCCTTAAGAAGTCCATTGGTAGACTGTCATCTAATTGTGCTTTTTGTGCTCATTCATTATCATAAATGTGTTGTGAGAAATGAGTCCATTACCGATTTGAGTGTTGATGGTCATACTTCAGATTATCTTCTGAAGGAAAATACGTATTTTTCTGACAACCCTTATTGTAAGGCCTTAGAGAATGCGACAGATTTTGAAAGTGACCATATAGTTGTTGAGTGGCAGGGGTCGCTTTCAAATAGTGGTGTTAAATTGGATGAAAGGGGGAATATTGCACCTCAATTGTTTAAAATATTGCCACTTAGTGATGTTCTGGGGTGGTATGGAATAAAATTGCTAAAACTGTGGGAATACCATTGGATAAAGAAACAAATCTTGTGGCCCTTTGATAGAGGAAAGGGAAAAGAAACTGTAGAAATGTTAGATGCCAGGTTCACTTTTGTCTTCTCAACACTCGAGACCAAGGTATTTGCAGTACGTGATGCTCCACATGCCAGCTCATCCAGAAACTATCAATGCTCTAAACCTTGAGGACAAGGTTCTTTAAAGGAAGGAGATTGTTATGATCCCATCGTGATGGATGTCGTTTGCTGGAGGATGTGTGGGCATGCAACGCAGCGTTTTGGAGTCCGTATTTACCTGTTGTTTGGGTCTTTTATTTACTTGTTGTTTGAGTCATTGTAGTAGTCTATTTTCATAGTCTGTTATTTTACTTTACACGTGTTGTTTGGTTATTTGTCTAGTCTGTTATCCCTGCGAGGATATGAGGAAAAGAGGGCACAGAGTGAAGGAATCTGGAAAATTGCTAAGGCTTGATTGTAAGGAGGTTTCTGGAATCCCTCCAAGTATTCCTTCTATCAATATACGTGTGGCTCGTTTGAGCTTTTTATCAAACACCTTCCAGCCATTTCTATTTCTCAATACAGCTACCCAACGTTACAACCCAACCATTTCCTCATTACATCACAGCCATTTCAACACAGGATTATAACGTATTTGTTTTGGTGACATGCATTCTGGTATTATTATGCTTGAAACTATGAAACGAAATGTTCTGCTTTGAGCTTTTTCTTTTATTTTCTTCAATAAGCAAGTGAATCGGACTTGTTTGCACCTAACTAGATAGTACACCATAGGAATACCTAAATAGGAATAGGGAAAGAGACCAGAAAATCACCAAGACGGCAAGACTCTGCCCATTCAAATCTATAGAGGCTGTCCAAAGGAAAGCTCTATCCTTGAATGGTTGGTCTTTGAAGAGAAAGAACTGGGAATTTGCGCCTATTTGCTTGCTTACTACGCCATCCATGAGCTCTTTTAGCTGTTCTTGGAGGAATGATGTCCCAAATATGTATCATGATGATAAGTTTTCTTATTCACCTCTTATGATTCTCATTGGCAATGTATTTGGAGATGTCAGTTTGGAAATTGAATATACCTATAGTGAGATTTCACGTTGTTTCTTGACTTTGTTTGAGTTGATTGCGATAGGAGATGTGAAAGTATCTGGTTTCCTTGAGGATGAAAATATATTTAAGTTGTATGGTCTCATGTCTAAGAGCATCCCAAAAACATAGTTTGACATATGGAAGATTTTATATTCCATCATGACTAATTTCTGTGTATGTGTATTGTGTGCTGGCTTCCCGATTCATGCTTAATGTTTTCCTTTCTTTTCCAGTTTTGGATGTTACTTCATGGGATGTGGAGCAAATTTTGATCTGTAACCAGCCTGATATGGATGAATGTGTGGCCTGTCAAAATCCAGATGAGGAAGCTGATGCAATGAGTGAAGAATCACCTTCAGGTTTGTATCAATCTTAAATAGTGTTTACTTTTTAATCTTGTGTTTTTTTAAGATGAGAAAATATTTGATCTGAATTCATCAAAGACTTTTTGCTTGATCCATGTCTCTCAAAACATAATGAGACCTTCCTGTTTAGGACTTCAATAAGTACAATATCATCCAAACAATAACCTAAATATTAAAAGGTGAAGAGTGAGATGTGTAAAATGCGCTTGATCTTCTTGAAACTAGAGCAAGATTTTCTTCTAAGAACTTTATCTTGTGATGTGTTCTAAGCTTGCTTATTGTTCTCATAGGCGATGAAGCTGGGAATAGCAATGATTCTAGCTGGAGCATGGATTGTTCGGTAGTTGTAAGAGTCAAAACATTGCATATCAGTTCTCCTATTTTGGCAGCCAAAAGTCCATTCTTTTATAAGGTATAGATTATATCTTACCTTAAGGTGGCTTTACCTATGTTTACTTGTGCTGTTGCTACTTAAAAAAAATTACTCGTATTGTTGCCAAATGGGATTTTCATTCCTCTTATTATTGTAGTTATTCTCAAATGGGATGAGAGAGTCAGAGCAGCGACATATAACCCTTCGTATCAATGCCTCTGGTATAAAGAAATATCCTAAACTTTGTGTTTTCTTACTATTATTCTTTAAATATCCTAAACTTCCTGTTTCTAACTATTATTGTTAAAATATACTAAACTCCCTGTTTTCTTACCATTATTCTTTATATTTGTTGAAACTAATTAGCTTCTTGATTGTGCATGGAAAATTCAACTTACAATTCTTTTCATTTCCCCCTTGTTGCAGAGGAAGTTGCCCTCATGGAGCTTTTGAATTTTATGTACAGTAATACCTTATCCGTCACAACAGCTCCCGCTTTGCTGGAAGTTCTTATGGCTGCCGACAAATTTGAGGTCGCCTCATGCATGAGGTATTGCAGCCGACTATTGCGGAATATCCCAATGACACCTAAGTCTGCATTGGATTATCTTGAGCTTCCTTCTAGTGTTTTGATAGCTGATGCGATCCAGCCATTGACTGACACTGCAAAGCGGTACCTTGCTGCCCGCTATAAGGACATCAACAAGTAAGTTCTTATTCCAAGTACAATATACAACTCGATCTTCATTTCCCTCCTCGTGTCTTCCCTTTCTTTTCTAGTCCTATTTTCTTTTAGTCTTTTCTTATCAGAAAAGTTACTTTTAAAGGTAAGAGTTGTGTTGTTAATACCTGTCAAAGCGTTTTTAAACTTCCTCACGGATTGTCCTCTTATTTCCTGCGTCATGCAATTCTCTCTTCATGTTTGTTACACGAGGAAAATGCCACAATTTTCTGTTAGCCATGGGTCATAAACTCCAATACGTTATATGTTGCATTTTCTACCTATACCTTTTGGCTTGGTTAAACAAGAGGAACAGGATCCTTAGGTTTTAATATCAGTTAACATGAAAAGCAGTTTCATATATTGCGACATTATAGCGAAGTTGATCCACACAATCAGCAAAGTGTCAATGGCATTCGGATTAAGTGAGCACATCTATTTATTAACTTACGATAAACATTATTAAAAAAAAAAAAGTGAGCACAACTATTCATTATTGCTGCTACTGCTATTGTTTCGCTTGATGTTTTCTTCATCTTTATGAAAATTAAATGCAATTTGCCTTCTGGTTTTTACCACTTTTGACCAGGTCCCAAGAAGATTTGATGGACTTGCGCCTTGCTGGAGTAGAGGCAGTGTTGTCCAGTGATGATCTCCAGGTTGCATCAGAGGATACTGTCTATGACTTTATGTTGAAATGGGCTAGGGCTCAGTATCCAAAACTGGAGGAGCGACGAGAAGTCATTGGCAAAAATCTGGCACGCCTTATTCGATTCCCTTACATGACGTGCCGGAAGCTTAGGAAGGTTTTAAGCTGTAATGATTTTGATCATGAGGTGGCATCCAAATTTGTTATGGAGGCCCTCTTTTTTAAGGCTGAGGCACCACACCGCCAACGCATTCAAGCTGCAGAAGAGTCTGCCGTTAGGTTTCGCCGCTATGTGGAGCGAGCCTACAAGTATCGCCCTGTCAAGGTGGTAGAATTTGAACTTCCTAGGCAGCAGTGCGTGGTGTACCTGGACCTGAAGCGGGAGGAGTGCGCAAACTTGTTCCCTTCTGGACGAGTGTATTCTCAGGCATTCCACTTGGGGGGCCAAGGCTTCTTCCTGTCAGCTCATTGTAACATGGACCAGCAGAGCTCTTCCCACTGTTTTGGGCTGTTTTTAGGGATGCAGGAAAAGGGATCGGTGACTTTTGCGGTAGACTATGAATTTGCAGCAAGATCAAAGCCAACAGAGGAGTTTTCCAGCAAATACAAAGGCAACTACACCTTCACTGGGGGGAAGGCCGTTGGCTACCGAAACTTATTTGGCATACCCTGGACTTCTTTCATGGCTGAGGATAGTCTCCACTTTGTAAATGGCGTCCTCCATCTGAGAGCTGAGCTTACCATCAGGCACTGACTCCCGCGATCTGTTCACAAAGCCGATTAGTGGGTGGGTCTAACCTTTCGTTCTATTGTTTTTCCCGCTCCTTTTCTCGTAGAACTTGAAAACACAGCACTTGTAATGATCAGGCATTACGCCCCCCCCCCCCCCCCCCCCCCCATAGATACTTTAGGTGTCAGGCAGTCTCAGGGCCTCCTTGTTGTGTTTAGAAGGAACGGGGAAATTTGTAAATGGGTTTCAGTAGGTCGCAAAAGTTAAAAATGTTTTTTTGGGTTTTTAATCATGGAACCGAGTGGCAAGCATGATTGTTTCGCCCAAATTAATCTTTTATGTTTCATTGGGAGTAAGGAATGTCTTGAGTACTTGGCCTCCGTCAAGCAACTATACTTGGATCTATTCAATCGTATCTGCGATAGTCTGTTGATTGTCTGCGACTGCGACTGCATGCAGTTCATAATTTCATAAAGTGAGGCTAGATATTTAGAAAATAAAAAATTAATGGAATTCATTTGGAGAAACATATAATAAACAAGAAAGAAAATGTGTTGAAATCTTTTGTATTGATGGTAGGAAAAGCTATTTTGGGGGCGGATAAATGTACGCAATTTATGACTCCCCTCCCATGACTGACTGACTTAGGTAGCACATATTCTCTCTCGGCTGGCTTCTCGTCGAGGATCAAAATTTTGGGAATTTCCATGCTGTTGGTAAAAGATTTGGAATCCAATTCTCGCTCACATCAAAAAACAACATCACGTATTACGTGTCCATATTTGGTGATCCAAGGTGCACTTCACCTGAGAACTTCCACACTTGATGTTAATTGCATCGGCAAAGTTAAAAGTCCTCCAACCTTTTCGATTGTTTAGCATTTCTTATTCTCGATGAGAAAATCTCCAAACAAGTCGGGTGCGTTTTCCTCCTTTACACCGGCCAATAGAATTTTAACACATATAAACTTATTTGTGTTATAATGTTTGCAAGTTGAGTCAATATTTCTTTTCTCCCTTCGTCAACTCATCTCATCTCCTCTTTCATTTTCCTATCTCTTCTTCCCTTTTCCCCTTGTCTATCTCTTCTCTCCTCTCCTCTCCACTCCACAACCCAGCTCTCATCTCCTCTTTTTTCCCTTCCCTTTTCCCTTTCTCCCTTTGTCCCATCTTCGTCGAGAGATTTTTTGGAGAGTAATTTGGAACAAACCCATCTCTCTCCCTCAACTTGATCTGCAACCCACTCAATTTTTGCAACTACTTGTAAGTTTTTGAGCCTAAACATACCTAGGGCTGAGCACCGACTGTTTCGAAGTCGGAGGGCCCAACCTCCGACTCCGACTCCGACTTTGTCGGAGGTCGAATCTGACCTCCGACTCCGACTCCGAAACAGTCATAATCCGCTCCGACTCCGACTCCGACTTGTCGGAGCGGAGTCGGATTTTTTTATTTTATTTTTTTGTCTTTTTTAACTTCATATTTGACCCACTTTTAAAAAAAAAAAAATTTGTGGGCTTTCAAATTTCAGCTTTCTCAATATTACAATCTAAACTAAATAGAAGACTTGGACATGCATGCAATATCAATCTAATGTTATCATTATACTAAAAGAACATGCAAACAAAAACCTGCATTACAAAAGTTTCGAAGGGCCAAACTTACTAATATCCACATCATCCATCATCCATATCCTCATATCCACATCCAACTAAATACTAATCACTACAATAAACATCAACATATCACACCTACCATCCATCATCCACATCTATTATAATAATAGATACTTACCACTACTACAATAACATGCATCAAAAATTAAAAAGAAAGTCCTATTTTTACATGTACTCCCATCATCCAGATTCCATATCCTGATATCCACATCATTCTAACAAAAAAAAAATCTAAAATGTTCTAAGAGCCAACCAAAATAAATGTTCCAACAACATTTAAATATTTAATTACAAACTTTCAAATGCACCAAAATAAAATAAATTACAAGCTTCCAAATGAACCAAAATATATTAAATGTTACAAATTTCCAAATGTTCAAACTTCCAACTTTCAAGTTGTGCCTGAAAAAAAAATGAAAATATTAGTAAGAAAAACAACCCAACTTTAATATCATATGAAAAATAAATTTAAACAAACATAAAAAGCATGTATATTACATCTTTTTAGGAAGATGCAAAATCTTACATAGTTGTAATATTCTCAAAAAGCCTATTAGGAGGAATGGATCCATTTAGTTTTTTTGAACTAGGGTCTCGGAAACTTAAATAAATATGGACCAATGGTATAAACAAAATAGAAGTAGATAGCATAGTTGTCTTTGAAAAGTAAACAGAATTTAGCATGAAGCATTTAGTATTTTGGATAGTAGCTCAAACCTCAAAGGCTCAATATGTCAAATTGTCAATCATCTTCACGAAGTAAGTTGGCCATACCAATGATTAATTCTGCATTAAGATGTTAAAGTATAAGAGGTTAGTATCAGAAAATGTCAAAATCAACATATATAACAACTTAAAAAAATCTCTAAATACATTACCTGAGTCTAACTTATAACTCTCCGCATCATCAATGGCATCCGTATAATTTTGACTCAAGCATATAGGAGTTGATTTCAACCAGTTTTGCGTGCACACAAGAGCTTCGACAGTTCTAGGAGCCAAAGAACTCCTAAATGGATCCAGGACATGGCCTCCTGTGCTAAATCCCGACTCAGATGCAACGGTGGTGATCGGAATGGCCAAGATATCTCTTGCCATTAGGGCAAGAACCGGATATTTGCTTGAGTTGACTTTCCACCATACCAAAATTTCAAAATTCCCCGTAGGAATCTCAACATCCTCCAACAAATACCGCTCTAGTTCGGACTTACAATCCATCAAGGATGCTAATTTTTTATCTTTATGGAATTCGAACAAAAAGTCCATGGGATCATCATCATTACCGGTACCACTACTACTCCCCATTGATGCACTAGCCTCACCACTCCGACTCCGAGTTGACTTAGACCCAGTTACGCGGCCACCACAAAACCCTACATATTGTTCATATAAATATTCCATATCTCTCTTGAGGAGTACAACAAACTCCTCACCCCTCTCATCCCCCAATGTTTTGTTGAACCAATATGCTTGAGCAACTAATTTGTACCGTGGATCAAGAATGGCAGCAACAAACAACAATCGATTTATTTTTTCAAGATCACCCCAATATTTATTATATTTTGTCTTCATTCTCAAAGCCATTGAACTCAAGCGTCGATTACTATTGGTACAAAAAGAATTCAAATTTTTATGAATATTAATGAGCTCTTGGACATACAAATTTGATGTAACATATAGTGTACCAGAAATACGCATGGTGACATTATAAAATACATGAAGAAACTTCAAAAAGTTTCTTATGGTCTCCCAATCATCAGCCTCAGGAGCTCCTAGACCCTTTCTCCCATGCCCATCCTCAGATAAATAAACTCTTGAGTAGGGATCCTCATCAAGCAAAAGTTGGAAGGCTTTTTGATACTTCTCAGCCACGTCCAACATAAGAAAAGTCGAGTTCCATCTAGTAGGCACGTCGAGACACAAGAAACTAGAACATGGCACTTTTGACCTATCAACACAAGACTTGAAAGTGGCAAGTCTTTGGGGAGAAGACTTCACATACTTAATCAGATTTCTGACTCTTATGATCGAGTCATCAACATCTTTTAAACCTTCACTCACAACAAGGTTTAAGATGTGTGCCGTACACCTCATGTGAATAAACTCGTGAGCTGCAACACAATCCTCACTTCCTATTTCCCTTGTTCTCAACCAATCAATAGCAGAGTCGTTAGAGGTAGCATTGTCCACCGTAATTGTGAGGATTTTGTCAATGCCCCAATCAAACATACACTCCTCTAACTCCCTCCCAATCGTTGCCCCCTTGTGGTCGCTAATCCGAACGAATGAAATGATCCGCTTCTGCAACTTCCAATCACCATCAATAAAGTGAGCGGTCACACACATGTAATTAATATTTTGGATAGAAGTCCAAGTGTCAGTGGTCAGGCACACTCTTTGTTTGGTGGTCAAAAACATTTTCTTCAAGCTATCCTTCTCTTTCAAGAATAGTCTCATACAGTCACGCATTACGGTAAATCGAGAAGGAATTGGAAACCTAGGATCAAGGGATTTAGTGTATTCCCGAAACCCTTGGCCCTCAACAACCCTAAAGGGTAACTCATCCACTATCACCATCCTAGCAAGGGCTGCCCGGATTTTTTTCTCATTGTACTTGGTCATCCCTAAGGTCTTCTCCCCTTGGCCTTCAATTCTTGCTTCCGGGACCAAGAATGTTTGAGTGTTGTCCAACTTACTCTTACGGTTTTTTGGGCAAAGTTGGATGTGTGTTTTCATGGCCGAAGTGCCTTGCCTTTTGGGATGGCATTTCCATTGCCTCCCACAATGGTTACAAGTTGCTATTGGCTCTTCAGGATCACAATCGGGCACTCTTGTGAAGTGGACCCATACCAAAGACCTATTCTTAGGAACTCTACTACCAGGTGGAGGGCGAGGGTTAGAACAGAAGGCACTAGGAGTGCCTACCGAAGATTCTATTGGTCCGGTAGACTCTTCAACCATGGGACAAGGAGCATCAATAGGCTGTTCAGGGATGGCGGGAGAAGATGCAGCTGTGGATGTAGAAGTGTTTCTGCCTTCTATATTCATGATTTAAGAACTAACACACAACAAACAAACAAAATAGTACGGTTAAGACAATCACTAAAACGCCAAACACAGCCCCAAAAGCATAATACAAACTCATTAACTCAACTTGTGGATGTTTTACAATCACTAAAACATAAATATATTTGAGAAAATATATAATCATCTAAAACAGAAAAATAGAAAAAGTAACAGAATTTCATCTGTATAACAGAATTTCATTAACTCATTAACTCAACTTCTTTTTTTTTTGTTGCATCTGTATAACAGAATTTCATTTGTTATAGACTTTTTGCTTAACTTGTTGGCATTGCTTAACTTGTTTTGGTGGATTGCTTAACTTGTTAGTCGAGAACTGCTGACATACTAAATATCTCATTATTTCCTCGTTGGAAATAATATTACATCCAAAATTCTAATTTTCAGTTATATTCTACTGAACATCCATATTGCATCATTGCTTATTTATTTTTTATTTTTTTTATAAGTAAAAATCTATATGCGTATCATTGTTAAAATTTCAGCTTTATGTAAATTGAGACTCCAGTCTGCCAAATTTACCGTAAAATCTAGAAAAGTAATTTTGGTTTTTGTTTTGCCAAAATATTTCTATGTTGAATATGAGTCTAGAATAAATTTCATGGTTTTTTAATAAGTTTTCAACAGGTTTCACCATCATGATTTGTGGGTATGGTATGGAACATAGCAAAATTCACAGAAACCAGGGCTCAAATGTGTTAAGGTTTTGAACGAGCAAATGAGATCGACTTCAAGCAATTTCTAGATCCTACAGTTACATCCCTGAGTTAAGAAAACTTTAGGACTGATGTTACATGACTTGGGAGTTATAATGAATTAGAACTGATTTTACCCCATTAGGATATAAACTTTAGTACTGATTTTACTTGACTTGGAGGTACGAATGCTATGGGTAGATGTAAAAGCCACACTGAAGGAGGTTAAGAAGGATTAACCAGTTAGGATGCTTACATACAGCCTGATGCATTACCTACCCCCTGTGGCCAACCGTTAGGATGGTACACAAACTTGCACACAAGGGTTAATATGCGTGGACCACTACAAATGTAAATTTTAAAGATTAATGTTTTATGATGTGTGCACAATGCTTAAATGTATTGAAGTGTGATTTCGTATGAAACCTAATTAAAAACATTTTACTCTATGATGTACTATTTACTGAGTATTTGAATCATTTTTATTTTTATGTTTTATATGTCCCAGGTGATTGTGATGGGGATAAGTTGGCAGGCCAAAACCAACTAGAAGTTGCGACCATGACTTAGTCAAGCATATAATAAGTTTTTCACAGAGTTTGCTAGGATTTGGTTGATGTTGACATGGTGACATTGAGTATATTTATTTGATTTTGGTGGATTCAATATTATACTTTAATAGAATTTTCAGTTATGTTTTAAGGTAATAAATTTTTGGATTTTTATATCTAGTGGTATGACATGACATTCTTAACCCTATGAGTGTTACACCCACTCAAAAAAAAAAAAAAAAGAAAGATAATCTAAAGAAATTTTCTGGTCCAGCCTAGCGTTTCAAGGGTGGAATGTAGGTTAGCCGAAATTGTTTCTAAAAATTATAGCTCCTTAAGTAGTTCATGAGAATATTACTGTCAAATTTGAACTAAAAAAAGGGAAATTACAAACCTGTCCTCGCCCTTGTTCCTGTATTGCCTTCTGGAAAATTTGTTCGCTATCCCCAGTGTCAATTAATCTCTCAATTGTCTGCGCATTGTTCACATAATCAGAACAATATCTTGAAAGTTACGTATTTACTCGGAAATTTTAAGAATGGAACAAACTTTACCTCTTCATCAGCTCTTGTGCCAGTTACTAACAAACATGATTCCAGATGATTCAAACAGGTTAACTCCTTTTCATGAAAAATGTAGCAAATCATACTGCAGATATATACTCATTGATCAGTAACAAATGTCCAAACCTGTAAAGACACGCCTCTCAACAATCTCTCGATATTCTTGGTGGATGACTTCCCGTAGAGTCTGCAAGTTTTTTTAACAAATTGTAGATGACATAAGAACAAATGAGAAAAATGAGAGGAGGGCTGCGAGACTGACCTTTCAAGTAATTGATCATGCAAGCATGGAAGCCGTCTGCGTGAGAGGAGGGCTGCGAGAGAGAGGGGTTCTGCGAGAGGAAAGGCGAATCGGCGCGACGGCGACTGAGGAGAGAGGGTTGCGCCTGCGGCCTGCGCGAGAGAGAGGGCTGCGAGAGAGAGGGGTTCTACGAGAGGAGTGGCGAATCGGTGACTGAGGAGAGAGGGCTGCGCGACTGCGGAGAGAGGGCTGCGCGGCTGCGCCTGCGCGAGAGAGAGGGCTGCTAGGGTTTAGTGGGTGATGGCCGATGGGTCTTCGATTCAGTCGGGAATGGGGATTGGGGAAGGGGAACCTGTACCTCAGCACCTGACCTAATTGGCTAATTAGGCTAATTACAATTTACTTCACTACTTCAGTCTTCAGTCCCCAGGTCCCCAACGAGAAAAGACTAACGACACCGTATTATGTATTGTAAAGTAGTATTAACAATTTAACTGTATTAAGTATAGTTACTAATTAATATGAATCTATTTTATATTATATATATATATATGAAGATTCATTAAAACAAATATATGATATATATTATTATAAATGACTATTAAAAAAAAGGGCACCGTATACGAAATACTAGTAATACACTAATATACTAATAGTTATTAATACTATTATACTAATAGTGATATTAATAATATATATACTATATATAATATACTAATAGTGATATTAATACAATATATTATACTAATAGTAATATTAATACTATATATAGTTATAGTTATAGTCATTTAGTATAACTATATTAGTATAAGTTATAGTGATGTAGTATAACTTTATAATATATTAGTATAAGTTATAGTGATTTAGTATAGTTATAATACTACAAATTATAACTATAGTCTATATTAGTATTAGAATTAGTTATAGTGATTAGAATAACTATATATTAGTATTTGCTATAATGATTTTAATTTAGTATATAACTATATAAATTTATAATAGTATTAGTATAAATATTATACTAACTATATCACTAATAATGTTAGTATACTAATACTAGTTTATCGCTATAGTTAATAGTATCCTATAGTAATATAACTATATTAGTAATTTAGTATTATAACTATATTAGTATTACTTATAGTGATTTAAATTTTAGTATAACTATATTATTATAAGTTATAGTGATTTAGTATAGTTATAATACTATAAGTTATTACTATAATCTATATTAGTATTAGTATTAGTTATAGTGATTAGCATAATTATATATTAGTATTTGCTATAGTGATTTTAATTTAGTATAACTATATAATTAATAATAGTATTAGTATAAATATTATACTGACTATATCACTGATTGTATTAGTACACTAATGTCTAATACTAGTATATCACTGATTCACTATAGTTAATAGTATCATATAGTAATATAGTATTAGTAATTGATACTACAGTAATTTATATAGTAATTTATATATAGGCTTAAAGTGATTTACTAATTTATATATAGTAATTAATACTATTAGTAATTTATATGAATAATACTTTAGTTATTATACATTAGTATTATATGTTATTATAATTTTATATATTAGTGTTTATACATTAGTATTACAATATTACATGTCGATGTTATTATTCATCTTAGTGTTTATAACTTTATAGTATATTATATATACATTAGTTATTAGTATTATATGCTATTATATTTATACATTAGTAATTTAGTGTTACATGGTAGTAATATTGTAAATTTGTAATAGTATGATATTTACATATAGTCATATACATATACTAAACTATTATTAGTCAATGTAGTCTATATATTATAGTATAAATATATTATTTAACTAGTATATTATTGAGTTTTAACTAACTATATAAGATATAATTGTATAAAATTTAAATAATTAATATATAGAAAAACACATTTTTTTATAAAATATCAATAAAATCGGAGGCGGAGTCGGAGGGCCACGTCGGAGGCGGAGTCGGAGGCGGAGGCGGAGTCAGAGGGTCGGAGTCGGAGTCGAATCACAATCCGACAATCCGACTCCGCACCGACTCTGCTAGGGTTCTGCATCTGCATCGGCTTCAATGGGAAAGGGAACGGGAACGGGGAGCTTTGGAAATAAGAGGAACAAGACCCACACCCTGTGTGTGAAGTGTGGTCGTCACAGCTTCCATCTTCAGAAGAGTCGTTGATCCGGCTGTGCCTACCCTGCCGCCCGCAAGAGGACATATAACTAGAGTTTGAAGGCGATCCGAAGGAAGACTACTGGAACTGGAAGAATGAGGTACCTCCGCCATGTGCCTCGCAGATTCAAGAGCGGCTTCAGAGAGGGTACTCAAGCGGCACCAAGGAAGAACGGATCAGCTCCTACTGCTTAAGGCATTCTGGAGAGTGATCTTGATTGTAATTTGGGCATACTAAGTTACATTTTTTAGATGTAGTTTTGTGCGTTGTGATTGATTATCGTGATAAAAGCAATATTTGATGGGTAGGTGTTATAATCTTTTTAATGAACGAGTTGTTTTGATTTTGTTTAGTACGAAGCCTTTAATTTTGGACAAGAATGGATAATCCTATAGATGTTTCATCTTTGATTACATCTATTTCAATGAAAAAAAAGGTACTTATAAGTCTTTTATTTGTTTATTCTGCATATTAAGCTAAATTGTGGTTCTTATTTTGAGTTGGACTATGGTTTTTTTGCTCTAAGTTGAGCTGGGTTGGCTTTTTTTGCAAGTGGGTGTATTTTGGATTCTAACTGTTTTGTAAAAAACTTGTGAGGGTTTTTGGCATAAGAGAATTGGTGGTTCTACTCTCCAAAAGAGAAATACTTGCATTGTGAATGATGGTTCTCGATATACCACCGCACTTTCCATCTCATTTTCCTTGCACCGTTATATCAATCAGCTATTATTTTCTCAATTAAATAAACTTAATAATTTTTTTTTATATAATATTCAACTTCATTCAAACAACAACGTTTGGCCAGTAGCCATTACATCATTAAGTTCAGAAACAGGCAGTACATAACTATGGGTTACAACACTTACATAAGGTTGATCAACATCTACATCACTAGAACAAAAACTAGATGTATGTCCTTCAGCCATAACTTGAGCACTGATTCCTTGGTTGATAAAATCAATATCAATAATTTCACAACTTTGGTTAAGTGCTTGTTGAGCTAACATGTGAGCCACTTGATTTGCACTCCTCATGACATGTCTGATCTCCCATGTTGTATCTACCAAGAGAGAGTGTACATCATGTATAAGACATTGAAGTATCCCTTTGTCCTTTCCATTTTGTTTAACTGCATTTACCACCTGTAGAGAATCACCTTCAAAAACTACATTCTGCAAGTTGAGTTCTTTACCAAGTTGTACAGCAGATATTAAGGCTCTTGCTTCAGCAATGAGAGGTTGTGAACAAAATTGAAGAGGTTACATGCATGAGGCCAGTAAAGTCCCCTCCGAGTCTCTAATAGCTATCCCAACTCCAATTCTATGCCCACTATCTTTAGTTGCCACATCCCAATTTACTTTAATCCAATTTGGTTTGGGAGGGTGCCAACTTATTTGATGGCTTGTTTGATTCAATCTTCCCTGACTTCCAGAGTTGAGTTGTTGATTGTGCACCTTTTGAAAGTCCTGGTATGCCTGTGTTGCTCTCTTCATCAGAATCGAAGGGGCTAGAAAACTGTCTTCAAACACCATCTTGTTTCTTCTCATCCACAGCATTTTTGCAATTTCAGCAAACAAACATATATCAGTAGCACCTATTCTCTGTAGCATTTGCATAAAAATCTCTCCAAACTCTTCATTACTGATAGCAACTTTCTGTAATTTAATGTTGCCTAACATCCAAACATCCTGTGCAGATGAACAGGTCCACAAAACATGGCTTGGAGTTTCTTCTTCCTGTTGACAGATTGGACATAAAGGTTCCTCCACAATCTTCCTCTTGTAAAGATTTTGCTTTGTTGGTAAAGCATTGTTGCAAGCATGCCACATAAACACTTTGACAGCATTTGTAGTTTGCAGCTTCCAAATGTGCTTCCATAAATCTTTATGCATCCCCTCTCTTGAAGTATCTCCTTTTTTCTGATCTTGCCTTTGTTTGCATAAATGATAGGCGCTTTGGACAATAAAATTTCCATTGTTAGTGTATTTCCACACAATATTGTCCCTGAAATTGTTGGTCTGAGCTATAGGAATTCTTGCAATCTGTTGTCTATCTGCTTCCCAAAAAATTTATGTAAGTAATTGCAGATTCCACCACCTAGTAGTAGGATCAATAAGCTCAGCAACCCTTGCATCTGATGGCAGAGTGTTTACAGGAGACATGATCTTATTAGATTCAATAGTTGGGATCCACTTATCTTGCCATATCTTAACCTCTTCACCATTAGCAATTATCCATATCATACCCTCTTTAACAATGTTAATAGCTGAATGGATACTTATCCATGTATAAGAAAGGTCTTAAACCAGCTTCTGCATCCAAAATAGAGCTATTTGGGAAGTAAACAGCCTTGAGAATTTTTGCTGCTAAAGTTGAAGGATTATTGAGAATTCTCCAAACCTGTTTTGCTAATAGAGCAAAATTGAAATCCACTAGATCTTTGAAACCAAATCCAC
Source organism: Juglans cinerea (assembly GCA_961763995.1). Classification (NCBI taxonomy): domain Eukaryota; kingdom Viridiplantae; phylum Streptophyta; class Magnoliopsida; order Fagales; family Juglandaceae; genus Juglans; species Juglans cinerea. The sequence continues at coordinate 42,604,562 of CAUIVZ010000001.1, read as the reverse complement.
CTACTGCCTTGTTTTTACACATGCTTTCCCACCCTTTCCAATGGATCTTGGCAACTTTGTCTTGTGTGCCCCACCAGAAATTCGAAATTAGTGAATTCAGTTTATTGCATAAATTCTTAGGAAGAAGAAACATATTCATGCTATAAGTAGGAATAGCCTAAACCACAGCATTAATGAGGATATCTTTGCCAGCTTTTGAGAGAAATTTCACCTTCCAATTCTCAATTTTTTTCCTCACTCTTTCAACAATTCCTTGAAAAGCTATAAGTTTTGATCTTCCTATAATTGATGACAACCCCAAATATTTCTTTATGTTTGATGACGCTCTCAATCCAGCAACTTGCAAAATATAATTCTTGGTTGCTTGCCTTGTGTTCTGACTGAAGTATAAAAGAAGTCTTGTTTTTGTTTAGTCTTTGTCCAGAGGCCTGCTCATAGCTATATAGAATCTGATTTAGATTGACCCACTCTTGCATTGAGGCTCGACAAAAAAGCATGCTATCATCAGCAAAAAACAAGTGACTCAATTTTAACTGACCCCTAGCAATAGGAACCCCAAAGATCTGCCCTTGTTGTTCAGCTTCCTTTAACTGGTCAGTGAGCACCTCAGCACAAATAATAAACAGAAAAGGAGACAAAGGACATCCTTGTCGAAGTCTCCTAGTAGGTTTAAAACAATTTTGAGGGACACCATTTAATAACACAGAAAAAGTTGAAAAGGAATTACATCTCAACATGATATTAACCCATTTAGTATCAAACCCCATCTTCACCATAGCTTCTTGCATAAATTTCCACTCAATTCTATCATAAGTTTTACTCATATCTAATTTCAAAGCCATGTACCCATTTTGTCCTTTCATTTTGGTTCTCATAGTATGCAAAATTTCATAAGCAGCCAAGATGTTGTCAAATATAAGCCTACCAGGTACAAAAGCACACTGATTTGGAGAGATTATAGAAGGAAGAATCTGCTTGAGTCTATTAGCCAACAGTTTAGTAATAATTTTGTAAAGAACATTACAAAGACTAATTGGTCTATAGTCTGTAATATTCACAGGATTACTACACTTTGGAATCAACACTAGATAGGTGAAATTAATATCTTCCATATCATTCTCTGAATTCAGAAAGTTGATAATAGCCTCACTTACCTCCTCCCCTATGACAGACCAAAATTTTTTATAAAAATAAGCCCCATATCCATCTGGTCCTAGTGCTTTGTAAGGTCCCATTTGAAAAACAGCTTCCTCCACTTCCTCTTTTCTAAAAGGTGCCAAGAGAGCTTCATTCATTTGAGGGGTGACCTTTCTTTTGACAGCTTTTATCGAGTCATCTATGTTGTGTGGATTGGAAGTTGCAAACAGCCCTTGGAAAAATTGAGTAAAGGCCTCACCAATTTGCTTGGGGTCTGAAATTGTTCTGCCATTATCATCTATTATCTTGGATATATTATTCCTCTTCTTTTTCTGAGTTGCACATAGATGAAAAAATTTTGTGTTTCTATCTCCTTTCTGTAGCCAGTTCTCTTTTGCCCTTTGTTTCCATTTCACATGCTCTCTTTCTAGCTAGTTATCAATTTCTTTTTATAAAATTCTAAGTTACTGCACTGAATCTGCTGTAACATTTTGTTGTAATGCTTGAAGATATCTCCTTTTCTGCTTGATATTAACTCTAGATTCCCACTCTTTTTGAGAACTCCATTGTCTAAACACCTGCAAACAACCCTCAAGTTTTTTATTGATCTTGATGAGGCCTTCTTTGTTTTTGCCATGCATGTGCCAAGCATTCTGAATAACCTTCTCACAGTCTGAGAAAAGAGACCAGCTGTCTTCATATCTACAGATGTGATCTGATCTGGTATTCCAATCATGCTGTTGCCCCACATTCATCAAAATAGGACAGTGATCTAAAGTAGAAGATGCTAGAACCTATACTTCTCCCCCACGACACATTGCACACCACTCTGAATTGGCTATGGCTCGATCAAGTCTTTCTTTAGTAAAATTATGATCTTGTCTAAAGTTAGACCAGGTATACTTACCTTAAGTAAAACTCAAATCCCACAATTGGCAATCCTGTAAAACATTTCTGAAATCATCAATCTGTTTGTCAGCCCTTCTAGCCCCTCCATACTTCTCACTATAATGTAAAATCTCATTAAAGTCTCCTATGCATAACCACCTTTTAGGCTTGATAAGATTCAAATGCCTCAGAATACCCCACCCTTCTTGTCTCTTATCTGTTTCAGGGTTGCCATAAAAACAGGTTAGCATCCACTCTACCTCTATTTGTGTAACCCACATATTTATGTGTCTTTGAGAATAAATGCTAATGTTAATCTGCACCTCTTCATCCCATAACAAAGCCATACCTCCACTTCTACCCACACCTTCAACAGAAAATAAACATTGAAAACCCAATTTCATTTTTATAGCTTCTAAGTTCTTCTTATGCATTTTTGTTTCCATAAAAAACAAAATGCTAGGCTTATGAACCTTAACCAAAAGGCTAAGATCTCTAATTGTCTGAGGGTTGCCAAGCCATCGGCAGTTCCAACTTAGTAGCCTCATTTCTCCCGGTGGGGCTGATTAACAGCCTTCGCCTTTATATCAACATCAACAGGTAAAACCTGTTTCTTACCCCCACCTTCAAGTTCAATATCCATGTCCAACATAACATATGCTTCAGCATTCTTCCTCTTTCTAGTAACATACTGAGAAGGTTGTATCATATCACTGGACTGCTGTCCTCTCGCCCTTCTCTTCCATCTGGTTGCACATATCTCAGGAATTTGCTTACCTTCACCCAAATGTTCCTCATCCTGCAGAACTCCTAGCTGAGCTGGCTGACTAGTTAACATCATTAACTCCTTAGTTATATCAATCACTTTTTCTTCAGATTCAGTCTCTCTATTAAGCATAGGAAGTTCAATAATTTGAAGATTACCAACAGTACTTTCTTCTTGATCCTCTCCTGTAATATTCTGCTGCACCATTTCTCTACTAAGATCCACTGCAACAGACTCAATTTCTTTTTGGACCATTTTCTCCAACGTATTGGAATTAACTAACTTTGGTATAGTTGGAAATATTGGACCCGATGTACCGCCATAACTTGAAACTGCTACTGAGCTTGAAGCTCTAAGCCATGAACCATACTGTAGCATAGGGTGATCTTTATTGTCTTCCTGCTGTTTAGACATCCCCAAACATCCTTGCTCTCCATGCTTGATAACTCCACATTTAAAACAGAATCTTGGTAGACGTTCATACTTGAATTGAATAAAACTTTTCTGACCAAGTAGTTCAACAACTTTTCCTCTTATTAAAGGCTTCAGTAAATCCAGTTCAATCTGCACTCTAAGCCACTTGCCCCAACAATTCCCATCATACTCAGCCTCCACCTCAATTACTCGACCTATTGAGGATCCAATTCTACCTCCAATCTCCTTAGTCATACATCCAAGAGGTAAATTATGCAATTGAACCCACAACATAGTCATATTAAAATTCATGTCAGAAGGTGGAGTAACCCCATCAAACTTTTTTAAACAAATCAAGTTTGTGTCAAACAACCAGGGTTGTCCTCCCCAAATCTTGTTCAAATCTGTCTCAAATTGAAATTCAAACACATAAAGGTTTCCTCCTACTTCGATAATCTTTGTTCCAGTACTGGATTTCCACATTTTTAGCATCATGTTCTTAAAAGCATCTTTATTAATCTTCTTATCAGCAATTATTTTCCCCACAAGACATAACTTCCCTCACTCCATATTGGGCTTAATATCATGGTCAGTTATGACTATTTCATACATTTCCTCTTCGGTTAAGGAAAACTTGTTCCATAGCTCAAAAGTTCCTCATCCATTACAAACTAGAATCCAAGCTTGTCTTGAAACTAAATTTGAAAATATTGTCAACAAAAGTGTTACAGGAGCTTGTACTACCAAAGCTTCAAAAAGAAGTAAAGTATATTATGAACTTGCCCTAGGCAAAAGACGCTTCCACCGAAGGTGAAGGATAAAATTCCTCCTCACCAGAAAGTTCTCGAGTAGAGAGGAAACAAATAAACTTAATAATTGATAAATAATATTATGTAAATATATACAATATGAAGAGATAAGATACATCTGTGTGAAAATATCGTAGCCACGCCTAAAGGAGTAAAGGGTAAATACGCCACTCCCCACGCACCACAGTCCCATTGCTGCTGCACGCGAAAGCTCTCTTTAGCATATAAAGAGGAAAAACAAAGCGAATTTGTATATCTCACCCGCTTTCACGCGCTCACACCTCTATCCCCATAAAAGCTTTCTTCACAAAATCAAGCAGGGGATTTGCAGATAGCTCTAGAGAGAGAGAGCGATCATCGATACCTACCGTATAGCTTTTGACCCAAAACCAAGATGCCGAAGAACAAGGGTAAGGGAGGCAAGAACCGGAAGCGTGGGAAGAACGAGGCGGACGACGATAAACGCGAGCTGGTGTTCAAGGAAGACGGGCAAGAGTACGCGCAGGTGCTCCGGATGCTGGGGAACGGTCGGTGCGAGGCCACGTGCATCGACGGCACCAAGCGGCTCTGCCACATCCGAGGCAAGATGCACAAGAAGGTGTGGATCGCCGCCGGGGACATCATCCTCGTGGGACTCAGGGACTACCAGGACGACAAGGCTGACGTTATCCTCAAGTACATGCCCGACGAGGCTAGGCTCTTGAAAGCCTACGGCGAGCTGCCGGAGACAACCCGGTTGAACGAGGGGATTGCCGGTGGGTTGGTCGAGGAAGACGATGCAGCTGGGGATGACTACATCGAGTTTGAGGACGAGGATATTGATAAGATCTAAATTTCTAAAAACCAAAAAAATATAAGGTTTGGATTTAGATTCAGTATACTTTGTTCTGTGTGTTTGTTTTGCTTGCGTTTCTACTTTCTGATACTACAACGAACAATATGTAACGTTTTGCTTTTTCTTATTCAATAATACTAAAGGGGTTGGCTATGTTCTGTCCTGGTCGTTCAATAACTTTGTTGAATTTGAGAAGAGCATGAAGAAAGTACTGGATTTGAGACTGTTCTTCATGATTTCCTCAAAAATGTTATTTGCCCTTGCAATTTGACCATGATCTGAGGCATAGAATTTTAGTCAATTTTGAAACCAAAGTAGTCCTGGCAGCTTTATCCAATCAGTGGTGTATCACGTCACGATTCTGTCCTCAGTCAAAATGAACCCAAACCGATGAGCACAGATTATTTGGACATTATTCAATATATATCACAACACAGAACAGATAACATTTGACATGCTCGGCCATTGCCGTTCTACCTGTGAACTCTTTCACATATAAGCTAACTCACGGTAACATTAGTTCTGTGGTTCAATCTATGTCAAACACAACTTCCAATATCTTCTCACAAGAAATTTTTTAGTACTTAAATCTTCAGCTGGCTCTGTGAACTTGAACAGAACATTCTAACATAGGCATTATGGTTTATCTTCAACATCATATGAATCAGTATAAGTATAGTTTGTCATACTATAACAGTTCTTGCCTTAGCATAACTCTCCTACAGTTCCCCATAAAGTTTTGCAGAGCAGCGATGGGCAGACTACATAAAACTGCTGCTATTGTATAAAGATCATTAGTGTTAAGGAAAAAAAACAAAACTAGCTTTGGTTTACTCATTCGCAAAAAGAAATGTGGTGTGATGATTTTTGCAATTTCCAATCTTCTCAAGTGACTTCATTAATAAAACAAGAGTTTAATACGGCAAGGTAACATATATTACAAGCCAAATATTTGTTAATTAGGGAGGATATTTCCCACAATGAAAGTCTAATAAGCAAGTTGAGATATTTTTTTTTTTGTTAAGTAATAATTTTATTCAAAGAAATAGACATAAGCCCAAGTACACAAGACGTATACAAAGGATATACCTACAACTTCCAGAAACAAAAAGAAAACTAACACCATAAAGCTAAAACAGATGCAGAAAATTATCTGCCATTACAAAAGCTTTAGCCCAAGAACTCAAAGTACTAAAGAAAAAAACCCTAAGATCTCCCAAAGAACATTCTCTATCTTCGAAGCATCTCCCATTTCTTTCGAGCCAAATGCACCACATAAGATAAGGAGGAATCATTTTCCAAACACTCACCGCCTTCTTACTGCCCTTCACACCCTACCAATAAATCCACCACTTCCCTGGGCATTACCCAATGTAATCCTGTCCAACTCAAAACCTCCCTTTTGCACAAAACACACCAATCAGCAATAAACAAACCTCTCCTTCTAAGATTATCAGTAGTCAATGCTTTGCCCATAGTAGCCACCCAACAAAAAAAAGCAACCTTAGAGGGAACTTCCACTTTCCAAATACTTTTCCATGGGAATACACAACTACTATGGCTTGACAAAATTCTGTAATAAGATGAAACTGAAAACTTAGCATTTCCAGCAGGAATCCACACCATGCAATCCTCTCTATCTTGCACCAGTTTTGAGCTGTAAAGTTTAGCCAGCAGAGCCTTAACTTCATCCACTTCCCAGTCATTAACATCCCTTTTAAAAATAACATTCCATTCAACCTTATTGTTACTACTGCAAAACAAATCACAAACAGCTGCATTTTGATCCCTTGCAATTCTGAAAAGGGCAGGAAATTCCAGCTTAAGAGCAGTATCCCCACACCACAGATCATGCCAAAAGTGTATCCTCTTTCCATCTCCCATCTTTAATCTGAAACTATTGGAGAAGGAATCCCAACCTTTTCTAATAATTGAGATATTTATTATTGGAATGTGCCCATTGCGCAATGGAATGCGCACATCGATTTTGGGATCGATATATCTTGACTGCTCTCCATTCTTCAAGATCTTTTAGCAAGAATCTGGTGTCTCTTGCTAATCCTTCTGCTTCCAAATTGTTTGCTTTTTTTGGTTGGTTTATACTATTGATGGGCATTTGAGGAGTCTCCTTCTATGATGATTTTTTTTATCTGCCTTAAATGTGCTTCTTGTACTCCTATGTAAGCTACCATTACCTCACCTTGATTGGGATCAGTGCTCCATATGAATCTGGTTACCACAAATTGTATGACTCCCCTGTTAGATCTGCAGACTGCAGCTGATGTGCATCCTTCCTTACTGCAACATCGAATGTAATTGAAAATGTGTCTTCTGATTATGGGGGCTTCCACCTGTGGTTATTATCTGCAGCTTTCCATTCCCATGCTTTACAATGTTCATAATTCATGTCAATGGTTTTTTTTTTTTTTTTTTTTTGACAAACTGTTCTACTATTGGGCTGCTATCATTGTGAATTTTCTGATTTCTGGTGAACCAAATATTGTCCATTGCCAAAACAACAAATATCTGGAATTGGCAGGATTCTCTCTCAGAGAGATTGAGCTTATTTGTGGATTTAAGATTGTCTATCTAGCTCTTAATTCCTAGTGGCATAAAGGATGATATATCCAGGGGCCAAGGTGATTGCCTCCATAAAATCCTTGTGAATGGACAATTTAGGATCAGATGTTTAGTGGTTTCTTCTTCCAACTGACAGATTGGACAAAGTTTCTGGTCTTCAGAGAGTGGAATACAATTACTAAGACTTAGTAGGCAAGCTTAAGACGATCTTGAAGTTTTAAAGACCAGAGTTTTTTCCAAATAGAAGTAGATTGTGCTGCATTTTGATCATTCTGTTGGAAAACAATAGCAGCATATGCTGACTTGACAGAAAATTTTCCTGAGGAATGATGTGTCCATCTTGGAGTATCTTGTTGATTGTGATACTGGTATTCAGTGAGATGGATTTTTTGGATTTCCCACATAGAATTCTGTGTGAAAAGAGTCTGGAGAAGAATTATGTTCCATCTTCTAGGTTCCTCTAAGATTAACTCCGAAACTTTCAAGTGAGGGTCTTGCCATGTGTCTGATGTCTTTGTTATGGGAGTGAATGAATTTGAAGTTGAAATCCAGGTATCAGACCACACTTTAGTATCTACCCCATTATTTATTTGAAAGCATATGCTTGAGAGAATGAAGTCTTTTTGTTTAATTAAACCTTTCCAGAATCTTGAGTCATTTGGTTTTGCTGAGACAGTGCTCCAAGAGGTAATACTCGTATTTTTGGACCAACATTTCTTTCCATATGCTTTTTTCCTTACTGTTCAGATGCCAGACAAGTTTACTCAGCAGTGCTTTGTTAAAATTAGCAGCAAGTCTGATGCCTAGACCTCCTACTGACTTGGGTTTGCATATTGAATTCCTAGATTTTGGAGTGAAATTGTGCATTTTGTTTGCCTTAAAACCCTACTAAAAACACATTACGGCTCTATTTATCCTATTGGTGATGTTCTTTGGGAGCCAAATTGTGGACATTGTGTAAGAAGGAATGGCACTGGCCACTGATTTGATGAGGGTTGTTCTTCCTGCCTGTGAAAGGAGTTTTGATTTCCATCCTGTCAATTTACTTTGGATTTTCTCTAAGATCTCATTACAGCGATGTTTTATTGAAGATCCAGAATTGAGTGGTAGACCTAGATATTTGATTTTAGAAGATGAGATCTTGTAGTTAAGGGTTTCCCTGTGAACTAGTAAGGGAAATCCTTTACTAGTAATTTGTGAAGATGAGGTTAGTTCCCTTACTAGCAGCACATATCCAAAGCCTAAGATCAAATTCTCGGTGAATTCAATTAATTTGTGGTAATAAAAACTTTGGGCTATGCCTATTGTTGTAGATAAAATTTCTTGTTTACTTATCCAAGAAAAAAAAAAGGAACTAACCTCATATTGTTTCTGGATGCTATTTTGAATTGTTGTAGCCTGTAATTCTTCTCACTTCTCATCAATATCAACATAGGAAGGATAATTCCACTAGCCCTCAAAATAAGTACCTGGAAATTACAATAATAAAACCTAATTAAATGATTCAGAAGTAAGGACTCCAGATGGTCCGGCCCTTAAAATATGTGCTGCCCATCTTTAAGAAACAATGAAGATACTTACAGATTTATTCTTATTGTATGTGCTGCCCATCTTACACAGATTTGATGTGTTGCCCATGAAGATACTTACAGATTTTGTTTTATAGCAGTTTTTTATAGCAGATTTTTTTTTTTTACATCAGATTTTTTTATAAAGCAGATTTCTTATAGCAGAATTTGTTTTACATAGCAGATTTTTTTTATAAAAAAGATTTTTGTTAATAATAACATATTTTTAATAAAACAGATTTTTTTAAAGCAGTTTTTTTTTTTTAGAAACATATTTTTTATGACAAATTTACATTTTATTAAAACCGGACCGGAAACGGGTAAAACTGGAGGTATCGGTTTAAGAGAGTAACCGATGCGTAATTGGTTTTGAAAAATGTAAAACCGGTGTATACCGGTTCAGTCCTAAATTTTGTCCAAAACTGGACCGGACCGGTTATACCCCTAGTTATGGTGATGATTTTATCGTGTTTCAATGGCATTTTCCATTCAAGAATAGGCTATCATTCGATTAAACTACAACCAATTTCTATATGACTGTTTATAAACAAACTCATTAGGAAAGCAAACAAATACGCGCATAAAAAAAACAAACACTAAAGAACAAACAAAGTTTGACCTTAAGGCATCATCTAAGCTTTCCTTCTCACTACTCTTCTTGGCCGCTTCCTTGACTTTGTCAATGTAACCATCAATCGGGGGAGTCAAAGTCACCATGAAACAGTTCTCGGGAAAGTAGTCAGTTCCGCTACCAATGCGGTGACTCTCAACTCATCAAGCAACGCCTCAGTGGCCTCATTCAACCGCAAAAGCATGGACTCTGCCACCTCCTTGGCCCGGTTCCGCCTCATCAGAATACTATTGTACTCCTTGGTTAGAAGCCGCCCATCCTCCGCCATGTTAGGAGCTTGGTTGAGGAACTGGAGACATGGGTGCAATCGAGCTCAGAGGGGTCTTGTTGTGGCTTAAACGATTGCTTGAGTATCGTTTTGGAAGTGAAGTCAAAATGCGGTGTTGTGCTTACGGAAATGTTGTGTTTGAAAAGGAGAGTAAGAGCATTAGCAATGGTGTAGGCAAAAATAAAGGTAAACTTTGACTAAAATCACATGTTTTACCTTTGTCTTTGTCATTCAAGAGAGATTCTCACATTGGATTATCCATCTATTAGCCAAAATAATAATAAAATATTATTTTTTAACAATAATAAGTTTTTTCCTAATTTGTTTTCCATATTTTACAATTATACTGACCATATGTTAATTAATAATTTTATTCTTAATTAAATTATTGTTTTGCCTTCTGTTGAGTGAGAGAGCAAGTGGGAGGAGAGAGAAAAAAAAAGTAATAAAATAAAATATATAGGGTGAACAGTACATCTCCAAATATGTAGAAACACTGTAGCTAGTAAGCAAAAAATTTACATTTGGTTAATCCAATGTAGTAGATTTAATGGGGCTGTTAGCTAAATATTGATTTGCATTAATGTTTGCCTACACCATTGCTAGTGCTCTAAGAAGTATAGGGCTACGAATAGGGTTCTGCAAATAAACGCATTATTTTACTTACTGTTCTAAAAGATGTTCTAGCTTAGACTCCTTTATTGTCCTAATTGCCATATGTATGTCAGTTATCTTTCTTGCTTTAGTTTGTTAGCCTTGTGATGTATAAGGGAAACACAGAGAGGTGAGAGGGTTTTTTTTTTTTATCAAAAATGCTGTAAGAAACCTGTGAATCTAAAGATTGGGAGCCTCGAATCATCCCTTTGTAATTTTTCTTTCTATCCATTACAAATCAATATATCAGTCAGTTTACATTCATTTCAATCTTACATTCTCGATTCTGTTTTATTTGAAGTCATAACATTTGGTATCTAGAGCCACTAGTTGTAATGGCAGAGGGAGCTCGATCTAAACAGCAACAAGAAGTAGTTCACCGTCAAGTGGAATCCCACGAGTAGAGTATTCAGGAGATCCATAAGCAGCTTAATCAAATGGTTGACATGATGTGCACCGTGGTTGCAAACCAAACACAGGTAGCTCACCGAGACCCACATTTAGAGTTTGATCTTGAACCTCATGACCACCGTAGACACATGAACAGAGGGATCCAACTGAAATTTCCCCATTTTGATAGAGAAAGTCCAGTGGGATGGGTTTTCAAGGCTTCTCATTACTTTGAATTTCATCAAACACCTCTTGTCCATCGTTTGCTCATGGCCTCATATCACATGGAAGTAGAAGTGTTGGTCTAGTACCAAGATGCTATAGAGACTAGACAATTCACTAGCTAAGAAACCTTCACCCGAGCCCTACAAGTAAGGTTCAGACCCACAACTTATGACAACCCCAAGCTGAAATAGACCTCCTCGGTGGCAGCTTACAAGGGTCAGTTTGAAGCACTATCCAATAGGTTGAAAAGCCTCTCAGACGCCCATAAATTGAGTTGCTTCCTCAGTGGGCTCAAGGATGAAATTCAACTTCCAATCAGAATGCTCAAGCCAGTAAGTCTAACTGCTGCATTTGGCCTGACCAAAATTCAAGAGTAATATTTAGCTAGTATTAAGAAGACAGTAAAAACGAGTGAAAAAGGGAACTCACAGTCTAGTAATAGCCAGTGGACAAGCCAGAATGAAAGATCTGGTAGAGGGCAAAAGTACTCAGCACTTGCAAAAAAAATTTACTCAGCACAGATGGATGAAAAAAGGAAAAAGTGTTTGTGCTACCATTGTGAAGAGAAATGGAATCCTTCCCCTGTATGCAAAAGCACAAAAATCTACCTATTGTAACGAAGCGAAAGGGAAGAGGAAGACAAGGTGGAAGATGTCTATTATGACTCTAAGGAAACTGAGGAGGGGGATTAGTACCTCATGCAGAAGGAGAACTGGTAATTTCCTTCAATGCCCTCATGGGTTGGTGAGGAGATGGTGGTGATTTTGGTGGACTCAATAAGTACTCACAATTTCCTTGACCTGTCCATAGTTAAGAGAAGCAGGCTACAAAATGAGGCAAGAATGAGGTTGACTGTGAAGGTGGCTAATGGGCAGATTGTATGAAGTGAAGGTTATTGCAACCAACTAAGCACAAAAATTCAAGGTAACCTATTATGTCCCTCTTATTATGTTCTAGCATTGGGTGGGTGTGATGCTGTTTTAGGGGTCCCAAGAAACCTTGGGACCCATAATGTGGGACTTCTCAAGACTATCAATGGAGTTCCAATGGATTGGAAAAAGGGTGGAGTTATTAGGGTTGAGGTTGAAGCAGTCCACCATTGTAGAGGAAAGAAAACTTATGTTAGATAAACTAAGCAATGGGAAGGGGGTATTGTTGCAACTGCTCCTTGTTGAAAAGCCAAGGCTGAAACAGAACCAAAACCCAGAATTTGATGTGTTATTACTAGAATTTAAGAGAGTGTTCGAGGAACCAATAGGCCTTCCCCCTTCCAGACACTATGACCACAAATTGTGCTCAAGGAAGGAACCACCCCTGTTTCCACTAGACCCTACCATTATCCATTTTACCAAAAGTTTGAAATTGAAAAAATAGTAGTTAAGTTGTTGAAATCAAGAGTGATAAGGCCCAATTCCAATCCTTTTTCATCCTCTGTTCTGCTAATGAGAAAAGCAGATATTAGTTGGCTCCTCTGTGTAGATTAAAAGGCATTAAACCAAGAGACAGTCAAAGATAAATACCCCATCCATGTCATCAATGAATTGTTGGATGAGTTGCATGGTTCAACTATATTCTGGGTGCCACCAGATCAGGGTGGTCCTAGAAGATGTTGCTAAGACAGTCTTTCGAACTCATGAGGGTCACTATAAGTTCTTGGTGATGCGCTTTGGGCTCACCAATACCCCTTCCACTTTTCAAAGGCTTATGAATGATATGTTTAGGTTATTCTTAAGGCGGTTTGTATTATTTAGTTTTTTACGATATCTTAGTCTATAGTCAAAGTCGAGAGGAGCACTTGTGCCACCTTAGACAAGTCTTTGATGCACTATCAAAGAATCAGTTGTATGCTAAGCTATCTTAGTGCAAGTTGGAGGTGATTGAAGTAGGTTATTCAGGCCACATAGTAAGTGTAGAACGGGTGAGGGTCGATCCCACAAAGGTGGCCACTATGTTGAATTGGCCAATACCAACAAATACAAAATCTTTGAGGGGGTTCCTTAGGCTAAGTGGAGAAAATTCATTAAGAGTTATGGCATCATGCCCCCCCCCCCCCCCCCCAACTGCCCTACTAACAAAAAATGCTTTCAGGTGGACGAAGGCAACAACTAAGGCCTTTGAAGAACTGAAGGGAGTTGTCACTCACCCTCCAATCCTAAGATTACCATATTTTTTCAACTGACTTGTGATAGAATGTGATGCCAGTAGAATTGAGGTTGGTGTTGTCCTAATGCAAGGTGGGCAACCCATAGCCTATTTAAGCAAGGCTCTAAAAGGGAAGGCTCTAGCATTGTCGACCTATGAAAAAGAATTGTTGGCTCTTGTGACAATAGTACAAACATGGTGGCCTTACCTCTTCGGCTTTATCATTAAAACCAGCCAAAGGGCTTTAAAATTTTTGCTAGAACAAAAGGTAGAGACAATGACTCAACATAAATGGATTACAAAGCTTATAGGGTATGATTCAAAATTGAGTACAAGAAAGGCAAGGAGAACAAAGTAGCATATGCCCTTTCTCAAAAACATGAATATAGTGAGAAGCCTAAGGCTATGCTAGCTGTAATTTCCTTTCCCACCCTAGGCTAGATTGAGGGGTTCAAACTAAGCTATTTGCATCACTTGAACTAGTTGAGCTCCATTCTAAGCTTCTGAAGAAGCTGGAAGTGCCTAAGGGCTATTCACTCTAGCAAAGACTTATACTTAAGAAGTCAAGGTTTGTTGTGAACCTAGATTCTGAATTCAAACAAAAAATCCTACAATATTTACATGATGACCCCTTGGCAGGTCACTCTGGGTACCTGAAAACTTACTATAGGGCAGAGAATGATTGTTTTTTAGAAGGGAATGAAAAAGGATGTCAAAAGGTTGTTCAAGGAGTGTGACACTTGCCAAATTAATAAGAGCAAGACAGTCTTCCCTACAGGTGTCCTCCACCCACTATCCATTCCAGAGCAAGCATGGGAAGAGATTTCCTTGATTTTGTGGAAGGGTTACCCCTGTCACAAGGGGCTAGTGTCATCCTAGTAGTGGTTGATCAACTAACTAAGTATGGGCATTTCTTGGCTTTATCTCACCCTATATTGTTGCTGGGGTGGCCAGGGTGTTTCTAGTAGGGCTGTTCACCGACCCGACCCGGCCCGAAAACACCCATCTCCGACCCGACCCGACCCGAATATGTTTTATGCCGATCCGTTAACCAATTACCCGTTAACCGATTACCCGAATTCTTCTTCTTGTTCTTCTTTCTTTCTTTCTTTTTTGGATATTTCTCTCACTATCCTAGTTGCAAATCACAATCAAACCCACGCGATAATCATCTTAAAATTGATATCGGATGGAACCCAGAAAAAAGAAAGACAATGAAATAAGATACAAAAGAAAATGAAAGAAAGAAAATGGAACCCAATAGAAAAATCCAGAAAAATAAAATAAGAAAGACTTTACTTCCCAAATGCTTGTAGAAACAGAGAGGAATAGAACTAGTTTCAAAAAGTAAGCCTGGTTGTATTGAGAAAGAGAGAGAGTTTCAGTACTTCACTCACTCATTACTCACTAGTTTTCTCAAACGTAGGTCTGTAACCCTTATTTGGCCCATAACGTAAAATGCAGATCCTATGGAGGCACCTGAGTTTTTCCAGAGCATAGGATTTTTCCAACGACTTTTCCAACGAAGACGCTGTCATTATCAACAAGGCCGCTGGAAACTCTATCAAATCCTCCACTATTACCGTCGTCGACAGCTGAAACCCTTAACTTTCTGAAACAGATGAAGTGGGCTGAAAATCGAAATCAAAATAAGTTAAAATCGGGTAACGGGTAATACCCGTTTCCCATTTTAACCGAAAACGGGTCGGGTTTTCGAGTCGGGTTAATTCGGAACTACGGGTAGGGTCGGGTTTTCGGGTTCTTTGTTCAGCCCTGGTTTCTAGATGGGGTGTTTAAGGCTATGTTTGAGTAGAGGAGTGATCACTCTACTACTATTCAATATTTTATTATTATTTTTCACCTACTTTTCACTATTTTTTACTACTATTAACTACTATTCAATATTTTATCATTATTTTATCACCATTTTTTCACTTCTATCCATAGATCATCTGAGATCACCTCACTACCTAAACATGCCCTAAGTTGCACAAGTTTCCCAAGGCCATAATATCATACAGGGATCCAGTATCTTTAAGTTCTTTCTGAAAGAATTTGTTCACTCTACAAGGATCATCCCTCAACTTCAGCTCTGCCTACCATCCTCAGACGGATGGATAGACAGAGGCCCTAAACAAAGCTCTTGAATGTTACCTCAGGTGCTATGCTGGTTCTAAGCCCAAAAGTTGGGTCCAATGGCTGTCAATGGCAGAGTGGTGGATAACAATTCCTAGCACACCTTCTCCGCTCTCAACTTTTGAGGCTCTTTACGAGTACCCTCCTCCTAAATTGGCCTCCTACATACCGAGTACAAACCCTAGTGACTTTGTCGATCAACTCTTGCATACCAAAGAACAGATCAAGGGATTATTGAAAAATAATTTGAAACTTGCATAACAAAGGATGAATATCTATGCTAAGAAGAAAAAAACTGAAAGAAAATTTGAAGAAGGGGGCCGAGTTTACCTCCATCTCCAACCTTATCGGCAGAAAACCATAGCAGCTCGCCACAACCTCAAGTTATCACCGTGGTTTTATAGGCCCCTTCCAAGTAGTTCAAAAGCTCGGCACTGTGACTTATCGACTCAACCTTCCGGCTACCTCCAAAATACATCTGGTCTTTCACGTTTCCTGCCTCAAGAGGAAACTCAGGTCCCAGATCCATCCTATTCCCTCGCTATCACCAGTCAATGTTAACGGTAAAATACAACCAGAACTAGAAGTCATCAATGACAATAGGCTCAAACGATAAGGGCATAGATTTGTAACGGAGGTGTTGATTAAGTAGGTGGGAGCATCTGAGGACAACAATAGTTGAGAGGTTCTTTGAGAATTACAAGAAGTTTACCCACATCTTGTGGGCAAGGTTCTTTAACTAAGGGAGAATGTTAGGAGCTTAGTTCAGGAACTAGAGACATGGGTGAGATCGAGCACAGATAAGTCTTGTTGTGGCTTAAATGATTGCTTAGGTGTCATTTTGGAAGTGAAATCAAAACATGGTGTTGTGCTTACATAAACGCTGCATTGGGAAAGGGGACTAAGAAGTGAAGGGCTACAAATGTGGTTTTGCTAATAAACGCATCATTTTACTTATTGTTCTGGAAGATATTCTAGCTTAGAATTTTATTGTAATTCTTGTTATTTCTTGATTGCCACATGTATGTATGTTATCTTTCTTACTTTAGTTTGTTAGCCTTGTGATGTATGAGGGAAACACAGAGGGGTGAGAGGGGTTTTTTTTATTGAAATACTGTAAGAAACCTGTGAATCTGGAGGTTGGGAGCCTGGATCATCCCTCTGTATTTTTTATTTCTATCCATTACAAATCAATATATTAGCCAATTTACATTTCTTTCAATGTCACATTTTCGATTTAGCTACTATTATATTTGGAGTCATAACACACCGTGAGGTCGTACCTGGGGATCCGTTACCCTCATATGTTTATATCATTAATGTCATATACCATGCTCCTCTTTTTTTATATATATAAAAGGATGTTTTATTGCTCAATAAGTCTTACAGCATCTTAAGAGAAACAATAGATTGAATACACGAGAGAATGTCTTACATTCCTATATTATCCTCCTAGATAGAGAGAGCTTCTCGAGCAAGAGTATGGGCAGCTTAGTTAGCTTCTCTTCTTGTATGGATAACTGACTAAGAAGCAAAAGAATTTATCAGTGTCTTTGTGCTCTCAATTAACCAACCTGCTGTGCTCCAATCTAAATTCTCCTTGGATAGGTTGTTTACTACTTGGAGAGCATCACCCTCCAAAATGAGTGATTGAATACCTATCTCTTTATAGAATTTTGCTGCAACCATCACTGCATAAGATTCTACAACTCGAGCATTTGCAATTAAATTTCTGGTTGCTCAAAGAGTACCTATCACTTGGCCTTCTCCATCCCTTATGATAACACTAATACTAATTACTCATTTCCACGAGTCAATAGATGCATCTCAGTTAGCCTTGTAAAAGTGCTCAAAGGTTTATTCCACTTGCATTGAGTCTAACCAGAGTTACTCTTCAGGATCTTGTGGTGCACTAGGATATTTTTGTAAGCCTACAATTCCTCTCTTGCTTTATTGGCAATAGAGTTAGGGTGTTGGAGTCTTTTACCATGCACAAACTCATTTCTCCTGGTTCCAATCAACCTTGTTGTTATTGTAGTTTTCTCAAGTTCTTCTTGTTGTAGAGTATAGTAGAGCCTACTCCAAATATCCATGAAAGAGTTGTTATGAATTGACATTTTTTGAATTCTTCTACATCCTTGGCACCAAACATATCTTGAGGCATCACATCTCCATAATACATGGCCTACTGATTCGGAAGAGTTCTGACAAATAGGGCACATGTCATTCTCCACTATCTTCCTTTTCAATAGATTGGATAGGGTGGGGAGTGCATTTTGACAAGCTTTCCAAAAGAACATCTTAACAGCATTAGGGACATGTAGCTTCCAAATTGACCTCCAAACACCATCCTTTCTTCTATCATTAGAGGTGCCCCTATTGTTTCTATTGACAATCTCCATATGGAGATGATAGGCACTCCTAACCGAAAAGATCTCATCCTTTGTGTAGTGCCACACCAATTTATCCTCTCTTTCTCCAAGGCTTAATGAGATGCTTTTAATAAGGTTAACATCTTGAGGAGAAAATAGGTTGTTCAACAAATCCACTTTCCATCCCTTCAAATCAGAATCAATTAGGCCAGCTACCTTAGCATCCTCCTCTATTCCAACTATAGGTGACTGAACCATAAGGGAGTGTGGTCTTCGGATCCATCTATCCTTCCAAATTTGAATTTTTCGACCATCACCTATCCTCCAAGTCAGACCTTCCTTCAGCAATTGTTGGCCTGCAATGATACTTCTCCATACAAAAGAAGGTATGCTTCCCAAGGTGGCCTCCAAAAGATCCTTCTGAGTGAAGTACTTCTGCTTGAAAATGCTTGTAGGCAATGATTCAAGGTGTTGTAGCATCCTCCAGCTTTGCTTGGACAGTATAGCAAGAATGAAACTTTTAAAATCTCGAAAGCCTAGATCTCCCATTTCCTTAGCCAAAACCATATATTCCCATTTAATCCATTGAATTTTAGAGTGTTCATCATTCTGTCCCTACTAGAATTTCTTCGGCATCTTGTTCAGTTTCTGAGTGATAGGGGAAGGTAAAAAGAAGATGCATGTGGTGTAGGCTGAAATAGCTTGGAGGATAGCTTTCAATAGTTTCTCTTTACCTGCTGCAGATAGAAATTCGGTTTTCTGATTAGAAATTCGAGCCCATGTTTTATCAAGGAAGGATTGGAAAGCAACACATTTTGATCTTCCAACTGCAGTTGGTAACCTCGGGTACTTCTCATAGGATCCAGTTGATCACACCCCTACAATTTCCAATATTGTGCTTTGTATTTCTGGAGGAGTATTCCTGCTAAAAAAATTGAGGTCTTCTCTTTGTTTAGCATCTGACCTGAAGCTCTTTCATAAAATTTCAAAATATGGATCACTCTACTCCATTCCAGCGAATTTTCTTTGCAGAATAGGAGGTTATCATCTGCAAAGAAAATTTAATTAATGCTTATTGAATTATTCCCAATGGGTACGCCAGATATGCTACCATTTGCCTCAACTTGATTCAAAATGGATGTTAAGACCTCGACACACATGATGAATAGATATGGTGAAAGATGATCACCCTGCCTTAGGCCCTTTGATAGAGTGAATGGAGCCTGTGCTTCACCATTGATCAGTATATAGTATGAGACCAATGAGATACACTCCATTATAAAATCTTTCCACCTTTGATCAAATCCCATTTTGATCATAATTGTCTCAAGAAATTTCCATTCTACTCGATCGTAAGCCATGCTCCTCTTAGTTCTATCACATTATGTTTATCCAAAGTATTATCCATCAATTATTAGACCAAATCTTATATTTTAAAAAGAATAAATTCATAATGGATGAATAATGTGATATCATAGTAAAATGAGCAGGGCGAAGACGTAGTATATGGTATATACGTGTATATATAAGTTATGTCATATACTACACTCTTATCTCATTTTTATCACATTGTGTTAATGTGACATTAACCACCAACTATTAGATAAACTAGTCTTATTTTTTTCAATAACAAATTGAGAGTTTTATAGATAATGCCACATTATATTAAAGCATGATAGAAATAAGATGAGAGTTTAGTAGGATGGGAGTGAGAAAGAAATTTTTGGCATTGAAAGATAAAATCTGAATTTCCTAATCAAAAATAAAGAAATATATCTTTAAGAAACTAATCATAAAATTTTTTTTTTTTAAAAACACTATATATTATACTCTAAACTCGGTTTCTATCTCATTGTGTGGAGGTGACATCACTCATAACCCTTAAACCAATTCTTGCTATTCTAAAAATAAAAAATCAATAGTTAATAAGCAATACCACACCTGTGTAATACGATATATGAGTGATGCTTTCTCTCTATGGATCATATTTTAAACTTGATGACATTTCATATGACTCTTCCTATGATGATTACTTAAAAATAATCTTAGCTTTTGCTGCGGAATAAACACGCTTGAATAGAAAAAATAGGATCAAAGTTGTTAATGTCGTGTTTCGTACGCCTTTGGGCTAGGTTCCAGCAACTCAGGTCTTTAAAGTTGGGCCTGCAAAAACGTAGAAGAAAGAAACTGGGAGAGGGCGGCCTTGGGGCCGGGGAGTATCCAATGCCAAAGTCAGTAGAGTATTTTGAAAGTTTGTAAATAATGAGAGTCTAGAGACTAGAGAGCATTCTCGTACCTGGAAATTGCTATTTATACCAAAAGTCTGGGGAGGACAGATCGTGCCTGCCCCCGTGGAGTCCATGTCCTTTTTATTATTCTTTTGTCAGAGTCTTTTAATGTAGTTTGCCTCTGCGACGGCGTTATTAATGTGGCGTGTAACTCGGCCAGTGATGTCATTAATGCGGCGTGGTTCCCCGATTTGTCTTACTCTATTGGTGTCCTCGGTGGTCCGTCGATGTCACCTTGTCAGAGGATCGAGAGTCCCATTTACTTCCCGCTCGTTTACGTGAACAGGTACTCAAGGGCTGAACGTTGTTCGAGAGATCTCTAGAACGGCGAGTCCCATCCCCCTGCAATATGCTCCCACATGGGGGTTGCGCCCAGGGGAGTCTACCTATGGGCCTGGCCGAGGGGTCTATTTGTTCTGGGCTGAGCCTTCTTTTCTTATTCTCTTAGTTGCTCCTCTCATACCCACTAAAAGGGGGGGGGAAGAAAAACTCCTTACAAAAATCACTATGATTATGTTTAGATTCACACATTCATAAGTGATAATCCTTTAAAGCCCTTTCTACAATTATTTTGTTGAATCATCAATATCCTCCCAATGTATTTTAGGCGAGGTTTTGGATGCATTCATTCTACAATAGAAACTTATGAATTATATTTTATTCAACAAAAAAAAAAGAGAAAAAGTTGGCAAAAGACTCGAGTTGTTTGCTCTTCAAAAAATGGTCGTAATATTTGGGATGCTCACTTTTTAGACTAAGGATTGATCTTGGGATAAAATATACACGAATCGAAGAAAGAATTAAATCTAGCGAGTAGTAACACTTCTACAACTTTTTTTACATATTCCTTTTAAATTAGTGACATTTTTGTAAAATAACGATATATATATATACACTAGCGGTTGGGCAATGTGCGAGGCACATTTGCCCAGTTGAAAAATAACTTATTTTGTAAAATCTTGGGCCGTCCATACGTTATCTGTTGGGCTTACAAATCACCGTCCCCATCATTTATGTTACTAGATGGCTGTCACAGGTTCAGGTTCGATCTACTGCTTAACCTTAGGCCCACACATTTATGGTTGACAAAGACTCCTCACATAAGGTGGTCGAAAACAAAAATAGTGCGGTATTTGTTCTATTTATGAGTCCTATTTTTTTAAAATTAGTAAATTTTGGTTCTATTATGTTTCATCAAGTTATTAATAATTTAAAGTTCCTATTAGAAATATATATAATATTTAGACAGTCTTATACACTATATAGTGTTTTACATATTTTTCAAAAGACTTAATAATCTGATATTAGATCTTTCAAAAAATAGAAATTTATTATTATTAATTAAAAACAAGGATTGTTTTTTACAGATTAATAATTTTTTTAGTGATTTTATACTTTTTTTTTTCCTCACGCTCTCTTCTCTGGTGCCCGATTCATCCCACGGACCTCATTTTATACTTTTTTTTTTCCTCACGGTTTCTCTTTTCTCTGGTGCGTGATTCATCCGACGGACCCATTGTGTTTCAGCCCAGCCCGGCACTGCCATGCGTCGGCCAGCGTCACCGCCTCCACCGACAAGTCCCCCTCACGCCGGCAACCAACGCAGCCATGACGGATGTCCCCCACGCGCAGCTGTGTCTCTCCCCCGCGGAAACCCATCCGAAATGGGTTTGTCCGATTTCTGTGAATGTGAGCCGCTGTACGCGGCCACCCACGCCACTGCACCTCCACCACTTCACACCGGTGACAACCTCCACCAGACCTGGCCACCACGAACCTCCATTTCTCTCTCCGTCGCACACTACCATTCGGACACACACGGCAACTCTCTCTCTCTCGCTCTTCTCAAACCAAAAGCAAACGAAGAACAAAGAAAACAAATATTGAAGAAGAATTGCCAAAGAAGGGAAACGAAGAAGAAAAACAAGAAGAATTGCCGAGAAGAATATGCGAGAAATAGAGAAATATGCGAGAAAGATAAAAACAAACAGCAGTGGAAAAGTATGGAAAGAAGATGTAGAAGTAGAATTAGAATAATTTTGCATACCAAAGGCGTGAAGAATCTTCAAACAGCACTGCAAAAAAATTTTCTTCTTCCACTTTAGTCCTAAAAGTCTACAAATGCTTGAAAAGCACGAGATATATATGGACTACATGCCTTCTATCGACACAGCTTAGATATTTCCGACCGCCACAATATATTGCTAACCAGATGTTGGTACTCAATGAAGAATCAACGAAGAAGTAAAATTGTGACTGAAAATAAAGAAAATATCACGCAGAAGAATGAGACGCAGAAGAGAAAGTGTTGGACGCATGACATACTTTTTTAACTGTTCATTACTGTAGATGTTATACATGCTTTTAAGTTATAGGCATATATACTCCTACAATTTTTGTAAGTTGTACAAAAAAGCTGTGTGCTTATCATTATTCTTTATTTTTATCTTGTGATCCCTTACCTATAATTACAAGGTTTAGGAGCAAACTTAATTAAAACATCAATCTTTCATAACCATAGGGAAATAATCTGCAGCTGAAATCGATCTGGAGCCATAAACAATGAACATAGATCTGCCAAAGTCTTATTTTATTTATTATTATTAAGGAAAAAAAAAGGGAAACACAAGAGTGATAAGGATCCACAGAAAACCTATTCTACGTTACAGGATACAACTGCCTCTTATACATGAAATACAGAGTACCAAAACAAGATGGATGATTGGAGACGAATATAAAGCTTTCACTTGCTACCAAATCATATGAAGTTTATTCAGTTCCAGCAATCTTCTTCTTCAATGCATCAATATCTGTAGCTAGTTCTTTTCTGCTTGACTGAGAACAAAGAGTAATATCATATGTTATCAAAGAGGAGGATCATAGACCTTATTGAAAAAGAAGAAATATTATTCTTCATCCTTCCAATCATTCAACCTTCATTGGTGTAATATTAAATGATTGAAAATTTATTCGTGTTTTTCAATCATCCTTCCTTTTGTCATTTTTTACTTATCTGTCAATCATTTGATGCCACATTGGATAATGATGAATAGGCGGACACGTGAATGATAATCACGGACTAATCTTATATGAAGAATACATAATACGTGATAATAATAAGGTCCTATAAAGCAATTATGGTTATAAAGCAAGAAAGATTTTGTAGTCTCTCATATTTACCTTGAAGAGAAGGTAACGGTAGACAAACCATCCTGTATATCCTAGCCCTACCAACTCCATAATCTTTGGAAGCTGGGAAAAAAATAAGAAGAAACTCATGTCAAGACTGCTTGCATAAAATTTGAACTGCTCCAATTTAATAAAAATGGAAGTAGCAATGCACTTGTTATTAAAAGAGATCACCTACCAAAGGGACTGAGTTGACAGCACTAACTACAATAGAAGAAAGCCAAACAGCAACTATTGCCCCACCTCCATAGAGAAGTACTGTTGACTTGTTTTCAAGTGCATCCCACTGATTATTATTATGACAAAAGAAGGGAACCATTTTAAACCATTGCATTTTTTGTTTACTCCTAACAAAATAGTATTATAAGTAAAAAAATTTGCTTCTCTCTCACCTTCTCCTTCAAGTCTGAAAATAGCTCACTGGTGTCAAGGCCTGATGAGTCTTCTGAAGAGGCTCTGATCTGAAGCAGAGGAGACCTACGGGACTCTGCTTGAAAGTGAAAAAATAAAGCTATTTGCTTGAAACTTTCCAAATTGTATGCTTAGCGTTCTTGTTTAAATACTTGGTTTGTAATGTGTATATCTTCAAGCAACTTATAAACATAGAGAGAAAGCAAGAAATGAAAACCTGGCTCAATCACAAGCCGATGACTGTGAGAAATAATTATAGAGAAGAAAACAATTCCAATCATTTATTCTTCTTAAAAGCTAGAAACAGAAAGGGCAAAAGCAACAACACCAATATCCACTAGCTGGGGAACCCAAAAAGTATATATAGTAAATACATACATACATACATGTACATCTCTACATCTCAAGCCACCGGCCTTCTTTTAGTTTTAAAGAAGCAAATCAAGAAGTCCAAAAAGCTGTGCTGCTTCAAAAAACCAGTATGCATTTCCATAACTATAGGAGTAACATGAGCCATTAAACTCTTAACTCTACTCTCCACCACCAAATGCCTATGAGAAAAAGATAAGAGAAATACCTGAAAAGTGCTTAGCAGAAGCAGGGAAAGATGTGGAGGACAAGCGAGGTGGGAGGAGAGGCAAAGAAGAGCAGCGGGCTGTGGGTTTGGTGGTGGGGAGGCGAGAGACTAAGACGGCGGTGTTGGGGTAAGCCGTCGCATATGCCGCCGCTGCTGCCATGGATGGAAGATGATAGATTTGTGGACAGCAAAACGATATGTCTATCCCCAACAGCTCAGTTTATTTGCCAATGTGGTGCTGACTTCGATTGCTTGGTCCCTTTGTTACTTGGGATTTTCTTCTCTCGCCATTGGTTTGGTTATCCGTTGTTGTAGTTTCGGGCACTGATTCCAGAGTGCGACACGTGGAGAAACTCAGCTTCCTGATTGGTTGCATCCCTATCTGATATCCACGCTTTTGGGTCATCTCTCTCACTTGTCTTGGTTTCAAAAGTGTGCCTTTTCTATTTTGGTCTTGTACTGCTCTCTTGTACTACGTAATGAGAATGATCACAGCTACAACCTTCAGATTTTCCGTAATTTTGTTTTACCTAAACAAATTCTAGGATTCCAAACGCGATGGGATGCAAGAGAACCTCTAGGCCAGATGAGGTAAGTTTAGGCATTTGACCCCAACTAATGGGGGGCTAACACGTCAGCCTCTCATAATTTTTTACGATAGAACCAAATGCATCAGAGTCTAGATTCAAAACTTTCTTCAACCCCCCACTTCTCGTTACCATCATTTCATTTCCGTTCTCAATAGCTCTCATTTTCAGTTTCGCATTTTCGTAGGTACGGTCAATCGGGTTTCCCCGATTAGGTATCGTTCCAGAACAGAAAAATGAACATGGGCCAGAAAATGAAACTTGGTCGGAAAATGAAGATAGGACCGGAAACTAAAGGTAGGCTAGAAAATGAAGGTAAGACCGAAAAAATGAACGTAGGTCGGAAAATAAAGGTAGTATGGAAAAAATGAATCGTTAACGACTTAACGTCGTGTTTCGCACATTTTTGGGCAAAGTTTCAACAACTCAAGATTTTAAAAATGGGCCCTACACAAGGTAGAAAAGACTACAGTTTTGAGAGGACGGCCTAGAGGCCGAGAAATCTTCAATACTAAAGTTAGTAAATATTCTTGGAGCATAGCAAATAAATAAGAAAGTCTATGGATCAGAGAGAATATTCTCGTACTTGAGATCGACTATTTATACTATAGGCCTGAGGAGCAGATTGTACCTGCTTCCATGAAGTTCATGTTCCTCGTACTATTCCTTTTGTCAGTTTTTAAATGCGGCATGGCTCTGCGACGGTGTTATTAATGTGACATGTTGTCCAGGTGGTGGAACCATTAATGCGGCGTGGTTATCCAACATCATCCACTCAGTCTACCTTTCCTATGGTCCGTTCATGCCTTCTTTGTCAGTAGATTGACGGCTCTCCATATATCACGCCTACTGTACGAGCAGGCACTTGAGGACTGGACACTACTTAAGAGGTCATCAGATCGACGAGTCTCATCCCTTGCAGCACCATCCCTCCTACAGGTACAGAGGAGCCTCCTCGTGGGTTGGGTTAGTGGCTTTCTACTTCGAGCCGAGCTTGATAGGGCCTCTTGGGCCTTGTGGGGAAAATCTCCTTACATGAAGCTTGGCCAGAAAATGACAGTAGGAGAAAAAATGAAGTTTGGACGGAAACATGAAGGTAGGAAAGACTTTATTAATGTCAAAAATCGCACAACAGTCAGAAATAGGAGAAAGAGTCATTCCCGGCAAGCTAAAACGATCTAAGCCTCGATTGATGTAGGTTGAAGCCCCCGACGTGATTCGGTGCGGCTGTGCATACGTCCATGATAGTGAATAGTAAATAAATACTGAGAATGTAAAAGAGAGATAGACACACGGATTTACGTGGTTCGACATAAAGCATACGTCCACGGTATTTTTAGAGAGGGAATATCCACTAGAATAACATTATTTATAATCTCTCATGGTTCCTCATAATCTCTGTACAATGGAGTTTAGAGCTCTATTTTTCTGGTAAAGATCTCGTCGCTGGAGCTCCTCTCCTAACGTTGAAGAAGCTGAAGAAGAAGTCGAAGTCCCCCTGAAATCGTCTGGTCGTTCCTTTTTTATATGCCCCCTCTTTTTGTGTGCCCCTAGGGAGTGGTGAGGATTTATCGCCTTCCCTTGCCTATTTGACATCTTTCTTTCCTTTTCATTTTCTTTTTTTCCTTTCGGTGTTCACCTTCCCTTCCTCTTGACACCTTCTCTTTTTTCTTGTCTCATCTTTGTCTCACATTCCTCTCTCTTCCTTTGTCTTCTAACGGTGAGACATCTCCCTTGGGTTGGGCCTAGTAGTTTTACTTTGGGCCATGTATATTTTATTCCTTCCAGACTTATTATTCAGTGAATTCGACTTATTATTCAGTGAATTGTGGTCTAAAATAAGAAGAATGGGCCATTGGAGGGTCTAAAATGAGGGTTTTCTCTAGAAGCAATTCATCATGATAAATCCCACTACATTAACTATATATTGTGTGCTTCAACATTTATTTTATATGTGTTTGGTAAAAGGAATGTGAAAAATATTGATAGAAAACTGCACAAATGCTTATCTGCAAGTTTACCTATGACTCCAACGCTTATTTTTTCCAATAAAGGTATTATTATTATTATTATTATTATTATTATTATTATTATTATTATTATTGTTGTTGTTGTTGTTGTTGTTGTTGTTGTTGTTGTAATAGAATCTGCTCGTTGTCTGAGCTCCAAAGTTAACTTACAAGAGATAACACAGGTACTTAACTTGTACATGAACTCGAATAAGGCCATAAGGGCTTTCTCTTAGCTAAGTTGAGCAGAGCTCACCATAAATGCTGATACACACCAACCATCTTAGCCCAAAACTAATATTATTTTATCTGTTATTGGTAATTTGATACTGAAGTAATAACGTCCGACTAATTTTAGGAGTGCACAAGTTATTGATAAAGAATTTCTTATTATGCACATTAGGTAATTCAAGTAAAATCTACATAACTTATTTCTTCTAGAAATTATTTGCATCCGGAAATTAGAACGTTAGACTTGGAGGGAGCATGCATCGAGAGCAATGGCTCCACCGCTTGAGCAAACTTCTAGTTGTCATTATTGTTAATTGAATGCAAAGTTGACCGAGCAAAACGCATCAAGTCTATGAAGGCCGGCCAGACAAATGACCCTTCACCACACACACGAAGAAGATGCATATAATTGTTTACAATTTAAACACAAGCAATCTATCTGCATCTTGGTTGGTTAAAGCAAATCGAAGTAGCTTAGAGACAGACACTTGGGAGGAAAAGAGTAAAAGCAACTTCGGACTCTCCAATATTCACATTAATGGGCAATTACTCCTCTAATTATATACACCAAGTTTCGTGACCTTTTAAATCATTACAAGTTTCTATTTTTAGGTTGCTTTTGGGGTAACCACGGAGCCTCCAAATCACTAGCCTTAAGACAAGCTCTCATATTCCTTGGACATGCAAACCTTTCGTCTCTCCCTGTGGGACTCTTCCCACCTGAACTCCTCGTTGGCACCGTCTCATGTCTTAACTTAATCTCTCTCTCTCTCTCAACTAACCCACCTGATTAGGAAAAAGAAAAGGTATACTTAAATATAAATAGAAAACAAGAAGAGAGTA
Source organism: Juglans cinerea (assembly GCA_961763995.1). NCBI lineage: Eukaryota > Viridiplantae > Streptophyta > Magnoliopsida > Fagales > Juglandaceae > Juglans > Juglans cinerea. The sequence continues at coordinate 42,576,612 of CAUIVZ010000001.1, read as the reverse complement.
CCCAACAACTCAAAGTCGACCCCTTCTTTTGTGGGTGCCAGTCTAATATGGCTTAATTCCCATACTCATAGAATACAACCATATTCAAACCCCTCCCATTATCCTTATTCCATTGCCACATTATCCTTCACCCTCTCCAGCACAACCCATTTCCCTCTAATTCCCAGGTAATTCCAAGAAGATCGCGACGAAGTCAATATTAAAGGGATTTGAAGAATTTGAAGTGGTTTTGATCTCATTTTTAAAGCACTTTAATTTATTAAGGTGATTTTGGTTTACCTTCTCATACCCACCAATATCGTTATGATATTATTCTTGGTTGACCTTGGTTCGTATATTTTTCCTATTTGTGTCTGGAAATAAGCAATTAGCTTCCGGCCGGTATGCCTTTCATGAATTGTGGGAAGGTTGCATGAGAGAAGCTGTATTAATGGGTTTTCCTGATCATGATCAATGGCTATCCGGTTCTGCAATTCAGGAACTGATCAACATAAAAGACAGGAAAATGCTTTCCGGGTAAAGTTGATGGGCTTCTGCAAAAGCTGGTATTACATCATCTTGGTGATGTTTTCTTTGTCATTGTCATCGTTTGCTCGAGGCTCAAACGATTATGACCTTGACTCTTTAAATGCTTTTATTCATGATTATGCAAATAAATCTCTAGGAAATCCTCGTACAGGGATTCTATACAATATTTTCCTCCCTGCAAACTTCTCAGGCATGGAAGTCTCAGCTATCAGACTCCGAAGTGGGCAGTTTTGGGCCACAGGCCGAAAGAAGATTAGCCTCTTCCAATTCCCACCAAATATTCGACCAACGCCTTATGCGAAAAGGATAGCCATTCTGTGTCTAAACTTAGGCAACTGGTCTTCTTATTACTATAACGTGCCTGGCTATAGATTGGTTGCTCCTGTGGTTGGATTCGTGGCATATGATTCTTCTAATTCAAGCACCTTAGGCAATCTTAAAGTCAACTTCAGCGTCATGGGGAACCCTATTTCAGTTCATTTTTCTCATGATATTGTGCTTGGAGGAAAGGACTTGACACCAAAATGTGTCAAATTTGGTGCAGATGGATCGTTTACACTGCAGGACATGAATGAGTCGTACGTTTGTGTTTCACGAAGTGCAGGTCATTTTTCTGTTGTTGTACCAAAGAAACATGATCAGAGGATTCTGAAATTTTGGGTGCTTGGATTCGGGCTAGGATTCGTTGTGCTGGTTCTAGGGGGTTTGGTTTTGGCTGCCATCTTCAGACTGCTAAGGAGGAGGAAGATCATGAAAATGGAGCAGCAGACTGAAAGAGGGGTAGCTTTCGACACATTTTGGATTGGAGGGAGTAAATTGCCTTCTGCATCAATGATTAGAACTCAGCCAGCCCTTGAGAATGAATACGTTCCTTGATTCACAATTTGGTTCAATTGTACATCTTTTTTCTTCCTTTCTGTTGGTCCCTAAGTTCCCACTATTTACAGGTGGAGATACCTTTGTTTCCTTTTCTACCTTTTCAACTGCATTCCAAAGAAAAGCGATTAGTATTGATATTTTCTCATTATTATTAGAAAACTGCTAGAGACGTAAAGAAATTATATAAAAATAAATTTATAAACTGACGTAATTTTACGTGATTCATTAAATTTATTTTATAATAAAAATAATTTTACAATTTGACGTATTGCATTAAGCCACATCAATTTATGAATTTCCTTTTGTATAATCTTTTTGTATCAAAAGTATTTCTCTTATTGTTAAATCTGCAATAGCGGCACATGCAGGAAATTTTCGTACAATTTCTTGTCTAGTCTAGATCGAAAATTGCTGTTTTATTATTTTTAGTCACCCTCACTCATACGTACGGCACTAATTTTAAAGAGGTGGCTATCGGCCGTTGATATACGAAAGTCACTTAAAATGTACACTACATCATGCATGATTGGGGATGACAAATTCTAGGACAAAAACTTATAAGGCCGCTCTTTCAGTTTGTGCAAATCACAGATGCAGGTTTGAATAGGACCTATTTAGCTTAGCTGGAGTTAGGTGATGAAGGTCGGCAACTTGACTCTAGTATCTGAAACATTCATGGGATTTAGAGTATAATTCAAAAGACAAGGACTGAGGTAGGTAGAACTTAATATATATGGATGGATTATATATATATATATATAGCCTTTCCAAGTTCAATAATTTTACACATTAAAACTCGACATAGACCCTATCAGAATAATCAACTTTGGCTTGAATTTTCAAGAAGTTTAGCAGATTTCATATACACCATTTGTATGTGTGAACTCTCTGTTTCATACAACTAAATATATATATATATATATATATATATGAACGTGGATGCTCAAGATGATAAATAGATTCTTGAAGCAGATGAGACGTCATGTCAATCCATAAGCAGAAGGCCTTTTCTACACAAATATAAACTTGATACTTCCTTTTAGGCTTTTAATGTGTTTGGTGATTCATCTTTTAATCCTTGACACTTCGTTGAGTTTGAAGATCAAATTAAAAGAACACAAGGTTTTGTCTCTTTAAATTAGTTCAAAATTTAAATTTGGGGTGTAAAAGATGTATTTATTACTTGTATAAAAGATCCTTTGATTTTTAATTCCCAAAAAAGACTTTTCGACCATCTAGGTTCTACAGCTTCAATCGTCATTGCCACATAAAAATTAAGGTTTTTATTATAATAAATTCGGGAGTGCGACTACTTGGCTTTTTCTTATAAACACGAAAGGTCTGCGTCCCATCTAGTTCAAAATTCCAATTCGGGTTTTATGTGGCTTGAAAAGTTCTTTCAATGAGCAGGAGTTCATATCTCTACTCTGAAAAGTGTAGCTTCTTTATAAAGAGTATTGTTATTGGATCATCTGAAACTTACATCTCAAATGACTCTCTTGACACGGACCACCACATAGTGCCACGTAATTTATAAAAATTAAAATATATATTCAAATTAAAATGGCCTCCAGACATTAAAAAAAAAAAAAAAAGAAGAAGATTGAAACTCTAAGTTCCTTCTTTCCATTATGCATGTGTTTGTGTTTTTAATTTTTTTAATAAATCACGTGGCATCACATGCATATGAGTGGTGCCATGTCAAGAGGGTCATCTCAGCGGTAAATTTCGGATAGTCAAATAGCATCATTCCTTTATGAATTATAAAGCAAGGGTTAAATTAATTAGCCAATAGGGTGAAGGTCACAGAGTAGATGTAAAGGAAAAGGGGGATCAAAATAAGAGCCATTGAGAATGGCCATTGTAACAATCTTGTTTGCTGCTTCTGTGGCGTGTATTCCATCCCAGCTGACATAGTTTTGTGGGTCACTGCAAACCGTTGCTGTTACAATGCTCCCATTAATCATTTTGCTGTTTCCACAGTACAATCTAGGGTCAAAATTGTAGACACCACCCCCATGTCCACAACATGCTTTGGTTCCATATTGGAGCCCTGATCCAAACAGATGATAGTTTTAGAATTTAGAAGTAAAACATAAAATAAACCTTAGGCGAAAGTCGTACCATGAGATTTGGGATGCCGGAAGAGCTGTAGCAATACAGAGTAAGTGTCTACATATATGAGGGAGGCGTTGGAGAGAGCTTTCCTAGTTTGAGCTAGTGTTTCCTTCAACATGTTGTTGTAATCCACCACTGCATTGTTGTAAGACATCGCGCATCCAAACTCATCGAGGTCTGAACTGCCATGAGAAAGCTCCACTAAAAATGCCGGATAACAGCCCACTGGTGCAAGATTGAGCACCAGAAATGCACGCCCCCCTAGGCCATACAGCTCCTTCAAATTTTGACAAGGAATATAAATGGTCATATTTGCTAGCAAATGCAGAACTTAATGATCATACTAACTCGACCAACTGAACAAGTCATCAGTCAAGGACTTGGGATGGACCAAGGCCACATTGTCTGAGTAGAGAACTTGTGTCTTGAGAGCAATCTCAATGGATTAGCCAAAGTTAAAGGATATTTTTTTATGAATGTAAGAAAAATTTGACTTTTGACTATTCCATTCATATAAATCTCCATATTAGAATAGCTATTTTTTCATTATGTAACAATAAAATAATATAAGATGAATTTGGTTTTGGTTATTCACATCAAATCTCCACATTAGATTATTCATTTATTCATTATATAGTAATGAATAACTAATAATTTCAAAAATATTTAATTTTTTTAATTATTAATTTATTTTATTTTATCATATTTTACTATTTTACCTATTATATATTAATTAATAATCATATTCTTATTAAATTAATATATCACTAACTCAAATTAATATATCAATTATGAAACCAGTACCTTGGTGGTGGCTCATTGGTTCTTGGATTACACCAAAGTGGTCTGGCATGTACTAGATTCTAGGTTTGAACTCGAATATGGATTCACCTTAAACTATTAGTATTATTAGTATTAGTAGCCTAAAAATTAATTAAATTTCCTAATGAGTCTGGGTCTAGACAATGGCTAAAACATAAGTTGAAAGAGTACATGCAGCTTCTCGTTGTCTAGATCTCTCTTGTCTGGTTTTCAACGAATATGATGTTAATTATCATAGTCACACCCAAGTAGGAAAGTTGCGTCCAGTTTGCCTAGTCCCCTCCTACCCTTTTTTTTATTAAGCAATAAAAAGAGTTATCTTTGATCCACTAGGCTTAGACCCAATTAATGTTCCATTTGGCAAATCAAGATCTACTCAAGTTCTTATTCAAATTTAAGCTTCAAATGAGAGAGAGGTAGGCATATAAAGTGAGTCATCAAGTATTTATTGAGCATTTTATATAGAAAAATGCTAAATGTACGTATTTAAGAAAAACTTACAAAAAATTTATTTCTCCACATGTCAGTTATTGATTATGTTGAAAATCATAAAATTTGAATTTCAAAAGAAAACTAACAAAATGAGTCTTGTGAGTAAAGCTGTAAGTACATGTAGTACTGCTATTTTATATACGTTACTTGAAAAATCCACGCGAATAATAAATATTATAGAGTCTACTTCTTGTGTTTATGTTAATCTGACTTGAGGCTCTAAAGTTTGTTTCCAAACTTGAGAAGATGATTTGGGTTTAATCTGGGTCGTTATAAGCAGCTTGCATGACATGGACTTATATAACACGTTATGGAAATACAGACCTTGATGGTGCCAGCAATTTGGGAAACCACTTGGGGTAGGTACTGCTTCACTCCACCTATTCCAATGGCTCCTAAATTGGAAGTGAAATCATTCTGCCCAATATAGAATGTGTAGAGCGATTTCCCGAAAACGTCTGGCGATGGAAGTTTCGTCAATCCTAAGAAACAAAATTCAGCTTTCTGAGCATACCCAATTTCCAATTTTGGGAAAAATACTACTTTACGAGTAATGATACACACAACACATTTCACAACATATTTCACAACACATATTTTATAGTGATGATATTTTTGTAAAGTGATGTTACTTTTATAAAGTATTTTACTAAAATATTCTTTATTTTAAAACATGATTGTGTAATGTGTTGTGAAAAGTGACGTGTGTTTATCATTTTTCTTTACAAAATACATATTTATCAAAGTGGGTTCGGTTTAATGGAGCACGACATATATATATATATATATATATATATATATATATATATATATGCTTTAGAAAGCTGATGAAATCATGGGTTTTACCTGTTCTGTCTGAGGAGTGATGAAGTTCATCAACCTTGGCCTTGAATTCCTTCATTTGGTTGAGCTGAATGGCCAGAGAAAAGGGACTAATTCCGGTAACAAACAAGGAAGTGTTTGGGAGGAGCACCGTTGATGCCAATGTCGCATAGTTGGCCCCATGTCTATAATCAGATCCAATTGATTGCAGATATGGGCTTAAAAATGGCAAGCCTAGAGCTTGAGCTGCCAAACTCCAAAAGCAAGCGTGGAGTAAATCAATTTGCTATTTTTTATTCATGTGCGCTCAGCTCATAAGAACCATAAAATTAATGATTCGAAGGACATCGTCTGTTGGATTCAATAAATATATATATATATATATATATATAATTAGGTAGTTCTAGAGCACGAATACATGGTATTTCTAACCGAGAAAATATATTTGTAACTGTGAATTGTGCAACTATCACGTAATAGCTTTGAAAAAAGTGAATAAAACATGAGACCCACATGAAAAAAATTAATTTTTTAATAGTGGACCCCACTCTTTTTCAAAGTGGCTACGCGGCGTTTATGCACTTCACAGTTATATGTAGAATTACTCTTTCTAACCTAAGATGATATATGATTAAAAAGTAGGGGCTTATATAAGCAATTTAATGGAAATTTTTTATTAGATGGAAGTATCACACTATCCATAAAGAAATTCTACTCATCATCCTTATACCACACACCACACAATTTTTTATTTTTTTTATTTTTTCTCTTGTCAAATGTATAGTGTATGGATAATGAGTAGATAAATTCTTTTAGTTTAGCAAGAATAAAACAAAATAAATAAATAAATAATCAAGTATGGTATAGGCATGGTATAAGAATGATGAGTAGAAGGGTTTGGATACAAGAAATACTGTTTTATCTCATATCATCTCATATTTATAACTTTCTCAAATTCTCACACAAAATATAATAAACAATTAAACTTTTTCAAATTTTAAAATAATAATAATATTAAAAATAATATTTTATTCTCTTAACTCGTCTCATCTCAAATCACTATCTAAACCGACCTTATTTAATATAAAGTGAGAACAAGGCTTTGTTAGCGCCTGTCTCATAATGTCGTAATTACTTTTTTACCTAACAAGATATACAAGGATACGACCCTACACTATCTTTCTAAATCTTAGAAAATGGATAAAGTATTATTTTGTTTCGATCGTCTAAATATGTTTTACATTGTAGATAGATAAATCCATAATTAATAGATCTCATTATAATTAGAGAAATACTTTAGCCATAAAAAAATTTTATAAAAATAAATTCATAAACTAACATGACTTGACGTAGTACGTTAGATTTTAAAGTTAATTTTATTATAAATTAGATCTAACATACTATGATACATATCATATGAAATCATATCAATTTATAAGTTTACTTTTATGAGATTTTTTTGTAACTGTAACACTTCTCTTTTAATTAATATTGAGATATACACCGCCTACATGCAGCATTTAATATATATATTAGGGTTCACAGATTGTATATTTCTCTCCAAATTATAAAAATAATAAATCTATACAACTTTCTCACACTCCACATTTCACATTTTTTTTAATTTTTATTATTTTTTTCTTTTATCAAATATTTATTAAACAAATAATGAATAAATAATTTTAAAAAAATAAACTCAAAAAAAAATTAAAAAAAAATTAAAAAATTAAAAAATATATGAAATGTGGAGTATGGTAGAAGTTGTGTAGCAATACTCGATAGCCCTTCAATTATTTGTGTATCGTTCACCAGAAGGTTGTTTGTCGTCCAGCCTGGCGTTTTGTCTACTGATGGAAAAGGGTGCAATAAAAACTCACACGACATCTAGCCAAATTTGGGCCTACCATATCTCTAAGGAATGAGAAAATCATGCAACCAAACAATTGGTGTTAGCCATTTGGCACAAATTCTAATATCCATCATGTTAAATGAAGAATTCTTATAAACCGAGTTCGACATTTTTATTTTTTATTTTTTTCATTTTGGGTTGTGTGTAGAGCCATGCATCCAGCTGCACCTTAGCATGAATGTTGATCAAAAAGGGAAGAACCATGAGCGAGCTTAATCATGAAGTGTTTCAGTTTTGGCATGTTTTGTGACTTCATGAAGACAAACAACAACATAGAAGAAGGTAAGAAAAATGAGAGAGATGATGATGTGTAGATTAGAGATCATAATAATTACCAAAGAAATCAATAATGAGCCTTCCATCAGAAGCACGACCAGCAGGTCTCTTGAAGTAGGTCATGCCGAAGGGCCCAGACTGTGCCGGAAAAGCCGCCCAAAACCCACCCGTGTCTGAATTCGAGTCGCCGAAGTTGAATATTGCCTCAAAATCACATTTTGAATCACTCGAGTAACCAAGCATTGCCACCATCACCACCACCCACACACCTAATCCTTCCCTAAATATCATCCAAGTTTTATGTAATCGGAGCCCCATTCTCTCTCTCTCTCTCTCTCTCTCTCTCTCAATGTATACAAACAGCTTTTTGGTGGGTATAGTTGTAATGGAAGTCTAAAGTACTACAAGCCTTATATTATAATATAGAAAAATGATAATTGCAGGCATGAGTGCGCAAATACTATGCAAATATTTTGAAAAAAGTGAATAAATACGGGATTCACATGAAAAAAAGAAATTAATTTTTTAACAGTGGACTATACTCTTTTTCAAAGCGACTGTACGGTTCTTGCACACTCTATAACTGTATGTAGCATTACTTTGTTCGTGATTTTGAGGTGTGAAGTATATGGAGGTGTGTAAACTGTAACCCCTAATCATGTGCTCTTGGCTATGACGTGAAAATAATTTCAGTTACAGATAGCTACTTCTTGTTTGCAACAAAGAAACAATGACCCGAAATATTATTCAGCAGAAACAATAGGCCAAGCATATGCCCAAAAATGAAAGAAAGCTATACTTTTCTATCTTCTACTACAATTTGTAATGCTAAGCATATGTATATATATGTGTATGTATGTATAGACAAGTGCTACAAATATAAATAGATCCTACAAAAAGTAAATTCACAAATTAATGTGGTTTGATGAGTTATATTAGTTATGTTTTTCAATAAAAGTAGATTTACAATTTAACGTACTACATCAAGGTACGTCAATTTATGAATTTATTTATAAAATCTCTTTGTGGCTGGATCATTTCTCATATACATATATATATATATATATATATATATATATAATATATAGAATATAAATAGACGAAAAATGCTTTGCCCACCGACAAAGCATACCAAAAAAAAGTGTGCCGAATATTATTTTTTTAACAAAATTTGTGAGTTTTTTAGTGTCTTTTTTTTAAATACACACAAATATGATTTTAAAAAAATACAATATACTATTCGATATCAAATTCGGTACCTTTTGTCAGTGACCCTAGCAGGGCCCTAGATAGACACATTCAACCTTGGATCTATTTCTTGAGAAAATAAAGGATGATCTAATGGATCATCAATATAGTGTAACAAAGATTATCAACAGAAGGCTCAGATGTGGGGGGGGCACAAATAGAAGGGAGGTTAAATGGGAAAAAGCCATCTGATTTGTGTGTAAAAGCGAATTGGGATGCAGCGTTGGATGTGTCTCAAAAAAGTGGGTCTTGGTGTTGTCATTAGAGACTCCACTGGTGAGGTACTGGCTTGTCTGAGCTCCATTGTGGATCATGTGCAAAAACCTATAATTGCAGAAGCTTTGACTTTAAGGAGAGCATGTTATTTGTGTGCAGAGTTAGGCCTGTCGAAGGTAATCTTGGAATGGGACTCTCGGGTGATTGTGAAGGCTACCAACAGTGAAGAAGAAATATGGGCAGATTATGAGAACATTGTTGAAGATGTGAGACTATTGTTAGTTGATAGAATGAATTGGAATGTTAGATTTTTGTATAGAGAAGCTAATAACATAGCTCATAAACTAGCAAAATTAGCACTGATGTCTGCTGAGGAGAGAAGGTATGGATTGAGGATGGTCCCATAGAGATAGTTAATGATATACAAAAGGAAAAATACTGTAATGATTGATTTTCTTTTAAATAACAATAAAGAAAGTATATTTTGACTTCTAAAAAAAAAAAAAGTGTGACGAGTACCATGAAAATGTAGTGTATATCACAATTCCGTTAAAAAAAAAGAAATAATATTTACAGTCGTGACTGTGCAAGCGTCATGCAGTCGCTTTGAAAAAAGTGAATAAATATAGAATCCACATAAAAAGAAATTAATTTTTTAATAATAGACTCTATTCTTTTTCAAAGCGACTGCATGACACTTACACACTCCACAACTGTACGTATCATTACTCATCTCGCATAACGGTAAAAGCAAGCCAAGCCCATACAACCAAAGCTGCAAGCATCGAATTCATAAAACTATAGCATGGACCAAAAAGTGGGAAAAATGAATGGCCATGGCCCATTGGTACAAGTAATGTACGGAGGAGATTTTCTCTGGCTTTGATCACTGTAAACTTGATACTGGTACTAATAATGTAGGCTTAGGCATAATCTTCTTCTTTTTTAAGTAGTAGTGAACCGAAATTATTTTAAGTTTAGGAGAAATTTAGCTTTTTAACGGTCTCGAAATGAATTACGATCTTATGAAATTTATGAAGAACAGAGAAAAACAATGACTATACGAATCTCTCGAATAACATTAAATATTTATTTTTATAAATAACGCTTAAAACAAGATTCAAAAAAATAGTTCAACTCAGTCTGTTTCAATCAATTCAAATTAAATCGGTTAAATACCGAATCAATTTTAGTGAACTTTTTTAATGGTTCATTTAACCACTTCAATAGATTGATTTAGACCGATTTCAACCAATTTAAAATTGTATTTATTTTTAATTTATATAATAACTAAGTTTTTCTTAATTTTTTATACAAAAATATAATAGAATTAAACATATATTAATTTCTTCATCATTGTATTCAATAAGAATTACAAATAAATTGAAAGATAAAACAAGTCAATTTTTTATTTTATTTAGTTGAACAAAAAATTTAATAGATGAATGAGTATTTTGTATTAAAATTGTGGTTGTACATAAAATAATACATTTTTCATGTGCTCATAACATAATGGTCTTTATCTTCGTCGTATATGAAGCAAAAAAAAAAATATCAACAATTGAGATTAAATATATAAATTACATGTTTACTGAAACTATTTCGATTCATATCGTATTTTTTAAAAAACTAATCAATAAATTTATACTTTATACTCTTTTATACATAGGTTTGAATTACATTATATATGATCTTTAATACTTTTTATTAATATTAAAATAATCGTTCAAAATTGTTAAAAAATGGCACAATTTATTTATTAATTTTTTTTTTTTAAATCTATGAATTTCATTCAACAAACACTATAGCCTTTAGCCATTACATAGTTAAGATCAGAAACAAACACTACATTATCAGAGCTTACAACATTGAGATCAAAATGTACTAGGCCAGGAACAGACACTGCAAAACATGAACTTACAGCATTGACATCAGATTGTACTATAGCTGTTACACTTTCACAATTTATTATACCGGCTTATCCAATTTCAAAATGGATTTCGATTTTTCGAACCTTAGCTTAAAATATCCCGTCAAGCAAGCGGTCACTAAACCAAAGTAGATATTAGATAATGAGTACTGCTATGTTCCGAATTCGAGATTCAAAAAATGTTTTGAATAGTGTAATTTTTTTTTCATGTATTTTTTTAATCATCATAAACTTTTTTTAAAAAAATAAAAAATTTACAACATCATTAAAAAATATTTACTTAATTATTCGGTAAAAAATAAAAAAAGAGTAATACTAAATACAAGTCCCAAATAGACAAGTCTCATATAAGCCTTTTGTAAAATAATAGGTCTCACTAATAAAAAATAGTTCTTTTTACACTTTTTTAAGGTGGGGTCTACTTTTTTACAAGAACTTGTATGGAGCTTGTTTATTTGAAACTTGTATAAATCATTTCTCATAAAAAAAAAATCTCATTCGGGACATTTTTTTAAAAACCCAAAACATTTCTCAAGCTTCGTTTGGTTACTGAACTCAATTGAGTTCAGCTGAGTTCAATCTAATTTTAAGTCGAGTCTAACATCCAAACACTCAACTCTCAAATTATTAAACTCATACCAACTCAAAACCTTCTTACACATGGGATCCACAACTTTTTTCAACTTAAAACATCTTTATATGTGGGACCCATAACCTTTTTCAATTTCCTATAAAAAGTAATAAACTCATTTTAACATTCAAACATATTTTAAACTCAGTTTACATGGGTCTCACATAATTCTTTTTACTACTCAACTCATTACTATTCATAAAAAATTCAACTCAACTCAACTCAACTCAACTGAGCTCAATTCAACATTCAAACACAACTTTACATCATATATCTCAATCAATGTGACGTGAACAAAGAGCCCTTCAAGTTTCCAAAAAAAACAAAGAGCCCTTCAATATTTCAAAGAAAACGGAGGGAGGGGTATCTTCGTTATTTTAAGTCAAACCAATGGGTATTTATCTTAGTGTGAAAAGGCCTAAACATTTTGACCACAGCTCCATCAATGGAGAATTTGTTTTTCTTAAAAAAAAATAAAAAGGAAAACAATGAGATCGGATCTGGAAATATTTGCTTGAGGTCCACGTCAACTGGTCCCCACCAGGAGAGTTGCGTATAACCCATGTGCCTGCACGACACGTCATGTTGTCGGGGGTCTATGCATTGCCTCGTCCTTATTAGCCATTCGTAATATATTTTTTTCAGAAAAAAAAAAGTAAAGACGCCACGTCAGACCCCTTCCAATCACACGTCCCTTTCTCCGTCCACCGCGCATCACGCGATGCCGTTGATCACTTCCCATCCAATCTACGGCCCATGCTTCTCTCCCACGTGGCCTTTCTGACGCCCCTCTCCCTCACATTGCACTCGCATCTGTTCTCTTCTTTTTCTCTGCCAACCACCTTCCCATTTTTTTTTTTTTTTTTTTGTTCGTTTTTGCTCTTTTACTTTTTCCTTTTCCTCGTACAACTTGATCCACGTTTATACGTGCAGGTTTGTCATTAGATTTGCAGGAAACGTTGTTAATTATTAATTTATTATATATTTATATTTTTAAGAGCGATGCTGCTTCCACAGCTGAGACTCCCACTAATAGTTTTAGGATGAGTTTTTTTTTTTATATTTTTTTATATGTATTTTTTTAACACATTTAAATATATTTTAAAAAATAAAAAAATTCATAATATTAATAAAAAAACACTTACTTATTTATTTTATTAAAAAAAACAATCAGAAAGAGTAATATTTTCCTATTTTTCATTATAATTATAATTTTATTATTATTATTATTGTTATTGTTAAAGACAATAGAATGACATACCCTAGTTTCAATTTATTAAATTAGCTTAATATATATATATAGATATCTATATAAATTTATGAGAGGTTTTGATAAAGAGTTGAGATCAAATGAAATAAAAATTAATTAAAATATTATTTTTTTAATATATTTTATTTTAAAATTTGAAAAAATTAAATTATTTATTATATTTTGTTTAAGAATTTAAGAAGTTGTAATGACCAAATAAAATGAGTTGAAATACATTCTGAATCTAAACAAGACCGTGTTTGTAAATTTATGACTAGAGGTGAAATCCGACATAGACGGTTCGGTTTCTATTAGAACCGCCTATTTTCTTACATGTTTAAAATCGATTAAATCGGCCGATTAAAGGGGAGACAACATGCATGCTCGGTTTCAACTGGATTCCAGTCGGTTCATTGGTTTCCCATCGGTGGCGTGATGAGAGAGAGTGCCAACAAAATAAAAGTAGGGATGAGAGAGAGAGAGAAGGATGGCACGTCGCGATTAGAGAGATGCAACGGTGGATGGAGCTGCGTGAGAGACGACGTGCAGCAAGAGAGCTGGAGAGGAATCAAAATGAAGAAGAGGGGAAGGGCAAACTAATAAAACCCTAATCAAAACGACATCGTTTATTATTATTATTATTATCATTATTATTCTAAAACTTAGGCCTGATTTGATTTCACAAACATTTGAAATAATTTCATCTCATTTTAATATTTAAACACAAATATTTTTCATTTTTAAATTTTTAAATTTTCAACTTTTTTATCGAATCATTAACTAATTATTAAAACTTTTTGAAATTTCCAAACAAAACACAAAAAAAATGTGACTTTTTCAAATTCTAAAATAAAAATTATATTGAAAAATTATATTCTAACCCTTTTTTATTTCATAATTTTTTTATTCAACTTTTTCTCTCTCATTTTTCAAAAATTCATAAAAATCTTAATTCAAACTATTTCACTATTATTCACAAAATTATCTCACTATTATTCACAATTTTTTCATACCATCTCATTTCATATGTATAACATAATGAGGCCTTAGTTATAAAACGACGTGGCGCCGTTTCTAATTTCTTTTCGTTTTTGTAAATCTTAGTTATAAAATCGTTCAACTCATTTAAGTTAAACGACATTTTATATAAGAATAAAATAAATATAGATTATCGTTTGGTTCGTTGTTTTACACTCGGTTCAGAACAGGAACGAATCGACCGACATCAGTTGTAGCGGCCTGTTCACGTCCGTGATGGTCAGTTAGTGTGCACCCCTGTTATCAACGATGAAACTCTATTTGTCGTCGTTTATTTTTACAGATGAGATGAGATGGTTTGAAATTAAAGTTAAAAAGTTAACTATATATATTTTTTAATATTATTTTTATTTTAAAATTTGAAAAAGTTGAATTATTTATTTTATTTTGTATTGGAAGTTAGGAAAGTTGTAATGATTAAATGAGATGAGATGAGATGTTTTCTAAAAACAAACGAGGCCTGATTAATTTTTTTTAAAGAAATGATATTTATAATTTTGGAATATGTAAACTCAAGTACTATTTTAAAAAAAATAATAAATATAAAACTCACATATAATTTTTTTAATAATAGACTCTAATTTTTTCAAAAGAAGTGTGTGAGATTTGCATACTTTAGAATTATGATTATATCTAGCATTAATTTTTATTTATGATATCAATTAGAATTTAAGTTAGCAATTTTCCATTCAATTAGTTTTGTAAAAGAGTAATGTTAAGTCTCGCATATTCTTTTAAAAAAAAATGATATTTAAGTTTTTCATATAGATTTTAAATTTATTTATTTTTATTAAAATAAATACATGAGATCTGCCTATTCTAAAATTGCGTAAATCATTTTTCTGAGCATTAAAATCAAAGTTATGTCATAATGAATAATATTTCATAAATAATTTTTTATTTTTGTAGTATCTCAACAAGTATGATAGTTTTATCAAAATAGGTATTTAATTAATCTCTTATTTATTTAGGAGAGATTTTGACAGTAAGTTGAGATGAAAGTTAAAAATTAAATTATCTATTATATTTTATGTAAAAATAATTATAAATAAAATGAGATAACATATTTTTTTAATCCAAATTAATTAATGTCATAAATAACAGTTTGTTCAAAGGATGTCAGCTTCCAATAATGAAACACCACGTGGATACTGACCACGTGGAGATACGTTGTTGAAACGTGGGCCAGTTTTAAAGATCTTCCAGGGGAGTCTTGGGGAGAGAGGGGGTGGGACCGTGGGAGGTGTGATACGTGAGCTGGCTACGCAACCTTCTGGCTTGTCCGTGGACCCCACGTTTTTTCTGAGTCTACGGGCGTGGGACACGTCAGTTTCCGGACCACACGACACCGACAAACGCGAAAGCCGATGGGGACCACACCCATTTACTACGTGTTTAGATGCTCTTTTGTGGTGCCGAGGCAGACCCCTCGTTGGCACCAAAGCACTCCCTCGTTCAGTGGTGCCGTGGCTCTCTCCTGTCCGTTGATTTTAATAAATCGCGGCTGCAGGGCCACGTTGATGTCAGAAATGGGTCCCACGGAGAGAATATTTGTTTATTTATTTATTTTTACACTTTTTATTTATAGAAAGTAATTGGCTGGCCAGCTCTGACCGTACACGTGGGCCTGGCGTGAAATGACTTGGTAAAGTGTTGCGAGATCCAGCATTGGAATGGACGGTCAGGATTACAGATAGCCTGGTATTCGAGTCAAAACAAGGTGCGTCAGACAGGGAGTGCTCTCCGCGTCGGAAAAGATAGGTGCACTTGAAATTACCCTTTCTTTCTAAAATTATCTCGGCCGTTTATTTTTTCTTTTCCATTTCTTTTTTCCCTCCTTTACAAGGCTCCATAGTTTTCAGGTGAAGAAAAAGACTGGTACGTGACACGTCCGTAATATACGAATACACGAGTTGACGTACTCCTGACATAACAGAATATGAATGAGTAAAGAAGAGATTTATATAAAAGTTCATCGTCACCATCTTAACATAATTATCTGTAATATTATGAATCGTATAAATATCATTCATTTTTTTTTAATTGTAAAGTTTAATATTAAAAAATTAATTTTTTTTGTAAAAATATTTTATTTACTTATTTTTAAAAAAATAATATGCGGCACTTATACAATTTAGAAATATAAATATCATTTCTTTTATCTCTCTATGTTGGTCTTGTTATCAACAATAAATTATAATTGATAACTAAGACTCTATTAAAAAACAGTCTTTAAATTGATATGATACGATTTAATTTGTTGGATAAATTATAAAATTTTAATCATGCCATATCAACGAGATGATATGTTCCATACAAATTTACGAGTAAAACAATTTTATTAAAATATAATATATATTGATGTGACATGATAGGATTTGATTTTAAAAGAAATTTAACTTTTATATATTAAAAATTTTATTTTGTCACATCAATTATATGGATGGTGTGTGCTCTTACAAGAACGACTCTTAACAAATAAAGGAGGTTGATACGTCCACGAGAATTTGTAGATAAATTCTCTACCGAACACTAAAAACATTTTTTTTTTTTTTTACTTTTTTTTATTTTTGCTATTTTTTAAACTATTTAGATGTTTATTAAAAATAAAATAAAAATCATATATTCATTTAAAAACACTTACTTAAAAAATAAAATTAAAAAGCTTTTGGTAGAATGTCTTAGTAGAAATCTTCTGCTAGAATAGTGTTTTCCTAAAAAAAATGCGTAGGATAGAACTATCTATGGTTTATCATGTGGGCGTGCATGATACGGAGAGGAGTCTTCCCAAACCACATTACGTACGATTGCATTATAGGAACTCTTCCTCGAGCTTGGGAACTATCTATGGTTTATCTTGTGGGCGTGCATGATAGGGAGAGGAGTCCTCCCAAACCACATTACGTACGATTGCATTATAGGAACTCTTCCTCAAGCTTGGGGAAATTTCTATGAAGCAGGTGAGTAATGGTGGATATCCCATATGCTCGGTTTATTAAAATAAATATGATAGTTTATCGCATGCATCCATATATAAAGTTTAGATTCAAAACAATGTCCTAAAAAAACTCTCAATTTCTTATGGAAAATACTTTAGACACAAAGATATTACACAACTTTAAACCCACAATTGATATGGTACGTCAGATTGTAAAATTATTTTTATTGTAAAGTAGACCTAACGGTAGGGCTGTACATGAACCACCGGAACCGGACATGAACCGATCAGACCGACCGCCGGAGCACGGAACCGGCAAAGAACTGGTCGACAGTCGAGAGGATTTGAAGAAAACCGATATCGACGCCGGTTTGAACTCCTGGAAAACCGCTAAACCGACCGATCCGGTCTATTTATATATATATATATATTTTTAATATATGTATATAAAACGACACCGTTTCAAGATGAATTAATAACCCCCCACGCCCCTCTTCTTCCTCTCTAGCCTCTGCAACTCTCTTCTTCTTCTATGTCAGCGACGGCGAGACATTTCTTCATTCTTCCTCAGTTCCTTCTCCTTCACAGAAGACGCCGACGGTAGACCAAAGACCGCGCCGACACATGTCGAGACCGATATAATCGGTTTTCTCTCCCCAAACCCTCGGTTTCGGCCGGTTCAACAGACCCATGGTAGACGTCGGTGGTGTCTTGGTTTTGAGCCGAAACCGACGCTGAACCCATCGATGTACAACCCTACCTAACAGATCTTATAAAACCACATCAGTGTGGGTTTATTTTGAGTAATCTCTTTATACATGTAGCAGTTCTCATTTCTTATTTCAACTTTCTGTCTCTGTTCTCTAGTTTATCTCTCATTCTCACCATGCCCACCATTGCATTCCATAAGGCCGATCGTGACTCTCTTATTTCTCTTATTTCCTTGTTGTTCCCCTAGCTACCAACCATAATTTTTTTTACTCTCAACCCACGCTAAACCGATTCTCACAAAACCATGTTTTCCTTGATGATCGAAAAATTTCAAAAAATATTTAATGCCATTGCAAATGAGGATATACAATATGTTCATTATTTTGATGACCAAGATGGAAGTAAGGGATCTTTAGGTCTACCATAATTTGATGATTGAGAAAACTTTCTGATTTTTGTTTCATTCTTGAGGCCCTTTTACATTGTCCCATTAGTTGTCTCTAGTTCTTTCTATATGACATCAAACTAGTATTTCTAACAATTTTACCTCTTCTAAGAGCAATTGAATGAAATGGGTGACAGTGTTGATTGAACTTTGAGTGTTGTGACATTGAATACAAGCCTCAAATACAAAAATCACTGGGAAGATATGAATAATATCAATAAGGTATATGTTGTCATTGTGTTTGACTTGCGTTTACCTGAAAAATTGCGATGAAAATGAGTTGGTAGAACCATTTCATTTTATTAAAAGAAGTCTTAAAAAGACTACTCAGCCCCATTTGGAACTTGGATTGATCAGTTCAGTTTAATTTTAA
The DNA here is from genome assembly GCA_961763995.1 of Juglans cinerea. NCBI lineage: Eukaryota > Viridiplantae > Streptophyta > Magnoliopsida > Fagales > Juglandaceae > Juglans > Juglans cinerea. The sequence continues at coordinate 42,557,987 of CAUIVZ010000001.1, read as the reverse complement.
GCTGAATCTAATATCCAAATACTCAATTCTCAAATTACTAAACTTATCTCAACTCAAAACCTCTTTACACGTGGGACCCACAACCTTTTTAAACTTCCCATAAATTCATCTATACTCATTTTTAACATCCAAACACATCTAAAGTTATATTAGATGTGCACCACAAAACTCACCCCACCATCTTAACTCACTACTATTCATAAAGAACTCAACTCATTTCAACTCAGCTTAACATCCAAACGGGACCTGAATCTACTTTGGCCGAATCACATTGATAGAATTTGGTTTATTAGTTCAAGTTTTTTATATTTATTTCTTGGTTCAATTTTTATTTGTTTGTTATGAGCTATAAAATGCTCCTTTTTCTCTTTGTTTTTTTGAGGATTCAAGTTTCTTTTTAATGGGAGGATCCAAAGAGAGGTTTGTTTGGGAATTGGAAATTTGGAGTAGGTATTGCCTCTAGTTAGGTTGAACATAGGGGGTTTTGTGGTTTACTATTTAGATTTGAACAATGGAACATTTTTATCTTGTGATATTTTTAGTTTTTGTAACTTGTTATATTGTTGTTGTGGACGGTATTTTTATTGTTGTTTAATTTGCATTTACTATATGTATATGTTGTTTTACACCTCATTTTATTAGATTAAATTAACATATTTGTGCAAAAAATAACAAAAAAATTATTGAATTTCGCATCAATTACCTTAAAAGCTAAGAAATAGGCCTAGGGTTCAAGAGGGTAGGGTTAAGACGATGAGCTGGACAATCTGCTTGCCCGTTCAACGAGTACTATAAGAGGCAAATGGGGAAAAAAATCAGGAGAAATTCTATTTGCAGTCTTCAAGTGGGGACTACATGTGCATGCACATTATGAAATGGGAGAAAACATAATTTTAGGAGGGATAATTTTGTAATTTTAAAAAATTTTAAAGTTAAAATAGCCTAAACTTGCATTGCAGTTCCCATTTGGAGACTGTACCTAGCATTGCTCAAAAATCAGTTGACTAGATTGTGGTGCGAGGGAGAGTGGCAAGTGCTACTAGCCAACTTAGAATGAATAGCGTCTTAAAAATCCTAATAAGGCATGTCATGCTATAAAAAAAACTAAATCGATGTTGTTTTACACCTCATTTTACTTGATTAAATTAAATATTTGTGCAAAAAATAACAAAGCAAATTATTGAATTTTGCCTCAATTACCTTAAAAGCTAAGGAATAGGCCTAGGGTTCAATACAGGCGGGTTTAGGGTATGTTTGGATGCTGAGCTCATCTTAGTCTATCTCAAACCAATTATTGATAGAATCTATTACTTTTTTTAATTTCACATAAAAAGTTAAAATATATCTTAACCTACTTCATATATTGAAACACATCTCAATGGATCCACAAAATCCACTCAAATATCTTAACTCACTACTATTTACAGATCAACTCAGATAATCTGAGATCACCTTCATACATAAAAGCAGTCTTAGACAATGAGCTGGGCAATCTGCTTGCCCGTTCAATAGTGTCCCTAAAACTCTAATAGGCATGTCATGCTATAGAAAACTAAATCGCCAATGATTGTTAATAAGGTCTAAATTCAAGCACTAGTTATTAATTTTCATTTAAACTAATTCCATTTGGATGTATTTGAGTCTTTCACATCCAATCCCAAATAATACATTACTTGCATCAAAGATGATTCAAAGACTAGAAGACTTGGGCTTGTTTGAGAAGTAAAACAATCTCATTTCATCTAAAAACTTATCATAATTTTATTTTTAAACAACACTCAAACACAAACACTTTTTAATTTTTAATTTTTAACTTTTTCATTTAATCATTATCTAATTATTATAAATTTTTCAAATTTGAAAAAAAAAATACAAAAAATAATATTACTTTTTCAAATTTTAAAATAAAAATTATATTATAAAAAATAAAATAATATTACTTTTTTCTCTCATTTTTTAAAAAATAATAATATATTTTAATTCGAACTATTTCATTATTATTTATAAATCATTTTACTATTACTTATATAATTATAATCTCATTTCACTTCCCAAACAAGCCTATAGATAATTGGGAAAAATGTAAAAATAATGTGCGAATCTAAACGGGATTCAACTATTTATCCATGATCAGTATTGTGAAATTTATCACTTTATTTATCTTTTTAAATAATTATATAAAAAAATCTTAGATAAAAATTAGAAAGGATATATCCTTTTCATTAGTCGGGTAATCAGATAAAAAAAAAAGAAAAAAGAAATTGCTTTTCCGAGTGGAGGCAGCGAAGTGGGTACCGATAATAAGTTGTAAGCGACAGCGTAGCAGCGTAGTGGAATCCACGTAGAGGCTGCAATGTATGGCCAAAACACGTTAAAAATCAACAGTCTGACATGACCCCAGTAATTCCTATTTTTGAGTAGGAAATACTGGTTATAAAGAATCTGATGGTTTGATGTGATTTATAAAATGATAAAATTATTTTTATTATAAAATAAATTTAATGAATCAGATAAAATCATATCAATTTATAAAATTATTTTTATATAAAATAATAATATATATAAGTCTTAAATATACAAATTTTATATAAAAATTTTTGTAAAAAAGTGTACCAGATTATGAAAAACTATAAAAAAACTCACTTTTTTCTTAACATGATTCATTTTTTTTTAAAAAGTTTGTGCAAGGCTCGTACATTTTAGATTTATCCACGTTACTCTTTTATAAAATTTTTTGTGAATGTAGCATTCTTCTTATTATTAGTCAAGATCTTTCAGATCAATTGATAATACCTTGATTTTTCACTAAGAAAACTAATGATCGAATTCCTCTCTCCATGTAAAAAAAAAAAAAAAAAACTCCTCTTATTAAAATGAGTTCTGCTACAGATACTGAAAAAGTGGCACGAATTTGGGTTCCGAACAGTGTATTTTATTTTTTATTTTTTTATGTATTTTTTTAATCATCATAAACATTTTTAAAAATAAATAAAAAATTTACAACATCATTAAAAAATATTTTCTTAATCACTAAGTTAAAAAAAAAATCATTTGGGACACAAATTTAGATCCCAAATTCGGAAGCTAAAGCATTTCTGTATTAAAATTGACATGCTAGAGAAGGGCCTGTAAATTATATCAAAATGGATTTGTATTTGGGGAATAGGGGCCTGTCTCCACTCTCAATTGGTTGGACAAATATGCTAACGTTTATTTATTTATCTCTAATATTCCTCCTTAATTTAGTAAGCATGCCAATTAATTAATAAAAAGTTAATTAAGTCAATTAAATCAGTCTACATTGATGTGGCCGTGAACAGTCCATTGGGTGTGTTCATGAATTCTATCACAAACCAAATTCCTTATAATGGACTTTAAAGTTGTTTCAAACTTCAAACCAGTCCATGTCTCGTTAAGATCTTTTCCTTGCAAGTATGCAGAGAGGATATAGCTTTCATGATATGTAAAGATTACATTTAAAATAATATCTCCTGATTACAAATATGAGATGAGATAAAATTTAAAAGTTAAATAAAATATTATTAGAATATAATTTTTATTTTAAAATTTGAAGAAATTGAATTATTGCTCGTATTTTGTGTGAGAGTTTAAAAAAATTATAATGATTATATGAGATAAGATGAAATAGTTTATGTAACCAAACGAAGCCTAAATCTACAAAGTGACTGGTTTAAAGTGATCCGTTTTATAATAAAAGTAACTTTATAATCTGACATATCATATCAAATTATGTTATTTTGTAAATTTATTTTTATATAATTAATTTGTAGCTAAAGTATTTTTCTAAAAAAAATATAAATTAAATCTTTTGACTTATTATGTTAACTATGAGAAAGTGTATTCTTTATACCGAATAATAAATATAAATTTGCGGCCATGTTATATCAACATCAACATACAATTTCTTTTCCCACTTCATCTTCCTTTTTCTTTTTTTTCTCTTTTTAAATTTTTTTATAGGCATGGAGTCTTAATGGGGAATTTATCACATTTTCTTTCTTTAAATAATTTGTTATTTTATATTAAATTAATACTGGATTAAATAAATCTACTTACATGGCATATAGATAGACTAGACTTGGGACAGCCTATCAAATTCTGTGACAGCAACACGTACCAAAACTCAAGGATGAATATTTAAATTTGTTTGTCATATAAATTTACACAAAATGGAGTACATGAGAAATTAATTATACTTTGGTACAATTGGATATCATAAACCAATATCTAGATTATATATATATATATATGAAAAATGTTATTTGTATTTAAGAAAAATTTATAAAACACTTACTCGACGTGTTAGTTATTAATATATTAAAAATTATGAAATTTAAAATTTAAAATTTAAATTTCAAAACAAAATCGATAAAATGAATCTTGTAAATAAAAGTATAAGTAAAAATTATAAGTACATGTAACACTACTATATATATATATATATACACGTGTGTTTCTAGAAGTATGTCAGTAAATATTTGAATGCCAAGTTGGTATAACGACTCAAGTTTTGCCACACAACTTTCACTAAACTCCACACTCCACATTTTTTTAAATTTTTTAATATTTTATTTTTTATTTTTTGAGTTTATTCTTTTTAAATTATTTCAAATTTTCTATTCATTATTCATATAATAAATATTTGATAAAATAAAAAAATATAAAATAAAAAAAAATGTAGAGTGTGGAGTGTGAGGAGGTTGTGAAGATTTATTCTAATAACTATTTCTCCTTATAAAATGACAGACATATAATTATTTTTATAATTACGTTAAATGAGGAAAATATTTATATAGTAATTTATAAAAATAATATTATTTTATATAAATATTCTCGCTTCAAAAAATAATGATAGAAAATATTATAAAAAAAAAATTGTGCGTGTGTCGTTACTTTTTGTATACATCATCAATAATTAGCGACCACATCCACCCCTCCTTGAATTATTCTCTCTAATTTAACACAACAAGTGATTAAAAAAAGAACTAAATAAAATAAAAAAAAAAAACCTTTTTGGCATGACTTTCGAGAAAGTTCCGCTGGGTAAGAGGGGATAATTATGAAAGATTTTACAAAAATAATTGTTGGAACTTCAAGAAATTTAATCTCACGTTATTATTATAATTTTTTTAAATTTTTAAATAAAATAAAATAAAAAATTTAATTTTTTTAAATTATAAATAAAAATAATATTAAAAAATAATATTCTAATAATATTTTATTCAATTTTTAACTTTCATTTTAATTCATCTAAATGTTCAAACAACATCTAACGTAAAGCTTAACGTTGTAGCATTTGAAAACATTTTTTTCCTAATAGATAAGAGCATATTAGCTCCACAATTTGATAAAAAGTACATATTTTTCATAAATCTAAAATCTTCTTAACCATAACTCTACATTAGATTAGCAATTAAATTAATCAAAATAATAATAAAATATTATTTTTTTAATAATAATATTTTAATTAATTTTTATAATTATACTAACTATATGTTAATTAATAATTTAATTTGATATTTAAAGTATTTATTTTCTAATTAATTTTTTCTTCAACTTAATTAATTTTGATTAATATTTAAGCTGTGATGGTCTTAATCTGAAAGTTGGAGGAAATGATTTTGTAATAAAATAATAAAAATAAATCATAACTAATATATCTTTAAATATAGAGATAAAAATAAATATATTATAGTTCAAAGTTAAAATTTTGACTGTTTACCAAATTCAAAGCAGAGTTTTTAATGACAAATCATTCAAATTTTAAATATTCCTTCATTTTGAGTAGGTCCAGCCAACGAAAATCCTATCTGAATCACTGTCCTTTCTCAGTACATATCAAAACGATAAATTAATTAAAGAGTAAATTTTTATTCCTCAATAATAACTATGGCTAGATTTTTTTTTTTCAAAACTTAAAACTCAAATTGCTAAAAAATTATTATTTATAATTAGAATAATATTAGATATAATCTTAAAATCTTTCTCAAAAAATAAAATCCATCGTGAAAGAGTTTTTTTTTTTTTTTTTTTTTTTTTCACGTGGGCGTAACTATGCTCTGTGCACTCCCTGCCTAGTGTCCTACTTTTATTAAATGATTGTTTGGAAATAATTTTTTATCTTATCTCATTTCGTCATTTTATTTTTTAAGTATTATTTAAATACATATATTATTTAATTTTTTTATATAATAATTACTTAATCATTACAATTTTTTCAAACTTCTAAACAAGACATAAAAAATAATTCAATTTTTTTAAATTTTAAAAATAAAAATAATATTCTAAAAATATTTTAACTTTATAATATTTTTATTTAATTTTTCTCTCTCAGTTCATAAAATCCAATAAAACATTCTAATTCAAATCATTTTATTATTATTCATAAACCATTTCATTACTATTAACAAAATTTTCAACTCATCTCATTTCTTAAATGTCTCCTAAGTGTCTGTGCCAAATTTATACATTTTAAAACTGTACAAATTATTTTTCTTATTATAATTTATGCAAATATTTTTACAACAGTATTTAATAAATATATAGATCGATCTAATACCTTACTTTAGATTTTAGAGTTCAGGAAACATTAATATTGCATATCCATGAGAGGAATGCATGAATTTAAAAGTAAAAATTAAGTGTTTGTCCTAAAAAAAATTCTAAAAGATGAAAATAAATCAAGTTTTTAGGTCATAATTTGAAAAAGAAATTCAACCCAAATAGAGGTAAAAAAAAAAAAAAGGAAAAAAAGACTTGGAACCCAAATATGTAAAAGATCCAAAGTCCACGAATTCAACATATAATAAATAATAATTTGATGCGTGTAATTTAAATATATGAAGAGTAATGTTATATACAATCGTGAAATATGTAAGTGTTGTGTAGTTATTTTGAAAAAGAGTAGGGTTTACTATTAAAAATTTAATTTCTTTTTATGTGGATTTTATATTTATTCATTTTTTTTAAAGTGACTACACGACGTTTACATACTTACAACTGCAAGTATCATTTCTCTTATATGAATTGTGGAATGTAGGGCGGTAAATAGTGATTAAGAAGTTTTTCAAAATAAAATGACTAGCGGTGGATTTCAAAGTACCATTTCAATCTAATTTAATTCTTCCCCCAACAAGAAAATAATATTTATTTAAAATTTAAATAATGGGAACGGACCACGTAAGCCACATGACGGGTGGAATAGGTTGGACCCGAAGCCATAGGACGCGTAGCTCGAGTCGGCGATGAACACGTGTGAGGCCGTGGTGACGTTGGAATAAATAAATGGACAGCGCGATTCCCGATGGGCCAGCTCAACAACCACCCATAGCAATCTTTCCCCGTATATATACGGTGTACGTATACACCTCTCCTCCTATACGACACGTGTTTAGTGACGTGGATGTTGCCTTGGCGCTCCCTACCTCCTTCCTTTCTTCCTCTTCTTCTTCTCCTTCTTCTTCTTTCTCCTTCTTCCACTCTTTTTCTCGTTTAAGAGAGCGAGAAAGTAGAGCCAAAATGCGGAGGTTGAGAGGTCAATCTTTTTCGTGATATTTAGTCCCTTTTCCATTGAAGTTTTTCTTCTTCTTCTTCTTCTTCGCCGCCATTTCTTTGGTTTTAGGACGTGACGAGGTGGATATTTTTTGGGTCTATACAGTGGAAGGTATGTGGAATTTTGTGTTAGATTTGTTGTTGAACTTTAGAGTTCGAGGAAAATGAAAATTTTGATTTGGAATTCTCTCAATTTAAGGCTCTGCTTGTTTGTTGAGAAAATGGATGAAGTAAAGGAAAAATTTTGTTTCCGTTTATTTTTAGGTGCCGCATGAAAGTGAAAAAAAAAATATATATATATAATATGAACTTTTTGGTTTTCTTCAGTAACCAGAAACTCCTGGCGACTTCTGAATATAGAATTACGTGCTTAAGTTGAGGTGAGATTTTCGTTTGCCGGAACCAGACTTTAGTGGTCCTATCTATTTTCTTGTCGTTCATTTTCTTAGAAATCGAACAATGGATTAACTTAGATGGATCTCCATAATTTCTCTGCGATTCTACCGAAACCTTTGAATTTCCGTACTTCCTGTGTGGTAATTTCCTTGTATTATGGTTTCAGTTTCCTTTTGAATGCATATTTTCTTTCTCATGCTATCTCTACTAGCCGTAAGAGGAGATAGAGAGTATAGAGTAGAGAGATTTGGGGAGAAAAAGAAGGAAAAGGATGATATAATAAGAAGCCGTTTGATCATCGAAGTATTGAGTAGAAAAATTCAGCTGCTTATTTGAAAGTTTTTTTTTTAATTTTTTTTTTTTTTTTACGATTTAAATTTTCATATTTCACCTTTTCCTTTCATATATTTGCACCGAGGGCTGTATCGCCAATTAGCTCCTAGATTATCCTCTTTAGGTAGATTTGTCGATACTCCACGGCTAATGTCCAACTTCTGTCCATACCTGTCTTGTTATGGAGCGGGGGTGGTGGAAAAGACGATAATGACCCTCTACCTTATGGTCTTTTTCCTTGCGTGGAAATCTTTTTTTTTTTTTTCCTTCCTACTTTTTTCCTCAATTATTTACTTCTTCTTCAGTAGATGATCTTTTCGAGTTTGGTTGCTGTTGAAATTAACTTGGGGGGCATAACGACTTTTGTTCCAACTATACTGCCACGGAAAATTGAAAAAAAATCCCAAATCCCTCTTCGTTTATTTAATTGATGCTACAAGCTTTCTTTCAATCCTTGCAAAATTTCATTCCGTTGTTTACTTGCCGTGCAAGCAGCGGACCATACGTTTAGTAAATATGATATGAAATCCTCTGCATGTGGGTTCACTATCTAATACAACGGCTGCAGATTGATCGTATATTTTGAAAGCTACATCACTCGATCTGAGATATTTGTCATTTATGCTATTCATCTTCCTGTACCAAAGTTGAATTGACTTTGGGAAGCTGCGTTTTGTCGTTGTCCTGAGGGAATTATGGAATAGCCTTGTCAAGATGAATTTTTTCTCATGCTTTCTGAAAGAGGGTTTCAATTTAAATCCTTTGGCATAAGTGTAACTTTCATGGCTCGATCATGCTTTAGTTTAAGGTGAATATACCTAGGCTTTAATAGGATGGCAAGACAAATTCCATTCAAGTTATGCCTCAAAAACCATGGTTGCATGAAAAAAGCAGAGAGACAAGAACTAACATACTATTCATCTACTGAAATTTATGCTTTCACTAATAACGTGACAAGTAACCCGAATTTGTGGTGGCTACTGCCTGGTGCTGTGGTTGAAGTTTTGGTTGTTCAAGTGCAAGCTGCTGCAAAGTGGTTGTGTAAAACAAAATGATTAAAATTAGGGCCCACCTAGGTCGGTTTTCTTGAAGGACCATTGCTTTGGCTGGCCATGGGAATTAATGTATTACTATGTCGATTATGGTGACTTCCTCTTAAGTCTTAATGTTGATTCTGGGGTAACTATTTCTACTTTCATTGGGAACAGTAGCTTAAGGTTTCCATTGTGTTGCATTAGTATATTTCAGCTCTTAAGTTCAATTTTTTATGACAAGATTATTGCATTCATAGCATCATTATACTATTTTGCAAAAGATTAACAGCAATGGTTTAGACCATAATAACTCTATTTAGAAGTTTAAATCCTAATGTTCTTAGACTGTTAAGTGGTTGCCTTGGGGATCTTCCTGATTACAGATTAACGTGATAACCATTAGTGCAGCTAGGTGAGGTCTTGATCAGAGAAACGCAAAGGATTTTCTTACATATATCAAATCAAGATTTTGGAAGTGCTCCATGGGAAACAATGAAGAGGGAAAGTCTACCAAGTCTGAAAAGTCATCTTCACCAGTAACACCGGTAAGTTGAGAAATGAAAATGTTCTTGTGGTCAAAACTGCAGTATTTGAGATGCTGAAAAGTAAAATTTTCTATCTATTTTTCAAGCTTTATGTGTCAATCTTCTTGATGGAGAAAAAAAATAAGGCTAGTTATTTATGTAGATACATCTAATTGTACTCTTTCTTTGGATCTAACTTTTGAAGGTCTGTTTATGAATCCTCAGTCGGTCGGTCCTTATTTTTGGCAGGATCAAACTAATCAGACTAATCAGACCAATATTCACGTCTATCCTGATTGGGCAGCCATGCAGGTTATCTATTCTATGCCTGCACTTAAATCTTACTGTTTTTCTAGGCAGTTGTTAAAACATGTTTATTTAATGGAAGGTTCAATATATAATTTCTTCCAAGAAATAGTAATATTAATTCAAACTAATGCCTTACATGTTCAGGCATATTATGGTCCCAGAGTCACTCTTCCACCATATTACAACTCCACTGTGACCTCAGGTCATGCTCCTCACCCATATATGTGGGGCCCACCCCAGGTATTGGACAGAATCAAGGCAGTCAAAAGTTTGTTTATGGTTTTCAATAATCATTCTAAAAGAGGTTGTGTACTGAGGAATAAATTACAAACATTATTCTGTGATGGTTTGCTAACTTATTTATTCTTCCAGCCCATGATGCCACCTTACGGGGCTCCTTATGCTGCAATCTACCCACATGGAGGGGTTTATGCACATCCTGCAGTTCCTCTTGTAAGTTGTTCGTTCTATTTTTTCTTGGAGTTCAGATTTTTTCTTATGACTTGAAATCCCACCATGGCAAGGCCCTTTGGTCCAAGGTTTACTCCCCATGGGATACATGATCTTACTCACCAGACCATGTATTAGCCTATTAGGTAAACTAGGGGAAGTTCTAGTGCAAATCAAATTTAGGATGTTTGAGTCCAAGAAATTTGTTTGTAGATGGTTATAGCCCTCCTTGTGGGACTTGCAATATGAAGCTTTAATTTTAGGAATATCTGGCTGGGTAGCTATCCTTTCTGGGTTATCTTCGTGTAATGAAAATAATATCTTGTATCTGGCAGACATCCTAGTTTGTAGTGGCTGCCCTGTCTAGATGGACTGAATTATGCAAAGTTTCCAATTCTTTACAACTGGCCCCTCTCCCTGTATAATAATAGAACTTTAAAATATTATGCAAAAGTGAGGACAGCTCTCTTATGTACTCATGGATTTATTTATTTTTTAAACTAGGGATCGCATTCACATGGTCAAGGGGTTCCATTGTCACCTGCTGTAAGTGAAGCTTTGGTGCTATGTTTTTCTTCTGAATTCTTGTAGTTCTATTTCTCTCTATTGTCAACCTATCATTATGGATTGTGAAATATGTCAGTAATTAAAAACAAAAAGTTGCATATTAGGTGTCCCTTAATTAATTTTAGATTTAATTATGGTGCAATGGAGCAGGCTGTAACTCCTTTGAGCATAGAAACTCCTACAAAGTCGGGAAATACAGATCGCGGTTTAATGAAGAAGTTGAAAGAGTTTGATGGACTTGCAATGTCAATAGGCAATGGTACTGCTGAGAGTGCTGATGGTGGGGCTGAACATAGGCTGTCACAGAGGTTTGTTGAACCTTCTTCTGTGTCTGCCTTGTGATAAGCTTTATATTTTTTCGATTTGGTTCGCTTTGGTAGCTAGAACACTTCTCGTTCATCCTGTACAATGTAGATTTCCCACATGCACAGTTCTTGTGGCCAGGCTAACATAGTTTCTTTGGCCACATGAACAGTTCAGAGACTTATGGTTCCAGCGATGGAAGTGATGGGAACACTGCCAGGGTGATTATTTCATACCTTGCTATAAGCATTTCTTGCAACACATTTGCACCTTGTGTTGATTCGATTATTATATGTAAATCTATAATGACGGACACATTTGCAAATTTTGATTGTGGTCTTCATCTATTTATGTTCAGCCAAATCAAACCAGAAGGAAAAGAAGCCGCGATGGAACACCAACTGGTATTACTCTGTTCTTTTCCAAGTATCAAACTTTGATAAACAATAGAATGGGCCTGGTATTCAGTTGTGTAGGATTGCCCACTGTTTACATGGTGTGGATCATTCTTTCTTTCTTTTTAAAGTGGTTTATCCCCTTCCTTCGAAAGTTAGAAAAATCTCTTAGTGCCCCGAAACCCACACCCATAAGACTTCCACCTAGGAAGAGAGAAGTACTCTAGGCCACCAGGCAATTGGAAACTGTGTATCAATTAATGCAACGACTGGACCGACCTCTTTTTCTGCATTAGAGTTGCACTATGGCCTCTTGGGTGTCTTAAGATACTGCTCCGCTTAATATCTAGAAGTAAGCATACAGTGACATATGACAAGTCGCTCATTTTCGAAATTGAAGAAATTCAACTTTGCATTCCCTTATTGACAGTCTTGCTTCTAGTCTCTAGTTTCTTGAAGGAAAAAAGTATCTCATCATAGTGGATTCTAATTTGTTATTGCTTCAAACATGGTAGAAATGGTATCTTCCACTATCTAAAAGTTTTGGCACTTAATTACCAGTTATGAGCATATTTGATGACATAGTGGTGTGATTTGTTGTCATGTATATGAAAATGCTTGCTTGTTGACTAACTTTCTCAAGTAAAGAAAGCAGCTGAGCTGTTGACTTGAATTCAGGTTTTGATATTTTTGGTTTACTGGATATGTATATGAACAGGCAGTGAAGGCAAGACTGAGATGCAAGCCAGTCATACTTCTGCTAAGGAGGTAAGTGTAGCTCCCAACAAGACCTCTGGTGCAACTGTCACTCCTGGTAGTGTTTCTGGAAATTTGGTTGGAAGTGTTGTTTCTCCGGTAATGGCCACAGCATTGGAGCTCAGGAACACTAGTAATATAAATACCAAGACAACAACTACTAGTGTCCCACAGTCCTGTTCAGTATTGCCTTCTGAAGCATGGATGCCGGTATAGTCTATTAATGGTGTTATTTTATTTTTTTCATTTTTTATTATTCCAAATATTGCTGTTTTGTTTTGTTTATCCTTTGTTTTTCCCCTGGACAAAGATGTCTAAAATCTTTTGAAAATCTGGTAATGTTTGTTTTATATTGCTCAGAATGAAAGAGAGCTGAAACGAGAGAGGAGGAAACAGTCTAATCGTGAATCAGCTAGAAGGTCCAGGTTGAGGAAGCAGGTTTGGAAATCTGAGCTGTTTTATGCTTTTAGAAGTTTCATATTGTCGGGTCTGAACCACCTTTTAGCATGTACACATTAACTGATGTAATGTTTTGCAACACTCTCTGCAGGCTGAGACTGAAGAACTTGCACTTAAAGTCGACTCCTTGACTGCTGAGAATACAGCAATAAAATCTGAAATAGGTCGATTGACAGAAAACTCGGATAAACTGAGGCTAGAAAATGCTAAATTAATGGTACATCCATGTGCAACCTCCGTAGTTCCTACTTGCATCACAAATTCTTTTCCATTTGTGTCTTTACTCTTGCTCCAGCTTTTAATTGGTTTTAATGTATACAGGAGAAACTGAAAAACGCTCAATTAGGACAGACAGAAGAGATCATTTTGAACCGAATTGAGGACAAGAGGGCCCTGCCTGTTAGTACAGAGAACCTGCTGTCAAGGGTTAATAATTCAGGTGCGGTTGATCGGAGCACTGAGGAAAAGACTGACATGTACGAGAACAACTCAAACTCTGGTGCCAAGCTGCATCAACTCTTGGACACAAGTCCAAGGGCAGATGCCGTGGCTGCTGGCTAACCCAAGGAGCCAGCATTACTGCAGTTCCTTTTTTTTAATCTTAATCACGTGGTTTTGGCAATATTACAAGCCCAGAATTACTGCTAACTGTGAGCAGAAGAATGAAACAAACATCTGAATAGGAATGGTACCCTTGAAAACGGAGACTCTAATTTTTTTCTTGTAAGTTAGCCTTTTCATGTCAAAACTGATGTAATTTTATCAGAGCATTCAGAGTGCGTGGAAAGTCACTGAAGGTAATGTACATTGAAGTTTAGAAATATAGTTGGTGAAAGCATGCGAACCTTTCATATGTGGTAGTTGTGCAATTCTATTAACTAGTGATTTAGACTCTTTGTGGTATGTGAATGAGAAGTTTTGGATTTCTTTTTTTCATTTTCCCTGTTTTTAAGTACCCGACAAGCACAGCAAGTAGGTAGGGCAGGGCCGAAAAAAAGGCCAGTTATTTGAACTTGCTTTTTTATATTTTTGTATTGGTCATTCTATGTTATGACAAACTCATCCAAAATTCCAAATAGATATGAGTGTTCTTTCGACTTTCGTATTCTGACCTATTGTTCTTATAAAAAAAAATATAAAAATGATGTGATATTTTTATTTGAAAGTAATTATTAGGTAGTCTTGAAGTATATATATATATGTACTTTTATAGTCACGTTATATTAATGAGTCGTGCTATACAGAAGTCTTTTACTCTGCATATCTTTTAAAAATATGTGATTTTATCTTTTTATTTCATGAAATATAAGTGGTGTGCAGGAGTGATGATTATGTTTAGAATTTTTGTGAGTGAGGATAAAAAGATAAAATCACATGTTTTTAAGTTATGTATAAGAGTGTGAGGATTATGTTTAAAATTTTTTTATATGAATTTGAAGATACAATAACCGGCGACTGCTCAATTGTTGGTAGGACCGCCGCCGCGCTGCCACTTTGGGTTGGGATTGGGATTGGTAGTGTTAAGAGTGCCAGATAATAACCGCGATCACCCAATTGTTTTGGTTGGGATTGTCTCTGATTGAGGAGAGGAGACGGTCTTGCAGGTGTGAACTACGCACACGCTCGAAAAGTAGTTTTATTAATGGCTCTTTGGAAAGTATAGCTGGAAACCATCACATATAAATCATTATTTCTCTCCTCCGTATGATTTGTATTCTAATGTGCCTCTTCTTTAAAAAAAATAAAAAATAAAGACACTTTTTGCTTGTTGAGATATTGTAATTAATGATGATAAGGATGCTTTGAACGTGTATCTTGTCGTTTAATTGTTTCTCATGACACCCTGGCAAAAAACAGATAAGAATTCACAAAGCTTCATATATCTGGCTATGAATTTGATGAATAAACAAATGATTTTCTAGAACTGAGTTCCAAACAATTCCCAATCTGTAAGAAGTAGTCATAAATGCTATATTTTCTGATTGCAATGCCACCTAAATCCAAAGGGATCTTAAGCTCACAACACTTATTTCCAAGTACCGATCTATCCAAGGGTGATGGTGAAAAGTGAACCGAGAAGGTCTATTCTGCTAAGCTTTTGCAAGTCAAGCCCACTCCAATTTTGTATGCAGGACCGATGAAGTCCGCGGTTCATGCAGCCCACAGAATAGCAACATGTGGTGGCTATAAGTTTTTTTAAAAAAGTTCTCCTACTTAGCAGTTTTACGCCATATACATGTTGTGGAAAAAAATAAAAATAAAAAGATGAAAAATAAAAACAGGTGCGTGGTATAAGCTACTTAGTAGAATTTTTCTTTTTAAAAATATTATATACTAGACTCTCATTTCACTTTTAATGTTTAAGATGACAATTCGTATTTGCAGGTCGTGTTAATTCATGAGTATTAGACTATACTGGTTAATCCGAACATGACCTGTTTAATTAAACAGGTCAAACTCTAAAACCCTAACACGACCTATATAGATAATAGGTAAAGCAACATGACCCGCTTAACTTATTCAGTAATAAACCTTTATTGAATTAACCTTGACACAACTCAATTAGCCTAATTCATCCCTTTTCAACCAGTTTAACTTATTTCATATAAATAGGTTGAGCTGACCTGTATATTTATTTTTTAACTTAATATAATTTTATATATAAATAATACAAGTGTAAGGGGATTTTTTCCCGGCCCATAGAATTTCTTAGGCTCAGCCAATGGGAAAGGGACTCAATACAAGACAAAAGATGAGAGAAAGAGAGGGAACAAAAAGAGACTAAGGCATGAAAATGTCAGGAGGCATGTGAGAGTAATGTCAGGAGAGAAATGGGAGAAGTGACATAAAGCAAGGAAAATCAATGTGTCAGAGAGAAAAAATAGGGAAGTGACTTGAAGCAAGTTGGGGTAGGAGATAAAAGACAAGGAATCTACGGATTGGGGACCCTTTTTCAGACTCTCTTTTTGGGAGGACTTACTTCTTCCAACTTTGAGACTTAGTTTTCAACCTGAGAGTAAAATAGAGAATTTATTCTCCAGTAAATAGATCTACAACTTTCTTTGTACAGTGAGAAATGAAAGGCTATGAGAGACTGTAAACAAGCTTATTACAGTGAAATCTCCCCTCCTCAAACCCCCGTGAATGTAGGCTTAGTGTCGAACCACGTAAATCTATGTGTCTATCTCTATTTATTTTCTGCATTTAAACGTTGTTCATTCCCATGGATCAACACCGTATAGCCGCACCGGACTACTGTCGGGGGCTCCATATAACACCGATCGAGGTCCAGCGCCTCTCAATGCTTCCCAGGAATGGATTTCTCCTCCCTTCAGGACTGTGCTCCTTTTTTGACATTAACACCAATGATAAACTATATAAATCATTCACAATTACAAGATTCAAGATAAAATATTTTATTATCAATATCTAAACCAATAATGTATAAGAAAGTTAATATTTTCATGATAAAATAGCATATTAACGAAAAAAGATTTAATAATTTGAGATATTAGGTAGTCAAATACTAATATTAATATTATATTTCAATAACAAAAAAAAAAAACATGTAAAACTAAAAAAATTATAAAATCTAAAAATAAAATTTATTCATATTATAAAGATTAATTGCGGGTTTATTTATTAATCATGTTTTATCGAATCTATCAATTTTTACCAAAAATCCATTTATTTCCATTTTGACAAAAAAATTATTTATATCATATTTAAGTCCGTTTATTTGAGAAATTATATTTGCAATCATAGAATGCGTAAGCGTCGTACAATTCCTTTGAAAAAAATGAATAAATACGAGATCCACATAAAAAAAATTAATTATTTAATAATAAACTCCACTTTTTTCCAAAACGATTATATGACCGTCATTTATTTTGTAGGTCATCTGTTATCATTCTTAACATTTACCTCATTGAGTTGACGTAACACTATTCACTACAGTTAAATCAATTCTTTTGTTTTTATTTTTAAGAGGAAATCTTCAACCTAGTTGTGCTGGTTTTCCCTAAAAAATATCTAACCAATGGGCACATGCCACGTAGGCATTCCATTTAGCTAACTATAGGACCACGATGGACAGGAATGAGGACCTTGGTGTGAAACCCGTGAGCCTCCCATTTACAAGCCCTTGGTCCCTCACCCTTTCATTTGCAAAATTTGAAACTCGTGAGAAGTGATGTCGTGAGGAGTTGTCGTTGCCGTGACTCCTGGGCTCCAACCATACAAATCGACCATGAATATCTCGGAGTCGCTGTCACCGTCAGGAGACACCGTCGCCGTGATGAAGACCCATTCGCTCCAACTATCCATTCCCATTGACAACGAAGCCCCTGAATCTGTTGGTTGTCTCTAGGTTTCGATTGGTACTAATGTTCATGTGAACAAGTTTGTGGATTTTGATTGTGTTTCTAGCTTGTTCATCTTTGTTTGAGCTATTGTGTTAATCCATAATGTTGATAATACTCTGAACCCGTGGCTTGTTCAATTAAGTTTCTGGCTTGTTCACTTTTCTTCCTAATCAGTGCCCCCATGTGACGAATAATCAGCCTCTTCCTAATTGATTAGCCCCATCTGCCCCAATGTGAACAATAATCAATCGGTTTCTTCCCCACAAATTATTTTCAAGTTTCTGATTAGCATCAGTGTCCGCCCCCCCACCAAATGAACAATTATAATCAATCAGTTTCTTCCCCCACAAATTATTTTCAAGTTTGTGAATAATCAGTGTCTGCCCCATGAGAACAATAATAAGTTTCTTTTCCAAAAATTATTTTCAAGTTTCTCCCTTGGTGGGCGACGGAACTTTCGACGGCGGTGTTAGAATGAGTTCTGTGTAAAATTTTGGAGTCTTGATTTTATCATATGTGCAGTGTCTTACTATATCTGTGTAGAATTTGCTGAGGTGGTGTGATTTTATTGGTGGTTGTTAAACTGAAACAGACGGACCGTTGTGAATGGATTCTGTTTTTTTAAATCTACATTTAATGGTAATGACATGTCAACAAAATAAAACGAAAATAGAAAATGAGTATAATATATATAGGATAACGTATTGAAAAGTTTTGAAGTGTATGCACATGTTAAAGGAGCCGACCAACAGTACAAGTTTGAGACGTTGCCGGCTTTTGTCCCCACCGCATTTGATTAACAATTCCTTTCATCAGTGTCGTGCATAACTGCTGCAACTCCACGTGATTTCCAACCCTCCTTTTGTTTTTGTTCAAGTACGTGCATGATTTCCCATTAATTTCACTCAAAAGGCCCATTTCCAAACTGAGAAAAAAAAATGGTAAGTTCTCATGTGCTTTGAGCATGACTTGAGATCTCATTCTCCTAATTTGAATTCTATATATATATATATATATATATATATATATATACTGAGAATACTCAGTACATGCACTTGACCCTTTTCTCTTTTTAATGGATGAAGGTATCCTGTACGTGAAGTTTGTATGACCCACCAGCAGAACTTTCAGTTAAAATAATGCCAAATCATACATTTTATTTTTATTTTTATTTTTATGACATTACTATTGGCTAATTTTAGGTTGTAATATTTACTTTTGTGCGTCTCTCTATATATATATATATATATATATGTATGTGTGTATGATGAAATGATGAGCTTTATTTTGAGAGTGTGCAGGATTGCACACTCTAAAACTGTATCTAATTACAATATTCATTTTGAATACTACGTGCATATGGCATGAGAATACACTACTCCATACAGTGAATAATTTGAAAAAAGAACATAAAAAGCGAGAGAAGAATATCCTTAAAATAAACATTTTGACTAACAATGACACTAAGATAAAGAAAAAGATTATGACCAAATAAATAATTAATGTTAGGGGTGCTACCTGCTCATGCAGGGGTGAGGTTGACCCTTCCTCGTACGTCGCCCCCACATGGGTGGGGGGTTTGGGATTTTCACCCCCGCACCCCGAACCCGGGATGTAGGGACAGGGTCCCCAACCAGGTGCCGGGAGGTGGGGGTGAACCCTTCATCCGCCCACTCCAATAGTCCCTATGGCCACATGACCCATAAATTATTCCTAGGCCTAAAAGTGATAAAGAACACATTTTTGGACTTACATTGTAAATTTAAGTTTATAAATATAATCATAATTTTAAAACTAATAACATAATTTTTAAATTTGTTACTGTATATTATGTGTAAGTTAATGTAGTATAATGTGGCCTTTATATAGGAGACCGATGAAATATAAGAGTTTTACTTAAGTAATGTGGGCCCCGTTGGGGCTAGTCCGTCCCTCGCCCATGTTGGGATTTCTCCTTGCGAGGCGGGGGCCATCTGCCCTCTCATGAGTGGGCGGGGTTGCTCGCCCCACCATGCCGGACCCCGTTGCTCACCCTAATTAATGTAGCTTTTCCCCCCCTAATAAGCAAATAATAAAAGGAGTCAAAACATGCACGGATGGATCATCCTACGTAACGTTAATGGGTTATTTTTGTCAATGCCAATGATATATAGTCGTATGAAGTCAGTTAGTGAATATCGATGTGTAGAATTTAGAATTAAACACATAGTTAGAATAATGAATGACATTTTTAAGAGAGAAATACTACAGCCACAAGAAGATTATATAAAAGTAAATACACAAGCTGATATGGTTTCATATGATACGTTAGATTTACTTTACAACAAAAAAAGTTTTATAATCTAATGTACCAACATCAATTTGTAAATTTACTTTTGTAAACTTTTTTGTAATTAAAGCATTTTTCTTTTCACAATAGCCTTTTCATGGTCAAATACTTTTGTTAGCTATTTTGGATTTATATCGTATTGCCATCTTTTAACGCATGCTATAAGAAAAATGCTTAATTTATAATCAGGTATTTATGACGAGAGTCAGTCCATTTACAATGAGAATTGACTAATTTTTATTGCAAAATAATCATTTTTGTCACAAATACTTCATCACGAATAAACAATATTTTTTGGGCAATGCTACTATGCTGCCCAATGGTAAGTCCATCGTTTAACGTTGGGCGTACGACTCAGGTATTTTGGTTTTTTTTTACATTTTTTAAATATTTTTAAAAAATAAAAAAAATATATCAATACACTTAAAATTACTTTTTTAATCATTAAATAATTTTTTTTTTGACTAGCAGTCAATTAGAGCGGTACAAGTGTGAGGACGGAATAGTGTTTTTCTTTTTTTTTATAGTGTACCCTTTGTCTTCTTTGCCAAAAAAAGCATGGCTCTTGCTATCATAGAAAAATCAAATTGATTTCGTACTCTTTGTTCCCAGTAGTTGTCACAAGTTTGAAAAGAGACTTCCAAAAAGAATCTGATCGATCTTTGACCTATCAGTCATGAAACCAAAAAGAATATTGCATTCTGCTTGAGGATCCCACAAAGACGACACAACCTTTCTGATAATAATTTTATGAATAATAATAAGGTAATTTGTAAATAGTAATGAGATTATTGTTAAAATATTGTTAGAATATAATTTTATGGAGTTTTGGAAAATGAGAGATAAAAAAATTGAATAAAAAATTATAAAATTAAATATTGTTAGAATATAATTTTTTAATTTTTTTTTGTGATTTAAAAAGGTTGAATTATACTTTATTTTTTGTTTGAAAGTTTGAAAAAATTGTAATGATTAGTTTGAAAATATTTGTGTTTGAAAATATTTGTGTTTGAGCGATATTTAAGAATGAGATGAGATGAGATGATAATTTTAAGACGAAAACTTTTTCGAATTTTGGGATTAAAACTTTTTCGAAACAAGCCTTTAGATGAGGCTGTGGCACTAAAATTATGGATAGATGGAAAGGAATTGAGAGAGAGAGAGAGAGAGAGAGAGAGAAGGGCTTGGGTTTATAATAGTGAGAGGGAAAAAAATGAAAAGTTGACGAGCGAATTGAGTACTATTCATAAATTTTAACTCACAAATTTTACTACTACTCACAAACTATTTCCACTTATCTCATCTCTCAATTCAAACGAGGTAGGGCCCTTTTAAATGAAGAATTCATTTTAAAAGTCTTTACATAATCATATACCATCCACTTAACATAATTTTATTTAGAAAATAAATTAGTTGAAAGAAGAGTTTGGGAACTAATGTAACTAATAGTTTTTAGCTACATTAGGCGTAAGTAAGGGTCTAATCGGTTTGGTCTGGTCGAGTCCAGTCCCGAGGGGTCACTAATTGAAAATTTTGATCCATCACTTTTGCTGGATTGGATCGTTAGCTATCAGTCCGGTCAGTCCAGTAATATTTTTTTCCTTTTTTTTTTGGGAGAAAAATTAATACAAAAAATTAATTAAATTATTAAAATTAAAATTAAGTAATCTCTTTAACATTTAATATATGATTAATGAATATTAAATAATTTAATTATAAATATAGTCAATGGTGATCTCTTAGATAAAAATTACATAATTAACTTATATAACTATTATATAAAATAATATATTATATATATAAAAAATATATATATATATATACACATTCGGTCGGTCTCGATTTCAAAAAATCCACATCTCAAAATTGGTCCGATCCAGAATCATTCAGTCCGGTCTATTTTTTCAGTCCATAACCATAGTCTTACAGCCCTAGGCGTGATGACGTCCCTGTAGGGGTGTTCATCTGGATTTCGGACTGGGTATCCGGGTATACCCGGCCCGGAACCCGGATTTCAAACCAGGGCCGGGCCGGGTTACCCGGATGAATTCGGGTTTTTACAACCCGAAAATCCGGGTTCCAAGCTGTACCCAGATTTTTTTTTTTAAACAGAAAGCCTATATTATTAAACTTTTTTCCCCAGAAAAAGGTAATGCTAATAAGCATAATTTTTTTTGTATCTAAAAGCCTATATACTATTACAATTTTTTCAAGAAAAAATGTTGAAAAACATCTTTATTTTATATATAAAACTAATTACATTTTTAACTAAATGCATCTAAAAAAAGAAATTTAATATTTATCATGTAAAATGCATGCAACACATAATGAAATTCACTACATATTACATTATTCGGTATTTGTACATTACATTACAAAACAAAAAATTATAATATATGAAAATTACAGAAACATCGAAAATAACATCAACTTCATCTGTGTTGAGTGAAGGCCTGAAATCTCCTTTCCTAGCAAGTAGGCCTACCACATGGACAACCTTGAGTAGGTGTTGCATGCATGATCAAGGGACATAACAAAATATGATATTCAACTATAATTTAAAACAAGATATCAAATGGGAAATCAATCAACTAAGTATGATATGAACCACATTTAGCACCTGAGATGAAAATGAACATAGACAATAGAGGAAATTGACAAGGAGTTTAGTGATTTAAGTAATTTTCTACATGCAGTTTGGAAACTGAAAACTAAATAATTTGAATGATAACTTGGCCTATTGAAAACTAATTAAATCATAAACAGCTACATAATGTATTAAGAACTAATGCCCAAATGTAATACTAACAACACATACATTCAATCAGAAAAACAAATGACAACCATAGCATATGATCCTGAAAAATGAGAATGATTTGATATCATTCAAGAAAGAGAAATGATACTTGCAGTCGTGAGTGTGCAAACGCCGTGCAGTCGTTTTGTAAAAAGTGAACAAATATGGGACCCACATGAAAAGAAACTAATTTTTTAATTGTGGACCCCACTCTTTTTCAAAGCGACTGTACGGCGTTTGCGCATTCCACGACTGTATGTAGTATTACTCTTCAAGAAAAACAACTACATTGCTAAAATTAAAAAAGAATGCACAAATCTCTTACCTCCATTGAAGATGAACACATTCTCTCATAAACAGCAAACACAAAATTACAAACCTTGGCTATGCACACACCGACACAAAATCAGTCCAACAACAGACCTATGTGAAAACTGAAAAAAAAATTGTTTTTCTCATTTATATACAATTAGATCGAGTCTTGAAAGCAACAAAATAGAAATCCAAAATGTTTATCACTATAAAAATATGTAAGTTCTTCAAGTCTCCCTCCATATGAGCACGCAGGCATTATCAAAGATATGTTGAAAGACTTGAAGTAAATAATAAAAAGTCAATATTGTTCTACAAATACATTACGAGAACATATAATGAAGTGGTAGGAGATCCAGACAGAAAGAAGGGGAAGAGGATTTCTCAGTTCTAGTCTTTGATATGTTTAAGCTTTGAAAGTAGTACAACTTGCCTTTTGCAGTACTGTATTATTGTCTTTGATTTTTTTTAAAGAGCTGCAGATCTAAACATATTTGTTATTTATTTTTCCTTTTATGTTCATGACAACAAATCCAATCTTCAAGTGCGTAGAAAAATGTTTATTTATTTTTCCTTTGTTTAACTAAACAGATCTAACTTATAAAAATACTCCTCAAACATTCAAACATTCTCATCAAAACAAACCCAAAATCAACAAACAGAGAACAAAACATACAGAGAGAAGAAAACATACCCACGGATGAAGTCGACGGCACGAGGATCTAACCCATAAAAATACTCCTCAAGCATTCAAACATTCTCATCAAAACAAACTCAAAATCAACAAACAGAGAACAAAAACGTAAACCCTCAAAAACTTAAAAAAAAAAAAAACCCATGTCTAACTAAAGAGAGCAGATCTAGAAAAATAACGGCATATACTCTAATACCCACATAAGATTTGTCCAAAGGCACTGCTCATAGATCGAGAGACACAGAGAGAGAGATACCGAAGTGAGAGAGAGAAGAGAGATTTACCGAAGTGAGAGAGAGAGCAGAAATACTTACCGAAGTGTGAGAGAGAAGAGAGACTTACCGATCGGAAGTCTGGCTAGCGGCGACAGCGAGAGAGAGAGAGAGACGGTGGCAAAACTTGAAGGAGAAGGCTAGGGTTTCAAACTTTCATGGTTCGAGGGGGAGAGAGAGAGAGGGGAGAAGTGAGAATGATTCAGCCAACGGGTTGGGGGGGCTTAGTTAGGCTTAGTGTTTTTTTTTTATTATTATAACCGGGTACCGGGTTTAAAATCCGGTACCCGGATGTAATACCGTAACCGGCCCGGGTTGGGCCGGTTAGGAGTGATGCGGGTTTCGGCCCGGATTGTATCCGGGCCGAAACCCGTAACCAGAACCCAGTTATCTGGGTTCCGGACCGGGCCGGATAAAAATTCAGCCCGGATGAACAGTCTTACGTCACTGTGCACGAACTTTTTATTTTTGTTTCTAAATATAAGTTGGACTTTTGAAGTCTTACTTCTTTCACATGGATTGCTTGTAGTTTCGTTTTTATAAATTATATAAAAATTATGAATTATTTGTAGTTTCAATTATATAAACTATATAAAAATTATTGTTGAACTTTCTTAGAGAGAATCAAAGCGTTACTTATTACTTTATTATTGTGGGTAAAGACGATGGACGAAATTTTGTAAAATGAAATATATATATTTTAAAATAAAATGACCTTTGCACTTCATAATTAATTTGAATTTAATTATTCGAATAAGAAAATTTATATAATGACCGTTTGGATTCGAAAAATGTTTCATGTCATGTCATGTCATCATTATAATTTTTTTCAAATTTTCACATAAAATATAATAAACAATTCAATTTTTTCAAATCTCAATTCAACTTTTTTAAATTGCAAAAGATAATAATATTAAAAGATAATAATATTCTAACAATATTTTTTTAACTTTCATATTTCATCTAAAACTATCTCATCTCATCTCTGAATTCAATGTGTTCACGAGTCGATGAAAGCAAAGCTTTTGTTTCAGAAGTTATATATGAAGACGATGGATTAAAAAAAAATGAAAAATTATTTTCACCTTAAGAGCAATGATTATTTGAATTTATTCTTAATAATCACTTTGTTAATTATTAATGCTTAAATTAGCTTCCAAACATAAGCTTCAAACATTTGGAATATTTTAGTTTAGTTTTTCATATTATGTTTATGAGGTCCAGTAAATTTTTATTTTATTAACATCAAACTAAATTTTCAGGCATTTTCTTAATGGTGTAGAACATAATTTTTAAGGTAGAAAATTATAAAACTTAAAAACCAATTATCCTATAATTTTTATGGCAATAAGTTTTCTTGTCCAGACTGGAAAATTTAACCGGATCAAATGGTTCCGGTCGGTCTAGATCGGACCAATAAGGGTATTGGTCAGTTTCAATCCATACAATTTTAGGGTTTTGATTTTCGGTTTGTTCTCAGGGTGTGGTTTTTTCCCCTAGACCTAACTGACCGAATGGTATATATTTTTTTATATATTATTTTATATAGTAGTTGTATAAATTAATTATGTAATTTTCATTTAATCTATTATCATTGATCATATAAAATATTAAATACACTATTAGCTAACATGCTATCAATTAACTAATATACTATATGATAATCATAATATTATATGCAATAATACATACTCTCGTATCTACATCTAATTAAAGCAATCAGGTAAAATTTTTGTAAGATATCTAAATTGCAAGTAAGTATCAAGTTTCTATGAATAATGATAATAATTCATTAATTATATATAAAATGTTAAGATTTTAATATAAGCCAATTATGGATTAAATATCATAATTCCTTTACATTCTAGTAATAAGTTAGTAAATATCAATATCATAAATATAATTATAATTAAATAATTTTTTAGATATCATAAATATAATTATAATTAAATATTTTTTAATAAGTTAATTACATAATTTATATTAAAGAGTTCATTTAATTTTAATTTTAAGTTTTTTGTATAGTTGGACTGAAAATACACATTGAAAGATAGTTTTAGACTTTTTATATAATTGGCCTATTTTTCACTGACCCAGACTTAATTGGACCGAATTGATAGATAACGGCCCGGCCTGATCTATAGAGATAATCGGTCCGATCTTGGGCCGAAAAATGGATAAACCGAAATGTTTGATTCGGTTTAAAAATTTTCTCATAGACCGGCTGGACTGAACGGATTACGTTCCTAATAATATTTTTCCAAAAGAAATTGATTTTTTTCGAAGGCAAATATTTGAACATTTTTTAAAGTTAAAAAGGCTCGTATCTAATTCAAAACTTAAAAAAGAAGAAGGATAACTATTTCAAATCTTGAGAGTCGTCTAATTGTCCTTTCTATTTTTTTTTTGTCTCTTTAATGATCTGCCTTCATTTTCTGACTCCGCCGCTGGCTGTTCTGTGAAGTTGGAGAGTTGAATGGATGGCTTCTCCTTCGTAAGTCGCATTTTATAAGGGAAATGGAACACCAGAAAATAAAAAGAGTCGTCTAAATCCAACTTCAAAATATTTGACTGTTTGTACAACTTTCACGTACTTCTCGTTTCTCCACGTCCTTGATCTCTCCAAATGTCAGATAAAAGCAAAACTACTTCTTGCTACTTTTCATTTTATATGGGTTTTTCTCTTTATTTTATTCAGTTGCGTCTCCTTCAACAATCTTGCGTCGTAGTCCTAGTCCTAACCCTTCATTTTTGTTTTGGTTTTGGTTGCTTCAAATTCTAGTTTCAGTCACCAAACACTGATTTACAAATTCTCTGGAGAAGTTGCTTGAACATTCCAAAAAGCTTGGCCATGTATCGTTAGTATTTTTTTGTTTCTCCAAGTTATTGAGTGGGCATTGCTTGTCTATCAGATTTGAACATTTTACATACCACAGAAATTTCTTTAAGGGTTTTATTGATAGGGTTGTTATATCGGAAGTCGGAATGCAATTTCTTGGAATTGGGTTTTATTTTAGTAGAAGGGAAAGCATCTTCATAAAAGTTTAAGGCTTTTTAATTTTGAAGTAATTTTTTTTTAGAAAGCTATTTTCAAGTAAATTTGATTGAACGGTTTTCCGTTATTTTCGTGGTCCAAATCGTTTTCTACTCGGTGGCCAAATGTTCCAGTTTTGGAGTTCCTGAACTTGTATTTAAGGTTTCAGTGGCATTTTTCTTTGGTATTCGCATCTTGGGGTGGTCGGGATTTCGGTTTTTTAGATCTGAGGGAAAGTGACAACGAGAGATTAGGAATCTAAAAAATGTGTAATTGGGTTTTGCTTCGAGTCATGAGAACATTGGTGTGGGGCGAAGTTCAGATGCTCAACTTTTAAAAGCCATTTTTTGTGTACGTAGTGTTGCAGTTTTAGCTTAGAAGTCGTTTGGAGTGTTCAGAAATTCTTATTGTGAGAGGGAAGATTAGCATTTTCGCCTGTTCTTGAAAAATGGGGCATTCTGCAGCGATCTGGGATTATAGGGCAGCAGTGGAAATTACAAAGGACTGGAATGGGATCGATCAGGCTGTGCTTGGGAATCCTCAAGGAGCTTCAGCACGGGTAAGAACCTCTTCGTTTACTAATTTGCAAATCTATACATAATAGACAAACTCATTCTCTTTGGCATATTAGCTTTTGAATAATTGTGGGAAAGTGCTGGTGTAGAGATTTTGAGTGATTTTTCTGTTGATGATACAGGTAAGCTTGCATGGAGGACAGGTAACTTCTTGGAGGAATGAGCATGGGGAAGAACTCCTATTCACAAGTAGTAAGGTGGGGTTGTGTAATCCTATCTTCTTATATCATGTGGTCCTCCAATTCTTTGATTTTATTGTTGTCCCATGATTCTTGTTTGCCTCGTGGCTTAACTCATCTTTGGACCTATAAATGAAGTAAGTATTGTTGGGTTTCAATTAAAAAAATAATATGATGTGCTTATTTGGTACGACTCAATAGTATTCTAGATTTTTGTCAAAAACAGATGCTACTGTAGAACAATAAGTATTATATTAGTTTTTGGTAATTTATGTAACTGACTGAGCAGGTATATATTTGATAGTGCTTTTAGATTGAAATAGATAAGTTTAACCATATCTATAACATATATAGTTTTCGAAGCAAGATTCTATTTTTGTTAAGCCACATCATTAATTCATTGTTAGATGATCGTAAATTTGGTCATTTAAGCTTAAAATAATTGGAAAGTTTATGTCAATAAATATTCGATGTTTCATTTTCGTCCTTGTGTACTTTTCCTTCTTTCCTATATTTCTAATTTATTACAATTAGTAATCAAAGAAGACAGCATTCAAAGTTTTTCACAATCAGATTATAAATAGAATAAACAACTTGAAAAAGAAAATTGAAAGTTCATGTCAATAAATATTCTACGTACCATTTTCTTCCTTATGTAACACTTTGTCATCTTTCCTATATATCTAATTTATTTACAATTAGGAATTGACATTCAAAGAATTTCACAATCAGATTATAAAAATAATTAACAATTAACAATTCTCCACGAGCGGATTCAACTAGTTTATTCTAAATGCTTAAAAGAAAGAGAATGGTCAGATTTGTCTAATTAAATGTTTGCATTTTTGAGTAATGGAGCCATCTATCCAATGGCCTATTGGCTGAGTGGCACTACCCCAGGTCCTTAGGGACCTTGAAATCAATGGTTGGTGGTTCTTGAACCCTCGACTACTAGGGATGTTTTTCCTTAAAAATTGCCTATATAAAAAAAATAAAAGGTAATGGTGGCAACTATAGACATAATTAAATGTCTGTTGTTCAAGAGACATTTGGATGGTGCTTACCTAGGACCATTGGAAGATTCTGATACATTGAATAACTAAAGCTTTTTTTTTTTGACCAAGCAACTTGTTATTATACCCGGATAGTTCACCTTGTCTTTTTGATGGTTGATGAAATACAGTTGTAAGACTGATTTCATTTTTGGCTTTTACATTTGATTGCATTTGCTGCTACACAGAGATGTCATGGACATAGACACTCCGCCAACTTTATAGAACTAATATAAATAATTATATTTTGTTTCAATCAAACAAAGAAATTTTACCTGCTAGATATACAAAGATAATTAATTTCTGTATACTATA
Source organism: Juglans cinerea (assembly GCA_961763995.1). Lineage (NCBI taxonomy): Eukaryota > Viridiplantae > Streptophyta > Magnoliopsida > Fagales > Juglandaceae > Juglans > Juglans cinerea. The sequence goes on along the minus strand of CAUIVZ010000001.1, from coordinate 42,528,966 downwards.
AAAATGCAGGCCATTTTTAAGCCCCCAAAAGCTATGCGGGGAGGAATACCCATTTACTTCCCTCAGGTACTTATTATATTTGTCTACAAGCTTGACTTTGAAGTCCTCTTTACGAATGCATCTCATTTTAATCTTTTTGAAGTTTGGAAACTGCGGATCACTAGAACAACATGGATTTGCAAGGAACAAGATTTGGATTGTTGATGATAATCCTCCGCCTTTGCACCCAAATGATTCCCAAGGGAAAGCCTTCATTGACCTACTACTTAAACCATCGGAAGATGACCTAAAGTTCTGGCCCCATAGGTATGTGCTTGACTCTGCTTTAATAATGGAAATTATACCATAATTTTTACCTATAAAAAAAAAAAATAGAAATTGCTACAACCCGTGGGTAGCCCAAGTGGTAAGAGCAAACTTGTGTCATGAGCCCCGTGTCAAAGGTTCGATTCCCCCTGGGATCAAATTGTGATTTAAGTGGGAGGCCATGGTTGTGGGTTGCTGTGCTAGTCTCCCCGGGGGTTTAGGTTCCATGGGTGAGTCCTACGGGCTCTGCCATGGGGTGGTTCCCCCGTCTTAAAAAAATAATGAAAATTGCTAGTGGTAATATTTACCAAGTTAAGTTTACACCATCAATTTTGTTGAGGATAGAAAATAGAAATAGATTAAATACGAGGTCTTTTTTGGTGTGCATGATTATGGACTTGATTTTTACTGAAGCTGAGAGGCACTACTAGTTAGCCTGAAAAGAAATGGTAGATAAAATATTAGCAAAAATTGAGAGGAAACCTCAAGTTTTGACATTTTTGTCATTGTTAAAATGTGGAAATGGGTTTAAAAGAGAACTACTACAGACACAGAGATTACATAAAAGTAAACCCACAAACTGATGTGGCTCTATGACATCCGTTAGATCTATTTTACAAGAAAAGTAACTTTACAATCTGATGCACCATATCAAGCCACGTCAGTTTGTGGGTTTACTTTTGTATAATCCTTTTGTGGCTAAAGTATTTCTCGGTTTAAAATTGTAATCCTCTTTTGATTGCATGGCTGATGAGATCCTGGGATTTCTTTGTCTATCCTGGGGTAGGTAATAGGGTCAACAGATTTACACTCACATCTTTTGCAGAGCACATGACAGCATAGGCTCACCATCTTTATCTGTTGTATCAGGGGATGATGTGATGCAAACTGAATATTATATTTTTTTTCTATTCCTTTCCAGCTTTGAGTTTCGTCTTAGGGTGTCTCTAGCAACAAATGGAGATCTGATGCTGATATCACGGATTAGAAATGTCAATGGAAAGCCGTTTAGTTTCTCGTTTGCCTATCATACATACTTGTCAGTTTCTGACATAAGGTATTGAGTATTTACCTTTTCAACTTTTCAATTACAAAATAAAAATGAAAAAGAAAATGAAAAGCATGCTTTCCATTTAACGTATATATTGTAAATTACAATTGATCTGAATGACTTTGCTACTCCAAATTGTGTCTATCTTTTTTCCTTTTGGTCGGATTGTGGACTATCTACTAGTAAAGGCAATACAGATTTTCTACTTCTGTAGTATGGATATCTTTGTTTTGGATGTGTAACATGCACTCATATGAACGTAAATGTTGTCCACAGTGAAATAAGAATAGAAGGTCTGGAGACACTTGACTATCTGGACAATCTTTGCCGAAGAGAACGTTTTACCGAACAAGGAGATGCTGTAACTTTTGAAGCTGAGGTAAATTCCCTTCAGTGTTTATTAGTAATTTAACATGCTAGAAGTTGTATGCTGGGAAACTCTAGATCTAGATAATGGAGTGAAATTTCTAAAACAGGACAATTGAAAAGTCTTTTCTACATCATATCAAGATGTTAGTTTCTTCCACAAGGCATCAAAATTGCACCAGTACTTCCCTTGTCAAACTCAATGTGCATGTGTGCGCTTCTCCCCTGAAACTTCGAATGAAAATAAAGGTGTGGCTAGTGACAGTTTAAAATTGAGTACACAGCGATAACTTCTTTTCTCAGACCAACAAAAGTAAATAAAATCGATGGTTGATATTGATATATTCATGCAGCGTTATCAATGTTCTTTTAAATTATCGACAGATCAAAAATTTCCAGGGAAATTATAGAAATAGTCCTGGGATATAACTCCTTAGCAATCCTATTTTAAATGGTATTCGGTCATGTCACGTGGCCTTTACTTTAAGTGGCTTTTAGTGTTACATTTAAGAGTAATGCTACTATGCTCCCTAATTTATACCCCTCACATTGTTCTCTTGATATGGTGGTGCCATGTGGCTTACTAAAAAAATTAAAAAGAATTGAAAAATATATATTCAAAACAAAATGGCGACTGAAAACACAAAAAGAGAGACTAAAATTCTAGATTTCCTCTACCATTTTATGTTTGCCTTTTTAATTTTTTCAATGAGTCACGTGGCACCACATTGTGTTGCCACATAAAGGTGGCAAAGTGAGTGATATAGATTAGGGGGTATAATAACATTACTCTGCATTTAATCATTGAGCATATTCTTTCCTAGCAGGTGGATCGAGTTTATCTTGGTTCTCCTAATGTAATCGCCGTCCTTGATCATGAAAAAAAGCGGACATACTTGATAAGAAAGGAAGGACTGCCAGATGCTGGTAAGCTGTCATACATTTGCAGAAGTAGAAACATCACGTGCAAATTCCTGAGTATTTTAAGACAAACCACGTAATAAAGGGAAATGATTTTAGGACTATATACATGTTTACTTGGGTATGAGTGGACGAACTCGATTCCCATGCATGCACGATGCTATCAAACATCTAGAATGGTTAATGTTCTCCTCATTATGATGCTTGATTTTTTTATGGTGTTTGACCTTCTGTCTATTGATCAATTTCTTTTCTTATAACAGTGGTGTGGAATCCATGGGAGAAGAAATCAAAAGCGATGGTAGATTTTGGTGACGAGGAATACAAACATATGCTTTGTGTCGATGGGGCAGCAATCGAGAAACCTATCACTTTGAAGCCAGGGGAGGAATGGACGGGGCGATTGCAGCTCTCAGTTGTGCCATCGAGTTTCTGCAGCGACCAACTCCATCTTTAGGAGGAGCGGTTTGGGATGAATGGTACAAAGTTTCAAGAGCATGCGGACGCTAATATACATGGTTCTTTTGTTCCTTTTTCACCTTTTCAGTTGAAAGGCTAGTTAAAATGTTACATAACTAGCTTCAAGTTCTAGAGAGAGAATCCAATGTTTAGAACATCCCCGTACCAGTTAAGTACTACGTTGAAGGAATGGAAGCATAGACAAACTGTAATTTCTCATACTATGATCATGTATCGGGAAAGCCTATGTTTTTAATTGAATGGCTGCCCAGGGAACGTGGATATGAATTGGCATCTTTTTTCAGCTTGTGAAACAAAAAGGGCAAAGCAAAACGAAGGAATTAAGTATTGAACTATAGACGCAAAACAGGGTCAAAATGTCCGCAAATCTGGCTTACGGAAGCAACTCTTAAGATATCAGAGCCAGGTTTCGATCCTGGGACCTGTGGGTTATGGGCCCACCACGCTTCCGCTGCGCCACTCTGATTGGTAATATACGTTGTATTTAAATTATATTTATTCCTACAATAAAAAGAAGTCTTATAGCTTGGATTTACTATAATAAGAAAAACTCTATTTAGAAGTCCATGTGCAGACCCTCAATTTAATTAAATATGACAAGGATTTGATTTGGTAGAGAAATTTGAAATTAAAATCTCTCGTAAATCAAGTCTTATCAAGTTAATAAAATAATGACTTTGCTTTGCACATTGACTTCTAAGAAGTGAAAAGGACAGAGACACTTCCCAACCAGAAAGCAAAGTTCCTACTGATAGTACAGTAGTAGAGTTTTGCTAGATACAAGCGAGTTCGTGCACTATATCGCGTACCGATGATTTTTTTTATTTAAAAAAAAAAAAAAATTTTTTTAAGAGAAGAAGAAAATCTCATATATCATAAAAATTATTTTCATCTTTAATTCACATCATTTCGTTAAACATATATATTATATATCAATATTGGTGCATAAATTGATGCACAAACTTGCTTGCAATTAGATTTTTCCATAGTAGTAAGATGGGCGGAAAAGAGAGAAAAGAGAAAGGAAGTGAAAGACTACGTACAGAGGTAGAAGAGTGATGGTTTTGCGTCACGGGTGGCGTGGTGAGATACTGAGATCCTTTCTCTAGCATGGCTATCATCTACCAAAAACTTATAAACTGAATGCTGAAAATTGATTGGCCTATTGTTCGAGTGGAGCCCATGTGAAGCGGCTCACAACTAAAATAGGGAAAAAATTTCTCCCTTTGTCTTGCATTCGCTTCGGATCTGAAACTCTACGTTGCTTCCTTGAACTTCATGCGGATTGAGCCGAAAAGGTTTCTATATTCAATGGGTGTCTTCCAATTGCCACCCATATCAAATTCTCAATAGTAACAATGGTAAAAAAAACAAGGCCTCGTTGAGATGATTAGTAGTACCCGCTGTTCCAATTTGGAGACAACATAATCTCATTCTCAAGCTCCTATTAAGAAAGTAGAGTTCTATTTCTCTCTCAAACAGTTTATATTGTAAAATACTTTGAGATTGATAACAAGTTTGGGAAAACTAAAAAAATTGCAGCAACATTAACATCATCCAACCTCATTAGAATTATGAAACAAAGGTTTTCGACTGTAGGAATATGACAGGCCATTTATTTATAAAATCCCAAACTTATTGTTAGGTGCTGAGAAGAAGCTTGGAATTTTGAGTTGAAGTCTGTGTATTTGACATAGGAAGAAGAAGGAAGTTAAACAGTGCGTATTGAGTAACCGATTTAACGACCTTAGTTAGTATACGGTGCGTTCTGTACTCATTAGTGGAAGGGTGCGTTTTGATGAAATTTAGTTTTATTGCGAATAGGCTAGTAGCGATACGGTGCGTTTTGTGTTTCTTTTACATTTTGTCTGTATAAATACGAGGGAAGAGTTCATTGTTTTGCAATTAATCGCTTGAGATCATTATGTGATTGTAAGGAGGTTTGAGGTTCCTCGAAAGCCTTATTCAAGAATAAAAAAAGTGGTTCTTGGTTTCTTCTTCACTTTTCTTCCAGAATTCTCTTTGTTTTCATTCTTTTCTTTTCTGGGTTCTTGGTTGGAATTGGTATCTTGATTGATACCTTACAATTGGAATTAGAGAAGCTGATCCTCTCATGGCGAAAGGTACACGAGGAGCTCTGAAGTTGCACTTGGATGGGTTGCAGAAGTAGCAAGAAGCTATTCAACGGCAGTTGGAAGACCGTCATCATGCAATTCACAACATTGCAGAAAGGTTAGAACAGTTTTCTGATATGCAGAAAGGTCAGAACAGTTTTCTGATATGCTTAAGTCCTTATATGAATTGAGGCAAGTTGTGCCTCTTGTTGATAATGTTCGTGTTAGTGGTAATAGGGGTCGAATCCCAGAAGATAGATCACTTTTGCCTCGTGGGGTGATGCTGGATTTTCCACACTTTGATGGAAGTGATCATTCGGGTTGGATTTTCAAAGCCAGCCAATTCTTTGATTTCCATCAAACTCCTTTGAATCAAAGACTTTTAATATCAGCGTATCATATGGAGGAGGAGGTCTTGGTGTGGTACCAAGATGCCTTAGATGGTGGAGTTTTTAATTGGTGGGATACATTTATCAAGGCTCTACAAGTCAAATTTGGCCCTACTGCCTATGATAATCTTATGGAGACTTTGACACGCCTTAAGTAGATCACTTCTGTGACTAGTGTCAAGGCTCAATTTGAGGCTTCATCTAATAGGATTAAAGACTTGTTAGAAAGACATAAGTTGAGTTGTTTCTTGAGTGGGTTGAAGGATGAGATTCAGTTGCCAGTCTGAATGCTCAATCCCATTAACCTTAATGTAGCCTTTGGATTAGCAAAGGTCCAAGAAAAGTATGTACTAGCCACCAGGAAGTCAATAAGAAGTATGGGTGGGAATTTTGAAAAAATGCATTTCGATGTATAATCTGACTTGAATAAGTTTTAGAGAACAACAACACCAGTTAAGAAGGTTTTTTTGCACAAATGGATGAGAAGAGGAGGAAAACGTTGTGTAACCACTGTGATGAAAAGTGGAGCCCAACACGTGTGTAAAAAACCTAAAGTCTATGTGTTGCATGGGGAAGAAACATTGATTGAAGATTCTGTAGTGTAGGATGACATAAGTTCTTGAATCCGGCGGTCGGTCTGAGTTGGCGGCGGTCAGTCTGAGTTGGTGGCGGTCGGTCCGGCCGGTTTGTGTACAGCCCTACAGCGGGTACTAATCATTTTAGATCCCTCACCAAATTCCTTCAAACTGTTTTCAGTTCTTGTATTAGAAAAGTAAAGGTTGTTTAAAAAAAGCGGGTACGTGGCTTTAGGTACCAGCAGGCAGCAACATTAATTAATTTGAATAATTCGATATTATCCGAGTTAATATATATATATATATATATATATATATATATAATTTGAAATCTCAACGGTCGTAGACTCGTATGATATAATTTGAATGTTCAGATATTGCAACTAGAAGAAGAAGAAGAAATATAAAAGATAATGAAGTGCCCATGCACCCGCCAGAGGACGCATTCTTGGTGGCAGCAGTGCCATAATTGCCGGCTTTTACAGCAGAACAGACCAGCGCCCGCCTGTCTGTTCTACCGCGCGCTGGCTCTGGGGCCCTACCGCAGCCCTACCGCGCGCTGGCTCTGGGTAGCAATGCATGTGTGACATGCCCGACATTTCAAAACTAATTCAAAGAATCTAATATTTCCCAACACCATTGATTATGCATGCATGCGTCGCTGCATATATAAAGTATGTCGGCAATAGTCGGATAAATTGAACATATAAAAGTGTTGACATGGATATTTACGTACTCTACGACTATACGTAATATTATTTTTTTATAAAATATCTTATAAAAATATCTTTAATTTAAAATATAATTATAAAAAATATTGTAAAAAAATCATTTCTGGGAATCAAATGGCTACGTATTATGATGACGCAATTCTTTTCGTACCAAAGAGGCACGTTCAATTACGGCTCACGTCCTATAAAAATAAAATAAAAAAATTATGGCTCACTCTTCGGACTAATCGCAGCAGATTGTATAAAGAAAATAAATAAATTAAAATAATGGCAAATGAATCGGCCGGTGATTTTGTTGGTCACAGGATCTTGTGTGGTAGTCCAGAAATAATATTTTATTATTTAAAATCATCTCATCTCATTATTCAAATAGGATTAAGAGTAAAAAATATGATATAATTATAATTATTTTTTATAATTTTTATACAACCAGATATTTTTATATATAAAATAATTTATAAAATTAATCATTGTATTATTAATATAAATACCCTCAATTTAATACAAAATTGTATAAAAATTATAAAAAAGAATTATAAGCCTATCATTACTCGTGATGGAAATTCTTAGATCTACAGGTAAATTGTCTTAGATAAAAGGGAAAGACAAAAAGTGTTCCAGATCATGAAGTGTTTCATTTGATTAATTGGAATTCGAGATGAGAAGCTACATTTAATGTTCCAATTACATGGTAAGTTTAAATACTGCCTAATTAGTCGGTGAGTTTGATGGTTAGTTACCTGATTTTACAAATTCATAGACAACAGTATTTCAAATAAATTTATGTCTCCACAACTTTGCTGTCTTTCGCTCGCAAGAAAATATTATGTCTTGGGCTAAAAGAACAAAAATGAAAATTAATGCAACTAAATTGAAGCAATGAAATCTTCTCACTTGGAGCTCAATTTTGGAATATTGTAAATAAGTGGTCTGATATCCTACAATCGACATCCTTAATTTGTTTAATGATATACTTTCAGAGGTAAGAGTAAAAAACATGTGGAAATGGGTGAACGAGGAATATATAGGAGCATGAGAATGAGGTTATCTCTGTGTCGTTCGTGAAAATTAGAACAACGGGTACTAATCATTTTAGATCCCTCACCAAATTCCTCTTTTCAGTATTCGAAACATTTTTGCAATAAAATAGAAATGTTTGTAGATATTGAATATTCGAATATCCATATGAAAGATTCAAGGAAGCAACGTGCAACAAAAATATAGGAAAGTTTGAAAGTTCAATCTAGAAAGTGGCAGGACCCACGGCGGGAAGTACTGTCTCATTTCCATGGTCTACTCATGTTTGTCACGGCGCCGAAACTTGCCTTTCATAGATATATATATATATATATATATATATGGGGGAACTTGCATACATGTATATACACAAATACATGTATATATACACGTTACCAAACGGTCTTCCTTGTGAAAATTGAGTGGGAGTCAATCTTTTAGTTCCAATTATCTAATTTGTTTTTTCACTTTTGTATTGTAATATGTATTGACTTTGGAAAGATTGTAGAGGACTTCCACCCCACCAAACTTATTTCATGTATCTGTTAGTTTATCTATAAATGTTTTACTTGCCGAGAAAAAAAAATGCACACAAACACATATCGACAAATCGATGTGAATCACTTTCATGATTTGCTTTCAGTTCCTAGCTTGTATTTAAGTGTTTTTTTTTTGGAATATGCCTATTTACTTGTCAATAAAATTCCTTATTACTTGTCAAAAAAAGATGTGAATCACTAAGCATCAATTCGGACTGAAAAGAGAAAAGCAGGAAGTTGGAGAGCATGAAGCATCATTAATTTCCCCGGTTCAATAGACATTGATCAACAACATAATTGCTAGTTAGATTAATAGCTTCACTGTCGTTCAAGCAAGTGTAAAAGGTATGAACATTACTCAAAGCTATAATTTGTATCTTAGATCATGAAAAATGTTTTAAATCCTTGAAAGTAGAAATTGCGAAAGCACCACAAATCGAGTGAGCTAAAGTTCGTGACACAAACTGAGGGAATTCCAACATCAGCTGCCGCACGACAAGCAACGGGAGCATCTGAGACCTGTTTTTTTATAAGCACAAAAAATTGTCAAAGACATTCTATTCAAGTCTATAATTAATACAAATTCCCAGCAATTGGATCATTGCATGCAAAATGGTCAAGTTGACACGATGAAAATGCCTATAATACTGATAACTAATTAACAAACAAATAAGAGAAGCCACTACGTACCACTAAGTCAGCTTTGATGGAGTTCAACCATGCTACTTCCGTTTCCAAAATGGAAGCCCAAGGCATAACAGCTGTGACTGAATACTGGAATATTACCAAGAAAGAAAGGAAAGAATTTGTAAGATTTCAAAGAAGGCATGCATACAGATATCCAAGTATCTATCTTTACAAAGGGATCATGCATATGGACAATAACAATAACTGCTCAAGCCAAAGCTTCAGACAACATAGTCATTATTAACTTGGGAGGGAATGCAATTTGTAAACCTTTTCCAAGGCCGCAAGACAATCCACTGTCAATGCATCTGCCTGAACTGCTCCACAGTCCAATAAAAGAACCTGTTATGTTTGATAGAAATTACCGAAAAGCATTCTTTTTTTTCATAAACGAAGTCTTGCACGGAACTTTTGGCATTTGGAATATTAAAAATGATGGCAAACAAACATGTAGACATAATTGTATAAAAATTATAAAAAAGAATTACAAGCCTATCATTACTCGTGATGGAAACTCTTATATCTACAGTATATCAGATAAAAGAACAAAAATGAAAATTAATGCAACTAAATTGAGGCAATGAAATCTTTTTTTTCTCACTCGGAGCCCAATTTTGGGATATTGTAAATAAGTGGCGTCTGATATACTACAATCGACAACCTTAATTTGTTTAATGATATACATTCAGAGCAAGAGTAAAAACACGTGGAAATGGGTGAACAAGGAATATACAGAAGCATGAGAATGAGGTTATCTCAGTGTCGTTCGTGAAAATTAGAAATATTTTTGCAACGTGCAGTAAATAAGTGGTCTACTCATGTTTTTCACGGCGCCGAAACTTGTCTTTTTATATTTACATGGGAACTTACCTTTTTCATATATATATGGGAACTTGTCTTTCTTGATCTACCTCTTACTTCGTTACGATTTTTCATAGCCATTTCTTTCCCTTCCTTTCTCTTACTTTCTCACCCATCTTCCTTCCCCTTATTCTTATCAGAAATGGAGAATGAGTGGACACTTCAGTCTCCAACAGAAACAACTGAAAATCCGACCATTAAACATACTGCGTTGAAGAAGGAAACTGGAGACAGCGTACACCAGTCTCAAAACCAGGACATTAAAACAGAGGAGGTTGATGAGGCCGAAAACTCAACCAATTCTCAGGTCTCTTTCAAAAACTTGGAGGACTCTTTATTTGTTGGTTAATTCGAGCTGGCTGGTGCAAAATAGTTTATGTTGTAGGATGCAAGGAGTATTCATATATCTAGCTAGCTTATGTTCAAACTGTTGTAGGGAGCTAGTTTTCCTTGCTGCTGATTTCTACGTATATATCTTATATATACAGTCCTTGGTATTCAATGGCTTATATTGTCTAGGTTGTTATATTTTTATACTCTTTTGAACTGGTTTTCATAAAAAATTGAGTTGGATTGTTTCTTTGTTGGCGATCTCCAATTGAGATATATTCTTAGTATCACATATATATTTTTTTCAACTTTTGCAGATTATTGACAGACAAGAGATTTTGGTAAACTCGGTTGACGAGAGTGATGCGAGTAGTCCAATAAGTAATGATTTAGAACCTGACCATGGTCTTCCAGAAACTCCAAATCATAATTTTCATGAGATTTTGAGTATTAATCGGAATGTTGATCTAGAAGCTGGGCAAGATACTCCACAAAGTCCTCGTTGGAGGTCTATATACCCTGTGGTACGATTGGTTTTGTATAAAAAACAGTTTAGTAAAATATTGTTTTGATCTTAAACTTTATGATTTTGTCACATCTGTTAAATAGTGCATTTTTAGTGGTTGCCTATATAACGGAGAATAATATGATATAGAATAATAACATTACTCAATTAATATTAATTATGAGTTAATAAGTTGATCATTGAATGTCCATATCATGGAAGCTATAGATTACATTGTTGTGGTTTTGGCATTTGCATTGGAGGTCGCACAAATTATGTCGAACGATAACAAGTCTCTGAAGTGGGTGGTGCTAGGATTTACAGTGGTGAGTTGTCTTATAACGTGGACGATGTTTGCTCTGAATGCAAGGCAAAAAAATGCTAGGTTTGCTTTTGGGTGCTTCTTCTGTCTAATGGAAAAATATATGAGAGTATCTGAAAATACATCGAATTGTATGTAGCAATTATTCAGGTCATATTGTCAATAATTTCTATTATTGTCAATTTTCCTAAGCGTATGACTTTTGGTGAAATTATTATATCTTCTGCAATGCTGATCTCCTCAAAGTTGACCATAAGTTGCACTCCGAGAGATTCCTAGTATTAGGTTGGACTCTTTTAATTTGTAAAAAAGATACATATGGTTGTAATAATATGCAGTTGGGTAAGCCAAGGGGCTGGTTGGTTTTGAACTTTCATGGTGCCAATCAGTCTTATCTTGAGTTTTGCTTAAGCTTCTCCATCAATGTTGCTGCCATTTCTTGTAAATTATGTGGCAACTATTCCTTCTTGATGTAATATTTTTTTCATATTAGTCATCTAACTTTGAATAATTTAAAGTTCAATCTGAATATGATAAGTAAATTAAAATAGCATGCTATTATGATTTGGTGTCATTTGGATATGAGTTGAGATGATATAAGTTGATATGAAAGTTGAAAATTGAATAAAATATTGTTAGAATATTATTTTTTAAAATTATTATTGTTTTGAAATTTGAAAAGGTTTAATTGTTTATTATATTTTGTGTAGAATTTGAAAAGGTTATAATAAGAATATGAGATAAGATGAGATCATGAAACACTTCTTGTATCCAGATGAGTCCTTAAATGCGACACATTTATTTGATAGATTGGCCTGACAAAATTAATCTGTATGGCAACAAAAATTTATATCTAAATAAAATACTAGAATACACAAAATATATTTAATAAAATACTATAATGTGCATAATTAATTAAGTTGTTTAATTATTGTCACTTGATGGGAGGTCCCAAAACATGTGAATTTGCAAAATCTTCACCTTTTGTACCATTGTTTTGTAATTGAACAAGCAAATAGAATTAAACATATTAAACATATATATAATGACCTATATGATATACTAAATATATATCTAAAATATGAAATAATATAACCTATAACATATAAACCATATTGATGAAATGAGAACGATTATTATCATCATCATTTTATTTATTATGTTTAATATAATAATAAATAATCAGAAAATTATTTATTATTTTATTTATGATTTTACATTAATAAATAATAAAAGAATGATATTAAAAAAATAATAGCATAATATATGACGTGTCAGACAACCTTGCTGCCATGTCATGCTCGCTATTGAATTTCTGCCATCAGTAGTTCCCCTCCAAGAGCCTTAGATAAGACACACATAAAACAAGTACTAGAAGAAGTAAGACTAAGGGTGCGTTTGGATGTTAAAGTGAGTTGAGTTGAGTTGAGTTGAGATAATAAAATATTGTTAGAATATTATTTATTATTATTATTATTATTTTGGGATTTGAAAAAGTTGAATTGTTTATTATATTTTGTATTGGGATTTGAAAAAGTTGTAATGATGAGTTGAGATGAGTTGGGAGGATTTTTGGTTCCAAACGAACCCTAAGAGTCATTCTAACCTGAAAGCAGCAGTCCTACAGAGACAGCTAAAGACATAATGACGACCATCGTGATATTTTGTCACCAAGTGCCAAAAGCTGCCGCTCGCAGAGACAGCTGGAAGACACAATGATGACAAACAATTGTGCCCATGCTCAAACAGTTCTCACTATTCACTCAAGGATTTACTTTTACTGTCTCTTTTAATAATTATAAACAAGAACTCTTTATGCTATAAAAAGAGAACCTTGTTTCAATATTAGGCAGAGCTTATTGCGCTTTCTATCCTCTTATCTCTCCATCCTATAATCTGCTCTCCTATAAGTGCAAACATGTACTACCTAATTTCTAATTTAAAACTTTGTAATTTTACTAAGCTTATTCTGTTAATATAATCAATAAATACCACTGTTTTAAATTTCGTACCGTACCGGCCGGTACGGTCGAAATTTTTCGTTTTGGCCGTCCGGCCGGTACAGGTACTATATCTGTATCGTACCGACTAAAATACCGGCCGGTACCGGCCATACCGAACTAAATTTCGGCCTGTACCGGCCTATATTTCGGCCGGTACCGGTTGATATTTCGGTTTTTTTTTTTTCAAACTAGAAACTTATTTTTTAACCCATAATTCAGACTAGACTATTTATAATTTTTATATATATGTATTTATATATAATTTATTTATATATAGACTATTATTTTGGAATATAATTTTTATATATATTTATATATATAATTTATTTATATATCGACTATCCCGAAACGGTACCGGTACTGAAATATTTCGTTCTAGTGCCTTGACCGGTACGATGTCCGGTACGGTATTCAAAAGATTGGTAAATACTATATATATATATATATATATATATATAGGGAGAGAGAGGCCGTATGAGGTGGAAAAGCCACTTTTAGCTTTCTCTTATCTTTATCGTATATTCACATATATCTGATAATACTCATTTTGCCTCATTTACTTTCATAAATAAGATAAATTGAATTAAGTTGAATTGAAATAAAAATTAAAAATTAATCAAAATATTGTTAAAATATATATTTTTAATATTATTTTTATTTTAAAATTTGAAAAATTTGAAAAAGTTGGATTGTTTATTTTATTTTATATGAAAATTAAAAAAATTATAATAATAAGATAAGATAAGACGAAATAAGTTGAGAAATTTTGTGAAAACAAACTAGGCAAGCTATTTTATTTTTGGAAAATACTCTAGTTATAAAAAAATAATTTTATCAATTGATATATTTTGATGCGATTCATCATATTATAAAATTAATTCTATTATAAAATAAATCTAAAAAATAGATAAAATTACATCAATTTATAATAGAGAAAAGATATTTATAACTGTAAATTATACAACCACTGCGTAATCACTTTAGAAAAAATGAATAAAATATAAAACTCATATAAAATAAATTAATTTTTTAATAATAAATCTTATTTTTTTTAAAATAATTATACAATATTTACGCATCTTATACTTGCATCAAGAATTACTCTTTATAATATTATTTTTATATAATTCTTTTATTGATATGAAAGTACTCTTCATTTGTTACGTCATACGTGGATTAGACCAAAATCTCTGTGGTCCCCGTTGCGCGTTCTTTTGTTCCACAAAATGCTAGTCAAAAACAAATTTGTTGGTGGGTCCCAATTAAGAAATTAGTTTGTTGGCAGGTCTCAGATGAGCAAGCTACGGCGCTGTTTTACGCTCATCACTTTTATACACTATATATTATAACTTTTTTTTTTTCATATCAAATATATAGTATATGGATGATAAATAAAAAAATTTAATTAATTTAAAAAGAATAAAACTAAAAAATTAAAAACGAATGTGATGTGTAATGTATAAAAATAATGAATAAAAAGGCTGTTTATATTTTACGTGGTAAGATGTTCTAGAGGGAGGAGATTATCTTTCCATATGAGAGGAGGGCAAATGGATTTGAGAATTTCAAATCTAAAGCTCGACTCCGAACCCTCAAGTCTATTGAGATGGTTTCAAAGAGCTTGACTCTATCCTAGAGCTTGACTCTATCCTAGAGCTTGACTCCATCGAGATCGTGTCGAAGAGCTCGACACCAATGGTGTCAAAAAGAGAGCTGGACTTCATTGAGTTGGTCGAAAAGCTCGACTTCGTCGAGATGGTGTCGTAGAGCTTGGCTCTGTTGTCGTAGAGCTCGAGTCGATCGAGTTGGAGTTGTAGAGCTTTACTAGATCGAGTTGGTGTTGTAGAGCTTGAGTCTATTGATTCGTTCTGTTCCAAGGGAGTTGATTAGGGCTGGGCAAAATTCTGAAATTTTCGACTTCGCTCGACATCCGCTCCAATTCCTCTGTTGAAGTCTGAGTGGTCGGATTTCGAAATTGGAGTTCAGAAGAGCTCCGAATAGGTTTCGGAGCTCGGAGTCGGAGCTTGGAGCTCGGAGCTCCATGGAGTTCCGAACTCCGACTCCGAATTTTTTTTAAATAACCCAGATGTAAAATGACGTCGTTTTACATCTGGATTTTTTTTAAAAAAAAATAAACGATCGTTTTATCACGCGGAGGGGGCCAAAACGCAGGAGCCCCCTCCCCATTCTCTGTTTCTGCCGTTCCTCGTTACTCCTCCGTACGACTTCAAGCTAAGCTTCAGCCTCCGTTCAGCTTCAGCCTGTGGTGACTGTGAGCTCAGTGAGGGGTTCCAAAAGTCCGAGCCCTAGAATTAAATCAAGTAGTTTAATTAATTAAGTTTATGTAAAAGTCTCTCACTCTCTTGTAAATTGGTATTTTGTTGTGATTCTTCTGAATTGATTTTGTAAATTTGTAGTAAGGAAATGTGTTTAATGAAATGTATGATGTGTTTGTAAGTTGTGTTGTATGCATGCATAGTATTTGATAAAATGTGTAAGAGAAGTTACTCCGACTAATGAACACTTGCAAGTATAATTCTCAACACTCTTATTTAAATTCACATATGCTCCTAACAATATTATCTTAATTTAGTAGTTTTCAAACATGAATTTTGGTCGAAGTGTAAATGCATGGTTTCGGGCTGGGCAAAGCGTAACTTCATGATCATTTAGTAGTTTTCAAACATGAATTGCCGTGTGATGAACATAGTCAGTGTTTATACGTATATATGCACAAAATGAGAGACAAAAATGAAAATTAATGCAACTAAATTGAGGCAATGGAATTTTTTTTCTCTCACTTGGAGCCCAATTTTGGGATATTGTAAGTAAGTGGTCTGATATCCTACAATCAACATCCTTAATTTGTTTAATGATATACTTTGAGAGCAAAGAGTAAAAACATGTGAAAATGGGTGAGCGGGGAATATATAGGAGCATGAGAATGAGGACATATAAAGTATGTCGGCAATACTTGGATAAATTGAACATATAAAAGTGGGTCCGCAATCTATAATTGACTAATTCAATCTAGAAAGAGGGTCCCTACCTAGCAAAGTAGGATGTTGAACTGGTAATCAAATGGTTACGTATTACGAGGACGCAATTCTTTCGTACCACGTTCAATTACGGCTCACGTTCCTATCTAAGAAAAAAATATATATAAAAAATTAAATTAAATTACGGCTCACTGGGCAAATCGCAGCTGATTGTATAAAGAATATAAATAAATTAAAATAATGCCTAATGAATCGGTGATTTTGCTGATTGCAGGATCTTACAAATTCACAGACATCATATACATATATATATATATATATATATATATATATATATCAGACAAATTTATATCTCCATAATTTTATTGTCTTTTTACCCTTTTGGCAGCCAAGAAATAATATTTTATTTAATTTTTATTTAAAATCATTTTATCTCATTTTATTATTTAAACAGGATTAAGAGTGAAAGAAATGACAGAATTATAATTTTTTTAATTTACAACTAATATTTTTATAAAATAATTTTATAAAATAATTTATAAAAATAACATTGTATTATATAAATACCCTCAGTTTAATACATAATTGTATAAAAATTATAAAAAAGAATTATAAGCCTGTAAAGAAAACTCTAAGATCTTCTACAGGTAAATTGTCTAGAGAAAAGGTTAAGACAAAAAGAGTTCTAGATCATGAAGTGTTTCATTTGATTAATTGGAATTCGTGATGAGAAGTTATATTTAATGTTCCAATTACATGGTAAGTTTAAATACTGCCTAATGAGTCGATGAGTTTGATGGTTAGCTACCTGATTTTACAAATTCTAATAAAATCTTGGGCTGAAAGAACAAAAATGAAAATTAATGTAACTAAATTGAGGCAATGAAGTCTTTTTATTTTCTTCACTTGGAGCCCAATTTTGGGATATTGTAAATAAGTGGCGTCTGATATACTACAATCGACAACCTTAATTTGTTTAATGATATACTTTCAGAGCAAGAGTAAAAACATGTGGAAATGGGTGAACGAGGAATATATAGGAGCATGAGAATGAGGTTATCTCTGTGTCGTTAATGAAAATTGGAACAACGGGTACTAAACACTTTAGATTGTTATTCTAAGGGGTGTGATCACCAAACGGTGTACCCATTGAAATTATATTATCTAACATGGTGATGGTTCCCATGAGGGGTGATGTTTAAGGAAGTGTCAATAGACACAACATTTTGATTTAGGTTGTATGTGATTGGTAAAGTATCAGGAGACACAACCTTTTGATTTAGTCAAAAGATTGTGTCACTCCTTAAGGTTGTGGCCTTTGGGTTACCATTGGTTTACCAATGGTTGTGCCCTTTCCCAATAGGATGTGTCCTTTCACAATAGGATGTGTCACTCCTTAAGGTTGTGACTTTTGGGTTACCATTGGTTAACTAATGGATGTGCCCTTTACCAACCGGTGCATGATGGCATAGGGGTCATTGGTGCACAAACAAATGCATTCAATTCCCTTTGTTCATCACCAACTTGTAGGACAAATACCCTCACGGGAGTGTCACCATATTGTCGTAATTCCACTTATATTTGTTGTTTAATTTCTCTACAGTGGTATCAGAGCCAGGTTATGTCAGAGGGAATTTTATCACGCATAACAAAGACGATAAATAGGCAAGTGCTTGGTTTGGCAACCACACTTGCATATTTTAATCATCTTCGTTTGCTTAAAAATCCGAGAGAGAAACTCTTTCAAATCACGGTGGGGGGTTTAGAATATACTGGTAATCTTCAAAATTTAGTAAATTGTTACTATTTTGAAGAAAATTATTGGTATTATTTTACATAAAGGAATAGTGAATTAAATAGCCCATTTGCACACAAAGTCACTGTTTCGGCCTGCCGCCGGAGCCTCTCACCGCCGCCGGACTTCGTCGACCTCGAGAGCACGTCGGAGTCGTCGTCGCCGGCCACCATTTGGTTAGACGGAACTGAGGACAATGCACGCAGGGTCACTGCAGTGCGCCAGCGTGAGGTTGAAGAAGACCCAGGACGAAACGGTGCCGTTTCGTCCAACGGTCATCTAATTCAAATTCATCTAGGGCTAAACGACAGTGTCGTTCAGCCAACGGAGGTGAATTCCGGCAAAAACGACATTGTCGTTTTGCCCGTTTCTGAGCCACCGGAGTCGAGCCATCAAGCCGAGCCACCAAGCCGAGCCGAGAACGGAGCCGTTGACCGAGCTGAGAATGGAGCCGTTGATCGAGCCGATCTCCAGAACCCGGCTGAACCGGTTCACCCGTTCAGGGCAGAATTTTTCAATCGGGCCGTTCGAGATCATTTCAAGTCCGATTTCGTCCGTTCAAAAGTCGTTGTGCTCCAAATTTCAAGCCAAAATATTACAAAACCCCTGTTGATCGAAATTATCGCCAGAAATTCTTTGAAAGAGAAACATCAAGGAAAGGTCGTGGATATCCTCAATCGGGGCGTCATTTTCATTATTCTCCTTATATAAAATATAATAAGAGAATTTCTAGGCTGCCACCTTGGATTAAATCCAAGGGTTATTATTACTAATTAAGTTTGTAATAATTTTAATTTTTCACAGTTAAACTATTGTATTTAAACAGTACACATTTATTATTTCTACATTCTTCTTGTTGATTAATTTTTTAAGGTTTATTATTCATGGCACCGAAGAAAAGTATTGATCCCTCGGGGATAGAAAAATTGAATGGAAGAAATTTCCGGGCCTGGAAAAGGCATATAACTTTTCTTCTAACCCATGAAAAGACCTTATATACATTAACAACACCAAAGCCATGGGGAGAAATTGTAGAAAATGATGAAAGTGAAAGTGGAAGCAGCGTTTCAAATGTAGATAAATGGATAGAACACAATGCATGGGCAAAAGCTTTAATTTTGCATTGCATGAGTGATCACATTATTCCTTTATTTGAAGACTATGAAACTGCTAAAGAAATTATGGATGCAGTTGAAACAAAGTATGGTTTAAGGTCGGATACTTATATACAGTTATTGTTGGATAAGTATAACCGGACTTGTATGAAAGAGAATGATGATATTGGCGATCATGTACTTCAAATGGAGTTGATGGCGAAAGAATTAAATGATGCCGGTCATCCTCTCACTGATAAAATGCAAGTTACAACCATACTAAATAGTCTTCCTTCATCTTGGGATCACATTATTACTTCTTTAACACACAGTGGAAATGAAGTAATAATGATATCGCTTCCAGTACTTTTAGTACTTGAAAGAAAAATGATGAAAAGAAGGAATAAAGATGGTGAATCATCCAATTTATTAATGGCTCAAGATAA
Source organism: Juglans cinerea (assembly GCA_961763995.1). Classification (NCBI taxonomy): domain Eukaryota; kingdom Viridiplantae; phylum Streptophyta; class Magnoliopsida; order Fagales; family Juglandaceae; genus Juglans; species Juglans cinerea. The sequence continues at coordinate 42,509,435 of CAUIVZ010000001.1, read as the reverse complement.
GCGTTCTACACAGAATAAGATGAAGCCAAAAAAGTTCAAGAAAAAGAAATGGTTAAAAAGAAAACAAAATAAACCATTTTCTGGAAACTGTTTTAAGTGTGGAAAGAAGGGTCATTACAAATCACAATGTCCTAACAAAGAAAAAGCACAAGAAAGCAAGGAAATTGTGATGACGATCTCAGAAGTAATGCTAGTGGAACCAGTGACAGATTCATGGTGGGTTGACTCTGCAGCGACAAGACATATATGTAGGAACAAAGATATGTTTGTCAAACTTGAAGATAAACAAATTGGAGAGCACAAAGTCTATATGGGCAACAATACATATTGCGATGTCTTGGGGCAAGGTACATGTAAATTCAAAGTGAATGGTTCTGTTATTTTACTTAGTGATGTTCTATATGTACTTAGTATTCGTAGGAATTTAGTATCAGTGCCTGTACTAGATCAGAAAGGCTACACAGTTGAGTTTAAGTCTGGAACCGTTGTAATAAGTAAGGGAAATGTGTCAGTGAAAGGCGTGAAAGATCACAATATGTATGTACTGAATGTTGATATTAATAAAATACCTATTTCTGAGTATTTGAATGTGTCTACAGATTGTGCATATTTATGGCATTTAAGATTAGGTCATATAAATAAAAATAAGATGATCAGAATGTATAAAAGTGGATTAATACCACAAATAAACTCAGATAATTTTGATATATGTGAACCATGTATCAAAGGAAAAATGAGTAGTAAATCTTTTTCAAAAAGTTGGAAATCCACGGATTTACTAGAAATTATACATTCTGATGTGTGTGGACCTTTTAAAACAAAAACTCATAGAGGAATGGAGTACTTTATTACTTTCACTGATGATTATTCAAGATATGTGCATATCTACTTACTCAAGCATAAATCTGAAGCAATTGAGAAATTTAAAGAATTTAAATTAGAAGTAGAAACCCTGTTGGGTAGACCCATTAAAAGTTTGAATAGTGATAGAGGAGGAGAATTTGAAGCTTTACACAATTTCTGTAAATTGAATGGTATAAGACATATTTATAATATGACATATAAACCTCAACAAAATGGCATTGCAGAAAGAAGAAATAGAACTCTATTGGATATGGTACGATCGATGATGGCATATGCTGATCTACCAATACATTTTTTGGGTGAAGCATTATCGACTGCTACATATATATTAAATAGAGTTGAAACTAAAGTGAAACCTCTTACACCTTACGAATTATGGACGGGACATAAACCAGACTTAAGTAAGCTCAAAGTGTGGGGTTGTAAGGCACAAGTGCTTATCCCAAGGCCACTAAGGGATAAATTAAAAAGTAAAACCTGGGAATGCAGGTTTATTGGGTATGTAGAAAACGGAAGTGGCTACAGATTTTATCATTCCGAAAAAGGATTGATAGAAAGTATGGATGCCGTTTTCTTGGAAAACATGAACCTTGTTACTCCTGTTTATCAAATAGATTTATTAAATGATTTAGAGAATCAACGGATCTCCACAGAATCTGAAAATGAAAATAATGATATTATTCAAATCCAGAATAATAAAAGACAGTCAGATGAAAATCAATCTTCAGGCATTGATGTTGGAGACAGTGGGAGTAAAAGATCCAGAAGACCATCAATATTATTTCAAGATCATTATGCACTAAATACCAGTTTGGAAAATTTAGATAATGATCCTGAAAATTTTTCTGTGGCAGTCAATAGTATTGATTCAGATAAATGGCTTGAGGCCATGAAAGATGAAATAGAATCAATAAACAAAAATAATGTTTGGGAATTAACAGATCTTCCAAAAGATAGAAAAGCTATTGGTTGTAAATGGGTTCTCAAAAGAAAATTTAAAGTTGATGGCAGTTTGGAAAGGTACAAAGCAAGGTTAGTGGCCAAGGGATATACTCGACAACCAGGTGTAGACTTTGTGGATACATATTCGCCTGTGGCGAAGTTCACATCTGTAAGGATCATCATGTCCATTGTTGCCAGGATGAATTTGGAATTACATCAGTTAGATGTAAAAACAGCTTTTCTCAATTGTGAATTAAAAGAGGATATCTTTATGATTCAACCAGAAGGATTCCAAATTAAAGGACATGAAGAGAAAGTCTACAGGTTGAGAAGGTCACTGTATGGACTTAAGCAATCTTCAAGACAGTGGTACTTGAAATTTCACCAAGCCATTTTGGAAATGGGATATGAAATGAGTCCACTAGATCACTGTGTATACATATGGAAAAATGATAATAAATTAACATTATTATCATTGTATGTTGATGATATATTACTGGCAAGTAATTGTCTAGATATGATGCATGCAATAAAGGAATTCTTGAAATCTAAATTTGAAATGAAAGACATGGGTGAAGCCGCTTATGTTCTTGGTATAAGAATCTCTAGGGATAGAAATTCAAATCTATTGTATTTAGATCAAGAAAAATATCTAGAAAAAGTGCTTAAAAGATTTGGTATGGAAAATTGTAAATCTTTAAATACGCCTGTTTGCAAAGCTCATATTTTAAATAAAAGTATGTGCCCAAAAGATGATGAGGAAATAAGTGAAATGCTTAAAGTTCCCTATGCTCAAGCTGTGGGAAGCCTCATGTATGCAATGACAAGTACCAGACCAGATATTTGTCATGCAGTTGGATTGGTAAGTAGATTTCAATCCAATCCAGGTAAAGAACATTGGCAAGCAGTGAAGCGTATATTGAGATATTTACAAGGTACCAAAAATTTAAAATTGTGCTTTGGAAACAGTGATTAAGAATTAATCGGTTATAGTGATGCTGATTTTGGAAGTGATGTAGATGATAGAAAATCTATAACTGGATATATATTTCTATTTGGTGGAACAGCAGTTTCTTGGTTAAGTAAGAAACAGAGCTGTGTTGCTAAGTCCACTATGGAAGCAGAATATATTGCTTGTAGTACTGCAGTGAGTAATGCGGTGTGGATAAAACGCTTTGTTGAAAGCTTAAATTTGGGTATATCCACAGAACCAATCAATGTGTTTTGTGATAATCAGTCTGCCATTTCTTTGATAAAAAGTGGAACACAGAGTTTCAAGGGAAAACACATTGATGTGCATTATCACTATATTTTAGATATAGTGGAAATATGTGAGGTAAAGGTTAATTTTGTTTCCTCGACCGAGATGGTAGCAGATCCAATGACCAAAGGTTTATCTCTGGAGAAATTCAGAGAACATGTGACTAGAATGAGATTAAAAAAAAACCTAGGTGAAGAAATCTCATGGTCAACATGCATAACTCAACAAATTCTGGGGACGCCTAGAAAATTGGAGTTATGAAGATACCTAAAAATGAAAATTTTGGTCATTTGTAAAGTCACTGATAAGGTGATTAAGAAAAACCTCAGGAATGGCCTTAGGGTGAGTACTTGATAAAATTTCAGTGCAGATTGATTAATCAAGTAAAAGGTTGATCATGGTAAAGTCGCTGATAAGGTGATTAAGGAAAAACTCAGGTGAGTAAGTACTTAATGAAAATTCAGTGCCATTCACTAAAGTTTTAGTGAAATGTGATTTGATTATCCAAGTAAATGGTTAATCATTTGCAAAGTCGTTGATAAGGTGATTAAGGAAAAACCTCAGGAATAGCCTCTAGAGGAAGTACTTAACGAAAATTCAGCGCAGGTCGATACATGTGTTATGTATTCGGCTGAAGTCGTCAATTGTGACAGAGGTATGAATTGTTGATCCAGTCACGGAGAATTGATGCCATTCACTAAAATTTTTATTTTTTTAGTGAAATGTAGTCACTCCTAATATGTGATCAGTGGGAGCACATATGGTAAAGGGTGCGGTCAGATAAGGTAATGACAAAAACGTGTGCACGTAGAGGCTTGTCATGCTCTGACGCCGATCTGCAAGAGTTGCAGATGAGAGTTGAGTAGTGGAAAGCTCATATTGGTACCAAGGTAAAATACTCAACTGGATCATCACCGTTTTGTGTGATCAAGTGGGAGATGTTATTCTAAGGAGTGTGATCACCAAACGGTGTACCCCTTGGAATTATATTCTCTAACATGGTGATGGTTCCCATGAGGGGTGATGTTTAAGGAAGTGTCAATAGACACAACCTTTTGATTTAGGTTGTATGTGATTGGTAAAGTATTAAGAGACACAACCTTTTGATTTAGTCAAAAGATTGTGTCACTCCTTAAGGTTGTGGCCTTTGGGTTACCATTGGTTTACCAATGGTTGTGCCCTTTCACAATAGGATGTGTCACTCCTTAAGGTTGTGACCTTTGGGTTACCATTGGTTAATCAATGGATGTGCCCTTTACCAACCGGTGCATGATGGCCTATAAATAGGGGTCATTGGTGCACAAACAAATGCATTCAATTCCCTTTGTTCATCACCAACTTGTAGGACAAATACCCTCACGGGAGTGTCACCATATTGTCGTAATTCCGCTTATATTTGTTGTTTAATTTCTCTACATAGATCCCTCACCAAATTCTACTTTTCAATATTGAAACATTTTTCTGACTGTATGGTCCACTCAGTTGTCATATATAATAGAATCGCATTAGGCTGAGAATGAGTGAAATAAAAAATGGCAAATCTTATAACATTTTTATAATTATTTTATAATTCTACTTCAAGCGAATGATAAATGATAGTTATTTAAAAGCTTTACAAGACTGCTACATACAGACGCGGTTTTTGTCTGTATACGCAGACCCCTGATGTGACATTTATATTTAAAAGAAAGAACCTGAAAAAGTCAAAAATCGAATTACATTTCCGTGCCGCAGTTTTTCATTTCAATGAAAACCTCTCCCACCTTTCGTCTCTCCATCAAATCGATCCTCTGTTGCTACACTCCTCGCATCGAACCAGGTAAGATTATTTGACAAAGTTTTTTATTTTGTTCATCTGTGCTAGTATTTAACAATGTTTGGCTTGGGAAATTTGTCAAACGAAGGGGTGGGGACTGGAGAAATTTGTGATGAGAAAAAAGGTAGAGAAATCTGTGAAATCTATGTGAGTTGTGAAATTTGAAAATGAGTGAGTTGTGGAATCTGTGAAAGGAAGGATTTTTTTTTCCTTTTCTGGTTCAGTAAAGCAGTAGCCATAAACAAGTTTAGAGCCATAAAGAATGCACAAATTTCTGTATTTTTCGTTGTCTCTTCAGTAGGATGCTGTGATATGGTGGGAAATTGGTTTTTTCACTTCAGGAAATTGATACGAGAGAAGGGTATCACACAATTTTGAAACTATTGTTAGAACATTTTCGAATATGAGTGAAAAAATATTATATATCATAAATTTTTAATCATTCTCATTTTATCTTCAGAGATATTATAATGTGAAGTCACAAATAGATTCTATAAAAATAATATGTTAGATTTACTTTACAATAAATCTAGGTAAGGAACAAGTGACATGTCAGCGATGCTTGACCTCACCAATCTTCCCACAGTCCGGTTGCTCTTTCTTGGTTGATAGTATTTTTTCAACTACAAAAATATGTGTAGGGAAACGACCATAAGCTGAATTGAATAGCTTAAAACAATGCATGCATATATAAAATTAGTTTTACAATCGCATAGCTGGTAGGAATCAATTGGCTTCCTATGTATGCATATTGAGTATATATGTTTGATTGCACATTTCTTCTTTTGACTATTCACTTTTCTAGATTTGTTATTATGCAAGATTTCAATATTCTATTTTGAATTGTCTAGATGGGGAAAGAGAAAGAAGACACATCTCAAATAACATCTCTTGTCGCAAATCCATCAAACCATATATTGTAATATTATTTCAACAGTTCTCGTGTGTTTATTTTATGTGTAGTCACTGCCAACTTGGGTTGATTAGCACTATTGAGATTTGTATTAGGACATATTGAGACCACTATATTCAGATTTTTTTTAACTACATGCCTAGTTACTATGGTCCAGTGCCTCATGCGTGGTTACCATCTTTTGTACCTCCTCCAAGTGTCAACCCATCTCCATGGAGCAACCAGGTGATGCGAATGGTAAAGTAGTACATGGGCACCAAAATTTATGAAGTTGAATGTTTGATTTAATTATTTATGTTTTTATTTTTTTTTGAAAAATTGCAGCAACCCCAATGGAACTCTACTTTTGCTACCATGTCAAGTTCCGCTGCGTTGAGTAGTTCCGCTGCGTTGAGTAGTTCCGCTATCTTGTATAGTTCCACCGTACCAATAATGGAACCTCCTCCAACTGCCTACCCATTTCTATGGAGCAATTAGGTGATGCTTTCTAGATGTGGTAACATTAGCTAATTGTAAATTATTTATGTGGATATTGATTTTTTTTTGCTTAGAAAATTGCAGCAACACCCATGGAACTCTACTTCCACTGCCACGTCAAGTTCCACTGCCTTTAGTAGTTCCATTGCCTTGTATAGTTCTGCCATACCAGTAATTGGTCTTCCTCCAACTGCCTACGCATATCCATGGAGCAACCAGGTGATGATCTCGAATAACATTTCATGTACTTAGTGTGATTTCGAGTTTTTGTTCATTTTTTTTGGTAAATTGCAGCAATACCCATGGATGTCTACTTCTGGTGCCATGTCTAGTTCCGCTACCAGTGCTACCTCTAGTGTAGCTAGTAGCTCATGCTCCGCTTTACCAGTATTTATTCCTCCAACAAATGCCAATCCATATCCATGTAACAGTGAGGTAATGTGTTTATTTTTCACATGATGTTTGTATGCACATTTTTCAAAACAATTATTGATAAGTTATAATTGTTTTCTCCTAAATAGTAGGAAAATAAGGCGGCACAACAAAGTCACTCTGTTGAGGCAATTAATGATGCCACACTAGACTCGATGAAAATTGAAGCGCAATCTACTGACTCTTTGGGTAATACTATTGATATTAAAGAGGCTGTCAATTCCGGGACACTATCTATGGAGCCTACTTCAGGGTGTGATATCACTGAGGAGCCGAAGGCAGGGATGTGCTTTGAATCAGAGAATGAGTTGATTTCTTACTATAAACAATACAGTAGACAACGTGGGTTTGGGATAATGACAGAGAGGAATAAAAGGGTGAAGGATGAGACTATCAAGTATGTCACTTTGGGATGTGCTCGTGGTGGCAAGGCACAGAATCAGACCTTAAATGTCTCTAAGGCTCGGCCAACAAGCAAGACAGATTGCAAGACAATGATGAATGTGTTGTTGAAGAGTGGGAAGTTATGTATTACATCGATATTTAACACACACAATAATGTGCTAAGTCCAAGAAAATCCAGGTTCTTCAAATGCAATAGAGAAGTTAGTGAGTCTGTTAGGAGGGTTTTGGATAAAAATGATGAGGCTGGCATACAGATGAATAAGAGTTTCCAAGCTCTTGTGACTAATGTTGGCGGGTTTGAGAATGTACCCTTTGGGGAAAAAGATTGTTGTAACGACACGTCACCTACGGCTGGGGAAAAGTGGTGCACAAGCACTATTTGAGTATTTTCGAAGGATGCAATACAAGAATGATGACTTTTACGCCATAATGGATTTGGATGATGATGATAGGATGATGAGTGTATTTTGGGCTGACGCCTGTAGTAGACGGGAATACAACTATTTTGGAGATGTGGTAACGTTCGATACCACGTACCTCATGAATAGATATGGAATGCCATTTGCACCTTTCGTGGGTGTAATTCACCATGGGCAATCAATCATTTTGGGTGCAAGGCTTATTTCAAGCGAGGATACAGAATCATTTGTGTGGTTATTTAGAACTTGGTTTGATTGCATGGATGGAAAAACGCCAAATACTATTATTACAAATCAAGATCGTGCAATGAAAAATGTGATTGCCATTTTCTTCCTTAACACGTGTAATAGATATTGCTTGTGGCAAATACTACGTATGGTCCCTGAGAAGCTTGGTGCACATAATCAATACAAATGTGGCCTGAAGAGTAAGTTGTTATCTTGTTTCTATGACTCCCTTACTATTGAGGAGTTTGAGAATTCTTGGAATGTCCTTATTACAACGTTTAACTTGCAAGAAATGGTTGGTTGTAAAGCTTATATGCAAAGCGAGAGTTTTGGGTGCTGATATATTTGAAGAATTCTTTTTGGGCTGGAATGAGTACCACTCAGCGTAGTAAGAGCATGAATGCTTTCTTCGACGGCTATGTGCATAATAGGACAAATCTAAACGAGTTTGTTGATCAGTTCGACAATGCATTAAAGAAAAAAATTAAGAATGAAAACCAAGCAGACTTTCATTCATTTAACTTTACCATTCCTTGCATATCACACTTGGCACTAGAGAAGAAGTTTCAAGAGGTGTACATGAGTGCCAAATTCAGGGAGGTACAACAAGAGATAATGGGGATGATTTATTGTCATTGCCATTTTCAAAAGCAGGATGGAGTAATAGCAACTTACCATGTTGATGATGAAATTAAAGTTGAAAATTTCATCAAAGAGGTTATTTATACTGTTTACTTTAATGAGGCTGAGTTAGAGGCGAAGTGTGTATGCGGGTTGTTTGAGATGCAAGGGATAATGTGCAGACATATCCTTGCCATATTTTCAGCAAGAAAAATCTGTGGGTTGCCTGAAAAGTACATATTAGGCCGGTGGAGGAAGGACATAAAATGCAGCTATACTTTTATTCCAAGTAGTTATGATGAGAAAGATCAAAGGCCCAAAACTTTTAGATATAAACATCTATTGAAAATTTGTTATGAGGTAATAACGAATGCAGTGTCATGCGATGGGTATACTGAGGATATGGTTGGAAAGTTACATGAAATGAATGATGTGTACCGCACCTTAAATCCCCACAACGTAGTTTCAAATGTTAGAGTAAGCACTGTTAATGTGACCGGAACAGGAAGTTCTGAAAATGTATTAACTCTCAATGTTGTCAGGGGTAAGGGAAGACCCCCGTCTAAGAGGAGAATGTCAATAATGGAGGAAAATGTGAAGAAAATAAAAATTAAGGCTTCTAAAAACCGTAGTGACAATGGAAAAAGCAAGCTGGTGAGCACAAAGATTGGAAGTTATACTTATATAGTACTTGATAATATACTTATTTTTGCTTGCATTTGCCTTTTCTTTATTGTCAGCGGTGGCGTAGATTCGACACCGAAATATTGGAAAGCAGTGGGAATCAATTCATCCCACTGATGATGGGTACACAAGAAATTGTACAAACCTCTGTGATGGCCAACCAAGAAAATGTACAACAATCAGTGATGGGGACAAAAGACAGTGTACAAATCCCAGTGATGATAGGGACACAAGAAAGTGTATAATTATCACATTTTGCATTTAAATATTTGTATGTTTTTATGTGTGTCTTACTTTCTCGACTATTACATGCACAAATGTAACTTGGTATGGATGGAACACAACCTTCAACGGTAGATTAAATGCCACTAGTGGAGTATGTTGTGTTTTCATGATGGTTTGATGTTGTGGTGGTGAGAAGTTGTAATGTGGTTGTTATCTTGTATCTTGTGTGTTGGTGGTTTTGAGAAGTTGTGTTGGTGGTGATGATATTAGAAGTTGTTGTGGCATAGCCTGCTTTGTTGATGAATGATGTATTAAAATGTCCGAAACTTGTAGTTTATGGGCAAACATGTATTTGAGCCGCTATTTTGTATCCAATTACTCAATTTATATAAATTTGATTGAATGTGGTTAATATAATTTAAATCAGGATTTTATAGATCTGTTAAGTGCAAAAGATGTTGTGATGCTTTGAGCTGAGTTTGATACTGCTTGTCATGTCTAGGGAACAAAAAAAAAAAAAAAAAACTTTAACTTTAAGCATACCAATAATTTACTCATGAATCGACAATCCAATCCATGTTAGCTGGATTATTGACATGTTCATTTCAGAAAAGATTGCAAATTTGGTAACTAGAAGAGTTACATCAAAGCTAAATAAAGTCTCAAATACACAACAATTCCCAATGATGGGTTTCAAGATCACTAAAGCTAAATAAAGTCGATATTACATATGCGGTGTCTTACTCAAGTTATAAACGCTAAGATCCTAAAACTAGTACTTTATCATTACAAAAGTCCCTACCAATTTGATCGTATCAAATACAATGAAATAAATATGGTGCATAGCCAATAGACACATAGTAGTGTGCGTGCATGTTGCATGTCAGCTAATCTCTTTCGAAGATGGACTTCATCATTGTGGAGTGCAAACTCTCTTTTCCCAATCTTTTCTTCTCTACTTTGAAGCCATTTCTCTTTCCTTAACAATTATGCTTCTCTTTTTACAATGGCTTTCTCTCTGATATTACTACTATTTGCCCACTTGAAATATTTGCCGTATGGTATTCCCTAATTATAGACAAATCATAAAGTATGTTTGATGTTAGAAATTTAAATAACACATTATGCATTGAGTAAGTACTGTTAACTACTTGTACCTATGTGATGGTGGAATGATTGCTCTCCACACAATGAGAATAACTGTGTGATAATTGATGTTGTTGATTACTGCCCAAGAACATTCATTCATGAAAAACCATAAGAAATATAACTCATATTCATGTAAAGCTACAGCTTCGCCCCTGTTTTTCCATCAACTGATCAGTTAGGTAGCATGTAGACTTATCTTTAGGCAAGATAAATAGGCAAGAGAAAGGATGCATTTCCAATCTTTAATCTCTATAGGGCAGGTCACATATTTTCCTTCAATACAATTATTTTCCTAGACAACATACACCTAAAAGGAAGGTAACCATCTCAGAAATCTAAGTTACTCCATTCTCGCCCCATACTGCAACCTAATACAGCCCAATGGGGTAGCATCTATCAGTCTAGATAATGCAATGATACTAGTGTGGGTCATCACCATAACATAGTAAGTTTGTGATAGTGCAATATGTTTAACAGAGTAAGTTTCTGATATTTGGGAAACAAATATCACAAATGTATTGAAAGTTAAGTGTTTGGAAGCGCATAAATTAAAGTCTAAGGAAACCTAGAACAGTGGAAGATAAAATTATGTTAATAAGCGTTAACATGATTTTTGGTAATAAAAATTTATTTTGGAATTACTGAGACATAAAGGGCACCAATCAGAAGAGACCTTTGAATCCATGTCAAACAAGCAAATCTCAGAACGAATCTCAGAATCCATACAAATTTGAATGTTTCACAAAAATATTCACAAAATAATTCTTTAAAGTACCACTCAAAAAATGGGGAATAAAGGACAATTCTAATTCTAGAAAAGAGAATTTAACTCACAATCAAAGACAAACAAGATGCGGGATTGATGGGTCAGTCTGCACACACATTTTTATATAAGTAAAATATGCGGGACTTGTGTCATTACCTAGGATAAAATCAAACCGACATTTTTAATCCGAGCAACATAGAGCTTTTTGAGCAACACAGAGATTTAGGGTTAGAGTTCGGTGATGGGGGGCGTGGCCATTGAACCAGAGAGAGGGCGATAGGGTGGGTTAAATGTGCGTCGAACCTTAGAGAGTTTGGGGTTATGTCGAACCAGGTAATGGGGAGGAAAGGGCTTGGTGGGTGTTCTCGAACGGATGGAAGGGGGAGGATGCATGTTTCGTGCGTTGGTCTCGAGCAGATGGAGAGGAGGGGGAAATAAAAAACACACCATTTAGTCACCTGGCTATTCACTTCAGAAATCTGTCGAATGCAATACGAGATTCATCACTTACTCCAAACGGCGCGTTTTATGCCACGTAGAGGACCGTCCGCGGCAACCCCCCGGGTGCCTGCATTTAGACTTTTCCAAAGCTTTAATACTATTCACTATTATATGTGATGATGTTATTTGTAAGATTTAAATTTTAAAATTTATTTTTTTAATCAAATTATGTCATATAAATAGTGTCGTATAAATGTTTTCTATTATAATTATTTAAATTAAATTGTTTTTAATAAAGTAGCATATTTTTGCTATATGTTAAACGAGAATTGTTAGGGCCATTGAGAGGTAATCGTGAGAGTTCCCACCGATAAGTGCAAAATGTATTTTTTAGTTTGTATTTTTTTAAAACATTTTTTAAACTAATAATATCTTTTAAAATAAAAAATCACAAACTTGTTAAAAACACTTTTTTAACTATTAAGTAAAAGGAAAAAATAAAAAAGGGTAGAAACTATGACGATAAAATAGAAATGTTTGTAGAGATTGAATATTTGAATATCCATACGAAAGATTCAAGGAAGCAACATGCAACAACGAGATTGCGAGTCAAAGGCAAAGAGATTCAAGGAATCAAGTATTAAATGTTCCATGGTTTACGTGCAAGGTATGCAATTTATCACTTGCAATCTCTGTTTCTAGACCTATAAATGAATCAGTCTGTTCGATAGCCCGCTCGGTTAAACTTGAATCGAACTCGACTCGTAAAAGAAAAGCTCTTTTGTGAAAGCAGATATATGCTCGATTTGTAAATGACACATACTTAACAAAGCTCGACTCGATTTGGCTAAGGCTCGTTAAAGCCCGCTCGTTTATGCTCAAATCGTCGCAAATACATATAATAATCGCTGCATTTGATCATTTTCGGCGATTATAAGTCGCTGCCGGTTCGCCGAAATCCTAAAGCCATTTTTGATCAATTTCGGCGATTTTAAAAAATCGCCAGAAAAACTACTATTTCTGGCGATTTTAGTCTGTCGCAAATGTTAAAAAAATTGACAGAAATGAGCTTCTCGTTTGCCATTAAAATCGCTGCAAAAAATTATTTTCAGCGATATTAACCGTCACAAAAAGTTAATAAATCGCCGCAAATAATCATTATTTTTCCAGCGATTTTAAAAAATCGTCGTCATTAAGTATTTCCAGCGGGTAGGTTTCGCCATAAAATATTATTGCCGGCGATTTAATGTCGCCGGGAATAAATTTCTGCTATTAAAAAAATTTTTCCGGCGAATTTTACTCGCCAGAAAAAGTGTTTCAGAAAATAAAATAAAAAAATTCATAAAACATGCCTTAAAAAGGAAACAGATGCCTCAAATGAGATGAACTGGAGAACAATGATAGGGAGAAACCTTTTTAAGTTATACTAATCAATATAAGCCCATCACCAATTCTAATCAATAGATCCCCACTGCTCTCACACAGCCAAAGAGATGCCAATTTAAATTCTTCCATATATTAAAGTGTCTTTAGAGTTCATGCATTTAGATTCAACACTGCACACCAAATAATCATAGCAGTAATAATAGACTTACCAAATCCAAAATAGATTGAGCTTCTTTCCTTAGAATAGAAAAATTAGCTCGAGCCAGGGCAGCCTTTTCTTTGTCCATCTAGACAACAAAACAAAGAAAAAGAAAGAGGAAAGATTAAGAAGATCACTATGAAGAAATATTCCAGAAACAGATGACAGTGCAAATTATAGAAACTTCTGCAATAATATTTTAAAAACTACACACCTTCTGGAGATCCAGATCTTCACCATCTTGCTCATCAAGAAGCAGGTTTTGCAGAACTGTTGTTGGAACATCAGCGTCAAGTACATGCCGACAATACTGAAAATAGCTAAGAAGCAAGGCATATTGGCTGAACATAATAAGATAAATGGTCAGAACCCAATGAAGAAGTGAAAGCAGCATGTAACGTCGCTGATTTCTTTACTGAAAGTCTGAAACCTTGCCGTCTCCTCAGGGCCTCTAAAGATTCATTTCTAAGAATTGCCATGACAAGTTTAAACAATATGGATTGACAAGCGCCATTTGATAATTGTTTCACCATGATCAGGTTGAAACATGTGACACTATCAGAATTTAAACCACCAGGGCATGAAAATCTTTCATCTCGTAGTTTTGCCATGCATGTTAGAGCAACCTATGCAGATTTCAAATCAGATGTGAAGGCAAAAAGCAGCAAGAAAGTGCAAACTGGAGCAATAATATGCTTGAATAATAAACAGGTAAATACCTGGCATAATATAGATGCCATCTTCAGCGAATAGTCTGGAGAAGAAGAAGCACTTAGAGATGTATCAAGAATCCTGTCAAGAACCAGATGAAAGAATTACAGAGGATCTAAGGGAGAGCAATAAAGTATCAGTAATGATAAAAGCACCAACTGAAATAGAACTTCGGATCGATTTTCAAGTGACCATATTCTCCTGGAAGCAGAGACTTGCACAAGTATTTAGAGGAGACACTGGAAGCAGAGACCTGCACCCATAGAAAGAAAACAAAATTAAAAAAAAACAAAAACAAATTACTGAAGTATGTGGGAAACACCTATACTCTTTTATTTTCTTCAAGCTCCAACTATGTTAGTTTTGAATCTTTGCCTAAATACAATCAATGAATTAGTCAAGATCCCAAAAGTACACTTTAGGTTAGTGTCTCAATAGTTAAACCCACTATACCCTTCCCCTTGCCCTCCCCCCCGAAAAAAAGATATTTTTTTGCTTCTCAATAGTTAAAAAAAATTCACAAAACATGCCTTAAAAAAAAAACAATACTCAAAATGGATTAAAAAGATGCAAATGAAGTACTCTACATACCTCATATGCTATAGTTTATGCAGTTCATTCAGAAGTTGTAGTTTAAAATGTTGGACTTAACCAGAAACAGCATAGTAATACAGCCTCCACCATACAACCCTGAGGAAAAGAAAAAAAACCCTCTTCAAAGGATTATGTTTCTACCAGTTAAATAATTATATAGCACATTTCAGCCCTTTAAGCCTTCTTGCTACTTGCAGTATCTCAGTATCCATATGGCATCAATTAAATAAGAGATGTTCAAAATAGACCCAGAAGCAAAGCAGAATGTTTTTTTTTTTTAGTGACTATATGCAAGAGGCCTTAAATCAGTATGGACTATGGAAACAAATGTCAATGATAAATGCAAAAAATACTAGCTGCAGCCTATAAAGTAAGACGACAACACCTAAGTCAACTCCATATTAAAAGAACATTCAGTAGCTTAAAAGAATGAAAGCATCCAGCATCCACCTAAGTTCTTGTAATGTTTTTCTGCGTTGCATGGAACTTAATCACTCACTTTACTAAGAACCAAAACCAACTTAAAAAGGGAAAAAATGGTGTGGGTACCACTAAAAAAGCATTATATACCAAAGCAGCAAAGGCAAATGCGAGAGGGAATGCAAGGCATGCCATTTGTTATTTTTTTTGCTTCTCAATAGTTAAAAAAAATTCACAAAGCATCTTCCATTTGTAATTATGCAAGGCATGCCATTTTGTTACAAATGTTTACAGTTAAACTCAACAATTTTGCAGGAATCACATGCATTTAGCAAATGTCAACTGTGTTATAATCTCAAACCAGATGCTACGTAACAACAGAACATATACAGTCAGAAAAAAAAAACAGAACATATAGTACCTAGAGAGCCCTAGTTCTTTTCTACAATGATAGCTTAGAAAGACAAAAAAGAAATAAAATAAGTAAAAAAAATTTGAATGGCCAGCGTATTTGGCTCAACAGATTTGAAAAAAAGCTCTAACTATTTTTATTGTTCATTTAACTAATTCGCTGTAGAATATTTTTTAAGGGAAATGGCTAAAATATAGCCAAGCATTAAGCAATCGCTTTACTGAGCCCACTACGAAGGCTCTCAGAACCATAAAGCAAAGCTCCTCCTGGGCCTTAAAAATGAATGGATAAAAATGAATATTTTGACAAGGCACCATACCTCTCTCTTGAATGGAGGGTATCTTCCAAGACCTTGTGTAGCATTTGCTGCAGCAGAAACTATTTTAACCAGGACGTAGTGTACCTAATTTATAAGTCAAAAATCAATGTATAAGGAATTGATTAGAGCATTTGCACCAATTGATCCCAGTAAATAATATAATGCCTTGCTAGAGCTAGGTGTACCTCTTGTATAAAATGCTTATGCCTCAGTTGCCTCATCTGCCTACTCCCCGCGCCTCCTCCTCATTTGGTGGCAGTGGGTTGCAAACAGAGCAAGGGAGGGCCTCGGGCTGCTGGGCTAGGCGTAGAGGAGAAGGGGCTCCGACGGAGGACTGGCAACGGCGTCGAGATGTGGGTGGTTGCGAACGGTGCCCCCAGCGACGGCGACATAGAGAAATCCGAGAGAGAGAGAGGTGAGGCCAGAAAGAGATTAGCGCGGGGGCTGGGGGAGAAGGAGGGGATGGCCGTCGAGGTGAGGTCGCGGTGGCGTACTGGGGCCGTTGGCGACGGGCTGTGCGCGGCGGAGGCTTGAGGGAGAAGAGGGACTGGGTAGAGAGAGGGTGAAGGGCGAGAGACGGCTGGAGGGAGCGAAATGAGGGGAAAACCTAAGGCGGGGGTTTTAAATTTAATAAGCTTTTCCGGCGCTTTTGACTCGCCGCTAATAACTTTAAATGAGCGCATTTGTTTTTACAGCGACAATTTTCGCCGCAAATAGTACATATTGTGGCGATTTTATTTAATCGACGGAAATTTAATGAGCTACAGTTCATACAACATTGTTGTGACGACACAAATCGCCGCAACAGGTACAAATGTCGCCGCAAAAAGTAATTTGTAAATTTTTCATCCATGATTTCCTATCATCGCACCGAAATTAAGCGGCGACTTAAAAATCGCCAGAAATAACCTATATTTGCGGCGATTTTTTTTGCGACGATTTTAAAATCGCTGAAAAAGGCCAGATTTCTTGTAGTGTCAGCTCAATTAAAATATTATAACATCATTAAAAAATACTTATATAATTACTAAATTAAAAAAAAAAGAAAAAACATTGTGGGAAGAAATGCTCGGGACGATTATCGTGATCCAAGCATTTCTCTACCTCGTTATGTGTGTATCAATACCTCTTAAATTTATGGGAACTGCTCTGGGTCTCGAATTCGGGACCCATTTTGTGTCCCGAATAGGCTTTTTAGTTTTCTTCTTTTTTTCTTTTTTTTTTTATGTATTTTTTTAATCATCATAAACATTTTTTAAAAAAATAAAAAAATCACAACATCATTAAAAAATATTTTTTTAATCATTTAGAAAAGAAAAAAAAAATTACATTCGGGACACAAATTCGGGACCCAAAGCATTTCCCTAAATTTATCTCACGTGGTTCCAATTATGTGTGTGTAGTCTCTCACTTCTCTGTTTTCTCTACGCGCTCTGTGCATGAATAACTTTTAACTCTACAGTCAACAATGACGCGTTGCGGAATCTATTAATTTATCTATAAGACTTCCTTCCCCATCTTCCTTCCCCGGCCTTTCACCGCAGTAAACGCGTTTGCAATCTATTAGTTTGGGTGAACGAGGGATATATAGGAGCATGAGAATGTGGTTATCTCTTTGTCGTCGTACGTGAAAATTAGAAAGATTTTTGCAACGTGCAATAAATAAGTGGTCCACTCATGTTTGGGACGGCGCCGAAACTTGCCTTTTTTATATAATATGGGAACTTGCCTTTCTTGATCTGCGTCTGTCTTCCTAACGATTCTTCATCACCATTTCTTTCCCTTCCTTTCTCTTACTTTCTCACCCATCATCCTTCCCCTTATTCTTATAAAAAATGGAGAATGAGTGGACACTTCAGTCTCCAACAGAAACAACTGAAAATCCGATCATGAAACATATTGCTTTGAAAGAAACTGGAGACAGCGTACACCAGTCTCGAAACCAGGACATTAAAACCGAGGAGGTTGATGAGGCCGAAAACTCAACCAATTCTCAGGTCTGTTTCAAAAACTTGGAGGACTCTTCATTTGTTGGTTAATTCGAGCTGCTGGTGCAAAATAGTTTATGTTGTAGGATGCAAGGAGTGTTCCTATTTCTAGCTAGCTAGCTTATGTCCAAACTGTTATAGGGAGCTAGTTTTCCTTGCAGCTGATTTCTACGTATATATCTTATATATACAGTCCTTGGTATTCAATGGCTTATATTGTCTAGGTTGTTATATTATTATAGACTCTTTTTGAACTGGTTTTCATAAAATATTGAGTTGGATTGTTTCTTTGTTGGCGATCTCCAATTGAGATATATTCTTAGTATCACATATATATTTTTTAACTTTTGCAGATTATTGACAGACAAGAGATTTTGGTAAACTCGGTTGACCAGAGTGATGAGATTTCGAGTAGTCCAATAGATAATGATTTAGAACCTGACCATGGTCTTCCAGAAACTCCAAATCATAATTTTCATGAGATTTTGAGCATTAATCGGGATGTTGATCTAGAAGCTGGGCAAGATACTCCACAAAGTCCTCGTTGGTGGTCTATAGACCTTCTGGTACGATTGATTTTGTATAAAAAAAAGTTTAGTAAAATATTGTTCTGACCTTAAACATTATGATTTTGTTACATCTGTTAAATGGTGCATTTTTAGTGGTTGCCTATATAACGGAGAATAGTAAGATATAGAATAATAACATTACCCAATTAATATTAATTACGAGTTAATAAGTTGATCATTGAATGTCCAGGTCATGGAAGCTATAGATTGCATTGTTGCGGTTTTGGCATTTGTATTAGAGGTTGCACAAATTATGTCGAACAATAACAAGCCTCTTAAGTGGGTGGTGCTGGGATTTACTGTGGTGAGTTCTCTTATAACGTGGATGATGTTTACTCTGAATGCAAAGCAAAAAAATGCTAGGTTTTCTTTTGGGTGCTTCTTTCTATCTAATGGACAAATATATGAGAGTATCTGTAAATACATCGAATCGTATGTAGCAATTATTCAGATCATATTGTCAATAATTTCTATTATTGTCAATTTTCCGAAGCATTTGACTTTCGGTGAAATTATTATATCTTCTGCGATGATCTCCTCAAAGTTGACCATGAGGTGCACTCCGAGTGATTCCTAGTATTAGGTTGGACTCTTTTAGTTTGTGAAAAAGATATGTATGGTTGTAATAATATGCAGTTGGGTAAGACAAGGGGTTGGTTGGTTTTGAACTTTCATGGTGCCAATCAGTCTTATCTTGAGTTTTGCTTTAGCTTCTCCATCCATGTGGCTGCCATTTCTTGTAAAGTATGTGGCAACTATTCTTTCTTAATGTAATACTTTTCTCATATCTGTCATTTGACTTTGAATAATTTATAGTTCAATCTGACTATGATAAGTAAATTAAAAGAGCATGTTGTTATAATTTGGTGTCATTTGGATGAGTTGAGATGAGATAAGTTGATATGAAAATTGAAAGTTGAATAAAATATTATTAGAATATTATTTTTTAATATTATTATTGTTTTGAAATTTGAAATAGTTTAATTGTTTATTATATTTTGTGTAGAATTTGAAAAAGTTGTAATAATAATATGAGATAGGATGAGATAATAAAACACTTCTTGTAACCAGACGAGTCCTTAAATGCGACACATTTATTTGATAGATTGGCCTGACAAAATTAATCTGTTTGGCAACAAAAATTTATATCTAAATAAAATACTAGAATTCACATATAATGTGCATAATTAAGTTGTTTAATTATTGTCACTTGATGGGAGGTCCCAAAACATGTGAGTTTGCAAAATCTTCACCTTTTGTACCATTGTTTTGTAATTGAACATGCAAATAGAATTAAACATATTAAACATATATATATTGACCTAGATGATATACTAAATATATATCTAAAATATGAACTAATATAACCAATAACATATAAACTATACTAATGAGACGAGAATGATTATTATCGTCATCATTTTATTTTTTATCTTTAATATAATATTAAATAATCAGAAAATTATTTCTTATTTTATTTATGATTTTATATTAATAAATAATAAAAGAATGATATTAAAAAAATATTAGCATATTATATGACGTGTCAAACAACCTTGCTGCCATGTCAGCAGGACAACTAAACGCTCGAGCATGAATCTCACATTTAATTTCTGCCATCGGTAGTCCCCCTCCAAGAGCCTTGGATAAGACACAAATAAAATTTGACACTCTGGTTTGATTGGTTTTATCTCCCAGAAAATGCATTGCTAGTAGTTGTATTCCTGTAACTCTCTCTCTTAGGTTTGATCTCTTTTAATTTGCACCTGAAATTCTATGTGCTTTCGCTAAGCTTCCTTGCATTTTCATGCCGCGATTATTCAAGTCATATTGTCAATAATTTCTATTATTGTCAAAATTCCGAAGCGTTTGACTATCGGTGAAATTATTATATCTTTTGCGATGTTCTCCTAAAAGTTGATCGTGAGGTGCACTCAAGTGATTCCTCGCATTAGGTTGGACTCTTTTGGTTTGTAAAAAGATAACTATTGTTGTTATAATATGTAGTTGGGTAAGCCAAGGGGCTGGTTGGTTTTGAACTTCCATGGTGCCAATCAGTTTTATCTTGAGTTTTGCTTGAGCTTTTCCATCAATATGGCTTCCAATAGCAACTCTTGTAAATTATATGGCAAGTATTCTCTCTTTATCTAATACTTTTCTCATATCATTAATCATACTTTGAATAATTTATAGCTCAATTTGAATATGATAAGTTAATTAAATGAGCATGTTATTATGATTTAAATGCAACCATTTATTTATGGGGAGACTTGATATTGAGAAGTGGTTAAAGAATTCGATTAATAAGGTAACATGCAATAACTATGCAGTCGCCCCTACATTGCAAAGGAATGTTTGATTAATAGTTTAAAAAGTTGTAACGACCCAACACAATAATTATAAGGTATTCAACACGTATTCAACACAAACCGCAATAGATCTTTTGCCTTTTCTCCATGTAGCACATACCCAGCTGATGTCCAACCGTTGATGGGGGCCAACCCAAACTGCCACAACCAATGGGAAAGAAGCATTGCACAAGCATGCTAGCCCCACATTAAGGCTGTGTTTCAATGTTGAGCTGAACTCAGTTCTTTATGAATAGTAGTGAGTTGAATAGTGGAGAGAGTTATGTAGAGCCCATCTAAACTGATTTTAAAGTGTGTTTAGATGTGAATATGAGTTTAGTACTTTTTATGGGAAGTTGAAAAAGGTTGTGGATCCCAGGTGTAAGGAGGTTTTAAGTTGAGATGAGTTTAGTAATTTGAGAGTTGGGTGTTTGGATGTTAGACTCAACTTAAAATTAGACTGAGCTCAGCTGAATCTTGCAACCAAACGCAACCTAAAGCTTCCTTCACCAAGAAACCAACGTTAGCCACCCTATCTCATCTACGGCCAACAAGCCCAAAAGGCAACAAAGACTACCAAAAGTGATCGGTCTCGTGCACGATAACCCCCATGTCACATTCCCGCCACCAAGGATAGTCAAGAGCAAGTCGACGTCGCCTCAACCACCGTCTCCGTCATGCCTTGCCTCCTTCTGCATGGTCTCCTCTGTTTTTCTTTGGGTAACCTATGCTGCACAAGTTCTCTTCTATCATTTTCAATCATCTTTCATATAGTTAGGCCCTGAATAAAGCATGAATTTGCTAAGAAAATGAAACAACATTTCTACCAATGGGTTAATTTGCTTACTAAGAGTAGTTTATATGAAAAAGAGGGTACAAATATAACATCTGTCAAAATGAGATTGTTTGAAAGTCTGACAGTACTAAGATGGGTCACATTTATATAGTTCCATCTGGAAGTTTAACGTAGGTATTTGATATGGTGGTGATTGAAGTAAAGAAAGTAATGGAGTGGATTATGTGGTTAGTGGCACCTATTAACACAAGCATACCAACCATGGCAATTGAAGAATTACCAAGCATAGACGAAGACTTACCAAATGATGAACCCACAATCACAGCCTCCTCAATCACATCAATGGCTATTAATCCCAGCCTCGTCAATCACAACAAAGGCTACAGTATTGTCTGAAGATTCTCTCGCTCCCTCTCCAATGGCTAATTCTTCATTGTCTTTCTTTGTTAGACTTACCTTGTATAATTTGTCTTCAAATGGTACAATGCCTCTGGTGTTGATGTAATGAATAATATAAATAGCAATAGTAGAGTCTCGGCATACTCATGATGACTGAGACTTTGTATCAAACAACTTGAGCTCCTATTATCTTTATGGTATCAGAGACCGTGTGAGTGAAGAGAGTCTTCCTCCATGGCCACCATTGCTCTCAATGTTGGAAATTTTGTCACTCTACGCCTCAACAACAACAATTACCCCCTTTGGAGTGAGCAACTCCTAGCCTTGGTTGAGAGCCAAGACTTAGTAGATCACCTCCTTCATGAGGTCTCTGCTCCTCCCGAATTCAACCCCCCTCTTAATGGAGCATCAGACTTGGAAAAACAAGAACAAAACTCAAAGTATCTTCAATGGCGCAAATCAGACTGCCTACTCAGAGGATGGATTATTTGTACTCTCTCGGAAGAGGCACTTGGCCTTATTGTCGAATTGGACTTTGCTCATCACGTATGGATGGCACTCAAGGCAGTGTATGCTCATGATTCACAAAAGCATGAATTCCATCTTACCCAGCAACTTACATACCTCAAAAAGGATCCCTCAACACCCCTTGCAGATCATCTCAGAACTTTCAAAAATTTGCATGATAGCTTTACATTGATTGGGAGACCAGTTGTAGAAAAAATGAAAGTGTTTCTCTGTTGAACAACCTTGGTGCTCGCTATGAGCTGTTCACCACCTCGATGCTCAAGCCTCCCATGCCCTCCTACGCCAAGATATTCCCACTCCTTCAAGGGTATGAAATTCGCACTAATCTTTATGATTCTAACAATTCCTTTGCATTTTATGGAAATTGGGCAGGTACTACGACCTTCAAAGACCACCACACACTGTGGTGGTGGTCGTTCGCAGCAACGACACTTCTCCTCTTGTGGCCGTCGGTTTCACCAAGCCAGTCACTCCACACACGAGACTCAACAAGGGCGGGTTCCTCACACAGGGTCTTCTTCAGTTGGCACTTCTACAACACGTGAGGTCACTTAACGTCCCACCAAGGCCTGTGACCTACCACCCACATGTCAAATTTGTGCAAAAAGGGTCATGTTGTACTTAAATGTTGGAATAGATTTAATCACTCGTACCAGCCTGACGATATTCCTCAAGCACTGGCCGCTATGACATTGGACCAACTTTCCCCTAAAAATGAATGGATTGCCGACATTGGAGAATCTGCTTATATGACAGGTAACTCATGTATGCTTGAAAACTTATGTCGCTATTTGGTACTAATGTTGTCATTATTGGCAATGGTAGTTCTCATGCTATTACACATGTTAGTGATACGTATATCAATCATGGTTCCTCTTGAATTAAATTATGTGATGTTCTTTTAGTACCAGCACTAGCAAAAAATATTTTATCTATTGGCCAACTTACCACTGATTATCCCTATAACTGTGAATTTTATGATGGTCGTTTTGTTGTTAAGGAATGGGAGACCAACCGCGTCCTAATGAGCGGGTAATGGAAGGGTAACCTCTACACTTTATTTGTCCCTTACAAAGCACATTTCTCAACTCGTTTTCAGACTGTCTTTGAAGATGTGTGGCATCAGCATTTGGGACATCCTCAAGCCTCTGCTATTCAAGTCCTTAAATCTAAAGGACTTATTCAAATTTCAGGCACTACTAAAATTCAGTCTATTTGTGAAAGTTGTCAATTAGGCAAATTAAGCAAATTTCCTTTTTTACCCTCTTCTAATTTAACTCATGCTATTTTTGATAAAGTTTATTATGATTTATGTGGCCATGCCCCTATCATTTATGTTGGTAAATTTTCTTACTATGCCTATTTGATTGATGTTTTTTCTAAATTTATGTGGTTCATTCTGCTTCGCGAAAAATCTGATTTTTTTCTCAGTATTTTTATCTTTTGAAATATGTGGAATGCCAATTCAATAAAAAAAAAATAAAAGTTTTTCAAACTGATGGGGGTGGTGAATTTGCTAACAATCAGTTTACCTCTCATTTACAACAAGGCATTATTCACCAGTTTTCCTGCCCCATACCCCTGAACAAAATGGCACCGTGGAACATCGTCATCGTACCATTCGTGAACTTGGTATGACAATGTTTTTTTCATAGTGGTGTTCCAAAACGTTTTTGGGTTGAGGCATTTGCCACTGCTGTCTTTTTAATTAATCGTCTTCCCACTTCTACTCTTGATTTACAATCTCATTTCCCTATTTTTTTTTGGCACCTTTCCTGATTATCGATCCTTGCGTATTTTTGGCTCCAAATGTTGTCCCAACACTTGGGACACTAAGCAAAATAAATTTGATCCAAAAACCCTACCATGTGCCTTTCTAGGCTATAGTGATTACCATTGTGGGTACAAATGCTATCACCCACCTACTTGTCGAACTTATGTACCTTGCCATTTTGTTTTCAATGAACTTACTTTTCCTTACAAAAATTTTGGGAATCTTCACATTTCCCCACCCTCCGAGCCAACGTTGTCTATCTTTGACGTTTGGATTACACCTCCATCGACCCCACCAACTCCCTCCTCTCTCTCTGACCTAAATATTCCACTACCCTCACCCATCCCTTCCCTCACCCCTAACCCACCACCTCATCTCCCTGCTTCAACTCCTCCTGACAGCTCTCCTTCATCTCCATCTCCAGCTCCTTCGCCTACATCGACCCCACCTTTGCCACTTGAACACACCATGATTACCCGATCCCGTGCTGGTATTCGCAAACCCAATCCTAAATATGCAAATCTCCAATAACATACCTAAAGAACCCAAAACCATTCGATCTGCCCTCAATCACCCAGATGGACTCAAGCCATGCTTGATGAGCTAAAAGCCTTGTATGCTAACAATACCTAGACTCTTGTTCCACGTGAGTCCTCTATGGATGTTATTGGTTGCAAATGGATTTTTAAGATCAAACTCAATGCAGATGGAACACTTGATCGGTTGAAAGCTTGTCTAGTAGCCAAAGACTTTCACCAAATAGCTAGTATTAACTATCATGAAACTTTTCCTCCGGTGATTCGACCAAGCACTATACAAACTGTTATTACTATTGCCTCGATCAAACATTGGGACATTCGATAGCTGGACGTCAAGATTGCTTGTCTCCATGGTGATCTCCATGAACCCGTCTACATGGAACAACCTCTTGGTTTTTTCCACTCAACTCACTCTTCTCATGTTTGTAAATTAAACAAGGCTTTGTATGGCTTAAAGCAAGCCCCACGTGCATGGTTTGATAAATTCAGTAGTTTCTTACTTGCATATAGTTTTGATTGTAGCACTGCTGATTCCTCTTTATTTATTTATCGTTCAT
The DNA here is from genome assembly GCA_961763995.1 of Juglans cinerea. Lineage (NCBI taxonomy): Eukaryota > Viridiplantae > Streptophyta > Magnoliopsida > Fagales > Juglandaceae > Juglans > Juglans cinerea. Next base: position 42,484,253 of record CAUIVZ010000001.1, on the reverse strand, counting down.
CTCGTGACCAGCACTGTAATCCTAACAATAAACCTAATCCTAATGATCTCATTTTTATAATCCTAACAATAAAAAAATCTATTGTTAGGATTATTCTTGATGTTTTAAATAATTCTAAGTGGCTCGTTCACGATGGTAATATCTTGTTTGGGCATGATAATTGGGCAGAGGGTGGCCTCCTTAGTAGGTTTTATCCTGTTATTGAGCAACCTTTGTTGAAAATTATTAAGTGTCGTCTCGATAATAGGTGAGATGTTCCCATTTTGGAAAGGCTTGTGGGTCCTCAAAAAGCTTCTGATTTATGTAATTTTTTGGCTAGGAGGAAGGAGCATCAAGATGTCTTAATCTGGTTAAATGATACTGCTGATAATTTTACTACTAAAAGTGTTTGGGATTGTATCCGTATTAGGGCACCTCCTTTACTTTGGGTTGATTGGATTTGGCACAAGCATCTTCCTAAGAAAATTCCTATTATGATGTGGAAGGTTCATCATAACTACTTGAGCGTGGATGAGAAGATTAAATTTGTTGGTATCCCCTTGGTTTCTAAATGTCAATGTTATTATGGGGGTCAGGATGAGGATTTGAATCATGTGCTTTGTATTGGTGATTTTGCTCGTCAAATTTGGCATATGGCGGCAATTCAGTTAGGTGTTCACATGGGTGTGTATGATACTTGGCGAGAACAAATAAATTTTTGGTTCCGTTGCTCTAATAAGTCTTCTTAAGTTAGAACTATTTTTGGTCTTCTCTCTTCCATTGTTTCTTGGAAACTTTGGGATTGGCGTTGCAAAGCTCGGTATGATGGTAAGGTTTCTAATATGGAGTCGGTTTGGCATGTTATCATATTTTGGCTTCGGAGGATTAAGCAGGTGATAATGAAAGTCTCTAAGATTTCTAATCAAGATGTTGCAATCTTAAATAGATTGGAGATCTTGATTTTAGCCCTTAAACCTAAGAAGGTGAGTGTGGGGAGATGGTCTAGAGCACACGATAGTTGGGTGAAATTGAATACTGATGGTAGCAGTTTAGGCAATCTTGGGCCTGCTGGTGCAAGGGGTGTTATTCATGATCATAGTGGTAAGCTCTGTATGGCGTATTCTATGTTTGTTCTAATAATTTTGCTGAAATGCACAGTGTGTTGGAAGGAATTCGTAGGTGTTATCATCTTGGGTTTTTTCGTGTTGAGATTGAGATGGATTCTCAGTTGCTTGTCAATTAGATTATTAAAGGGACTTGTAATATCTAGTATTTAGAGGATTTTTGGGATGAATTACAGGAGTATCTTATATGCATGGAATATCGTATTCATCATATCTTTTGTGAAAGTAATGCTGTGGCTTATTTTCTTGCTAAGAGGGGTGCTGAGGGATTAAACAGGGATTGGGTAGATGATAGTGATATGCCAACCCAGTTGAGAGGCCTTTTTCGTACTGATAGCATTGGACTTCCTTATCTATGCATGCATCTCGTAGGTTTGTTCTTGGTAAGTTTGGTTTTTTATGCTTTTTTATTCATTGGATATTATTATTTGTTTGTGTGCTCTTTCTTGCAAGTGTTGGTTAGTTTCTAGGGTTGGTCCTATTTTTGTTATTGCTTTATGAACGATAGTGATCAAGGTTTTATTTTGGTTGATTGTTTAGGTTTTTTTATACCTGGGTTTTTGGTTTTATGCTTATTTGTATCACCCAGGTATTTGGTTGTAACCACAGTTTTCCTCCGCCACAACTGAGGGCTATCAATAAAATTGGGGTTCGTTCCTCTTTCCAATATATATATATATATGGTTTTAATTGTAGCACTGCTGATTCCTCTTTATTTATTTATCGTTCCTCACGTGGTTGTCTTATATTACTGTTGTATGTTGATGATATATTACTTACTTGTTCCTCCTTAGATTTTCTTTCTAAATTTATTTCCACCATGAAAGACCTGGGTCCTATCCATTATTTTTCTGGGGTCCAAATTACTCAAACTCCTGACAGCCTTACTCTAACTTGAGCAAAATATGCCCATGATATTTTAGACCGTGCCCAAATGTGTGACTGTAAGCCGATGGGCACCCCTGATGGCTAAGACCAAAGGTCTTACATCCACAACACCATATTTTGACCCTGCTCATTATCACAGTCTTGTTGGTGCTCTTCAATATCTTACCCTTACTCGCCCAGACCTTGCATACAGTGTTAACTTTGTATATCAATTTATGCACTCTCCTACTGAAGCTTATTTTAAAATGGTCAAATGTATACTCCGATATGTGAAAGGCATAGTTGACTTAGGCCTTCATTTCAGTTCCAACTGTACACTTGATCTTCATGCTTTCTCTGATGCAGATTGGGCTGGATGTGCACTCACCCAATGGTCCACAATAGGCTATTGTGTATTTCTTGGTAGTAACTATATTTCTTGGTTAGCAAAAAAGCAACATACTGTCTATCACTTGAGCACCGAAGCTGAATATAGAGCTATGGCCCAAACTACAGCTGAACTCATTTGGATCTCTTTCCTCCTTCATGATCTCGGCATCACTCTACACGCCCTACCTTTACTACTTTGTGACAATCTCAGTGCATTTTACATGATCGTTAACCAAGTTTTCCATGCTCGAAGCAAACACATTGAGATCGACCATCACTATGTGCGTGAACGTGTTGCTCTTAGGCTTCAACATACTCGCTGTGTTTCAGCATCTTCGCAACTTGTTGATATTTTTACCAAACCACTTGGGCGCCCGGCTCTATCTCCTCTTTGCACCAAACTTGGCCTCGTACCTCGGCACCGTTTGCAGGGGCATATTAACACAAACATACCATCCATGACAATTGAAGAATTACCAAGCATAGACGAAGACTTACCAAATGAAGAACCCGCAATCACAGTAACGACTACAGTATTGTCTGAAGATACTCCCGCTCCCTCTCCAACGGCTAATTCTTCATTGTTTTTCTTTGTCAAACTTACCTTGTATACTTTGTCTCGAAACGGTACAATACCTCTGGTGTTGATGTAATGAACAATATAAATAGCAATGGTAGACTCTCGGCATACTCACGATGACTGAGACTTTGTATCAAACAACTTGAGCTCTTATTGTCTTTAGCACCGTGTCTATAATCGAAGAATTGCAAGAGTAAGTCAAAGTAGCGTTGGAAGAAAATAGAGAAGAGACAACGTTAGAATAAGATCGAATGAGTTCACTTGAACAATTTTGAATCAGAGATCATATATTATAAGAAACATTGGTAGCTTGGTGAACAGGTTCACTAAAAAGGTGGAGACGGAAGTTTTTTTATTATCCTATTCGAAGTTAGAGTGGAATTTGTTGTTTGATCGACTCAGACTCGGAACTGACATTCGCCTCCAACTAGGTACTATACCTCTAAACTCCGATATTAATATACATAGGTTATCAAAATATGTATTATCATGTATATATTGATCATATATACTCATATAAAAAGTCTAGAACTTATGTAATTAAATTCAATAGTATACTAGTATGAGTTAATTAGTATAAAATAATATATTTGTACTATAATATAGATAGACTAATAGTCTAGAATATGTACACATCATAGTATTTCTGTTATACATAGTCAAATTAGGACTAAAAGAACAAATTCGGGCCGAAACCTGGGTACACATAGTCTAGGTACCAGGTTTTAAATTCGGAACCAATCCGGAACTGGATTTATTATTATTATTATTATTATTATTTTAAAATTTTTTTTAATGCTTATGCTTTTCTTTTTTCTTCAAGAATGGCTGAGAGCATGTGGGGTCCAATGGAAACGAGCTTCTCTATTATAGATTTCAATTGCTATGTCATTTTGGGTCGGAGACTAGGGTCCCACTTCTATGTTTAGATGTGATCAATTGCTATAAAAAATTATCAAATATATATAATATTTTACGTACATACAAAAGTCTTTATCGTTTTGCCAAACCATTTGGAAAGTGGTGGTTCCGAAATTTTTGCATGAGCCAGATTTCAGCAATATTAGGTCAAAACAGATCACGAAAGGGCAAGGCGTAAGAGATGATTAATTGCCCATGGACATGACATGATCAGATTATCCCCAGAAACTCCACCACATCGATCGAGTTAGGTAAAATGCATCCAAAACCACTAAATATATCAAAATCAAAATCAAATAACAAAAAGCATTCAAACTTTAAAAAAAAACAAAAACCGTTTTCCGAGTTGTAAACCCGGGTTCCGAATTTAAAACTTAGATTCATCTTGTTCCAGGCTAGAACCTGGATGAACAATACTAAATCAAGTACTGAAATAATAATCATGAGTAGTTAATTAATAGTCTAGTATAAGAACATTTAATTAGTGAAAATCTTTCCAACATGTGAAAATCTTTCATGCAAACCCATAAGAAATTGCATCATGTGTTGTCTTTGTCGATACTCCTAAAAAAACAAACATTGCTCCACAAGACAACTTCGTAAAGCTCCACAAGAACGTGTGTACTTGATCATAACTTTGTAACTCATCCCATAGACATATATTTAAACCGAAGATATGCTCTTACTATAATTGAAAGAGGGAAAAAAGTTCTTTTTGTAATTGAAATACGCTTGGGCAATTGCTTTGGGAAAAACAATCCTTCAAAGCTGGTCACATTTCCCTCGTTGTGGCAACGTGGACAATGCTTCTAGCAATCTTCTTCGAAATAAAGTTCATCATCCAAGAGAGTATCATGCATATCAAGCAATATACGAGGAATCATTCTCACTAGCAGGTTGTAATTAGTGAGCGCTTGATTAACTAACATTGATCCAGGTAAGTGATCTCCATTATGTAAGAAAAATGGACCATCAGAATCTTCTACTAAGGAAGATCTAGAAGCCATGGTTGATTTACTAAGGTATCTCTGACCTGATACCGTGTTATGAAAGCAAGAAGAAAATTCTGGAAGAAAGGACTCTTTCTGAATTATTTTCCAACTATCCGATACAAAGCCCAAATTCTGCTTTTATATATACTAGTTGCAGAGTATGGGGGTAAATCACAGATCAGGTTCTTTACAAGAGTAACAGAATGTAAGCAAACTAACTGTGAACTCATACGCTTACATGTATAAATATGAATTGAAATACATTCTGTAATAAAGGGTCGTCATAATTTTCGTGGCTCATGTTGTTGTATGTGTGTGTATGATTGAGTTGGCAAGCATTTCTGTTCTTCTAATGTAAGAAGATATGAGTTGTGCATCGAGGAAAACTATGTTGTTGTGCGCGTATCCTATGTACTACTTGATGCTAGTTTTGTGTGTACTGAAGAAAATACAAGCTACTCGCGCTAGACTCTTGCACTATGATCATTTTGTTGTGAATGGGAATTAATTTGAAGGTCATGTATTTTTTTTTTATGCTTTCAAATTTGTACTTCGACAACATGTATTTTTTTTTTTTACTATATAAAGAGAGTTATGTCATTTTTTTATACTAAGTTTTTAAATGATCTCTTGGCCCCTCCTAAATTATTAGATTTCCACTATCCAAATGGCACATTTATAAATTTAGGAGACTTGAAATGCTACTCAACTTTAAAAACATTTACTTTGCTTATACGCCCAATATAAAATATTGCATAAACTAAAACAAATATTTTTTATTAAAATATTGAAAGCATAAGAGGGAGTCTACAAAAGCATTTATTAAAATAGATTTTATACAACTAACTAGTAAAAATGATTTTAAGGTTTATTTATTTACATTAAACTTTTATTTGATTTTGATGAGTTTGAATTAATAAATATTGTTTTATTATGAAATTGGGAAATAATTGTGAATTAATTGTGACTGTATGAGTCCACTCAGTTGTCATATATAATATAATCGTATGAGGCTGAGGCTGAGACTGAGTGAAATAAAAAATGGTAAATCTTATAACATATTTATAATTATTTTATAATTCGGCTTTAAGCGAATGATAAATGATAGTTATTTAAATGCTTTTACACTACACATGACTATTATTTTTTAATAAAGTAGAATATAAGTATATTGATCTCTTGAGAATGATATAAGTATATTTTTGCTATATGTTAAATGAGAATTGTTAGGGCCATTGAGAGGTGGTCGTGACTCATGAGAGTATCCATAGATAAGTGCCAAATGTATTTTTTTGTCTGTGTGTTTTTTTAAAACATTTTTTAATTCATTATCAATATTTTTTTTTTTAAAAAAAATCACAAGTTAGAAATGTTTGTCGAGATTGAATATTTTAATATCCATATGAAAGATTGAAGGAAGCAAAGTGCAACAAAGAGATTGCGAGTCAAAGGCAATGGACAGGTACGCTACCCCCCACCCCCCCCCCCACCCCGGGTGACCAATGAAGTTTGAGAGTTCAATCTATAAAGTGTTTTAATATGTCTTTGGCATTATGCAATCTATCACTTTCAAGTATTAGATTAAATTCCGTTCCATGGTCTAGGCGGATACCGACATTTAATCACCGTTGGATTGTATCGTTCACGACTTTCTGTTAGATTTAAGAAAAGAGTTTTCACTTCCTTTCATCTGGATTATATTGCACTTCGTCTCGTGTGTCTAGTCTTTCACTTCCTTTCTCTCTGTTTCTCTACACGCTCTGTACATCAATACCTCTTAAATTTCTCAACCATCTTCCTTCCCCTTTCTCTTTCTCTTTTCAGAAATGGAGAATGAGCAGACACTTCAGCCTCCAACAGAAACAACTGAAAATCCGATCATGAAACATATTACGGTTAAAGAAACTGGAGACAGCGTAAACCAGTCTCAAAACCAGAAGATTAAAACAGAGGAGGTTGATGAGGCCGGAAATTCATCCAATTCTCAGGTCTCTTTCAAAAACTTGGAGGACTCTTCATTTGTTGGTTAATTTTATGTTAAATTTTCTTTGTAGTGTAGTTCCAGCTCCTGGCTAGAGAGTACTCCGTCGGGTTGGTGTTGGAGAACTCGACTCCGACCCCTCGAGTCCGTTGAGATGGTTTCGAAGAGCTTGACTCTGTCCTAGAGTTCGACTCCATCGAGATGGTGTCGAAGAGCTCGACACCAATAGTGCCAAAAAGAGAGCTCGACTCCTTCAAGATGGTGTCGAAGAGCTTGACTTTGTCCTAGAGCTCGACTCCATCGAGATAGTGTCGAAGAGCTCGACACCAATGGTGTCAAAAAGAGAGCTCGACTATGTCGAGATGGTGTCGCAGAGCTCGACTCCATCGAGATGGTGTCGAGGCGATCGAGTTGGAGTCGTAGAGCTTTACTAGATAGAGTTGGTGTTGTAGAGCTTGACTTTGTCGATTCATTCTGTTCTAGCGGAGTTGATCAGCTTGCTCAAGTACGGAATTCATGCTCGAGCTGCAGGTGCAAAATAGTTTATGTTGTAGGATGCAAGGAGTGTTCATATTTCTAGCTAGCTTGTGTCCAACTGTTGTAGGTAGCTAGTTTTCCTTGCAGCTGATTTCTACGTATATATCTTATATATACAGTCCTTGGTATTTAATGGCTTATATTGTCTTGGTTGTTATATTTTTATATATTCTTAGCATCACATATATTTGTTTTAACTTCTGCAGATTATTGACAGACGAGATTTTGGTAAACTCGGTTGACAAGGGCGATGAGATTTTGAGTAGTCTAAAAGATAATGATTTAGAACCTGACCATAGTCTTCCAGAAAATCCAAATCATAATTTTCATGAGATTTTGGGTATTAATCCGGATGTTGATCTAGAAGCTGGGCAAGATACTCCACAAAGTCCTCATTGGAGGTCTATATACCCTGTGGTAAGATTGATTTTGTATAAAAAAAAAAGTTTAGTAAAATATTGTTCTAATCTTAAACTTTATGATTTTGTCATATATGTTAAATGGTGCATTTTTAGTGGTTGCCTATATAATTATTTGATATATAAAATCACTTAAAAATATATCACAATAGCAAGTATGATGGAGAATAATAATAATAATATATAGAATAATAACATTACTGAATTATTAATTATGAGTTAATAATTTGATTATTGAATGTCCAGATCATGGAAGTTATAGATTTCATTGTTGCGGTTTTGGCATTTGTATTGGATGTTGCACAACTTATGTCGAACAATAACAAGCCTCTGAAGTGGGTGGTGCTGGGATTTACTGTGATGAGCTGTCTTATAACGTGGACGACGTTTGCCCTGAATGCAAGGCAAAACAATGCTATGTTTTCTTTTGGGTGCTTCATTCTACTTGATGGACAAATATATGAGTATCTGTAAATATATAGAATCGTATGTGGCAATTATTCAGGTCATATTGTCAATAATTTCTATTATTGTTAATTTTTCGAAGCGTTTGACTTTCGGTGAAATTATTATATCTTATACGATGATCTCCTCAAAGTTGACCACGAGGTGCGCTCCGAGCGTTCCTAGTACTAGTATTAGGTAGGACTCTTTTGGCTTGTAAAAAAGATATGTATGCATGGTTGTAATAATATGTAGTTGGGTATGCCAAGGGGTTGGTTGGGTTTGAACTTTCTTGGTGCCAACCGTCTTATCTTGAGTTTTGCTTGAGCTTCTCCATCAACGTGGCTGCCATTAGCAACTCTTATAAATTATGTGGCAAGTATTCTCTCTGTATCTAATATTTTTCTCATATCCTTCATCTGATTTTGAATAATTTATAGGTCAATTTGAATATGATAAGTTAATTAAATGGCCATTTTATTGAGATTTAAATGCAACCAACAACCATTTATTTATGGGAAGACTTGATATTGAGAAGTGGTTAAAGAATTCGATGAATAAGGTAACATGCAATAAGTATGCAGTCACCCCTAAATTGTAAAGGAATGTTCGATTGAGATTTTAATGTCGTAACGACCCAGCACAAGAATGATAAGGATAATTTTATTGGGCCTAAATTATGGTAGATGGACCAAATTGGAAAACTCAATTCATTCTATTAGATAATTTTGACTTGACCAAGGGCCGATAAATTAATATGGTAAGTTATGGGTTTTCAATTGGGCTTGATAAGTAGGTTAAAGCTCAATCAGTAATTATTGAAGAGTGTGTTCTATTAATTGGTATTGTGCCCAAGAGATTATTTATGAGTCCAAAAATATTATCTAAAAAATTGAGCTCAATTTTAAACTTTAAGATCGGCCCATTAGGCTTATCAGGTGACTTAGCCTAATTGTTTTTTTTTATTAAGTAAAAAATCCAAAACATGGACCCAACAAAAGACCCAAAGACCCACGAAAATGGCCAAGCCCATTTACTCGGCATCCCAAACCCATGTATAAAACCATACATTGATCACCATCTCTACCTTCCTTAGCCTTAGACCTTGCCCTTGTTGATTTCTTAATCCGAAAGATTTTGACAATTTTGTAACCGACTTACATGTTGGAATTCTCAATTATTTATATCCTCTATTTTCCTTTCCCTCACGACATTTCTTCCTCATTCTTGACAAACAAAACAGCAAGCCTCCCCCATGTCTCAACCTTTTCCTTGTCGTAAACCACAATGAAGCCACCACCAAACACAAGCAAATAAGCCAAAACCATGGAGATCACCATATGAAGCCCCTCGCAAACTGGAAGGGACCTAATCCTCTTCCAAGGGGTTGTTGGATACTATCATGGGCTTGGGCCAGGGCATGGTCCAGTAAGCTAGTGAATATAAAGCCTAACCCATGCAAGCCTTGTCTGAACAGAGTCAGACCACTAACTAACCGGATATTTCGTGATGAAAAAGCGATCAGCTCATTTGGAGATAAGATATGCTTTAATATCCCTATGGCTTGAATTTCAAATAACAAGCAGGATGGTTATTGAATATTATTCGAAGAAGTCACAAAGCTTTATTTACAGGGTTCATGTACGATTATGATCCCATTTGAATTTTTGGCTGGAGAAACCATATTATTATTGACTGACTTAGGCGTTGGAGGTGTCTTGTTGAACCCCAAGCCTATTTACCTTTTGGTTGCAGGTGATCATGTGTGAGAAGCTGTAAAACACGTCTTCAACACAAACCGCAATAGACCTTTTGCCTTTTCTCCATGTAGCATATACCCCATGCAAGCTGACGTCCAACCCGTTGATGGGGGCCAACCCAAACTGCCACAACCAATGGGAAAGAAGCACCGCACAGGCACGACAGCCCCACATTAAAGTTTCCTTAACTACGAAACCAACGTTAGCCACCCTATCTCCTCTACGCCTAGCAAGCCAAAGGGCAACAAAGACCACCCAACGTGATCGGTCTCGTGCACGATAGCCCCCATGTCGCACTCCCTACACCACGGATAGTCAAGAGCAAGCTGACATCGCCTTAGCCACCATCTCCATCATGCCTTGCCTTCTTTCGCATGGTGTCCTCTGTTTTTCTTTGGGTAAGCTATGCCGCCAACCATCTGGTTCTAGAATAAACATATGCTACTTTAAATTGCTTTTAGGTCTTCAGCTTTTCAAAAATGTATAAACATATGTAAATATAATTACAAAGATTGCCATTAGCAACCCCTTGCCGTGTAGTCATCTTGTAAAAGCTATGAACTCTTTTAAGTGTTATGACCAAAATGACCCTGGCCTTTTTAGATGGGGTGAACTCACATGAGCTTTTGTTATAGATGGGCTAATTCCAATTTTAACTCGAGTTTGAATGGGCTTAAATAAATTATTTCATAAATTTTTTATAGAAACTTTATTGTGTCCTACAAAAATTAATTAAGGTTTTAAATTATATTATTCAATATTAAATTTTTATAATTTATATTTCATTAGTAAATAGTAATTGTTTAATTTTATTTCGAACGTTTAAGTATGATTAAGTCTATTTTATTAAACAAAATTCTACTATTTATTTTAACAGATTTTGTTATTATTATGTTACTAAGTTGTGAATTGAAAATAAATAAATGTGTTAAGAATTTAAATGATATTATTATTTATTAGATTGCTTGTAAAATCGAATAATTATGTTAATGCTAAGAAAAATTTAACTTGTCTATGAATTAAGGTTTCCGTGACTTTATTTTAACAGCTTGTATAAAGCCTAATTATCCTACTAAATTATAATCTAAACTGAGAATATGTTATTAGCATTTAATTTATTAGATGATATAAGTATTCAATGACTTTGTATGAAACATAATATTTTTTAAATTATTCTTCATGACATGAAACGTAATTAATTAAATAGAATAATACAACACATTTTCTAAAAATATTAGTGACAATTCGTAATTTGTATAGATAACAAGCTATAAAGTGAAATTCAAGAAGTAGAGCAACGATGTAAGTAGTTTTATCATCAATTATTATTAGCATATGTTAGTTTAGATAGGTTATCATTAAAGCATGTTGTGATACCCTATATAATAATTGTTAATAAGTGGACGAACTCGATTCCCATGCATGCACGATGCTATCAAACGTCTAGAGTGGTTAGTGTTCTGCTCATTATGATACTTGATTTTTATGGTGTTTGGCCTTCTGTCTATTGATCAATTTCTTTTCTTATAACAGAGGTGTGGAATCCATGGGAGAAGAAATCAAAATCGATGGTAGATTTTGGAGATGAGGAATACAAACAGCTACTTTGTGTCGATGGGGCAACCTATCACTTTGAAGCCGGGGGGGGGGGGGGGGGGGGGGTGTGGTATGGTCGGGGGGCGATTGCAGCTCTCAGTTGTGCCATCGAGTTTCTGCAGCGACCAACTCCATCTTTAGGAGGAGCGGTTTGGAATGAATGGTACAAAGTTTCAAGAGCATGCGGATGATAATATATACATGGTTCTTTTGTTCCTTTTTCACCTTTTCAATTGGAAGCTTAATTAAAATGTTACATAACTAGCTTCAAGTTGTAGAGAGAGAGTCCAATGTTTAGAACATCCCCGTACCAGTTAAGTACAACGTTGAAGGAATGGAAGCTGCATAGACAAAACTGCAATTTCTCATACTATGATCATGTATCGGGAAAGCCTAATGATTTTAATGGAATGGCTGCCCAGGGAACGTGGATATGAATTGCCATCTTTTTTCTGCTCGTGAAACAAAAAGGGCAAAGCAAAACAAAAGGAATTAAGTATCAAACGCAGGGTCAAAATAGACGCAAAAGAGGCTTACGGATGCATCTATTAAGATATCAGAGCCAGGTTTCGATCCTGGGACCTGTGGGTTATGGGCCCACCACGCTTCCGCTGCGCCACTCTGATATTATAGGTTGTACTTAAATTATACTAATTTGCTACAATAAGTTCTCCAACCTGCCAGATCCAATGCGCTGACTTTATTTTCTCTACATTTCAACGCGTTGAGTCTTATAGCTTGGGTTTATAGAAACTGAATCTAATATAACAAGAAAAACATGACAAGGATTTAATTTGGTAGAAAATTTTGAAATTAAAATCTCTCGTAAATCAAGTCTTATTATGTCAATAAAATAATGAGTGTGCTTTATACATTATCTTTTTGGAGATCTTGGATTCGAAACCTCCATCCCCAAATGTATAAATAAAAAAAAAAAACTCTCAAATAGTTGTATTGTTGAGCTCCAACCATGCCAAAAAATTACATCAGTGCTTACACATCACTTTCAAGTAGAATAGCTCATATAACAATAAAGATAATAATAAGTTTACTACTTCCTACTACATATTTACTATTCTATAGTATATTTGAAATTTTTATTTTTTTTATTATTTTCTTTTAAATATTTTTTTAACATCCTTAATCATTAAAAAAAAAATTTAAAAATAGAAAACTTCACTAATAGTGATTTCTTTAACTATTAAGTAAAAGAAATTTATAATAATTTTTTTTAAAAAAAATAAAATAATAAAGAGGTAGTAGGAAGTAGTAAATCTATTATTATCGTAATAATAATAGTCATTCTCTTCTCCATTCACATTATTATTATTATTATTATTATTGATGGATCTTAGGAAGTAGCATGATTTGATTTATCAGGATCTTAGGTATTAAATTTTGGCACATAAGTAACATCTAACTTTTTAATAGTTTTTTATTTTTTTTTGTAATTATATAGAGGAACTGAAGTGTGCTCATTCTCCATTTTTGAAAAGAAAAAGGGGAAGGAAGATTGGGGGGAATGAGAGAGTGAGGAAGTGAAAGACTAGGCACAGAAGACGAAGAGGAATATAATCCAGAAGAAAGAAATGGCGATGAAAACTCATTTCTTTGACGAAATACAGAGGTAGAAGAAAAGCCATGAAGGGCAAAATTATACGGCCGTCCCTCTCCACTCTTTTGAAAAAGGAAAAAAAAAAAAAAACTCTAAAATGGCAGTAAAGAATACTTAATGACAACAATAGACCCACACGTGGCACAACACACCTCTCATATCACTTGACTATTTGGACCGTGTGTAAGAAAAGGATAAATTTATAATTAGTCTGCAATTATTTTATTGCGTTACTTAAAATGAAGGATAGTTATGCATAAGATGACGGAGTTTGAGTGATGTGGCCAAACTCTCTATTATTTAAATACAAAATATTTTTAAATTTTAAATTTGTTAATCTAATTATCACTTAATCATTATTCAAACACAAAAATTAATATAACTTTTACAAACTTAAAAACAAAATTGAAAAAAAAAAACCAATATAACTTTTACAAACTACAAAACATAATAATGTTTAAATAATTTTTTTTTAACTTTATAATGTTTTTAATCAATTTTTTCTTTCTCATTTTCTAAAATCTAATAAAACAACTTATTTCAAATTATTTTATTACTATTTATAAAATTGTGAATTACTCCAAACGTCCAAACATGCCCTATCTTTCATTTCTAATCTTTGGCGACTAAACGAGATCCACCCACGGTCAAAAAATGAAAAAAAAAAGAAATTATTCAACTTTTTAGTTTAGACAAAGAAAGTGAAGCATCTAGGAAGTTGGAGAGGCAGAAATGGAAAGTTGGTGATACAAGAGAGGTGATACTGAAAAGAATAAATACTAGAGTATACATATATGTGTGCAAATAAGATTTTAAATTGTTGCTTGAAGTTAGGAGCAACAACATGTGAACTTACAAAACCTTCACCATTTGTAATATCATTTTTTAATTGGACGTGTAATTAGATAGCTAAACAGGGTCGTATTGGATCAACCCATCCTGTCCGGATGTTAAAGATGCATGACTTTCATCAATACTTCTTTAATGGTAAAACTAATTCATAAACATGTTGGCCATCTCAAATATGATATAGTTAAAATGACGTTGATTCGTACGGGGTGGGGCGGGGCGCGCGTGTGCAGGGGGCGTTTCACCCCTGGACTCCGCCCCGAGGTTGGGGCTAGATCCCTTACCCCTTATATCACACTACAACTTACACAAAGTATCAAGTAAAAATTCTACTTAATATATATTACTATTACTATATTTATATATAGTAAAAATAATAAATATTTATTAAAAACATTAAATATGTGGGGCGGAGGATTGGGCGGTAAGGCCCCAGTGGGGCCCAAATGGGGCCATACAGCCCTCCATCCTCGCTAGTGTTTTGTCTTGCGGGGGCGGGGTTGCCCGCCCCACAATGCGGGGGTGAGGCGGACGGGGGATTATGGACGGGGCCCTACTGCCCTCCCCTAGACCTGATCCAAATATATCCAACCATAACCTTATTATTCTATGTTTGATTCATGTTGAACTTGTGGGTTTTGTTAAACAATGACCGCCCTACTTGTTTTTTATCCTTATCGAATAAATTCTTGAAAAGTTTTGAACCCAAAATGCGCCCCAAGACATAAGAGCCTGGCCAAGGCTACTGAGCCGACACATCATAACAAACCTAATAGGGGATCTAGCCAGGCTGATGGCCCAAAGGCCCGTTATTTGGTAGGGAGGCAAGGCCATAGGGTGTAATCGGTAGCCAACAATGTAGGAGAGCCTCATGGTTAACCTGAAGGTCAGACCTGCCCCATCAGGGAGGACATGCCCAAATCCTCAAAAGGGCTACCGCATAAAATGTGGTAAGGTATCTGCTTATGGAAAGGGCATGTAGGACGTGCATATCTGCATCAGAGGGGGTGGAAGCTCACCTAGACTCATGGCAGGGCATGCTACACTAAATGCTGGATATGAACGCTCTGAAAATTGAGCCCGGAATAGGTCGGAATGGTCTCCATAAGGGTTACCGCATTAAATGCAGGGGTATGACCCCCTCCCCTAAGGACAATCATTCGTGAGACTAATGGCCTATAAAAGGGACTTAGGCCTCAGGGGTGCGAGAGATATAAAAAGGCGAGTGGCAAAGAACCTAGGGTAAGGACATCTTTACTAATCGTTATTATTTTTCTCTCGAGAATTTACATGCTAGCTTCTCTCACCGGATGATAATTTAGCATTATAAGTATCCCCTGGATGGATAGGTTAAGCAAATTTTCTTGACTTCAGGTGTGTCCAAGAGGACAAAGCAGAGTGAGGGCAGTCATGGGGGTTGCGAAACACATCCTTAGTTTTGTCGTTGTCTGTGAGATTTGATAGTTCAACGTGCCTTTTGTATGGTTGTGATGATGTGCTCCCAAGCAACCCGTGAATCGGAAGCCGTCGTGGTGGGTGAACAAGCAAATGTTAGCATGGAAGAGAGGTGTGCAAAGATGGATCTGAGGTTGAGAGCCATCACCTTGGAAATAGAGAACCTCTGAGTGGTTGCTACACTCACACCAAACGAATCTCCAAGGAATGACACCACATTCTTTAGGTTGTCGATCCTTGCTAGTGCAGTTTAGTACATCTCCCTTCAAACCTAAGCTGAGTCGTCGTTACACTTGTACTCAGTGAATCTTCAGGGATGACACCACTTTATTAAAGGTGTTGATCCTCGCAAGTGTGGTCAAGTTCATCTCCCGCCGAACCAAATTTGAGTGGTCTCTACACTCGCACTTGGTGAATCTCCACAAATGAAACAGCTTTCTTAAGGGTGTCGATCCTCGTTAGTGCAGTTTAGTTCATCTCCTGCTGACCTAAAGTCGAGTGGTCGCTACACTCTTACCGAGTGAATCTCCACGGATGATACCGCATTCTTGGGTTGTGAGGTCCGAATACATCTCGTTAGCGAGCTCCAAGACTAAGCGCCACATCATGTAGCATGACAATAATATCCTCCAAGTATTTGGCAGGAGTTGTGATGGGGCGAAACCTAGGTAATCCAAAACCTCGTGAACGGGGGCTACATAAAGAAAACCATTGCCCCATTGAAAACATGGTGACGTAGAGGAACACTTATCTAGTGAAGCATTTTGGGTCTATTGCGCCCTGGTGTGGACCTGGCAGAACTAGCTTCACCAAATTCGAGACATCATATTGGTCTTGAACAAGGCTAAGGTCTAGCATCGTGGTAGCAATAGACCAGAAGTGTCCTACGAACTCCTCTTCCCTAGGAAAGCTTGTGTCTTTGGTGTCATTGCGCGGTCTATAAATGGCCCTAGGCATGAGTCTCTGCCCCCTTGGGGGTGCCATTATTCCCCACCATAGGAGTAGTGGTTGGTTTCATTGACGGTTACCTTGCATTGGGAAGGATGTGTGGTACCAGGACTACAAAGAAGAGTACGAAGGAAAGATGGGACAAAGATATGCATGAGGATTAGTGGGACCAACGAAAGGAAATAAAAGAGTGACTATATGGATAGGTACAAAGCTCCCAAGAGGGAGAGCGAAGGTTAGAGATGCACACCACCCCTATGGCGACACGTATCACCAATTGTGAAGTGAGGCGTGAATGGTCTGCAAAACTGGCAGCCCAAAAATACTTGTGGAAAGGAAATGAGGGTTGCTTTGTATGAGGGAAGTAGTCATGAAAACGAGTAGGTACCAGCCTGCTAAAAACAAAAGAGCAAAAAGAGGAAAAGTGACTAATGAGATTTTAGTTGTGCAAATGCATGGCCAGAATCTGTAAGGTAACTGTTGAACCCAAAATGGGCCTAGTTTTAGCTATTGAGTTGGCCCATCAGAACAAACCCTACAGGGGGCCTAGCCAGGTCGATGGCTCAAAGTCTCGATATTTGATAGGGAGGTGAGGCCACGAGGGGTAATTGGGAATCAGCAGAGTAGGAGAGCCTCCTATTTAACCTAAAGGTCAGACCTAGCCCATTCGGGAGGACATGCCCAAATCCTTATAGGGATTATCACATTAAATGCGATAAGGCATCCACCTGAAGGGGGCATGTGGGACGTACATCTTTGCGTCAGAGGGGGTGGAAGCTTACCTAGACCATTGGTAGGGCACGCTGCATGGATATGAACTCTCACAAGGTTAAGGTTCGGTCCACTTCGCTGCAACCAGGGGCCCATGACTTGAAGAGCTTGGAAGTGAAAAGAATGAGGCCCAAGTTGACCCAGGGAGAGAGGAGCAAGAAACATACACTCAGACACGCTGCATTAATAAGGGAAAGGCCGGTCGGGATCTTGTCCCCAATAGGATCACTTGCATTTAAATGTGACTTTGAATGGTCCGCACTAGAGGTCGAGGACCTATCCTTGACAGGAATGGCCACATTAAATATGATGCCATGCTATTCGAAACAAAGAGTGATCATTACGATGGTAGGACAGTCAGAGATGTCTCTGGAGATGAGAGTATAAATAAGAGAATACTGCTCAGCTAAAATGTTAATCACTATAAGAAACTCTTAGCTCTTTTTCTCTCTTTTTCCTTGGAGATTATTTTATGACTTTAGCATTGGAGGTGGCACGTACACACCCGACCACACTCTTTTACAAACGCTTGATGGGGTTAAGAGTTGGTGGGTACAAAAAATGTCTTAATAGTTCAACTTTGACCATTACAGAAGTTGCTGCAATGAGCTGGGCATAAAGGTTAGGTTATTGTGCCCAGGACACTCTAGAGCAAATGGACAAGTCGAGGCGACCAACAAGATCCTGGTAGGAATCCTGAAAAAGAGGTTAAAAGACAAGAAGGGAGCATGGGCGAAAGACCTCCCCAGGATCCTATGGGTGTATCGTACCATAGTTAAAGTCCTATCCAGAAAAGTCCCTATACGTTAATATATGAGAGTGAGGCGGTCATCCCAGTAGAGTTAGGCATGCTGAGCTTCCGAGTCTAGAAATTCGATGAAAGAACAAATGAAGAGGGCCTCACATTTTTCAAAACTTTTGTAGATGTATCAGTGAGCAGAATGACTATCAGGTGAATTCACCGTTTCAACTTTTGTGCGAATCCTCTGCTATTTTATTTTGAAAAATATTCTAGTTATAAAAAAATTATATAAAAAAATTTATATAAATTGATATATTTTGACGTGATTTATAAGATTATAAAATTATTTTTATTATAAAATAGATTTTAAAAATTAGATAAAATTATATCAATTTATAATAGTACTTTTACTTTGTTACAGGTGGATTAGACCAAAATCTTTTGTGGTCCCCGTTACACGCTCTTTCAAGTGGAATAGACCAAAATGTTAGTCAAAAACAAATTTGTTAGGTGGATCTCAGTTACAAAATTTGTTAGGTGGGTCCCATTTAAAAAAATTGTAACACGAGACAAGTTGTATTGTTTTATTTTTGAAAAATTCTACACATTATCTTTACACATCACACATCATACTTAATTTTTATTTATTTATTTTTCTTACCAAATAAGTATTATATGGATGATAAGTAAAAGAATTCAATTAATTTAAGAAGAATAAAATAAAAAAACTTTTTTAAAAAAATAAAAATAAAATTGATATATGGTGTGTAGTGTGTAGGAATGACGAATATAAATGCCGTTTATATTATACATGGGTCGTCTACTATTCTACTTTTGTACACCTTGCCACCTCAAGGTTTATCTAATGTATAAGATTGTTCATCCGGACATCTTTGGAACCCGAAAATCTTATTTTAATAGAATGCGACCATGAACAATCCAATCCAACGGTGATAAAATGTTGTGTGTACCCGCATAGAAAGTGACTGTGAACAATCCAATCCAACGGTGATAGAATGTCCTGTGTACCATAAAATGTCGTCTGTCCCGCATAAGCTTCTTTTTATTACCTGCACTTTTGTCTACGTAGACCATGGAACGAAATTTAATCTGGATATGTTTAATACTTGAAAGTGATAATAGGGATATGGTCCTTCCCTAGAGGGTGAGGGTATTTTGTCTCTAGTTCCTTAGTAGGCTTAGAGTCTTGTCTCTCGGACACCATCTCTACAGAGGGAAGAGAATGCTGAAGAGATTCCCAAACTATGTGAAGGCCTAGCTCTTACTGAGGAGGAAAGGCAGGAATTGTGTGTAGCTAAGGAAGACATGGTCCTCTCGATTGAGAGAGTCAAGAGATGCTTAGTGGTTCTTGTGGTTTCAGATAGAGAGAACAACAAAGGAGCTTTTCGTGCAACCATGTCGAAACTATGGCATGCAGAGGGTCGAGTAACATTCAGAGAGATTGGTTGCAACATGTTTTTAGTTGAGTTCCAGTATAAGGAAGAAAAGGTTTCTGTTTTGCAGGGTAGACCGTGGTCCTTTGATAAGTTTTTAATATACCTCCAAGAGTGTGGGTGATTAACTCCTCCTAAGGATATCTAGTTTCCAACTGAGCCTTTCTGGGTGCAGCTTCATGACATCCCTCTTGTAGGCATGACTAAAAAGGTGGGGGAACAACTTGGGGCCACGATAGGTGAGGTTTTGATGGTTGACTTAGAATGTAGTGGTGTTGGTTGGGGTAAATTTCTATGTGTGAAGATCCTTATCGACCTGTGCAAGCATATGGCTCGAGGGAGATTTCTTACATTGGGGGTGAAAAAATGGTGGATTCCTCTCAAGTATGAGAACTTCCTAACTTCTGTTACCATTGTGGTCTTATCCAACACCTTAACCAAAGATGTCAAAAGAGGGGTAAGGAAAGGAGCACAGGTAATGGTTTGCAAGAACAATATGGTTCCTAGTTGAGGGTGAACCCACCATCCAAAAACTCATCTTTCAAACGTTCCATGGAATGGTCTGGTCCATCTCCAAGCTCTGAGGGTGGGAAGTAGGCTGCTGCTCAAACAACTCAAGAAGACCATACCAAAAAAGGAAATGAACCAGTAGTTAGATGTAACATGAATATAGCAAGGCAATTCCCTAATCCTTTGGAGCATACCATGCTGACAAATCCTTTTATAGAGAATGAGGAGGCTGGATCAGAAAGCATGTAGGTTGACCTAACACAAGAAGGCCTTGCCACTTTAAGGAATGTTGTCACCTTTTCAGCCACGATGGAAAAGTAAGGTGGTTCCCTTTCCATTAATATGGACAGGGCAAAAAGGTCTTTTGAGGATAATATCTCAGTAGGAAAGATGAAGGCCATTGCAAGGTCCTTAGTGGATGAGTTTGCCACGTATCCAGTTCGTAACAAATCTAAACTAAGAGGTTGCACCAAAACCACTTCCACATGGAAGAGAAGAGCCAAGGTTTCAAAGAACTAGGAGAACATTAACCCCCCCTTTGAAATGTGCTGGGAAACGAGTTAGTGATGATATAAAGGATCTTTTGGGTTCATATATAATCACCAAAATTCGAAAAACTCTTGGCAAAGCTAGTAAGAAAGGATTGGTAGAGGCTGCTGTGTAGCCTTACCATACTCAATGAACTTCCTGTGTCAGAACTGTCAAGGGCTTGGGAACCCTCGAACAGTTTGTGAACTTCACCTTTTGGTGAAAGATAAGCAAGCCAATGTAGTTGTTCTCATTGAAACTAAATGTAGAAAACAAAAAATTGAAGCCATTCGTAATAAGCTGAGTTTTACTCATAGTTTTGTAGTTGACAGTTTGGGGAGAAGTGGTGGTCTAGCTGTTATGTGGATAGATTCCATTATTGCACAACTAGTCAATTACTCCGAAAGCCACATTTCTTTGGAGTTGCAGATGCTGGAGTGGGACCATAGGTGGCTTTTGAATAGTTTTTATGGTAACCCATTGGTGAATAAGAGGATGGAAAGCTAGAACTTATTGAGGCAAATTACTGCAGATGATCAAGTTCCCTAGCTTTGCATGGGGGACTTTAATGAAATTACTTCCTAGGAAGAAAAAGTAGGTGCTGCTCTTAAATCTTATAGACAGATGGAACTCTTTAGGGAAACTCTCGAGGAGTGTGGTTTGAATGAGGCTATGAGGGCTCTAAATTCACCTGGTGTAATGGTAGAGAAGGTAATGCTTTCACTAAGGAAAGATTAGATAGAGTGGTGGGTAACCGAGCTTGGATCTCTCTTCATGAGAACACTAAGGTCTCTGTCCTGCCAGCTCAATGTGCTAACCACAAGCCTTTGCTCACCCAATGCCCCACCACGTGTAATGTACTCAGGCACATGAAAAGAGTTTTTAGATATGAGGCCTTATGGTCTACGAATAAAGAGTGTGCTGGAATTATTAAACAAGCATGGCTTGGCACCCCTAGCCTCCCCTACAGTATTGATTTCATTAAGAAGGGGTTGTTTAGATGCCAACAACACCTAACCAATTGGAGTAGATCCCTCTCCTGGGGCCCTAAAAAGTTTATTGCAGAAAGAAGGGAGAATATCAAATTGTTGCAAGACCTGAACCAAGGGAATCTCTGAGAGGAGGTTAGAGGCCTGCAGAAGAAAGTGAATGATTTCTTAGAAGAGGAGGATATCAAAATGGTTGAAAGATGGTGACATGAATACTAAATTCCACCACTCCTGTGCAAACCAAAGGAAGAAGTCCAATTATATTCAAAGTGTTCCAAATGAAGAAGATGTTTCTGCATCACATCCACAAGCAGTTAGTGATCTTTTTCAGGCCTTTTATGTGGGACTCTTCACCTCTTCCCAGCCTCAAGGTATCCAAGATAGCCCCATCCACATGAAGAAAGTTGTCTAAGCTAAGATGAATACCTAGTTACTCTCTGATTTCACCACTGGAGATTTTAAGGAGGCTGTTTTTTAGATGAATCCTCTCAGCTCTCCTGGGCCCGATGGATTCCCAACTATCTTCTATCAAGACCACTGGGATACAGTTGGCAGAGACCTAGTCTGTGCAGTGAAGGATGTTCTATCTTCCAAGTCAGGGATTGAAGTACTTAATGAAACCTACATTACCCTCATTCCAAAAAAATAGAACCCAACACTAGTGACTGAGTATCGCCCCATTATTCTCTGCAATGTATCCTATAAGGTCATTGCTAAAGTCTTAGCCAACAGGCTTAAAAGACTCCTGCCTGTGATAAGCTGTCATGCAGCAGTTAGGTTTTGATAGCAGATGGATCTCTTTGATCAGGCAATGTATCTCTTTAGTGAGCTATGCAATACTCATAAATGGTGTCCCTCAATAGAAGTTCAAACCCTCTAGAGGAATTAGACAAGGGGATCCCCTCTCCCCCTATTTTTTTCTCCTTTGTGTTGAAGCCCTTAGCTCAATCCTCAATCATTTAGATTCTACTGGTGTCATTTCAAGCATTCCATTGGCTCGTGGCTCACTGAGAATTAATCATTTATTTTTTGCAGATGACAACCTCCTTTTTTGCAAAGCTAACTCATTGGAATGGAGCAGGCTTCATAAAATCCTTGAAACCTATGAGCAAGCCTCGGGTAAGAGATTAAATAGAGACAAAACTTTTATCTTCTTCAGCAGCAATACTAGATCTGACGTGAAATAAATTGTGTTGGCTACCATTGGAGTGAGGGCCTCTAATTCCTATGAAACATATCTGGGTTTACCTTAATACGTGGGTGGGCACAAGGCCAAGGCCAAGGCCTTTAACACTATCCTAGACAAGATCAGAAGGAAGATGAGCAGCTGGAATTTGAAGTTCCTGTCTGAGGCAGGGAAAGAGATCCTACTCAAATAAGTAGTCCAAGCCATACCTACCTATAGTATGGGCCTTTTCAAAGTCCCAAAACCACTGCTGAAAGAAATCACCAGAATTCTCCAAAATTCCTGGTGGGGAAAAAAAGAAGAGAGATAAAAAATTCATTGGCTCGAATGGCAATAGCTAGGGAAGGCCAAGAGTATTAGGGGAATGGGGTTCAGGGACCTTGAAAATTTTAACTTAGCCTTACTTGCCAAGTAAGGAAGGAGACTAATCCAAGACCCCCTCTCTTTGGCAGCAAGAGTACTGAAGGCTAAGTACTTCCCTCATTCTAATTTTCTAAAGGCTAAGGCAGGCTGTAATGGCTCCTTCCTTTGGAAAAGCTCTTTGGCTGCAAAGCAGGTTCTGAATGAAGCCTGATATGGAAAATAGGCAATGAGGAGGTAATCAAAATTTTGATGCACAAATGGATACCTAAGGCCTCAACATTCAAGATCCAATCTCCTTAGAGGTCGACTCTCAGCAGTGGAACCTGCCCTTGTTAAAAGGGCTTTTTTTTAGGAGGAATCTGATTTCATCAATAGGATGCCCCTTAGCCTAATCAATAATTCAGACAAGCTTACATGGAGATCCACCACAAATGGCAAGTTCACAATTAAAAGTTCCTACCACCTACAAATGGGTCTCATGGACAGCTCCAAGGGCCAACCCTCAAGCCAATCATGTTTTGTTGATCTATGGTCCAAACTATGGAAACTTAAGGTCCCAAATGCAGTTAAGGTCTTCTTGAGGAAAGCTAGTCATGAGGCCGTCACTTCCGACCTAAACCTGTTCAAGAGGAAAGTCATAGAATCCCTTAATTGCACCATTTGCCTTAATGAGCCTGAGTCAACTGCTCATACCCTTTGGAACTGCAGGGCACCAAGATGTGTGGAGTTTATGCTCAAGGAAACTACAAAAAAGCCCCGTTATGGCTTTATCATTCCTAGACCTCCTCTTGCATTTCTTCTCCACCCTGGCTTTATCATTCTTGATTAAAGTGATTAGTCTTTGTTGATTCAAAAAAAAAAGAAAAAAAGAAAAAGGAAAGTGAAAATAGATTGCCAACTGAACTCTCAAACTTGATTGGTCGCGCCCCGGGGGGGGGGGGGGGACATTGTCTTTGACTCGCCTCCACAAACACCTCTACAAACATTTCTATTTTATTGCCAGAGTTTCTATTTTTATTTATAATGATTTAAAAAATGTTTAAATAAAACACACAAACTAAAAAATACATTTTGCACTTATCGGTGGGAACCCTCACGACCACCTCTCAATGGCCCTAACAATTCCTGTAAGGGGACTTCTCCCTGTAAGATGGGCCTCGGCCTAGAAACCCAGCCCAAAGGGTTCCCTATCCAAGCAAGGAACAGAACTTCAACCAAGGAGGGGCATTGTAAAGTCGATAAGACAGATCAACCTAACAAACTGCGGTCGCTCTAGGGAACAATATGTGCACAAAATGCACGGCAAACACGGAGGACCCTTGATTCATTGACATCAGGTCATCTACGGCTCACATAAATCGGATCAGGGGTCAGAGAATCTCTTCACATTAATGAAACTGCTGATTTAGTCACACGCCACATTTAGGAAGCCGACGCTGAGCCACGTCGCATTAAAGAACAGCAGACACAAAAAGTGAAGCCTAAACTTTGTGGGAAAAAGACTATCTGCACCCTCTCCATACATGGTATAAATAGCAAGCTCTAGGTACCAAAAAACTCTCTCTGATCCTTAGACTCTCTTACTTATTTGCTATACTCCAAGAATATTTACTATAGGTAGGTATGGCTTGGATTACTATATTTACCCGGCCCCAAGGCCACCCTCTCATAGCCGCAATATTTCTACCTTGCGCAGGGCCCATTTTTGAAGACCTGAGTTGTTGGAACTTGGTCCAAAAGCGTGCGAAACATGATGTTAATAGTGGCGCCGTTTATGTGTCCTTCGTGAGCCCGAGATAATCGGCTCCAGGAGGCTCAGAGGGTCGCTGAAGTAGCTCGACGCATGGAAACAAGCCAGAAGGAGAACTGGGCATGCAGAAACCACAAAATAGCGACAAGAGAAGGCCATGCATGCACGAGTGGAGCACGACATATGATGGAGGACACTAGCGTTCAGCCTTCAGCCTCTGATCGCTTGGAAGTTACAAGCGAGGTTCGAGTCGAACAGGAGCTTCGAAAGGCAGAACCAATTGGACCACTAGAACTTGTTATCCTCCACCCAAACAGACTAGATGCTACGGTGACGATCAGCAGCTGAATGATGCAAGAAGCTCGAGACGCCATGCGATAACTCCTCGCTGAACACCTAGATGTATTCGCATGGAACCACAGGGACATGCCTGGGATAGTGCCTACAATCATACATCACATTCTAAGTGTGGACCCTAAAGTGACAGGGGTGCGACAGAAGTGACAAAGCGTCAGTGTGGAAAAGAACACAACGATAGCCGAAGAGGTGGACCAACTGCTGAAGGAGGGGTTCATTTGAGAAGTACACTACCTAGAGTGGTGTGTCGAATGTGGTGTTAGTAAAGAAGCCAAGTGGCAAATAGAGAATGTGCGTTGACTTCACTAACCTCAAAAAAACTTACCCGAAAGACCGTTTCCCGCTCCATCGCATCGACCTCATCGTCGACTCAAAGGTGGGGCATCGCATGCTCAGCTTCATGGACGTCTACTTAGGATATAACCAAATCCGTATGAAGCCTGAAGACGAGGAGAAGACTTCGTTCATCACTGACTGAGGTCTGTACTGCTACAAGGAGATGCCATTCAACCTAAAAAATGCGGGAGCCACCTACCAACGGTTGGTTAACTACATGTTCAAAGATCAGATAGAAAGAAATATGGAAGTCTACGTGGATGACCTATTGGTCGAAAGCGGGACCTTAGACCAACATTTGGACTACTTGAGAGAGGCTTTTGCGATATTGCGACAATACCAAATGAAGTTGAACTCGGCAAAGTTTGCCTTTGGTGTCGGGTCTGGAAAGTTTATGGGGTTTATGGTGTCTGAACGAGGCATTGAAGTCAATCTTGAGAAGGTAGACGCCATCCTTGACATGGCCCCACAATGCAATAAAAATGAAATACAATGGTTGGTTTGGCGAGTTGCCGCCATTAACAGGTTTGTCTCATGATCAACCGACAAGTGTTTATCGTTTTTCAAAGTTTTGTGAAAGGCGTAGACATGGGACGACGAGTGTGACTAGGCGTTCAAAGCCCTTAAGAAGTATTTCGCAAGCCCCCCGCTCCTTAGCTAACCGCAGATCGGGGAAACCTAGACCTTGTATCTGGCTGTATCCCCCCAGGCGGCTTATTCGGCTCCAGTACGTGAGGAAGAGGGGATACAAAAGTCGGTCTACTACGTCAGGCGAGCATATTGAGGGGTCGAAGCCCAATACCCCAGCATAAAGCGGTTAGCTTTCACGCTGGTAGTAACCACGTGGAAGTTTTGCCCATACTTTCAAGCTCAGTCGATACGAGTCTGAACGAAAACCCCACTAAAGATGGTATTCCAATAGCCGGATGCTTCAGAATGCCTCATGAATTGGGTAGTGGAATTAAGCAAGTTTGATATTGAGAACGCGCCTCAAAGCACCATAAAGGGGCATGTGTTAGCGAATTTCATCATCGAGTTTACCGGCTTCCTAACGGAGGACAATGGTGTACGTCTTGTAAAGCCTTGGCAAGTGTTTGTTGACGGCTCTTCTTACCGGGTTAAAGTGAGAGTAGGAGTGCACATCGTAGCACCCGAAGGAGAAGAGCACAATTACGCCGTTAAATTGACATTCAAAATAGCAAATAATGAAGCAAAATACGAATCATTGTTCTCAAGTTTGCATATAGTCAAAGCTTTGGGAGCCACCGAAATCGAAGTGTTGGCCAATTCTTAGGTCGTGGTAAATCAAGTACAAGGGGAGTTTGCTGTGAAGAGTGAAAAGCTGAGGAGATATTCTGCATTAGTGGAAGCTGAGCGCCCTGACTTCAAATATTTCCAAGCTGAGCGCCCTACGGGGCGGGGGAGGGGGCACCCCTTCCCCGCACCCCACCCCGCATGGGGCGGGGGGTGGGGTTTTCACCCCCATCCCCCGCCCCCGGGATGTTGGGGCAGGCTACCCCGCCCCGGTGGGCAGAGTGCGGGGTGGATTCTTAATCTGCCCCACCTCTTTTCACTTAAAAAAATACTACATTTATTTTATTTAAAAATTATTTATAAGTGTAAAAGTAATTAAATATACATTTTTAGATCTAAATTATAAATTTAAATTTTATAAATATGAATATAATGTAAAAACTATGTAATTTTTAAATTTGCTAGTGCATATTTTGTGTAAATTGTAGTATATAAGTTTTTAAACTATGTAATTTTTAAATTTGCCGATGCATATTTTATGAACAAGTCTAACAAATTGTAATATATATTTATATATACAAAATTTGTAAAATATAAATATATATTTATGTTTATTTATATGTATAAAATATATATATATAAATGGGGACGAGGGCGGGGGCGGGGTGGGGGAAATGCGGGGCGGGGCCCCCCGCCACCGCATGGGCGGAGCAGGGTTGCCCGCCCCACCATGCGGGGGCGGAGCTGAAGCGAGGCGGGGCAGCGAGGCCAGGTCGCCCCCTCCCACCCCTACTCGGCTCCTCTCTTAAGATGTATCTTTCTAGAGGAAGCGCAATATGTGTTACCATAAATACACAAGGGAATTTAGGAAACCTTTCGAGGGGACAGGTGCTAGCCAAAGATTGGGTTATTATTGGTCTGAAGCCATCCTGGACGCCAAATATTATGCACTGAAGTGTCGGCAATGCCAGGAATACGCCTAAATTCCCCATTGCCCACTAGAGAAGTTGACGTTGATCACGTCACCTTGGCCATTCGCCTAGTGGGGAGTTGATTTAGTTGGCTCACTTCCCCTGGGCAAAGGAGGAGTCAAGTTCATAATGGTGGCCATTGACTATTTTACCGAATGGGTCGAAGACGAAACCTTAGCCACTATCACTGCAAGTAATATCATGCGATTCCTATGGAGAGTGGTGGTTTGCAGGTTCGGCGTCCCATACACTATCATCTTCAATAATGGAAGACAGTTCGATTTTGACCATTATCAAAATTGGTGCCAAGAGTTGGGGATCGAGTTCTAATACTTGTGCCCTGGGCACCCTCAATCCAATGGACAAGTTGAGGCAACTAACAAGACGCTGATGGGAATACTCAAAAAATGACTTGATGATAGAAAAGGTGCATGGGTCGAGGAACTTCCCGCCGTACTATGGGCTTACCGGGTCGTGGAGAAGACGCCGACTGTGGAAACTCCTTTCACGCTCACCTATGGACATGAGGCAATGCCGCCAGTAGAAATTGGACTTCCCACATATAGAGTTCAACTCTTCGAACGAGAATCCAATAGCAAATGGCTAAAAGAACAACTAGACTTGCTGGAAAATGTCCGATTAGAAGCAGAGATAAAGGCCGCAGCTGACAAAAGAAGGGCCGAGAGATGCTTCAACAAGCGTGTGCAGCCGAGAACATTTAAAATTGGAGAATTGGTACTTAAGGAAACGGGAACAACAACGCGGGATAAAGGAAAACTGGGCTCCTGATGGGAGGCCCCGTACGTGGTCATTGCCACAAATCGACCAGGCTCCTATCTCTTCAAAGATTCCTATGGAAATGAAGTACCACACCCATGGAATGCCAAGCACCTGCAGAAATATTACTACTAAGCCAGGTTACTCGTTATAATTTTTGCATTTTCCCATGTGCTAGTTATCGGCCATAATAAAAAATATATATTTTGTCTTGTTTCAATGATTGGTTTCAGAAGCATAATATAATGAGGAAATTGGTCTACCCCTTAGCAAAGTCGAATTTGCTAAATAAAAGCTCTAACGAATTTCCTCCCTGCGAGGCAAAAGTTTAGCTTATGCCTCTCACAGAGGAGTGCGGTTTGGCGTCTGCCACCCAAAGATAAAATTTACCTTGTAAATGTCAATAGGCGGGAGTGAGATCAGCCACATGACTCCTCGAATGAATTACCCCAACCTCCGCTGTGATGAAGTGTGGGAACGATTCCAATAACAGATTGTTCAAACAACATACCTCCCTAAGAAGGATGATAGGTGAGAAGGCGGCTCATCCTCCTCGTCTGGGAGAGTGGGACCAGCCTCGAGGCGGTCTAAATCACCCACATTGCTGTCCAAATTACCTCCCCGTGGGGCAACAGAGGGAAATGTAGGCCTCAAAGGTTATCTTATCTTTCCTGCGATGGAGTGCGGGTTAGTCCTCAACTACCAAAAGAAAAAAATTTTCCTTCCTCACCAGGGTCAACGAGCATGAGCGGGTTCAATAGGAAACTGTCCAAACAACTTACCTCCTTGTGGGATACCATAGGGAAAGGTAGGCCTTAAGGTTGCCTTATCCCTCTTACATTGGAGAGCGGGATCAACCTCACTGCTATGAAAAAGTGTGGGATCAGCACCAGCCTGACTCAAACTTACCCTTTCCTGCTGTGTCAACGGGTGGAAGCGAGTCCAGTAATAGACTGCCCAAACGACTTACCTCCCTGCAGGATACCATAGGGAAAGGTAGGTGATTGTCAAGATATCTTGATTAAAATACATGCTTTAAGTGAGTCAGACTAGAGGCTGATTAGTTATATAAATGTGATTAAATGTTATATTTTGAGAAAATGGATCTTGTCTCATGGGCTGTAAATTTAAGGGTTATATTTCACTATTTACTTACTTTTTTTCATGGGCTAACAAATGGTTTAAATATATAGGTGTTGAAAGCCCAATGGAACACTTGAAAAGCCCAACTATACATCTGGAGCCCAATTCCATCTTGAAGCCTAACCTCAGCCAAGCCTCACTGCCCGAGAACCTTCTACCATTTTTTGCACATATCAAAGGGAAGAAGCTGAAGGGTTATTTGGGGAATCTTGAGAAAATTGTGATCTTCCAAAGGGTAGATTGGAGAAAAGGAAACGCGATAGTTAGAAGAGAGAGAAAGGGAGATGATGAAGGGAAGTTGGATAAAAGGAGTTGAGGCGTGAGGATGAAGGGTAGTGGTTGCTTTATTTTTAATGTTCTTCATTTCTTTTTGTTTCTACTACAAACATTGCTCTGTTAGGATTTTTATATAGTCTTGGATTTTTTTTTTACAAGATGATTCAAGGCTAATTTCTGCAACTAGAGTTGTAGAGAATGGGGTTTTCTTTGCCCTTTCTGAGTATTGTGGGTTGCTACGATGTTTAGCAAGAATCTGTCTCTATATTTTCATTCAAGATTTACTATTGGTTTTGAAAGGATCTCTTGTTTTTGACCTGTTGTAGACTCATGGCACAATGAGACCTTGAAATAATCAAGGCTCCCTCAGCCCTAGAGTCTTACAATAAAAAGGATGATAAATATAGTGAGGGATTTATTTTCACTGGTGTTGTAATCTGAGAATGAATGTTTGTTTGAGTTTAAGTGTTAATATCTTGATTGATTTGACACAAGCAGATGCACCCCGTGACTCACAGCTCGTTGGTCGAGGAAACCCTAACCCTGTATCCCTAGTGTTTACTTTCTTAGCAATTATATCTTCGGTTCTCAAGTCGTAAAACTATTTTTAAGTGCTAAC
The DNA here is from genome assembly GCA_961763995.1 of Juglans cinerea. Lineage (NCBI taxonomy): Eukaryota > Viridiplantae > Streptophyta > Magnoliopsida > Fagales > Juglandaceae > Juglans > Juglans cinerea. The sequence continues at coordinate 42,453,770 of CAUIVZ010000001.1, read as the reverse complement.
TACTTTTGTCCATCAACCCATTTTCCAGGAACTAAAAGTTGCAAATATATTTTTCATGATAATTGGAATTAATGTTTCTAGAGTAATTACAACCCCTCATTTCTGTTGACAAATCACAAATTCATCCAACATTTTGTATAAATTCAGTGCACATAATCCATCCTATTTTTGCAATAAATAACCCTAAACTCATTCAACAAGGAAACTCTGTCTATATACATTCCTTTTTCTACTGCTTTTCATTTAAACTTTTTCTTGATTGATTGCGTTGACAAAGTTTTCCTTGTGGAAATGACCTTGGAGGCTCCATTTGTTTTTAAACCTACTTCTATACTTGGAAGCATTATTTGGTGAGTATCAAGTTTTTGGCACCAGTGCTGGGGACAACTAAAGAAACATAACTTTTCTTTGCAAAAGAAAAAAAAAATAGAAGTTATACGAAGGAATCTGTGACCCTCTTCATAGATGAGGTAACAAGCCCCTCCTTTTGTTGATTAATTGTGGGAGTGTCGGTTATTGTTTTCTTTCAGCTTGTATTTTTGTGCTTTAAGCATGCATGTCTGTGTGAGCTAGAGATGAAGCATCAGGATTAGTTAGGACTGAATCAATTGCATCTACTGAAACTGCATCTATTTCTTTTGAGTCATCATCTGAAAATTTGAGTAACATGGAGGACAATGAGCATCAGGAAGTCTTGAATCAAAATAGAACACTGAGGGAGTACTTGTAGCTTGTTAGACTAGTCCTCCCTCTTGCGTCATTCAACCTTTAAATGAAAATAACTTTTATTTTAAACCTGGGATGATTCCCTTGATCCCTCATTTTCATGGAATGGAATCTGGAAATCCCTATTTGCATATTAAGAAATTTGAAGAGGTGTGCTCTACATTCATGGATAGAACATGTACTGAGGAGGTAATAAGGTTGAAACTGTTCCACTTTTATCTTAAGGATAAAGCTAAAACTTGGTTGAACTCCTTAAGGCTAGGATTTATAGGAACTTGGGAAGAAATGCAGACTGAGTTTCTTAAAAAAAAAAAAAATTCCCATGCATAGAACAAATGTCCTAAAAAGGCAGATCATGAATTTTGGGCAAAAAGATAGTGAAACCTTTTATTAGTGTTGGGAAATGTTTAAAGACTTATTGAATGCTTGTCCTCATCATGATTATGAACATTGGAGAGTTATCAATTTTTTCTATGAAGGGTTGCAACCCAAAATGAGACAATTTGTTGAAACCATGTGCAATCATGAGTTCTTCAACAAAGAACTAGAAGAAGCTTTTGAATACTTTGACTACTTAGCTGATAATGCCCAGTCATGGGATGTCTCTGATTTTGGGGATAGGTTTGAAAATGTGAGGAGCATAGCTGGGGGTGGGAAATACAACCTTAAGGAAGTTGATGATTTGCGTGCTAGGATAGCTTTGATTTCTAATAAATTAGAGTCTATTGAACTGAAAAAGGTTAATGAAATGCATGTTGTACCTAAGACTTCTTAATAGTGTGGAATCTGTGAGGACCAGGGGCATAATACCAATGCCTACCCCACCATACCTGCTCACTGAACAAGTTAGTGCCATCATTCAAAACCATACACCTTCTAAATATAAAGATCTTGGCTCACCCTCCATTTCTTGCACAATAGGAAATTCAAAAATTGGTCAGGGTTTGTTGGATTTAGGTTCAGGGGTAAATCTGTTACCCTTTAGTGTATATGAGAAGTTAGTATTAGGTGAATTAATACCTGCCTCCGTAATTCTGCAGTTGGCTGATAGGTCCATAAAAATTCCTAAGGAAGTTGTAGGGGATGCATTAGTGTAAGTAGACAGATTTTACTATCTTGTTGTCTTTTTGGTACTGGATATGAAATTGTCTGCTTAGACCAATGCCTCTTCTGCACTAGTGATTTTGAGAAGACCCTTTTTAGTAGCTTCTAATGCCATTATAAATTGTAGGAATGGGGTTTTAAAATTGACTTTTGGCAACATGACTTTGGAATTGATCATCTTTAACCTGTTTAGGCAACCTCAAGAGTTGGAGGAGATGCAAGAAGTTAATGCTTCGGAAGTTTTGCATAAGAATGATTCTTTTGAAAATTTTCTAATAAATGAAGCTAACGACATATCTACTGTGTTTGTTGTAGGAAGCCCAAGTGATATCCAATGGAGGCCTAAATCTGAACCTTTGGCCCCCATTTCAGAGTCAACTAGGCCCTCAAGTGAAGAAATTATAATATTGAAATTAAAAACATTACCAGTGGAGCTAAAGTACGTATATCTGGGTACTGAAAATACTTTCCCAGTTATAATTTCATCTCAACTCACTGCTGAGTAAGAGGGTAAGCTGCTTGAGGTACTAAGGCAGTACAAGTTTGCCATCAGATGGATCATTGCTGACATGAAAGGTATAAACCCCCTGACTTGCTCTCATAGAGTTTATCTAGAGGAAGGGGCTAAACCTTCTAGGGAGACACAAAGAAGACTAAGTCGTACACTAAAGGAAGTGGTTAAAAAAGAAGTCGTGAAATTTCTAGATATAGGTATTATTTACCCTATTGCAGATAGCCAATAGGTAAGCCCCATTCAAGTGGTACCAAAGAAGTCTGGTATCACTATAGTGACAAATGACAAAGGGGATTTAATACCTACCAAAATGACAATAGTTTGGTACCATTTTCATTTGCCCTTCCTTGACTAGATCTTAGAAAAAGTGGTTGGGCACGATTTTTGCTGGTTTTTAAATGGCTATTCTGGATATTGTCAAATCAAAATTGCCCTTGAGGAGCAAGAAGAAACCACTTTTACTTGCCCTTTTGGGATTTTGCCTTTAAAAGAATGCATTTTGGCCTTTGCAATGCCCCTGTCACTTTCCAGAGATGCAAGTTTAGTATTTTCAGTGACTGGATTGATGACATAGTTGAAGTCTTCATGGATGACTTCTCGGTATTTGGGAAGACTTTTGATTCATGCTTAACTAACCTTAAAATTATTTTGGCCTGATGTGAGGAAAAGCGACTATTATTAAACTGAGAAAAGTGTCATTTTATGGTACAACAAGGAATACTCCTTGGGCACATTGTGTCAGTAAGGGATATTGAGGTTCACAAATCTAAAGTGGGCTGATTTCAAACCTACCTATGCCTAAAAGTGTAAAAGATATCAGATCTTTGTTAGGCCATGCTGGTTTCTATAGGAGGTTCATTAGAAATTTTAGTGTAATCTCTAAGCCCCTATGCCACTTATTGATGCATGATGTTAATTTGACATGGACTGAGGAATGTCAAAGTGATTTTACCCAGTTAAAAACTTTTCTCACTACTGCTCCCATAACCCAACCTCCTGATTTGACATAATCCAGCCTCTTGATTGGACATTACATTTTGAAATAATGTGTGATGCTAGTGATTTTGCTGTTGGGGCTACACTAGGTCAGAGGAGAAATAAATTGCCTTCTGTTATTTACTATGCCAGCAAAACTTTAAATAGTGCTAACAAAAATTATTCTACTACAGAAAAGGAGCTGCTGGACATAGTATTTCCATTAGAAAAGTTTAGGGCCTTTTTGCTTGGTTCCCTTGTCATTATATTTACTGACCATGCTACACTTAAATTTTTGTTGACTAAGAAGGACGCAAAACCAAGGCTCATCAAGTGGATCCTTTTGCTACAAGAGTTCATCATCACAATAAAGGATAACAAGGGGGTAGAAAAGGTTGTGGCAGACCATCTGTCTTGACTCACATTGAACTTTATAGTCCAAACCCCTCCAATTTTTGAATCATTTCTTGATGAGCAATTATTTTCAGTCCAAATTTTACCATGGTATGCTGACTTGATAAATTTTTTGGTGACAATGCAAACCACAGGCCGTTGGACAGCTCAGGACATCAGAAGAATGAATGTTGAAGTTAAGTTTTTCTTTAATCATGAACCCTACCTTTCAAATACTGCTCTAACCAAATAAATAGGAAATGTGTTCCTAATGATGAGTTTTCTACCATTCTTACTTTCTGTCATTCTGAGGCTTGTGGTGGGCACTTTTTAGCTCACAAAACTGTGGCAAAAATTTTACAAAGTAGGTTTTATTGGCCAGCCATGTTCAAGGACACTTATAATTTTTGTAAGTCTTGTGAACCTTGTCAAAAATTTAGGGGGGGGGGGGGGGCATTACCAAAAGAAATATGATGCCAATGCAACCCATTCTAGTTTTAGAAATTTTTTACTATTGGGGTATAGACTTTATGGGACCATTTCCCTCATCTTTTGGGTACCTTTACATTTTGCTTGTTGTTGACTATGTCTCCAAATGGGTTGAAGCCATACCTTCATGAACATGTGACCATCAAATTATTTTAAAATTTCTTAACGAAAATATTTTTGCGTGATTTGGTATGCCTAAAGCCATAATTAGTGACAATGGAACCCATTTTTGTAATAAACCTTTTGTTGTTTTGATGAAAAAATATGGGATCCATCACAAGGTTTCTACACTCTATCATCCTCAGACCAATGGTCAAGCAGAACTAGCCAATAGAGAGAAAAAAAAAATTCTTCAGAAAACTGTCAACCTGAATAAAAAAGATTGGTCTGTGAGGTTGTCTGATGCACTTTGGGCATATAGAACTGCTTACAAAACAATTCTGGGAATGTCTCCATATAGATTGGTTTATGGCAAAGCATGTCACTTGCCTGTGGAAGTAGAACATCGAGCTTACTGGGCCATTAAACAATTCAATTTTGACACTGACCAGGCTGGTTTATCAAGAAAATTGCAGATTGCTGAACTAGAAGAACTCAGAAGGGATGCTTATGAAAACTCTAAGTTGTCTAAGGAGCATATGAAGTATTTTCATGACAATCACATCTAGAGGAAATCTTTCCATCCAGACCAGCAGGTGTTGCTGTTCAATTCCAGACTCCATCTTTTCCCTAGAAAACTAAAATCTCAATGGCCCTTACATGGTAAAATTGTGTTTCCTCATGGGGCTGTGGAACTACTTAACCCTCAGAATGGCAACATTTTTAAAGTGAATGGGCAGAGGCTGAAACCATTTCTTTCAAGCTTCTCACCTGAAGAAACCACCCTGCACTTTGGGTTACTTAGTATTTTCTATTACATGCTACTACTAATAATGATTATTTGCTGGTTGTAGTCATTTTTTGTTTCATCTTCATTTGTCCTTACTCCTTCACCTTCACTCAGGTATTACTCCTCTTACTGCCTATCAATGTTGTTATTTCTTACCTTGATTCTCCTAATTCTTTTATATAATTGAGGACAATGTTGATATTAAGTTGGGGGGTGAGGATTCAATTAGTCTGCAGGCATTCACCCTTGACATTGCATAACATAATGAACCACCAGAAGCATTGTCAATGATTGATAAATAAATAGCAACACTAGCTTTTTCAATTTTATTTGGATGCCCTGATTAGACTTGATGAAAATTGGAAGCTTGTTGTTGGTTCACTTATGAGATTTGAGTCAAGATAGGGGTTTATTTACTTTAGCATGTTTTCTAAATCATGAAAAGTCAATATTTCACTTAAGGGGTTATGCTGAGCACTGCCTCCACTTACAGTTAGACTACTTGGAATAAACTGTGATTGTCATTAGCCTAGTCACACTAAGCAGTTGTTTAAAACTCTAGTGAACCATATCCTAATGGCTTAGGAAGAATGTGAATTGAGTATTTGATTCTACTCTAAAAAAGGGACAACTGAACACTTGAAAAGCCCAACTATACATCTGGAGCCCATATGGAATCATTTTTTACCAAGCCTAACCTTAGCCAAGATTTATTGCCCGAGAACCTTCTATCATTTTCTGCACATATCAAAGGGAAGAAGCCGAAGGGTTATCAGGGGAATCTTGAGAAAGCTGTGATCTTCCAGAGGGCAGAATGGAGAAAAGGAAAAGCGACGGTTAGAAGAGAGAGAAAGAGAGATGATGAAGGGAAGTGGGGATAAAAGGAGTTGAGGCGCAAGGATGAAGGGGATCATGGCTGCTTTATTTTTAGTGTTATTCATTTCTTTCTGTTTCTGTTACAAACGTTGCTCTATTAGGGTTTTTATAGAATCTTGGAATCATTTTTTACAAGATGATTTAGGGCTAATTTATGCAACTTGGGTTGCAGGGAATGGGGTTTTCTTTCCCCCTTTCTGAATATTGTTAGTTCCAACAATGTTTAGCAAGAATCTATCTCTATATTTTCATTCACGATTTAGTATTGGTTTTGAAAGAATCTCTTGTTCTTGACCTGTTGTATACTCATGGCACAACAAGTGCTTGAAATAATCAAGGATCCCTCACCCTAGAGTCTTAAAATGAAAAGGATGATTAATATAGTGAGGGATTTATTTTCACTAGTGTTGTAATCTGAGAATGAATGTTTGTTTGTGTTTAAGTGTTAATATCTTGATTCCCCGTGACCAACAATTCGATGGTGGAGGAAACCCTAACCCTGTTTCCCTAGTGTTTACTTTCTTAGCAATTATATCTGTGGTTCTCAAATCTTAAAACTATTTTTAAGTGCTAACTACTCTTGTTCATCAACCCATTTTCCAGGAAATAAAAGTTGCAAACACTATTTTAATGATAATTGGAATTACTGTTTCTAGAGTAATTACAACCCCTCACTTTTGCTTGATTGATTGTGTTGACAAAGTTGTACTTGTGGAGATGAGCTTGGGCACTCCCTTTACTTTTAAACCTGCTTTTATACTTGGAGACATTATTTGGTGAGTATAAGTAGGCCTAATGGTTGCCTTCTCCCTCCCGCAGCGAAGAGCTAAACGAGCCACACGGCTGCCCGAATACTTACCTCGACCCCACCGTGTGAAGGAGTAGACCAGCTATATCGCTGTCCGAATTACCTCTCCAAGATGGCATGAGACATTGTGACACCCCGACGGAGAGCGGATCGAGTCTATAGACCACCCGAATAATGAAGGAAAAGACACAGACATCATCGACATAATCTACACCAACACGATCGCCATAAGTAGCTTACCTCCCCGCAAGGCCAAAGGGAAAGGTAAACCTGAAAGGCTCCTTTATCCCTCTTGCGGAGGAGTGCAGGTGGCCTTTAGGCCTTAGCCACCCAAAGACAAAAATATCTTCCAATAGAATCTACATCAGCGAACTCGTCATCAACAACTTACTAGCCCATAAGGCAAAAAAGGAAAGGTAGGCCTAAAATGTTGTCTTATCCCTCTCACGGAGGAGTATGGGTCGGCCCTTGGTCGCCCCAACGACAAAATTTTCAAGAAGAGAATCTCCACCAACAAGATCTTCATCAAAGGAATCTTCACAAACAGAAGCTAAAATTCTGACAATGCAGGAAAAAGCGGTTAAGGAAATAGGAGCAAAAGGAAAAAATGACTAAGGAAATAAGAGCGAAAGGAACGAAGCTAAAGGAAATAAGAGCGGGGTAGAAGGTTGGCTAAGGAAAAAGGAAAACAACAAACGAGAAGAAAAGTTAAGGAAAAGCGGCGGGACAAAGTAAAAGGGCTCGGTGGGATAAAGCGAAGGAAGCCAACATTAGAGACAGGAACAAAAGGGTAAGCAGCTAGCGGAGTCGAAAAGGTCAAATCCGATTCTAGCAGGGTGGGTCAAGAAACTTCAAAGGCATGGCCGGACATGACCGCCTAAGTAACAATTAAAATGATGGAAGTATTCCGAGAAAACTATCCATAGAGGAATAAGTAAGCATGGCATGACCAGCCAGCGGGGTGGGTAGGAGCCCTGCAGACCCCTTCACGATCATCCCCCAGGCCAGCCACCCGAAAACAAAAAGAAGAAAGGAAAAAGGGGCAAAGGCAAGACATGACAAGCAATATCTGTGCATTAGTTAGTATGTATATATATACAAGCCACTGAGCGACAAAAGGTGGGTACATGCCAAAAAGAAAAAACAACAACAACAACAACAACAATGGGAAAAGTGGAAAAGGACACAACGAGAACAATACGGGAAAAATTTGGTTGAGTACGATCAACGAAGAAAAATTTTAAGTGCTAACTACTCTTGGATGAAGCCGTAGAACTACGAAGAAAAATTTATACTGGGAAGCTCATATATTCAACAAAACAGGTTTCAGTGCCAAACCATAGCCCTAGACCGTAAAATGGCTAGGGATAACCTAAAAGGGCCACAAGATCATACTGTTCTCGGACTGACATGACATAAGGTGAGTAAAAAATCTTAAGCAGCAATGAAAACAAATGCCTGCAATGCCATCTACTCCACGCATACACATACCAGAGAAAGTCCTTGTAGGGATCCTAGACTGTAAACCCTGTAGAGTCCAACTCACCAACAATGAACAATGACCACATAACCTCACCACAGCAACCAAGCCTAACCGAATCACTCTTTCGTGTGAAGCAAAGGGCGAAGGTCTCCACCATTACTACGTGTCGATAATGCCAGAGGTTCCTTCCAAACATCAATAGGGATGTAGTGAGGCGACTAATTGAGTCGTATGGTGAATGCGCCGCCCGGGGCCCTAACAACAGAGGGCTGGCAAGGAGATCTAAACAAAAAATTCACCCTCATAAAGGGGTTCATTCCCCGCAGAACTATCACCAAGGCCGCTTGGAATCAGACCTTGGCCAAGAATGTCACATCCCCGCAGGGACTCTTCATGCGAAGGAAAGTGGCCCACACTCATAACTCACAGGTCAGATTGGGGGTTATGGAGAATGTAGGTCTTCATTCGTTCCAGGCCTTCATTATAACCGTATCTCCATGCATCGTCACGGACCTTGCGGACATAAGATAGCTCATCCTACAAGCTTCAGAGGGCCACTTTTCGACCTTCGAGCACCAACTTATTCACTTCCAGGTCAGCCTCCGCATCTTTTCTCCACCGATTTTCCTCCTCCAGGGTTTTCCTACTTGCTGCCCCTGTCTCGTTAAAACCTTAGACCTTGGTCTTGAGCCATTTTTTATCGAGCAGCCATTAGTGTCCCACTGCCGTCTAAGTTCTTGGATATCGGCCTGTAGCCACTTCATCTCTAACTGACACTGGTCAAGGGAGTGTTGCAGCGTGTCCCTCGCCTTACAAGCAAGGGAGGCTTCAATGTGGAGTTGGCCAACTTCCTCTTGGGATTTGATCAAATCAGCTAGGGCTTCTTCAGCTGCCTCCTTCTGCTTCTACTCGAAGGCCACACGGTCCGAAGTCACCTGAACCAAAGAGCGAAGGTCCCAATTCTCGTTCCTCAGTGCCCCTTGGCTATCCACAATGAAGGCTGCAAGATGCTCCAACCCTTACCACAAAAGATGAAGTCGAAAAAACAAATTAAAGGAGAAAGTCTTAGGAATTAGTAAGTAAATTTGACCCCTATAAATAGCTCCCGGATTCTCCTCTCAGCCTTGTGATGATGATCAGCATGGCCGCATAACACGATCACCTGAAGGTCTGCAGGAACTCCCTCAAAGACCTACGCGCCCATTCCCTTGCAGGTACTTTGGGTGCCATGTTCCCCTTGCCTAGAAAGTCGGCCTCCTTCTCATTAGCGTTACCAGGTAAAAGGGCTTCAGCCGCAGAGGCACCATCAACCACAACTCTCTGGGTCAATGGCACAACGCAAGGAAGATTGGCAATCGGCATTGTCTCATCAAGAATTCTTGGGGGCATAGGGTTTTGAAATATCAGGACTGACGTCCCCTGGAAGGAATGGGAACGTAGTCTGAGTCAGCAAAAGCGGGAAAGATAGGACAGTCTTTTCACCTTCCCCTCCACTAGCGGGCTCAGGGAACAACTGTGAACAAGTGAAACAACTGGATTCATGGGAATACCTACATCAGAGTGTAGGTTAGCAAAGGGAACAAAAAACCGACTTAGGCTATCCATCGACAACAGAGCCTCCAAATAAACCTCATTAAGATGTACCGACACCCAGACTAGAACAATTCCCAGTCTCACCAACTCGCGGGGCTTCTGTTTGGGGCGGCTGCCGAGGTATCAGGCTATATACTCCCACCCCTCACCCGACAAGAAGAAAAACTTGCAGGTATACCTCTTAACCACCTTATGCCTCTACTCCATCAGAGCCCATTCCTGAACCGGCTGGAAACTGTAGATATGCTGACCCTTCTGTACTAGATTATGAGTGATAAAGAACTTACTGGCCGTGAGGTCAGGGAAATCCGACCCTCCCCCCTCCAAAGCAGGGCACCAGATAGTACAGCACAAGACCAAAATCCTTCATGCAAGAGGAGGGAGTTGAGCGAGCGCTAGCTCAAACAAGCTCAGCACTTCGCGTACCAGCCGAAGAAATGGCAACCTCAACCCACAAGAGAACATGGCAGGATACACAACAATGTGGGTTCCATAGCCTTCCTCATCCGCCGCTCCGCCAGTGGGGGAAGGCACCACAAGCTCCACTTGCAAGGGAATCATGTAGGTCGCCTTCGACTCTTCCAATTCGTCAGAAGTAACCACCGACAACCACGAAATTCTCGCAAATTCATCTGAAAAGGAATTGTGATGAACGGCAGCGACTTGAACAACGCTAGAGGGCACCACATGGGCTCCAGAACGCGAAGATCTCTTCAGGGCCACGAATGGTAGGAAAGGTTGAAGAAAAAATTTGGAAGAAAAGTGAGAGAAGGAAATTGTAGAATGACAAGATGGAAGTGGAATAAATATGATGGGTTACTCAATACGAGAGAAAGGTTCATATAGGCTGGGGCGACGATCATCCTCCCGAGGCATCATAATCTCACATATCTCACATGTGCCCCATTCAAGTACCAGGATCCCTCGATTAGTGCAACCTCTAAAAAGCATATCTCCTGGCACAACGTGCAAATTAATAGTAGAAAAACACAAAGCCATGACACGAAATCGAAGGAGCACCATTCAATGCGAAAGCATAACTGACGTTGTACTGCCACGTAAGCAAAATACAAGAGGTCACTTAGTGTTTGGCCAGGTAGGCCAGAAACTTGTCAAGGCATAAGAACAAAAGGAATAAAAGGAATTCCTCCCAGACCTGTCCAGGAAGAATTGACAGGGTAGTTGTAAGGGGATTTCTCTCCCTAAGAAAGGCTCACCAGACATGGCTCAAAAACCTGGCCTAAAGGGTTCCCTATGCAGGCAAGGAACAAAATGTCAACCAGGAAGGGGCGCCATACAATCGACAAGACAGATCAACCTGACACATTTTGGCCACCCTAGGGAACAGTATATGCATAGATTGCACAACAACAATGGAGGACCCTCGATTCATCGGTATCAGGTCATCCACGGCTCAAATAAATTAGATCAGGGGTCAGGGAACCTCTCCGCTGTGTGTTAGAAGTGAAAAAATTTTGGATGACATAATGTTTTAGCCCTAAAGGCCTCATTCATCAAACCTTATGTTGAGACTCCTCAACAAAAGTCTATAGTGGAACATAAACACCAAAATCTACTCATTGCAACCAAGGAGTTTGTAATGCCCCAATGTAAGGCCCAAATCACATAGCCTATACTCCAAAAAGACTAGTTAATGATAAAGGAGGTTGAGTATAACTTTTGCTCAACCTCCTTTATAACATAACTTTTGCTCTTTATAAGGCCCAAATCATGTTGATGACATAACTTTTGCTCTTTGTTTCCACAATAGTTCATCCCTTCCTAACCACTTATATTTTTCCTTTCTCTATCTTCTTTTATTATCGCTCAATATTTTACACTAATGTGCCATATGTTTTTTTTTCATCTTCAATTGCACATGATAAAGGAGAGTGGATATCTTAGTTGAGTCCCCGCTCATTTTTTCTCTCTAAGGAAATTCAGAGTTGGTGGTAGTTCTCTTACTATTGGTGTTGGTAACGACAACAGAGGTGGACACTAAGTGCGATTCTCTTCGTAGCTAACGGCGATGGAGAATATGGAAGAGATGTGGGGAAACCTATGTCTAAGTGAAGAGGAGGGAGACGAAATTGTGCTAGAAGACGGGACAATATCAAAAGCTCAAAGGAAGGATGAGAAATATCTAGTTGGGAAGTTTTGCTCGGAGTGTCATATTAGCATTAAGGTGGTGGAGTCGATGATGGCTAAAATTTGGAGGTTGAGCAAACCTGCCAAGTTTAAGGAGGTGAGTACTAACGTGTTTATCCTCTCCTTTGAAACTCATGCTGACAAAAATAGAATACTTGAAGGAAGACTATGGTCGTTTGACGGCTGTCTCTTGGCTATTGACCTGTTCCAAGGTTCACACAACCAAGAATGTGTAAGTTTGATACTGTTGCATTCTGGCTGCAATTTCACAATATGCCTCTGGTTGGGATGAATCAAGAATGTGGATTTAAACTTGGAAGCACCCTAAGAGTCGTTGAGGATGTTGATGTTGATGATGGTAATATAGGGTGGGGCAGTTTCCTGAGAGTAAAAGTTAAATTGGATCTATATAATCCACTAGCTCGAGGAAGGACTATAACATTGCAAGGGATAAAGTACTAGATCCCAGTACAATACGAAAAGCTCCCACATTTATGTTTTCAGTGTGGAAGAATCATGCACAAGGCAAACAAATGTAGCAACCAAACTAGGGATGCTACGTCCCAATTTTGGTCCTGGTTGATTGCTGACCCAGGAAAGAAGAAATGTCGTGACCACGCTGAAGGAAATTTTACCCCTGGGGTCACATGCCTCAACAGTGAACAAGGCTTGAAGACAACGCCTGCAGAGGAAGGAAATCTAATGGAAGCGATGCTGGAGATGCCTGTGGCCAAAGAGGCTACTGTTCCAAATGTCACAAGCCACATGGCACAAGTCTCGAGTCATGGTACAAATGTCAGCTTGGGTATGGGTCAGGGGACAAAGGTCTGTATTGACAGGGAATGGACTTCTGCAAACTCTCATGACTCTAATTCAGCTGCAGGCCTATCAAGAGAGCGACGAGAATTGAGACTAGAGTCAAAGGGTGGGATGGGAATGCATTGGCAATCAATCGTCTACAATGGAAAGGGAGGTACTTCAGGAGCAAATCTTGGATCTAGCAGTGATCTAGTTTTAACTAAAGAGCACCGTGGAAGGGGTTTCAGCTGGGACTACTCAACAACAGTATGGTATTGTCAAACCTACGACTATGGTGGAAAATGTGGTCAATTCTAGGGGTGGCATGCTAGGCCTTGAAGTCCAAAATAAACTGGCGGGAACTCAGAAAGCGAAGGCAGCAGAGGAAAAAATGGGTGATAACAGTTATAGGCTGGCCCCAGGTGGACCTACTATGCATGATCCAGACCAAAAAAGGAGCTTACTCGATCAGGTCTCCCAATCATACCCTCCAACAATGTCTGCTAGCCCCTCCAAAGACAGAACTTGGAGAAAGAGCACATGAGGCCCAGGTTGTGCTTCTCAAAATGAGCATGTGGCTAAAAAATGTAGTTGAAATAAGGATAATATAGACCCAATAGAGATGAAGCTAGCTAAAAAATGTAAATTGTTTCTGCACAGTCCCAATGCAGATCAAAACAACGGAGGCAGAGTCCTTCGTGACACCATGAAATCGACAACGGCTGCTAAGCAACCCTGCCAGAAGCAATGATTCTCCTAAGTTGGAATTTTCGGGGGCTTGGGAACCCCCTGGGAATTAGAGTACTTCGTGATTTAATCTGAAGATAAGGGCCCAATATTTTATTTTTGCAAGAAACTTGTTTACAAGACAAAGTTATGGAGAAGTTAAAATATAGTATTGGTTTTACCAACTGTATGGTAGTAAGCGGTGAGGGGAGAAGTGGGGGTTTGGCTTTGTACAGAACAATAATTCCCAGCTTGAAATTCTTAATTATTCGAAACACCACATTCATGCCTTGGTCACCAACATGGAGGGGGATGACCGGGAAGGAGTCTTTTAGTACCTGACTAGAATCTATGGTCACCCGGAGGCTTAGAGGAGACATGATACTTGGAATATCATTAAATTTCTAGATGTCAATAGAGATTGAGGTTGGTTAATGATGGGTGATTTTAATGAGATCTTAAGTAACTATGAGAAAAGTGGTGGCATGATTAGACTAGAAAGACAAATAAGGGAGTTTAGACAGCTTCTAGATGATTGTGAGATGTTGGACTTGGGATTCAATGGTAACCAATTCACTTGGGGGAATGGAAGGGGATATCAACATAGCATCTGTAAGCGATTAGATCGATTCCTAGCTAATATGCAGTGGAAGTCTCAAAATTAGATGGCTGAGGTTTACCATGGTCTTGCACCTTACTCTAACCATATTCCCATCATACTCAAGACTCAAGAGGACAAAAGGCAAAAGGCTCGGTAGAAGATTTTCAAGTTTGAAGCCATTTGGGCTGAAGAACCAGATTGTAAAAGGTTTATTGAACAAGCATGGACGGGAGCTACTGGCCAAAGTGACCTACCTTCTATCATGGAAAAAATAAAGCTTTGTGGGGAAAAACTTTATGTGTGGAACAGATACTGTTTTGACAATGTGAGAAGGAATATTGAGCAGGCAAGATTGAAGTTAAAGAAGCTGCAACAATTAGACCCTTGCTGCCAAAGAAGTGACTCTCTTTGGGATGCAAGAACCGAGCTTCATAAGTGGTTAGAAAGGAATGAACTATTGTGGAAACAAAGAGCAAAAGTTATGTAGCTGCAAGCAGGTGATAAAAACACCCATTTTTTCCATAGCAAAGTTTCCCAAAGAAGATAGAAAAATGTAATTAAGGGTGTGAAAGACATAGCTGGTGAGTGGCATACTGGAAATTAAGAGATCAGATTATTACAGACTACTTCACATAGTTGTTTAGATCTGCAGGCCAACAAGGCCAGACTGACTTCTTAGAGGACCTTGCTAGGAGAGTATCCGATGACATGAATTCCTCCCTTACCAAAACCTACATTGCCGCAGAGGTAACACAGGCCTTGAAACAAATGAACCCTCTTTCAGCCCCAGGGCTTGATGGGATGGCTCCCATTTTCTACCAAAAATTTTGGAGTGTTGTAGGTGGAGAGGTGACTAGTTTTGAAAGTCCTCAATTCTGGGCTCTTTCCAGCAAGACTCAACCACACATTCATCAACTTGCTTCCAAAAAAGAAAAAATCAGTTAAGGTGGTAGATTATAGACCAATCAACCTTTGCAATGTCCTTTACAAGATTATCTCAAAGTCATTGCAGATAGACTGAAAACCATTTTAGCTGATGTGATCTCCTCTTCACAGGCTGCTTTTGTCCCTAGTAGATTAATTACAGACAATGTGTTGGTAGCATACGAAATGGTCCACTTCTTGAGGTAGAAAAGGAAAGGAAAACAAGGTTACATGTCCTTAAAGCTTGACATGAGCAAAGCATACGACTGTGTAGAGTGGAGTTTTCTTGAAAAGGTTATGCTTAAGATGGGTTTTAATGATAAATGGGTGAAATTGGTGATGTTATGTACAACCTCAGTCTCGTTTTCAGTTTTAGTAAATGGGGAACCTAAAGGCCCAATTTTCCCATCTCGGGGCCTGAGATAAGGCGATCCTATCTCCCCTTACTTATTCTTGCTATACACAGAGGGGTTGATTTCTCTCCTTAAGAAAGCTAAGAGATCAAAGCAAATCGAAGGTTTACGTATTTGTAGAGGAGCTCCAAGACTAAACCACCTCCTTTTTGCAAATGACAATGTACTGTTTTGTAAGGCAAATCTAGTTACTAATGAACAGATTCAAGCCCTGCTGGACACCTATGAAAAGGCTTCAGGTCAAAAAGTAAACAAAGATAAAACTTCTATGGTGTTTAGCAAGAATGTACTCTATGAACAACAATAAGAGATCCTTACTTTTTGGGGGTAAATCGTCAGCAACACTATGAGAGGTACCTTGGCCTCCCTCCTGTGGTTGGTAGAGGAAAAAGAAAGACCTTTTCAGACTTAAAACACAAGGTATGGTCCAAACTCCAAGGGTGGAAAGAAAAGGTGTTGTCTTAAGGTGGCTAGGAAATCTTGATAAAAGCAGTGGCTTTGTCTATTCCCTCATACACTATGAGCTGTTTTAAGCTTCCCTTTACACTTTGCTCTGAACTTGAAAGTATGATGGCCAGCTTTTGGTGGGGTGAAAAGAAGAACGAGAAAAAAATTCAATGGATTAGCTGGAAGAAAATGTGTGAGACTAAAGGGAATGGTGGGGTGGGCTTCAAGAATGTACAGATCTTTAATATGGCCCTCATTGCAATGTAAGGCTGGAGAATCATGACTAAATAACAATCTTTACTACACCATATTTTTAAGGCCAAATATTTCCCAAAGCTTAGGTTTCAAGAAGCAAAACTCAGAGTAAGTCCCTCTTATGTTTGGAGAGGAATTTGGGAGGCAAAAGAAAACCTGATGAAAGGCTGTAGATGGAGAGTAGGTGATGAGAAATCTATCAATGTGTGGTCAGACTACTGCCTGGCACAGCACAAGCTCCTTCCTCAACCTGCCAGCTTTGAAGTGATCCACCAAAATGCTACAGTCTACACTTTAATTGATAGAGACACCAAGTGGTGGGATGTAACAAAGATCCAAAGCCATTTTCCAACTCCTCAAGCAGTAGTTATTTTCAAGATTATCCTAAGTTCAGGCCCTTGTCCTAGTTGTTTAATCTGGGAGCATGAAAAAAATGGGGAATACAGTGTAAAAAGTGGTTATAGATTCTTCTAATCTCTTGGGATAAATGAACGTAGTGAAGAAACTTTTGGCAAAAACTATTGAAAATGAATGTGCCAAACCGAGTAAGGATATTTGGCTGGAGGGCATGTAGAAATGGTTTACACACCTTGTTGAAACTACAGTCTCGAAAAGTGCTAGAAGAACCTACTTGTAGATGGTGCAAGGAAGCTGAAGAGGATACTACTCATGCTCTTTTAAGTTGTCCAATAGTTAGAGAAGTGTGGTCCATTCTATTTCCTCAACAACCAATAGAGGTTATGAATACTAGTTGGTTTAATTGTGCAATGAATGTGCAGCAAAGAGGCATCAATGGAGAATTAGAGAAGGTGTTCTTAATAGCCTAGGCCTAGGGAATGTGGCACAGGAGGAACCAGATGATCCATGAAGACGTGGTCATACCTGCTTTACAAGCTGCAGAAATTGCCTTGTCCACCCACAAGGCTCACTTGCAGGTTCTTGCTTCTCAAAGACCTAGGAAAGCTTGTCGATGGGACCCCCTTGAACTTGGAATTCTGAAGCTAAATGTGGACAGGGTTGTGTTTGCAAACCAAAGGAGTGCAAGAGTGGGTCTTATTCTCATAAATGCAAAGGTCGAAATCATCTTCTCGCCTAGTAAAAAGGAAAACGAACTAAATGACCCAATTGAAATAGAGATGCGAGCAATTTTGAGAGGCCTCCAGTTTTGCTTTCCCCTTGGAATCTCACATTTGATTATCGAAAGTGACTCCTTACTAATGGTGAATGAAGTGCAAAGTGACAATACATCAAGATCTCTCCACGACAATCTGGTGCAGCAAATCAATCGGCTAATGTTGAGATTTCCTTGTTGCTCTATTCAACACAGCAGCCGTTTAGGCAATGGTGCAGCTCATGGGTTGGCTAAATTTGCATGGAATATAGATGATTTGATAACTTGGTGTGGCTCTTATACCGAATGTATTGCACAAGTTATTTGGTCAGATTCTATCTTGTAATCGTTTCTTATTAATGAAAGAAGCAACTATTATTAAAAGAAAAATGATAAAATTAAACCTCATTAGAACCTTATAAAGAGCAAGAACCTCTCATTCCAAACAATGTGAGATTTCATACAGTACCTACCCTCACTTGTCATATGGGGTATCACAATGTCTCCCCCCCCCCCCCCTCTCAAATTCCCGAAGTTCTCATTAGGCCCACTATCGTAGGTGTCATAGCTCAAGTCCCACATTTCTGGTTGGAATAGACTCTGCTATCATTTTTAACACTTCAATGGAAGACTCAAACCATATAGCCTATACTCCCAAAGGACTAGTCAATGATACAATTAGAGCACTATTGGAACCTTCTAAAGAGCAATAACTTCTCCTTCCCAAGTAATGTGAGATTTTATACACCATTTACCATCACTTATTATATGGGATATCACAACAGGCTTTAATGAAAAAAATTAAAATGTACTAGCGTTCAAACCTAAAGGCAATCTAGTATTTTCCTTTGGAAAGAGTAATAATTCAAGGGAAATGATATTTACATTTTTAGGGTGCATAAGTCCTACGTACTATTTTTTAAAAAAAAAATAGATAAATATGAGTTCTACATGAAAAAGTTAATTTTTTTTTATGATAGACCTCACTATTTTTTAAAATGTGTTTACGAGGCTTGCACAGCTTAGACTGTATCTAGCATTACTCGTATTAAATATAATTTTAAAATGTCCAAGTAATATTAAGAAAGAGTAATTTGCAAGTCACGTGCATGCCTTTTGAAAATACAAACAAGTGATGAACAAAGAAAAGAAAAATATATCGGCTACAAAAATTGATGAAGTAATTGTTGGGTTCTTAAGATTGACTCGAACTCAAACCAGAACTTCAACTTTCCATTGAAGAAAAAAAATAGAAATAAAGTTGAAAGAATCTGGAGCTGGAAAGCCATGAAAATGGACCAAAAAAGTTAATTTACATTGTTTAATTAATCTGTTTCCAGTGATATTAGATTGGTAGAAATTAGAGAATTGTATGTTTATTTGGTAGGAAAGAAAGCTGAAAGAAAATGCATGGATGCTTAGCGAAAGCACATAGAATTTGAGGTGCAAGTTAGAAGAGATCAAAACTAAGAGAAAGAGAGTTACAGGAATACAACTATTAACAGTCGTGTATTTTCTAGGAGAAAAAACCAATCGAACCATAGATGTCAAATTTTGTGTCTTATGTAAGGCACTTGGAGGGGGACTACTGATGGCAGAAATTCAATAGCAAGATTCCCGCGCGAGCGTTTAGTTCATGTCTTGCTGACATGAAGAAGTAATACTTGCAAAAGACACATCTTCATATTTACGAATGTTGACATGTGTCTTTTGCAATATTTGCCGATGGCTACATTCGTAAGTATGAAGAAGTGATATTTGGTCGCCATGTCTTATTTTGCCGATAGCAACATTCGTAAATATAAAGAAGTGATATTTGGTCGCCATTTTTTATAGAAAAATACTTTAGATATAAAATAATTATAAAAAAATAAATTCATAAACTGATGTTGATTGATGCATTATGTCAAATTGTAAAATTACTTTAATGTAAAATAGATATAACGTATCACAAGAAACTACATTAATCTGTGAATTTTCTTTTATGTAATCTCTTTGTATCTGTAATAATTTTCTTTCTTATAATTGCCGATGGAAACATTCGTAAATATGAACAAGTGATATTTGGTCACCATTTCTTCTAATCTGCCGATGGCAACATTCTAAATATGAAAAAGTGATATTTGGTCGCCATTTCTTATTTGTGCCGATAGCAACATTCGTAAATATAAAGAAGTGATATTTGGTCGCCATTTTTTATAAAGAAATACTTTAGTCATAAAATAATTACATAAAAATAAATTCATAAACTGATATGGATTGATACAGTACGTCAAATTATAAAACTACTTTAATGTAAAGTAGATCTAGCGCATCACGTGAAGCCACATCAATTTATGAATTTTTTTTTATGTAATCTCTTTATATATGTAACATTTCTCTTTCTTATAACTGCCGATGGCAACATTGGTAAATATGAAGAAGTGATATTTGATCGCCATGTCTTATAATTTGCTGGCGATGGCAACATTCGTAAATATGAAAAAGTGATATTTGCTTGCCATTTCTTATATTTTCTGATGGCAACATTCGTAAATATGAAGAAGTGATATTTCGTCGGCAACAATCGTAAATATTAAATATGAAGAAGTGATATTTCGTCGGCAACATTCGTAAATATGAAGTAGTGATATTTCGTCTTATATTTTCCGATGGCAACATTCGTAAATATGAAGAAGTGATATTTCGTCGCCATTTCTTATATATACACTCTTCATAAATATGAAGAAGTGATATTTGGTCGCCATTTCTTTCCCGTCCTTTCTCACCCATCTTCCTTCCCCTTATTCTTTTCAGAAATGGAGAATGAGCAGACACTTCAGTCTCCAACAGAAACAACTGAAAATCCGATCATGAAACATATTGCGTTGAAAGAAACTGGAGACAGCGTAAACCAGTACTCTCAAAACCAGGACATTAAAACAGAGGAGGTTGATGAGGCCGAAAACTCAACCAATTCTCAGGTCTCTTACAAAAACTTGGAGGACTCTTCATTTGTTAGTTAGTTCGAGCTGCTGGTACATGCAAAATAGTTTATATTGTCTTGGTTGTTATACTTTTATAGACTCTTTTGAACAGGTTTTCATAAAAAACTGAGTTGGATTGTTTCTTTGTTGGCGATCTTCAACTGAGATATATTCTTAGCATCACATTATATATTTGTTAAAACTTTTGCAGATTATTGGCAGAGAAGAGATTTTGGTAAACTCGGTTGACAATAGTGATGAGATAATTTTGAGTAGTCCAAGAGATGATTCAGAATCTGACCAAGGTCTTCTAAATACTCAAATTGTTCTGAATTCTGTTGGTAGGAGCCCAAGTACTGATCCAGATGTTGATCTAGAGGCTTGGAAAGATCCTCCACAAAGTCCTCGTTGGAGGTCTACATACCTCGCTCGTGGTAAGATTTATTTTGTATAAAAAAAAAAGTATAGGAAAATATTATTCAAATCTTAAACTTTATGATTTTTTCACATCTGTTAAATTGTGCATTTTTAGTGGTTGCCTATATAATTTGTTTATATATGAAATCACTTAAAATATATCTCAATAGCAAGTATGACGGAGAATAATAATTAGATATAGATTAATAACATTACTCAATTAATATTAATTGCGAGTTAATAAGTTGATCATTGAATGTCCAGATCATAGAAGCTATAGATTACGTTGTTGCTGTTTTGGCATTTGCATTAGAGGTCGCACAAATTATGTCGAATGATAACAAGCCTCTGAAGTGGGTAGTGCTGGGATTTACTGTGGTGAGTTCTCTTATAACGTGGACGATGTTTACTGTGAATGCATGGCAAAAAAATGCTAGGTTTTCTTTTGGGTGCTTCGTTCTACCCAATGGAAAAATATATGAGAGTATTTGTAAATACATAGAATCATATACGGCAGTTATTCAGGTCGTATTTTCAATAATTGCTATTATTGTCAAAATTCCAAAACGTTTGACTTTCAGCGAAATTATTATAAGTTCTGCAATGATCTCCTCAAAGTTGACCGCAAGGTGCACCAAGACTAAGTGATTCCTAGTATTAGGTTGGACTCTTTAAAAACGATATGCATGGTTGTATTAATATGTAATTGGGTAAGCCATGGGGCTGATTGGATGTAATACTTTTCTCATATCAGTTATCTGACTTTGAATAATTTATAGTTCAATCTAAATATGATAAATAAATTAAAAGAGCATGTTATTATGATTTGGTACCGTTTGAATATGAGTTGAGATGAAATAAGATCAGAAACACTTCTTATCCAAACGGGTCCTTAAATGCGACACACTTGTTTGATAGATTGGCCTGACAAAATCTGTTTGGCAACAAAAATTTATATCTAAATAAAGTACTTGAATACACATATAATGTGCATAATTAAGTTGTTTAATTATTGTCAGTTGATGGGGGGAGGTCCCAAAACATGTGTATTTGCAAAATCTTCACCTTCTGCACCATTGTTATGTAATTAAACATGCAAATAGAATTAATCCAGATGAAAGGAAGTGGACATTCTATTCTTAAAGCTTGACCACGAACAATGCAATCCTGCGATTCGAAGTGCACTCTCAAACTCGTCGCCCCGCCCCGGGGGGGGTGGGTGGGGGGTGGGGGTTGTTGTTTGTGAGGTTGCTGCAGACGGATGTTTAAATACAAGTAGGATTCCCAATGTACCAAATGTAATGGCAACATTCGTAAATATGAAGAAGTGATGTAGTCAAGCAAACAGCGGTAAACATTCTTTTTTGACTTCTGAACAAGATGATCAGGCGAAGGAGTGGGTACACTTAAGTTAGGTTTGGGGGTGTGATGAGAATTTTGTGTTTTGTTTTAGTGTTTAAAATATTATGTTTTAGTATTATTATTGTATTGGGATTTAAAAAAGTTGAATTGAGATTTGAAAAAATTAAATTATTTATTATATTTTGTATGAGGATTTGAAAAAGGTGTAATGATGAGATGGGATGAGAATTTTGTGTTTTGTTTTGGTTACCAAACCTGCACTGTCAATTCGTAACACAGTAAATGTACTGGAAATTGTTTGTATTTTCAACGGACATGCACGTGACTTGCAAATTACTCTTTTTTAATCTTGCTTAGACACTTTAAAATTATATTTAATATATCAATAATGATAGATATAGTCTTAGCTGTGCAAACCCCACAAACACATTTTGAAAAATAGTGGGGTCTATCATAAAAAAAAAAAATTAATTTTTCCATGTAAAACTCATATTTATCTATTTTTTAAAAAAAGAGTACGTAAGACTTATACACTCTAAGAATGTAAATATCATTTCTCTTGCCGGCCCTTAGGTTTGAATGCTAGTATATTTTAATTTTTTTCTTTTTTTAAATATTCGAAAAAGTTACTACTAGTGAATGTGTGTATTTTTTTTTTAAAAAGAAAGGCATTTAAAAAATATTTGATAAAAAAAAAAGAGATTGCACTAACGGGCATGGCCAGCGGTAAGTAGGAACTGGACGGCATAGTAAAGGGTACCTTTCTAAATCCCCTCTTAGTTTTGAGTTTAAAATCATTCTGAGAGATTATTGTTGGTAAAGGCCAGTAGACCCTCG
Organism: Juglans cinerea; assembly: GCA_961763995.1. Classification (NCBI taxonomy): domain Eukaryota; kingdom Viridiplantae; phylum Streptophyta; class Magnoliopsida; order Fagales; family Juglandaceae; genus Juglans; species Juglans cinerea. The sequence continues at coordinate 42,430,915 of CAUIVZ010000001.1, read as the reverse complement.
ATGAAAAGAGGAAATACAATGCCCATCATACGATTCGTGAATGTCAATGCACTGCATATATATAAGAAGTATCCCTTCGTTATTAATTAACAGGGCTTTGAACCTTTTCCATCATTATTTCTTTATACCTCTTCCTTCTGTTCTGTCTTTTAGGGGAGAATCCCTCGAGTTTGATGTTGCACAATAAGTCATATGATTGGTGGATTCTTGACAATATCAACAATATGCGTTGTCCTTTCCAGTTATATATTTAATACTATCTGATTATGCTTTTATCAGCCCATGGAGGATGCAAGGGCGCACCGCAATATAACCCAGGCTTAGGTAGAAAATTCCCATTATACTTTTTTAAAATGTATCCAAGATTACTACTGGGCCGAATATTCCCTAAACACTGGTGCCGCTTGAAGACCATAAGCCTGACCAACCAAGGCTAAGATCGCGGACCGCCGTTCAAATATAGCCATCAGTAATGGTGATCTTATGACTGAACGGAAGATGAATGACGAGCGGTGTCAGTGGGTCAATGACCCCTGCATGATATTTGCCCACAATATTTGCCCGCTTCATTAATGTTTGGAATATGTTGCTCTCTCACATAAGCAAAATCAAGGTGATGATAGACTGCATTCCAGCAAAGACCACAAGGACTCACGTTGGAAGGCATGCCCAACCAAATAAGGATATTCATCTTGTATAAATAAGGATCGAGGTACCTATAAAAAGGGCCGAATTTGAATAGAAATCTGAGAAGAAACTCATACATTCCAACATCACTAACTTAGATAACCAAACCCATTTACTCGGCATCCCAAACCCATGTATAAAAAACCATACACATATATTGATCACCATCTCTACCTTCATCAACCGTAGACCCCGCCCTCAATTGATTTCTTAGCACTACACTATATAACACTCTACTTTTGAGCTACAATAAATTTATCAATTTCTCCAAATTTGACCAACTACTATTCAACTCTAAAATAATATTTTACTCTAAAAGTATTCTTAATGGCTACCATTGGATAATTAGGTTGAGGAAAAAAATAGTTAGAAAACAATAATTTGAAGTAAAAATTAAATTATTAATTAATATATATATAGTGTATTTACAAAATATAAAATTAAAAAAGTTATTATTAAAATATATAATATTATATTATATTTTGACTTTTAGATGGATAATCCAACGTGGATTAACCTCTCCAATAGTTAAAACCTCAACTTGTCAAATTTTGGACTTGTTCTTACACGCCGCAATTCTCAATTACTTATATCCTTTCTTTTCCTTTCTCCTACGACATTCCTTTCTTAATCCTTGGCAAACAAAATAGCAAGCCTACCCCACGTTTCAACCCTTGCCTTGTCGTAAACCACAGTGAAGCCACCGTCAAACACTAGCAAATAAGCCGAAACCATGGAGACCACCATATGAAGCCCCTCGCAAACTGCAATAGACCTTTCGCCTTTTCTCCACATAGCACATACCCCACGCTAGTTGACGTCCAACCCGTTGATGGGGGCCAACCCAAACTGCCACAACCAATGGGAAAGAAGCACTGCACACGCACGACAGCCCCACATTAAAGCTTCATTTATCATGAAACCAACGTTAGCCACCCCATCTCCTCTATGCCTAGCAAGCCCAATGGGCAACAAATACCACCCAAAGTGATTGGTCTTGTGCATGATAGCTCCCATGTCGCACTCCCTCCACCACGGATAGTCAAGAGCAAGCCGACGTCGCCTCGGCCACCGTCTCCATCATGCCATGCCTTCTTCCGCATGGTGTCCTCTATTTTTCTTTGGGTAAGCTATGTCGCACAGTCCTCTGGCTCTAGAATAAACATATGCTACCTTAAATTGCTTTTAGATCTTCAGCTTTTCAAAAAAGTATAAACATATGTTAATATAATTACAAAGATTGCCATCTTGTAAAAGCTTTGAACTCAGTGTTATGACAAAATGACCCTGACCTTTTTAGATGGGGTGAACCCATATGAATAATGATAGGATTACTATCCTCATACTATATATCCATTTACAACTCTTTTTTGTATTTAATTTTTAATTTTTAATTTTTATTTTACTTAATGGTTAAGAAAGTGATTATTAATAAAATTATATATTTTTTAAGTTTTTTCTTAATGATTAAGGATATTAAAAAAATACTTGAAAGAAAATGATAAAAAAATAAAAAACTTTAAATACATTATAAATAGTAAATGGGTAGTAAGAGGGTAGTAACCCTATCATTATCCAAACTCATATATAGTCAAGTATAGAAATAATATGCTTGAGTAGTTAATTAATAGTCTAGTATAATAACATATAATTAGTGAAAATCTTTCTAACATGAAAAAATCTTTCATGCAAACCCATAAGAAATTGCATCATGTGTTGTCTTTGTCGATACTCCAAAGAAAACACACATTGCTCCACAAGGACAACTTCATAAAGCTCCACAAGAACATGTGTGTACTTGATCATAACGTTGTAACTCATCCCATAGACATATATTTAAACCGAATATATGCTCTTATTATAATTGATAGAGTGAACAAGTTCTTTTTGTAATTGAAATACCCTTTGGCCATTGCTTTGGGAAAAACAATCCTTCAACGTTGGCCACATTTCCCTCGTTGTGGCAACGTAGACAATGCTTCTAGCCATCTTCTTTGAGATACAGTTCATCATCCAAGATAGTATCATGCATATTATTACACTGATTCCAAGCAATATACGGGGAATCATTCTTATCAGCAGGTTATTCTTAACTATTAGTGAGCACTTGATTAATTAACATTGATACAGGTGAGTGATATCCATTATGTAACAAAAATGGACTATCAGAATCTTCTACTATGGAAGATCCAGAAGCTATGGTTGATTTACAAAGCCCAAATTCTGCTTTTATATATACTAGTTGCAGAGTTTGGGGGTAAATCACAAAGTTCTTTACAAGAGTAACAGAATGAAAGCTAACTAACTGTGAACTGATCATATGCTTACATGTATATATATAAATATGAATTGAAATACTTTCTGTAATAAAGGGTCAAATTTTCGTGGCTCATGTTGTTGTATGTGTGTGTATGATTGAGTTGGCAAGCATTTGTGTTCTTGAAATGTAAGAAGATATGAGTGTGTATTGATGAAAACTATGTTTTTGTACGCATATCATAACTACTACTCGATGCTAGTTTTGTGTGTACTGAAGAAAATACTAGCTACTCGCGCTAGACTCTTGCACTATGATCATGATTTTGTACGTTGTGAATGGGAATTAATTTGACGGTCATGTATTTATTTATTTTTTATTTTTTATGCTTTCAAATTTGTACGTACTTAGACAACATGTATTTTTTATTATTATTATATATAGTGAGTTATATCATTTTTTTATACAAAGGTTTTAAATGTCTCTTGGCCCCTCCTAAATTAGATTTCAAGTTCTTAAAGCTGTCTTTGCTTGCTTGCTTTGATGCGCACGTTCAAGAAGACATTGTTTTTGCTAATTCCAATTAAATTGAAGGGTGATATAAAAAAAAAAGTAGTCTATTTCTGGCATTATATGACATATCCTTAATTAGTACATTCGTACAAGTTAGAAACTCCAGTTTGGCATAAAAATGTAATCTTGTTTCGTTTTTCCCTTCTTTTTCCTTTTGCATTAATTTTAGAAGGTGATTTTATTTCTGATACTACAGCTTTATAACTGGATTTGAAGTTTTTTTTTTAAAAAAAAAAGACCACTTATTTTTGTGTCTTATATATTTTTCTATTGTGCATATGATCAACAGCAAAAAATGACTATGAATAGAGTTAGGCTACGTTTAGATATTAAGGTATTCTGAAATATTATGTAAATATCAGTGAAAAAGTAATAATAGTTTTTCTTTTAAGAAATTATAATAATAGAATATTGAATAGAAATAAAACATATATAAAAATATATTAATAAAATAATAAATAATTATAAGGCATTCTTAAAATACCTCATATCCAAGTTAGGCCAGCGAAAAAGTACTCAATACTAACCAAAGATACAGCTACTTAAAAAAAATGTACTACACCAATAATTGTGATTGAGAGTAGCAAAATTTAAGGTAAAAAATAATATTTATTTAAACTTTATCGACAAAATCAAGCTTGCACGACATAAAATAGATCTAGACTCCTACTTGGGCTCCCGATAAGCCCACTGGGGCGTTGGAAGACCAAGGCCAGGTTCTAAATCATGATCTCTTCGACTCCTCAAAATCTGATCGCTTCTGTCACCACGCACGAGATTGATTGGACAAGTATTATTATAATAAATTATATTTATAATTATAAATATATAAATATCGTATAATCATTTTTAAAAAAATAAATAAATATAAAATTTACATAAAAAAATTATTTAATAATAGATTCAATTCTTTTTTTAAAATAACTATACCGTATTTACACACTTCACAATTATACATAATATTACTATTCTTTCACATTAAGCACGATATATATTCCTATTCTTTCACAATTTTATAATGTCGTTAAGTATATATATATATAGGCCGGATGAAGTGGAAAATCTATTTTTACCCCTTCTAATGATAAATGAGCAAGTCAGCTTTGTCTTATCCTTATCGTATATTCATTTTTACATATAATTTATTTTTATAAATGAGATAAATTGAAATTAAAATAAAAAATTATATAAAATAGTGTAAGAATATATATTTTTTAATATTATTTTTATTTTAAAATTTTAAAAAATTAAATTTATTATTTTATTTTGTGTAGACATTTTTAAAAATTATAATAATTAGATTATATAAAATGAGATAAATTGATAAGTAAAATAAACGAGACCTTAGAGTAATGCTAGGCTGCCGTCCAGCATTGATGGTTGCATGTACTGACTAGCACAAATTTATTTTCTCGTTTTTTCACAATTTTTTTAATTATATCTTTTTATTATTTTAAAACATTTTTAAAAGATAAAAAAATATACTAATAATTACTAAATTAATAAGTAACGAAATTATTAGGTGTCAAAATGAGATGTCATGACAAAGTAGCATTTTCCTACTCACTATCGTCTGCTCTCAAGTCCATGGCTCACTGCCTTCTCAATCCATCTCTTTCTCCTCAAGCCTGTCTCTCTCTCCTAAGCCCATTGCTCTGTCCCCTCAAAATAGAAATGGATAATATGAGAAGGAAAAGGAAAACACATTTTTGCTGGATTCAGTTCTAGCCATTCGTTCCTAGGCCAAAACCCAAAACCTGGAACCACTGTTATTGACTTCATAAAAAAGGAATGGGAGTGATGGTACACGAGTACAATTCTATACAAAATAGAGAATACCAAGCTCCGAATACCACCAGCAATGGCCGCTCCTGATGTGATTTCTTGGCAGAAACCCAGCGGAGACAACAGGTGCGATGGCCAAAAGCCAAATATTTCTTCCAGTTTCAGAGCCCAAAAGTCGTACCTGGATACAAGGGCTACCAGCACCAAAGGTTTTCAACCATTTTTTGAATATTTAGATGTGTTTTTTTTTTTGGTGATGCAGAGAAGAGGGGCGCTAAACATGACGACGACATCTGGGAGATTAAACTTGTAATTGGGCTTTAATATAGTGTCATAGGCTCTATATTCAAAAGCAATGAGAACATGAAGTGTTTTTTTTATTATTATTACATTTGAGGAATGGGAGTTTCGAACTTCAGACCTCTATTTTAGAAGTTGAGAGTTATGTCAATTTGGCCACAGGCTTTTGGCGAGAGCATGAAGAGTTAGCCTTATATTGAATAGTGTAAAATACAGTTTTACACCGTTACGAAGATATTCTCATATATATGCACATTGCAAGCCGACCTGGAACAATCGGGTTTGTGCCCGAATCGACCTGAATGTGCTCTTTCAAGGCACCAAATTGACCCAACCCGACCCGAACAAAACAAAATCGGGTCGAACCCGTATGACTCGACCTTCACCAAAGAGGGCAAAAAAAAAAAAAAGAAGAAGATATCTCAGACCATTTTAGCGCTTTCTCAATAAATCTCTTTTGGTTTTCTGGGTTCTTGTTTATGGAGTAAAGAGATCAAACAAAGGTCAATCATGAATTCCATGATCTTCACTTCCTTCAATGCAGTGTGGAGAGTTGTTAGGCCAAAAGGTGAGGGCTTCCTTCCCTTCCATCGCCAAAGGTCGTAGCTATACCACCAGCAGCAGTATCGGCTTGAACAAGAAGCAACTGCAGTAGTGGAGGTCACCATGGTTCGCACCAGAGTTGGATGGACTAAACTGCTTTGAGACTCTCATCTTTTATTAGGCTAACTGCGATTCGCAAGAAAGCCTTTCGAAGAGAGAGGGGTTTCGTCTGCTAGCTTTTTGCTGGAGAGAGAGAGAGAGAGAGGGGGGGGGGGCTACGGTGTCATTATTGATATCAATTAATCATTTTTGAGCTTTTGTTGGAGGAAAGGTCATTTGCGGTTTCATCTGCTAAAAAGCGGGTTGGATATCATCCAACCCGCATCTAATTTCAATCTGATTTTATCGGGGCTGGTCGGATTGATTTTGTTGGGTGGGTCAAGCCCATTGTGTTTTTGCACAGGCCTAATGTACAATAGTAGTGGGGCAAGGTGCAAACATGTTTGCCTTGTTGAGAGAAAAACAAGTTCCTAGAAAATATAAATGTGCTCTATATAATCAAAAGAAATTACAGCAATAAGCTAAAGAAGGATAATAATGCAATTTTAGTTGGAAACTATTAAGCCAAATAGTAATAAGTTTTAAATAAACCATAGGTTGAAGCAAGTTTGGGAAATAAAACATGTTTGTTGGGAATTCAAATTACAATGTATTGCTTAAACGCGAAAATATGATGGAATTGTTTTTTTCATCATTTAGATGGTGGTTATAAAGTTTTGGGGGTTATATACATATAGAAATCATGTGGGTGTCTTCATCCAAGGCATTTATCAAAAGAACATTGAAATGTTTGTGGCACTAATTCTGGAGTTGATCTACCTTTGTGCTTAGTTGTATGATCCTTTTTTTTATATTTTTTATTTTTTTGAGCACAATGTTGCAATGTTTTGGATATATGCTACATGTTCCTATATCAAATGAATTTGGAGTTTAAGTACGGTTATTAAAAATTTAGAAGTGTATAAATATAGGAAATATAAAATATGATGAACAAATATAAATGCAGTAGTTGGGTGTTATGAATCTCACCACCCAATATATAAAAATGAGTAATTTATAATCATACACATAAATGGAGTGAATTTCATGATGTCAATGGCTTATGATTATGATTTCTCCATACTGCTTAGATAACCTTCCTCCCAGTAAAAAAAATATAAAAGATGCACACCACAGACAATTTTTTAACTGTATTTGGCTTAATGATCATGAAGCAGAGAAAACTCTGATGGCTACTTTAGGGATGTAGAGGCAAAGGAGCTACTACACCTAACGACCACATAACACCTCATGAAATATTTTTTCTAAAACTCCTAAGAAGGGGGCTATTCCTGTTGGGGTCATATAAACCAAAACTTTCAATGAAAATATTTTATTATTCCCTCATTGCTAATGTGTCACAAGAACTATCTAAGCCGATGCTCCACTCTCGCACCCTGGTATAGGAGGGAACACCTCTCTTAAGTGTCCTCTCTCCTCGGTATCCAGTGCAATCGAGTTCATCTCCCTCCTAGTTATTTAATCTGATGCTCCGCGCTCACACTCTGGCGATCATAGGAGGGAACACATGTCCAAGTATCCTAGTCTCTCCTCACCACCCAGCACGATCAAGTCCATCTCCTGCCAAATTATCTTAGCCTATGCTCCACGCTCGCACCTCAACAACCATAAGAGGGAACATCTGTCTCAAGTGTCCAAGTCTCTCACGCCACCCAGTGTAGTCGAGTCTATCTCTTGCCTAGTTATCTAAACCAATGCTCCGCCCTCAGACCCTGTTGATCATAAGAGGGAACACCTCTCCCAAGTGTCCTGGTCTCTCCTCTCCACCTAGCGCGGTTAAGTCCATCTTCCACTTGGTTAACTAAGCCGATACACCACGCTTGCACCCCGTTGATCATAGGATGGAGTACCTCTCCCAAGTGTCCCAGCTTTCCTTGCCATCCAGTGCAGTTAAGTCTATCTCCTGCCTGGCTATCTAAGCCGATGTTTCGCGCTCGCACCCCAACGGATATTGATGCGATAGAAAAATTTAAATTAATTATGATGACTAGTTTCAACAAATGTTCAACAAAGAGAAGACAAGAGATTGACCCAAAACACAGAGAAAACTCTGAATAATTTTGATTAATAGTAAAATTAGAAAACATCTTATGAAGCCCACAAGCCGGACTTAAATAGCTGCAAAATCTAAAATTAGGAAAATTTTTCCAAAATTAAAAAAATCTAAATTATTGTATGAAGAATTAATACATAAATAAACAATAATCCTACCAACAACTTGGTCAAAATCAAAATTAGAATTACTTCCAAACATAAAACCAAATATTTACTAACAAAGGAAGAATGAGTATAAATATATGATTTGAGGGAAAATAACTAATATTGCCTTTAGTCCAAGGAAGATATTAAGCTTTTCTTTCCATATTTGTACAGATTCATCTTCTTAAGATAGTACTTCAATGCAATCAACATAGAATCTAGACCTAGATACCTCATATCAATTTGGGTTTGCATCATTCTCATCAAGTTTGAGACTCTTTCTCTCGATCTTTTGGATGTCCAATTAGACCAATCTTTGTATCATCTTAATGATAATGAAAAAACTAAAACTGAGACAATTGTTAAAACCATGGTGAGTTCTTCAACAAAGAATCAGAAGACGCTTTTGAATACTTTGTCTACTTAGCTGAGATTGCCAAGTCATGGGATGCCTCTAATTTTGGGGATAGGTTTGAAAATGTGAGGAGCATACTTGGGGGTGGGAAATACAACCATAAGGAAGTTGATGATTTGCATGCTAGGATAGATTTGACTTCCAACAAATTAGAGTCTATTGAACTGAAAAAAGGTTAACGAAACGCATGTCGTACCTCAAACTTCTGAAAAGAGTGGAATATGTGAGGACCAGGGGCATGATAACAATGCATGCCCCACCATACCTGCTTTTAAGGAGGTATTACTGGATCGATCTAATGTTGTAAATATGATTTCAAAAAATTTTTCTGGCCCTTATTCTAACATATACAATGCAGGTTGGAAAAACCATCCCCACTTCAATTGGAGAAATGATCAGCAAACCTCTTCATCCATAACACCAGCTTCCTACATGCCTTATACAACACCTCCTCAAGGACCTACCCAATACCCTAATCAACCCCATTTCATTTAGAAAAAGAACTTCAAGGAATCTATATAGCAGCTCACTATTAACCTCCAACAATTCATGCAAGGGCAAGCCACCATCAATAACCAAAATTCTCAAGCCATAAATGACATAAGAGGGCATTGACTAAAGTAACCACCTCTTTGAGTGCCCAGGAAAAGGGAAGATTTCAAGCACAACCACAACCTAACCATCAAGATAACACTCCCAAAACATGGTAGAAGGAGCTATTGTGAAGGTCGTTAAAGCCATCATAACCTTGAGGAGTGATAAGATTTTGGATAAACCTGAAGTCAGCACTAGTGACTTAGGTAAGAATAATAATTCACAACCAGATGGTGAGGTAAGGGAGTTGTAGAGGATGTATTAGTGCAAGTAGACAGATTTGACTATCATGTAGACTTTGTGGTACTGGATATTAAACTGTCTGCTCAAACCAATGCCTCTTTTGCACTATTGATTTTGGGAGGACCCATTTTAGTAGCTTCTAATGCCATTATAAAATGTATGTGGCGCCCCCAATCCCCCTTATAGAAATACACGGGAATCGAGACACCAGGATGGTGACAACACGGTCACACATCCCATCGAAGTGCCAGTGTGTGTACATGCAACGGTGTACAATTAAAAAAAACAACACAGCGGATTAGTCAAGTCTACTAAGTACCAGAATTTAAATACAACTAAACATTAGTAGAGGTTTAAAAGTAGTTATACAGTCTTCCAAAATAATGTTAACACATGTCCTGAAATACAAATAAGTAAAATAGAATAATAAAGCTAGTGATCCCAGATCACTCCTCGGGCGGAGCCATCTCCTCAGGCTCGCCCTCCTCCTCCTCATCTGCATCAAAATCTGCGTTACCACAGAAGGGTATCGCAGGTAAGTATAACCCAAATAATCCTCAGGAAAGAAATGCATTTAATGCAACCAACATGCATTCATATGATGAAATATGCATTTTTCTCGAAACATCATTTTCCCCGAAAATGACAATTTTCCAACACACGCCAAAATCTCATTGGCCCAAATATCCGTAAAACATTTTTCCAGAAAATGGTTTACACAAAATCCACGCACACTATTTTCCCAGAAAATAGCCAATTTATTCCTTTATTAACCTATGCACCATGGCCTCCCCTAGGGACCATCCGCACGTCCAAGCTTCGTAGCGATGCTCGGTTCCGCGCCCAGCGCGTACGTAGCCAAGCACCCACTACGCAACGAGCGATGCCCAGTTCCGCGCCCAGCGCGTACGTAGCCAAGCATCCTCTAGTCCCCGCCAGCAGAAGGACCACGGAGTCGGCACGAATCTCTCGTCCGATCCCATCGTCGCCCAGCGACAATCCAGGGGAAGTTACTCAGTTTATTCCGCTCCCGAGTAACCAGAGGAGCTCCACTGAGATAATGCCCCATCTCGGCTTGGGGTCGTGATACACACGCATCCAAAAATACTCTCACATAAAATCATAATTTTCCAAATCACACATGAGCATGAATGCACTACACGAAAACCCAGTTTTCTTTACAAACATGATCATGCATGAAATAATGAGATGTACATGTACCATCATCAATCCAAAATCCATCAATAACCAATCCCAACAAATCCAACAAACAACTCCAATCATCAAACCATCTGACTCCCATACTCCTCGGACTCAGTCCGGCAAAACCAATCATCAGATTAAATACAGTGAAATGTGTTAGTGCAAAAATACATTAAATTCACAAGAATTCTTTGGAGAAATACTTACAGTGCAATATAAAAATTTTCGGAGGATCACGAAGCTGCAAGTGGTGACGTCTGAGTAACACCACACTTTTCAACGAAGACAAACGAAGACCCAAAAATGATAGGGTAGGGCCTAGAGAGGTCGGTGAAGCCAATGGTGGTGGTGGTTTGCCGTGGGTGGCGGCGCAAGGGGTGGTTTTAGGCAAAAAATGTACAAATCGGAAATGGACTTGGTGGGGCTTCACCGGTGACGGATCGGAGCTGGGGTTGGGTCCATTGGGTTGCCAAGAGGTCGAAGATGAAGTGGTAGGAAGATGGTGGCCGGTGGTGGTGCGACGGCGGCGCGCGAGCTCAAGGAACGCCGCGGCTTCGTGGGTCTCGTGGGGGCTACCGGCGGCACGAACGGAGGTGGGGTTGGTGGGGTGAGGTCGCCGACGGCATGGGAACGCGAGGGGATGGGCGGTGAGGGTCACCGCCGGCTCACGGCGGCGGGCTGGGTGGAGTGGGCGGACGCACGGGGAGAGAGAGAGGGAGGGGCTCGTGCGGGAGGAAAGGAGACCGAAGGAGAAATAAGAGGAAAAAGAAAAAGAAGGAAAAAGAAAAGGAGAGGAAAGAAAAATAGGGGAAAAGAAATGAGGTCCAATCCTCATAACTTGGGTCACAAAAATGATCCAACAGATACGATTTTAAAACCACAAGTTAAATAAAATAATTTAAACGTAATGGTAAAGTCAAATTGAAATAATTAAATCCCACAGTAATTAATTAAATATTAAAAGCAATTTAAATGCATAACAATAAATAAATATTAAGAAAGCACATAAAAATAATTTTCCTCAAATTAAAATCATAGAAATAAACTCACTAAAAATCCAACCAATTTTAAAATAAGAGGATAAATTTTTGAATAAATAAAAATAATCCTTCAGTAAAAATACACTAAAATACGGGGTGTTACATCCTCTCCCCCTTAAATAAAATTTCGTCCTCGAAATTAGCAAGGTCAAACATCAAACTAAGACAGGATTAAGATTCAACTAAGAGCAGACTTAGAACATACCGTCCAGATTAATCGAACAAGTAGGGATATTGCTCTCTCATATCAGCTTCTCTTTCCCATGAGAAATCTTGAGTCAACAGATCACCCCATGACACCTTCACCAAAGGTATTGTCTTGGACCTTAATCTTTGCTTTTTCCAATCCACAATCTGAGTTGGGGCAACTTCATAAGTAAGGTTAGGCTGTAGTTGAATGCGTTCAGGGTCCACAAAACGTGGCTCTTGCTGTCCAAAACTCTTCTTCAATGAGGACACATGAAACACATCATGAACATCCCCAAAATAATCTGGCAAGGCAACTCTATAAGCAACAAGCCCAACCTTCTCTACGATCTGAAAAGGGCCAACATATCTTGGACTAAGCTTTCCTTTCTTACCAAAGCGCTTGACGCCTTTCATAGGAGAGACTTTAAGATAAAACCAATCACCTTCTTCAAATGATAAGTCTCTTCTTCTTGTATCTGCGTAGCTCCTTTGGCGACTTTGCGCTTCAGCCATCTTCTTCCTGATAAGCTTAACTTGGTCCTTCATTTCTTGGATTATCTCAGGCCCAATTACCTTACTCTCGCCGACTTCATCACAACACAAAGGCGAACTGCACTTCCGTCCATATAAAGCTTCATACGGGGCCATCTGAATGGAGGAATGAAAACTGTTGTTGTAAGAAAATTTAATGAGTGGTAGGTGATTCTCCCAACTTCCTTGAAATTCAGTGACACAAGACCGCAACATATCCTCCAGAGTCTGAATAGTACGCTCTGATTGGCCGTCTGTTTGGGGGTGATACGCAGAACTAAACTTCAAGTTAGTGCCCAATGCTGCCTGCAAACTCTTCCAGAAACGGGACGTGAATCACGGGTCCCGATCCGACACAATACTCTTGGGTATCCCATGCAAACACACTATCTCCTTGACATATATCCGAGTTAACTTACCCAAAGAGTCAGTATTATTAATAGGTAAGAAATGGGCACTCTTGGTCAACCGATCCACAATCACCCAAATTGAGTTCTTCCCACTAGGAGTCCTCTGCAAACCCACAACAAAATCCATGGAAATATCATCCCACTTCCACTCTGGAATTGGGAGAGGTTGGAGTCTACCAGCAGGTCTCTGATGCTCAGCCTTCACTTGACGGCATGTGTCACATTTTTCAATAAACAAAGCGATGTCCAGCTTCATTCCTTCCCACCAGAAATTTCTCTTTAAATCTCTATACATCTTTGTGCTTCCTGGATGAACTGAATAAGGAGCCGCATGAGCTTCTGCCAAAATCCGCTCTTTAAATTCAGAATCTCAAGGAATCACTCTACGGTCCCGAAATCGAAGAATACCATCCTTATCCAAGCTGTAATGTAAGGGTCCTCTAGACTTTCTGACTCTTTTCCTGATAGCCAACAATTCAGGATCCCTTCTTTGAAGAGTCTTCAATTCTTCAAAATCCACTACTCGGACATCCAAAACTGAAGATAATAATTCCTCTTGCTGAGAACTCTCAATAAGAAGTCTCCTCATTCCACAAAGGAGAGAGTCCAAATCTGATGACTCTGCTTCATCCACTTGTTGAGACTTTCTACTCAAAGCATCAGCGACTAGATTTGCCTTTCCTGGATGATACTTAATCTCACATTGATAGTCGCTAATCAGCTCTAACCACCGTCTCTGCCTCATATTGAGATTCTTCTGAGTAAACAGATGCTTCAAGCTCTTGTGGTCAGTATAAACTTCACAGGCTTCGCCATACAAATAATGCCGCCAAATCTTAAGCGCAAAAACTATTGCCGCCAACTCCAAATCATGTGTGGGATAATTCCTTTCATGAACTTTCAGCTGACGAGATGCATAAGCTACAACCCGTCCCTCTTGCATAAGAACACATCCCAACCCGAATTTGGATGCATCACTAAAAATCACAAACGGCTTGTGTGGCTGCGGAAGTGCCAAAACAGGTGCCGTTGTCAATCTTCTCTTCAACTCTTGAAAACTTCTCTCACATTTGTCAGACCATACAAACTCAACATTCTTTCTTGTCAAAGCAGTGAGAGGTCTTGATAGCCGAGAAAAACCTTCCACAAATCTTCGATAGTATCCAGCAAGTCCCAAGAAACTTCGTATCTCACAAACTGTTGAAGGGCGAGGCCATGACAAAACAGCTTCCACTTTACTAGGATCCACAGCCACCCCTTCTTGGGAAATCACATGCCCAAGAAACTTAACTTCTTCTAACCAGAATTCACACTTGCTTAGCTTAGCATACAACTGATGCTCTCTTAATTTCCCAAGTGCCAGACGAAGGTGACAAGCATGCTCTTCCAAGTCTCGAGAATAAATCAGAATGTCCTCGAGAAACACCACCACAAAAGAATCCAAAAATGGACGAAACACCCGATTCATTAAATCCATAAAAGCGGCAGGAGCATTCGCTAACCCAAAAGACATCACTTTAAATTCATAATGCCCATACCTCGTTCTGAAAGCAGTCTTGGGCACATCCTTATCCCTTATCCTCAGCTGATAGTACCCTGATCTCAAGTCAATTTTCGAAAAGACAGCTACTCCCTGAAGCTGGTCAAACAAATCATCAATCCTAGGTAAAGGATACTTGTTCTTAATAGTCACCTTGTTAAGCTCCTGATAATCTATACACATTCTGAGCATACCATCTTTCTTCTTGACAAACAATACGGGCATTCCCCACGGCGAAGTACTCGGCTGAATAAATCCCTTGTCGACCAATTCTTGCAATTGAATCTTCAAATCTTTTAACTCCGCTGGTGCCATGCGGTAAGGAGCCTTATGCACAGGAGCCGCCCCAGGTTCCAGATCAATAACAAATTCCATATCACGAATGGGAGGCAATCCAGGTAACTCATCCACAAACACATCAGGAAATTCTTCCACCACTAGAATATCCACTAAAGATTTCTTCTCAGATGGTGTAGACACGACTTGAACCAAAAAAGCATCCGCCCCACAAGCTATATCTCTCTTAGCTTGAATTGCTGATATAATTGATGGTCTTGCCTTTAACTTACTTCCCACGAATTCTAAATAATCCTCATCCGAGAGTTGAAAACCAATTACTCGTCTTCTACAATCAATATTCGCAGAATAGCGATACAGCCAATCCATACCCAAAATTATATCAAAACCAAGCAACTTGAATACAATCAAATCTGCATCCAGTGTCCTTCCACCAAAATCCAAAGGACAACCCAAAGCAACCTTGGAACAACACACAATCTCGCCATTGGGATGAGCCACAACTAAGGATTGTGGTAGAGGTTCTGTAACCAAATTGCACATCCGTACAAACGTGGCAGACACAAACGATTGGGACGCCCCAGAATCCAACAAAGTACAAGTATAAAAATCATATAGGCGAACTCTTCCAGAGGCAAACACAACCACCAAACAAATTCAAAAAAATCCAACCACACCAAACATTAAATCGAAATAAAAACAACTAAATGCATACCAGTAATCACCCCAGCGTCGTGGGTCTCTGGAGCCTAATAGTCTACATCACCAGGAGTCACTGCATAAACCCGGGCTTATACCAATTGTCTCTGGCTGCCCCTTCCACCTCGATGACCTCCTCGCGCTCCTTGCTCTCCTTGAACTCGACTAGGACACTCCCGAGCAAAGTGACCCGGCTGGCCACATTTATAACACTGAATTCCTCTTTGACCGCAGTCGCCCTCATGGGCTCTACTACATCTAGGGCACACTGGAGTCCGGCCTCCTGCACGAACACCGAAGGTTGTCTATGAACGGGCCCCGATCCTCTGAACAAATTTCTGTGGTGATCCAGAACTACTTCCTTCACCAAGATAACTCCGCCTCTTCTGACCAGGAGGGGAGCCTACACCAAAACTATTTTCCCGCTCTGCAATGCTGGCCAAATCCACTAACTTCTGAAATTCCGTAATCTGAAGGCAAGCCACATGTCTGCGTATTTCGGGCCGCAGACCCTCCATGAAATGCTCAACCCGCAATTCTTCGGTAGCAATAAGGTGAGGAGTGAACCGTCCAAGTTCCATGAACTTCCTTGCATATTGCTCAACAGTCGTGCCTCCTTGAACCAAATTTTTAAACTCTCGAGCCTTTTGTCGCCTCACCGAAACAGGGAAGAATCGATTATCAAATTATTTCTTAAACCGCTGCCAAGACACAGCTGCCAAGGACTCCAACTCCATTTCTAAAAGTGGCCACTTGGTCTCCCACCAATTTGCCGCTTCACCTTGAAACATATAGCTTCCATATAATACCCTCTGGGTCTCAGTGCATCCACATACTTCAAATGTTCTTCCCAGATCTTGAATCCACCTCCTAGCTCGCATTGGATCCTCCTCCCCAGTAAAGGCAGGAGTCCTATGCGTCAGGAAGCGCTCATAAGTGCACCCAACTTGGACCGCTCTATTTGGATCTACTTGAGGGGGTCGGAAATTCTGTTGTAGGAACTCCGTCATCCTATTCAACGCCCTCGCCATAGCATAATTTCCATCACCCCTGGGTAGCTCATCCTCAGGCACATCAGCTTGTCTTCTTGGTCTCACCATATTCCTGTCATAGAGCAATCTCCAACCCCGCTTAAATCCAGACAAAACCAAACTCAACCAAAAGCAACATAAAATACAATAAGATAAAATATATTTAAATAACATCAAATAACATAAAAATAAAATAACAATAATCTCATAAAAAAAAATAACTTAACTTACCACACTTAAAAGTATTTTAAAATAATAAAACAATTTCTGGTACTATCCTAAGGGACATGTGGTTTTACCCAGAGCCGAACTGCTCTGATACCACCTGTGGCGCCCCCAATCCCCCTTATAGAAATACACGGGAATCGAGACACCAGGATGGTGACAACACGGTCACACATCCCATCGAAGTGCCAGTATGTGTACATGCAACGGTGTACAATTAAAAAAAACAACGCAGCGGATTAGTCAAGTCTACTAAGTACCAGAATTTAAATACAACTAAACATCAGTAGAGGTTTAAAAGTAGTTATACAGTCTTCCAAAATAACGTTAACACATGTCCTGAAATACAAATAAGTAAAGTAGAATAATAAAGCTAGTGATCCCAGATCACTCCTCGGGCGGAGCCGTCTCCTCAGGCTCGCCCTCCTCCTCCTCATCTGCATCAAAATCTGCGTTACCACAGAAGGGTACCGCAGGTAAGTATAACCCAAATAATCCTCAGGAAAGAAATGCATTTAATGCAACCAACATCCATTCATATGATGAAATATGAATTTTTCTCAAAACATCATTTTCCCCGAAAATGACAATTTTCCAACACACGCCAAAATCTCATTGGCCCAAATATCCGTAAAACATTTTTCCAGAAAATGGTTTACACAAAATCCACGCACACTATTTTCCCAGAAAATAGCCAATTTATTCCTTTATTAACCTATGCACCATGGCCTCCCCTAGGGACCATCCGCACGTCCTGGCTTCGTAGCGATGCTCTGTTCCGCGCCCAGCACGTACGTAGCCAAGCACCCACTACGCAACGAGCGATGCCCAGTTCCGCGCCCAGCGCGTACGTAGCCAAGCATCCTCTAGTCCCCACCAGCAGAAGGACCACGGAGTCGGCACGAATCTCTCGTCCGATCCCATCGTCGCCCAGCGACAATCCAGGGGACGTTACTCAGTTTATTCCGCTCTCGAGTAACCAGAGGAGCTCCACCGAGATAATGCCCCATCTCGGCTTGGGGTCGTGATACAAACGCACCCAAAAATACTCTCACATAAGATTATAATTTTCCAAATCACACATGAGCATGAATGCACTACACGAAAACCCAGTTTTCTTTACAAACATGATCATGCATGAAATAATGAGATGTACATGTAACATCATCAATCCAAAATCCATCAATAACCAATCCCAACAAATCCAACAAACAACTCCAATCATCAAACCATCTGACTCCCATACTCCTCGGACTCAGTCCGGCAAAACCAATCATCAGATTAAATACAGTGAAATGTGTTAGTGCAAAAATACATTAAATTCACAAGAATTCTTTGGAGAAATTCTTACAGTGCAATATAACAATTTTCGGAGGATCACGAAGCTGCAAGTGGTGACGTCTGAGTAACACCACAGTGTAAAATACACTGTGGCCGTGGGTCACAGATACCCACTTTTCAACGAAGACAAACGAAGACCCAAAAATGATAGGGTAGGGCCTAGAGAGGTCGGTGAAGCCAATGGTGGTGGTGGTTTGCCGTGGGTGGCGGCGCAAGGGGTGGTTTTAGGCCAAAAATGTACAAATCAGAAATGGACTTGGTGGGGCTTCACCGGTGACGGATCGGAGCTGGGGTTGGGTCCATTGGGTTGCCAAGAGGTCGAGGATGAAGTGGTAGGAAGATGGTGGCCGTTGGTGGCGCGACGGCGGCGCGCGAGCTCAAGGAACGCCGCGGCTTCGTGGGTCTCGTGGGGGCTACCGGCGGCACGAACGGAGGTTGGGTTGGTGGGGTGAGGTCGCCGGCGGCAGGGGAACGCGAGGGGATGGGCGGTGAGGGTCACCGCCGGCTCACGGCGGCGGGCTGGGTGGAGTGGGCGGACGCACGGGGAGAGAGAGAGGGAGGGGCTCGCGCGGGAGGAAAGGAGACCGAAGGAGAAATAAGAGGAAAAAGAAAAAGAAGGAAAAAGAAAAGGAGAGGAAAGAAAAATAGGGGAAAAGAAATGAGGTCCAATCCTCATAACTTGGGTCACAAAAATTATCCAACGGATACGATTTTAAAACCACAAGTTAAATAAAATAATTTAAACGTAATGGTAAAGTCAAATTGAAATAATTAAATCCCACAGTAATTAATTAAATATTAAATACAATTTAAATGCATAACAATAAATAAATATTAAGAAAGCACATAAAAATAATTTTCCTCAAATTAAAATCATAGAAATAAACTCACTAAAAATCCAACCAATTTTAAAATAAGAGGATAAATTTTTGAATAAATAAAAATAATCCTTCAGTAAAAATACACTAAAATACGGGGTGTTACATTGTAGGACTGGGGTTTTAAAATTGGGTTTTGGCAACATGACTTTAGAATTGAACATTTTAACTTGTGTAGGCAACCTCAAGTTAGAGGAGATGCAAGAAGTTAATGCTTTGGAAGCAATTCTTCTTGCATCTAATAAATGAAGCTAACGACATCTATGTTGTTTTTGTTGTAGGAAGCCCAAGTGATATCCAATGGAGGCCTAAATCTGAATGATTGACCCCAATTTCACAGTCAACTAGGCCCTCACGTGAAGAAATTCCAATATTGAAACTAAAAATATTACTAGTGGAGCTAAAATATGTGTATCTGGGTCCTGAAAATACTTTCCCAGTTACAATTTCATCTCAGCTCACTACTGAGCAAAAGGGTAAGCTGCTTGAGGTACTGGGGTAGCACAAGTTTGCCATCGGATAGACCATTACTGCCATGAAAGGTACAAACCCCCTGACTTGCTCTCATAGAATTTCTCTAGATGAAGGGGCTAAACCTTCTCGGGAGACATAAAGAAGACTAAATCCTACACTAAAGGAAGTGGTTAAAAAAGAAGTCCTAAAATTGCTAGATATAGGTACTATTTACCCTACTGCAGACAGCCCATGGGTAAGCCCCATTCAAGTGGTACCAAAGAAGTCTGGTATCACTATAGTGAGAAATGACAAAGGGGATTTAATACCTACCAAAATAACAACTGGTTGGAGGATGTGTATAGATTATAGGAAACTAAATGCAGCCTCTAGAAAAGACTATTTTCATTTGCCCTTCTTTGACCAGATCTTAGAAAAAGTGGCTAGGCACGATTTTTACTGCTTTTTAGATGACTTTTTTGGATATTATCAAATTGAAATTGCCATTGAGGACCAAGAAAAACCACTTTTACTTGCCCTTTTGGGGACTTTTGCCTTTAAAAGAATGCATTTTGGCCTTTGCAATGCCCTTGCCACTTTTCAGAGATGCATGTTAAGTATTTTCAGTGATTTGTAATCTCTAAGCCCCTATGCCATTTATTGATTGATGATGTTAATTTCACATGGACTGAGGAATGTCAAAGTGGTTTTACCTAGTTAAAAACTTTTCTCACTAATGCTCCCATAATCCAACCTCCTGATTGGACATTACCATTTGAAATAATGTGTGATGCCAGTGATTTTGCTGTTGAGGCTGCATTGGGTCAGTGGAAAAATAAATTACCTTCTGTTATTTACTATGCCAACAAAACTTTAAATAGTGCTAAAAAAATTACTCTACTACAAAAAAGGAGTTGCTGACTATAGTATTTGCATTAGAAAAGTTTAGGGACTATTTGCTTGGTGCCGTTGTCATTATCTTTACTTACCATGCTGCACTTAAATTTTTGCTCACTAAGAAGGATGCAAAACCAAGGCTCTTCAAGTGGATCCTTTTGCTACAAGAGTTCAACATCACAACAAAGGATAACAAGGGCTAGAAAATGTTGTGGCAGACCATTTGTCTCGACTCACATTGAACTCTACAATCCAAAACCCTCCAATTTCTGAATCCTTTCCTGATGAGAAATTATTTTTAGTCCAAGTAATATCAAGGTATGCTAACTTGGTAAATGTTTTGCTGACAAGGCAAACCCCAGCCCACTGGACAACTCAGGACATCAGAAGAATGAAAGCTGAAGCTAAGTTTTTCTTTTACGAACAACCCTACCTTTTCAAATACTACTCTAACTAAATAATTAGGAAATGTGTTCCTAATGATGAGTTTTCTGCCATTCTTACTTTATGTCATTTTGAGGCTTCTAGTGAGCACTTTTCAACTCACAAAACTGTGGCAAAAATTTTACAAAGTGGGTTTATTGGTCAACCATGATCATGGACACTTATAAATTTTGTAAGTCTTGTGAACCTTGTAAAAAACTGGGGGGCATTATCAAAAGAAATATGGTGCCAATGCAACCCATTCTAGTTTTAGAAATTTTTTACTGTTGGGGTATAGACTTTATGGGACCATTTCCCTCATCTTTTGGGTACCTTTACATTTTGCTTGTTGTTGACAATGTCTCCAAATGGGTTGAAGCCATACATTCAAGAATATGTGACCATCATATTGTTTTAAAATTTCTTAAAGAAAATATTTTTGCAAGGTTTGGTATGCCTGGAGCCATAATTAGTGATAATGAAACCCGTTTTTGTAATAAACATTTCGTTGTTTTGATGAAAAAATATGGGATTCATCACAAGGTTTCCACACCCTATCATCCTTAGACCAATGGTCAAGCTGAACTAGCCAATAGGGAGAAAAACATATTCTTGAGAAAACTCTCAACCCTAATAAAAAAGATTGGTCTGTGAGGTTGTCTAATGCTCTTTGGGCATATAGAATAGCTTACAGAACAATTCTAGGAATATCTCCATACATATTGGTTTATGGCAAAGCATGTCACTTGCCATTGTAAGTAGAACATCGAGCTTACTGGGCCATTAAACAATTCAATTTTGACACTGACCAAGTTGGTTTATCAAGAAAATTGCAGATTATTGAACTAGAAGAACTCAGAAGGGATGCTTATGACAACTATAAGTTGTCTAAGGAGCGTATGAAGTATTTTCATGACAATCACATTCAGAGGAAATGTTTCCATCCAGACTAGCAGGTGCAGCTATACAATTCTAGACTCCATCTTTTCCCTAGGAAATTAAAATCTCGATGGAGTGGCCCTTACTTGGTAAAATCTATGTTTCCTTGTGGAGCTGTGGAACTCCTTAACCCTTAGAATGGCAACATTTATAAAGTGAATGGGCTGAGGCTCAAACCATTTCTTTCAACATTCTCACTTGAAGAAACCACCTTGCATTTTCTTAACCCCACTGTACTTTTGGTTACTTAGTATTTTCTATTACATGCTAATGTTAATAATGATTATTTGCTAGTTGTAGTCGTTTTTCTTTCATCTTCATTTGTCCTTTCTCCATCACCTTCACTCAGGTATTACTCCTCTTACTTCCTATCAATGTTGTTATTTCTTACCTTGATTCTCCTAATTCTTTTATATCATTGAGGACAATGTTGATTTTAAGTTGGGGGGTGAGGATTCAATTAGTCTGCATGCATTGACCCTCGACATTGCATACCATAATGAACCACCAGAAGCATTGTCAATGATTGATAAATAAATAACAGCATTGGCTCTTTCTGTTTTATTTGGATGCCCTGATTAGACTTGATGAATATGGGAAGCTTGCTGTTTGTTCACTTATGAAATTTGAGTCAAGACAGGGGTTTATTTACTTTAGCATGTCTTCTAAATCAAGAAAATTATGTATTTCACTTAAGGGGTTCTATTGAGTACTGCCTCCACTTACACTTAGATGATTTAGGATAACACTGTGATTTTCATTAGCCTAGTCACACTAAGCAATTGTTTAAGACTCTAATGAACCATATCCTAATGGCTTAGGAAGAATGTGAATTGAGTATTTGATAGTACTATAAAAAAGGGACAAGCTAGGGATCTAAAAAAAAAAAACTTCTTTGTATAATAAATATAGTGTAGTAGAAAAGGTTGCCTACTTCCGAGATCTCTTGAACAAATAAAATGATCTTTTAAAGAGTAGTAGCGAGAAAGTCATTATTACAAAGGTTTTGAATTAGGCCCCACTTAGACAACTGCTATGGATGAGACAACTAATGACTTCTAGTGGTCAACTTTGGAATCTATACCCACTGTCATAACACCCAGTAGGCAACAACACTCATTTTGTTGATACTTACTCAAATTGGTTACTGGATAAATTTAGTGCATAAACCCTATTTTTGGAACAAAATGTCTAGTGAACTCATATTTTGCATCATTGAACCTTGTCTGATTGGTAGATCCTACATGAAGGAAATAAAAGCATTGTGGTTTGAAGACAATATACTCCATTTGCTAAGAGATTAGCAACAGACTAGTTGGAGGGTGTGATTGTCAAGATATTTTGATTAAAATACCAGCTTTAAGTGAGTTAGTTGAGAGGCTGATTAGTTATATAAATGTGATTAGACCTCGTTTGGTATGCAGTTCAGATGAGATGAGATGAAATATTTTGTTAAAAGTTTAATAAAATATTGTTAAAATATAATTTTTTAGTATTATTTTTATTTTGAGATTTGAAAAGGTTGAATTGTTTTTGAAAAAGTTGAATTGTTTATTATATTTTGTGTGAGAGTTTGGAAAAGTTGTAATAATGAAATAAGATGCGATGAGATGAGATAGTTTTGTGTATCCAAACCGGTCATTAATATTATATTTTGAGAAAATGAACCTTGTCTCATGGGCTTTAAATTTAAGAGTTAATTTCACTATTTACTTACTTTTCTTCATGGGCTAACAAATGGTTTAAATATGTAGGTATTGAAAGCCCAACTGAACACTTGAAAAACCCAACTATACATTTGGAGCCCAATTCCATCGAGAAGCCTAACCCAAGCCAAGCCTCATTGCACGAGAACCTTCTACCATTTTCTGCACATATCAAAGGGAAGAAGCAGAAGTGTTATCAGGGGAATCTTGAGAAAACTGTGATCTTCCAGATCTTCCAGATGGCAAAATGGAGAAAAGGAAAAGCAATGGTTAGAAGAGAGAGAAAAAGAGATTATGAAGGGAAGTGGGGATAAAAGGAGTCGAGGAGCGAAGATGAAGGGGATCGTGGTTGCTTTATTTTTAGTGTTATTCATTTCTTTCTGTTTCTATTACAAACATTGCTCTGTTAGGGTTTTTATAGAATCTTGGAATCATTTTTTACAAGATAATTCAAGGCTAATTTCTGCAACTAGGGTTGCAGGGAATGGGGTTTTCTGCCCTCCTTTCTGAGTATTGTTAGTTGTTGTGATGTTTAGCAAGAATCTCACTATATTTTCATTCACGATTTTGTATTGGTTTTGAAAGGATCTCTTGTTCTTGACCTGTTGTAAACTCATGGCACAGCAAAACCTTGAAATAATCAAGGATCCCTCAGCCCTAGAGTCTTAAAATGAAAATGATGATTAATATAGTGAGAGATTTATTTTCATTGGTGCTTTAAACTGAGAATCAATGTTCGTTTGAGTTTAAGTGTTAATATCTTGATTGGTTTGACACAAGCAGATGCACCCCGTGACCAACAACTCGATAGTCGAGGAAATCCTAACCTTGTATCTCTAGTGTTTACTTTCTTGACAGTTATATCTCCGGTTCTCAAGTCTTAAAACTATTTTTATGTGCTAACTGCTTTTGTTCATCAACCCATTTTCCAAGAACTAAAAGTTGCAAATACTGTTTTAATGATAATTGGAATTAATATTTCTAGATTAATTATAGCACCTCACTTCTGATAACAAATCACAAATTCATCCTAAATTTTGTATAAATTCAGTGCACATAATCCATCCTATTTTGAATTTTTCTACTGCTTTTCATTTGAATTTTTGCTTGATTTATTGCGTTGACAAAGTTGATCCTATGGAGATGACCTTGGGAGCTCCCTTTGCTTTTAAACCTGATTTTATAATTGGAGGCATTATTTGGTGAGTATAAGTAGGCTTAAATGTTGCCTTATCTTCCCGCATCGGAGAGCTAAACGAGCCTCACGGCTACCTGAATACTTACCTCGACCCCACTAGAGTGAAGGAGATAACTAGATACATCGTTGTCCGAATTACCTCTCAAGGGGGCAAAGAGGCGGGATGTCATGAAACATTCTTACCTCTCCCCGACGGAGAGCGGGCTGAGTCTATAGACAGCCCAAATAATGAAGGAAAAGACAAAGACATCATCAATAGAATCTACATCAACATAATCACCATAAGCAACTTACTTTCCCGCAAGGCAAAAGGGAAATGTAGACCTGAAAGGTTGCCTTATCTCTCTTGTGGAGGAGTGTGGTCGGCCCTTAGCCACCCGAAGACAAAAATATTTACCAACATAATCTACATCAGTGACCTCATCATCAGCAACTTACCACCCCGTAAGGCAAAAAAGGAAAGGTAGGCCTAAAATGTTGTCTTATCCCTCTCACGGAGGAGTGCGGGTCGGCCCTTGGTCGCCCCGAAGATGAAATTTTTAACAAAAGATCTCCACGAACAAGATCTCCCTCAAAGGAATCTTCACAAATAGAAACTAACACTCTGAAAATGCAGAGTTGTCAAAAGAGATCTGCCCAAAAAGTTTGCCCTTTTGGAGCGAGATCACTCCTTGCTGAACTATCATCAAGGCCGCTTGGAATCAGACCCTTGCCAAGAATGTCACGTCACCACAGGGACTCTTCATGCGGAGGAAACTGGCCCACACTCATAGCTCGGAGGTCAGATTGGGGGTTCACGAGAATGTAGGCATTAATCATAACATAATCTCCATGCATTGTCGCAAACCCCGCGAACATAAGATAGCTCATCCTGCAAGCTTCAGAGGGCCACTTTTTGGCCTTCGAGCACCAGCTTATTCACTTCCAGGGCAGCCTCCGCGTCTTTTCTCCGCTGATTTTCCTCATCCAGGGTCTTCCTCCTCACCGCCACTGACTCGTTAAAACCTTGAACCTTGGTCTCGAGCCATTTGATCGAGCGACAATTAGTGTCCCCCTACCTGTGAAATTCCTGGATATCGGCCTGCAGCCGCTCCAGCTCGTTTCGCAGCGTGTTTGATCAAATCGGCCAGGGCTTCTTTAGTCGTTTCCTTCTGCTTCTACTCGGAGGCCACACGATCTGAAATAACTTGAACCAGAGAGTGAAGGTCCAGATTCTCGTTCCTCAATGCTGCTTGGCTATCCACAATGAAGGCTGCAAGACGCTCCAACCCCTACCACAAAAGATGTAGTCGAAATTAAAAAAAAAAACAAAAAAGGAAAGGTGAAAGTCTGAGGAATTAGCAAGTAAATTTTACCCCTATAAATAGCCCCCGAATTCTCCCCTCAGCCTTGTGAAGACGATTAGCATGGCCGCCTAACACGGTCACTTGAAGGTTTGCAGGAACTCCCTCAACGACCTTCACACCCATTCCCTTGCCAGGTACTCTGAGCTCCATGTTCCCCTTGCCTAGAAAGTCGGCCTCCTTCTCCTCGGCTTTACCAGGTAAAAGGGCTTCAGCTGTAAAGGCACCATCAGATGCAACTCTCTAGGTTGACGACACAACTCGTGGAAGATTGGCAATCGGCATTGTCTCGTCAGGAACTCTTGGGGGCAAAGGGATTATAAATATCTAGACCGACGTCCCCTGGAAGGAATGGGAATGTTGTCAGAGTTGACAGGAGCGGGAGAGATAGGACAAAGTCTTTTCCCCTTCCCCTCCACTGGTGGGAATGTGGAATAACTGTGAACAGGTGAAACAACTGGATTCATGGGAATACCTGCGTTAGAGTGCAGGTTAGCAAGGGGAACCAAATACCGATGAAGGCTACCCATTGACTATAGAGCCTCCGAATAAACCTCGTTAGGATGTACCGACACCCAGACTCGAACAATTCCCAGTCTCACCGACTAGTGCAGCTTCGGTTTGGGGCGGCTGATCGAGGTATCATCTATAGTACCCTAGTTGGCACGAACAAAAAATGAACGCTTAACAGTCTGCCTGGCTAGATACTCCCACCCCTCACCCAATAAGAAGAAAAACTTGTGGGTATACCTTTTCGCCACCTTATGCCTCTCCTCTATCAGAGCCCATTCATGATTTGGCTAGAAACTGTATATTCACTGACCCTTCCATACTAGATTCTGAGTGATAAAGAACTCGCTTGTCGTGAGGTCAGGGAAATTCGACGCCCCCTCTAAAGCCCGACACCAAATAATACAGCATGAGACCAAAATCCTTCATACAAGAGGAAGGAGTTGAGTGGGTGCCAGCTCAAAGAAGCTTAGCACTTCGCTTACCAACAGACAAAATAGCAACTTCACGCCACAGAAGAACATGGTAGGATACACCGCAACATGGGTTTCATAGCCTTCCTCATCCACCGCTCTGCCTGTGGGGGAAGGCACTATAGGCTCCACTTACGAGGGGATCCTGTATGTCGCCGTCAACTCCTCCAATTTGTCAAAAGTAACCACCAATAACCATGAAAATCTCGCAAAGTCATCTGAAAGGGAATCTCCATGAATGACAGTGGCTTGAGCAGCGCCAGAGGGCACCGTCCAGGCTCCAGAATGTGAAGATCTCTTCAGGGCCATGAAGGGCAGGAAATGTTGAAGAAAAAATTTGGAAGAAAAGTGAGAGAAGGAAATCGCAGATTGAAAAGATGGAAGTGGAATAAATATGATGGGTTACTCAATATAGGCAAGGGCGACGATCATCCTCCCGAGGCATCATAATTTCACATATCTCACATGTGTCCCATTCAAGTATCGAGATCCCTCAATTAGCACAATTGCTAAAAACCATCTCCTGGCACAACGTGCTAATTAATAGCTACGAAATACAAAGCCATGACACAAAAATCGAATGAGCGTCATTCAATGCGAAAGCATAACTGATATTGTACTGCCATGTAAGTAAAATACAAGAGGTCACTTAGTGTGAGGCCAGGTGGGCTGGGAACTTGACAAGGGATAAGGGCAAAAGGAATAAAAGGAATTCCTCTTAGACTTGTCTGGGACGAATTGACAGGGTAACTGTAAGGGGATTTCTACCCCTAAGAAAGGCTCACCGGGCATCGGCTCAGAAACCCAGCCTAAAGGGTTCCCTATCCAAGCAAGGAACAAAACGTCAACCAAGGTGGGGAGTCATATAGACAGATCAACTTACACAATGCGGCCGCCCTAAGGAATAATATACGCACAGATCGCATGACAAACACGGAGGACCCTCAATTCATCGGTATCAAGTCATATACGGCTAAAATAAATTGGATCAGGGGTCAGGGAACCTCTCCGCAGTGTGTTAGAAGTGAAAAAATTGTGGATGACATAGTTTTTAGGCTTAAAGGCATCATTCATCAAACCTCGTGTTGAGGCTCCTCAAGAAAAGTATATTGTGGAACATAAACACCAAAATCTGCTAAATGCAATCAGGGTGTTTGTAACACCACAATGTAAGACCCAAATCACATAGCTTATACTCCAAAATGACAAGTTAATAATTAAATGAAACCTCATTAGAACCTTATAAAGAGTAAGAACTTCTCATTCCCAAGCAATGTGAGATTTCATACATCACCCACCCTCACTTATCATATGGGGTATCACAATCTCCCCCTTTAAATTCTCGACGATCTCGTTAGTTCCATCCATCGTAGGTGTCATGGCTCAAGTCCCACGTTTCTAGTTGGAATAGACTCTACTACCATTTTTAACACCTTAATGAAATACTCAAACCACATAACCTATACTTCAAAATGACTAGTCAATGATACAATTGGAGCACTATTAGAACCTTATAAAAAGCGATAACTTCTCATTCCTAACTAATGTTGGATTTCATACACCATTTCCATAACTTATTATATGGGGTATCACAACAGGATTTAATGATAATCTATGTAATCTAAATAACATATGCTAATCATAATTTATGATCAAACTACTTACATTATTGCTCTACTACCTGAATTTCACTTTATAGTTCGTTATCTATACAAATTATGAATCGTCACTAAAATTTTTAGAAAAAAGTGTTGTATTATTCTATTTAATTAATTACCTATCATGAAGAATAATTTAATAAATATTATGTTTCATACAAAGTCATTAAATACTAATATTTTTTAATAAATTAAATGCTAGTAACATATTCTCACTTTAGATTATAATTTAGTAGAATAATTAGGCTTTATACAAGTTGTTTAATTCATAGACACGATAAACTTTTCTTAGCATTAACATAATTATTTGAGTATACAAGAAATCTAATAAATAATAATATCATTTAAATTATTAACACATTTATTTATTTTCAATTCACAACTTAGTAACATAATTATAACAAAATCTGTTAAAATAAATAGCAGAATTTTGTTTAATAAAATAGACTTAATTAAACAAAATTGAATGTTGGAAACAAAATTAAACACTTACTATTTACTTCTGAAATAAAAATTGTAAAAATTTAATACTAAATAATATAATTTAAATCCTTAATTAATTTTTGTAGGAAAAAATAAAATTTCTATAAAAATTTTATGAAATAATTTATTTAAGCCCATTAAAACTCAAGTTAAAATTGGAATAAGCCCATCTAAATAGGACAGGGTCATTTTGGTCATAGCACTTAAAAGAGTTCAAAGTTTTTACAAGATGGCTACATAGCAAGGGGCTGTTAATGGAAATCCTTGTAATTATACTAACATATGCGGTGGAGAAAAGGCGAAAGGTCTATTGCGGTTTGTGGTGAAGGAAGCTTAATGTGGGGCTGCCATGCGTGTGCAGTGCTTCTTTCCCATTGGTTGTGGTAGTTTGGGTTGGCCCCCACCAACGGATTGGGCATCGGCTTTCATGGGATATGTGCTACTTGGAGAAAAGGCGAATGGTCGAAGCCTAACTCAGCCAATAGTAATATTTTTTACATTTTTTATGTTTGTGTTGAAGACATATTTTACAGTTTCTCACGTGTGATCACCTGCAACCAAAAATTAAATAGGCTTGGAGGTTCGACAAGATACTTCTGATGCCTAAATCAGCCAATAGTAATATGGTTTCTCCAGCCAAAAACTCATATGAGATCATAATAGTAAATGAACCCTATAAATAGAGCTTTGTGACTTCTTCAGATAATATTCGATAATCATCCCGCATGTTATTTGAAATTCAAGCCTTAGGGATATAAAGGCTTATCTTATCTCCAAATGAGTTGATCACCTTTTCATCCAGAAAATATCTCAGCAGTTAGTGGTCTACCTCTATTCAGACAAGACTTGCATGGGGTTAGACTTTATATTCACTAGCATATTGGACCATGCACTGGTCCAAGCCCACGATAGTACCCAGTGAGCCCTTGGGAGAGGATTAGGCCCCTCCCAGTTTGCAAGGGGCTTCATATGGTGGTCTCTGTGGTTTTGACTTATTTGCTTGTGTTTGATGGTGGCTTCACTGTGGTTTACGACAAGGCAAGAGCTGAGACATGGGGGAGGCTTGTTGTTTTGTTTGCCAAGACTGAGGAAGGAACGTCGTGGGGAAAAGAAAAAGAGAGGAGATAAATAATTGAGAATTCCGGCGTGTAAGTCGGTTACATATTCATCTTAACTCTTCTCAGCTCAACTCATATCCAAACGGCACCTAAATCATAATAACATGCTCTTTTAATTTACTTATCATATTCAGATTGAACTATAAATTATTTAAAGTAAAATGACTGATATGAGAAAAGTGTTAGATCAAGAAAGAATAGTTGCCACATAATTTACAAAAAATGGCAACCACATTGATGGACAAGCTAAAGCAAAACTCAAGATAAGATTGATTGGCACCATGAAAGTTCAAAACAAACCAGCCCCTTGGCTTACCCAACTACATATTATTACAATCATGCATATCTTTTTTACAAACCAAAAGAGTCCAACCTAATAGTCGGAATCAACTCACTCTTAGTGCACCTCACGGTCAACTTTGAGGAGATCATCGTAAAAGATATAATAATTTCACAAAAAGTTAAACGCTTCGAAAAAGTTACAATAATAGAAATTATTGACAATATAACATGAATAATTGCCGCATACGATTCCATGTATTTACAAATATTCCCGAATATTTTTCCATCGGGTAGAAAGAAGCACCCAAAAGAAAACCTAGCATTTGTTTGCCTTGCAATCGGAGTAAAGATTGTCCAGATTATAACACAACTCACCACAGTAAATCTCGGCACCACCCACTTTAGAGGCTTGCTATCGTTCGACATAATTTGTGCAACCTATAATACAGAGCGTGTAGAGAACAGAGAGAAAGGAAGTACCGAGCTAAAAGAGATAGAAGTTACGAATAATAGATTCTCTGAAAAGTTGATCGGAACACGAACGGTAGGAAAATTCATTTAGTGGATATTTTAAAATGGCAATTGTGAAATTTCTCTACACACACGACGTAGAGAAACAGTGAGAAAGGAAGTGAAAGGAAGGGAATTTCACAATAATGGTGAAATTTGAATAGACATTTGACGTGAAATAATTCCACCTTTAAAGTTCTCAATAATGGTGCGGCAGTTGTTTGATTTTCCAAAGTTGTTGTCAATCTCAAATAGAACTCTACATTCAGAGCAAAGAGTAAAAACATGTGGAAATGGGTGAACGAGGAGTATATAGGATAATGAGAATGAGGTTAACTGTGTCGTGGAAATTCCTCACCAAATTCCTCCAAACTCTTTTCAGTTCTTGTATTCGAAAAATAAAGCTTGTTTAAAAAAAACAAAACAAAGGAAGTATAAAGTATGTCGGCAATACTTGGACAAATTGAACATATAAAAGTGCGTCCGCAAACTATAATTGACTAATTCAATCTATATGGTGGGTCCCTACCCAGCAAAGTAGTATTTTATTATTTTTATGGTAGACCAAGAACCATGAAATGTTTGCTTATTTTAAAATGACAAACTTTCTTCGTCTGCCTCTGTATCATCTCGTAGCATTGGTATTGGACTACTCAAATATCAATGCATCTCCATACTTTGACTAGACATAAATAAAATCTTTTATATTAAACTAGTTAAACTACTAAAGCTCAACATATGAGCAACAGTAAGCTCTCTAAACATTTTTAGCTAGACGCTATTCACTCACCAAAGTAATATTTTAATAATTTCCAATGGCTATTATATTATTTAATTATTTTAAAGTCTATATTATCCATTTTAATTTTGATAGATAATCCGTTATTTTATTTTATTAATAATAGTTAAATTATGAAATTAAAATTAAATTATTAATTAATATATGAAGTGTGTTTGTAAAATATTATAATTTTTTTGTAAAATATTATTAAAATATATAATATTATATTATTATTTTAACTTTAAAATGTCTAATTCAATGTGAATTAACCTAGTCAAAAATTAATACAATAGTCATAACTTGGCAATGCAATACTCTCATATCACCAAGACACCAACTTTCCATTTCTGCCTCGCCAACTTCCTAGATGCTTCACTTTCTTTGTCTAAACTAAAAAGTTGCATATTTTTTTTTTTTTTTTTTTTGACCGTGGCCGGATACTTGGCACAGCATGTTTGCACACTTGAGTCTTTGAATACTTTAAAATTTTGTGAATAATATTAAAATAACTTAAAATAAGATGTTTTATTGAATTTTAAAGAATGAGAAAGAAAAACTTGATTAAAAATATTATAAGTGAAAAAATTGTTTAAATATAATTTTTTAACATTATTTTTATTTTAAAATTTGTAAAAGTTGTATTAGTTTTTATATTTAGAGTTAGTCTACATACAGTTTCTATTTGAGAACTACCCATGCAAGCTCATTCATTTATATTTTAAAAAAATTTAAAATTATAATAACATTCTTTTTAAAAGGATATTTTTCACTTTTTACAATCATTCATTGATGGACTTTACGCGTAGTCCTCCATTCAGAATTGCAAATAAATTTTTTATTTATTTTATAAAATTTGTATTGATTTTTATGTTTAAATAATAATTAATTAATAATTAGATTAACAAGTTAACAATTTGTAATTAAAAATTATTTTGTATTTAAGTGATAAAGAGTTTTGGCTAGATCACTCAA
Source organism: Juglans cinerea (assembly GCA_961763995.1). Classification (NCBI taxonomy): domain Eukaryota; kingdom Viridiplantae; phylum Streptophyta; class Magnoliopsida; order Fagales; family Juglandaceae; genus Juglans; species Juglans cinerea. Next base: position 42,398,069 of record CAUIVZ010000001.1, on the reverse strand, counting down.
ACTCCTCATCTTACTGCCCTTCGTCTTAAGTGACGTAATAAAATAATTGTAAACTAATTATAAATTTATCATTTTCCACGTGGTGCAAATACTAAATAGTCCCAAGTATTATGAGCGGTGTATTGTGCCACGTGTGGGTACTCTGTTTTACTGTCATTTTAGAGTCTATTAAGTAGGGCTGTACAGAAACCGACGCAACCGGCCAATACCGTTGCGAACTGGCCGGAACCGATGGAGAACCTGCCGACGTGCGGTGGAATATTACAGAAACTGACGTTCAGCAAGCGGCGCACCATAAAGAGCGGCGCACGATTTCTACGGACGCACAATCCTCTACTGTGTGCAGAGCAGCGCGCACCATGGTGGTGCTGCGAGCTCTGCTACGGGCAGAGGAGCACGGCAAGCTCTGCTACGGGAAGAGCTGCGCACACGAATGGTGCAACAATCCCTGCCTCTTGCAGAGCTGCGTGCTGCGAACATGTGCAGCATAGCCCACGACGCTTCACTAGCCACGGTGCTGCAGCCGTTGAGAACCAGTGGCCGAACGAGTATCGTCGTGCCAACATGAAGCGGCAACAGGTGGTTACAAGATGTGGCGTCAGTTACAATTTTTCTTCCGTTACAAGAACTGTAACGTATGAGGAAGAAGATGAACAGTCCATTTGTGATGGACTTGATTTTTGGGTTTGGATGGATTGTCATTTACGGGCTTGGGCTTCAGAACATCTTGGCCGGTTTTTTTTTAAAAATCATATTTGGGTCGATTATTTTGTGATAAATTGGGTTTTGGACTACAAACAATTTGGGTCGATTGTTTTAAAGGCAATTTTCTCAGCTAAGATGAATTTTGGCCAATTTATTTTAAATTCATTTTTTCTTGGACCGCATATATAAATTTTTGTTATGAAAAGAAAAGGGAAAAACTTCTTTGCCGCCCTAATTTGACCTCTAGTTGATCATTGGTCAAATTGTTTTTTTACTTAATGATTAAGGCAATGATTTTAAATATATTGATATATATTTTTTTTATTTTTTAAAAATATTTAAATATATTAAAAAAATATGAAAACAAAAAAACAAAAGATATATAAAAAAAAAAACCTGAACGGTACGTACAGCAATAAATGTTGGGTGGCATAGTAGCCTTGCCCAAAAGATAAAAAGCTTGTTTTGATGGGCCCAAGAGATATGGCTCGCGGCCCAATATGCTAGGCGCACATCCCAGCCCATCCTCTTGATCCAAAGTTTTTTTTTCTGGTCATTAAAAGAAAAAGTTCTATGTGGTGTTTTGAACACAAGGACTCACACACAAGACAACGAGCTCAACCATTGATCTAGATCTTATTTCTAGTGTATTTGTTGATTTTATTTATTAATTAAGCATGTAATTGTGGCATAGAATATTTATTTTTCTGAAATATTTTTGCATATGGTTATTGAATACATGCATGCCATGATATTATGATGTCATATTTTATCGCTTTTATTAGGAATTTTATTTTACGTTATAAATTGCCTAGATTATTATTTTTTGGTGAATAATAATTATTTGGATTAAATGTGATGTGATTATTTTTGTACATGTAGTATATTTACATGTCAAACTATGAGCTTATTTTATCACTTGTATTGTTAGGCTTTTTATGTTTAAGAATTAGTCTTCAATTTTTTAGAATGTGATAAACTAGAGGATTAAGTAGCCGGAGTTTGATTAGTCTATGCTTATGATTGGGTCAAATTGATTTCTTCGATCTAGGAAGAAATTTATTTTACATATGACTGACTCGATAGATTACATATCTTAGTGGGAGTATAATTGAGATTGATTTGGAATTAATCTCCTATACGATATAAATTTGCATGAAAATTAAGTTAGAAATTAATAATTAGGCATTGAAGCGCAATAGATGATTAGGAAGTCTAGCGAATTTTCAATCTTGCGACGTGTATTAATTATTTTTGTTCTGACTTAGATTAACGCGGTAAATTTCTTAGATGTGTGTGCAATTAGATGCGCATAGTTTAGTATCTTTGAGATAATCGAGAAGAAAGTCTAGAGATTATTTATCCGACTCAATCGTCGCATTAATCTCCTGCATGAGCAATAGTTGTAAACGAATAAAGATTATTATGAGTGTCAGATAGTCTTAGACCATCATTATTTTGAAACCTTTGAATGGTTTAGAGTAAAATGTGAAGTGCGCGTGGGACGCATGCACTTCAATTTTTATAGAAATTGATGGGATCAACTATGAGATAGAGCTAAATCACTATTTTGCCTTTGAGAATCTTGCGGTTAATAACGAAAGTTGTGCATTGTTTTTTGTAACGCAAAGATTAATTGCTCCTATATTTGAGGTTGAACATTATAATCTTGAAGCAACTTAGATTAACTCACAGATAAGCATATACCCTCTCTACTTGCTAGTATGTCTGGAAAATAAGGACATTAAGATTTGAGTGTGCGAGAGTGTTAAGGACATTCTTGATTGGCACATTAATTTTTTAAAGGTTTTATCAGTGCACCTTTATGTGATATTAGCACTGGTAATCTTGCTCATGTTTTATTTCTCTCTAGCGAAAACAAATAGGTTCTTGCAGATATATGAACTTAGGAGCACCCCTTGAGAGTAATACCAAGCAACTTAGAGGTTTGCGTGGTAATTGTGGCAAAAAAATCTAAATAATTAGGTATGACTTATCTAAGCCTAAACTAAATAATTTTGCTCGTGGTTGCATTGATGCAATATAGGTTTTAGACTAAAATAATTTATCACAAATTTTTTCTTTTCTCTCCTATAGTGGATTGGAGATATGAAAAATATTGAGTATGCAAAAAATAAGGATATCGCTAGTGAAATTTTTATTATCGCTAAAACGTCACATATTGCATTTGTTACACAAAACGATATTTTTATTAGCGCTTTTAATGCGATATTAGTGAAGTTTATACCTAATTTGATTTAAGACTCATTGAAAATAGTGGTTTTACTGAGAATTTCTAGAGCTTTTATAGTTAGATGATCACTCTTTGACTGAGTGATATTATTTCTCGGGTAGAGAGATGATATGAGGAAGAAACATTGACTGAAGATTCTGTAGTGTAGGAAGACAGTGAAGGGGTAGCTGTAGTGACTGAAAAGGGGGGTACTGAAGATGAGAGCATGGAGATTTCTATTAATGCATTGTCAGGATGCATTAATAATAATTCTATGAAGTTGTTGGGCAGAATTGGTGAATCTTCAGTAGAATTTTAGTGGACTCTAGGAGTACTCGCAATTTCTTGGATCCACCAGTAGTCAAAGCAGCAAATTTGAAAGTGGATAAAGAAACCAGTTTGCAAGTTAAGGTTGCTAATGATGAAACTATTTTGAGTCAAGGAAAATGTGAAAAGACTCTTAAGATTTAACTATTTTGAATCAAGAACACGACACAGTATTTACGTGGTTCGACAAATTGCCTACGTCCACAGGAGCTGCAGAAATCTTATTAACCAGAGGAGATTACAATTACTCTATCTCAACTCACACTCTCTAGGGCTTTTTGCTCTTTCACACAATATGCACTCACAAGACAATTTGTTCTCTCTCAAAATATGCTTCTAGCCATACAACACAAGTCTAATATGACATATATATAGTGAGTGGCGCTGGAAACCCTAATCTGGCAAAATCTGCGTACTTCGCTCGAGCGGAGTGTCGAGCGCGACTTGAGCGAACAACCAAATGAACATTGGCTCGAGCGGAGTGTCAAGCGAACACTAGGGTTTGTGTCTCGCTCGAGCGGAGTATCGAGCGAGACTCGAGCGAACCTCTCTGACTTGCCTTTGCTCGAGCGGTCTGTCGAGCAATGTCGAGTGAACCTTAGCTTGAGCCAACAGTCGAGCCAACAGTCAAGCCAACTTCAGCAAACACCTTTTCAGCTCCAAAACCAGTCTCCACATATACCCCAACATGGATCCCACCAGGAAATTCACTTTTTTTTTTGTCGGATATCTTTTTATAAAAGGCTCTTGTAAAATTGACAAATACTATTACTATTTTTAGTTTGATAGTTATGATATAGAAAAGGATCCTTGGCGCTGAATCGCCACTTGCATTGCATTGCATTTCTTCTTCCTCTGTATTTCATTAAAGAAACGAGTTTTCATCGCCATTTCTTTCATCTCTTCGTCTTGTTTGCTTAGTCTTTCCCTACCTTTGTCTCTGTTTCTCAACACACTCTATACATGAATACATACCTCTTAAATTTCTCACCCATGTTCATTTAATCATTTCCCTTTTTCTTTTCAGAAATGGAGAATGAGCAGACACTTCAGCCTCCAACAGAAACAACAGAAAATCTGATCATGAAATGATGAAACATATTACAGTGAAAGAAACTGGAGATTGCGTAAACCCGTCTCAAAACCAGAAGATTAAAATAGAGGAGGTTGATTAGGATGGAAATTTAACCAATTGTCAGGTCTCTTTAAAAAACTTGGAGGACTCTTCATTTGTTGGTTCATTTTATGTTAAAATCTTCTTTGTAGTGTAGTTCCTGCTCCTGGCTAGAGAGGTGTTGTCAAGTTGGCGTTGAAGAGCTCAACTCTGACCCCTCGACTCTCTCGAGATGGTGTCGAAGAGCGTGATTGATGACTCTGTCCGACAGCTCGACTCCACTGAGATGGTGTTGAAGAGCTCGACACTAATGGTGTCAAAGAGAGAGCTCGGCTCTGTTGAGATGGTGTTGAAGATATCGACTCCATCGAGATCTTGATAGTGTCAAAGAGAGAACTCGACTCTGCCGAGATGGTGTTGAAGAAATCGACTCCATTCAGATCTTGATGGTGTCAGAGACAGAGCTCGACTCGATCGAGTTAAGAGTTGTAGAGCTTTACTTGATCGAGTAGGTGTTGTAGAGCTTGACTTTGTTGATTCATTTTGTTCTAGGGAAGTTGATCAGCTTGCTCAAGTACGGAATTCATGCTCGAGCTGCTGGTGCAAAATAGTTTATGTTTATGTTGTAGGATGCAAGGAGTGTTCCTATTTCTAGCTAACTTATGTCCAATCTGTTGCAGCCTGCACGGAGCTAATATTCCTATAGCTGATTTCTATGTATTTATCGTATATATACAGCCCTAAGGGCTTGGTATTTGTTGGCTTATATTGCCTAGGTTGTTATATTTCTACGAGAAATGCTACAAATATAAAGGAATTACATAAAAGTAAATTAATAAACTAACGTGATTTCATGTGATTCATTAGATCTATTTTAAGATAAAGTAATTTTACAATCTGACATACCACATCAAGCTGCATTACTTTGTAAATTTATTTTATATAATTCTTTTATGACAAAAGTATTTATCATTTGTATACTATTTGTATTGAACTGATTTTTATAGAAAATTGAGTTGGATTGTTTATTTGTTGGTGATCTTCAATTTAATATATTCTCAGTATCACATATATATGTTTAAACTTTTGCAGATTATTGACAGGCAAGAGATTTGGGCAAAAGTTCACAGGAGTGATGAGATTTTGAGTAGTCTAATAGATGATGATTTAGAACCTGAACATGGTCTTCTAGAAACTCCAAATCATGATTTTCATGAAATTGTTCCGAATTCGGAATTCCGTTGGTGGGAGCCCAAGTATTAATCCGGATGTTGATCTAGAAGCAGGGCAAGATCCTCAACAGAGTCCTTGTTGGGGGTCTACATACACTATGGTGAGATTGATTTTGTATAAAAAAGTTTAGGAAAATATTGTTCTAATATTAAATTTTATGATTTTTAATCACATCTGTTAAAATGGTGCAGTTTTTTAAAAAAGTTCAGTTTAATTTTAAGCAATGTCTAACATCCAACTATCCAACTCTCAAATCACTAAATTCATCTTAACTTAAAAACTCTTTATACGTGAGATCCACAACTATTTTCCAATTCCAATAAATACATCTAAATTCATCTTAACATCAAACACATCTAAACTTATCTTAAGTAGGTCCTACAAAACTTACACCACCATCTCAACTCACTTGATTTATAAATAACTTCAACTCAACTCAACTCAACTCAACATCCAAACAGGGCCTTAAACTCTTTGAGAGAGAAATATAACTGTTTAGATAGTGAGTTGAGATTAAATGAGATGAAAATTAAAAGTTGAATAAAATATTATTTTTATTTTAAAATTTAAAAATTTAAAAATATTGAATTGTTTATTATATTTTATTTAAAAATTTAAAAAATTATAATAATAAGATTAAATGGGATTAAATACTTTCACTATTTAAATTCCAAGCGGGCTAGAGTAAAAACATGCGTAAATGGGTGAACGACAGAACTAGGAATAAGAGCATGAGAATGAGATTTTGTGCGTTGTGGAAATTGGAACAATGGGTACAGATCCTTTCAGATCCCTTGCCAAATTCTACTTTCAACCGATTCTTACTGTTGGGTTGCAATTGCAAAGACGGGATGTCATACCCGGGCCCAAGGCCCAGGCCTTTTAAAAAAAAAATATGTGTTTCAGTTTCGGAAGACCCCAGGACGTCGACGTTTTTGGTAAGTTTTCTTTTCCTTTCAATTCAATTTCTCCACCCATTTTGAGTTCTCCCTCTTCCCCGACGATGGTTTTCTTCCCAGTTTTCTATCTTCCGGAAATCTCTTCATCCCACTCACCCCCACATTTCTTCAGTTTATCTTCTCCTTACATCAATATTTTTCCCTCTCAACAAATCGGGCAACTCTCAAACTCTCTTCCTCTACGATTTTCTTCACCATTGTTTGGGCTGTAGAATTCGTGACCTCCCAAATAATTTTTCGTTACCATCGATTGTTCCACACGGTGAGCCTTTTTTTTCTCTCCCTCTCAATTCCTTTGTTTTCCTATTCTTACATGTTTGACATTTTCATGAATTTTTCCTTGGGCATATGTATAGTCTGCTCATGGGTCTCAAGATTCTAGTGTTGCCGTCGAGCCTTGCATCGAAAGTGCTAGATTGCTAAAAATCTCTTCTTCTACCGTTCGACTTCAGTCTCATTATTTTTATTTTTACCCTCTATTTATTTTCACGCACACCCTCTCTGTTTCAGTTCACTGTGCACACACTCGGACCACTCAATCTGTAAGTATTAGAAACTGAAATGTAAAACCAGAGAAGAAAAGAAGAAGAAGGAGAAGAGCAGTGAGAGAATTTGTTGGAAAGACTACTTTATTCCATTAGTGTCTGCTGCTATTGCAATACGCAGCTCCTTATGTACACAAAAGAAAAGCAACTTTAACCAACTAGAGAATAATCGAATATACAGCAAATCTGTACTGCTGCATAACTAACTCTACAATTACATAAATGTACATTACAACTCAGCTACAAGAAGGACTTTCTAGTAAATTAATAGCAACACTATTACAAGCAGGTGGTGCACTTGAAGATGCCAGTGTCTGCAGATTAGCTCCTGTGATGTTGTCATGAGCACCTTCTGATCCTTGATGATCTTGTGATTTGAGAGTAGTGATGCCATGTTGTGCATGCATCTCTAATACAATCCCTCATTGTGCAGATCACTATCTATTTCACTAGATTTCAGTGAGTCTTGGGCTTAGAATTTTGTGGGTTGCTTTGAATCGGGGTTGTGCAAGCCATTTGTGACTTTATTAGGTAATGCCCTTCTGAAGCATTTTGATAGTGATGTTCATTAACTGCATGTGTAAATCACAAGTAACACTGAAGCGTTGTGTCACAGGGCATTAACATAACCTTTAGGCAACATCCGCTCGCTTTCGTTTGCATCGTACTAAACTCGTGAATTTAGGTAAGTTAATCTATAGCAATAATATATTCTTTTATATATATACACACTTGATATTATGATATGTATTTTAGTTTTTATATGAAGACTTATATGTTTAGTTGTGTAATGAGTGTGATATTTTTGGAATCAGTTGGTTGGATTGAAATGTGAATGATATGAAATCGATGTGGTGGATGTGAGGATTTATAATTACATAGCTGGCTGGAAATAGCGGTGACCCAGGGTGGAGTGGTGTTTTTTTTTTTTTAGTGTTGGTTGTCTTTGATTAAATGCAACTTGGTACAAGGTAAGTTGTTTGAGTTAGGTTTGGCTGTTGCGTGGAGATTTGAGTGGCTTCGTTGGGGTTTAAATGCTAATAGTTTGCGGAGGGGACTGTTTGGGTTTAATTTTATGATAGGCATTGAGTTAAAAAAGGGTTGTTTTGGATTATTACTTAATAAATAGTATCTTACTGGATTGGTTTATCAAATGTTGGGTATATGTTTTGTTTAGGTGGTGTTTCTACTAAAGTTCCGACTCAAAGTGCAGGTAATACACGGAAGTCAGGTAAACGGGATTTTTATACTAGATTTGCATAAAAGAAATGAAATGAGGTTGACTTTGAAAATGAGCATGTTTGTTTTTTAAAAGAAATCTGGAAATGACATCATATGTTTATTCCGCATATGCATAAATTCAATATAAGATAAAGTATTTTCTGTCATGACTGGTGTAGACATGAGCTAATTTTGTGCATTCTGTTTCTGAACTATGCAAAAAGAGCAAATATGAAAATCTAAATTTTTTTACTATGAATAAATGAAGATGCTTTGATTCTGTTTATTTCGAACATGTGAAATGATCTGAAGCTATTCAGTATTTTGTTTTGATATGATGTGTCATTTGAAAACATTCGCATGATGTTCTGATTTTGTATCTGAATGTGATCTGGTTTCGATGATGTTCCGTTCTGTTTCTGTTAAGGTGGGTATAATTGTAGTTTATAACCCTACCACGGGGGTGAAACATTATATACGGCTCAACCACAGGTATAACGGTGGTTTATAACCTACCACGGGGGTAAAACATGGTATACGGCCCAACCACGTGTATAATGGTGGTTTATAACCCTAACATGGGGGTTAAACATGGTATTTGTCCCGATGTGACGCTATAAGATGATATGAGTATAATGTTTCAGATTGGATATGCTGAAGGATTTTCTTTTATGGAAACAAGTTTGTTTTTCTGAAAATTTCGCTCTAATATTTTGTACCAAGTTTTGTTTATGTATTTTGAAAGCAAATATGTTGTTTTTACATTCTGAACATAAATAATTTGTTCTACATATCAAACTTTATAAATGCTCATGTTTAGATGCTAGTATATGTTATCTGCTTGATGAGTTATTGATAACTCAACCCTTAATCTTTATAATATTTTTCAGATGATATTGATAGTTCAACTGAGGATTAGTATTAGAGTTTGTGGACAAGATTAGTTGTGGATAGTTTTTGGGTACCTCGTGGTACTAGTATTGCTAGTAGATTTTATTTATTTAGTAGGTTGATTTCAATATGTTTAGACGGATTATATAGACTTATGTCAATTCTATTTTTATTCTAGTTTGTTAATTGAGACATGAAGAGAAGTTGATATTTTTATTTGAGTTGTTGTATTGAGGATTTGGTATGTGAGTATGTGCGGTTTATTAATTTGAAGTATTTACGTTTGTTTTAGAGTTTTTGGAAGTATATATTCTTGGTTTGGGAAATATATTAGTATTGTTGGAGTTGATTATCAGGTGTTAGGAGTTAACTCCCTGGACCTCCGAGGTTGGGGCGTTACACGAAAAATGATTTACATAATATATTTCCGTAACACTTTATATAATTATGTTTTAAACTAGAAATATTTTTATAAAATATTTTATAAAAACAATAACATTTTATAAAAATAACATCATCTTATAATATTATTATAAAATAAGTTGTGAAAATGATTTGTGTGGCTATCATTACTTGCATTGAATATGGAAAGATTTTCTCGATTAAAATGAAAATGTATCTATAAACCAATCACGTTTGAGAGTTCAATCCATAAAGTGGTGCCAGTTATACACCATTAGGTAATGTTTGTAAACACAACCGTTATCAAAGTATTTTTAGATATTCTTAAATATTTGATTCCAAATATCATCTAAACACAAAATATTTTTCACTTTTGAATCTTTAGATTTCAGGTATTGAGCGGCTCTATTTAGATGTTGAGATGGTTTTATCTCATCTTATCTCAACATTCAAACACCACTCAAGTACACACTTTTCAATTTAGAATTTTTAATTTTTCATCTAGTCATTATCTATCATTAAAACTTGAGAAATGATTTAGGTATAAAAAAATTTCACAAAAATAAACCTACAAACTAATATGGTCTGATGTGATACGTTAGATTATAAAGTTACTTTTATTATAAAGCGCATATTGGGTCTGTTTGGGGTTGAGTTAGGGAACTTAAAAAATTGTTTAAATAACCTTGAAAGCTTTTTAATAAAATAATTAGGTTGTTTGGGTGTTACATATTAAAGTGATTTTTAATCTCAAATAAGTTAAAAAGTATGTCTTAGAAAAATGATATTTTTCTTTAAATGTACTTTTCTGAATAATCCGAAATGTAGTTCAAATTTTAAGATTTGAATGGACAAAAATATCCATATAACTTTTAGATAATTATAACTTTCAAACTTTTGAGGATATGATCATAATTTTTAAAAAATAAATGATTGTCATTTATACTTCAGAAAATACTTTTTTAATTTGTTTCCAAACAAATGAAAGATGTTTGAAATTGCTTTAAATATAAGATTACCAAACTGTAAATAACTTTTTAATATTAAAACTTATTACTTAAATTATAAGTTATAAGCTCTAAAACTATAAGCTATATTTCTACCGTAATCCCAATCATGCACATCATGTATCATATAATGCTATGTCAATTTGTACGTTTACGTTTATGGAATTTATTTATGGTTGTAACACTTCTCTTAGAACTTATCCAAACTTTCAAAAAACACACAAAAAGATTTCAACTTTTTCAAACTTCAAAACAAAAATAGTATAAAAAATAATATTCCAATAATATTTTAACTCCACAATATTTTTATTCAATTTTTTCTCTCACATTTCTCAAAACTTTTGTGGATGTGCCAGCGAGCAGAGTGACTATCAGGTGAATTCAAGGTTTCAACTTTTGTGCGAATCCTCTGCTATTTTATTTTTGGAAAATATTCTAGTTATAAAAGAATTATAGAAAAATAATTATGATCAATTATAAAATTATTGTTATTATAAAATAGATTTAAAAAATCAGATAAAATTATATCAATTTATAATATTACTTTTATATAATTATTTTTTAGATGTCGCGGTAATCTTCATTTGTTAGGTGGGTCCCAGTTACAAAATTTGTTAGGTGGGTCCCCTTTAAAAAATTTGTACCAAGAGACAAGTTGCACTATTTAATATTTAAAAAATTCTACACATTATCTCTACACATCACACATTATACGTAATTTTTATTTATTTATTTTTCTTACCAAATATGTATTATATAAATGATAAGTAAAAGAATTCATTAATTTTTGTCTACCTTGCACATAGACCATGGAACGAAATTTAATCTAAATATATTTAATACTTGAAAGTGATAATAGGGATATGGTCCTTCCCCAGAGGGTGAGGTTTTTTTCTCTCTAGTTCCTTTGTAAGCTTAGAGTCTTGTCTCTCGGACACCATGTCTACAGAGGGAAGGGGGAGTGCTAAAGAGATTTCCAAACTATGTGAAGGCTTGACTCTTATTGAGGAGGAAAGGCAAGAAGTGTGTGTAGCTGAGGAAGACATGGTCCTCTTGGCTGAGAGAGTCAAGTGATGCGTAGTGGTTTTGGTGGTTTCAGATAGAAAGATCAACAGAGGAGCTTTTCGTGCAACCATGTCGAAACTATGGCATGCGAAGGGTCGAGTAACATTCAGTGAGATTGGCTGGAACATGTTTTTAGTTGAGTTCCAGTCTAAGGAAGAAAAGGTTTCTATTTTGTAGGGTAGACCGTGGTCCTTTGATAAGTTTTTAAAATGCCTCCAAGAGTGTGAGGGATTAACTCCTCCTAAGGATATCCAGTTTCCAACTGAGCATTTCTGGGTGCAGTTTCATGACATCCCTCTTGTAGGCATGACTAAGAAGGTGGGGGAACAACTTGGGGCCACGATATGTGAGGTTCTGATGGTTGACTTAGAATGTTGTGGTGCTGGTTGGGGTAAATTTCTACATGTGAAGATCCTTATCGACTTGTGCAAGCCTTTGGCTTGAGGAAGATTTCTTATGTTGGGGTAGAAAAAACGGTGGATTCCTCTCAAGTATGAGAGACTTCCTAACTTCTGTTTCCATTGTGGTCTTATCCAACACCTTAACCAAAGATGTCAGAAGAGGGGTGAGCAGAGGAGCACAGGTAATGGTTTGCAAGAACAATATGGTTCATGGTTGAGGGTGAACCCACCATCCAAAAACTCATCTTTCAAACGTTCCATGGAAGGATCTGGTCCATCTCCAAGCTCTGAGGGTGGGAAGCAGGCTGCTGCTCAAACAACTCAAGAAGACAATACCAAAAAAGGAAATGAACTAGTAGTTGGACGAAACATGAATATAGAAAGGCAATTCCCTGATCCTTTGGAGCATACCATGCTGACAAATCCTTTTATAGAGAATGAGGAGGCTGGATCAGAAAGCATGCAGGTTGACCTGACACAGGTAGGCCTTGCCAGTTTAAGGAATGCTGTCACCTTTTCAGCCACGATGGAAAAGGAAGGTGGTTCCCTTTCCATTAATATGGATGGGGCAAAAAGTCTTTTGAGGATAATATCTTAGTAGGAAAGATGAAGGCCACTGCAGGGTCCTTAGTGGGTGAGTCTGCCACATCCAGATCCTAACAAATCTAAACTAAGAGGTTGCACCAAAACCACTTCCACCTAGAAGAGAAGAGCCAGGGTTTCAAAGAACTAGGTGAACATTAACCCCCCTTTGAAATGTGCTGGGAAACGAGTTAGTGATGATATAAAGGATCTTTTGGGTTCATATATAATCACCAAAATTCGAAAAACTACTGGTAATGCTAATAAGAAAGGATTGGTGGAGGCTGATGTGCAGCCCTGCCATACTCAATGAACTTCCTGTATTGGAACTGTCGAGGGCTTGGGAACCCTCAAACAGTTCATGAACTTCACCTTTTTGTAACAGATAAGCCACCCAATGTAGTTGTTCTCATTGAAACTAAATGTAGAAGACAAAAAACTGAAGCCATTCGTCATAAGCTGAGTTGTACTCACAGTTTTGTAGTTGACAGTTTGGGGAGAAGTGGTGGTCTAGCTATTATGTGGACATATTCCATTATTGCACAACTAGTCAATTACTCTCAAAGCCATATTTCTTTGGAGTTGCAGATGCAGGAGTGGGACCATAGGTGGCTTTTGACTGGTTTTTATGGTAGCCCATTGGGGGTGGGGCAAAATTCTGACCATTGCTAAGAGTCGACCTCTAAGGAGATTGGATCATGAATGTTGAGGCCTTAGGTATCCATTTGTGCATCCAAATTTTGACTGCCTCCCCATTGCCAATTTTCCATATCAGACCTTCATTTAGAACCTGCTTTGCAGCCAAAAAGCTTTTCCAAAGGAATGAGCCATTATAGCCTGCCTTAGCCTTTAGGAAATCGGAATAAGGGAAGTACTTAGCCTTCAGTACTTTTTTTTATCTCTCTTCTTTTTTGCCCCACTAGGAATTTTGGAGAATTCTGGTGATCTCTTTCAATAGTGTTGACTTCACTAACCTCAACAAAACTTGCCCAAAAGACAGTTTCTCGCTCCCTCATCATTGACTCGAAGGTGGGTCATTGCCTGCTTAGCTTCACGGACACCTACTTGGGATATAACCAAATTTGTAAGAAGCCTGAAGACGAGAAGAAGACTTCGTTCATCATAGACCGAGGTCTATACTACTACAAGACGATGCCATTAGGCCTAAAAAATGCGGGAGCCATTTACCAACGGTTGGTTAATTGCATGTTCAAAGATTAGATAAGAAGAAATATGGAAGTCTACGTGGATGATCTATTGGTCAAAACCAAGACCTTAGAACAACATTTGGACGACTAGAGAGAGGCTTTTGCGATTCTGTGGCAATACCAAATGAAGTTGAACTCGGCAAAGTGCGCCTTTGGTGTCGAGTCAGGAAAGTTTCTAGGGTTTATGGTGTCCGAATGAGGGATTGAAGTCAATCCTGAGAAGGTAGACGCCGTCCTCGGCATGGCCACACTGCACAACAAAGGTTGGCTGGGTGAGTCACCGCCATTAACTGGTTCGTCTCAAGATCAACCAACAAGTGTTTATCATTCTTCAAAGTTCTGCGAAAGGCGAAGACATGGGATGAAGAGTGTGACCATGCATTCAAAGTCCTTAAGAAGTATCTCGCAAGTCCCCACTCCTTAGCTAACTGCGGAGCTAGGAAACCTAGACCTTGTATTTGGACGTATCACCCTAGGCGGCTTCTTCAGCTCCAGTATGTGAGGAAGATGGGATACAAAAGTCAGTCTACTACGTCAGCCGAGCATATCAAGGGGCCGAAGCCTGATACCCCCATATAAAGTAGTTAGCTTTCGTGCTGGTAGTAACCACGTGAAAGCTATGTCCATACTTCCATGCTCACCCGGTACGAGTCTTATCGGAAACCCCACTAAAGATGGTATTCCAACAACCGAATGCTTCAGAATGCCTCATGAATTGGGTAGTGGAATTAAGCGAGTTTGATTTTGAGAACGCGCCTCAAAGCACCATAGAGGGGTAAGTGTTAGCAAATTTCATCACCGAGTTCACGACGGAGGACAATTGTGCACGTCCTATAAAGCCCTGGCAAGTATCCGTTGACGGCTCTTCTTGCCAGGCTAGAGGGAGAGTAAGAGTGCACATCGTAGCACCGAAGGAGAAGAGTACAATTACGCCATTAAATTGGCATCCAAAATAACAAAAAATGAAGCAGAATACGAAGCATTGCTCTCAGGTTTGCAGGTAGTTAGAGCTTTGGGAGCCATCGAAATCGAAGTGTGGGCCAATTCCCAGGTGGTGGTAAATCAAGTACGAGGGGAGTTTGTTGTGAAGAGTGAAAAGCTGAGGAGATATCTGGCATTAGTGGAAGCTGAGCGCCCTGACTTCAAATATTTCCAAATTGAGCAAATACCAAGAATGAAGAATCAGAAAGCAGACAAACTGGCACGTGCAGCATTTGGATAGGAAGAGTCTCCCTAGCTAGAAGGTACGGTGATTAGAATGGTGGGGGTGTCTGTTGTTGGAATCGAGGTAATGGAAGTATGACTCGGACCCCAGACTAGGCAAAGGACGTAGTCTGATATTTGGAAACCGACGAGGTACCTGTGGACCAGCAGGAGGCAAGAAAAGTTAGGAACAAAGCGGCGCTCTACACTATGATCGAGGGTCTTATACCGACAGGGCCACTCGACTCCTCTCTTAAGATGCATCTCTCCGGAGGAAGCGCAATATGTGCTAGCAGAAATAAACGAGGGAATTTGCTGAAACCATTCGGGGGGACAGACGCTAGCCGAAAAAGTGACTAAGGCTGGTTATTATTGGCCTCAAGCCATCCTGGAAGCCAAAGATTATGCATGAAAGTGTCGGCAATGCCAGGAATACGCCCAAATTCCCCATTGCCCACTAGAGAAGTTGACGTCAATCACGTCACCTTGGCCATTCACCTAGTGGGGAGTTGATTTAGTCGGCCCACTTCCCCCGGGCAAAGGAGGAGTCAAGTTCATAGTGGTGGTCGTCGACTATTTCCAAGTGGGTCGAAGACGAATCCTTAGCCACTATCACTGTGAGCAATATCACGCAATTCCTATGGAGAGCGGTGGTTTACAGGTTCAGCGTCCCGCACACTATCATCTCGGATAACGGAAGACAATTTGATTATGACCATTATCAAAATTGGTGTCGAGAGTTGGGGATCGAGTTCTGATACTTGTCCCTAGGGCACCCTCAGTCCAATGGACAAGTCGAGGCAACTAACAAGACGTTGATGGGAATACTCAAAAAATGACTTGATGATAGAAAAGAGCATGGGTCAAGAAACTCCCCGCCGTAGTATGGGCTTACCGAGTCACGATGAAGACACTGGCCGTGGAAAGTCCTTTTACCCTCCCTATGGACATAAGGCAATGCTGCCAGTAGAAATTGGACTTCCCACATATAGAGTTCAACCCTTCGAACGTGAATCCAATAGCAAATGGCTAAAAGAACAGCTAGACTTGCTGGAAGATGTTCGATTGGAAGCAGAGATAAAGGCCACAACTAACAAAAGAAGGGCCAAGATATGCTTCAACAAGCGTGTGCAGCTGAGAACATTTAAAATAGGAGAATTGGTAATTAAGAAAGCAGGAACAATAACGCAAGATGAAGGAAAACTGGGCCCCCGATGGGAGGCCCCCTACGTGGTCGTCACCACAAATCGACCAGGCTCATATCGCCTCAAAGATTCCTAAGGAAATGAAGTACCACACCCATGGAACGCCGAGCATCTGCAGAAATATTACTGCTAAGCCTGGTTACTCGTTATAATTTTTGCATTTTCCCATGTGGTAGTTATCGGCCATAATAAAAAATATATATTTTGTCTTGTCTCAATGATTGCTTTCAGGAGCATAATCTAATGAGGAAATCGGCCACAAAGTTTATCTTCTGCCTCTCACGGAGGAGTGCGGGTTGGCGTCGGCCACCCGAAGATAAGATTTACCTTCCTCATAAATGTCAACAGGCGGGAGTGGGGTCAACCATACGACTCCCCAAATGAATTACCCCGACCTCTGCTGTGACGAAATGTGGGATTAGCGCCAGCTTGACCCAAACCTACCAATTCTTGTGATGTCAACAGGCGAGAACGAGTCTAGTAACAACTCCCTAAATAACTTACCTCCCTACAAAGGATGATAGGCAAGAAGGTGGCTCAGCCTCTTCATCCGGGAGAGCAGGACTAGTCTCTAGGTGGCCCGATTAACATACCCCGACCCCCATCAAGGTGAAGGAGCATATCACCCACATTGTTGTTCGAATTACCTACCCGAGGGGCAATAGAGGGAAATGAAGGCCTCAAAGGTTATCTTATCCTTCCTGCAATGAAGTGCGGGTTAGTCCTTAGCTACCAGAAGAAAACAAATTTCCTTCCTCACCAGCGTCAACGAGGGAGCGGGCTCAGTAGGAAACTACCCGAACTACTAACTTCCTTGCGGGATACCATAGGGAAATGTAGGCCTTAAGTCTGCCTTAACCCTCCCACATTGGAGAGCGGGATTAGCCTCACAGCTATCCGAATAACTTACCCCGGCTCCCGCTACAACGAAATGTGGGATCAGCACCAGCCTAACACAAACTTATCCTTTCCTGTAGTGTCAACGGGTGAGAGCGAGTCCAGTAGTAGACTGCTCGAACGACTTACATCATTGCAGGATACCATAAGGAAAGGTAGGTGATTGTCAAGATATTTTGATTAAAATACCTGCTTTAAATGAGTCAGTTGAGAGGTTGTTTAGTTATATAAATGTGATTAAATGTTATATTTTGAGAAAATGGATCTTCTCTCATGGGCTATAAATTTAAGGGTTATATTTTACTATTTATTTTCTTTTCGTCATAGGCTAACAAATGGTTTAAATATATAGGTGTTGAAAGCTCAACTGAACACTTGAAAAGCCCAACCATACATCTGGAGCCCAATTCCATCGAGATGCCTAACCCTGGCCAAGCCTCATTGCCCGAGAACCTTCTACCATTTTCTACACATATCAAAGGCAAGAAGCTGAAGGGTTATCAGAGGAATCCTGAGGAAATTGTGATCTTCCAAAGGGCAGAATGGAAAAAAGGAAACGCGACGATTAGAAGAGAGAGAAAGAGAGATGATGAAGGGAAGTGGGGATAAAAGGAGTTGACGCACGAGGATGAATGGGATCGTGGTTGCTTTATTTTTAGTGTTCTTCATTTCTTTTTATTTCTACTACAAACTTTGCTCTGTTCGGATATTTATTTAGTCTTGGAAATATTTTTTACAAGATGATTCAAGGCTAATTTCTGAAACTAGGGTTTCAGGGAATGGGGTTTTCTTCACCCTTTCTAAGTATTCTTGGTTGCTGCGATGTTTAGCAAGAATCAGTCTCTATATTTTCATTCAAGATTTTCTATTGGTTTTGAAAGGATCTCTTGTTCTTGACCTGTTGTAGACTCATGGCACAACAAGACCTTGAAATAATCAACGATCCCTCAGCCCTAGAGTCTTACAATGAAAATAATGATAAATATAATGAGGGATTTATTTTCACTGGTGTTGCAATCTGAGAATGAATGTTTGTTTGAGTTTAAGTGTTAATATCTTGATTGGTTTGACACAAGCAAATGCACCCCGTGACCAACAACTCGTTGGTCGAGGAAACCCTAACCCTGTATCCTTAGTTTTTACCTTCTTAGCAATTATATCTCCGGTTCTCAAGTCATAAAACTATTTTTAAGTGCTAACTACTTTTGTCCATCAACCCATTTTCCAGGAAACAAAAGTTGCAAATATATTTTTCATGATAATTGGAATTAATGGTTCTAGAGTAATTACAACCCGTTATTTCTGATGACAAATCACAAATTCATTCAACATTTTGTTTGAATTCAGTGCACATAATCCATCATATTTTCGCAGTAAATAACCCTAAACTCATTCAACAAGGAAACTTTGTCTATATACATTCCTTTTCTACTGCTTTTCATTTGAAATTTTTCTTGATTGATTGCGTTGACAAAGTTGTCCCTGTGGAGATGACCTTGGAATCTCCATTTGTTTTTAAACCTACTTTTATACTTGGAAGCATTATTTAGTGAGTGTCAAGTTTTTGGCACTATTACTGGGGACAACTGGTGAAACATAACCTTTTCCTTGCAAAAGGAAATAAAAATTAGAAGTTATACGAAGGAATCTGTGAACCTCTGATGAGGTAACAATCCCTTCCTTTTGTTGATTAATTGTGGGAGTGCGGGTTATTGTTTTCTTTCAGCTTGTATGTTTGTGCTTTAAGCATGCATGTCTGTGTGGGGTAGAGATCAAGCTTCAAGATTAGTTAGGACCAAATCAATTGCATCTACTAAAACTGCATCTATTTCTTTTGAGTCATCATCTGAAAATTTGAGTAACATGGAGGTCAATGAGCATCAAGAAGTCTTGAATGAAAATAGAACACTGAGGTAGTACTTTCAGCCTGTTAGGACTAGTCCACCCTCTTGCGTCATTCAACCTTTAAATGAAATAACTTTTATTTTAAACCTAGGATGATTCCCTTTATCCCCCATTTTCATGGAATGGAATCCGAAAATCCCTATTTGCATATTAAGGAATTTGAAGAGGTGTGCTCTACATTCATGGATAGAACATGTACTGAGGAGGTAACAAGGTTGAAACTGTTCCCCTTTTCTCTTAAGGGGTAAAGCTAAAACTTGGCTAAACTCCTTAAGGCCTGGGTTTATAGGAACTTGGGAAGAAATGTAGACTGAGTTTCTTAAAAAAATATTCTCATGCATAGAACAAATGTCCTAAAAAGGCTGATCATGAATTTTGGGCAAAAATATAGTGAAACATTTTATCAGTGTTTGGAAAGGTTTAAAGACTTATTGAATCCTTGTCCTCATCATGGTTTTGAACATTGGAGAGTTATCAGTTTTTTTATATGAAGGGTTAAAACCCAAAATGAGACAATTTGCTGAAACCATCTGCAATGGTAAGTTCTTCAACAAAGAACCAGAAGAAGCTTTTGAATACTTTGACTACTTAGTTGAGAATGCCCAATCATGGAATGTCTCTTATTTTGGGGATAGGTCTGAAAATGTGAGGAGCATAGCTAGGGGTGGGAAATACAACCTTAAGGAAGTTGATGATTTGCATGCTATGATAGCTTTGATTTCCAAGAAATTAGAGTCTATTGAACTGAAAAAGGTTAATGAAATGCATATTGTACCTCAAACTTCTTAATAGTGTGGAATCTGTGAGGACTAGGGGCATAATATCAATGCATGCCCCACCATACCTGCTTTTAAGGAGGTATTACTAGATCAATCTAATGCTATAAATATGATTTCTAAAAATTTTTCTTGTCCCTATTCAAACACATACAATGCAGGTTGAAAAAACCATCCCAACTTCAGTTGGAGAAATGAATGACTAGCAAACCTCTTTATCCACAACAACAGCTCCTTACATGCCATATACAAAACCTCCTCAAGGACCTACCCAATACCCTAACCAACCCCATTTCATTTAGAAAAAGAACTTGGAGGAATCTATACAGCAGCTCACTATTAACCTCCAACAGGGCAAGCCACCATTAACAACCAAAATTCTCAAGCCATAAATGACGTAAGAGGGCACTCACCAAAGTAACCACCTCTTTGAGTGCCCAGGAAAAGGGAAGATTTCTAGCCCAACCTCAACCTAACCCTCAAGGACAACAGTCCCAAAGCATGGTAGCAGGAGCTAATGTGAAGGCCGTTAAAGCAATCATAACCTTGAGGAGTGGTAAGATTTTGGATAAACCTGAAGTTAGCACTAGTGACTCAGGTAAGAATAATAATTTACAACCAGATGGTATGGTAAGTGCTGAACCTTGAAACTCTTGCCTATACTGTTCCTGCTCCATTTCCTCAAAGATTGATTTCCTTTCATAAAGAAAGGCAAAGTTATGAGATTTTGGAAATTTTCAAACATGTCAGAATAAGCATTCCTCTTTTAGATGCCATCAAACAAATCCCTGCTTATGCAAAGTTTTTGAAAGATTTGTGCACTGTCAAAAGAAAATTGAATGTTAAAAAAAAGTTTTTCTTACTGAACAAATTAGTGTCATCATTCAAATCCATACAGCTCCTAAATACAAAGATCCTAGCTCACCCACCATTTCTTGCACTATAGGAAATTCAAAAATTGGTCAGGCTTTGTTGAATTTAGGTTCAGGGGTAAATCTATTACCCTTTAGACCTACCTCCATAATTCTGCAGTTGGCTAACAGGTCCATAAAAGTTCCTAAGGGAGTTGTAGAGGATGCATTAGTGCAAGTAGACATATTTTACTATCTTGTAGACTTTGTGGTACTGGATATGAAATTGTCTACTTAGACCAATGCCTCTTTTGCACTAGTGATTTTGGGAAGACCCTTTTTAGTAGCTTCTAATGCCATTATAAATTTTAGGAGTGGGGTTTTAAAATTGAGTTTTGGAAACCTGACTTTGGAATTGAACATCTTTAACTTGTGTAGGCAACCTCAAGAGTTGGAGGAGATGCAAGAAGTTAATGCTCTAGAAGTAGTTCTTTCTGAAGATTTTTTGCATAAGAATGATTCTTTTGAAAATTTTCTAATAAATGAAGCTAACGACATCTCTGTTGGGTTTGTTGTAAGAAGCCCAAGTGATATCCAATGGAGGCCTAAATCTGAACCTTTGGCCCCCATTTCAAAGTCAACTAGGCCCTTAAGTGAATAAATTACAATATTGAAATTAAAAACATTACCAGTGGAGCTAAAGTATGTGTATCTGGGTCCTAAAAATACTTTCCCAGTTATAATTTCATCTTAACTCATTGTTGAGCGAGAGGGTAAGCTACTTGAGGTACTAGGGCAGTACAAGTTTGCCATCGGATGGACCATTGCTGACATGAAAGGTATAAACCCCCTAACTTGCTCTCATAGAGTGTATCTAGAGGAAGGGGCTAAACCTTCTAGGGAGACACAAAGAAGACTAAATCCTACACTAATGGAAGTGGTTAAAAAAGAAGTCGTGAAATTTCTAGATATATGTATTATTTACCCAATTGCAGATAGCCAATGGGTAAGCCCCATTCAAGTGGTACCAAAGAAGTCTGGTATCATTGTAGTGGCAAATGACAAAGGGGATTTAATACCTACCAAAATGACAAATGGTTGGAGGATGTGCATAGATTATAGGAAGCTGAATGCAGCCTCTAGAAAAGACCATTTTCATTTGCCCTTCCTTGACCAGATCTTAGAAAAAATGGTTGGGCACGATTTTAACTACTTTTTAGATGGCTATTCTGGATATTATCAAATCGAAATTGCCCTTGAGGACCAAGAAAAAATCACTTTTACTTGCCCTTTCGGGACTTTTGCCTTTAAATGAATGCATTTTGACCTTTGCAATGCCCCTGCCACTTTCCAGAGATGCATGTTAAGTATTTTCAGTGACTTGATTGATGACATAGTTGAAGTCTTCATGGATGACTTCTCGGTATGTAGGAAGACTTTTGATTCTTGCTTAACTAACCTTAAAATTATTTTTGCCAGATGTGAGGAAAATAAACTATTACTAAACTGAGAAAAGTGTCATTTTATGGTACAACAAGGAATAGTCGTTGGGCACATTGTGTCAGCAAGGGATATTGAGGTTGACAAATCTAAAGTGGAACTGATTTCAAACCTGCCTATGCCTAAAAGTGTAAAAGATATCAGATCTTTTTTAGGCCATGTTGGTTTCTATAGGAGGTTCATTAGAAATTTTAGTATAATCTCTAAGCCCCTATGCCATTTATTGTGCATGATGTTAATTTCACATGGACTGAGGAATGTCAAAGTGATTTTACCCAGTTAAAAACTTTTCTACTACTACTCCCATAATCCAACCTCCTAATTGGACATAATCCAACCTCTTGATTGGACATTACCATTTGAAATAATGTGTGATGCCAACGATTTTGCTGTTAAGGCTACACTGGGTCAGAGGAAAAAAAATTGCCTTATGTTATTTACAATGCCAGAAAAACTTTAAATAGTGCTAAAAAAATTACTCTAGTACTGAAAAGGGGCTGTTGGATATAGTATTTGCATTTGAAAAGTTTAGGGCCTATTTGCTTGGTTCCCCTGTCATTATCTTTACTAACCATGCTGCACTTAAATTTTTGTTGACTAAGAAGGATGCAAAACCAAGGCTCATCAAGTGGATCCTTTTACTACAAGAGTTCAACATCACAATAAAGGATAACAAGGGGTAGAAAAAGTTGTGGCAGATCATCTCTCTCGACTCACATTGAACTCTATTGTCCAAACCCCTCCAATTTCTGAATCCTTTCTTGATAAGCAATAATTTTCAGTCCAAATACTACCATGGTATGCTCACTTGGTAAATTTTTTGGTGACATTGCAAACCGCAGGCCACTGGACAGCTCAAGACATCAGAAGAATAAAAGTTGAGGCTAATTTTTTCTTTTACGATGAACCCTACCTTTTCAAATACCGCTCTAACCAAATAATTAGGAAATGTGTTCCTAATGATGAGTTTTCTGCCATTATTACTTTTTGTCATTCTGAGGCTTGTGGTGAGCACTTTTCAGCTCACAAAACTGTGGCAAAAATTTTAAAAAGTGGGTTTTATTGACCAACCATGTTCAAGGACACTTATCATTTTTGTAATTCTTGTGAACCTTGTCAAAAATTGGGGGGCATTACCAAAAGAAATATGATGCCAACGCAACCCATTCTAGTTCTAGAAATTTTTTACTGTTGGGGAATAGACTTTATGGGACCATTTCTCTCAAATTTTGGGTATCTTTATATTTTGCTTGTTGTTGACTATGTCTCCAAATGGATTCAAGCCATACCTTCAAGAACACGGGACGATCAAATTGTTTTAAAATTTCTTAAAGAAGATATTTTTGCATGGTTTGGTATGCCTAAAACCATAATTAGTGACAATGGAACCCATTTTTGTAATAAACCTTTTGCTGATTTGATGAAACAATATGAGATCCATCATAAGGTTTCCACACCCTATCATCTTGAGACCAATAGTCAAGCAGAACTAGCCAATAGGGAGAAAAAATATATTCTTGAGAAAACTGTCAACCCTAATAAAAAAAATTGGTCTGTGAGGTTATCTGATGCACTTTAGGCATATAGATCTACTTATAGAACAATTCTAGGAATGTCTCCATACATATTAGTTTATGGCAAAGCATGTCACTTGCCTGTGGCAGTAGAACATCGAGCTTACTGGGCCATTCTGGGAAGGGATGCTTATGATAACTCTAAGTTGTCTAAGGAGCGTATGAAGTATTTTCATGACAATCACATCCAAAGGAAATCTTTCCAACCAGACCAACAGTTGTTGCTGTACAATTATAGACACCATCTTTTCCTAAGGAAATTAAACTCTCAATGGAGTGGCCCTTGGTAAAATCTGTGTTTCCTCATGGGGCTATGGAACTCCTTAACCCTCATAATGGCAACATTTTCAAAGTGAATGGGCAGAGGCTCAAACCATTTCTTTCAACCTTCTCACCTAAAGAAACCACCCTACATTTTCTTAACCCCACTGCACTTTGGGTTACTTAGTATTTCTATTACATGCTACTGTTAATAATGTTTATTTGCTAGTTGTAGTCGTTTTTCCTTCATCTTCATTTGTCCTTACTCATTCACCTTCACTTAGGTATTACTCCGCTTACTGCCTATCAGTGTTGTTATTTCTTACCTTGATTCTCCTAATTCTTTTATATCATTGAGGACAATGTTAATTTTAAGTTGGCGGGTGAGGATTCAATTAGTCTGCATGCATTCACTGTCAACATTGCATACCATAATGAACCACCGAAAGCATTGTCAATGATTGATAAATAAATAGCAACATGGGCTCTTTCTGTTTTATTTGGATGCCCTAATTAGACTTGATGAAAATGGGAAGCTTGTTTTTTGTTCACTTATGAAATTTGAGTCAAGATAGGGGTTTATTTACTTTAGCATGATCTTCTAAATCAAGAAAAGTCAATATTTCACTTAAGGAGTTCTGTTGAGTACTGCCTCCACTTACACTTAGACTACTTGGGATAACACTGTGATTGTCATTAGCCTAATCACACTAAGCAGTTGTTTAAGACTCTAATGAATCATATCCTAATGGCTTTGGAAGAATGTGAATTGAGTATTTGCTTGTACTCTAAAAAAGGGACAAGAAAGGGATCTAATAAAAATAAAACTTCTTTCTATAATAAATATAGTGCCGTAGAAAAGGCTGCCTGCTTCTGGGATCTCTTGAACAAATAAAAGGATCTTTTAAAGAGTAGTATCGTGAAAGCCACTATTAAAATGGTTTTGAATTGGGCCCCACTTCGACAGCTGCTATGAATGAGACAACTAATGACTTCTGGTGGTCAACCTTGGAATCTATACCACTGTCATAGCTCCCAGTAGGCAGCAGCAGTCATTTTGTTGATACTTACTCAAATTGGTTACTGGATAAATTTAGTGCATAAACCCCATTTTTGGAACAAAATGTCTAGTGAACTCATCTTTTGCATCATTGAACCTTGTCTGAGTGGTAGATCCTACTTGAAGGAAGTAAAAGCATTGTGGTTTGAAAACAATATATTCCATTTGCTAAGAGACTAGCAAAAGGCAAGTCGAGGGGTGTGATTATCAAGATATTTTGATTAAAACACTTGCTTTAAGTGAGTCAGTTGAGAGGCTGATTAGTTATATAAATGTGAATGTTATATTTTGAGAAAATGGACCTTGTCTCATGGGCTGTAAATTTAAGAGTTATATTTCACTATTTACTTGCTTTTCTTCATGGGCTAACAAATGGTTTAAATATGTAGGTGTTGAAAGCCTAACTGGACCCTTGAAAAGCCCAACTATATATTTGGAGCCCAATTCCATCGGGAAGCCTAAAGCCAGGCAAGCCTTATTGCCCGAGAACGTTTTACCATTTTCTGCACATATCAAAGGGAATAAGCCAAAGGGTTGTTAGGGGAATCTTGAGAAAACTGTGATCTTTCAGAGAGCAGAACGGAGAAAAGGAAAAGCAACAGTTAGAAGAGAGAGAAAGAGAGATGATGAAGGGAAGTGGGGATAAAAGGAGTTGAGGCGCGAGGATGAAGGGGATCGTGGTTGCTTTATTTTTAGTGTTATTCATTTCTTTCTGTTTCTGTTACAAACATTGCTTTGTTAAGGTTTTTATAGTCTTGGAATAATTTTTTACAAGCTGATTCAGGGCTAATTTATGCAACTAGGGTTGCTGGGAATGGGGTTTTCTTTCCCCCTTTCTGAATATTGTTAGTTCCAGCGATGTTTAGCAAGAATTTGTCTCTATATTTTCATTCACAATTTAGTATTGGTTTTGAAAGAATCTCTTGTTCTTGACCTGTTGTGGACTCATGGCACAACAAGAGCTTGAAATAATTAAGGATCCCTCACCCTAGAGTCTTGAAATGAAAAGGATGATTAATATAGTGAGGGATTTACTTTCACTGGTGTTGTAATATGAGAATGAATGTTTGTTTGAGTTTAAGTGTTAATATCTTGATTGGTTTGACACAAGCAAATACACCCCGTGACCAACAACTCGTTGGTCGAGGAAACCCTAACCCTGTATCCTTAGTGTTTACTTTCTTAGCAATTATAACTCTAGTTCTCAAGTCTTCAAACTATTTTTAAGTGCTAACTGCTTTTGTTCATCAACCCATTTTCCAGGAACTAAAAGTTGCAAATATTGTTTTAATGATAATTGGAATTAATGTTTCTAGAGTAATTATAG
The DNA here is from genome assembly GCA_961763995.1 of Juglans cinerea. Lineage (NCBI taxonomy): Eukaryota > Viridiplantae > Streptophyta > Magnoliopsida > Fagales > Juglandaceae > Juglans > Juglans cinerea. Next base: position 42,371,617 of record CAUIVZ010000001.1, on the reverse strand, counting down.
CCCCTCACTTCTGATGACAAATCACAAATTCTTCCTACACTTTGATAAATTCAGTGTACATAATCCATCCTATTTTTGCAGTAAATAACCCTAAAGTCATCAACAAGGAAACTTTGTCTATATACATTCCTTTTTCTACTGCTTTTCATCTGAACTTTTGCTTGATTGATTGCGTTGACAAAGTTGTCCTTGTGCAAATGACCTTGGTCGCTTCCTTTGCTTTTAAACCTGCTTTTATACTTAGAGACATTATTTGGTGAGTATAAGTAGGCCTAATGGTTGCCTTATCTCTCCCGCAGCAGAGAGCTAAACGAGCCTCACAACTACCCGAATACTTACCCCGACCCCCACAGCAGTTAAGGAGCGGACCAATTATATAGATGTCCGAATTACCTCTCCAGGGGGCAAAGATGCGGGATGGCATAAGACGTTTTAACCTTTCCCTGACGGAGAGCGGGCCGAGTCTATAGACTGCCCGAATAATGAAGGAAAATACATGGACATCATCAACAGAATTTACATCAACATGATCGCCATAAGCAGCTTACCTCCCTGCAAGCAAAAGGGAAAGGTAGGCATGAAAGGTTGTCTTATCTCTCTTGTGGAGGAGTGCGGGTCAGCCCTTAGCCACCTGAAGACAAAAATATCTACCAACAGAATCTACATCAGCGAACTTGTCATCAGTAACTTTCCTCCGCGTAAGGCAAAAAAAGAAATGTATGCCTAAAAGGTTGTCTTATCCCTCTCACAGAGTAGTGTGGGTCGGCCCTTGGCCGCCCTGAAGATGAAATTTTCAAGAAGAGAATCTCCACCAACAAGATCTCCATCAAAGGAATCTTAACAAACAGAAGCTAACACTCTAACAATGCAAGAAAAAGCGGTTGAAGAAATAGGAGCAAAAGGAAAAAACGGCTAAGGAAATAAGAGCGAAAGGAACGAAGCTAAAGGAAATAGGAGCGGGGTAGGCAGCCGGCTAAGGAAAAAGGAAAGGAGAAACGAGAAGAAAAGTCAAGGAAAAGTGGCGGGACAAAGTGAAAGGGCTCGGTGGGATAAAACGAAGGAAGCCAACATTAGAGACACGAACAAAAGGCTAAGCAGCTAGCGGGGTCTGAAAGATCAAATTGGACGCCAGTAGGGTGGGCCGAGAAACTTCAAAGGCATGGCAGGACACGGCCGCCTAAGTAACAATTGAAACGATGGATGTATTCCGAGAACAACTATCCATAGAGGAATAAGCAAGCGTGGCATGACCAGCCAGTGACATGGGTAGGAGGCTTGCAGACCCCTTCACGATCATCCCCCAGGCCAGCCTCCCGAAAACAAAAAGAAGAAAAGAAAAAGGGGCAAAGGCAAGACATAACAAGCTATATATTTGCATTAGTCAGTATGTATATATATACAAGCTGCTGAGCAACAAAAGGTAGTTACATGCCAAAAAGAAAAAACAACAGCAACAACAACAACAAATGGAAAAGGGTAAAAGGACACGGCCAGAAGAATACGGAAAAAATGTGGTTGAGTACGATCAACGAAGAAAATTTTATTGATCAATAGGATTACAAGAAGAAAGTTACATCACAAAGTCGCATGAAGCCGCGGAACTACAAAGAACAATTTATACCGGAAGCTCATATATTCAAAAAAACAGGTTTAAGTGCCAAACCATAGCCCTAGACCGTAAAATGGCTAGGGATAACCTAAAAAGGCCACAACATCACATTATTCTCAGACCGACATGACACAAGGTGAGTAAAAAGTCTTCAGCAGCGATGAAAACAAACGCCTGCAGTACCATCTACTCCACGTATACACATACCAGAGAAAGTCCTTGTAGGGATCCTAGACTGTAAACCATGCAGAGTTCAACTCACCAACAATGAACAATGACCACATAACCTCACCACAGCAACCAAGCCTGATCAAATCACTCTTCTGTGAGAAGCAAAGGGCAAACGTCTCCACCATTACGACATGTCGATAATGCCAGAGGTTCCCTCCAAACATCAATAGGGATGTAGTGAGGCGACTAATTGAGTCATATGGTGAATGCGCCTCTCGAGACCCCAACAGCAGAGGGTTGGCAAGGAGATCTGTCTGGAAAATTCACCCTCATAAAGAGGTTCATTCCCCGTAGAATGGTCACCAAGCCCCCGAGATAGCCTGCCGATCGTGGAATATGGCTTTGGAGTTGAAGCACAATAAGCAAAAAGACGAGAACGAGAACGAGAACAAAGGGGCCCCGAGCCCCAACAGCAGAAGGCTGGCAAAAGAGATCCACCCAGAAAGTTTGCCCTTATTGAGTGAAATCACTCCCCGCTGAACTATCACCAAGGCCGCTTGGAATTAGACCTTTGCCAAGAATGTCATGCTGCAGCAGGGACTCTTCATGCGGAGGAAAGTGGCCCACACTCATAGCTCGGAGGTCGGATTTGGGGTTCTGGAGAATGTAGGTCTTCATTCGTTCCAGGCCTTCATCATAACCGAATCTCCACACATCGTAGCGGACCCCACGGACATAAGATAGCTCATCCTGCAAGCTTCAAATGGACACTTTTCAGCCTTCAAGCACCAGCTTATTCACTTCCAGGGTAGCCTCCACATCTTTTCTCCAATGATTTTCCTCCTCCAAGGTCTTCCTCCTCGCCGCCACTGACTCGTTTAAACCTTGAACCTTGGTCTCAAGCCATTTGATCGAGCGACCATTAGTGTCCCACCAGCGGCAAAGTTCCTAGATATCAGCCTACAGCCACTCCAACTCTGACTGACACTGGTCAAAGGAGTGTTGCAGCGTGTCCCTCGCCTTGCAAGCAAGGCAGGCTTCAATGCGGAGCTGGCCAACTTCCCCTTGGGATTTGATCAAATCAGCCAGGGCTTCTTAAGCCGCCTCCTTCTACTTCTACTCAAAGGCCACATCGTCCGAAGTCACCTAAACCAAAGAGCGAAGGTCCTGATTCTTGTTCCACAGTACTGCTTGGCTATCCTCAATGAAGGCTGCAAGACGCTCCAACTCCGACCACAAAAGATGAAGTCGAATTTAAAAAATAAATAAATAAAGATTTAAAAAAAAGAAAGAGAGGAAAGGTGAAAGGCTGAGGAATTAGCAAGTAAATTTTACCCCTGTAAATAGCCCCCGGATTCTCCCATCAGCCTTGTGATGACGATTAGCATGGCCACATAACACGGTCACTTGAAGGTCAGCAGGAACTCCCTCAACGACCTTCGCGCCCATTCCCTTGCCAGGTACTCTGGGCACCATGTTCCCCTCACCTAGAAAGTTGGCCTCATTCTCCTCGGCATTACCAGGTAAAAGGGCTTTAGCCGCAAATTGGCAATCGGCATTGTCTCGTCAAGAACTCTTAGGGGCATAGGGATTTGAAATATCAGGACCGACGTCCCCTGGAAGGAATGCGGACATTGTCAGAGTCGGCAAGAGCGGGAGAGATAGGACAGAGTCTTTTCGCCTTCCCCTCCACTAACGGGCTTAGGAACAACTATGAACAGGTGAAACAACCGGATTCATGGGAATACCTGCATCAGAGTTCAGGATAGAAAGGGGAACCAAATACTGACTTAGGCTATCCATCGACAATAGAGCCTCTGAATAAACATCGTTAAGATGTACTGACACCTAGACTCGAACAATTCCCAGTCTCACCGACTCACGAGGCTTCGGTTTGGGGCGGCTGACCGAGGTATCATCTATAGTGCCCTAGTTGGCACGAACAAAAAATGAACGCTTAACAATCTGCCAGGCTAGATACTCCCACCCCTCACCCAACAAGAAGAAAAACTTGCGGGTATACCCTTTCGCCACCTTATGCCTCTCCTCCATCCAAGTCCATTCCTGAATCGGTTGGAAACTGTAGATACGTCGACCCTTCCATACTAGATTATGAGTGATAAAGAACTCGTGGGCTATGAGGTCAGGGAAATCCGACCCGACCCCCTCCAAAGCACAGCGCTAGATAATACAGCATGAAACCAAAATCCTTCATGCAAGACTGAGTTGAGCTGGCGCTAGCTCAAACAAGCTCAGCACTTCATGTACCGGCCAACGAAATGGCAACCTCAAGCCATAGGAGAACATGGCAAGATACACTGCAATGTGGGTTCCATAGCCTTCCTCATCCACCACTGCACTAGCTCCACATGCAAGGGGATTATGTAGGTCGCCTTCAAATCTTGCAATTCGTCAGAAGTAACCACCGACAGCCATGAAAATCCCTCAAAGTCATCTGAAAATGAATCACGATGAAAGACAGAAGCTTGAGCAACGCCAGATGGCACCACCCGAGCTCCAGAACGCGTAGATCTCCTCAGGGCCATGAAGGGTAGGAAAGGTTGAAGAAAAAATTTGGAAGAAAAGTGAGAGAAGGAAATTGCAGAATAACAAGATGGAAGTGGAATAAATACGATGGGTTACTCAATACAAGAGAAAGGCTTTATATAGGCGGGGGCGACGATCATCCTCCTGAGGCATCATAATTTCACATATCTCACACGTGTCCCATTCAAGTACCAGGATCCCTTGATTAGCACAACTGATAAAAAGCATATCTCCTGGCACAACTTGGGAATTTATAGCAGTGAAATACAGAGCCATGAAACTGAAATCAAAGGAGCGCCATTCAATGCAAAAGCGTAACTAACATTGTATTGCCACGTAAGCAAAATACAAGAGGTCACTTAGTGTGCGGCTAGGTGGGCCAGGAACTTATCAAGGCATGAGAACAAAAGGAATTCCTCCCAAACCTATCCGGGAAGAATTTACAGGGTAACTGTAAGGGGATTTCTCTCCCTAAGAAAGGCTCAATGAGCTTCGGCTCAGAAACTCGGCCCAAAGGGTTCCCTATCCAAGCAAGGAACAGAATGCCAAGGATGGGCGCCGTACAATCAACAAGACAAATCAACCTGACACATTGAGGTTGCATAGATTGCACGACAAAAATGGAGGACCCTCAATTCACCTGCATCAGGTCATCTACGGCTCAAATTAATCTGATCAGGGGTTAGGGAACCTCTCCGCAGTGTGTTAGAAGTGACAAAATTTTGGATGACATAAATTTTTAGCTCAAAAGGCAACATTCATCAAACCTTGCGTTGAGACTCCTCAACAAAGGTCTATTGTGGAACATAAACACCAAAATCTACTCAATGCAACCAGGGTGTTTGTAACCAAAACTTCTCCTTCCCAAGCAATGTGGGATTTCATACACCATTTACCATCAGTTATTATATGGGGTATCACAACAGGCTTTAATGAAAAAAATTAAAATGTACTAGCATTCAAACCTAAGGGTAATCTAGTATGTTCCTTTGGAAAGAGTAATAAGTCAAGAGAAATGATATTTGTATTCTTAGGGTGTGTAAGTCCTACGTACTCTTTTTGAAAACAAATTAAATAAATATGAGTTCTACATGAAAAAGTTCATTTTTTCTTATGACAGACCCCACTAATTTTCAAAAAGTGTTTGTGGGGCTTGCACAACTTAGACTGTATCTAGCATTACTCATATATTAAATATAATTTTAAGGTGTCTAAGTAACATTAAGAAAGAGTAATTTGCAAGTCATGTGCATGCCTTTCGAAAATACAAACAAGTGATGAACAACGAAAAGGAAAAAATATCGGCTACAAAAACTGATGAAGTAATTGTTGGGTTCTCAAGATTGACTCGAACTCAAACCAAAACCTCACCTTTCCATTGAAGAAAAAAATAGAAATAAACTTGAAAGAATCTGTGGTTGGGAAGGCAATGAAAATGGACAAAAAAAGTTAATTTACACTGTTTAATCAATCCGTTTCAAGTTTAGATTGATAGAAATTAGAGAATTGTACGTTTGTTTGATAGGAAAGAAAGCTGAAACAAAATGTAGGGATGCTTAGCGAAAGCACATAGAATTTGAGCTACAAATTAAAAGAGATCAAACCTAAGAGAAAGAGAGTTACAGGAATACAACTGTTAACAGTACTTCATTTTTCTAGGAGAAAAAACAAATCGAACCAGAGATGTCAAATTTTATGTGTGTCTTATGTAAGGCTCTTGGATGGGGACTACCGATGGCAGAAATTCAATAGCGAGGTTCACGTGCGAGCGTTTAGTTCTTATGGTTGTCTGACACGTCATATATTATGCTATTATTTTTTTAATGAGTAATGCTAGAGAGAAGCCACTATAGCAGTGCACACTTTGCACTCACTGCGTGGCTGCTTCTAGTTGATTGTTCCCAACACTCACTTAGGGAGATGTGTGGTCTAGATGATTCCACATTATGTGTGCAAAATAGATGCTTCCAATAGTGGCTTCTATCTATATTTATTCTTTTTTAATATCATTTTTTTATTATTAATGTAAACCCATAAATAAAATAATAAGTAATTTTCTGATTATCTAATATTATATTTAAGATAATAGATAAAATGATGATGATAATAACCGTTCTCGTTTCATTAATATGGTTTATATGTTATAGGTTAGATCATTCCATATTTTAGATATATATTTAGTATATCATATAGGTCAATATATGTTTAATATGTTTAATTCTATTTGCATGTTCAATTACAAAACAATGGTACAGAAGGTGAAGATTTTGCAAATTCACATGTTTTGGGACCTCCCATCAAGTGACAATAATTAAACAACTTAATTATGCACATTATATGTGTATTCAAGTATTTTATTTAGATATAAATTTTTATTGCCAAACAGATTTTGTGAGGCCAATCTATCAAATAAATGTGTCGCATTTATGGACCCGTTTGGATATAAGAAGTGTTTCATGATCTTATCTTATCTCATATTTTTATTACAATTTTTTCAAATTCTACACAAAATATAATAAACAATTCAATTTTTTCAAATCTCAAAACAACAATAATATTAAAAAAATAATATTCTAACATTATTTTATTCAACTTTCAACTTCAATCTAAATTTATCTCATCTCAACTCATATCCAAACGGCACCAAATCATAATAACATGCTCTTTTAATTTACTTATCATATTCAGATTTAACTATAAATTATTCAAAGTCAGATAACTGATATGAGAAAAGTATTACATCCAACCAGTCCTATGTGTATGAGAAATAGAATAGCAAGAAAGCAGCTGAAAGCCTGAAACTCGTAATCTGAAATTTTTCCTCCTCTTTAATCTGAGTCCTCCATCAGCGTCGGCCGCCGAGCACGTAAGGAATTTGTAAGCCCTGAATTTGTCTTTCTTCCGAAACCCAATGTTTCTCTCACAAAAGTCTCTACATTTGTTAAAGACAACATAAAACAAGTACAGTGAAGCTATGCTTGTAGTTATCTGGTGTTTCTTTGCATTCCTTTCTTTCTGGATGAATCTCTTTTACGAATAAATTTGATGAAACTCGCATTGTTTTGGGTCCCCAAGGGGTATTTTGGGTTTTGGATCCAGAGGTATAAATCTAGATTTTTGGTTGTAATTTTTGTTCAGTCCGCCATAGGTATTTGGGGTATACATGTTATTCGTCATTTACAGATTTCTTTTAGCTCTATATTTCGTTAAGAAAAGAGTTTTCACCGCAATTTCTTTCATCTGGATTATATCGCTCTTTGTCTTGTGTAAGTAGTCTTTCACTTCCTTTCTCTCTGTTTCTCTACACGCTCTTACATCAATACATACCTCTTAAATTTCTCCCTTCCCCTCTCTTTTCAGGAACGGAGAATCAGCAGACACTTGAGCCTCCAATGGAAACAACTGAAAATCCGGTCATGAAACATATTGCGATGAAAGAAACCGGAGACAGCGTAAACCAGTACTCTCAAAACCAGGAGATTAAAACAGAGGAGGTTGATGAGGCCGAAAACTCAACCAATTCTCAGGTCTATTTCAAAAACTTATGATATACAGTCCTTGGTATTCAATGGCTTATCATATTGTCTAGGTTGTTATATTATTATAGACTCTTTTGAACTGGTTTTCATAAAAAAATGAGTTGGCTTGTTTCTTTGTTGGCGATCTTCAACTGAGATATATTCTTAGAATCGCATTATATATTTGTTAAAACTTTTGCAGATTATTGACAGAGAAGAGATTTTGGTAAACTCGGTTGACAATAGTGATGAGATTTTGAGTAGTCCAATAGATAATGATTTAGAACTCCAAATCATAGTTTGCATGATCAAATTGTTCCGAATTCTGTTGGTAGGAGCCCAATTGTTGATCCAGATGTTGATCTAGAGGCTGGGCAAGATCCTCCACAAAGTCCTCGTTGGAGGTCTATATACCTTGTGGTAAGATTGGTTTTGTAAAAAAAAAGTTAAGGAAAATATTGTTCTAATCTTAAACTTTATGATTTTGTCACATCTGTTAAATGGTGCATTTTTAGTGGTTGCCTATATAATTAGTTTATGAAATCACTTAAAATATATCACAATAGTAAGTACGATGGAGAATAATAATTAGATACAGAATAATAACTTTACTCAATTAATATTAATTGCGAGTTAATAAATTGACCATTGAATGTCCAGATCATGGAAGCTATAGATTGCATTGTTGCGGTTTTGGCTTTTGCATTAGAGGTCGCACAAATTATGTCGAACAATAACAAGCCTCTGAAGTGGGTGGTGCTGGGATTTACTGTGGTGAGTTCTCTTATAACGTGGACGATGTTTGCTGTGAATGCATGGCAAAGAAATGCTAGGTTTTCTTTTGGGTGCTTCGTTCTACCCAATGGACAAATATATGAGAGTATTTGTAAATATATAGAATCGTATGGGGCAATTATTCAGGTCATATTGTCAATAATTGCTATTATTGTCAAATTTCCGAAGCGTTTGATTTTCGGCGAAATTATTATATCTTCTGCGATGATCTCCTCAAAGTTGACCGTGAGGTGCACTAAGAGCGAGTGATTCCTAGCATTAGGTTGGACTCTTTTGGTTTGTAAAAACAATATGCAAGGTTGTAATAATATGTAGTTGGGTAAGCCATGGGGCTGGTTGGTTTTGAACTTTCATGTTGCGAATTAGTCTTATCTTGAGTTTTGCTTCAGCTTATGCATCAATGTGGCTGCCATTAGCTTTCTCTTTCTCGATGTAATACTTTTCTCATATCAGATGTCTGACTTTAAATAATTTATAGTTCAATTTGAATATGATAAGTAAATTAAAAGAGCATGTTATTATGATATAAACGCAACCATTTATTTATGGGGAGACTTGATATTGAGAAGTGGTTAGAGAATTCGATTAATAAGATAAAATGCAATAAGTATGCAATTGCCCCTAAATTGTAAAGTAATGTTCGATTGAGACATTAAAGTTGTAACGACCTAGCACAATAATTATAAAGATAATTTTATTGAACCTAAATTATAGATAGATGGACCATATTGGAAAACTCAATTACAGAGCCCATAAATTAATATGTTAAGTTATGGGTTTTCGATTGGGCTTGATAATTAGGTTAAAGCCCAATTAGTAATTATGGACATGCGTGTTCTATTAATTGGTATTGAGCCCAAGATATTATTTATAAGCTCAAAAATATTATCGAACAAGTTGGGCTGAATTTTAAACTTTAAAATCCGCCCGCCCAGTAGGCTTATCAGTGACTTAGCCTAATTGTTATTATTATTATTATTATTAAGGAAAAATCCAAAACATGGACCCAACACAAAACCCAAAGACCCACGAAACAGCCAAACTCATTTTCTCTGCATCCCAAACCCATCTATAAAACCATACACATACATTGATCGCCATCTCTACCTTCATCAGCCGTAGGCCTTGCCGTCAATTGATTTCTTAGTCTCAAAGACTTCGACAATTTTGTAACCAACTTAGAGAAATAGTAGTGGACTCAATAAAATTTGGCTAAAATTTTATTAGAAAATTCACTTTTATAAATTTAACTAGACACTTTTCAAAAACACCAAATAACATAATCTTCAAATCTATCACTATTCGGTTAAAATATTGATTTTAACATTTTCATTTATTTAAATTGTAATTGTAATTTGAATATTTATTTGTTATTTAAAAAGTCCACATTAATTTTCTAACATCGATATTAGATTTTGAAAGAAAAAATTGGCATCAACTAAAATAATATTGCAGAACTAGAACTTGAAGCACTCAAGCAAGATGATGCCACGTCATTGAAATGATGAGTCATGGAGACTGACTGCCTTCTGTGGTTGAATTTAGAATTTGGGCGCTTTGTGCCTTTGAGACAAAGAGGCATTTTCTGGAGTAAATAGCTTGCGCAAAACGAATAACATGCGAGAGAGGGAATTTTTTATGTTAAAATAATATTTCGCCACCAACTTGAACTCAACATATTTGGCTAGTGAAAATGATCAAAGTTAAAAGTATTGTAGTTTCAATGAGTCCACTACAGTGAGTTTTTATGCAATCTAGTTAAATTTTAGCTAAAATATAACTTTGTTGAGTCCACTACTAGTACTCTTACGCACCGGAATTCTCAATTATTTATATCCTTTCCTTCCCCCCACGACATTCCTTCCTCAATCCTTGGCGAACAAAACAGCAAGCCTCCCGCATGTCTCAGCTCTTTCCTTGTCGTAAACCACAGTGAAGCCACCATCAAACACAAGCAAATAAGCCGAAACCATGGATTCCAACATATGAAGCCCCTCACAAATCGCAATAGACCTTTCACCTTTTCTCCACGTAGCGCATACCCCATGCAAGCCGACGTCCAAGCCGCCCAAACTACCACAACCAATGGGAAAGAAGCACTGCACACGCACGACAGCCCCACATTAAAGCTTTCTTCACCATGAAACCAATGTTAGCCACCCTATCTTCTCTACGCTCAGCAAGCCCAAAGGGCAACAAAGACCACCCAAAGTGATCGGTCTCGTGCACGATAGCCCCCATGTCACACTCCCTCCGCCATGGATAGTCAAGAGCAAGCTGACGTTGCCTCAGCCACCATCTCCATCATGCCCTACCTTCTTTTGCATGGTGTCCTCTGTGTTTCTTTGGGTAAGCTATGCTACACAACCCTCTGTTTCTAGAATAAACATATGCTACTTTAAACTGCTTTTAGGTCTTCAGCTTGGGCTTTTGTTATAGATGGGCTTATTCCAATTTTAACTTGAATTTTAATGGGCTTAAATGAATTATTTCAGTAACGTTTTATAGAAACTTTATTTTCTCCTACAAAAATTAACTAAGGATTTAAATTATATTATTTAATATTAAATTTTTACAATTTATATTTTACAATTTATATTTTACAAAATTCTGCTATTTATTTTAACAAATTTTGTTACAATTATGTTACTAAGTTGTGAATTAAAAATAAATAAATGTGTTAATAATTTAAATGATATTATTATTTATTTGATTTCTTGTAAAAACAAATAATTATGTTAATGCTAAGAAAAATTTAACTTGTTATGAATTAAGGTTTCCGTGACTTTAATAGCAGAGAGAGAGAGAGAGAGAGAGAGAGAGAGAGAGAGAGAGAGAGAGAGAGAGAGAGAGAGAGAGAGAGAGCGGGGATTAATGGGATTAGCTGAGGCCGATTGCATTTTAAGATCTGGCATGGCAGGTTTTTATTGGAGGATGTTAAAGCCTTAGTAATGGACGGACCGTTCTAAATCGTTTCTCTATAAGAAAATATCTAAAACCAAGAAGTGTTGGAATGGAAAAGGGACCCCATATGTCACAATGGATTAGTTAGAATGGAAAAGAAGCATCATATGTATTACAATGAAAAGATACTCCTTTTATTTTAGCCAAGGGACATACACAACATTGATAAACATTGTTGCTTGAAAAAGAAACACTAGGTACATATTTAGCTACAAATGACAATCTAGACAAGGAAGGATGCCCTAAATGATTTTGCCAAATATCATATTTTGAAATCGAAACAGAATTTACAAAACTGAAATTCGAAGTAGCATTCTTGACACTAACATGGGGCTCTTGCAATGGATATAGGCCAGTTTCTCTTTTATCATTTTCAATCATCTTTCATAGAGTTAGGCCCTGAATAAAACATGAATTTGCTAAGGAAATGAAACAACATTTCTATGAATGAGTTAATTTGCTTACCGAGAGTACTTTATATGAAAAAGAGGATACAAATAGAACATCTGCCAAAATGAGATCTTTTGAAAGTCTGACAGTAATAAGATGGATCACATTGAGTATAGTTCCATTTGGAAGTTTAACATAGGTATTTGATATGGTGGTGATTGAAGTAAAGAAAGTAATGGAGTGGACTATGAGGTTAGTGGCACCGTGTCTATAATCGAAGAATTGCAAGAGTAAGTCAAAGTAGTGTTGGAAGAAAATAAAGTAGAGACAACATTAGAATAAGATTGAATAAGTTCACTTGAACAATTTTGAATATGAGATAAGATATTATAAGAAACATTAGCAGCTTGATGAACAGGTTCATCGAAACGAAGGTGGAGACGAAAGTATTTTTATTATCTTATTCAGAGTCATAGATATAGTCAAAGTCGAATTTGTTATCTGACCAACTCAGACTCGGCACTGAAATTCGCATCCAACTTATTATACCTCTAACTCCGATATTAATATACATAGGTTATAAAAATTTGTACTATCATGTATATATTGATCATATATACTCATATAAAGAGTCTAGAACTTATGTAGTTAAATTCAATACTATACTAGTATGTGTTAATTATTATAGAATAATATATTTGTACTATAATATAGATATACTAATAGTCTAGTATATGTACACATCATATTATTACTATCATATATAGTCAAGTAAAGAAATAATGAGCTTGAGTAGTTAATTAAAGTCTAGTATAATAACATATAATTAGTGAAAATCTTCCTAACATGTGAAAATCTTTCATGCAAATCTATAAGAAATTGCATCATGTCTTGTCTTTGTCGATACTAAAAAAAAAAAGAAAAAAAAAACACACACACATTGCTCCACAAGGACAACTTCGTTAAGGCTCCACAAGAACATGTGTGTACTTGATCATAACTTTGTAACTCATCCCATAGACATATATTTAAACCGAATATATGCTCTTACTATAATTGATAGAGGGAAACAAGTTCTTTTTGTAATTGAAACACCCTTGGGCCATTGCTTTGGGAAAAGCAATCCTTCAAAGCTAGCCACATTTCCCTCGTTGTGGCAGTGTAGACAATGCTTCTAGCAATCTTCTTTGAGATAAAGTTCATCATCCAAGAGAGTATCATGCATAGTATTACACTAATTCCAGGCAATATACAGGGAATCATTCTCATCAGCAGGTTGTTCTTAGCTATTAGTGAGTGATTGATTAACTAACATTGATCCAGGTGAGTCTCCATTATGTAAGAAAAATGGACCATCGGAATCTTCTACTATGGAAGATCTAGAAGCCATGGTTGAATTACTAAGGTATTCCCGGGGGCGGGGGGAAAATCCCCAACCCCGCATGGTGCGGGGCGGGGTGCGGGGAAGGGCACCCCCCGCCCCGCACCATGCGGGTAGCAGGCCTAAATGAAAGGCATGCCACATTCAATGCAGCCCAGAGCAGAAGGCATGCCGCATTCAATGCAGCCCAGGGCAGAAAGCATGCCGCATTGAATGGGGCCCAGAGGAGAAGGCTTGCCGCATTCAATGCGGCCTAAGGCCCGAGCAATACCCCGCCATCCTAAGCACTTATAGCTAGGCGAGGTGATGCCACAGGGGTAGCTTGGCGAATCGACAGCACAAGCATATTATCTCCTACTATGCAACACCCCACTATGGTGGGAACTAGGTCGGTAACTATAAATAAGACAATTCCAGCAGCAAGCGAGGTAATCACCATCACCATCACCATTACTGACTTAAGCATCGGAGGATCAACGGACCCCGAGATCCCCCCCTTAGTTACTATGCAGGTGATCGCTCGAACACTGCCGGTGTGAAGTTGCCTAGGCTCGCGAGACACGACATCAACAGTGGCACCGTCTGTGGGATCTCCATTGTCCCATAACTAGTGTGTCATTCGTATGCCAGTGACAACCCACTCTCAGCGCTCACAGTGTGAAACGGTGTAGTCTGAAACAATGGAAGCAAGATTCAATGAACAAAATGAAACAATACAGAAATTCATGGCAGACATGGAGGCCCTCCTGCAAGAAAACACTGCCTTACGAAGGAATGATGAAGAACCTGAGGCAAACCAACAGAGTCATCACTCTGGGGTCCCCCCTCATCCTAATATAACTACCGTGGAGGAAGAACGACGTAGGGTCAATATGCAAATCCCGATAGAAGTAGCAAAGCAAATAGGCCAACCCTCCATGGTAGACCAGCTACTCACCAATGCAGAGTTACCATTCAGTATCAAGATTTTGGTTGTGCCTGTACCTCCAAAATTCAAAATCCCTCATATGGAAGCATACGATGGGTCAAAGGACTCGTTGGAACACCTGGAGACCTTCAAGGCCCACATGACTCTCCACGGCTTCCCCAGTGAGATAGCATGTAGGGCATTCCCCCTCACTCTGAAGGGGCAACACGAGTGTGGTTCAGTTCCCTACAGCTTGGAACTGTGGATAGTTTCAATGAGTTGGCACGTATGTTCTTAACGCAGTTCACGGCTAGCCGAACTAGGAGGAGGCCGGTGGCCTATCTGTTGACTGTTAAGCAGAGGGATGACGAGAGCCTTAAGTCATACCTCTCCCGGTTTAACAAAGAGCGAATGATGAGAGACGACCAAGATGAAAAGATCACTTTGGCCTTACTGTTAGGAGGGATCTGGCCTCGTAACCCCTTCATGACAGAGATCGCTCGGAAGACCCTGCAACCCTAAGGGAATTTATGGACCGCGCTGATGGTTACATAAACGGAGAAGATGCACTCCAAACATTAGCTGCCCCCAGAAAGAATGACTTGGAGAGGGCGAACAAGAAAACAGTAGACCGGCATCAAGGGTCGAACCAAGGGGTCTACAAGAAAAGGACTTACGAAACTAAGGGAAAGGAAAACCCAAGCCCTCATGTACACTCTAATCTGACGGTTGAAGCTGAGGAGGTTCCACGAGAAGAGCAAAGACAAAGTTGTCGCACCCCAAATATTGTTCCTTCCATAGGAGTAGCGGACATAACATGCAAGATTGCTATAAAAGGTGTAGAAAATTTGACAGCCCAGAAAACGTGTTGACCAATATGGAGACTAGAGGGATGAGTCACGATGAGACTACCGTTCCTACTCTTGGAGAAACCAGGACCGAAGCCCTGCTCGGAGAAACCAGGGCCGAAGCCCCATTTGGAGGAATCAGGGTCCGATTCGCATAAATTACAGCCCAACCCGCAAAGACTAGAACCTTGCTCGGAGGAGTAATAAAAGCTCCAATAGAAGAAGAACTGCGAACCCACGTGAAGAGATCCCACGTCAAAGAGACTCGAGAAGAGAAGAACCTCCCATAGGCGAAAATAGTACCAAAGCTGGAGGATATGCCGGGGGAACGACTTCCTCAGCATAAAAGGCCCATGCAAGGAGGGCCAGGTATGAAGAAGTATTCTCCGCCCATAGACCGTCCCAAAACAACAAGGGTCGGACCGAAGAACATCCCATAACTTTCAGTGAAGAAGATGGAGAAGGTTTGTCGAGCCCCCATGACGATGCACTGGTAGTAACAGCACAAATTGCTAACTATCGGACCAAAAGGGTATTGATCGGCAACGGCAGCTCCGCTGACATTCTCTTATGGGAGGCATTCATTAAAATGGTAATCACTCCAGATCGGTTGCGGCTAGCACCTACGCCCCTCAAAGGCTTCACAGGGGACACCATCCAGCCAATTGGAGTAATCGCTCTGTCTGTGTTGGCAGGAACAACTTCCAAAATGACGTCTCTCATGCTAGACTTCTTAGTGGTGAAGGCCCCTTCTTCATACAATGTGATCCTCAGACGTCCGTCCTTGAATCAAATGAAGGCTGTAACTTCAACGCATCATCTGAACGTAAAATTCTCGACCTCATCTGGAGTAGGAGACATGCATGGTGAACAGCAGACCGCAAGAGACTGCTACACCCGGGAGATGAAGTCAAAAGAGATAGCATGCCTCCACCTCTGGCTTAGGCAGAACCAGACCAAGGAGTAAGAGATGAAGAAGCACTGAGGCAGGCGGAGCCTAACGAAGCAGCTATGCCTCCACCTCCGGCTTTAACAAAACTAGATCGAGAAGTAAGGGACAAAGAGGAGCTGAGGCAGGCAGAACCTAACGAGCTGTTACTTTGATAGTAATGGATCCTGAAAAACCAGAACGGACTGTGCGAATGGGATTCAAGAAGTCCACCGAGCTGAGCCAGTCTATGCAGCAGCTGCTTGTCGAACATCATGATGTCATCGCCTGGTGCCATGAAGAAATGCCTGGTATTGATGAATCGGTAATAGAGCACTGCCTTGGTGTAAATCCTAAGGCAAAAAGAGTCAGGCAAAAGCGCCGCAATTTCAGTGCGGAGAAATATGCAACCATTGCTGAAAAAGTGGAACTCCTTCTAGCTGCGGGGGTCATTCGGGAAGTCTACTATCCTGAATGGCTTTCTAACGTTGTACTGGTCAAGAAGGAAAGTGGGAAATGGAGAATGTGTGTCGACTTCACCGACTTAAACAAAACCTGTCCTAAAGATAGTTTTCCCCTCCCAAGGATAGACTTGATAGTGGACTCAACGACCGGACACACATTACTCAACTTCATGGACACATACTCTGGCTACAATCAGATCAGGATGAGCCCCGATGATGTGGAAAAAATGGCATTTATCACCGACCGAGGACTTTATTGCTACAGAGCAATGTCGTTCGGTCTCAAGAATGCAGGAGCAACATATCAGCGTTTGGTCAACCGAATGTTCAAAAACCAGATCGGGAGAAACATGGAAGTTTATGTAGATGATCTTCTAGTTAAGAGCAAGAAATCCGAACAGCATCTTGATGATCTCCGGGAAGATTTTGCAGTACTGAGAAAATACAATGTGAAACTCAACCTGCAAAAGTGTGTTTTTGGAGTCGAATCGGGAAAATTCTTGGGTTTCATGGCCTCTGAGTGAGGAATCGAAGCTAATCCCGAGAAATTTAAGGCAATTGTGGATATGCCTCCACCCCGAACTATCAACGAGGTTCAAAAACTGGCAGGGAGAGTAGCCGCACTGGGCCGCTTCATCGCAAAGTCAACCGACTGGTGCCTCGCTTTCTTCAAGGTCCTATGGAAAGCACAAAGATGGGATGAAGATTGAGGAACGACCTTCAGCGAGCTGAAGGAATACTTGTACCAGAATAATATAAAATCATAAATCAACTAAAAAGACTCTCAAATAAATACTTGTACCCTCGGGTACTTATTCTTCTATGAACTTCACAACTTCTCTAACACAACCTACTCTTACTCGCCAGCAGGACCATCATATTCATCTGAAAAAATATTGTGGGGATAAAGGGTGAGTTATCAACAACTCAGTAAGCAAAAAACATATACTAATATGTAAACATGAGCATTTTTCAGAATTCAGAATGCAGAACGAAATATTTACTTTTAGAAGGCAAAATCAGAAACATTTACTTTCAGATTATTAGCATTGAATTGGATTGTTTCTTTGTTGGCGATCTTCAACTGAGATATATTCTTAGCATCACATGCATTATATATTTGTTAAAAATTTTGCAGATTATTAACAGAGAAGAGATTTTGGTAAACTCGGTTGACAATAGTGACGAGATTTGGAGTAGTCCAAGAGATGATTTAGAATCTGACCAAGGTCTTCCAAATACTCAAATTGTTTCGAATTCTGTTGGTGATCCAGATGTTGATCTAGAGGCTGGGCAAGATCCTCCACAAAGTCCTCGTTGGAGGTCTATATATCTTGTGGTAAGATTGATTTTGTATAAAAAAAAGTTTAGGAAAATATTGTTCTAATCTTAAACTTTAGCCTATATAATTAGTTTATATATGAAATCACTTAAAATATATCATAATAGCAAATATGATGGAGAATAATAATTAGATAAAGAATAATAACATTACTCAATTAATATTAATTACGAGTTAATAAGTTGATCATTGAATGTTCAGACCAAGGAAGCTATAGATTGCATTGTTGCGGTTTTGGCATTTGCAATAGAGGTTGCACAAATTATGTCGAACGATAACAAGCCCCTGAAGTGGGTGGTGCTGGGATTTACTATAGTGAGTTCTCTTATAACGTGGACGATGTTTGTTGTGAATGCATGGCAAAAAAATGCTAGGTTTTCTTTTGGGTGCTTCGTTCTACCCAATGGACAAATATATGAGAGCATTTGTTAATACATAGAATCGTATGCGGCAATTATTCAGGTCATATTGTCAATAATTGTTATTATTGTCAAATTTCTGAAACGTTTGATTTTCGGTGAAATTATTATATGTTCTGCAATGATCTCCTCAAAGTTGATTGCGAGGTGCACTAAGAGTGAGTGATTCCTTCAGCTTGTCCATCAATGTGGTTGTCATTTCTTGTAAATTATGTGGCAACTATTCTTTCTTGAGGTAATACTTTTCTCATATCAGTTATCTGACTTTGAATAATTTATAGTTCAATCTGAATATGATAAGTAAATTAAAAGAGCATGTTATTATGATTTGGTGCCATTTGGATATGAGTTGAGATGAGATAAATTTAGATGTAAGTTGAAAGTT
The DNA here is from genome assembly GCA_961763995.1 of Juglans cinerea. Lineage (NCBI taxonomy): Eukaryota > Viridiplantae > Streptophyta > Magnoliopsida > Fagales > Juglandaceae > Juglans > Juglans cinerea. The sequence continues at coordinate 42,352,949 of CAUIVZ010000001.1, read as the reverse complement.
GAATAAAATAATGCTTGAATATTCTTTCTTAATATTATTATTGTTTTGAGATTTGAAAAAGTAGAATTGTTTATTATATTTTGTGTAAAATTTAAAAAAATTGTAATAATGATATGAGATAAGATAAGATCATGAAACACTTCTTATATCCAAACAGGTGCTTAACACATTTATTTGATAGATTGGCCTCAAAAAATCTGTCTGGAAACAAAAATTTATATCTAAATAAAATACTTGAATACACATATAATGTGCATAATTAAGTTTTTAATTATTGTCACTTGATGGGAGGTCCCAAAACATGTGAATTTGCAAGATCTTCACCTTATGTACCATTGTTTTGTAATTGAACATGCAAATAGAATTAAACATATTAAACATATATTGACCTATATGATATACTAAACATATATCTAAAATATGAAATGTTCTAACCTATAACTTATAAACCACACTAATGAAACGAGAACGATTATTATCATCATCATTTTTTTTATTATCTTAAATATAATATTAAATAATCAGAAAATTATTTATTATTTTATTTATGGGTTTACATTAATAATAAAAGAATGATATTAAAAAAATAATAGCATAATATATGACGTGTCAGACAACCACAATGCCATGTCAGCAAGACATGAACTAAACACTAGCACGTGAATCTCGCTATTGAATTTCTGCCATCGATAGTCTCCCTCCAAGAGCCTTACATAAGACACACATAAAATTTGACATCTCTGGTTCGATTGGTTTATTCTCCCAGAAAATGCAGTACTGTTAACAATTGTATTCCTATAACTCTTTTTCTCATAGGTTTGATCTCTTTTAATTTGCACCTCAAATTCTATGTGCTTTCGCTAAGCATCCCTGCATTTTCTTTCAGCTTTCTTTCCTATCAAACAAACATACAATTCTCTAATTTCTATCAATCTAATATCACTGAAACAGATTAATTAAACAGTGTAAATTAACTTTTTTTGTCCATTTTCATGGCTTCCCAACCACAGATTCTTTCAGCTTTATTTCTATTTTTTTCTTCAATGGAAAGGTGAAGTTCTGGTTTGAGTTCGAGTCAATCTTGAGAACCCAACAATTACTTCATCAGTTTTTGTAGCCGATATTTTTTTCTTTTCTTTGTTCATCACTTGTTTGTATTTTCAAAAGGCATGCACGTGATTTGCAAATTACTCTTTCTTAATGTTACTTGGACATCTTAAAATTATATTTAATATATGAGTAATGCTATATACAGTCTAAGCTATGGAAGACCCGCAAACTCATTTTCAAAAATAGTGGGTCTATCATAAAAAAAAAATTCATGCAGAACTCATATTTGTCTTTTATTTTTATTTTTTAAAAAAAGAGTATGTAGGACTTACACATCCTAAGAATGCAAATATCATTTCTCTTGACTTATTACTCTTTCCGAAGAAAAATACTAGATTGCCCTTGGGTTTGAACGCTAGTACATTTTAATTTTTTTCTTTTTTTTAAATATTCAAAAAAGTTACTACTAGTAAATGTGTGTATTTTTTTAAAAAAACATTTGAAAAAAAGGGAGATTGTACTAACGGGCACGGCTAGCGGTAAGTAAGAACTGGACGGCATAGTAGAAGGGTACCTTTCTAAATCCCCTCTTAGTTTTGAGTTTAAAATCATTCTGAAAGGTTATTGTTGGTCATGGTCGGTAGACCTCGATCAAAAGAGGAAATACAATGCCCATCATCAATTTATCCAAATTTGACCAGCCACTATTCATCTCTAAAATAATATTTTACTCTAAAAGTATTTTTAATGGCTACTATTGGATAATTAGGTTGAGGAAAAAATAGTTAGAAAATAATAATTTTAAGTAAAAATTAAATTATTAATTAATATATAGTGTATCTACAAAATATAAAAATTTAAAAAAATTTTATTATAATATATAATATTATATTATTATTTTAACTTTTAAATAGATAATCCAGCATGGATTAACCTCTCCAATGGTTTTAACCTCAACTTGTCAAATTTTGGACTTGGTCTTACACAATAGAAAGTCTACCCCATGTTTCAACCCTTGCCTTGTCGTAAACCATAGTGAAGCCACCATCAAACACTAGCATATAAGCTGAAACCATGGAGACCACCATATGAAGCCCCTCGCAAACCGCAATAGACCTTTTGCCTTTTCTCCACGTAGCACATACCCCATGCTAGCAGACGTCCAACCCGTTGATGGGGCCCACCCAAACTGCCACAACCAATGGGAAAGAAGCACTGAACACACACGACAACCCCACATTAAAGCTTCATTTACCACGAAACCAACGTTAGTCACCCTATCTCCTCTATGCCTAGCAAGTCCAAAGGGCAACAAAGACCACCCAAAATGATCAATCTCGTGCACGATAGCCCCCATGTCGCACTCCCTCCACCACGGATAGTCAAGAGCAAGCCGACGTTGCCTCAACCACCGTCTCCATCATGCCATGCCTTCTTCCGCATGGTGTCCTCTGTTTTTCTTTGAGTAAGCTATGTTGCACAGCCCTCTGGTTCTATAAAAAGGTCCCGTTCGGAACTTGGGCTGAATTCAGATCAACTCAGTTCAATCTTATTTTAAGCTGAGTCTAACATCCAAACACCTAGCTCTTAAATTACTAAACTCATGTCAACTCAAAACCTCTTTACACGCGGGACCCACAACCTTTTTCAACTCAACACATATTTACATGCGGGACCCAGTACCTTTTTCAACTTTCCATAAATACTTCTAAACTTATCTTAACATTCAAACAAATTTAAACTCATCTTAGGTGGGCTCCACAAAACTCACTCCACAATCTCAACTTAGCTTAACATCCAAACAGAGTCTAAATCTATGCTACTTTAAATTGCTTTTTGGTCTTTAGCTTGAAAATAAGTACAAACATATGTTAGTATAATTAGAAAGATTGATATTAAAAAAACCTTGCGGCGTATCTTGCAAAAGCTTTGAAACCTTTTAGTGTGATGACCAAAATGACCCTGACCTTTTTAGATGGGCTGAACTCACATGGGCTTTTGTTATAGATGGGCTTGTTCCAATTTCAACTTGAGTTTTAATGGGCTTAAATCAATTATTTCAGAAACTTCTTACAAAATATTTATTTTTTCCTATAGAAATAATTAAGGATTTAAATTATATTATTTAGTATTAAATTTTTAAGATTTGTATTTCAGTAGTAAATAGTAAGTGTTAAATTTATTTCAAACATTTAAGTCTGATTAAGTCTATTTTATTAAAAGAAATTTTATATTTATTTTAATAGATTTTGTTATAATTATGTTACTAAGTTGTGAATTGAAAATAAAAAGAGGTGTTAAGAATTTAAATGACATTATTATTTGTTAGATTTCTTGTAAAATTTAATGCTTATGTTAATGATATAAAAAATTTAACTTGTTTATGAATTAAGATTTCCGAGACTTATTTTAACAGCTTGTATAAAGCCTAATTATTCTACTAAACTATATTCTAAATTATAATATGTTATTAGCATTTAATTGATTATATGATATTAGTATTTAATGACTTCGTATGAAACATAATATTTATTAAATTATTCTTCATGATTGGTAATTAATTAAGTAGAATTTTACAACACGTTTTCTAAAATCATTAGTGACAATTCATAATTCGTATAGGTAACGAGTTACAAAGTGAAATTTAAGAAGCAGAGAAATGAGATAAGTAACTTGATCATAAATTTAGGATTAGCGTAAGTTAGTTAGTTTCGATAGATTATTATTAAAGCATGTTGTGATACCCCATACGATAAGTGATGGTAAATGGTGTATGAGACTCTACATTGCTTGGAAAGGAAAAATTCTTACTCTTTATAAAATTCCAATGAGGCTCCAATTGTATCACTAACTAGTCCTTTTGGAGTATATGCTACGTGCTTTAGGTCTTCCATTAGTGCGTTACAAATGGTAGTAGAGCGTATCCTAGCCAGAAATGTAGGACTTGAGCCATGTCAGCTAGGATGGATGGGTCCGGAGAGGACGTTAGAAATTTAAGGGAGGCAGATTGTGATACCCCATACAATAAGTGATGGTAGGTGGTGTATGAAACCCCACATTGATTGGGAAGAAAAAGGTCTCTAATGAAGTTCTAATTGTATCATTGACTTGTCCTTTTGGAGCATAGGTTATGTGGTTTTGACCTTCTATTGGGCCTTTAGAAAAGACCTGGTTGCATTGAGTAGATTTTGGTGTTTATATTCCACAATAAACTTTTGTTGAGGAGTCTCAACACGAGGTTTAATGAATGATGCTTTTAGAGCTAAAAAATTGTGTAATCCAAAGTTTTGTCACTTCTAACACAATGAATCTTTTTATGAGATTGCGTTGCTACCATGTCATAAAAGGAGATAAAAACTAATTTGAAATCCGATTTAGATTTTAGAAGATAAATCCAAGTTGATCGAGAATGATCATCATCTATTGTAAACAAATATCTAAAACTAGGAAGAGTTGGAATGGAAAATAGACCCCATATGTCACAATGGATTAGATAGAACGGAGAAGAAGCATCATATGTATTACAAGTAGGACTTCATCCAGATATACCCGACCGGGAATCCAGATTTCAAACTTGGGCTGAGCTCCGACCCGGGTTATGACCTAGGCCTGAATCTAGGTTCCAGACTGTAATTGTAGGGCTGAGCAAAAATCCGATAATTCAACTCCGAATCCGACTCCGCATCGGCTCCGCTCTAGCTCCGACTTGTCGGAGTCGGAGTCAGAGGTTTTTTCCTCTTGGAAGTTGGAGTCGGAGTCGGAGTCGGAGTCATTGATGAACCGAGTCCGGCTCTGCTCTGCTCCGATCTGACTCCGACTCCGACCCTCCGCCTTCGCCTCCAACGTGGCCCTCCGACTCTGCCTCCGCCTCCGATTTTATACATATTTTAAAAAAGATGTGTTTTTCTATATATTAATTATTTAAGTTTTATACAACTATATCTTATATAGTTAGTTAAACTCAATAATATACTAGTTAAATAATATATTTATACTATATAATATAGACTAAATTGACTAATAAATTAATAATAGTTTAGTATATGACTATAATATACTATAAACACTAAGATGCATAATAACATATTAACATCAACATGTAATATTGTAATACTAATGGATAAACACTAATCTATTAATTTATAATAACATATAATACTAATGTATAATAACTAAAGTATTATTCATATAAATTATTACTATATATAAATTAGTAAACCACTTTAAGCTATATATAAATTACTATATAAATCACTATAGTATTAATTACTAATACTATATTACTATTAACTATACGATACTATTAACTATAGTGATATACTAGTATTAGACATTAGTGTACTAATACAATCAGTGGTATAGTTAGTATAATATTTATACTAATACTATTATATAGTTATACTAAATTAAAATCACTATAGCAAATACTAATATATAATTATACTAATCACTATAACTAATACTAATACTAATATAGACTATAGTTATAACTTATAGTATTATAACTATACTAAATCACTACAACTTATACTAAAATTTAAATTACTATAACTAATACTAATATAGTTATATTACTATAGGGTACTATTAACTATAGTGATATACTAGTATTAGACATTAGTGTATTAATACAATCAGTGATATAGTTAGTATAATATTTATACTAATACTATTATATAATTGTACTAAATTAAAATCACTATAGCAAATACTAATATATAATTATACTAATCACTATAACTAATACTAATACTAATATAGACTATAGTTATAACTTGTAGTATTATAACTATACTAAATCCCTATATCTTATACTAATATAGTTATACTAAAATTTAAATTACTATAACTAATACTAATATAGTTATACTAATCACTATAACTATATACAGTATTAATATCATTGTTAGTATAATATATAGTATTAATAATAACTAATACTAATATAACTATTAGTATAACTAATATCACTACTAATAGTAATATACTAATACTATTAGTGTATTACTAATATTTCGTATATGGTATCTTTTTTTTAATATTCATATATAATTATATATATATATATCATATATATTTTTTTATGAATCTTCATATATATATATATATAATATAAAATAGATTCATATTAATTACTTTTCAAAGACAACTCTGCTATCTACTTTTACTTTGTCTATACCATATGTCCATATTTATTTAAATTTCTGAGACCTTAGATCAAAATAGCTAAATGGATCCATTCCTCCTAATAGGCTTTCTGAGAATATTACAACTATGTAAGTTTTTGCATCTTCCTAATAAGATGTAATATACATGCTTTTTATGTTTGTTTAAATTTATTTTTCATATGATATTAAAGTTGGGTTGTTTTCCTTACTAATATTTTCATTTTTTTTTCAGGCACAACTTGAAAGTTGGAAGTTGGAACATTTGGAAGTTTGTAACATTTAATATATTTTGGTTCATTTGTTAGGCATTTAGAATATTGTAATTTGGAAGTTTGTAATTTATTTTATTCTGGTGCATTTGGAAGTTCGTAATTAAATATTTAAATGTTGTTGGGAACATTTATTTTGGTTGGCTCTTAGAACATTTTGGATTTCTTTTGTTGTTAAAATGATGTGGATATCAGGATATAGATGATGGGAGTACATGTAAAAATAGGACTTTCTTTTTAATTTTTGAATGCATGTTATTGTAGTAGTGGTAAGTAAATATTATTATAATGGGTGTGGATGATGGATGGTAGATGTGGTATGTGGATGTTCATTGTAGTGATTAGTATTTAGTTGGATGTGGATATCAGGATATGGATGATGCCATGATGGGAGTATATGTAAAAATAGAACTTTCTTTTTAATTTTTGAATGCATGTTAGTATGTTACTTGTTTTATTTAGTTGTATTTTTTGTTATAATCAAAAGTTTAATTAGTTTAGATTGTAATGTTGAGAAAATTGAATTTTTAAAGCTCACAATTTTTTTTTTTAAAAAGTGGGTCAAATATGAAGTTAAAAAAGACAAAAAAAAAATCCGACTCTGCTCCAACAAGTCGGAGTCGAAGTTAGAGCGGATTTTGTACGTCTCCGAGTCGGAGTCAGAGGTCGGATTCGACCTCCGACAAAGTCAGAGTAGGAGGTTGGGCCCTCCGACTCTGAAAGGGTCGATGCTCAGCCCTATGTAATCAGGTGTTTTTTTAAAAAAAATTAAAAAAGCCTATATTATTAAATGTTTTTCAACAAAAAAGACAATGTTGAAAAGCATATATATTTTTAATCTAAAAGCCTACGTTCTATTACAAATGTTTCAAGAAAAATGTTGAAAAACATAATAATAAAATATATCAAAATGAAAAACTAAATTTTATGTAAAAAAAAAAAAAAAAACAAAAGTTAGAAACAACTAACTATCTTTTTAACTAAATGCATCTAAAAAAAAGGAAATTCAATATTTTTCATGAAAATGCATGCAACACATAATGGAATTCACTAGATATTACAATATTTGGTATTGATACATTAAATTACAAAACTAAATTACGATATATGAAAATTACATATCTATTAATGGTCCTGTTTTACTACAGGACCCATGAAAATTATATATCTATGGTATTTTTGTAAGCTATAGCAATTTCCCATATATCGACTAATGACTATATGGTCTGTTTGTGTAACGCCCCAATGGAAGGCCCAAACCACATAGCCTATACTCCAAAAGGACTAGTTAATGATACAATTGGAGCTCCATTAGAATCTTATAAAGAGCAAAAACTTATCCTTCCCAAGCAATGTGGGATCCCATACACCACCTACCCTTATCCATATCATATGGGGTATCACAATTTACCACCCTTAAATTTCCGACGTCCTCGTCAGGCCTGTCCATTGTAGGTGGCATGGCTCAAGTCCCACATTTCTGGTTGGGACTGGCTCTGATACCATTTGTAACGCCCCAATGGAAGACCCAAACCACATGGCCTATACTCCAAAAGGACTAGTCAATGATACAATTAGAGCCCCATTGGAACTTTATATAGAGCAATAACTTCTCTTTCCCAAGCAATGTTGGATTCCATACACCACTTACCCTTATTCATATCACATGGGGGTATCACAATCTACCCCCCTTAAATTCCCGACGTCCTCGTCGGGCCTATCCATTATAGGTGACAAGGCTCAAGTCCCACATTTCTGGTTGGGATAGTCTCTGATACCATTTGTAACGCCCCAATGGAAGGCCCAAACCACATGGCCTATACTCCAAAAGGACTAGTCAATGATACAATTGGAGCCTTATTAGAACCTTATAAAGAGCAAGAATTTCTCCTTCCCAAGCAATGTGGGATCCCATACACCACCTACCCTTATCCATATCATATGGGGTATCACAATTTACCCCCCTTAAATTTCCGACGTTCTCGTCGGGCCTGTCCATTGTAGGTGGCACGGCTCAAGTTCCACATTTCTGGTTGGGACTGGCTCTGATACCATTTGTAACACCCCAATGGAAGGCCCAAACCATATGGCCTATACTCCAAAAGGACTAGTCAATGATACAATTGGAGCCCCATTAGAACCTTATAAAGAGCAAGAACTTCTCCTTCCCAAGCAATGTGGGATCCCATACACCACCTACCCTTATCCATATCATATGGGGTATCACAGTTCGAGCCATTTAGCCATTTGTCGATACATCTTCAGAAAAATTAACTTCAACTCTTAATGTTGACGCGGAGCAGCACAAAGTGATGAAAATGACAACCATGAGGCAACGCAGCTTTGAATGGCAGAGGAGAAGTGGCTGGAGGCTGGGGTTTCGGCATAGGAGAGAGAGAGAGAGAGAGAGAGATCTTGAAGAGCGAAGGCTAAAGGATTGAAAGCTAGGGTTTCACGTTTTGCGTTTTAATATTAGCACAACAACTTCGTTTTGATACTTAAATTTTTTTTCAAAGAAACTTGGGTACGGGGTTTTAAATTCGGGTTCCGAGACAAGATGTACCCAGGTTTTGTCATGCAGTTACTAGCTCAGGTTTAACTTGTAACAAGAACCCGGTTATCCGGGTTCTGGACCAGGCCAGGGAAAAATCCGGCCTGGATGAACAATGTTAATTACGAGGAAAAGATACTCCTTTTATTTTAGCAAAGGGACATACATGACAATGATCAACATTGTTGCTTGAAAAAAAAACACTAGGTACAGATTTAGCTACAAATGACAATCTAGACAAGGAAGGATGCCCTAAATGATTATGCCAAAGTTCATATTGTGAAATTGAAATAGAATTTACATAACTGAAATTAGAAGTAGCATTCTTGACACTAATATAGGGCTCTTGCAAAAGATATAGCTGGAAGAAATGACTCTTTCTGAATTATTTTCCAACCATCCGATACAAATTATAGCTGAGTTTCGTGTGCCTAAATCAATGATAGTAATATTCGAAAAAACAATCTCTCAAATTATTTGCGACTTTAAGACCGTCGAGTTGAAATAGATAGGCACATAGAATAAATTCACAATTCACATTTGTTACTGTCTATATGGATTTTTGGGCAGTCCATTACATGCAAAATAAAACTCAAAGATCGATAACCCATATTCGTAAAATGAATGTGGCAGTATTCACATACATAATTGTTTTATGAGTGTTACAATTATGATATGTATCAGCTTATCCATGGAGACAACCTAGAACCTTAAATTACCTCACCACCTCCAATATGCTTCCAAGTACGTTTTTCCATGTATGAAGATCAACATAAATAGATGGAAATGTACATGTATGAGGGCTACTGCCATTTCTTTCTCACAAGCTCTATCTCTAGGGTTGCAATGGTGCTCATTTATAAGATTAGCGCTCATGAAAATAACACAGAAGCAGAGACACAGATCATTGTGCCATTGGCATTGGGATGTCAGAACGGTTGTTACATCGTTCCCTCATGTGATTTGAAAGAATGGATCATGGGGTAATTTAGCTAGCTAGGTTTTCCCTACTTTTGAAAGTTTTATAAAAACAATTGTATATAAATGTGCAGCTCTGAGCAGAGAAACGGTTTTTTATGGCTTGATCTAATTTTTAGTGGGCTTGTTCCCCTCTCTATCTTTTCAAGAAGAGTTTTATGGTTTTGAAAATGTTTTTGGTATCATCTTTCAAGATCTACCACAAATGCTACAAAACAGGCAACTTTAGCTTAAGGGTATCCTTGAAGTTGCAGTACTGCTTACACAAGGAAAGTGGTAGTTTTGAGTTTACATGAAAACAGATAAATAATCTAATACATGATGTTAATGCATGATATCCTTGACCAGTATGTAAATCTTCAAAGTTCATAGTTTCTAAGATTATTATTATTTTTTTTAAAGAAAGTAATTACTTGCTTGCATGAATTTCCCTAAAACACTACAATTATAAATTTTTTTATAATTTTTTGATAGTACTGCGAAAAATTGCCATTAATCCATACGCTTGTTCGAGCACCAAAGCTAGATTTGATTCACATGTGGAAGGCACCAATTTCAAAGCTAATGGAGTGCTTGCAAAATGCCAGGACATACATCCAGAGAGATACGTTAATGCTTTTTCCCCTTTGCCTAACTTGTCATATGATTTGTTTGTAATGAAGTATTGTTTTTTAAGCTGAAAATATATTTGTTTTACATATTGCTATAGTAATTTTATGATGAATTTCATATATAGAATTTCAAACAGGTGTATGAAGAAATAAATCAATGCAAATGTCCACTTCAAGATTCAACCATTAATACTTGAGTTAGCACTTCCTTTATCATTATTGACATAAGATCTATACATAATACAAGAGGTGATTGTTGACAGTCAATTAGCTATATACTATTTACTACTAAAAGAATTAAGTTCACATCTATTAATATGTTCATTTGTATTTATTGATATAAGATCGTTAATCGTTTACTGTTATTGAAATTTAGTGTTCTAATTGATAAGATCGATATAGAATGGGACACCACATAGTTTTGTCATCTTTACAAAGAGGAGATGGTCATTGATCGTTAACCTTTAACTATTTTTTTTTTATGACAATGATATCGGATTTACATGATCAAAAAGGATTGAATTGTATACATTAATACAAGACCGTTAATCGTTTACAGTTATCAAAATCACTTACTTTGGCCAGTTGCAGATTCCATATATTGATAACTACGCGTTCCCACTGGAGTACTAGACACCTGTTAACTGTTAGAAGTATTTCTAATTGATAACATCAGTTTAATATGGTATACCAATACATCTCTTTGTTGTTTTCTATTATTGAATCTATTTGAATAGTTTAATTAATAGCAACACACGATCATTAATTAACCATTTTCCATTAATCCCCCAAAAGCTATGCGGGGAGGAATACCCATCTGCTTCCCTCAGGTACTTATTATATTTGTCTACAAGCTTGACTTTGAAGTCCTCTTTACGAATGCATCTCATTTTAATCTTTTTGAAGTTTGGAGACTGCGAATCACTGGAACAACATGGATTAGCGAGGAACAAGATTTGGATGGTTGATGATAATCCTCCACCTTTGCACCCAAATGATTCCCAAGGGAAAGCCTTCATTGACCTACTACTTAAACCATCGGAAGATGACCTAAAGTTCTGGCCCCATAGGTATGTGCTTGACTCTGCTTTAATAATGGAAATTGCTACAACCCTTGGGTAGCCCAAGTGGTAAGAGCAAACTTGTATGCATGAGCCCCATGTCAAAGGTTTGATACTCCCTGGGATCTAATTGCGATTTAAGAGGCCATGGCTGTGGGTTGCTGTGCTAGTCTCCCCGAGGGTTTAGGTTCCATGGGTGAGTCCTAAGGGCTCTGCTGTGGGGTGGTTTCCCCGTCGTAAATAAATAATGGAAATTTCTAGTGGTAATATTTACCAAGTTAAGTTTACACCATCAATTTTGTTGAGGATCGAAAATAGAATGGAAATTTTTTGGTCATGGCTGATGATATCCTGGGATTTCTTTGTCTATCCTTGGGGAGGTAATAGGGTCAACAGATTTACACTCACATCTTTTGCAGAGCACATGACAGCATAGGCTCACCATCTTTATCTGGTGTATCAAGGGATGATGTGATGCAAACTGAATAATATTATTTTTTTCTATTCCTTTCCAGCTTTGAGTTTCGTCTTAGGGTGTCTCAAGCAACAACTGGAGATCTGATGCTGATATCACGGATTAGAAATGTCAATGGAAAGCCGTTTAGTTTCTCGTTTGCCTATCATACTTACTTGTCAATTTCTGACATAAGGTATTGAGTATTTATCTTTTCAACTTTTCAATTACAAAATAAAAATTAAAAAGAAAATGAAAAGCATGCTTTCCATTTTACGTATATGGTGTAAATTACAATTGGGCTGAATGACTTTGCACCTCCAGATTGTGTCTATCTTTTTTCCTTTTGGTCGGATTGTGGACTATCTACTAGTAAAGGCAATACAGATTTTCTACTTCTGTAGTATGGATATCTTTGTTTTGGATGTGTAACATGCACTCATATGAACGTAAATGTTGTCCACAGTGAAATAAGAATAGAAGGTTTGGAGACACTTGACTATCTGGACAATCTTTGCCGAAGAGAACGTTTTACTGAACAAGGAGATGCCGTAACTTTTGAAGCTGAGGTAAATTCCCTTCAGTGTTTATTAGTAATTTAACATGCTAGACGTTGTATGCTGGGAAACTCTAGATCTAGATAATGGAGTGAAATTTCTAAAACAGGACAATTGAAAAGTCTTTTCTACATCGTATTAAGATGTTAGTTTCTTCCACAAGGCATCAAAATTGCACCAGTACTTCCCTCGTCAAACTCAATGTGCATTTGTGTGTGCTTCTCCCCTGAAACTTCAAATGAAAATAAAGGTGTGCTTAGTGACAGAGTTTAAAATTAACTACAGAGTGATAACTTCTTTTCTCAGACCAACAAAAGTGAAAAAATTAAAAAAAAAATGTATATTCAAAACAGAATGGCATCCAAAAACACAGAAAGAGAGACTAAATTCTCTCTACCCTTTTATGTTAGCGTTTTTAATTTCTTAATAAACCACGTGGCACCACATTGTGTTGCCACATCAAGGTGGCAAAGTGAGTGATATAAATTAGAGGGTATAATAATATTACTCTGCATTTAATCATTTGAGCATATTCTTTCCTGGCAGGTGGATCGAGTTTATCTTGGTTCTCCTAATGTAATCGCTGTCCTTGATCATGAAAAAAAGAGGACATACTTGATAAGAAAGGAAGGACTGCCAGATGCTGGTAAGCTGTCATACATTTGAAGAAGTAGAAACATCACATGCAAATTCCTCAGTATTTTAAGACAAACCACTTAATAAAGGGAAATTATTATTAGGACTATATACATGTTTACTTGGGTATGAGTGGACGAACTCGATTCCCATGCATGCACGATGCTATCAAACATCTAGAATGGTTAATGTTCTCCTCATTACGATGCTTGATTTTTTTATGGTGTTTGACCTTCTGTCTATTGATCAATTTCTTTTGTTATAACAGTGGTGTGGAATCCATGGGAGAAGAAATCATGCAAAATCGATGGTAGATTTTGGTGACGAGGAATACAAACAGATGCTTTGTGTGGATGGGGCAGCAATCGAGAAACCTATCACTTTGAAGCTCTCAGCTGTGCCATCGAGTTTCTGCAGCGACCAACTCCATCTTTAGGAGGAGCTGTTTGGGATGAATGGTACTAAGTTTCAAGAGCATGCGGAAGATAATATACATGGTTCTTTTGTTCCTTTTTAACCTTTTCAGTTGGAAGCTTAGTTAAAATGTTACATAACTAGCTTCAAGTTGTAGAGAGTTTAGAACATCCCCGTATCAGTTAAGTACTACGTTGAAGGAATGGAAGCTGCATAGACAAAACTGTAATTTCTCATACTATGATCATGTATCGGGAAAGCCTATATTTTTAATGGAATGGCTGCCCAGGGAACGTCAAAATAGACGCAAAAAAGGATCACGGAAGCAACTCTTTCATATCAGAGCCAGGTTTCGATCCTGGGACCTGTGGGTTATGGGCCCACCACGCTTCCGCTGCGCCACTCTGATTGTTGTTATATGTTGTACTTAAATTTTATTTATTTGGTAGAATGAGTGCTCCAACCTACCAGATCCAATGCGCTGACTTTATTTTTTCTACATTTCAAAGCGTTGAGGCTTCGTTTGGAAGTTAAACTCATCTCAATTCATCTCAACTTATCATTATAATTTTTTAAAATTTTAATACAAAATATAATAAACAATTCAACTTTTTTAAATCCTAAAATAATAATAATAATAATAAATCATAATATTCTAACAATATTTTATCATCTCAACTCAACTAAGTTAAACATCCAAATGCACGCTGAGTCTTACAGCTTTGGTTTATACAGACTGATTCTAATATAACAAGAAAAACATGACAAGGATTTAATTTGGTAGAGAATTTTGAAATCTCTTGCAAATCAAGTCTTATTATGTCAATAAAATAATGAGTGTCTTATATATTATCCTTTTGGAGGTCTTGGATTCGAAACCCTCCCACCCCAAATATATCAAAAAAAAAAAAAAAAAACTCTCAAATGATCATATTTTTGATCTCCAACCATGCCAAAAAATTATATCAGTGTTTTACACATTGACTTTCAAGTAGTAGAGCTCATATAATAATAAAGATAATGATAGGCTTACTATTTCTTACTACTTATTTACTATTCCATAGTATATTTGAAATTTATTTATTTTATTATTCTCTTTAAAATATTTTTTAACATCTTTAATCATTTAAAAAAATTTAAAAAATATACAGCTTCAGTAATAGTGACTTTCTTAACTATTAAATTAAAAAAATAATAATAATAAATTAAAAAAATTAAAGAAAGTAGTCAAGAGGTAGTAGGAAGTTGTAAACCTATTATTATTGTAATAATAATAGTCATTCTATTTTCCATCCACATTATTATTATTATTGATGTAGCGTGATTTGATTTATTAGGATCTTACATATTAAATTTTAAGTAACATCTAACTTATTAATAGAATTTTTTTTCTAATTATAAAGAGAGACTGAAGTATCTGCTCGTTCTCCATGTCTGAAAGGAAAAAGGGGAAGGAAGATGGTGAGGAAGTGAAAGACTAGGCACAGAAGACGAAGAGGAATATAATCCAGAAGAAATGGCGATGAAAACTCGTTTCTTTGACGAAATACAGAGGTAGAAGAAATGCCATGAAGTGCGGTTGTCTGTGAATTTGTAAGATCCTGTAACCAACAAAAGTCGATCACCGATTCGTTAGGCATTATTTTAAATTATTTATTTTATTTTTTTGTACAATCTGCAGCGTTAGTCTGAGTAGTGGGCTGTAATTGAACGTGCCTTACAAGGTCTAAGACCTATTCAACAACAGCCCAATACTCAGACTAGCACAACAGATTGCATGCTGATCAAACTTAAAAGACAGGCAGATGGGCTGCCTCTTGCGGGGCCAGTAGTCAATTCGAATACGTCGCAGCGAGTGAGGCTTTTTATGATCATGTCTAGAGGGCGAAATTATACGGCCGTCCCTCTCACACTCTTTTGAAAAAGTGAAAAAAGAAAGTAATAGTTAGACAAAGAAAGTGAAGCATCTCGGAAGTTGGAGAGGCAGAAATGGAAAGTTGGTGATATGAGAGAGGTGATACAGAGGAAGAGGAAGACTTTTTGTCATTTTAAAATAAGCAAACATTCCATGGTTCTTGGTCTACCATCAAAATAATAAAATACTGATGTGTTGGGCATTCATTGGTTGGCTTCTTCTTTCTATCCCATGGACAGATACATGTAAATGTGTATGCGACAATTATTCAGGTCATATTGTTAATCATTTCTGTTATTGTCAAGTTTCCAAAGGTTAGATTATTGGAGAAGTTATGATATCTCCTACGATGATCTTTTCAAAGTTGACCAAGAGGTGCACCCAGAGTCATTCTCAATAGAAAATGATTTATACAGTTTTATAGTGTTCAAATCCTGCATACTCCCTCTATAAGAAGAATAAGATCAAATCTGAAATCTACGTGAAAAACTAACTTTTTCATAGTAAATCTAATAAATTTTTCGAAGAGTCGCACGCAGTCTAAGACTTTAGCTAGTATTACTTTTCCCAATATTAGATTGGGCTCTTTTGGTTTATAAAGATATGTATAATATCTATATTAGATAAGGCCCTTAGCCCCAGCGCTTCTCGGTTCTGCACCCTCTTGCAGATACTTGGTCTTGTCTTGTGTTTTACTTCAGCTTGTTTGTAAGTGAGGCTACAGTTAGAAATTCCTGCAAAGAATAATCTATTCCTTTTTATATGACCAATGTGTTGAATTATGTGGCAACTATTCTCTCTTTCTACTTCCTTTTTCATATCAGTAGAATCATTTATGAGGGAATCTGAATTTGATAAGGTAAATTAAACGATTTACTTATCATCGTTTGTTTACGCCACGTTTATTATATGAATTGATCTAACATGACCAGTTTGGATTAAACAATTGTATCAAAATAAATACTATAGTATACATATATGTGTGCAAATAAGATTTTAAATTGTTGCTTGATGTTAGGAGCAACAACATGTCAACTTACAAAACCTTCACCGTTTGTAATATCATTTTTTAACTGGACGTGTAATTAGATAGCTAAACAGGGTCGAATAGGATCAACCCACCCTGTCCGGATGTTAAAGATGCATGACTTTCATCAGCACTTCTTTAATGGTAAAACTAATTCATAAACATGTTGGCCATCTCAAATATGATATAGTTGTAACGGCGTTGAACCGAATTGACCCTTATATTATACTACAACTTACACAAAGTATCAAGTAAAAATTCTACTTAATACGTATTACTATTACTATATTTATATATAGTATAAATAATAAATATTATAAATATGTATAAATAAATATTTATGATAAAAGAAATTAAATATGCGGGGCGGAGGATGGAGTGGTATGGCCCCAGCAGGGCCTAGATGGGGCCATACCGCCCTTCGCCCCTCGCTGGTGTTTTGCCTTGGGGGGCAGGGTGGACAGAGGATGGGGCCCTACCACCCACCCCTAGACCTGATCCAAATATATCCAATCATAACCTTATTATTCTACGTTTGATTCAGGTCAAACGTGAGTTTTGTTAAACATCAACCGCCCTACTTCTTTTGTGTCCTTAGGGAAAAAATTCTTGAGAAGTTATGAACCCAAAATGCACCCCAAGACATAAGAGCCTGGCCAAGGCTATTGAGCCGACACATCATAACAAACCCTATAGGGGACCTAGCCAGGCTGATGGCCCAAAGGCCCACTATTTGGCAGGGAGGTAAGGCCATAGAGTGTTATCACCATAGGGTGTATTCGGTAGTCAGCAATGTAGGAGAGCCTCATGGTTAACTTGAAGGTCAGACCTGCCCCATCAGGGAGGACACGCCCAAATCCTCAGAGGGGTTACCACATAAAATGTAACACTCGGACCCAGTCAAGCCCGAGACCCAAGCCCCCACCCGTGTCTTTTAAACCGTTAAAACCAACTGAGTTTACGATTTTCTTTTCGCCTAGCCGCATGATTGCATTCTCATGCACGTACGCCTCTATTTTCTCCTTAGCGTTAGGGTTTTTTTTTATTCTTTATTTTTTATTCTGTTCAGTAAATTATTTTCACACGTTAACTTGGCAGTTCACGCACGTTTTTTTATTTCTTTTCTTTATTTTCGTGTATTTTCTCCCCTATTTTCCTCACGTCCGTGGCTTGCATGTTTTTTTTTTCCTCATCTTGGTGTTTCCTTAGGGTTTTCATCACACATATATATATCCACTTTATACGCATTCACTCACTGTCGCCTAGGGTTTCCTCTCTTTCTCCCTGTTGCATGAAGAAACTCTCAGATTAGGGCTGCCGCTACCTGCCTTATTGCACCTCTGCACCACTTTAACTCCCTCTCATTCACTGCTGTCAGCACGTTCGTATCTGCTAGCCTTGGGCTGCCACTGTGAACCACCCCCACTGCCCAATCTCTTCCCCTCCGTAATCCACTACTCTTCCTCACTGTGAGCACTCCCCCTCAGCGCAGCCATGCAACACAGTTTTTTTTTTCAGTGACGTCGCTGCCCTGCCACACGTAGTCCTCACCACCATGGAAAGCGAACCGCCGTCACCCAGCCGTTCAAGGAAGAACACCCACGGCATGCTCTGTTTCTGCACGCCGAAACAGGGGAAGTATCTCCACCGTGAGCCACGTCGTTAGCCCCCCCTTCACTTCGACGCCACTACCATCAGAGGAAGCCGGAGGTCAAGCCTTCACCTTCGAACACTGCCTTGGTTGAAGCCCAGCCAAGACCGTCGAGCGCCTCGCTGCACCACGGTGAGTTTCCGTTCTCTCTCTCTCAGTCTCTCTCTCGCTCACTACTCTCTCTCGTTCGCTCGTGCGCAGCCCAGCTCGATGGAGTCTCCGTTGCACTCCCGCCCTTCTGTCACGCCACCTCAGTCCCCCCGACCTGCCTCACCGTGACTTGCTTCAGTCACGGTGAACCTCCATCGCGTACGTAGTCTCTGTTTTCCTTCAAATAGTTTTGGTTTACGTATGTATATTACTTTGTTCTGACTTCTAAGTATATTTTACACTAACATTGTTAATTAGTTTTTTTACCCTTTGAGCTGCAAGTTATGCTAAGGTGTTTTAAAAATTTTATATTGTGTTAATAAATTATGATTATAGAAAATTATTTTAACAAGTTATTAAGTACAATTTTATTTTATAGAGTAAACAATATTGGTGTAATATTATTTTTACATTTTAGATATGATTTAGTCTATTTAAAAATAGTTATAGTTTATTTTAAAATATTTTGGGATAATTATATTATCCAGTATTAAACTTTATAGTTGGTTTTTAATAATAAATAGATCTGACTTTTAAATGTTTTTGTCATAGTTATTAAATCAACAGAGATGATTTTAGAAAGTGATGATTTGAAATTTTAGGTTTTGAGGAATTTAATAGGTTATTTTAGAAGCGTAGGATTGAATATCGAAATATGAGATTAATTGGAAATTTACGAGAATTATGTGATTATGTTATAGGTGACAATTAATAATTGTTCAGCATTTTGAGGAAATTCCTAAAAAGCTAAGAAGTCCAGGTAAGCGGGGTTCCTATGCTAGACTTTGCATTAAAATAAAATGAGCTGAGGTTATTTTTGGAAAATATACATATTTGATGTTGAAAATAAATTTGAACTGCCTCAGTTATTTGTTCTGCATTACTCATGAGATTCTGTTTAAGAAGAAATTATTTTCTGTCATGACTGGTGTAATCATGAGCTTATTTTTTACATTTTGTTTCTGAACTTTGAAAAAGAGAGCGAATATGAAATTTTGTGCATAAATTATGTTGTGTAATGATTTTGTTCTGTTCTGAAGATTTTTTGTACTCTGATATGATCTGATGTGATTTCTGAAAACCTCTGGCATTATCTTCACCTCACCACGGGTGTAAAACTGTGGCCTCTGTTCGGGTTGGTACCAATTTTTCTGTTTCTGGTGCACCCACTTTGGAAACAAAGTGGTTTTCTGCGTGGTCTTTTCTATCTGCACACTCGGGGCTCCGAGAATGAATAAGGGGAAGATTCACATTCTATTTCTGCTCGGTTAGCTACAGGGGTTTGCACAACCCTACCACGGGGGTTAAACATGGTATTTGTTTTGATATGATAAGATAAGATGTGATATTTCAGTTTATGCTATGCCAAAGAGATTGTGATTATGAATATTTTTTGAACTTTTGCTCTGATATTTTTGATAACATGTTCTGACGCTGCATTTTGAAAACATTATTCTGATTCTGCATTCTAAAAGAAAATATTTTTGTTCTGCGTTCTGAACTCTATAAATGCTTATGTTTACACACTGCTATATGTTCTATGCTTACTGAGTTGTTGATAACTCACCCCTTATCTCCATACATTTTTTAGATAATTTTGATGGTTCAGTTGGAGAACAAGAATAGAAAGTTTTAGCAGGTGTGTTGATCAGAGTTGAATAAGTGCCCAAGGGTACAAGTGCTTATTTGAGAGTCGTGGTTAGTGAACAGATTTTATTTTTCGGTTATTTTGATTTAATGAGTTAAGGATAATTTTGAGTTTTGGAGAGTTTTTAATTTATGTTATTGAGATTTTCTTTATTGTCCCCGTAGAGGAACTTAGATATTTGGATTGATTAAATTGATTAATATTTTATTGGATTTTCTGGATTTTATAGTTGTACTATTTAAGTTGATTTGAAGTATTAAGAGCTAACTCTCCGGACCTCCGGGATCGGGGCGTTACATAAAATGTGGTAAGTTATCTGCCTAAGCAAGGGACATGCAGGACGTACATCTCTGCATCAGACGGGGTGGAAGCTCACCTAGACTCATGGTAGTGCACGCTACATTAAATGCTTGGATATGAACGCTCTGAAAACTGAGCTCGGAATAGGTCGAATGGCCTCCAGAAGGGTTATTGCATTAAATGTAGGGGTATGACCCCCTCCCTTAAGGATAGTCAATTGCGAGACTAATGGCCTACAGAAGGGACTCAGGCCTCAGGGGTGCAAGAGATATAAAAAGGTGAGTGGCAAGGAACCTAGGGGTAAGTGGACATCTTTACTAATCGTTATTCTTTTTCTCTTGAGAATTTACATGCTTGCTTCTCTCACTGGATATTAACTTTAGCATTATAAGTATCCCTCGGATGGATAGGTCGAGTAAATCTTCTTGACTTTAGGTGTGTCCAAGAGGACAAGGCAGAGTGATGGCAGTCATGGGGGTGTGAAACACATCCTTAGCTGTTGTCGCTGTCTGTGAGATTTGAGTGTTTAACATGCCTTTCGCATGGTTGCGATGATGCGCTCCCAAGAAACCCTTGAATCGGAAGTCGTCATGGCGGGTGAACAAACAAACGGTAACATGGAAGAGAGGTGTGCAAAGATGGATCTGAGGCTGAGAGCCATCACCTTGGAAATAAAGAACCTCTGAGTGGTTGCTACACTCGTAACAAGCAAATCTCCAAGGAATGAGACCACATTCTTAAGGGTGTCGATCCTTGCTATTGCAGTCGAGTCAGTCTCCCTTCAAACCTAAGCCAAGTGGTCGCTACACTTGTACTCAGTGAATCTTCAGGGATGTCGATCCTCGCCAGTGTGGTCAAGTTAATCTCCCACCGAACCAAATTTGAGTGGTCGCTACAATCGCACCTAGTGAATCTCCACGGATGACACCGCTTTCTTAAGGGTGTCGATCCTCGCTAGTGCAGTTTAGTCCATCTCCCACTAACCTAAGTCGAGTGGTTGCTATACTCTTATCGAGTGAATCTCCACGGATGATACCACATTCTTAGGCTGTGAGGTTCAGATACATGTCGTTAGTGGGCTTCAGGACTAAGCGCCACATCATGCAGCATGACAACAATATCCTCCAAGCATTTGGCAGGAGTTGTGATGGGGCGAAACCTAGGTAATCCAAAACCTAGTGAACGAGTCGACATAAAGAAAACCATTGCCCCATTGAAAACATGGTGACGTAGAGGAACACTTATCCAGTGAAGCCTTTTGGGCCTATTGCGCCCTGGTGTGGACCTGGTAGAACCAGCTCCACGAAATCCGGGACTTTGTATTGGTCTCGCACAAGGCAAAGGTCCGGCATTGTGGTGGCAATAGACCAGAAGTGTCCTGCGAACTCCCCTTCCCTAGGAAAGCTTGTGTCGTTGGTGCCATCGCGCGGCCTATAAACGGCCCTAGGCATGAGTCTCTGCCCCTTTGGGGGTGCCATTCTCCCAACTAGAGGAGTAATGGCTGGTTTCATTGACAGTTGCCCTGCATTGGGAAGGAAGTTTGGTGCCAGAACTACAACGAAGTGTATGAAGGAAAGGTGGGACAAAGATATGCATGAGGATTAGTGGGACCGACAAAAGGAAATAAAAGAGTGACTGTATGGATAGGTACAAAGCTCCCAAGAGGGAGAGCGAAGGTTAGAGATGCTCACCACCCCTATGGTGACACGTATCACCATTCGTGAAGTGAGGCGTGAAGGATCTGCGAAATTGGCAGCTCAAAAAAACTTGTGGAAAGGAAATGAGGGTTGCTTTGTGTGAGGGAAGTAGTCATGACAACGAGTAGGCACCAGCCTACTAAAATAAAAAAAGAGCAGAAAGAGGAAAAGTGACAAATGAGATTTCCGTTGTGCAAATGCACAGCCAGAATCTGTATGGTAACTGTTGAACCCAAAATGGGTCTAGTTTTAGCTATTGAGTTGGCCCATCAGAACAAACCCTATAGGGGCCTAGCCAGGTCGATGGCTAAAAGTCTTGATATTTAGTAGGGAGGCGAGGCCACAAGGGGTAATTGGGAGTGAGCAACATAGGAGAGCCTCCTATTTAACCTAAAGGTCAGACTTGGACCATTAGGGAGACATGCCCAAATCCTCATAGGGGTTATCACATTAAATGCAATAAGGTATCCACCTGAAGGGGGCATGTGGGACGTACATCTTTGCGTCAGAGGGGGTGGAAGCTTACCTAGACCAATGGCAGGGCACACTCATGGATATGAACGCTCACAGGGTTAAGGTTCGGTCCACTTCACTGCAACCAGGGGCCCATGACTTGAAGAGCCAGGAAGTGAAAAGGAGGCTCGAGCTGACCCAGGGAGAGAGTAGCAAGCAACGTATACTAAGACATGTCGCATTAATAAGGGAAAGGCCGGTCAGGATCTTGTCCCCGATAGGATCACTTGCATTTAAATGTGACTTTGAATGGCCCGCACTAGAGGTCAAGGACCTGTCCCTGACAGGAACGGCTGCATTAAATATGATGCCACGCTATTCGGAACAAAGAGTGATCATTACAGAGGTAGGACAGTCAAAGACGTCTCTAGAGATGGGGTATAAATAAGAGAATACTGCTCAGGTAAAATATTAATCACTATTACTATAAGGTAAAATGTTAGCTCTCTCTCTTTTCTTCCTTGGAGATTATTTTATGACTTTGGCATTGGAGGTGTCACAACCCTGCCCCGGGAAGGTCGGGATCGCGACGTACATACTTGTCATTTTCTTTCCATTTTTTTCTTCTTTCTAATAACATGCGATAGGCATGGACATGACACACGTGCACTCAACAATTTTAATTTAATAAAGGGAATACCTGATATACATTCTATTCGAACATTCATCCATAAGAGACTCTTAGAATCCATCCCAACATAAAACGTCTATACATAAACATAACCCATCATCCATAACATAACTGTTTAGTTAGGGAAGGTCCTAAGCGTCTGCCTCTCCCTCTGCAGTAATGCCTTGCTCCCCAGCCTTTTCGTCATTACCTGGACGTTTAAAACATTTAAAATAAAAATGAGTCGAATACTCAGTAAGTAGTACACCATGCAGTGATCGTACTCGGCATTTATTCATTTCTTTTGAAAACATGCATAGATAAACGTTTTTTCTAATTCTTGACAATACTTTCATGCATAACAGTTTAAGGAATAAGCAATACTTTCATGCATAAACATTTAAGAAATAACTATGCTTTCATGCATAAACATTTAAAGAAATAACCAAACTTTCATGTTTCACTTTCTCTGGTCGGTACACACTATTACGCCCCGTGTGTTGGGGTTAGCAGTTTTCATTTGGACTTGGATTCCGCCCGTGCCTGTGGAAATCCCTTTCATGAGGGGCAGCACTGAGTGCACTATCAGTACTACTTACCCGGCATTGCAATCTGTCCATTCATTTGGTACCATTTTCATTCATATGGTCGTTACATATTTTCATACAATAAAACATTCATTTATTCAGTCATTTCTTTCTTTCATTTATTCAGTCATTTCTTTCTTTCATTCATGGTAGTCCTTTCTTTTCAGTCCTTTTCATTTAACAGTTCATTCATGGAAAACGTCATTTAAAAGCATGAACTTAAACATCATCTTTTCATTTAACAGTACATTCATGAAGAAACATCATTTTAAAAGCATGAGCTTAAACATTATTTTTCATGGCATCCATAAAACATCGGTTCATAGGGA
The DNA here is from genome assembly GCA_961763995.1 of Juglans cinerea. NCBI lineage: Eukaryota > Viridiplantae > Streptophyta > Magnoliopsida > Fagales > Juglandaceae > Juglans > Juglans cinerea. The sequence goes on along the minus strand of CAUIVZ010000001.1, from coordinate 42,328,773 downwards.
CATTTTAACGTCAGTTCAAATGGACATTTTAAAACACTTTCTTTGCGTCATTTAATGCATCAGTTCATATGGACATTTTAAAACACTTTCTTCGCATCCTTTAAGAGCATAAGTTCATAGGGGAATTTTAGAAACTCATTTAAAGCATCACTTGAAGCATAACCATGAGACATTCATTTCCTCTCCTTTGCAATCAAAACATTTTCATCATCTTTCTTAATCCAATGCACATGCATTTTCATGCTATACTACATATAGGAATAACCAATAAGTTTATTGAGAGGGCATGTATGAAAATCTCATGATTTAGAACCTACGTGCATGCATTACTTTATACACATACAAAAAATTATAATCGATAGGATGCTTAACAGGGACTATCAAGAAAGGGCTTGTACATACTATTTTCATTTACTCTTTTATTTTAGAAGAACATTTGCAATAAGAGAGAGAAAGACATCCTTTCATAAAGAGAACTTGGTGTAAGAAGCATGGTCATAGCTACTTACCTCTATACTCCTCGATACTTCCATCATCAATATAGGTCCTATTCCAATAAATAGCATAAGCGTGTTAATACTCATACAATATTCTTTAGCCCTCCCTTTAAAAGAGAAAGCCACGAGATTACAATCTAACGTCCCTTCTATGCTTAGCATTAACCCAAATGACTACTCCTCACCTCAACATACAAGAGAAATAACTTGAATATTAAGATATGCTAGCTGTCCATGGAAAGGCTATTTTAAAAGCTTATATGAAAAGTTGTCAAGAATTCATAGGCTTCAAGCAATGTCTCTTTGGTTTAAGCTCACTTTGGGTTATAGACATTTGGAGATAAATCTGGAAATTCTCAACAATGAGCCTTGAAATAGATTTAGGCATCTCAAGTAGGCTAAACAAGCTTAAGAAATATGCTCTTTAAATCAACTTGTGGCCCCTCATTATAAAAAGGTTAGCATTATCAATATTTTGGACTCTTGGGTTAGGTAGAATTTAACCAAACGAGGGAACACAAATGAGCTATTTTTACATCAAGACATGGCATGATATGGACTTAGGAATATATGGACAAATTTGCATATCATAATACATTATGCACAATTAATCCCTTATATCTAACTAACTAAGCTATAACCTATTCACATAAACAATACGTAAATAGTTTAGATAAAACCTCCCATTAAAAATTAAATTAGCATAAAGTATAGCAAAGTTACCCATTAAGAAACCTTAAAACCTTTAAACACTTAAGCTTATGATTTACCCACTTAATACCTTTAAAAGCAAGATATAAAATTATAGAACCAAGCAAAACCTTTAAACCAAACCTCTAGCATCTTAAAAATAGATTACCAACCAAACCTCAATACAAGGCACATGATACCAACATATATAATTTAAAATCACTATAATCATCACCTATGATTAAACCAAATTTAATAACAACATAGCAAAACAACTATAATACCATTCGGTTTGGACCAAAAATAGGGCATACATATTTATTTGCAATATAGGAAATTAAACACATCAAGACACAAGCTAAAACAACATAATGGACTTCCAAAATCAAATTAAAAATAAATAAGTCAAATTAGGATTTTTACCTTAAGCTCTTAGCCCCTTCCAAAACACAAGTGGAATACCAAATAGAGGGACAACTGTGTGGATGAAGAGGAACACGATATCACTGTTTTAGACCCCAAAACCGAAACATAAAAAATCATAACAAGAAAACCCACTTGATCAACCATGGCTAAATTTGAAATACAGAAATGAGAAGGATTAATCGTACTCTTACCTTGCTATGGAGTGATAAGCTTGAAGATGATGAGAGGAGTTTGGTTCCTTGAAGATGAGAAGAGAGGAGAAGAAGAGAGGGTGTGCATTGGCTTGCTTGGAACGGGAGTGAAATTTTATTTCTTTTCTCTTGGGTGAGGGTCAACGGGTAGGGGGGGGATGCCTTAGGATAGTTTTATTTCTTTTCTTTTCTCTTTTGTTGACTTGCCTTGGACGATGGGTGGAAGGAAAAGTGAAGTAAATGGCTTCATTGGGAAGTCTACGGGCTCAAGTCCAAGGAAAGAAAGAAAAAGAAAAAGATTTAGTTGATTTGGTCAAAGATTATCACATAAGCTTGGGAGGAGAAGATGAATACTTTTCTTTCTCTTTCTTGGTTGCTTCCTACGTAAGCTTGGAGGAGGAAAATTTAATTTTAGTCTTTGTTTCCTCCTTCCAACACAAGGAACCAAATGGATGGTGGAAATCTATCCACCTCATGGGTAGTTTTCACCTACCAATCCAATGGTAGAGAATAATTGGGTCATTTTCTGAATAAATAAAATTAAAAGACTTAAGGAAAAATATTTCAAAATCTAAAAATAATACACTTGATTTATTTTAATAAAGCATATATTAAAAATATAGCATACTCATGTTAAAATAAAATAATTAAAAGTAGTAAAAATATTTATCTCAAAATATTTAACTTAAGGAATTAATAAATAACGTAAGGACCTACGTAATAGGACTTAGGTATTACAGGAGGTGTCACAGACACACCCGACCACACTCTTTTACAAACGCTTGATGGGGTTTAGAGTTGGTGGGTACAAAAAATGTCTTAATAGTTCAACTCTGACCATTACAGAAGCTGGTGCAATGAGCTGGGCATAAAAGGTTAGGTTATCGTGCTCGGGACACTCTAGAGCCAACAGACAAGTCAAGGCGACCAACAAGACCCCGGTAGGAATCCTGAAAAAGAGGTTAAAAGACAAGAATGGAGCATGGGCGAAAGAGCTCCTTAGGATCTTGTGGGTGTATCGTAAAATAGTTAAAGCCCCATCTAGAAAACTCCCTTTACGTTAATATATGAGAGCGAGGCGGTCATCCCAGTAGAGTTAGGCATGCTGAGCTTGTGAGTCCAGAAATTCGATGAAAGAACAAATGAAGAAGGCCTGCGTGAAAATCTTGTCCTAGTGGAAGAGGGGAGAGAGGAGGCCGAGATAAGAATGAAAACTGGCAAGAGGAGAATAGAACAATACTTCAACTGAAGAGTTAGACCTTGGTCCTTCAAAAAGGGGATTTGGTCCTAAGGGAAACGGGAGTGTCCTTCCAGGAAGAAAGGAAGCTTGGGCCAAGGTGGGAAGGACTATACGTGGTTCTAGCCTGCCATCGACCCAAAACTTACTGGCTTGGGGATGTAGAGGGAAAGGAGCGCCCACACGCATGGAACGCAGAACACCTCATGGAGTATTTTGTCTAAGAACTCCTTATAAGGGAGGTATTCCCATCAAGTCATGTAAGCCAAAACTTTCAATGAAAATGTTCTATTATTCCCTCATTGCTAACATGCCATAGAAACTATCTAAGCCAATGCTCCGTGCTCGCACCCTAGCGATCATAGGAGGGAACACGTCTCCTAAGTATCCCAATATCTCCTATCCACCCAGCACAGTCGAGTCAATCTCTCACCTAGTTGTCTAAGTCGATGCAACGCGCACGCATGCCGGCGATCATAGGAGGGAACACGTCTCCGAAAGTCTCTTCTAGCCACCCAGCACCGTTGAGTCCATCTCCAGCCTGACTATCTAAGTCGATGCTCTGCGCTCAAACTTTGGCGATCATATAAGGATACATCTCTCCCATGTGTCCTAGTCTCTCATCGCCACCCAGTGTGGTTGAGTCCATCTCTCACCTGATTATTTAAGCCAATGCTCTGCGCTAGCACCACGGTGATCATAGGAGGGAACAAGTTTCCAAAGTGTCCTAGTCTTTCCTCGCCACCCAGCAAGGTTGAGTCCATCTCCCGCCTGGTTATCTAAGTTAATGCTCCACGCTCGCACTCCGGAAATCATAGGAGGGAACACCTCTCCTAAATGTCTCAGGGTACGTTTGGGTAGTGAGAAGTGTTGAGAATGTTTGTGAATAGTTATGAGTAGAGATTGAAGTGAGTTTGTGGGTCCCATTGAGAGTATTTTGAGTTGTTTGGATGTGTGAAGTATGTTTAGTTGTTGAATTTTGAGTAGGTAGTTGAAAAATGTGTGGGTCCCATAAATATTATAGTGATTTTATTTTTAGTAATAAATATTATAATGATTTTATTATAGTGACTTTTTAATATTAATAAATATTGTAGTGATTTTATTTTACTTTTATATATAATACTGATAAATATTATAATAATTTTATTTTTAATTTATATATAATAGTGATAAATATTATAATGATTTTATTTTTATATATATAATAGTGATAAATATTATAGTAATGTTATTTTTTATTTATATATTATAGTGATTTTATTTTTAATTTATATATAATAGTGATAAATATTATAGTATTTTATTTTTTATTTATATATAATAGTGATTTTATTTTTTATTTATATATTTTAGTGATTTTATTTTTTATTTATATATTATAGTGATTTTATTTTTTATTTATATATTATAATGATTTTATTTTTTATTTATATTAAATAGAGATAAATATTATAGTGATTTTATTTTTTATTTATATATTATAGTGATTTTATTTTTTATTTATATATTATAATGATTTTATTTTTTATTTATATTTAATAGTGATAAATATTTTTTATTTATATATTATAGTGATTTTATTTTTTATTTATGTATTATAGTGATTTTATTTTTTATTTATATATTATAGCGATTTTATTTTTTATTTATATATTATAATGATTTTATTTATATTTAATAGTGATAAATATTATAGTGATTTTATTTTTTATTTATATATAATAGTGATAAGTATTATAGAATGTTTGTGAATAGTTATGAGTAGAGATTGAAGTGGGTTTGTGGGTTCCATTGAGAGTATTTTAAGTTGTTTGGCATGTGAAGTATTTTCAAAAGTACGAGAATACTTGGAAAGTGTTGAGAATACTTTAGTACCCAAACACACTGAGTCTCTTCTCACCATTCAGTGTGGTTGAGTCCATATCCCGCTTGGTTATCTAAGCTGATGCTTTGTGCTTGCACCCCGGCGATCATTGGAGTGAACACCTCTCCCAAAAGTCTCAGTCTTTCCTCAACACCCAGTGCGATTGAGTCCACCTCCCGCCTGATTATCTAAGTTGATGCTCAGCACTCTCACACAGGCGGTCATAGGAGGGAACACCTATCCAAAGTGTCCCAGTCTCTCCTCACCACCTAATGTGGTTGAGCCTATCTTTCCTCCTGGCTATCCAGCCTGATGCTCCATGCTCACTCCCCGACAGATTTCTAACACACGTCCAAAATTTGCGACTGGCATGGTCGAGGGCCCAACCAATTTCAAACCTAGCTGGCGGACACACACTTATGAAAGGTACGCCGTGGTGAGTAAGACCCAACTAAGCCCTAAGTTTGATCAAGGGATAAGGTGGGAACGCTCCTTTGAGCCTTTCCTTCCTGGACACAACATGTCGAGCAAGAAAGCTAATCGAGCAAAAGTGGCGATAGACATAGAAAATAAAAGCAAGAAGATACAGGAGGAAAGGATACAAAGTTTCGCATGCTCAAGCGAGGTGAAAGACATGAAAATTACATAAAAGAAAAAATAGAAAACTATCTACACTCAAGGGTAGGAAGTCAGGGCAGAGAAGACATCATACATTAAATCTCAGCCTAGGGAGCTGAGGGAATCGAGATCTTCCCAGTCTAGAACGAAAGTGCCTTGATCCAAAGTCCCATGATTGTCTTGTCGGTTTGTCGCCAAATGCCCCATTATCTTCTCCAGTCCTCGGGTGTACCCGCGGCTCCAGGCCCGACTTTGGAGTTGCTTGGCCTCCACTAACAGGGAAGAGAGCTTGGCAACTTTTTTGTTGGTGATGGTGAGCTCGGCCCCTAGTTCCCTCTTTCGTTCCTCATAGGACCTCGCTCCTTCTTGAGTCGCGAGTGGGACTCGCCTAGCACTACGTACAAGTCATCTGCTTTGTCCTTCTCCTTGTAGAGCACATCGTTATTCACTGTGAGCGCCTCCTTCTCAAACTGAAGGTCACCGATATGCTTCTCCAAACCTCGACAGGCTTTCCCGGCTTCTGCCAATGAGGCGATATTGTAACACCCGGACGCAAAATTGGTATAGTTGGACTTTAGATTTTTATTTATTTATTTATTTGAGCTTGATATTTTAAGTTTTTATTTTACGAATTTGAGTAGTGATTTTCTTTTAATTTGGTGATCTTGGTCGTCTATTTTTTTTATTCTCCCCGCATGTTTATTCATTTATTTTTGTTTGTTTTCTTCTCATTTCCGTCTATATTTTTTTTCACACGGTTTTTTTTTTTCCGTCGCCCACAGCATGCATGCACACACACGATTTACCCTTCCATCCGCACACACGTCTCTTTATCCCTAGGGTTTTTCTTTTGTTTTGCTATATTTATTTATGTTACACTTTTCTCGCACACTGCACAGCCCAGCCCCTCTTGCCGCTGCATTCATCTTCCCCAAGGCTCCTCAACCCCACGTTCACCAACCTGCCTGAGCCCCACGAGAAACCGTAAACCACCAACACCGAAAGATAACCCACTTCGAAAATCTCCACCACGCACGGCCAACAGAGGGAGATCATCATCACGAGTCACCCGCTGCGAGTAGAAGCCTCGCGTCGCTGCCCTGCCACTCGAAGTCGTAGCCTAGCAATTCCTCCTCTTTGCAAACAGCGCACCCCTTCTCAGCCACCGTGGTAGACCTCACCACCGTGCCCACTGCCCAGTCACACGAAGCTATCGCCTAGCGTCCCGTAGCCTCTACAGCAAGCATCGGACTGCTCTGTTTTGGTATCCAAAAACAGAGCATATTCAGACACTTTGAGCCGCTGAAAACACCCTCCACTGAAAGCTCCACCGCGTTGTCCCCCCACAGAAACTGCCAAGGAGGACGTCTCATCACCCCTGTCCACCGCACGTTGCCTCTGTTTCCCCGGTAAGCTCACGCCATTTCTTGTTGGTGTCTCCGTTCTCTCCGTCTCTTCCTCTTTCTCTCACCGTGTGCCTCTTTTGCTCGTCGCCCTCTCTTCCTCTCTCAACCAGTGACCAGGCGCCACCCCACATCTTCCGTTGTCTACCGCTAGCTCCACGCCGTCATGCCGCCATCTCTCCGTAAGTGCTACCGCTGCACTGTTGTTGAGTTTTCTTATTTCCGCTCTCTAGTAGTTCATTGCAAGTTGTGCGTATATATAGTTATATATATATATGTATATGTATTTTACGTGAACTATAGTAGGATGTATTATTACATTTTTACCCCTTAAAGCATGCCTCTAGATTTATTGTTTCGGGTGTTTAATTTTGTGAGTTTATATTATGTACTTTGGATTTTGAAATCATGGGTATATAACGTGGACTGCATGTGATTTTTATTTTTAGACTTAGGCACATGTGAGTTTTATTTTGTTAAGTTGTTTTTGTAAAAGACTGATTTTTTTTAACAAAATATTTTTATGAAAATACTGATGAATTCTTGAAGTGATTGGTAAATGCAAAATCTTATTTTAAATCCTTTTAAAAGAATATTTTTTTTATTTAAACAAAAGTATGATCATCTACTTATAATGATTTCGATATAGTTACGCTATTTTTAGTTTTATAAATTATAGTAAGATCTCATTTATAAATAAATTAGAATTTAATGTTTTAGTCGAAGTTATTATGTTGGATATTGATGAGTTAGAAAGTGATGTTGGTATATTAGGAATAATGAGAATTTAGGTTTTTGAGGAATTAAAATAGGTTATTTTAGCATCTTAGGCTTAAATATTGAGATACGTGTTCGATTGGAAATTTATGAAAATTACGTGATTGTGTTATAGGTGAAGATTAAATTTTATTCGGCATTTTTTGAGAAAATTTCAGAAAAGCTAAGAAGTCCAGATAAGCGGGGTTCCTATGCTAGACTTTGCATTTAAAATAAAATGAGCTGAAGTTAATTTTGGAAAATATACATATTTGATGTTGAAAAGAAATTTGAACTGCATTACTCATGAGATTCTGTTTAAGAAGAAATTATTTTCTGTCATGACTGGTATAGACATGAGCTTATTTTTGACATTCTGTTTCTGTACTTTGAAAAAGAGAGCGAATATGAAATTTTGTGCATAAATTATGTTGTGTAATGATTTTGTTCTGTTCTGAAGATTTTCTGTACTCTGTTATGATCTGATGTGATTTCTGAAAACCTCTGGCATAACATTCTGTTTCTGTTTCTGTTCCGTTCTGACCTCACCACGGGTATAAAACTGTGGCCTCTGTTCGGGTTGGTACCAACTTTTCTATTTCTGGTGCACCCACTTTGGAAACCAAGTGGTTTTTTGCGTGGTCTTTCCTATGTGCACACTCGGGGCTCCGAGAATGAATAAGGGGAAGATTCACATTCTGTTTCTGCTCGGTTAGCTACCGGGGTTTGCACAAACATGATATTTGTTCTGATATGATAAGATAAGATGTGATGTTTCAGTTTATGCTATGCCAAATGGATTTTGATTATGAATATTTTCGAACTTTCGCTCTGATATTTTTGATAATATGTTCTGACGCTGTATTTTGAAAACATTATTCTGATTCTGCATTCTAAAAGAAAATAATTTTGTTCTGCATTCTGAACTCTATAAATGCTCATGTTTACATACTAGTATATGTCCCCTGCTTACTGAGTTGTTGATAACTCACCCCTTGTCTCCATATATTTTTCAAATATTTTTGATGGTTCAGTTGGAGAACAAGAGTATAAAGTTTTAGCAGGTGTGATGATCAGAGTGGAATAAGTGCCTGAGGGTACAAGTGCTTATTTGAGAGTCGTAGTTAGTAAACCAAATTTATGTTTCAGATATTTTGATTTGATGAGTTAAGGATAATTTCGAGTTTTAGAGAGTTTTTAATTTATGTTATTGAGATTTTCTTTATTGTCCCCGTAGAGGAACTTAGATATTTGAATTGATTAAATTGATTAATATTTTATTGGATTTTTCGAATTTGATAGTTGTACTTTTTAAGTTGATTTGAGGTATTAAGAGTTAACTCTCCGGACCTCCGGGAACGGGGCGTTACAGATATGGTCCAGGTAATGCTCTTTGGCCTCCTTTAACTCTTCCTCCAAGCGAAGTGCCAGCTTATGCTCTAAGAGCCTTTCCTCTTCGGCGGCCTTAACTTGGGACTGGTGGCAGGACACTTCCTGCCTCAACTCCTTTATAACCTTTCGTAGGTTGAATGCTTCCCTACGGAGGTGAAAAATCATTAGGGCTGTAAAATTATCGGTTGATCTTACCAAGTTCACTACGCATTGTTGTTTGTGCAAGATGAATCACAGCAAATATGGGATTCTCAACACCATAAGAGGCTAGCTTAGGGTCCACAAGCTTGATGTAGAGCACCCCGTCAATCAAAATATTGACATTATCCTTAGTGATAGCAGACTAGTCGGGAATAGGAATAGCCTCCTCTTCCAAGGAATGCACGTAGGGAATCGATCAACCAACAAAAACAAGAAATGGATTCCCGAAGGAAGAATCTTCCCCACATTTGATTCTCAAACAAACCAATCTTTCTTCTTTAAGGCCTTTTCTGCTTCCCCAATCCTCTTTCTCCTCCGCTATTCCAGTCCGCTTTCTCTGCACTAGTCGTGACCCAGGCATCAGTATGAGATTATGCCCTGGTGAATTGGTGGATACGGATAGTACTATGTTTAAACTTTTACAGATTATTGACAGGCAAGAGATTTTGGCAAATGTTCATAGGAGTGATGAAATTCTGAGTAGTCCAATAGATGATGATTTAGAACCTGAACATGGTCTTCTAGAAACTCCAAATCATGATTTTCATGAAATTGTTCCGAATTTGGAATTCCGTTGGTGGGAGCTGTTATACGCCTACTAGAATTGATGAAAAGGGATAACTCACTTCGAGGGTGAGAGCCTCCAGAGAAATGAAAAGGAAATTTTCTTTGTATTGATTTTCGATGAAATGGAATACCTCACTCACGGGAAGTATATGCTCCAAGACTTGTAACAAATTGTAACTGACTACAATAGTAAAGCTAAAGCTACCATAACTATTAAGAAGTAAACTAACAGACCTCAGGTCACAGGCTACGTCCCTTTAAAAGGGCTCACAAGAGATTATGGGCGAAGCCCTTACATACACTTAAACCATACGGCCCAACCTTCTTATTATTCTAACCAACACTGCCCAAGGTCCACGAGCCCAAGGCCCATGAGCCCAAAACACCCGCGGAACCCTAAATTCCCTTTAGGATCCTTCTAGATATTTCATATTCATTGTTGCCACCTTCTCTATCGCCTCCCTACGCTGTCGTTGGTTCCCTGGCCACTGCCTCCAGCCATCACTTGTTATAGTGCCTTCCCCTTAGAACACCTTGCCCACAAGGTGGGGAAACATCGTTTTTTGTTTGTAGAAGTTCTCCCAGGTAGCATCTTCATCTCTTTGCCCCTTCCATTTCACTAACAGTTTCATGACGGGTTGATAGTTTACTGGTCTCATCCTTCGAGCTAACACCTCAATTGATTCTGGCTGCAGGATTCCTTGTTGATTCACTGGGGGCAGTACGGTTGCGGTCTCGACTTGCTCTCCCATGCGTTTCTTCAGTTGCGAGATATGAAATACCGGGTGTATTTGGGATGTCTCTGGTAACTTCAATTTGTATGCGACTTCCCCAACTCTGGCTTCTACCTGAAAAGGGCCATAAAAACGAGGTGATAATTTCAAATCTTTGCGTTGAGACATAGAGACATGTCGGTAAGGTTGTAATCGTAAATAAGCCCAATCTCCAATGGTAAAGCTCTATTATTTCCTCTTCAAATTAGCATATTTCACCATTCTTTCTTGGGCTTTGTTGATGTTGTGTCGGAGAAGTTGCATGATGAGTGTTCTATCTTTGAGTTCTGTTTCCACTTCTGCTGCTTTAATTGTCCTTGGAATGTAGGAGGTTAGTTTAGGGTGCTTGTACTCGTACAAAGCTTCAAAAGGTGTGAGCTTTGTAGAGGTGTGTTGAGTGGTGTTGTACCACCACTCAACCAAAGGCACCCATTTCACCCAATCCTTCAGACGATCTCCCACGAAAGCACCTCAGATAGGTTTCCAAACTCTTATTCACAGCCTCTGACTGCCCATCTGTCTGTGGGTGGTAAGCTGTGCTAAACTCTAATTTAACCCCCTGGGCCTTGAACAATTCTTTCCAAAAAAAAACTGGTGAAGGTGCTGTCTCGATATGACAGAATTGATTGTGGTAAACCATGCATTTTGAATACATGTTTCATAAGCAATTGGGCAACTGACTTAGTTGTATATGGGTGTCCCAGAGGCACGAAATGGCTGTATTTAGTTAAATGATCCACAATCACCCGCAGTGTGCTAAAACCACCAGCATTTGGAAACCCCTCAATGAAATCCATGGTTATGTGAATCCATGGTTGAGAGGGGATAAGAAGAGGCTATAACAGACCATTAGGAAAAGTATGAATTGTTTTCTGTTGTTGACAAATATGACAATTCTTGATAAAATTCCTGACTTCAGATTTCATGTTGTGCCAATAAAATTCTCTAGTTACTCTATGAATCATCTTGTCCATTCTCGAATGGCCGCCCCACAGGCTGGCATGCAAGAACTCTAAAAGTCTTTTCTTCAATTCTAAGTTGTAGGCAATATAAACCTTGTTTTTATAGTATAACACCCCTTCTCTCACTGAATAATGATCAGGTGCATTGCTGTTCTGACACAATAATAACACCTCTAATGCCTTAGGGTCTCCCTTATACCCCTCCTTAATGTCCTCCAGCCACTCTAAGCTCGGTACTGATAGCAAGGCTATAGAGACTTTTTCCTCTTCCATCTGTCTAGAAAGGGCATTTGCTACCCTGATTTCGGCCCCCTTTTTAAACTCCACCACAAAGTCATACCCCATCATCTTACCAATCCACTTCTACTGCATTGGAGTGCCAATCTTCTGATCGAAAATGTATTTCAGATTATGGTGATCAGTTTTCACCACAAAGGACCTGCCTAAAAGGTAGGGCCTCCAATTTTGAATAGTTGTGACCAAAGCATATAGCTCATTCTCATAAGTGGACAGTAAAAGAGCACTGCCCTTTAATGCTTGACTGTAAAAAGAAATAGGTTGACCCTGCTGCATAAGAATAGCCCATATCCCCTTTCCCGAAGCATCACACTCGATTACAAAGGTTTTGGAAAAATCAGGATGGGCCAACACTGGTGGACTGCTTACTGCCTGTTTAAGCTTTAAAAAAGCTTCATCTGTTATTTCCCCCCATTTGAAATTATCTTTTTTCAACAGTATGTAAGTGGAGAAGCTAGGACCCCATAATTCTTTATCAACCTTCGATAGTACCCTGTCAATCCGAGAAAGCCCCTCAAAGACTTAATAGACTTGGGTTGAGGCCATTCCACCGGTGGTTAAACTGCATGGTAAGTTTCTTGAAATTCCTAGCACCACATCACACCCTGCAAGTTCCAACAAGAAAACATCTATAGAAAATGCATGTTCTTGAATTTTTACTTGAACTCCCTTACTTTTCCCTTCACTTACCAACTACTCACCATTAGCCACCCTCACCTTTACTGCCTCTTCCTTAAAGACTACTACTCGAGCCTTCTTTGTCGCTATAACATCCATGAAGTTGTGTGTGCTGCCCGAGTCAATTAGAATAACTACCCAATGGCCAGCTAACTTCCTCTTCACCCGCATCTTTATGGGTTGTTGGTCCCAATTAGAGCGTGTAAAGATATTTCTGGTTTTGTGTTTACTTCAGTAAATTCTATCAGCTGCTTCCCTTCTTCCACCATATTTACTACATCACTCTCAGCTCCATTTTTCTCCTCATCCTCATCCATTTCTTCTATAAGAAATAGTTTAGGTTTTCTGCACTTGTGCCCTGGGTTCCACTTCGAGTCACAATAATAACATAATCCCTGTTCTCTCCTCTCCTTCATTTGGCCTGCATTGATCTTTTGTACAGGCACTATGGCCTTACTAACATTCTGCCCCACTTGGTTTCCACCCCACTTATACTGTCCTGATCCCGACACCCCAACAGAAGGGTTTTTGAATGTTTTTCTACCAACTCTAACGAGTTATTCCTAAATCTTTGCCAAACTAAAAGCTGACAAGAGATCAGGTGGGTTAAAGATTTTAACTGCCAACCTAATTTCATCTTTTAATCCACTCAAAAAATAGCTTAGCTTGTGTGGATCTGACAACCTATGCAGCCTATTAGACAAATTCTCAAACTTCACCTTGTATTCCTTCATTGTGCCCATTTGTCTCAGCTTAGTTAGTGCTTCCATAGGGTCATTATACGTGCTAGGTTCAAACCTCACAAGAAAAGCCCTAACAAACCCTTCCCAATCCACTATGGATCCTGACATTTCAATATCTTGAAACCAAATCATGGCCTTCCCTTCCATGTGGAAGGAGGCCAACCTGAGTTTCTGACTTGGTAAAGTGTTGTACAATAAGAAAAACTAATTGGCTTTATACAACCAACCTAGGGGGTCATCCCCATGAAAAGAAGGAAACTCCAGATAATGATCCTTCAGACTGATTGTTAGCATTCTTTTTCTGCAGTTCCATGGTTAACGCTACAAGCTGCTGGACCACTGCATCAGACTACCGTTTCAACGCCATCACCTCATTTTCCAATGTTTTGAATTGAGATTCCATGGACTTCTTCAATCCATTCAAGTCATCCTGCAACTGGTTCATTCTAGTATCTTCTACCACGGAAAATGAAGCTGCCAAGGATAACCTAGCTTTGATACCACTATTATAGGCCTACTATAATTGATGAAAAGGGATAACTCACTTCGAGGGTGAGAGCCTCTAGAGAAATGAAAAGGAAATATTCTTTGTATTGATTTTTTATGAAACGGAATACCTCACTCAAGGGAAGCTATATGCTCCGAGACTTGTAACAAATTGTAATTGACTACACTAGTAAAGCTAAAGCTACCATGACTATCAGGAAGTAAAGTAATAGACCTCCAGTCACAAGCTACGTCCCTTTAAAAGGGCTCACAAGAGATTATGGGCCAAGTCCTTACATACACTCAAACCATACGGCCCAACCTTCTTATTATTCTAACCAACACTGCCCAAGGTCCACGAGCCTAAGGCCCATGAACCCAAAACAAATACGGAACCCTAAATTCCCTTTAGGATCCTTCTAGATATTGCATCTTCACTGTTGCCACCTTCTCTGTCACCTCCCTACGCTGTCGTTGGTTCCCTGGCCACCGCCTCTAGCCATCACTTGTTACAGGAGCCAAAGTATTAATCCGGATGTTGATCTAGATTCTAGAAGCAGGGCAAGATCCTCAACAAAGTCCTCGTTGGAGGTCTTCATACCCTGTGGTAACATTGATTTTGTATAAAAAAGTTTAGGAAAATATTGTTCTAATATTAAATTTTATGATTTTTTATCACATATGTTAAATGGTGCAATTTTATAAAAAAAGTTTAGTTTAATTTTAAGCTATGTTTAACATCTAAGTATTCAACCTTCAAATCATTAAATTCATCTTAACTCAAAATCTCTTTATACGTGGGATCCACAACTTTTTTTCAATTCCAATAAATACATCTAAATTAATTTGAACATCAAACACATCTAAACTTATCTTAGGTAGATCCAACAATACTCACACCACCATCTCAACTTACTACTATTCATAAAGAACTCAACTCAACTCAACATCCAAATAGGACCTTAAACTGTTTGAGAGAGAAATAGAACTCTACTTTTAGAGTAAGAGGAGGTTTAGATGGTGAGTTGAGATGAAAATTAAAAGTTGAATAAAATATTATTTAATATTATTTTTATTTTAAGATTTAAAAATGTTGAATTGTTTATTATATCTTATTTAAAAATTTTAAAAATTATAATAATGAGATGAAATGAAACGAAACATTTTCACTATTTAAATTCCAAGCGGGCTAGAGTAAAAGCATGCATAAATGGGTGAACGACAGAACGAGGAATATGAGCATGAGAATGAAATTATGTGTGTCGTGGAAATTGGAACAATGGGTACAAATCCTTTCAGATCCCTCGCCAAATTCTACTTTCGATCGATTGTTACTGTTGGGTGGCAATTACAAAGACAGAAAATGATTTACACAATATTTTTCTGTGACACTTTATATAATTATGTTTTAAATTAGAAATATTTTTATAAAATATTTTATAAAAGAGAAATGATACTTGCTGTCGTGTGTAAGTGTCGTGCAGTCGCTTTGGAAAAAGTGAATAAATATGGGGTCCACATGAAAAGAAATTAATTTTTTAATAGTAGATCTCACTCTTTTTCAAAGAGACTGCACGGCGTTTACGCATTCCACAACTGTATGTAGCATTACTCTTTATAAAAATAATAACATTTTATAAAAATACCATCGTCTTATAATATTATAAAATAAATTGTGAAAATGATTTGTGTGGCTATCATTACTCCCATTGAATATGGAAATATTTTCTCAATTAAAATGGAAATTTGCCTATAAACTAATCAAGTTTCAGAGTTCAATCCATAAAGTGGTGTCAGTTATACACCACTAGGTTATGTTTGTGAACACAACTATTATCAAGTATTTTTAGATATTCTCAAATATTTGATTTCCAAACATCATCTAAACACAAAATATTTTTCACTTTTGAATCATTAGTTTTGAGATATTGAGCAGATCTGTTTAGATGTTGGGATGGTTTCTTCTCATCTTATTTCAACATCCAAACACCACTCAAGTACACACTCTTCAATTTAGAATTTTTAATTTTTCATCTAATCTCTATCTATCATTAAAAATTGAGAAATGATTTAACTACAAATAAGTTCCACTAAAGTAAACCTACAAACTGATGTGGTACGCTAGATTATAATGTTATTTTTATTATAAAGCAGATATAGGGTCTGTTTTGGGTTGCGTTAGGGGATTTAAAAAGTGTTTAAATAACCTTAAAAGTTTTTTAATGAAATAATTAGGTCGTTTGGGTGTTACATATTAAAGTACTTTTTAATCTCAAATAAGTTAAAAAGTACGTCTAAGAAAAGTGATATTTTTCTTTAAACGTACTTTTTTGGAGAATCCGGAATGTAGTTCAGATTTTAAGACTTGAATGGACAAAAATATCCATATAACTTTTAGATAATTATAACTTTCAAACTTTTGAGGATATGATCATAATTTGTAGAAAATCAAATGATCATCATTTCTACTTCAGAAAATACTTTTTTAATTTGTTTACAAACAAATGTAACATGTTTGAAAGTGCTTTAAGCATAAGATTACGAAACAATAAATAACTTTTTAATATTAAAACTTATTACTTAAATTATAAGTTATAAGCCCTAAAACTATAAACTATATTTTCTACCGCAATCCCAATCATGGACATAATGTATTATATAATGCTATGTCAATTTGTACGTTTACCTTCGTGGAATTTCTTTATGGCTGTAACACTTATCTTATAACTTTTCTAAACTTTCAAAAAACACACAAAAACAATTCAACTTTTTCAAACTTCAAAACAAAAATAATATAAAAAATTATATTCCAATAATATTTGAACTCCACAATATTTTTATTCAATTTTTTTCTCACATTTCTCAAAACTTTTGTGGATGTGCCAGTGAGCAGAGTGACTATCAGGTGAATTCACGGTTTCAGCTTTTGTGCGAATCCTCTGCTATTTTATTTTTGGAAAATATTCTAGTTATAAAAGAATTATATAAAAATAATTTTATTTCGACATGGTTTATCAGATTATAAGATTATTTTTATTATAAAATAGATTTAAAAAATCAGATAAAATTATATCAATTTGTAATATTACTTTTATATAATTATTTTATAGATGTCACAGTAATCTTCATTTGTTAGATGGATTAGACCAAAATCTTTCTTGGTCCCCGTTACACACTCTTTCAAGTGGAATAGACCAAAATGCTAGTAAAAAACAAATTTGTTAGGTGGGTCCCAATTACAAAATTTGTTAGGTGGGTCCCATTTAAAAAATTTGTAAGAGGAGACCAGTTTTATATTTGAAAAATTCTACACATTATCTTTACACATCACACATCATATTAATTTTTATTTATTTTGTTTTCTTACCAAATATGTATTAAATGGATGATAAGTAAAAGAATTCAATTAATTTAGGAAGAATAAAATCAAAAACCATTTAAAAAAATAAAAATAAATAAAAGTAAATGTGATATATGGTGTGTGGTGTGTAGGAATGATGTGTAGAAATGCTGTTTATATTTTATGTGGGTCCTCTACTATTTTACTTTTGTACACCTTGCCACCTCAAGGTGTATCTAATGTACAAGACTGTTCATCCGGCGTCTTCGAAACCCGAAAAACTCTTTTTAACAGAAAGCGACCATGAACAATCCAATCCAATGGTGATAAAATGTCGTGTGTACCTACGTAGAAAGTGACTAAGAACAATCCAATCCAACGGTGATAGAATGTCGTGCGTACCATAAAATGTCGTCTGTCCCGCATAAGATTCTTTTTATTACCTGAACTTTTGTCTACCTTGCGCGTAGACCATGAAACAAAATTTAATCTGGATATGTTTAATACTTGAAAGTGATAATAGGGATATGGTCCTTCCCCAGAGGGTGAGGTTTTATTTCTCTCTAGTTCCTTAGTAAGCTTAGAGTCTTGTCTCTCGGACACCATGTCTACAGAGGGAAGAGGGAGTGCTGAAGAGATTTCCAAACTATGTAAAGGCCTGACTCTTACTGAGGAGGAAATGCAGGAAGTGTGCGTAGCTGAGGAAGACATGGTCCTCTCAGCTAAGAGAGTCAAGAGATGCTTAGTGGTTCTGGTGGTTTCAGATAGAGAGGTCAATAGAGAAGCTTTTCATGCAACCATGTCAAAACTATGGCATGCAGAGGGTCGAGTAACATTCAGAGAGATTGGCTGGAACATGTTTTTAGTTGAGTTCCAGTCTAAGGAAGAAAAGGTTTCTATTTTCTAGGGTAGACCGTGCTCCTTTGATAAGTTTTTAATATGCCTCCAAGAGTGTGAGGGATTAACTCCTCCTAAGGATATCCAGTTTCCAACTGAGCCTTTCCTGGTGCAGTTTCATGACATCCCTCTTGTAGGCATGACTAAGAAGGTGGGGGAACAACTTAGGGCCATGATAGGTGAGGTTCTAATGGTTGACTCAGAAGGTAGTGGTGCTAGTTGGGGTAAATTCCTACATGTGAATGTCCTTATCAACCTGTGCAAGCCTCTCGCTCGAGGGAGATTTCTTACATTGGGGGGCTCGAGGGAGATTTCTTACGTTGGGGAGAAAAAATGGTGATTTCCTTTCAAGTATGAGAGACTTCCTAACTTCTATTTCCATTGTTTGCAAGGACAATATGGTTCCTGGTTGAGGGTGAACCCACTATCCAAAACTCAGTTCCATGGAAGGGTGTGGTCCATCTCCAAGCTCTAAGGGTGGGAAGCAGGCTGCTGCTCAAACAACTCAAGAAGACAATACCAAAAAAGGAAATAAACTAGTAGCTGGACGTAACATGAATATAGCAAGGCAATCCCCTGATCCTTTGGAGCATACCATGCTGACATATCCTTTTATAGAGAATGAAGAGGCTGGATCAGAAAGCATGCAGGTTGACCTGACACAGGTAAGCCTTGCCACTTTAAGGAATGTTGTCACCATTTCAGCCACAATGGAAAAGGAAGGTGGTTCCCTTTCCGTTAATATGGATGGGGCAAAAAGGTCTTTTGAGGATAATATCTCAGTAGGAAAGATGAAGACCACTACAGGGTCCTTAGTGGGTGAGTCTGCCACATATCCAATTCCTAACAAATCTAAACTACGAGGTTGCACCAAAACCACTTCCAGCTCAAAGAGAAGAGCAAGGGTTTCAAAGAACCAGGTGAACATTAACCCCCCGTTCGAAATGTGCTGGGAAACGAGTTAGTGATGATATAAAGGATCTTTTGGGTTCATATATAATCACCAAAATTCAAAAAAGTACTGGCAAAGCTAGTAAGAAAGGATTGGTAGAGGGCTTGGGAACCCTCGAACAGTTCGTGAACTTCACCTTTTGGTGAAAGATAAGCGACCCAATGTAGTTGTTCTTATTGAAACTAAATGTAGAAGACAAAAAGTTGAAGCCATTCGTAATAAGCTGAGTTTTACTCACAGTTTTGTTGTTGACAGTTTGGGGAGAAGTGGTGGTCTAGCTATTATGTGGACAGATTCCATTATTGCACAACTAGTCAGTTACTCCCAAAGCCATATTTCTTTGGAGTTGCAGATGCAGGAGTGGGACCATAGGTGGCTTTTGACTGGTTTTTACGGTAACCCATTGGTGGCTAAGAGGATGGAAAGCTGGAACTTATTAAGGCAGATTACTCTAGATGATCAAGTTCCCTAGCTTTGCATGGGAGACTTTAATGAAATTACTTCCCAGGATGAAAAAGCAGGTGCTACTCTTAAATCTTATAGACAAATGGAACTCTTTAGGGAAACTCTCAAGGAGTGTGGTTTGAATGACTTGGGCTATGAGGGCTCTAAATTCACCTGGTGTAATGGTAGAGAAGGTAATGCTTTCACTAAGGAAAGATTAGATAGAGTGGTGGGTAACCTAGCTTGGATCTCTCTCCATGAGAACACTAAGGTCTCTGTCCTCCCAGCTCAATGTTCTGACCACAACCCATTGCTCACCCAATGCCCCACCCCATGTAATGTACTCAGGCACAAGAAACGAGTTTTTAGATATGAGGCCTTATGGTATAGGAAGGAAGAGTGTGCTGAAATTATTAAACAAGCATGGCTTGGCACCCCTAGCCTCCCCTGTAGTACTGATTTCATTAAGAACGGGTTGTTTAGATGCCAACAACACCTTACCAATTGGAGCAGATCCCTCTTCTGGGGCTCTAAAAAGTTTATTACAGAAAAAAGGGAGAAAATCAAACTGTTGGAAGACCTGAACGAAGGAATCTCTGAGAGGAGATTAAAGGCCTGTAGAAGAAAGTGAATGATTTCTTGGAAGAGGAGGATATCAAGATGGCTGAAAGATAGTGAGATGAATACTAAATTCTACCACTCCTGTGCAAACCAAAGGAACAAATCCAATTATATTTAGAGTGTTCCAAATGAATAAGGTTTTTCTGTATCACATCCACAAGCAGTTAGTGATCTTTTTTAGCCCTTTTATGTGGAACTCTTCACCTCTTCCTAGCCTCAAGGTATCTAAGACAGCCTCATCCACATGAAGAAAGTTGTCTCAGTTGAGATGAATACCTAGTTGCTATCTGATTTCAGCACTAAAGAGATTAAGGAGGCTGTTTTTGAGATGAATCCTCTCAGCTTTCCTAGGCCCGAGGGATTCCCAGCTATCTTCTATCAAGACCACTGGGATACAACTGGCAGAGACCTAGTCTATGCAGTGAAGGATATTCTATCTTCCAAGTCAGGGATTGAAGTACTTAATGAAACATTCATTACCCTCATTCCAAAAAACAAAACCCAACACTAGTGACTGAGTATCGCCCCATTAGTCTCTGCAATGTATCTTATAAGGTCATTGCTAAAGTCTTAGCCAACATGCTTAAAAGACTCTTGCCTGTGAGAATCTCACCCACTCAAAGTACCTTCATTCCTGGTAGGCTCATCTTAGACAACATAAGTGTTGCCTATGAGGCTTTACACACAATGAAGACTAGAATGCAAGGGAGGAAGGATGGCTATATGGCACTTAAGCTGGACATGAGCAGGGCCTGTGATCGAGTTGAATGAGACTTTGTAGAAGCTGTCATGCAGCAGTTATGTTTTGATAGCAGATGGATCTCTTTGATCAGGCAATATATCTCTTTAGTGTGCTATGCAATACTCATAAATGGTGTCCCTCAACAGAAGTTCAAACCCTCTAGAGGAAATTAGACAAGGGGATCCTCTCTCCCCCTATCTTTTTCTCCTTTGTGCTGAAGCCCTTAGCTAAATCCTCAATCATGCTAATTCTACTGGTCTCATTTCAAACATTCCATTGGCTCGTGGCTCATTGAGAATTAATCGTTTATTTTTTACAGATGACAACCTCCTTTTTTGCAAAGCTAACTCATTGGAATGGAGCAGGCTTCACAAAATCCTTGAAACCTATGAGCAGGCCTCGGCTTAGAGATTAAATAAAGACAAAACTTCTATCTTCTTCAGTAGCAATACTAGATCTGAGGTGAAATAAATTATGTTGGCTACCACTGGAGTGAGGGCCTCCAATTCCTATGAAACATATCTGGGCTTTACCTTCATACGTGGGCAGGCACAAGGCCAAGGCCTTTAACACTATCCTAAACAAGATCAAAAGGAAGGTCAACAGTTGGAATTTGAAGTTCCCGTCTCAGGTAGGGAAAGAGATCTTACTCAAATCAGTAATCCAAGCCATACCTACTTATAGTATTTGCCTTTTTCAAAGTCCCAAAAACACTACTGAAAGAGATCACCGAAATTCTCCAAAATTCCTCGTGGGGCAAAAAAAAAAAAAAGAGAGATAAAAAATTCACTGGCTCAGATGGCAGAAGCAAGGGAAGGCCAAGAGTATTGGGGGAATGGGGTTATGGGACCTTGAAAAATTTAACTTAGCCTTACTTGCCAAGTAGGGATGGAGACTAATCCAGGACGCCCTCTCTTTGGCAGCAATTGTATTGAAGGCAAAGTACTTCCGTCATTCTGATTTCCTAAAGGCCAAGGCAGGCTGTAATGGCTCCTTCCTTTGGAAAAGCTTTTTGGCTGCAAAGCAGTTTCTGAATGAAGGTCTGATATGGAAAATAGGAAATGGGGAGGCAGTCAAAATTTGGATGCACAAATGGATACCTAAGGCCTCAACCTTCATGATCCAATCTCCTTAGACGTCGACTCTCAGCAATGGAACCTGCCCTTGTTAAAAGGAATTTTTTTTAGGAGGAATCTGATTTAATCAGCAGGATGCCCCTTAGCCTAATCGATAATTCAGACCATTTTACATGGAGATGCACCACAGATGGCAAGTTTACAGTTAAGAGGACCTACCACCTACAAATGGGTCTCATGGACAGCTCCAAGGGCCAACCCTCAAGCCAATCATGTTTTGCTGCTCTATGGTTCAAACTATGGAAACTTAAGGTCCCAAATGCAGTTAAGGTCTGCTTGTGGAAAGCTAGTCATGAGGCCATCGCTTCCAACCTAAACCTTTTCAAGAGGAAAGTCATAGAATTCCCTAACTGCACCATTTGCCTTGATGAGCTTGAGTTAGCTGCTTATACCCTTCGGAACTGTAGGGCGCCAAGATGTGTGGAGTTTTTGCTCAAGGAAACTACAAAAAGGCCCTGTTATGGCTTTATCATTCCTAGACCTCCTCTTGTATTTCTTCTCCACCCTACCTTGGGAGGATCTAGAACTCTTTGATGTGATAGCCCATCATCTTTGGAAGAGAAGAAATGATTTTGTCTTCAGAGTAGTATTCACCTCTCTGAGTACATTAATATCTCAAGCCCTATCATTTCTATCTGATTTTAAGGCTGCCAACCAGGTTACAAGGCCTCTACCAAGGAGTGACAACAATTTAGTTCAACAATGGACAGCTCATCCTAAAGGTTTCCATAAGGTCAATTGGGACGCTGCTATTGACAAGATCAACAGTAAGGTAGGAATTGGAGTAATGATCAGGGACTTTGAAGGCTGAATAGTTGCTACTCTAAGATCTACCCATGACCTTTATCCTCGCCCCCAGCTTCATGAAACCTTTGCTCTACTAAAGGTTTCCCTGCTTTGTACAGAACTAAGGCTCACCAATATATCCTTGAAGGGGATGCTCAAGCTATGGTCAATGCTGTCAAGAGTCCTCAAGAAAATTGGTTCATGGTGGGGATGTTAATCAGGGACATCAAAATCATTCTAGGGAGAGTGTCTTTGTGGTCTATTGTATTTGTTCCTAGATCTTTAAACAATGTGGCTCATGTTCTAGCCAAAGATGCTCTTATCCGAGGAAGTTATTCTACTGGAGGATTTACTTCCTTATATTGTGCATTTGAATTCTTGAGTAAAGTGATACGTCTTTGTTGATGTCACCTATACAAACATTTCCATTTTATCGTCAGAGTTTCTGCTTTTTTTTTTTACTTAATAGTTAAAGAAGTGTTTTAAAAAAATATTTATAATGATTTAAAAAATTAAAAAAAACACACAAACTAAAAAATACATTTTGCACTTATAAGTGGGAACCCTCACGACCACCTCTCAATGGCCCTAACAATTCTTGTAAGGGGATTTCTCCCTCTAAGATGGGCCTCGGCTTAGAAACCCGGCCCAAAGGGTTCCTTATCCAAACAAGGAACAAAACGTCAACTAGGGAGGGGCATTGTATAGTCGATAAGATAGATCAACCTGACACACTTCGACCGCCCTAGGGAACAATATGTGCATAAAATGCACGACAAACAGGAAGGACCCTCGATTCATTGACTTCAGGTCATCTACGACTCATATAAATTGGATCAGGGCTCAGAGAAACTCTCCGCATTAATGACACTGCTGATTAAATCACACACCACATTTATGAAGCCGATGTAGAGCTACGCCGCATTAAAGAAAGTCTTATAGCAGACACAAAAAGAGAAGCATGAACTTTGCGAGAAAAAGACTATTTGCACCCTCTCCATACATGGTATAAATAGCAAGCTCTAGGTACCAAAAAAACACTCTCTGATCCCTAAACTCTCTTACTTATTTGCTACACTCCAAGAATATTTACTAACTTTGGCATCGGAGGTTACTCGGCCCCAAGGCCGCCCTTTCATAGCCACAGTATTTCTACCTTGCGCAGGGTCCATTTTTGAAACCTGAGTTGTTGGACCTTGGTCCAAAGGCATACGAAACACGATGTCAACAGTGGCGTCATCTGTGAGATTGTAATAGATCTTGCGTGTCCTTTGTGCACCCGAGATAATTGGCTCCAGGCAGATCAGAGGTTTGCTGAAGTAACTCGTGGCATGGAAGCAAGCCAGACAGAGAACCGGGATTGCAGAAAGGAAAAAATAGTGACAGGAGAAGGCCATGCATGTGCGAGTGAAGCACGACGTATGACAGAATCGGCGTTCAGCCTCCGACCTCTGATCCCCTGGAAGTTACAAGCCAAGTTCGAGTCGAACAGGAGCTTCGAAAGCCAGAACCAATTGGACCACTAGAACTTGTTATCCTCCACCCAGACCGACTAGAGGCTACGGTGAAGATCAGCAGTGGAATGACGCAAGAAGCTAGAGATGCCATGCAACAACTCCTAGCTAAACACCTAGATGTATTCGCGTGGAACCACGGGGACATGCCCGGGATAGCACCTGAAGACATACATCACAGTCTAAGTGTGGACCCAGGGGTGCGGCAGAAGTGCCAAAGCGTCAGTGCAGAAAAGAAAGCAATGATAGCAGAAGAGGAGGACCAACTGCTGAAGGAGGGGTTCATTCGAGAAGCACACTACCCAAGGTGGTGTGTCGAATGTGGCATTAGTAAAGAAGCCGAGCAGCAAATGGAGAATGTGCGTTGACTTCACTAACCTCAACAAAACTTGCACGAGAGACAGTTTCCCACTCCCTCGCATTGACTTCATCGTCGACTTGAAGGTGGGTCATTGCATGCTCAGCTTCATGGATGCCTACTCGTGATATAACAAAATCTGTACGAAGCCTGAAGACGAGGAGAAGACTTCGTTCATCATAGACTGAGGTCTGTATTGCTACAAGGCGATGCCATTCGACCTAAAAAATGCAGGAGTCACCTTCCAACGATTGGTTAATAGCATGTTCAAAGATCGGATAGGAAGAAATATGGATCACTAGAGAGAGGCTTTTGCGATACTGCGGCAATACCAAATGAAGTTGAACTCGGCAAAGTGCACCTTAGGTATCGGGTCGGGAAAGTTTCTGGGGTGTATGGTGTCTGAACGAGGCATTGAAGCCAATCTTGAGAAGGTAGATGCCGTCCTCGGCATGGCCCCACACGCAACAAAAACGAAGTACAAAGGTTGGCTAGGGGGAGAGTAAGAGTGCACATCGTAGCACCCAAAGGAGAAGAGCACAATTACGTCGTTAAATTGGCATTCAAAATAACAAACAATGAAGCAGAATACAAAGCATTGCTCTCTAGTTTGCAGGTAGTCAGAGCTTTGGGAGCCACCAAAATTGAAGTGTGGGCCGATTCCCAAGTGGTGGTAAATCAAGTACGAGGGGAGTTTACTGTGAAGAGTGAAAAGGAGAGGAGATATCTGGCATTAGTGGATGCTGAGCGCCCTGACTTCAAATATTTCCAAATTGGGCAAATACCAAGAACGAAGAATCAGAAAGCAGACAAACTGGCACACGCAGCATTCGGACAGGAAAAGTCTATTTGGCTAGAAAGTATGGTGATTAGAACGGTGGAGGTGTTTGTTGTCGGAATCGAGGTAATGGAAGTATGACTCGGAACCCCAGACTAGGCAAAGGATGTAGTCTGATATTTGGAAAATGGCGAAGTGCCTGAGGATTGGCAGGAGGCAAGAAAAGCTAGGAACAGAGCGGCGCTCTACACTATGATTGAGAGAGTCTTATACCAACCGGGTCACTTGGCTCCTCTCTTAAGATGCATCTCTCCGGAGGAAGCGCAGTATGTGTTAGCAGAAATACCCAAGGGAATTTGCGAAAACCATTCGGGGGGATAGGCGCTAGCCGAAAAAGTGAAGAAGGTGGGTTATTATTGGCCTCAAGCCCTTCTGGGCGCCAAAGATTATGCACAGAAGTGTCGGCAATGCCAGGAATACGCCCAATTTCCCCATTGCCCACTAGAGAAGTTGATGTCGATAACGTCACCTTGGTCATTCGCCTAGTGGGGTGTTGATTTAGTCGGCCCACTTTCCCCAGGCAAAGGAGGAGTCAAGTTCATAACGGTGGTCGTCGACTATTTCACCAAGTGGGTCAAAGACGAAGACTTAGCCACTGTCACTACGAGCAATATCACGTGATTCCTATGGAGAGTAGTGGTTTGTAGGTTTGGCATCCCACACACTATCATCTCGGATAACGGAAGACTGTTCGATTCCGACCATTATGAAAATTGGTGCTGAGAATTGGGGATCGAGTTCTGGTACTCGTCCCTAGGGCACCCTCAGTCCAATGGACAAGTCGAGGCAACTAACAAGACGCTAATGAGAATACTCAAAAAATGACTTGATGACAGAAAAGGTGCATGGGTCGAGGAACTCCCCGCCGTACTATGGGCTTACCAGGTCGCAGTGAAGAAGCCGGCCGTGGAAACTCCTTTTACCCTCACCTACGGACATGAGGCAATGCCACCAGTAGAAATTGGACTTCACACATATAGAGTTCAACACTTTGAACGAGAATCCAATAGCGAATGGCTAAAAGAACTGCTAGACTTGCTAGAAGATGTCCGATTAGAAGTAGAAATAAAGGCCGCAGCTAACAAAAGAACGGCTGAGAGGTGCTTCAACAAGCTTGTGCAGCCAAGAACATTTAAAATAGGAGAATTGGTACTCAAGGAAATGGGAACAACAATGCGGGATGAAATAAAACTAGGCCCCCGATGGGAGGCCCCCTACATGGTCATCGCCACAAATCGACCAGGCTTCTATCACCTCAAAGATTCCTAAGAAAATGAAGTACCACACCAGTGGAACACCGAGCACCTGCAGAATATTACTGCTAAGCCAGGTCACTATTTGTAATTTTTGCTTTTTCCCATGTGCTAGTTATCGGCCATAATAAAAAATATATATTTTGTCTTGTCTCTATGATTGGTTTTAGGACCCTAATATAATGAAGAAATTGGTCTACCCCTCAGCAAAGTCAACTTTCCTCTCCGCAAGGCAAAAAGGGAAAGGTAGGCCGCAAAGTTTACCTTATGCCTCTCACGGAGGTGTGAGGGTTGGCTTCGGCCACCCGAAGATAAAATTTACCTTTCTCGTAAATGTCAACAAGCAGAAGTGGGATCAGCCACAAGACTCCCCGAATGAATTACCCTGACCTCCACTGTGACAAAGTGTGGGATCAGTGCCAGCCTAACCCAAACCTACCAATTCTTATGATGTCAACGGGTGGGAACGAGTCTAGTAATAGACTATCCAAACAACTTACCTCCCTACAAAGGATGATGGGTGAGAAGGTAGCTCAGCCTCCTCGTCCGGGAAAGCGGGACCAGCCATGAGGCGGCCCGAATAACATACCCTAACCCCCATCAAGGTAAAGGAGCAGATCACCCATATTGCTGTCTGAATTACCTCACCGCGGGGCAACAGAGGGAAATGTAGGTCTCAAAGGTTATCTTATCCTTCCGCGACGTAGTGTGGGTTAGTCCTCAGCTACCAGAAGAAAAAAAATTTCCTTCCTTGCCAGCGTCAACCAGCGGGAGCGGGTTCTGTAGGAAACTGCCTGAATGACTTACCTCCTTGCGGGATACCATAGGGAAAGGTAGAACTTAAGGTTGCCTTATCCCTCCCACATTGGAGAGCTGGATTAGCTTCACGGCTACCCGAATAACTTATCCCAGCCTCGGTTACGATAAAGTGTGGGATCAACACCAGTTTGACCCAAACTTACCATTTCCTACAATGTCAACGGGTAGGAGCGAGTCCAATAACAGACTGCCCGAACGACTTAACTCCCTGCGGGATACCATAGGGAAAGGTAGGTGATTGTTATGATATTTTGGATTAAAATACCTGCTTTGAGTGAGTTAATTGAGAGGTTGATTAGTTATATAAATGTTATATTTTGAGAAAATGGATCTTGTCTCATGGGCTGTAAATTTAAGGGTTATATTTCACTATTTACTTACTTTTCTTCATGGGCTAACAAATGGTTTAAATATATAGGTGTTGAAAGCCGAACTAAACACTTGAAAAGCCCAACTATACATCTAGAGCCCAATTCCATCGAGAAGCCTAACCCCGGCCAAGCCTTATTGCCCGAGAACCTTCTACCATTTTCTGCACATTTCAAAGGGAAAAAGCTGAAGGGTTATCAGGGGAATCGTGAGAAAATTGTGATCTTCCAGAGGATAGAGTGGAGAAAAGGAAACGCGATGGTTAGAAGAGAGCGAAAGATAAATGATGAAGGGAAGTGGGGATAAAAGGAGTTGAGGCACGAGGATGAAGGGGATCGTGGATACTTTATTTTTAGTGTTCTTTATTTCTTTCTATTTCTACTACAAACATTGCTCTGTTAGGATTTTTATAGTCTTGGAATTATTTTTTGCAAGATGATTCAAGGCTAATTTTTGCAACTGGGGTTGCAGGGAATGGGGTTTTCTTCACCCTTTTTTAGTATTGTTGGTTGCTACGATGTTTAGCAATAATTTGTCTCTATATTTTCATTCAAGATTTACTATTGGTTTTGGAAGGATCTCTTGTTCTTGACCTGTTGTAGACTCATGGCACAATAAGACCTTGAAATAATCAAGGATCCCTCAGCCCTAGAGTCTTACAATGAAAATGATGATAAATATAGTTTGTGATTTATTTTCACTGGTGTTGTAATCTGAGAATGAATGTTTGTTTGAGTTTAAGTGTTAATATCTTGATTGGTTGGACACAAGCAGATGCACCCCGTGACCAACAACTCATTGGTAGAGGAAACCCTAACCATGTATCCCTAGTGTTTACCTTCTTAGCAATTATATCTCCAGTTCTCAAGCCGTAAAACTATTTTTAAGTGCTAACTACTTTTGTCCATCAACCCATTTTCCAGGAGCTAAAAGTTGCAAATATATTTTTCATGATAATTGGAATTAATGTTTCTAGAGTAATTATAGCCCCTCATATCTGATGACAAATCACAAATTCATCCAACATTTTGTATAAATTTAGTGCACATAATCCATCCTATTTTCGCAGTAAATAACCCTAAACTCATTCAACAAGGAAACTATGTCTATATACATTCCTTTTTCTACTGCTTTTCATTAGAAATTTTTCTTGATTGATTGTGTTGACAAAGTTGTCCCCGTGGAGATAACCTTGGAAGCTCCATTTGTTTTTAAACTTGCTTTTATACTTGGAAGTATTATTTGGCGAGTATCAAGTTTTTTGTACCATTGCTAGGGACAACTGGTGAAACATAATCTTTTCCTCGCAAAAGAAAAAAAAAGAAGTTAGACGAAGGAATCTGTGAACCTTTTCACAGATGAGGTAACAAGCCCTTCCTTTTGTTGATTAATTGTGGGAGTGCCGGTTATTGTTTTCTTTTAGCTTGTATGTTTGTGCTTTAAGCATGCATGTCTGTGTGGGCTAGAGATCAAGCATCAAGATTAGTTAGGACTGAATCCATTGCATCTATTTATTTTGAGTCATCATCTGAAAATTTGAGTAACATGGAGGATAATGAGCATTAGGAAGTCTTGAATCAAAATAGAACACTGAGGGAGTACTTGCAGCCTGTTAGGACTAGTCCTCCCTCTTGCATCATTCAACCTTTGAATGAAAATAACTTTTATTTTAAACCTAGGATGGTTCCATTGATCTCCCATTTTCATGTAATGGAATCCGAAATTCCCTATTTGCATATTAAGGAATTTGAATAGGTGTGCTCTACATTCATGGATAGAACATGTACTAAGGAGGTAATAAGGTTGAAACCGTTCCCCTTTTCTCTTAAGGATAAAGCTAAAACTTGGCGGGGTTTATAGGAACTTGGGAAGAAATTCAGACTGAGTTTCTTAAAACAAAAAAATTCCCATGCATAGAACAAATGTCCTAAAAAGGCAAATCGTGAATTTTGGGCAAAAAGATAGTGAAATCTTTTATTAGTGTTGGGAAAGGTTTAAAGACTTATTGAATGCTTGTCCTCATCATGGTTATGAGCATTGGAGATGTATCAGTTTTTCTATGAAGGTTTGCAACCCAAAATGAGACAATTTGTTGAAACCATGTGCAATGGTGAGTTCTTCAACAAAGAACCAGAATAAGCTTTTGAATACTTTGACTACTTAGCTGAGAATGCCTAGTCATGGGATGTCTTTGATTTTGGGGATAGGTATGAAAATGTGAAGAGCATAGCTGGGGGTGGGAAATACAACCTTAAGGAAGTTGATGATTTGCATGCTAGGATAGCTTCGATTTCCAAGAAATTAGACTCTATTCAACTGAAAAAGGTTAATGAAATGCACGTTGTACCTCAAACTTCTGAATAGTGTGGAATCTGTGAGGACCAGGGGCATAATACCAATGCATGCCCCACCATACCTACTTTTAAGGAGGTATTACTAGATCAATCTAATGTTTTAAATATGATTTCTAAAAATTTTTCTGGTCCCTATTCTAACACATACAACGTAGGTTGGAAAAACCATCCCAACTTTAGTTGGAGAAATGACCAGCAAACCTCTTCATCCACAACACCAGCTCCTTACGTGCCTTATACAACACCTCCTCAAGGACCTACCCAATACCCTAACCAACCCCATTCCATTTAGAAAAAGAATGTGGAGGAATCTATATAACAGTTCACTATTAACCTCCAACAGGGCAAGCCACCATTAACAACCAAAATTCTCAAGCCATAAATGACATAAGAGGGCACTCACCAAAGTAACCACCTCTTTGAGTGCCCAGGAAAAGGGAAGCTTTCCAGCCCAACCACAACCTAACCCTCAAGGACATCAATCCCAAAGCATGGTAGAAGGAGCTAATATGAAGGCCGTTAAAGCCATCATAACCTTGAGGAGTGGTAAGATTTTGGATAAACCTGAAGTCAGCACTAGTGACTCAGATAAGAATAATAATTCACAACCAGATAGTGAGGTAAGTGTTGAAAACCCCGAAACCCCTGCCTATACTGTTCCTGCTCCATTTCCTCAAAGATTGAACTCCTTACATAAAGAAAAACAAAGTTATGAGATTTTGGAAATTTTCTAACAAGTCTGAATAAACATTCCTCTTTTAGATGCCATCAAACAAATATCTGCTTATGCAAAGTTTTTGAAAGATTTGTGCACTATCAAAAGAAAACTGAATGCTAAAAAAAAAAAAAAGTTTTTCTCACTGAACAAGTTAGTGCCATCATTCAAAACCATACACCTCCTAAATACAAAGATCCTGGCTCACCCACCATTTCTTGCACTATAGGAAATTCAAAAATTGGTCAGGCTTTGTTGGATTTAGGTTTAGGGGTAAATTTGTTACCCTTTAGTGTATATGAGTTTTTAGGATTAGGTGAATTAAAACCTACCTCCATAATTCTACAGTTGGCTGACAGGTCCATAAAAATTCCTAAGGGAGTTGTAGAGGATGCATTAGTGCAAGTAGGCAGATTTTACAATCCTGTAGACTTTGTGGTTTTGGATATGATTTTGGGAAGACCCTTTTTAGTAGCTTCTAATGCCATTATAAATTGTAGGAGTGGGGTTTTAAAATTGAGTTTTGGCAACATGACTTTGGAATTGAACATCTTTAACTTGTGTAGGCAACCTCAAGAGTTGGAGGAGATGCAAGAAGTTAATGCTTTGGAAGCAATTCTTCCTGAGGATTTTTTGCATAAGAATGATTCTTTTGAAAATTTTCTAATAAATGAAGCTAACGACATCTCTGTTGTGTTTGTTGCCAGAAGCCCAAGTGATATCCAATGGAGGCCTAAATCTAAACCTTTGGCCCACATTTCAGGGTCAACTAGGCCCTCAAGTGAAGAAATTCCAATATTGAAATTAAAAACATTACCAGTGGAGCTAAAGTATGTGTATCTGGGTCCTGAAAATACTTTCTCAATTATAATTTCATCTCAGCTCACTACTGAGCAAGAGGGTAAGCTACTTGAGGTACTAGGGCAATACAAGTTTGCCATCAAATGGACCATTGTTGACATGAAAGGTATAAACCCCCTGACTTGCTCTCATAGAGTTTATCTAGAGGAAGGGGCTAAACCTTCTAGGGAGACAGAAAGAAGACTAAAACCTACACTAAAGGAAGTGGTTAAAAAAGAAGTCGTGAAATTTCTGGATATAGGTATTATTTACCCTATTGTAGATAGCCAATGGGTAAGCCCCATTCAAGTGGTACCAAAGAAGTTTGGTATCAGTATAGTGACAAATGGCAAAGGGGACTTAAACCTACCAAAATAACAACTGGTTGAAGGATGTGTATAGATTATAGGAAGCTAAATGCAGCCTCTACAAAAGACCATTTTCATTTGCCCTTCATTTACCAGATCTTAGAAAACATGGTTGGGCACGATTTTTACTACTTGTTAGATGGTTATTTTGGATATTATCAAATTGAAATTGCCCTGATGACCAAGAAAAAACCACTTTTACTTGCCCTTTTGGGACTTTTGCCTTTAAAAGAATGCATTTTGTTCTTTGTAATGGCCCTGCCACTTTCTAGAGATGCATGTTAAGTATTTTCAGTGACTTGATTGATGACATAGTTGAAGTCTTCATGGATGACTTCTCGGTATTTGGGAAGACTTTTGATTCATGCTTAACTAACTTTAAAATTGTTTTGGCCAGATGTGAGGAAAAGCAACTATTATTAAACTGAGAAAAGTGTCATTTTAAGGTACAACAAGGAATAGTGCTTGGGCACATTGTGTCAGCAAGGGATATTGAGGTTGACGAATCTAAAGTGGAACTGATTTCAAACCTACCTGTGCCTAAAAGTGTAAAAGATATCAGATCTTTTTTTGGCCATGTTGGTTTCTATAGGAGGTTCATTAGAAATTTTAGTGTAATCTTTAAGCCCCTATGCCATTTATTGATGCATGATGTTAATTTCACATGGATTGAGGAATGTAAAAGTGATTTTACCCAGTTAAAAACTTTTCTCACTACTACTCCCATAATCCAACCTCCTGATCAGACATAATCCAACCTCTTGATTGGACATTACCATTTGAAATAATGTGTGATGCTAGTGATTTTGCTATTGGGGCTACACTGGGTTAGAGGAAAAATAAATTACCTTATGTTATTTACAATGCCAACATAACTTTAAATAGTGCTAAAACAATTACTCTTCTACAGAAAAGGAGCTGCTGGATATAGTATTTGCATTAGAAAAGTTTATGGCCTATTTGCTTGGTTCCCCTATCATTATCTTTTCTGACCATGTTGCACTTAAATTTTTGTTGACTAAGAAGGATGCAAAACCAAGGCTCATCAAGTGGATCATTTTACTACAAGAGTTCAACATCACAATAAAGGATAACAAGGGGGTAGAAAAGGTTATGGCAGACCATCTGTCTCGACTCACATTGAACTCTATAGTCCAAACCCTTCCAATTTCATAATCCTTTCTTGATGAGCAATTATTTTCAGTCCAAATATTATCATGGTATGCTGCCTTAGTAAATGTTTTGGTGACAAGGCAAACCGCAGGCTGCTGGACAGCTTAGGACATCAGAAGAATGAAAGTTGAAGCTAAGTTTTTCTTTTACGATGAACCTAACCTTTTCAAATACTGCTCTAACCAAATATTAGGAAATGTGTTCCTGATGATGAGTTTTCTGCCATTCTTACTTTATGTCATTTTGAGGCTTGTGGTGGGCACTTTTCAACTCAAAAAATTGTGGCAAAAATTTTACAAAGTGGGTTTTATTGGCCAACATGTTCAAGGACACTTATAATTTTTGTATGTCTTGTGAACCTTGTAAAAAACTAGGGGGCATTACCAAAAGAAATATGATGCCAATGCAACCCATTCTAGTTTTAGAAATTTTTGACTGTTGAGGTATAGCCATATAGACTTTATGGGACCATTTCCCTCATCTTTTGGGTACCTTTACATTTTGCTTGTTGTTGATTATGTCTCCAAATGGGTTGAAGCCATACCTTCAATAACATGTGACCATCAGATTGTTTTAAAATTTCTTAAAGAAAAGATTTTTACATGGTTTGGTATGCCTAAAGCCATAATTAGTGACGATGGAACCCATTTTTCTAATAAATCTTTTATTTTTTTGATGAAAAAATATGGGATCCATCACAAGGTTTCCACACACTATCATCCTCAAACCAATGGTCAAGAAGAACTAGCCAATACGGAGAAAAATTATATTCTTGAGAAAACTATCAATCCTAATAAACACCATTGATCTGTGAGGTTGTTTGATGCACTTTGGGCATATAGAACTGCTTATAGAACAATTCTAGGAATGTCTCCATACAGATTGATTTATGGTAAAGCATGTCACTTGCCTGTGGAAGTAGAACATCGAGCTTATTGGGCCATTAAACAATTCAATTTTCACACTAACCAAGCTGGTTTATCAAGAAAATTGCAGATTGCTGAACTAGAAGAACTCAGAATGGATGCTTATGAAAACTCTAAGTTGTCTAAGTAGTGTATGAAGTCTTTTCATGACAATCACATCTAGAGGAAATCTTTCCATCCAGACAAGCAGGTGCTACTGTACAATTCCAGACACTATCTTTTCCCTAAGAAATTAAAATCTCATTAGAGTGGCCCTTACTTGGTAAAATCTATGTTTCCTCATGGGGCTGTGGAACTCCTTGACTCTCAGAATGGCAACATTTTTAAAGTGAATGGGCAGAGGCTCAAACCATTTCTTTCACCCTTCTCACCTGAAGAAACCACCTTGCATTTTCTTAACCCCACTGCACTTTGGGTTACTTAGTATTTTCTATTACATGCTATTGTTAATAATGATTGTACTCGTTTTTCTTTCATCTTCATTTGTCCTTACTCCTTCACCTTCACTCAAGTATTACTCCTCTTACTGCCTATCAATGTTTTTATTTCTTATCTTGATTCTCCTAATTCTTTTATATCATAAGGACAATGTTGATTTTAAGTTGGGGGGGGGGGGGGTGAGGATTCAAATAGTCTGCATGCATTCACCCTCGACATGCAAGCCATAATGAACCACCAGAAGCATTGTCAATGATTGATAAATAAATAGCAATATTGGCTCTTTCTATTTTATTTGGATGCCCTGATTAGACTTGATGAAAATGGCAAGCTTGTTGTTTGTTCACTTATGAAATTTGAGTCAAGATAAGGGTTTATTTACTTTAGCATGTTTTCTAAATCAAGAAAAGTTAGTATTTCACTTAAGGGTTCTGCTGAGTACTTCCTCCACTTACACTTAGACTACTTGGGATTGAAAATCTCAACAATACATATTATCAGAAAAGCAGAGCGACTTTTCAAATTCAAAGACTCCTTTGGCACAACATGACTGAACATCTTCATGTTATCATAACATATCAGAACATCATATCAGAACAAAGATCATGTTTAACTCTAGTGGTAGGGTTGTGCATCCTGCGGAAAGCCAAGCATAACATAAATTACTAAGAATATCAAAGCGATTGCACTAAGAACATAAATCCACTATTATATCCCGTGGTAGGGCCAGAGGTCACTATTATATCCCGTGACAGGGCCTCATATCAGAGCAAAACAGAATCAGAATCACCATATCAGAATCATAATCAGAGTCAGAACAGAATTAGAAAGTCATACCAAAGGTTTTTCAAGTGCCACATCTTATCAACACTAAGTACTGAACAGAATCAGATCGCAAAAATATAACTTGTAAACAAAATTTCATATTCGCTCTCTTTTTCAAAGTTCAGAAAAAGAATGTCAAAAATAAGCTCATGTCTACATCATTCAT
This sequence comes from Juglans cinerea, assembly GCA_961763995.1. Taxonomy (NCBI): domain Eukaryota; kingdom Viridiplantae; phylum Streptophyta; class Magnoliopsida; order Fagales; family Juglandaceae; genus Juglans; species Juglans cinerea. The sequence continues at coordinate 42,293,115 of CAUIVZ010000001.1, read as the reverse complement.
GACAGAAAATACTTTCTTCTTAAACAGAATCTCATGAATAATGCAGAACAAATAATTGAGGTAGTTCAACTTTCTTTTCATAATCAAATATGTATATTTTCCAAAAAGTCAACCTCAACTTATTTTATTTTAATGCAAAGTCTAGCATAGGAACCCCGCTTACTAAGACTTCTTAGCTTTTTCGAAATTTTCCTAAAAAATGTCGAACAATAATTAATCGTCACCTATAAAATAATCACGTAATTTTCGTAAATTTTCAATTAATCACGTATTTCGATATTTAATCCTAAACTTCTAAAATAACCTATCTAATTCCTCAAAACCTAAAATTACAAATCATCACTTCTAAAATCATCAATATTGATTTACTAACTTAACTAAAACGTTTAAAAGTCTGACCTATTTATTAATAAAAATAAACTATAAAGTTTAATACTAGATAATATAATTATCCCAAAATATTTAAAATAAACCATAACTATTTTTAAATAGACTAAATCATATCTAAAGTATAAAAACAACATTACACCAATATTGTTTACTCAAATCTATCTCTAAAAAAAAGAACTTTAATACCATTAGGTATCATTTAAAAAACAATTGAGCCGGAGTACATTTAAACAAATAACAAAGAGTTTTATAACTGGAATGGCAAAATGTAGAACACTTAAAAATGGGTTTGAGGTGTTTTACGGAAGCAAAATCGATGACCAAAAGTTAGATGGCATTTTCGTAATTCCAAGGGATGTCATGACCATATAATTTAAACTATCTATACGATAATATTTTCAGTCCAAAACTTCTAGAAATAGGAAAACATAAGACACAATGAAAAGAAAGAAGGAAACCAAAAGAGAAGGAGGTGTGCGACGGGGCTCACCATGACTGAAGGAGGTCGCGGCGGGGCAGGCGATTGGGAGGTGGCTGAGACACTACGGCGAAACACTCTGAGAGAGAGAGAGAGAGATGAGCGAGAGACTGAGAGACGGAAAGGGAGATTACGCACCATGTGGCGTGCATGGAGGCTTCGGACGGTGGCACTGGACATCACTGGGCGGTGGAGGCTTGATTTCCAGCGGGTGATAGCGGCCCAAGGTAGAGTTGGCAACGACTGCACGCAGCAACCCTCCTAGTGGTTGGGCAACACGTAGAAGAGCCTTATGCAGTGGAGATATTGGCTCTGTTTTGATGATAAAAAACAGGGGAATGACTTCTCGTGATTCTCAGTGGTTTACGGTTTCTCATGGGGTTGGGCAATGGCCAGTGGCTTCCATCGTGCAAGGGGAACTTGCACGGGGTGACTTTCGTTTGGCTGAGTGCACACGGCGTTGGCTTTTCTGATGCAGCAACACCACAGAAAATGAGGCCAAATTGCGTCTTGGCTATCTCGTTTGTGGCAGTGGACTAGTGGTTGAAGAGGGTAGCAGGGGCTCGAACTTGGTGGAGGGATGGGCGTCGGACTAGGAGAGGCTGATTCGTGCGACAGGAGGCTGAGGAAACAAATATGGTTGGCGGCAGTGAACGTAACAAAGCAATTTCTCTAAGCATGCTAATGTGTGCGTATAAATATGATGCGAAAATCCTAGAGATATGAGGGAGACGTGCGTGCGGACAGAAATTGAGTTGTGTGTGTGCATGGAGTGGATAAAAATACACTAGAGACGTGTATGATCATGCATGCCGTGGATGAGAGGAAAGACTTAGGGGTGAAAAATAGACAAAAAAATAAAATAAAACATGCGGGGAAGTTAACGTGTGAAAAAAATAAAATAAAATAAACTAAAACAAAATAAATAAATAAATAAAATTGAACTTGATTGGGTCCGGGTGTTACATTCTCCCCCCTTCAAAACATTTCGTCCTCTAAATTTTGCTAGTACCACAAGCAAAGACTAAATATTGATCCGCTACAAACGTTTCATGCGTACACCAAAAGTAAATCATATTGTCGAACTTAATTAATATTCCAGAATTATCGAACCTGATATTCCAAATTCTAACCCTCCAATATTATCGATTGTAATCTCTCATGTTTTCCCTAGCCATACACGTTCGCCCACACTGCCATTTCAAGTCTAAAATATAAACCTCAATAATGCAATTAACGACCAAATAATAAATTTCAAATTCTCCACCTAATATAAAAAAACTCAATAATATAATTAAAAACCTAAAATAATTTTTAACTCTCCACATAAATCCATGAACCTCATACAAAGAATGAAATAAACTCTCAAGTTATAATATCACCAACACCACGCTTCCGCTATGCACTCTAACAACTTGAAGTCATAAACACATTGTAACTCACTCACGAAGCTCTAAAATTAGCTAAACCCCACATTTACCCAGTTCGAACTCAACGACGAGCAGCCATCCTGAGATCTTAAACTCAATTAAAAGTTCTAGGAAAAGAAAACAAAATATGTATAAACAAAATATAAATACCAGGTAAAATATTTAAAAACAAGTTAAAAAATAAATAAATGAATCAATAAAATCTTGAATTTGTTTTAATCATTCTTAGCCATTTTTTTAACCAACTCATATAGTTCTTCTTACCATTTATAATTGTAAACCCATCATCGCTCTAAACTCCCGTACATCTTTAGAATCTAAACCTTAAATTAATCTTATAAACATTATCTCCTATAGTCCCCCAAAGTAGCTTGTCGGATCTAAAAACCCTTAACCTCAAAATCCCAAAACTCAAACATAAAGTTTGCAAAATCTAAAACCTTAACTATCCACATAATCATCTTTTATTCTTTAAAAATTCTAAACCTCAAATATGAAATTTCTTCCTAATCCCACAGATATCTAAACTTCCAAGGTTTATAGTATGTAGAATTCAAACCTATCTCTGATATGAGGGAGACGTGTGTGCGGATGGAAATTGAGTCGTGTGTGTGCATGGAGTGGATAAAAATACACTAGAGACGTGTATGATCATGCATGCCGTGGATGAGAGGAAAGACTTAGGGGTGAAAAATAGACAAAAAAAAAATGTGCGGGGAAGTTAATGTGTGAAAAAAAAAAACTAAAACAAAATAAAGTACCACAGGAATCCCTTTAGAAATTGCTTTCCAGAACCGGGTGCCTCTGGTTGAGTTAATCTCCAGCGGATGCTGCCCATGCATATATTTCGCTTAAAAAAATTCTTTTCCATAAAGAATTTGAACATAACAAATTCCAGGCAAATTTAAGGTACATCAATCTTTGTAAATCAACAAAGTTCCTCAAACCAACCCCTCCCTCATCCACCGGTTTACATAATCTATCCCATTTAATCCATTTCTTCTTCGGACTCCCATTAATTGAGCCCCAAAAGAAAGTGCTAAATACTTTATTAAACTGTATTAGCACCATTTTCGGGACCTGCGTCACAGATAGCAAGTGAACCGGCATACTCGACAAAACATGCTTTAATAGGATGACTCTCGCCCTAGCTGAAAGAAAGTTCAACTTCCAACCTTTAATCTTCTTCCGAATTCTTCGAATAACATCCTAAAAATGAATTAACTTCAGTCTTCCTGAAACAACTGGCACCCCTAAGTACCTGACCGGGAACACCCCTTCCTAAAACTGAGTAGTCGATTTGAGATGTCGACGTCTAGCAGATTCTTAGAGAAAAAAAGTTGATGATTTAGCGTTGTTCACCTATTGACCCGACCATGCAGCATAAGTACGAAGAACAACAACAATCTCTAAAATTGAAGACTTCCCTCCATTCACAAAAATCACCATGTCATTAGCATATAAAAGGTGAGAAATAATAGGACCATGTCTTGGATGAGAGAAGCATTTACTTCTTCCATCTTCATATTTCGTCTTTAACAGTCGAGAGAGAACTTCTTCTACTAAAATGAATAAATAAGGAGATAGAGGATCCCCTTGACGGAGACCTGGTCCACCCTTAAAGAACCCTTTCGCAGTGCCATTCATTACCACAAAATACCAAGGTGTAGTAACACATTGGACTAACAGACAGTGAACCTTCGAAAAGAACCCAAAAGCTTCCAAGATATGAAATAAAACTTCCCAGTCAATCATGTCGTAAGCTTTTGCGAAATAGATTTTCATCATAATATTACCTCCTCGGGCTGGTTTATTAATATCATGAATAAGCTCCTGAGTTAGACTAATATTTTCAAAAATACTTCTAAATGACAAGAAAGCTCCTTGTTCTATGGAAATAATCCTGCTGAAGACTGAAGTAAATCTGTTCACTAGAATCTTAGAGAAAATTTCATAGACCACTGAACAGAGACTAATAGGTCTAAAGTACCCAAACGATGTAGGATTCAGAAGTTTGGGAATTAAGACAATATAAGAGGCAAAGTAAAATCTTGGTAATGTAGCCCAGCCAAAAAAATCACTACCTGCTTCCAATAAATCTTGTTGCACTAAGGACCAACAATGCTAATGAAAACCTTACCCAAAGCCATCTGGACCAGGACTACTATCCATAGGAATAGAAAAATTAACTTCCCCAACAGAAGGAGTACTACCAAAACCATTATTTTCCTCTTCCAAAACTTCCTCCAATATTAACTCAACCAATTGTGGAAATGACCTCATTGATTTTACTTTGAGGAAATCCTCAAAATAAAAGCACGCAACCTCATGAATACCTTCCAGCGAGGTAAGCACTCTACCATCAGAGAGCTTCATTTTCATCACCACATTTTGTTTATGGATCTGCAAAGCTTTAAAGAAAGCGGTCGAAACCTCACCATGCGAGACCCAATCTTGCTTGACTTGTTGAGCAATACTAGATTCTTCCCTTTTTAACCAGACATCAAGCTCAATCTTGTTAGCTAAAACGTCTGCTTCAACATCCTCTGAATAGCATTCTTGTAAGCTAGATTTTCCTTCCTCCACTTTTGCTTCTAGGTCTTTAATGTGCTTCCCTGTCCAGCCTAACACCTCCTTATTCCAAGTGTTAAGGATTAGTTTTAACCTCTTCAGTTTTTCGGCAAGCTTCCACAAACCAGTACCATTAACCTCCACCTGCCAAGAACTAGAAACACATCTCCTAAAATCCTCATGACTCATCCACATATAGTGAAATTTAAACAAGACATGACCATACCTAGAAGATGGTTCCAAAAGACCCAAAAGCATAGGAGAGTGATTTGAGGTCCTCCTTGGAAGGTAATGAAGTCTACCCGATGGATAAAGATCCCTAAACTTCGAGTTACATAAAGCTCTATCAACCCTAGCCCATGAACGTGCCATCCCTAATTGGCCATTGCACCATGAAAATTCATTACCTGAGAAAGGCAACTCAACAAATCTGCCATCATCAATAAAAGAGCAGAAATCCTCCGTTGCCATAAGCAACCTTGGATTTTCCCCTTTTCTTTCACTATCATTACATAAGACATTGAAATCTCCAATAATCACATGAGGCCACAACAAATTATTAACAACAAGCATATCAGCCCACAAAGACCTCCAGTCTAAGTACCGGCATTTAGCATAAACAGCAAAGATCAATAAACTTGAATTAATAACCAGGGTAATATGTTGATTCGAAACACACATAACATCCACCTGCAAACCATACTTTCAAAAACACTATATCTTGCCTGCTTGACTAGCATTCGACAGGCACTCATTAAACACTAGAGATGTCTTTTGATGACCCAAATAATTATCATCCCTGAAAGGTTCCGCAAGAAATCGAATCCTAGGTTTCTGCATTCGTAGCAGCCCCCTCAGACGTTCTCTCGAGGTGCCAAGACCTCGGATGTTCCAGTACATCAGTTTGTTGATCATTTATACTCCTGAGAGAGTTTGCTCGGAACCCTATAGGAACTACGTAACATTAGTCTACTTGGCGCATTTTTTACCACAAATTCAGAATCAGAAGAGTCATCTTTATTTTTCCCAAGATGAGGAATATTAACTTCATCATCAAATTTTGACTCCATGACAGCTGCTTGATTGAAAATCACCATCTGCAAATCTTCCAAGACTGCTGGCAGGTTATCTCTATACTGCACAACAACATTCTCTATCTCAACAATTGCCGAGGGATTTTTATAGACTCTTGGAATCATTTTTTAAAAGATGATTCAGGGCTAATTTCTGCAACTAGGGTTGTAGGGAATGGGGTTTTCTTTCACCCTTTCTGAATATTGTTAGTTCCAGCGATGTTTAGTAAGAATCAGTCTATATATTTTTATTCACGATTTAGTATTGGTTTTAAAAGAATCTCTTGTTCTTGACCTGTTGTAGACTCATGGCACAACAATAGCTTGAAATAATAAAGGATCCCTCACCCTAGAGTCTTAAAATGAAAATGATGATTAATATAGTGAGGGGTTTATCTTCACAAGTGTTGTAATCTGAGAATGAATGTTTGTTTTAGTTTAAGTGTTAATTTCTTGATTAGTTTGGCACAAGCAAATCCACGCCGTGACCAACAACTCAATGGTGGAGGAAACCCTAACCCTGTATCCCTAGTGTTTACTTTCTTAGCAATTATATCTCCGGTTCTCAAGTCTTAAAACTATTTTTAAGAGCTAACTGCTTTTGTTCATCAACCCATTTTTCAGGAACTAAAAGTTGTAAATACTGTTTTAATGATAATTGGAATTAATGTTTCTAGAGTAATTACAGCCCCTCACTTCTGATGACAAATCACAAATTCATACTACACTTTGATAAATTCAGTGCACATAATCCATCCTATTTTCGCAGTAAATAACCATAAACTCATTCAACAAGGAAACTTTGTCTATATACATTACTTTTTCTATTGCTTTTTCATTTGAACTTTTGCTTGATTGATTGCATTGACAAAGTTGTCCTTCTGGAGATGACCTTGGGCGCTTCCTTAAGTAGGCCCAAAGGTTGCCTTGCCCCCCCCCCCCTCCCCCGGCAGTGAAGAGCTAAACAAGTCTCACGACTGCCCTAATACCTACCCCGCCCCCACCGCAGTGAAGGAGCAGACCTGCTACATTGCTATCCGAATTACCTCTCCAGGGGCAAATAGGCAGGATGGCATGAGACATTTTGACCTCTCACCAACAGAGAGCGGGCCGAGTCTATAGACCGCCCATATAATGAAGGAAAATTCATGGACATCATCAACAAAATCTACATCAACATGATCACCATAAGCAACTTACCTCCCCGCAAGGCAAAAGGGAAAGGTAGGCTTGAAAGGTTGCCTTATCCCTCTTTCGGAGATGTGTGGGTCGACCCTTAGCCACCCAAAGACAAAAATATCTACCAATGGAATCTACATCAGCGAACTCGTCATCAGCAACTTATCACCCCGTAAGGCAAAAAAGGAAAGGTAAGCCTAAAAGGTTTTCTTATCCCTCTCATGGAAGAGTGTGGGTCGGCCCTTGGCCACCCCGAAGATGAAATTTTTAGGAAGAGAATCTCCACCAATAGAAGCTAACACTCTGACAATGCAGCAAAAAGTGGTAGAGGTAATAGGAGCAAAAGGAAAAAACAGCTAAGGAAATAAGAGCGAAAGGAATGAAGCTAAAGGAAATAGGAGCGGGGTAGAAAGTCGGCTAAGGAAAAAGGAAAGGAGGAAACGAGAAGAAAAGTTAAGGAAAAGCGGCAAGACAAAGTGAAAGGGCTCGGTGGGATAAAGCGAAGGAAGCCAACATTAGAGACACGAACAAAAGGCAAACCAGCTAGCGGGGTGGGCCGAGAAACTTCAAAGGCATGGCCGGACACGGCCACCTAAGGAACAATTAAAACGATGGACATATTCTGAGAACAACTATCCATAGAGGAATAAGAAAGTGTGGCATGACCGGCCAGCAGGGTGGGTAGGAGCCCAGCGGACCCCTTCATGATCATCCTCTAGGCCAGCCACCAGAAAACAAAAAGAAGAAAGGAAAAAGGGGCAAAGGCAAGACATGACAAGCAATATATTTGCATTAGCCAGTATGTATATATATACAAGCCGCTGAGCGACAAAAGGCGGGTACATGCCAAAAAGAAAAAAAAACAACAATAACAACAACAAAGGGAAAAGGGGAAAAGGACACGGTGAGAAGAATACGGAAAAAAATGTGGTTGAGTACAATCAGCAAAGAAACATTTTATTTATCAGTAGAATTACAAGAAGAAAGTTACATCACAAAGTCGCATGAAGCCGCGGAACTACGAAGAACACTTTATACCAGAAGCTCATAAATTCAACAAAACAGGTTTCAGTGCCAAACCATAGCCCTAGACCATAAAATGGCAAGGGATAACCTAAAAGGGCCACAAGATCACACTGTTCTCAGACCGACTTGACACAAGGTGAGTAAAAAATCTTCAGTAGCGATGAAAACAAATGCCTACAGTACCATTTACTCCACACATACACATACCAGAGAAAGTCCTTGTAGGGATCCCAGACTGTAAACCTTGCAGAGTCTAACTCACCAACAATGAACAATGAACAATGACCACATAACCTCACCACAACAACCAAGCCTGATCGAATCACTCTTCCGTGCGAAGCAAAGGGCGAAGGTCTCCACCATTACGACGTGTCAATAGCGCCAGAGGTTCCCTCCAAACATCAATAGGGGTGTAGTGAGGTGATTAATTGAGTCATATGGTGAACGAGCTGCCTGGGACCCCAATAGAAGAGGGTTGGCAAGGAGATTTGCCTAAAAAATTCACCCTTATAAAAGGTTCATTCCCCGTAGAATGGCCACCAAGCCCCCGAGATAGCCTGCCGGCCGTGGAATATGGCTTTGGAGTTGAAGCACAATAAGCAAAAGGACGAGAATGAGAACAAAGGGGCTCGGGGCCCCAACAGCAGAAGGCTGGCAAAAGAGATCCGCCCTTATAGAGCAGAATCACTCCCCGCAGACCTATCACCAAGGCCACTTGTAATTAGACCTTTGCCAAGAATGTCACGTTGCCACAGAGACTCTTCATGCGGAGGAAAGTGGCCCACACTCATAGCTCGGAGATCGGATTAGGGGTTCTGGATAATGTAGGTCTTCATTCATTCCAGCCTTCATTATAACTGAATCTCCACGCATCGTCGCGGACCCCATGAACATAAGATAGCTCATCCTGCAAGCTTCAGAGGGCCACTTTTCGGCCTTCAAACACCATCTTATTCACTTCCAAGGCAGCCTCCGCATCTTTTCTCCACTAACTTTCCTCCTCCAAGGTCTTCCTCCTCGCTGCCACTAACTCTTTAAAAACTTGAACCTTGGTCTCGAGCCATTTGATCAAGCAATCATTAGTGTCCCATTGTCGGTGAAGTTCCTAGATATCAGCCTGCAACCACTCCAGCTCTGACTCACACTAGTCAAGGGAGTGTTGCAGCATGTCCTCACCTCGCAAGTAAGGGAGGCTTCAATGCGGAGTTGGCCAACTTCCCCCTAGGATTTGATCAACTCAGCCAAGGCTTCTTCAGCCACCTTCTTCTGCTTCTACTCGAAGGCCACACGGTCTAAAGTCATCTGAACCAGAGAGCGAAGGTCTCGATTCTCTTTCCTCAGCCTTGTGATGAAGATCAGCATGGTCGCATAACATGGTCACCTAAAGGTCTGCAGGAACTCCCTCAACGACCTTCGCGCCCATTCCCTTGCCAAGTACTCTGGGCACCATGTTCCCCTCGCCTAGAAAGTCAACCTCCTTCTCCTCGGTGTTACCAGTAAATGGGCTTCAGCTGCAGAGGCACCATCAACCACAACTCTTTGGGTCGGCGGCACAACGTGAGGAAGATTGTCTCATCAGGAACTCTTGGGGGCATAGGGATTTGAAATATCAGGACTTACGTCGCCTGGAAGGAATGGGAACGTTGTTTAAATCGGCAAGAGCGGGAGAGATAGGACAGAGTCTTTTTGCCTTTCCCCCACCAGCGGGCTCAGGGAACAACTGTGAACAGGTGAAACAACCGGATTCATGGGAATACCTGTATCAGAGTGCAAGTTAGCAAAGGCAACCAAATACCAAGTTAGGCTATCCATCAACAATAGAGCCTCCGAATAAACCTCGTTAAGATGTACCGACACCCAGACTAAAAACAATTCCCAGTCTCACCGACTCGCGAGGCTTCAGTTTGGGGCGACTGATCGAGGTATCATCTACAGTGCCCTAGTTGGCACGAACAAAAAATGAACGCTTAAAAATCTGCCAAGCTGGATACTTGCACCCCTCACCCGATAAGAAGAAAAACTTGTGGGTATACCCTTTCGCCACCTTATGTCTCTCCTCCATCCGAGCCCATTCCTAAACCGGCTAGAAATTGTAGATACGTTGACCCTTCCGTACTAGATTATGAGTGATAAAGAACTCGCGGGCCGTGAGGTCAGCTAAATCTGACCCGGCCCCCTCCAAAGCATGGTGCCGGATAAAACAGCACGAGACCAAAATCCTTCATGCAAGAGGAGGGAGTTGAGTAGGCGCCGGCACAAACAAGCTCAACACTTCGTGTACTGGCCGAAAAAATGGCAACCACAAGCCACAAGAGAACATGGCAAGATACACTGCAACGTGGGTTCCGAAGCTTCCTCATCCATCGCTCCACCAATGGGGGAAGGCATTACAAGTTCCACCTGCGAGGGGATTCTGTAGGTCGCTTTCAACTCTTCCAATTCGTCAGAAGTAACCACCGACAACCATGAAAAAAGGAATCGCAATGAATGACAGCGGCTTGAACTGCGCCAGATGGCACCGCCTGGGCTCCAGAACGCGAAGATCTCTCCAGGGCCATGAAGGGTAGGAAAGGTTGAAGAAAAAATTTGGAAGAAAAGTGAGAGAAAGAAATCGCAGAATGACAGGATGGATTATACGAGAGAAAGGCTTTATATAGGCGAGGGAGACAATCATCTTCCCGAGGTATGACATGGAATAAATACGATGGGTTACACACACGTGTCCCATTTAAGTAGCAGGATCCCTCGATTAGCACAACTACTAAAAATCGTATCTCCTGGCAAGATGTGGGAATTAATAACAACAAAATACAGAGCCATGACATGGAAATCGAAGGAGCACATTCAATGCCAAAGCGTAACTGACGTTGTACTGCCATGTAAGCAAAATACAAGAGGTCACTTAGTGTGCGGCCAGGTGGCCGGGAACTTGTCAAGGCATAAGAACAATAGGAATGAAAGGAATTCCACCTAGACCTGTCTGGGAAGAATTGACAGGGTAACTGTAAAGGGATTTCTCTCCCTGAGAAAGGCTCACCGGGCATCGGCTCAGAAACCTGGCCCAAAGGGTTCCCTATCCAAGCAAGGAACAAAATGTCAACCAAGAAGGGGTGTCGTACAATCGATAAGACAGATCAACTTGACACATTGCAGCCGCTTTAGGGAACTGTATATGCACAGATTGCATGGAAAAAACAGAGGACCCTTAATTCATCGGCATCAGGTCATCCACGGCTTAAATAAGTCTGATCAGGGGTCAGGGAACCTCTCCGCAATGTGTTAAAAGTAACAAAATTTTGGATGACATAATTTTTTAGCCCTAAGGCATCACTCCTCAACGAAAGTCTATTGTGGAACATAAACACCCAAATCTACTCAATGCAACCAGGGTGTTTGTAATGCCCCAATGTAATGCCCAAATCACATAGCCTATACTCCAAAAGGACTAGTTAAAAATAAAATTAAACCTCATTAGAACCTTATAAAGAGCAAGAATCTCTCATTCCCAAGCAATTTGTGATTTCATATACTACCTACCCTCACTTATCATATGGAGTATCACAATCTCCCACCCGCCCCCTTAAATTCCCAAAGTTCTGATTAGGCCCATCCATCATAGGTGTCATGGTTCAAGTCCCACATTTCTGGTTGAAATAGACTCTGCTACCATTTTTAATGCCTCAATGGAAGACTCAAATCACATAGCCTATGCTCCAAAATGACTAGTCAATGATATAATTGGAGCACCATTGAAACCTTCTAAAGAGCAATAACTTCTCCTTCCTTAAGTAATGTGGGATTTCATACACCATTTACCATCACTTATTATATGGGGTATCACAACACGCTTTAATGAAAAAAATTAAAATGTACTAGCGTTGAAACCTAAGGGCAATCTAGTATTTTCCTTTGGAAAGAGTAATAAGTAAAGAGAAATGATATTTGCATCCTTAGGGTGTGTAAGTCCTACATACTCATTTTTTTTTAAAATAGATAAATATGAGTTCTACATGAAAAAGTTAATTTTTTTTATGACAGACCCCACTATTTTTCAAAATGTGTTTGCGGGGCTTGCACAGCTTAGACTGTATCTAGCATTATTCATATCTTAAATATAATTTTAAGGTGTCCAAGTAACATTAAGAAAGAGTAATTTGCAAGTCACGTGCATGCCTTTTGAAAATACAAACAAGTGATGAACAAAGAAAAGGAGAAAATATCGGCTACAAAAACTGATGAAGTAATTGTTGGGTTCTCAAGATTGACTCAAACTCAAACTAGAACTTCACCTTTCCATTGAAGAAAAAAATAGAAATAAAGTTGAAAGAATCTGTGGTTGGGTAGCCATGAAAATGGACCAAAAAAGTTAATTTACACTGTTTAATTAATCTGTTTCCAGTGATATTAGATTGATAGAAATTAGAGAATTGTATGTTTGTTTGATAGGAAAGAAAGCTGAAACAAAATGTAGGGATGCTTAGCAAAAGCACATAGAATTTGAGGTGCAAATTAAAAGAGATCAAACCTAAGAGAAATAGAGTTACAGAAATACAACTGTTAATAGTACTACATTTTCTGGGAGAAACAACCAAATGAACCAGAGATGTCAAATTTTATGTGTGTCTTATGTAAGGCTCTTGGAGGGGGACTACCGATGGCAGAAATTCAATAGCGAGATTCACGCGCGAGCGTTTAGTCCATGTCTTGCTGACATGGTGGCATGGTTGTTTGACACGTCATATATTATGCTATTATTTTTTTAATATCATTCTTTTATTATTAATGTAAACTCATAAATAACATAATAAATAATTTTCTGATTATTTAATATTATATTTAAGATAATAAATAAAATGATGATGATAATAATCGTTCTCGTTTCATTAGTATGGTTTATATTTATAGGTTAGATTATTTCATATTTTAGATATATATTTAGTATATCTTATAGGTCAATATATGTTTAATATGTTTAATTCTATTTGCAGGTTCAATTACAAAACAATGGTATAGAAGGTGAAGATTTTGCAAATTCACATGTTTTCGGACCTCCCATCAAGTGACAATAATTAAACAACTTAATTATGCACATTATATGTGTATTCAAGTATTTTATTTAGATGTTGCCAAACAGATTTTGTTAGGCCAATCTATCAAATAATTGTGTCGCATTTAAGGACATGTTTGGATATAAGAAGTGTTTCATGATCTTATGGAGTAGGACACATTTTTTATGTAGATAAGAGAGTGTACTCTATTGGATTTACTTTTGTATTTCTGAAACTGCCCCTTACGTGCTCTGCTAGGGTTTTCTTGTGTTTTCACAAGTTCCCTTCTCCGTTTGGCCTCTCTTCTGTTGAGGCTGCTTGACAGCCATGGATGGCCAGTCTTCTGGCCATCAGTCCTTTGCCAAAATGGCTAATGCGGTGCCGCAACCATTTCCTGAAATTACTGTAGCCCCTCGTGCACCTAAAGTTATGGACGACGTGGTTTTTTTTTCTAGTTCTCCAAAGAAGAAATCACCCGTTCTCTATAGTGATCAAGTTCCTTCGACAAAGGACCTCTCTGGATGCTATACGTGCCTTTATCTCTACCCAGTGGGGTCTGTCATCTACCCCGGTGGTCTCCTCTACGAAACTGCCCCGCAACGTTTTCGTCAGGATGGCTACGGAAGTTGATTTTGTGAAAGCCTTGTCCCGTGAATCTTGTGAAGTGAATGGAATGGCTTACCGTGCTTTTCACTGGTTTCCAGAATTCAATGAGGAGCACGAACCTTCTAATGTACCCGTGTGGATTTTGCTTCCCGGATTACCTCCCAACTATTATCAAGAATCTTTCCTTCAGATTTTCACTGCAGCGATTGGACGATTTATACGCAGGGACAACCCCACGCGTTGTGCAACCCGGACTGATGGAGCTAGACTTTGTTTGGAGATGGATGCTACCAAGGAGCTGATCTCTTATTTCTGGATTGGTGCTCCTGGTCTGGCTACGAGTAGGAAACAAAAGGTTATCTATGAGACGTTGCCTGCATATTGTGGAAAATGCAGAGTTCAGGGTCATAATTCTAGGACATGTCGTGCAGGAAAATCTAAGCATGGGGAGCAAAACCGTGGCTGTAAGAAAGGAGAATCAGAACCTGGTGGAACTAGTTCCAGTAATACTCAAGGTGGTGAGATGAACAACCCCGTGGTTATTCCTCCTAAGACAGAGACCGATGAACCAGTTGGTGATATTCTGGAACCGGTTGGTGATATTCTGAAACCAACTCCTGACCAGGGGATTATTATGGAGGTCAATGTTCACGATGATGGAGGGGTGCTAGCGCCAAGTGAGGATGAAGGTACTCTTGTGAACCATAATAGCATTTTTTGTTTAATGTTGAAGAGCCCTCTCCTCCGATCTTGGAGGAATCTGCTAACATTGATCTGGAGGAAAATGAACTTTGTTTAGCAGTTAAGACTCTAAATGAAAATATGGGCAATAATCTTGAAGATATTGCTTCCGAGCCAGATCCTGATATCCCTCCATAAGTGCTCCCTCAGTTTAAGAATTACCATTCAAAATCTAAAGGTAAAACATTTAAGAAAAAATATCAAAAGAAAAAGTTTGAGAAAGTTAGAAGCTCCATTCGGGTCATTACCCGTCCCTCTACCTTGTCTTTATGATTAACTCTATTATTGTGGGAATGCCCGTGGCAACGGTACCTCTCATCGTAGACTGAAGAATTTAGTTTGTAAGTTTAAACCTAAGATGGTTGCGGTTTTGGAACCATTCCAAAATCTAAACAAAGCTACCCGTTTGCAACATTATTTACACTTTGACTCATTTACTTTGAATGTAGCTGATGGAGGTAAAATCTAGATTTTTTGGGACAATACTCTTGATATTCAATTGGTGCGGACAAATTTGCAGTTTGTTTCTCTTCGTGTTAACATGGGGTCCTGTCATTTTTTGTGTACTATCATCTATGCTAAGTGCAGTATGTATAAGAGGAAAAGTTTGTGGGAGGATCTTAGTTCCCAAGCTATGGGATCGAAGCCTTGTCTTTTTGCTGGGGAATTTAATATCATTCGTAATAATTCGGAGAGAAGGGGTGGCTCACCTCGATCAAATGTGGCGATGGAGGACTTCAATGCCTGGGTCCACCAAGGTGGTTTGGTTGAGATGAAGTCTAAGGGCAGAAATGTTTCTTGGTGTAATGATCAGTCGGGTCTTGCTCGGTCTTGGGCGAGTTTTAATGGATTTCTCTTTGCTCTCTTATTTTTCGAATGCAGTTGGTTCTTATCTGCCGCGCACCACGTCTGATCACTCTCCTATGGTTATTGAGTTCAAGATGGATCCTTTCTCTTATGGCCCTTTGCCTTTTCGTTTCAACAAATGTGGTTGGATCATCCGCAATTTTTGTTGTGTGTTCGTCAGGCGTGGTCTACATCTGTTGGTGGTCATGGGCTTACTAAATTGGCTTTTAAATTGAAGAACACTAAGGTCACCTTGCGTGAATGGAATAAATAGATTTTTGGTCATACTAATATGCATATTAATTCTCTTGAGCAGCAAATTAAGGAGCTTGAAAAGAAACTTCAGCAAAATTGGGATGAATCTACAGAGAGGGATCTTATGCGGAATTGGATAATTGGCTCAGTCGTGAAGATACTAGATTGACTCAAATGTCTAAGTTAGAATGACATATGGATGGTGATCGTAACATAAAGTTTATTCATGCCTGCCTTGCTAATAAACAGCGTAAAAGAGTGGTGGACATGAGATCATCGAATGGTATGGTGTTCAATTCACCGAAGAGTATTCATCAGGGGGCTGTGGATTTCTTTTCTACTTTTTTGCAGGGCACGCCGACCAGATTGTTACTTGATTTATCGACTCTTATCTCACCTATTATTTCTGATTCTGACAACTCGATTTTGTGTGCGGTGCCTTCTATGAATGAAGTGTTCTCTATTCTGTCTTTTATTCCTTCTAATAGCTCCCGGGACCTGATGGCTTTGGTTCTGGTTTTTTCAAAAGTTGTTGAGAGATTGTGAAAGAGGATGTCTTGGAAGCCATATCTTATTTTTTTAATTCTAAATAGCTTCCAAGATTTTTTACTAAATCTTTTCTTGTCTAAATTCCAAAGGTTGATACACCTTCTAGTTTTGATAAGTTTAGGCCTACAAGCCTATGCTCGGTGTTCTATAAAATATGCTCCAAAATCATTGTTAATCGTTTGACAGGTCTCCTCTCACGAATAATTTCGTGGGAGCAAGGTGCTTTCATTCTGAGGAGAAGCATCTTTAAAAATATTAGTATTACGCAGGAAATGGTCCACTCCATTAATAAGAAGGCCCATGGTGGTAATATCATGATTAAACTGGATATGGTTAAAGCCTATGATCGAGTGGATTGGCTGCTTCTTCTAGAGGTTCTTCGCTATTTTGGATTTTCCTCTAATTTTTGTGCTCTTATCAGAACATGCATCTCGACTCCTTGGTATTCTATTATAATGAATAGCACTATTAAAGTTTTTTTCAAGGTGGTCGGGGCTTGCGTCAAGGTGATCCCCTTTCTCCCTATCTCTTTATTATCCTTGAAGAAATTCTCTCTAGATTGATCAAGCAAAGTGTGGAGGCTCAGAAATTTGGTCAATTCTCACAGGCCCTAGGTACGCCCATAATTTCTCATCTTATGTATGCTGATGATGTGGTGCTTTTTTTCTAATAGTAGCTCTCAAGCCCTAAGGGAGATTTTATCTGTGCTTCATAAATACGAGAGTTGGTCGGGTCAGTGTATCAATCACTCTAAATCTGCCATTTACTACTCTCAAAAAATTTCTTTAGCTCGTAAAAGCTTATTATTATGAAAGACTGGATTTTCAGAAGGATCTTTCCCTTTCAAATATCTTGGAGTGCCTATTATTTAGGGTCATCTCAAATAGATGCATCTGGAAGATATGGTGTCTAATATTCAAAAAATAAATATCGGGGTGGAAGATGAGATTTCTTTCGGCGGGTGGCCATCTTATTTTACTTCGTCATGTTCTTTCTAGTATGGCTCTTGATCTTTTTGCCGTTCTTTAGGTCCCGCAATCTACTATTAAAACCTTTCATCGTATGATGAGTACTTTCTTTTGGGGGGAGGATAATAACAAAGGTAAGAAAAAATGGGTGGCCTGGAATTCTATCTGTCGTCCCGTGGAGGAAGGTGGCTTGGCTCTTAGGAACCTTGATGATATGCAAAAAGCCCTTCATGCTAGATTTGCTTGGAATCTTATTCAAGGTAATTCTTTATGGGCTAACTTTTTTAAGGGTAAGTATGTGGGTTCTAAACCTTAGGCCCTGGTTAATCCAACTAAGGGTACAAGGTTCTGGAAAATGATTGCTAAATCCCTTCCTTTGGTCTTGGATAATTCTAAGTGGCATCTTAAAGAGGGTAAGGGTTTTTTTTTGGTATGATAAATGGCAGGACAGAGGCCCTTTAGCTAATGATATGAATATTGTGGGGATTCCTCATCTTCAAGTGAAGGATTGCAAATTAAATAATGATTGGGATGTGGATTTTATTCTACAGTTAGTGGGACCAGATCACTTTGATGGTATTTTAGAGGATATTTGTAAGGCTAAACCGGGTGTGGATGTTTTGATTTGGACCAATAATGATAATCGTTTTTTTTCCACTAAGTCGGCTTAGGATTGTGTCCGTATTAGGGGTGATACTATTGAGGGGCACTCTTGGATGTGGCATAAGAGTCTTCCTCTTAAAATGTCTACCCATATGCGGAAAGCTTGGTATATGGCCCTTAGTGTCGATCATCATCTTCGATGTATTGGCATTCCTATTACCTACCTCTCATTGTGATTGTTGTGCTAACGCTCACTATAAGGACCAAAATCATGTTCTTTTTGCAGGTGATATTGCGAACACTATTTGGCGATATTTTGGGGCTAGCCTTGGGATCTCGTTTGGCTGGAATTGGAAAGACACAGTGAAGAATTGGTTTTGCCGTGCAACTCTATCGTCTCAAGTTGGCATTATTGTGGGAATTCTCCAGGTGATTATCACTTGGAGAATCTGGCAAAGGCACTATTTGGTGCGTACGGAGGGTTGCTTTGAATCTGCCTCTGACATTATTCACTCTGTTCGTCGGTGGATTAGTCTTATTTGTCGTGATATGCATATTAGTTCTCATATATTTGGTTTTGATTTGCATGTACTTAAAAGTTTGCATGTCCAGTCTGTTCTCAACCCAAACCGGCGTTGTAAAGTTATTGCTTGGCAACGGCCTTCGGCGGGATGGGTTAAGCTTAACACATATGGCAGTAGTTTGGGTAATCCAGGTGCCTCAAGTATAGGTGGGAATATTAGAAATAATCATGGTAAGCTAATTCATGCTTTTTCTTTGTTCATTGGTACAGGTTCTAACAATCGAGTAGAACTTTTAGCTCTTCTTCATGGGCCCGAGGTTTGTAAATCCTTATCTTTCAATTATGTGGATATTGAACTTGATTCTATGACTGTTATTTCCTGGTGGAGGAGCAAAAGATGTGGGGTGTGGAACCTGGAGGATTTCTGGGAGGAAATTATGGACATTATGAACTCCATGACATGCTCGATTCATCATGTTTTTCGTGAGGGAAATAAAGTTGCAGATTGGTTAGCCAAACATGGGGCTTCTGGTAGTGATTTAGTTGTCTCTCACTTGACGGAGACTCCCCGAGTGCTGCGTGGTCTTATCCACATGGACTACTCCAGGTTTCCTTCGTTCCATTTTAGTGAGTTCGGTGTGTCTTTTTGCTTGTGATTTTATTTTGTTTTCCATGGTTTTTTATTTATTCTGGCTTGGTTTTTTTTTTCCACATGCTGGGTTTTTGTTTTGTATCCCAGATGCTTGATTTGTAACCATGGTTTTCCTCCGCCCCAAGTGAGGGTTATTAATAAATTTGGGAATGGGTCACTTTTGGACAGGTGACCCTAACTCTGTCTAAAAAAAAGAGTGTTTGATGATGGTATCTTATCTCATATCATTATTACAATTTTTTCAAATTCTACACAAAATATAATAAACAATTCAATTTTTTCAAATCTCAAAACAATAATAATAATAATAATAAATATTATAACATTATTTTCTTCAACTTTCAACTTCCATATAAATTTATCTCATCTCAACTCATATCCAAACATCACCAAAACATAATAACATGCTCTTTTAATTTACTTATCATATTCAAAGTGAACTATAAATTATTCAAAGTCAGGCATCTGATATGAGAAAAGTATTACATTGAGAAAGAATACTTGCAACATAATTTACAAAGAGTTGCTAATGGCAGCCACATTGATGGATAAGCTGAAGCAAAACTCAAGATAAGAGTAATTCGCAACATGAAAGTTCAAAACCAACCAGCCTCATGGCTTACCCAACTACGTATTATTACAACCATGCATATCGTCTTTACAAACCAAAAGAGTCCAACCTAATGCTAGGAATCACTCTCTCTTAGTGCACCTCGTGGTCAACTTTGAGGAGATCATCGCAGAAGATAAAATAATTTCGCCGAAAATCAAACGCTTCGGAAATTTGAAAATAATAGCAATTATTGACAATATGACCTGAATAATTGCCACATACGATTCTATGTATTTGCAAATACTCTCATATATTTGTCCATTCGGTAGAACGAAGCACCCAAAAGAAAACCTAGCATTTCTTTGCCATGCATTCACAACAAATATCGTCCACGTTATAAGAGAACTCACCACAGTAAATCCCAACACCACCCACTTCAGAGGCTTGTTATCGTTCGACATAATTTGTGCGACCTCTAATGCAAATGCCAAAACCGTAACAATGCAATCTATAGCTTCCATGATCTGGACATTCAATGATCAATTTATTAACTCGTAATTAATATTAATTGAGTAAAGTTATTATTCCGTATCTAATTATTATTCTCCATCGTACTTGCTATTGTGATATATTTTGTCCTCGTTGGAGGTCTATATACCTTGTGGTAAGATTGGTTTTGTAAAAAAAAAGTTAAGGAAAATATTGTTCTAATCTTAAACTTTATGATTTTGTCACATCTGTTAAATGGTGCATTTTTAGTGGTTGCCTATATAATTAGTTTATATATGAAATCACTTAAAATATATCACAATAGCAAGTACGATGGAGAATAATAATTAGATACGGAATAATAACTTTACTGAATTAATATTAATTACGAGTTAATAAATTGATCATTGAATGTCCAGATCATGGAAGCTATAGATTGCATTGTTGCAGTTTTGGCATTTGCATTAGAGGTCGCACAAATTATGTCGAACGATAACAAGCCTCTGAAGTGGGTGGTGTTGGGATTTACTGTGGTGAGTTCTCTTATAACGTGGACGATATTTGCTGTGAATGCATGGCAAAGAAATGCTAGGTTTTCTTTTGGGTGCTTCGTTCTACCGAATGGACAAATATATGAGAGTATTTGCAAATACATAGAATCGTATGTGGCAATTATTCAGGTCATATTGTCAATAATTGCTATTATTGTCAAATTTCCGAAGCGTTTGATTTTCGGCGAAATTATTTTATCTTCTGCGATGATCTCCTCAAAGTTGACCACGAGGTGCACTAAGAGTGAGTGATTCCTAGCATTAGGTTGGACTCTTTTGGTTTGTAAAAACGATATGCATGGTTGTAATAATACGTAGTTGGGTAAGCCATGAGGCTGGTTGGTTTTGAACTTTCATGTTGCGAATTACTCTTATCTTGAGTTTTGCTTCAGCTTATCCATCAATGTGGCTGCCATTAGCAACTCTTTGTAAATTATGTTGCAAGTATTCTTTCTCAATGTAATACTTTTCTCATATCAGATGCCTGACTTTGAATAATTTATAGTTCACTTTGAATATGATAAGTAAATTAAAAGAGCATGTTATTATGATATAAATGCAACCATTTATTTATGGAGAGACTTGATATTGAGAAGTGGTTATAGAATTGGATTAATAAGATAAAATGCAATAAGTATGCAATTGCCCCTAAATTGTAAAGTAATGTTCGATTGAGACATTAAAGCTGTAACGACCTAGCACAATAATTATAAGGATAATTTTATGGAACCTAAATTATAGGTAGATGGACCATATTGGAAAACTCAATTACAATCTATTGGATAATTTTTAATAGACCAAGAGCCCATAAATTAATATGTTAAGTTATGGGTTTTCGATTGGGCTTGATAATTAGGTTAATGCCCAATTAGTAATTATGGACATGTGTGTTCTATTAATTGGTATTGAGCCCAAGATATTATTTATAAGCTCAAAAATATTATCGAACAAGTTGGGCTGAATTCTAAACTTTAAAATCCGCCCGCCCAGTAGGCTTATCAGTGACTTAGCCTAATTGTTTTTTTTTATTATTATTAAGGAAAAATCTAAAACATGGAACCAACACAAAACCCAAAGACCCACGAAACAGCCAAACTCCTTTTCTCGGCATCCCAAACCCATCTATAAAACCATACACATACATTGATCACCATCTCTACCTTCATCAGCCGTAGGCCTTGCCGTCAATTGATTTCTTGTCTCAAAGACTTCGACAATTTTGTAACCAACTTAGAGTATTAGTAGTGGACTCAATAAAATTTGGCTAAAATTTTATTAGAAAATTCACTTTTATAAATTTAACTAGATACTTTTCAAAAACACCAAATAACATACTCTTCAAATCTATCACTATTCGGTTAAAATATTGATTTTAACATTTTCATTTATTTTAATTCTAATTGTAATTTGAATATTTATTTGTTATTTAAAAAGTCCACATTAATTTTCTAACGTCGATATTAGATTTTAAAAGAAAAAATTGGCATCAACTAAAATAATATTACAGAACTAGAACTTGAAGTACTCCAGCAAGATGATGCCACGTCATTGAAATGATGATTCATGGAGACTAACTGCCTTCTGTGGTTGAATTTAGAATTTGGGCACTTCGTGCCTTTGAGACAAAGAGGCATTTTCTGGAGTAAATAGTTTGTGCAAAACGAATAACATGCGAGAGAGGGAGTTTTTTATGCCAAAATAATATTTCGCCAGCAACTTGGACTCAACAGATTTGGCTAGTGAAAAGGATCAAAGTTAAAAGTATTGTAGTTTCAATGAGTCCACTACTGTGAGTTTTTATGCAATCTAGTTAAAATTTAGCTAAAATATAACTTTGTTGAGTCCACTACTAGTACTCTTACACACCGGAATTCTCAATTATTTATATCATTTCCTTCCTCCCGCGACATTCCTTCCTCAATCCTTGGCAAACAAAACAGCAAGCCTCCCGCACGTCTCAGCTCTTGCCTTGTCGTAAACCACAGTGAAGCCATCGTCAAACACAAGCAAATAAGCCAAAACCATGGATTCCACCATATGAAGCCCCTCGCAAACCGCAATAGACCTTTCACCTTTTCTCCATGTAGCGCATACCCCATGCAAGCCGACGTCCAACCCGCCCAAACTACCACAACCAATGGGAAAGAAGCACTGCACACGCACGGCAGCCCCACATTAAAGCTTTCTTCACCATGAAACCAATGTTAGCCACCCTATCTTCTCTACGCCCAGCAAGCCCAAAGGGCAACAAAGACCACCCAAAGTGATCGGTCTCGTGCACGATAACCCCCATGTCACACTTCCTCTGCCATGGATAGTCAAGAGCAAGCCGACGTCGCCTCAGCCACCATCTCCATCATGCCCAACCTTCTTCTGCATGGTGTCCTTTGTGTTTCTTTGGGTAAGCTATGCTGCACAACCCTCTATTTCTAGAATAAACATATGCTACTTTAAACTGCTTTTAGGTCTTCAGCCTGGGCTTTTGTTATAGATGAGCTTATTCCAATTTTAACTTGAATTTTAATGGACTTAAATGAATTATTTCATAAACTTTTTATAGAAATTTTATTTTCTCCTACAAAAATTAACTAAGGATTTAAATTATATTATTTAATATTAAATTTTTACAATTTATATTTTAGTATTAAATAGTAAGTGATAATTTTATTTTGAACGTTTAAGTACGATTAAGTCTATTTTATTAAACAAAATTCTGCTATTTATTTTAAAAAATTTTATCACAATTATGTTACTAAGTTGTGAATTAAAAATAAATAAATGTGTTAAGAATTTAAATGGTATTATTATTTATTTGATTTCTTGTAAAAACAAATAATTATGTTAATGCTAAGAAAAATTTAACTTGTTATGAATTAAGGTTTCCGTGACTTTATTTTAACAACTTGTATAAAGCCTAATTATTCTACTAAATTATAATCTAAAGTGAGAATATGTTATTAGAATTTAATTTATTATATGATATTAGTATTGAATGACTTTGTGTGAAACATAATATTTATTAAATTATTCTTCATGATAGGTAATTGATTAAGTAGAATAATACAGCAAGTTTTCTAAAAATATTAGTGATGATTCGTAATTTGTTTAGGTAACGAGCTATGAGGTGAAATTCAGGAAGCAGAGCAACGATGTAAGTAGTTTGATCATAAATTATGATTAACATATGTTAGTTAGTTTAGATAGATTACCATTAAAGCATGTTGTGATACCCCATATAACAAGTGATGGCAAATGGTGTATGGAATCCCACATTTATTAGAAATGAGAAGTTCTTGCTCTTTATGAGGTTTCAATGGTGCTCTAATTGCATCAGTGACTAGTCATTTTGGAGTATAGGCTATATGCTTTGAGTCTTCCATTGGGGTGTTAAAAATGGTAGCAAAGTCTATCCCAACCAGAAATGTGAAACTTGAGCCATGAAACATACGATGGATGAGCCCGATGAGGACGTCGAGAGTTTAAGGGGGGGAATGTGATACCCCATATGATAAGTGAGGGTATGTGGTGTATGAAATCTCACATTACTTGAGAATGAGAAGTTTTTGCTCCTTATAACGTTCTAATGAGGCTCAATTTTATCATTGACTAGTCCTTTTGAAGTATAGGTTATGTAATTTGGGCCGTCCATTGGGGCGTTATAAACAAACGCCCTGGTTGAATTGAGTAGATTTTGGTGTTTATGTTCCACAATAGACTTTTGTTGAAGAGTCTCAACACGAGGTTTGATCAATAATGCCTTTAGGGCTAAAAACTTATGTCATCCAAAGTTTTGCCACTTCTAACACAATGATTCTTTTTACGAAATTGTGTGGCTACCATGTCATAAAAGGAGATAAAAACTTATCTGACATCTGATTTAGATTTTAGAAGATAATCCCAAGTTGATCGAGTATGATCATCTATTGTAAAAAAATATCTAAAACCATGAAGTATTGGAATGCAAAAGGAACCCCATATGTCACAATGGATTAGTTAGAATGGAAAAGAAGCATCATATGTATTACAATGAAAAGATACTTCTTTTATTTTAGCCAAGGGACATACAAAACAATGATAAACATTGTTGCTTGAAAAATAAACACTAGGTACAAATTTAGCCACAAAAGACAATCTAGACAATGAAGGATGCCCCTAATGATTTTGCCAAAGTTCATATTTTGAAATCAAAACAGAATTTACATAACTAAAATTAGAAGTAGCATTCTTGACACTAACATGGGGCTCTTACAATGGATGTAGACCAACTTCTCTTTCAACATTTTCAATCATCTTTCATAGAGTTAAGCCTGAATAAAACATGAATTTGTTAAGGAAATGAAACAACATTTCTACGAATGAGTTAATTTGCTTACCGAGAGTTGTTTATATGAAAACGAGGGTACAAACAGAACATCTGTCAAAATGAGATCTTTTGAAAGTCTGACAGTAATAAGATGGGTCACATTGAGTATAGTTCCATTTGGAAGTTTAACATAGGTATTTGATATGGTGGTGATTGAAGTAAAGAAAATAATGGAGTGGACTATGAGGTTAGTGGCACCGTGTCTATAATCGAAGAATTGCAAGAGTAAGTCAAAGTAGTGTTGGAAGAAAATAAAGAAGAGACAACATTAGAATAAGATTGAATAAGTTCACTTGAAAAATTTTGAATCTGAGATAAGATATTATAAGAAACATTAGCAGCTTGATGAACAGGTTCATCGAAACGAAGGTGGAGACGAAAGTTTTTTTATTATCTTATTCAGAGTCATAGATATAGTCAAAGTCGAATTTGTTGTCTGACCAACTTAGACTCGGCACTGACATTTGCCTCCAACTTATTATACCTCTAACTTTGATATTAATATACATAGGTTATAAAAGTTTGTACTATCATGTATATATTGATCATATATACTCATATAAAGAGTCTAGAACTTATGTAGTTAAATTCAATACTATACTAGTATGTGTTAATTATTATAGAATAATATATTTGTACTATAATATAGATATTCTAATACTCTAGTATATGTACACATCATATTATTACTGTCATATATAGTCAAGTATAGAAATAATGAGCTTGAGTAGTTAATTAAAGTCTAGTATAATAACATATAATTAGTGAAAATCTTCCTAACATGTGAAAATCTTTCTTGCAAATCTATAAGAAATTGCATCATGTGTTGTCTTTGTCGATACTCAAAAAAAGAAAAAACACACATTGCTCCGCAAGGACAACTTCATAAGGCTCTACAAGAACATGTGTGTACTTGATCATAACTTTGTAACTCATCCCATAGACATATATTTAAACCGAATATATGCTCTTACTATAATTGATAAAGGGAAACAAGTTCTTTTTGTAATTGAAATACCCTTGGGCCATTGCTTTGGGAAAAGCAATCCTTCAAAGCTAGCCACATTTCCCTCGTTGTGGCAGTGTAGACAATGCTTCTAGCAGTCTTCTTTGAGATAAAGTTCATCATCCAAGAGAGTATCATGCATAGTATTACACTGATTCCAGGCAATATACATCGAATCATTCTCATCAGCAGGTTGTTCTTAGCTATTAGTGAGTGATTGATTAACTAACATTGATCCAGGTGAGTCTCCATTATGTAAGAAAAATGGACCATCGGAATCTTCTACTATGGAAGATCCAGAAGCCATGGTTGATTTACTAAGGTATCTCTGAGCTGATACCATGTTATGAAAGCAAGAAGAAAATTATGGAAGAAAGGACTCTTTCTGAATTATTTTCCAACTATCTGATACAAAGCCCAAATTCTGCTTTTATACTAGTTGCAGAGTTTGGGGGTAAATCACAGAGGTTCTTTTACAAGAGTAACAGAATGCAAGCTAACTAACTGTGAACTCATATGCTTACATGTGTAAATATGAATCGAAATACATTCTGTAATAAAGGGTCATAATTTTCGTGGTTCATGTTGTTGTATGTGTGTGTATGATTGAGTTGGCAAGCATTCGTGTTCTTCTAATGTAAGAAGATATGCATTGTGTATTGAAGAACAATATGTTTTTGTGAGCATATCCATATCCTAACTTTGAAGGGAGAAAATCTCTTACATTGGGCGAAGAGGAGGCCCAAGTTACAACCTAGATATGAGGTCTGGGTAGAATTGGGCCGAAGACATGGGCCAGATTAGAGTCAGGTGCACAGTAATACTTGGGTCAAGGCTCGGGTATGATGCCCGGGTCGGGTCTTCATCATAACAGGAAATACAGGCAAGGCTTAAGAAGGAAGGAACTTAGCACTCGGTGTCAGATAAAAGGGCTTGCGACGGTTTACACCTAGCATTAATGAAAGGCATGCCACATTCAATGCAGCCTAGAGCAGAAGGCATGCCGCATTCATTGCGGCCAGAGAAGAAGGCGTGCCGCATTCAATGCAGCCTAAGGCCCAAGCAATACCCCGCCACCCTAAGCACTTATAGCAAGGCGAGGTGATGCCACAGGGGTAGCTCGGCGAATCGACAGCACAAGCATATTATCTCTTGCTATGCAACACCCCACTATGGTGGGAACCAGGTCGGTAACTATAAATAAGACAATTCCAGCAGCAAGCGAGGAAATCAATCACTATCATCTTATACTCTCATCTTCTTACTGTTCATTATCTCCATCACCATTACTGACTTAAGTATCGAAGGATCAACAGACCCCGAGGTCTCCCGCTTAGTTACTATGCAGGTGATCGCTCGAACACTGCCGGTGTGAAGTTGACCAGGCCCGCGAAACACGACATCAACAGTGGCACCGTCTGTGGGATCTCTATTGTCCCATAACTAGCGTGTCCTTCGTATGCCGGTGACAACCCACTCTCAGCGCTCACAGTGTGAAACGGTGTAGTCTGAAGCAATGGAAGCAAGATTCAATGAACAAAATGAAACAATACAGAAACTCATGGCAGACATGGAGGCCCTTCGGCAATAAAACATTACCTTACGAAGGAATGATGAAGAACCTGAGGCAAACCAACAGAGTCATCACTCTGGGATCCCCTCTCATCCTAATATAACTACCGTGGAGGAAGAACGGCGTAGGGTTAATATGAAAATCCCGATAGAAGTAGCAAAGCAAATAGGCCAACCCTCCACGGTAGACCAGCTACTCACCAATGTTGAGTTACCATTCAGTATCAAGATTTTGGTTGCGCCTGTACCTCCAAAATTCAAAATCCCTCATATGGAAGCGTACAATGGGTCAAAGGACCCGTTGGAACACCGACCTTCAAGGCCCACATGACTCTCCACGGCTTCCCCAGTGAGATAGCATGTAGGGCATTCCCCCTCACTCTGAAGGGGCAACACGAGTGTGGTTCAGTTCCCTACAGCTTGGAATTGTGGATAGTTTCAATGAATTGGCACATATGTTATTAACGTAGTTCATGGCTAGCCGAACTAGGAGGAGGTCGGTGGCCTATCTGTTGACTGTTAAGTAGAGGGATGACGAGAGCTTTAAGTCATACCTCTCCCGGTTTAACAAAGAGTGAATGATGGGAGACGACCAAGATGAAAAGATCACTTTGGCCGCACTGTTAGGAGGGATCTGGCCTCGTAACCCCTTCATGACAGAGATCGCTCGGAAGACCCTGCAACCCTAAGGGAATTTATGGACCGCGCTGATGGTTACATAAACGGAGAAGATGCACTCCAAACGTTAGCTGCCTCTAGAAAGAATGACTTGGAGAGGGCGGACAAGAAAATAGCAGACCGGCATCAAGGGTCGAACCAAGGGGTCTACAAGAAAAGGACTTACGAAACTAAGGGCAAAGGAAAACCCAGGCCCTCATGTACACTCTAATCTGACAGTTGAAGCTGAGGAGGTTCCACGAGAAGAGCAAAGACAAAGTTCGTCACACCCCAAATATTGTTCCTTCCATAGGAGTAGCAGACATAACACGCAAGATTGCTATACGAGGTGGAGAAAATTTGACAGCCTAGAAATTCATGTTGACCGATATGGAGACTAGAGGGATGAGTCACAATGAGACTACCGTTCCTACTCTTGGAGAAACCAGGACCGAAGCCCTGCTCAGAGAAACCAGGATCGAAGCCCCATTCGGAGGAATCAGTGTCCGATTCGCATAAAGTTACAGCCCAACCTGCAAAGACCAAAACCTTGCTCAAAGGAGTAATAAAAGCTCCAATAGAAGAAGAACCGCAAACCCACGTGAAGAGAACCCACGTCAAAGAGACTTGAGAAGAGAAGAACCTCCCATTGGTGAAACTAGTACCAAAGCTGGAGGATATGCCGGGGGAACGACTTCCTCAGCACAAAAGGCCCATGCAAGGAGGGCAAGGTATGAAGAAGTATTCTCCGCCCATAGACCATCCCATAACAACAAGGGTCGAACCGAAGAACATCCCATAAATTTCAGTGAAGAAGATGGAGAAGGTTTGTCACGCCCCCATGACGATGCACTGGTAGTAACAGCACAAATTGCTAACTATCGAACCAAAAGAGTATTGATCAGCAACGATAGCTCCGCTGACATTCTCTTCTGGGAGGCAAAATGGGAATCACTCCAGATCGGTTGCGGCTAGCACCTACGCCCCTCAAAGGCTTCACAGGGGACACCATCCAGCCAATTGGAGCAATCGCTCTGTCTGTGTTGGCGGGAACAGCTTCCAAAATGACGTCTCTCATGATAGACTTCTTAGTGGTGAAGGCCCCTTCTTCATACAATGTGAACCTCAGATGTCCATCCTTGAATCAAATGAAGGCTGTAACTTCCACATATCATCTGAAAGTAAAATTCCCAACCTCATCTGGAGTAAAAGACATGCATGGTGAAAAGTAGACCGCAAGAGACTGCTACACCCAGGAGATGAAGTCAAAAGAGATAGCTGTACAAACTCTTGAGCAAGGCCACGAGGAAGCAGTCATGCCTCCACCTCTGGCTCAGGCAGAAACAGACCAAGGAGTAAGAGACGAAGAGGCACTGAGGCAAGCGGAGCCTAACGAAGCAGTCATGCCTCCACCTCTGGCTCAGGCAGAACCAGACCAAGGAGTAAGAGATGAAGAGGCACTGAGGCAGGCGAAGCCTAACGAAGCAGCTATGCCTCCACCTCCGGCTTTAACAAAACTAGATCGAGAAGTAAGGGACGAAGAGGCACTGAGGCAGGCAGAACCTAACGAGCCGTTACTTTTGATACTAATGGATCCTGAAAAACCAGAACGGACTGTGCGAATGGGATTCAAGAAGTCCACCGAGCTGAGCCAGTCTATGTAGTAGCTGCTTGTCGAAATCTTGATGTCATCGCCTGGTGCCATGAAGAAATGCCTGGTATTGATGAATCGGTAATAGGGCACTGCCTTGGTGTAAATCCTAAGGTAAAAAGAGTCAAGCAAAAGCACCGCAATTTTAGTGCGGAGAAATATGTAGCCATTGCTGAAGAAGTGGAACGCCTTCTAGCTGCGGGGTTCATTCGGGAAGTCCACTATCCTGAATGGCTTTCCAATCTCGTGCTGGTCAAGAAGGCAAGTGGGAAATGGAGAATGTGTGTTGACTAATGTGTGTTGACTTCACCGACTTAAACAAAACCTGTCCTAAAGATGGTTTTCCCCTCCCAAGGAAAGACTTGATAGTGGACTCAACGGTCGGACACACATTACTCAACTTCATGGACACATACTTTGGCTACAATAAGATGAGGATGAGCCCCAATGATGAGGAAAAAATGGTATTTATCACCGACCGAGGACTTTATTGCTACAGAGCAATGTCGTTCGGTCTCAAGTCTTTGGAGTCGAATCGGGAAAATTCTTGGGTTTCATGGTCTCTGAGCGAGGAATCGAAGCTAATCCCGAGAAAGTTAAGGCAATTGTGGATATGCCTCCATCCTGAACTATCAACGAGGTTCAGAAACTGGCAGGGAGAGTAGCAACACTGGGCCGCTTCATCGCAAAGTCAACCGACCGGTGCCTCCTTTTCTTCAAGGTCCTGTGGAAAGCACAAAGATGGGATGAAGATTGAGGAAGGACCTTCAGCGAGCTGAAGGAATACTTGTACCAGAATAATATAAAATCATAAATCAACTAAAAAGACTCTCAAATAAATACTTGTACCCTCGAGTACTTATTCTTCTAAGAACTTCACAACTTCTCTAACACAACCTACTCTTACTCGCCAACAGGACCATCATATTCATCTGAAAAATATTGTGGAGATAACAGGTGAGTTATCAACAACTCAGTAAGCAAAAAACATATACTAATATATAAACATGAGCTTTTTTCAGAATTCAGAATGCAGAACGAAATATTTACTTTCAGAAGGCAAAATCAGAAACATTTACTTTCAGAATGCAAAATCAAATCATGTTACCAAAACTTTTAGAAAAACTTTCTTATTCAAAATCCTTTGGCATATCAAAATCTAAGACCTCAACTTTATCATATCGGGGCATCACATCGAGACAAATACCATGTTTAACCTCCATAGTAGGGTTATAAACCACCATTATACCCGTGGCTGGGTTGTATACCATGTTTCACCCCCGTGGTAGGATTATAAATCACCATTATACCCGTGGCTAGGTCGTATACCATGTTTAACTCTCGTGGTAAAATTATAAACCACCATTATATCCATGGATGAGCCTTATCCACAATTATAACCCGTGGTTAGATCGTATCCACTATTATTACCCGTGTTTGTCCATTATCCACTATTATAACTCGTAGTTGGGTCGTATCTACTATTATAACCCATGATTGGGCTGTAAAGGAAACCAAGCAGAACATCATAATCAGACTTAATCAGAATACAAAATCAGAATCTCATGACAAGGTTTCCAGATCTCACAACATATCCAAAACAGAGTATTGAACAAATTCAGATCTTTTCACATATTCAAAAGACAGTTTTAGAACATTTTCACATCACATGTAAAAAATTTCATAAATTTCATATTTGCTCATTTTGCATAGTTCAGAAATAGAATGTACAAAATTAGCTTATGTATACACGAGTCATGATATAAAATATTTTCTCTTATACAAATTTCATGATATGCAGAAATACATAACTAAGGTTGTTTTCAGATTTATTTTCAAAACAAATATGCGTATTTTCAAATCAACATCATTTCAATTTGTTTTTATGCAAAGGCTAGTATAGGAATCCCGCTTCCCTGAACTTCGTAACTTTTTCAAAATTTCTCCACAGCAGTACTGAACAATTGTCAATTGTCACCTATAAAAATTCATGTAACTTAAATAAATCTCTAATGAACAGATATCTCATTTTTGAAGTACAATAAAACCACGTCCAGTTATTAACTAATCGCCTGAAACAATAATCTGGAAACATCATACTAAGGGCAAAAATGGTAATAATAATACTCCTCTTCTTTATCTTTTTTCTTTTTTGAGAAATAGGTGCACTTGTATTAATAAATCAACCAAGGAGGTTGTGGATATATTGAGGATAATCCTCTACATGGACAGACTCCGAAGGGAGATCTTGTGAACTTTTGGCCAAACAGTGGGCCACTATATTTAACTGGCATGGAACATACTTGACTTTCCTAACTCCTACCAATCGAAGCAAATTCTTGATGTCAACTATGAGCATGCCAACAAAACTCCAGCTGACCTCGTGGCCATTAATGGCATTAACCACATTCAAAGAGTCTCCTACCAATAGTGACTGCTCGTAGTGCTGCAATAGCTTCTCCCAGCAAAGGATCAGGGAATGAGGCACATGAGGATCTTAAGGTGGCCATGACACATCCATTCCAATCCCTAATGATCACTCATATACCTACTCTGCAGTTGATCTTCTCAATGGCGGCATCCCAATTGATTTTGAATTGGTTGAAAGGGGGTTTGCACCATTGAGTAGAGAGAGTGGGGGGCAGGAGGGTCCTATTCACTTGGACTCTCTTTGACAGGTTATACTCTGAGAAAATAGAGGTAACTTGGTTTGTCTCTTGTTGAGGAGAAAGGAATTGGGATTCAAACACCCATTTGCATCTTCTATGCCAGAGCAGTTTGGTGGTGTGTGCCAAAACAGATTAGTCTTACACAGGAAGTGAAGAAAGGAGATTGTCCAAGATCAAGCTGAATGGAGCCTCACTGATGCAACATTTTTTAATTCTTCTAGAGCTGCAGCTCCAGACATCCTGGGTAGCTTTGCATGTCCATAAAACATGGGAGGTTGTCTCAGGTTGAAGGAGGCAGATTGGGCAAAGAGGTGTGTCAACCATCTTTCTCTTGTATAGGTAAACTTTGTGGGAAGAATGTCTTTGGCAGACATCCATATGAACATCTTAGTTGAATTGGGGACATCTAAGTGCCAGATGAGGTTCCATAAACCAGCAGAGTTTGGAGGGGTGGATGATTGACCAAGACTGTCTGAGGAGATAGAAACTTGGAGGTGGTATGATGATTTTACAGAGAACTTACCATTGGTGGTGCATCTCCAAGCTAACTGATCAGGGCTATTACAGGGGCTAATGGGAAGTTTTGAGATGGAAGAGGCCTCCTCTTCATTGAAAATGAGATGTAGGAAAGGAGTGTTCCATTGGAGAGTGTCATGGTCAATGAGATTAGAGACAGTTGCCTCGGGATCAAGGATTTTCGGAGGAGATTGGATCTTGAATGAGGAAGGGGAGGGGAACCATCTGTCAGACCAAATTTTGACTGATCTTCCATTGCCAATTCTCCAGATTAGGCATTCAAGGAGGAGAGGTCATAAGGCAGTGATGCTTTTCCAAACAAAAGCGTCATAAGGCTTGACTTTTGCATTATGGAAATCAGTATGGGAAAGTATTTAGCTTGAAGGACTCGAGCAGCTAGAGAGGAGGGATGGGTGAGTAATCTCCAACCTTGTTTGGCCAGTATAGCTAGATTAAAGTTTTCAAAGTCCCTGAATCCGAGACCCCCAACTTGCTTGGAAATGCCTATTTGCTTCCAACTGAGCCAATGTACCTTTGATTTATGCTCTTTTTGCCCCCACCAGAAGGATTGCATGAGTTTATTGAGATTCCTCAAGATGCATCACTGCATAAATATTAGGTTAACTGGCCAAACAAGGTTCGAGATACTCCTCGTCTGTTAGGTTGGAGATATTCCTCAAGATGCTCCTCTTCTATTAGGTTAACAGATGCATAAATATATACATATATAACCTTTTAAGCAAACTTACCAGAGAATAAAAGCAGAGACCTAGACTTGTGGCGGCTGTACCTATCCAAGCAAACACGAGCTCAAGAGACAAAGGCTTACCCAAGGAAAGTCGAGGCAGTGGCACAATGGGAGCGCAACGGATGTTGGGCTGAGGTGATGGTAGTGAGGGCGACGCCTGGGCAGCTGAAAATGATAGAGAGGGAGAGAGAGTGATGAACGAGAGAGAGAGAGAGAGAGAGAGAGAGAGAGGACAGAGAGAGAGAGTGCACGGAGAAGACCAAAGCGTATGGAAGGAAAGTCGTGGGGTACGTCGTGAACTTACAGGGAGTGAGCGGTGGCTAGGGTGGCTGAGATGCTGGGCAGTGGGTTTCCGTTGCACCGCGGAGGAGACATCCGGAAGGATCGGTAGTGCAAAACTACCGTGCTTGGGGGAGCAACTGATTGCTCTATTTTCCGAAACCAAAACAAAGGTGTTACAGTGATGTGTGAGGCCGCGTTACAATGATGAACGGCTGCGGAAAGAGGGTCAACAGATGGGGTTGGTGGCTTGTGGTGGGTTATGCACGGTGAATCTTGGGCTGGAGGGTGGGTTGTGCTTCCGTGGAGGAGTGGATGCACGGAAGTTTGTCTTTCTTCCTCTCAGTTTGCGTGTTATATCATGGTGCAAAGATGGCATAATGTGGGAAGATTTCTTTCTTCCTCAACGGTCAAATATTAATGATTCACCGAAAGAGAATGAAAACAAATAACTGGCTAGTGGAAAAGTGGGAAGGTGAACAACATGCGCATGGAAAAGTAATAGTGCATGTGGGGTGCTTGACATGATGAAAACTTAGTGGGGTAGTGGTGGTGGAACCGAGTATTACATTCATCCCTCTTAAAAAAATTTCATCCTCAGAATTTGTTTACCTAACCACCGTTACATCCAAAAAGATCAACACACTCACGCTATGCATCGGTAACGAGTTGGAAAAAGAGCCTTAAATCCTGGAGCCCGTAAAACCTAGAACTCAACAAAAATACAGTAAAAGCCGGAGCTGCCAGGGTCCCGACAAAAATCTTAATAGGTTGAGCTGTATGGATTTGTGAAGGTAATGCAGCAAAGCCTGGAGCTTTCCCATGGGTCTCAACAAATAATGAGGGTCTCAAGCCTTGCCTCGGGTCCCGCCTGGATTAGCACTTGCAGAGCTTTGGAAAACTCTGGGTTTCTCTTTAAAAGACCAAAATCTCCCTTCGAATAAACAAAGAACAAAAATCTCCCATTGCTTACTGACCTAGTTTTCTGTTATCTAGAGCGATAGCATGGCCGAGCAACAATCTTCTAATAATATTCTTGATTTGAATCAGGAACCAATAATGTCTCAACCATTAGTTTTCTCTGTCAAGGCCGTCAACACCATGATAGGAGCAGAGATGCATTTTGCTAGCAGGACAGATGTTGAGGTTGTTGCAGGGACAAGAATGCTCAGTGCTCAATATCCTGCTACTATTACGACAATGTCTCAGAGATTACTGGCAAGGACGGGTGAGGTTGATCAACATAGAAATCAAATAACAGAGTTGCAATATAGGCTTACTCAAAAAAGTATAAAGAATAAAAGATTAAAACAAGAAAACAAAGAGTTGAAGAAATTTGTAGACAGGTATGCTCATGACCTGCAACCAAGAATGGAGGAGCTAGAACGAGAAGGAGTACAAATGGAAAGTCAAACACAGCAATTAACTGCAGAGGTTCAGCATTTATGAGAAACCTAAGGACAGTCTGCAATTATTCCTGATGGCTTAGCTAAATAAAATATGCATATAGCATACCTTGTAATCTTGATTAAGTAAGTCACGAAGAACTGAAAAGCTTGTCTTGTTCTTGTTTTCATCTCTATAAAATGGGCCTTGTGTTTCATCTCAAACGCATCAAATCTTCTTTACTATCTGTAATTCATCTACATTCACAATGTCTAAGATTTTTCTCTAATGGCACAACAATCTTCTTCCAACAATCCTCTTGCTCACTATGTGGGTTATTCTACTTCTCGGCCACTAGTTATCTCTGCATCTACCATAGGTGCTGTGATGCAGCACGAGACTAATCTGACTAACAAGTCAGATGACGACGTCATCTATGAACTGGTGAGTCTCGGTACACGATATTCATCCTCGATTGTCACATTTTGCCGACGATTACTGTCCAAAGCTCATGAAGTTGAAAAGCTTAACAAGAAGATTCATGAACTTCAACGACTTGTTCATGAGTCTAACAAACATGTAGGAGACTTAAAGCAGGAGAATAAGGATTTAAAATCTTTACTTGCCTCTTCGTTTCAACTTCCTACACTTTTAGATAGGTATAACATGTTGATGTATGAAAAGCAAGAGCACTAGAAAAATGTGGCTAGATGTCTCAAGTTTTTGTAAGTCGTTTTGAGATAATGAAATAAGAATGTTTAATAGATATTCGTAGCATGCATCATTCATATTTCTCTTCTAGTCATGCACTTCAAAAATATTGTTGAACTTACCATCAACAAAAAACAGAAAGCTTTCCAGGAGGAAAAGGATGGGATACCTATGAACGTATTGTTGTCTTCTTCCGCATCTTCCGATATCAGTGTAAACACTCGAGCCGGTACCATCATGCGATGATTGTTTCCCTGATTCGTTTGTTGGGGACTTGGAAGTGGGTTAGGTTTCTTGTTGTCCGACAAAAGTAAAGGACAATCCCTGATAAAATGTTCGGTCTTTCCACATTGAAAACATGCTCCTATTTCCTTTCTTCACTCTTGAGATGGAAGCTATAGATTGTATTTTAGCCAATTGAAGAAGCCCAAAGCAGTGTAGCCCTAGCCCAACATTTTATTTCAGCTGATGCTCTAGAGCCAGAAGGTAAGTTTTCATAAATAACTAATGTAATCTTTCCATGTCATAAAAAGTTATCTCAATTTTACATAACTAACCTCAATTGAAATAGAGTTGTAAGCTTATCATTTTCCTTTGTATATCCACATCTTTGATATGAACATGCAGGCAACTATTGATATTTAATTATTGGGTACAATTGTGGGCAAGCCCAAATCGTTGCCCAAGATAGAGGAAGCACAAAGATGTTGAAAGGGCATTGGGTTAGCTATGTAAGCTTGGTGTGCCAACACCTTAATTGTTGGATTCTTTATAATTATAAAAGAATGTAAATACTGATACTTTTTCATCATCTTGTGACCTACTTCAATAATGTGTTCACTGTATCAAAAATAGGCTTGCAAATAAAGTTTTTCTTATAATAAATCTATTTTTCATCCAATGGAGTTAAAATAATGAAAAAAAAAACTATCTTGTATTAGAGATGTGCCACATTAACTTGTATCCACGGTGGGTGAGCAACTCGTGGCCCGCCATGAGGTGGCAGCATGCATTGTAGTGCAACCGGCTTGGCACGTTGCATGGGCAATTCGACGTGCAGCGGAGCCCGGATTTGCTGGTTGTGAACCATAGGTGCATGGTGGTGCAAGCCGCCATGTACTGCCATCACGTAAGTGTGAGAGCTGCCATCTTAGTGCAGTGCAGTGGATGGGACCATCGTGCAAGGATGCCCTGCTTGAGGTGGCGATGGAATCCATTAAGCGGGCAAGGAGCTTATGTGTCGTGGTGATGACACCCACCGTGGTGGTGAAGCCCATTGGGCGGGCAAGGAGCTTGCCCATCGTGACCAGATGAGGAGGTGCATGCGAGTGTGGTGAGGTCCTTTGGGCAGGCAAGGAAGCTTGCTTACCGTGCACATGGTTGACAAGCTGTGGCCAAGGAAGGTGGCGAGAAGCTCCCTCCGTGGGTAAGAAGCTCATGGTAGGGGAGAATGGCAAGGAGCTCCCTTCGTGGCCGAGAAGCTCGTAGACGGGGATGTTGTGGCAGAGCAACCTCTGGTCGAGCAAGTGGTGGTCGAGCAAGAGGTGGGCAAGGAAACGGACTGGGGCAACAGATCACCACGCCTACTATAGAAATCGTTGGTGGTCCTGTGGTGGCCGGCTACAGCTCACAGGCGCCATTGGGTGCATGGCGATGTGCATCCGCTGCACTCCCCGTGCATGGCGCACATGGGCCCCATGGCTGGGGGCCACCTCCACAACGGCAGAGATTGTCGGCGGTCGACGTGGTGACCATTAGTTGTTCTCCTAACCCACAGCTGGCTGCCGTTAGCTCTAGGGTGCACATTACAGCACGAAAACAACGGTCATGGACTACGCGGCAGTAAAAGGTGTCGGCAGTCCATGTGGTGGCTGCATGTAGCCACACTGAGCCCATGGCTGGTCTCCATTAGCTCTTCGGTGCACATCATTTGATTGCATGTGTGGCCATAGACCACTACATGCACGGCCGTAGTGGCCGGGGACCACTATGGCAGTGACAGAAGATGTCGATGGTCCAAGTAGTGGCCCCCATGAGCCTCCTGGGTTTGGGGGAACGTGCACCCATAGTGCCCCTATGCATGCCATGCATAGTGGGTGCATGCATTCTATGCACTACCCATGCCACAGTACTATGCACCTAAATGCACAGTACACTTAATCTTCATGGCTGAGAAACTTTCTTCCCGAGCATGAAAAGTTAACGGTTGAAGTGTTTTATACGCAATGTTCTTAATTGCATGGGTGAGGGAAGGTTCACTCACTCAATTTTTTGTAACAGCATTGTTAATACAAATAAGAGGAGAAAAGCTGAGAATACTTTTTTGAGGAAAACTTTATCTACTCCTTCAGAGACAGCTTTGTAAGCTAGAAAATTATCAATCTCCAACTTCCAATGTAGAAAGTAAATTGCATCCCACAAATGATGCCAACTATTAAGACATGTGTTATAGGAACATGCCAGAAAGGGAGAAAGCGTCATTCTCGGCCCATGATAGGTGACTTGGGCCTTGGTTGGCGTCATTTGAAGCCCACGAGCATGGTCGAAAGTGATGGTATGGTGTCCATACATATATCCATAGCAACAAATAGAAAATAAATGTATGAAATATAAATATAGAAGAGGACACAGATTTACATGGTTTGGCACAGGGCCTACGTCCATGGGTCGTTTAGGGTGCAAATCCATTATAACGAGAGTATTTTACAATCTCTCGTATCTCTTGTGTCTCATTGTACAAATGGGGTTAGGACCCCTTCTACCTAGAGAACCTAAAATGGAGATGTCTGGAGGTTGAAGAAGCTCTTCCCGTGAAGTTGGCCCAAGTCCCATTTTCTTAGCCAATCGATTCCTTTTGTTGGCCTCTATCATTGGTAGGGGAAAATTTTGACTTTATGTCACTTCGTTTTTCAATTTTGTGTGCCTGACCTCCTTTCTCTCTCTTTTCCCCCCTTTTTCCCGTCACTTCATTCTTTTCCTCTGACTTGTCCCATCATCCTCCTCTCTCACTTCCTTTCTGATGAAACCCCTTCTTTGGGCTGGGCCTAGGATGCCATATGTGCCAGGGATACTTTATCCCTTCCAATGGGTGAGAAATTCAATAGAGTAATGTAGTAATACATAGACTATGCACACAAGATGAAGAGTAGTATTATTCATAAAGAATTAGCGATATGAGTTCATAAAGAAACCAAATATAGAGCAAGAAGACATGTAATGGTCCTCAGTGCTTCCCAGCAATGGTGCTGGCGCTGTATTCTGTATGAAACTCAATCATTTGCTAGAGTGTATGCATGTATGTGTGTATTTATAGACGCATATGTTCTACCTTTAAAGTCATTGGTTATATCGAACATAGGACATGAGAAATAATTTATATAAAGAAATTTATAGCCGAGTTAAATGGTGGGATTAATCTAAACCTGTAGTTCCATGATGCGTTGTGATTTATTGTTTTACGGGATTCTGGGTAGTTCCGGAGGTTAGGCAAACAAGCCTTGCCTAACAAGCCCTGAGTAATGGTTCAAAAAAAAGATTCTATTTTAAAACCATTGTGTAAAATATATTTGAGATGTTTACATAATATAATTTGACTTGAAAGATATAACTTAAAATTTTAATCTTAGCAATCAAATTTTAACATCAAAGTTATATGGATGATGTGCTCTACATGTTGAGTGTGCTAGTTTACACTTGAGCGGAGGCAACCCGAGAATTCACTCGTTGCTTGCTCGATATATGGCTCGAGTGAAACTTAACTCGAGAGTTCTCAGCTCAACAAGCACTCGAAAATGGGCTCAAGCAAATCTCAGGCAAAGAATTTGCTCAACAGGTGCTTGATACTAGGCTTGAGCAAAGCTCAACTCGAGAGGACATACAAATTTATGTGGTTCAGCACAGGGCCTACATCCACGGGTCGTTTGGGGTGCAAATCCACTATAATGAGAGTATTTTACATTCTCTCGTATCTCTTGTGTCTCACTATACAAATGGGGTTGGGACCCCTTCTACCTAGAGAACCTAAAATGGAGATATTTGGAGGTTGAAGAAGATCTTCCCGTGGAGTTGGCCCAAGTACCTTTTTCTCAGCCAATCTAATTCCTTTTATTGGCCTCTGTCAAAGGTTGGTGAAAAACTTGGCTTTATATCACTTGATTGTCCTGTTTTGTATGTCTGCCCCCCTTTCTCGCTCTTTTCCCTCCTTTTCCTGTCACATCATTCTTTCCCTCTAACTTGTCCCCTCATCCTCCTCTCTCACTTCATTTCTGATGAAACCCCTCCTTTGGGTTGGGCGTAGGATGTCATATGTGCCAGGGATATTTTATCCCATCCAATGGGTGAGAAATTTAATAGATGAATGTAGTAATGCATGGACTATGCACCAAGACAAATCGCAGTATTATCCGAAAGGAATTGGTAATATGAGCTCATAGAGAAGCCAAATATAGAGCAAGAAGACATGTAATGGTCCTCAGTGCTTCCCAGCAATGGTGTTGGCGCTTTATTTTGTATGAAACTCAATCATTTGCTAGAGTGTATGGACGTATGTGTGTATTTATAGACGCATACGTTCTACCTTTAAAGTCATTAGTTATATCGAACTTAGGACATGAGAAATAAATTATATAAAGAAACTTATAGTTGAGCTAAATGGTGTGATTAATCTAAACATGTATGCCCAGGATGCTTTTTGATTTATTGTTTTAAGAGATTCTGGGTAGTTTTGGCCGTTAGGCAAACAAGCCTTGCCGAACATGCCTTGAGTAATGGTTCAGAAAAAAAGATTCTATTTTCAAGCCGGTATGTACAATATATTTGAGATGTTTACATCATATAATTTGACTAGAACGATATAATTTAAAATTTGAGTCTTATCAATCAAATCTTACCATCTAAGCTATATGGATGATGTGCTCTACATGTTGAGTGTGGAGCCTAATTTACACTTGAGCAGAGGCAACCCGAGAATTCACTCATTGTTCGCTCGATATATCACTCGAGTGAAGCTTAACTCGAGAGTTCTTCGCTCAACAAGCACTCGAAAATGGGCTCAAGCGAATCTCAGGCAGAGAATTTGCTCAACAGGTACTTGATACTAGGCTTGAGCAAGCTCAACTCGAGAGTTTGTTCGAGTCTTGCTCAACTTGGCACTCTAGTGAACATCAGGCAAAGACTTTGCTCAAGTCTCTCTCGAGTGAATATATGAAAAAATGATTGCCTTAGGGTTTTCACTACATCACATATAAATATAAGTGTTAAAATCTTCAGAATGCGGTAGAGTGAAATGGAATGGAAGTTTTGAGCAGAGAATCAATTTGAGCCACCTAGAGAGAGAGAGAGAGAGAGATTGGGTGAGGGGAAAGGAGGGCAATTCTTGTTTTTCTCACTATGTACTTCAACATTCATTTGAATAAAAATCCCCTGCAGCTCCGTGGACGTATGTGCATTGTCGAACAACATAAATCTTCTATTGTGTGATTGTTTTCTTTATTTTTCTTTACTATTCTAGCATTTTCGTTTCCCAACAATCGATATCAGAGCTTTCCGGCTCAGGATTAAGTAGGAACGATTGTTGGAAAAGAAAGGAAGGTGCTGGGAATAGA
Organism: Juglans cinerea; assembly: GCA_961763995.1. NCBI lineage: Eukaryota > Viridiplantae > Streptophyta > Magnoliopsida > Fagales > Juglandaceae > Juglans > Juglans cinerea. Next base: position 42,251,423 of record CAUIVZ010000001.1, on the reverse strand, counting down.
GAAGTTTGTTGGTACTGATTTTGGATACTAGAGAATGCAAATTGAGGATTATCTCTATGGGAATAAACTTCATCTTACTCTACTGGGAGGTAGCCTAATAGCATGGAGGATGCTAATTGGCATCTCTTAGATCAATAGGTTATGAGGGTTATCATGTTTGTTACACTATATTGAATGAATTTAATAGTATCACAAATCAATTGTCATCTATTGAAATTGAGTTTAATCATGAGATTAGAGCATTAATTATGTTGGCATCACTACCAAATAAATTGAAAGCCATGAGAATGATTGTAAATAATTATGCTAGTAAAATGAAATTGAAATATGATGATATTCGAGATTTAATTATTGCTGAGGAGGTACGCAAGAGAGATTCTGGACAAACCTCTAGTTCAAGTACAACCCTAAATATTGATTATTGCGGCAAAGGTTATGACAGGAATTCAACGATTCAAAGAAGGGTAGATCAAAGTCTAGAAATAGGGGCAGGAGCAAGTTAAGGTCTGGGCAGCAGATCACTTGCTAGAATTGTGGCAAGACTGTTCATTTCAAAAGAAACTTTAAAAATCCAAAAAAGATAGAGAATGATGTTGCATACGCTACAACTAAGAAAGTACAAGATGCTTAACTTCTTGCAGTTCACACTTCGCTTGATGATTGGATATTGGGTTCAAGGGCTTTCTTTCACACCACGTCACACAAAGAAATTGTACAAAACTACGTTGTTGGTGACTTCGGGAAGGTGTACTTGGTTGACAAAGAGGCATTGGATGTAGTGGGAGTGGAAAATTTTGACATTATACTCCCGAACAAGAATGTGTAGAGTTTGCAGACATTCAGACATATTCCTGAATTGAAGAAAAACTTGATCTATATAGGACAGCTCGATGATTGCAATCATTCAGTAGTTTTCTTAGATGGCATGTGGAAGATTACAAGAGGAGAAATGGTGTTGGCTCGTGGTCAGAAGACAAGTATTTTGTACATTGGAATCGAGTGACACAATTGCTACTACTGCAACAGAGAACCCAACAGAGTTATGGCATTGTAGACTTGGCCACATGAGTCAAAAAGTGATAAAGTCACTTCTTTCACAGGGAAAGTTGCCAGAACTGAAGTTAGTTAATCTAGACACATGTGAGAATTGCATTCTGGGGAAGCAGAAAAATGCTAGCTTCTTGTAGGTAGTAAAGCACGGAGATCAAGACAGTTGGATCTTATTCATACTGATTTGTGGGAACCATACCCAGTCCCATCACTTGGAGGCTCTCGATACTACCTCACATTCATCGATGACTACAACAGAATGTATGAGTTTATTTCTTGAAATTTAAATCCGACATGTTTGATGTGTTTGATTGATGGTGGCGAGTCACTGAGCTATGAGGAAACCTTGAAGGATAAAAATTTGAGCAAGTGGGAGTCTGCTTTGGAAGAAGAGATGGATTCTCTATTAGGGAATCAGACATGGGAGTTGATTGAGCATCCAACAGGAAAGAAGGCCAAGCATGATGGTAGCAAGAGGTATAGAGCTAGACTTGTTGTGAAAGGAAGAGCAGAAGAGAGGAATTAACTACTCTGTGATTTCATCACCAGTGGTGAAAATCACCTCTATCAGGTTAGTACGGAGATTGGTAGTTATAGAATATTTATATCTTGAGCAGCTAGATGTCAATGCAGTTTTTGTGCATGGAGACATAAAAGAAGACATCTACATGCACCAGCTAGAAGGATTTGCAGTACGGGGGACGAAGAGTTTAGTTTGAAAATTGAAGAAGAGCTTGTACGGTCTGAAACAAGCTTCCAGGTCAAAACATTTGATAGTTTTATGTGTAGTTCGGGGTACATCAAATGTCAAGCAGACTGTGGCTATTACGTTAGGTATTTTGACAACTCCTATATCATTCTCTTACTATCTATGGATGATATGCTTATTGTAGGATACAATATTGAGTAGATCAATGATCCAAATAGGCCATTGACAAAATAGTTTGCAATGAAGGATTTGGGAGCCGCAAAATAAATTCTTGGCATGAGAATTATCAAAGGCAAAGTTAGAGATACATTGAGACTTTTACAAGTAGATTATATGAATAGAGTGCTTAACATGTTTAATATGGACAAAGCAAAGCTAGTGAGTACACCCCTAGAAAGTCAATTTAGACTTAAAAGGGATCAGTCATCTAAGTCAAATGAGGAGCATGATTATATGGGTTAGATATCTAAGTCAAAATTGACATTTTTCTGAATTTGTTAATTGCTGACCACTGATTATTCTCCCATGACATGAGGTAGGTAAGGTTTTTAATTGGCATCTTGTCATGCAGTTGACCAATTAAGTGCCATTAATATAATTAGTCAAACTGCCAAAATAGTAGTTCTAAATTGTACAATATAGCTCTCCAATATTTATTATCAATGAAGTTTAATCAACAAAAGAGTAGAAGAACAAAATGTCAAGTTTACTTACTTTCTAAATATTCTTTCGATTCATATATATATATATATATATATATATATATATATATACTCTATTATAATAAGTAACTATTTAATTGTGAATAGTAATTTTTTTCCCGTTAACTTTTCTTTTTTTTTCATTAAGTCCGTTAAGTTCTGTTTTAGCAAAAGACTATTAAAATCCTTGATCATTTGACATGTAGCTCTCTTGTAGAATTTAATGAATGATCTTATTTTACCAAAAGGTCATTAAGACCCTTGACCATTTGACGTGTAGCTCCCTTGTAGAATTTAATGAATGATTAGGTTTTATTAAAAAATCCTTAATAGCCCTGTGGCGCACATAAATTAACGTCTATTTTTCATATCTTTTTTGTTCTGAGAGTGTACTCATACAATATGGATATAGACCAATACTCATACTTTGTTGAAGTTCAAAATTTTTTTTAATCTTAAATTTTTATTTTTTTTAACCTTGTATTTTATTTTCTTAAACAAATAAGTTACTGACTTTTTCACTTTTTTTATTTAAATTATTATCAGGTGCACCCATATATTATCAAAAAGTCCTTAATAATCATGTGGCGCACATGAATTGACATCTCTTTTTCATGTCTTTTTTGTTCTGAGTGTGTACTCATTTAATATGGATGCAGACCAATACTCATATTTTGCTGAAGTTCAAATTTTTTTTTTAATCTTAATTTTTTATTTTTTTTAACCTTATATTTTCTTTTTCAAGGTAAATAAGTTGCTGATTTTTTCACTTTTTTATTTAAATTATTATCAGGTTCATCGGCTAATGCACCGGGAGCCGTTTCCGTGTATATCTATATATATAAAGTAACTATTTAACAGAAAATTTTGTTTTAACGATTTTTTATTGTTTTTCTATTAAAGTTAACACCGTTTATCTATAGGTATATTATTGAAGTGCAGTAATTAATTATACAGGTCAAGAAAAGTGGGCTGCGGAGATCAAGAAAAGTGCAGTAATTAATTATTGTGCCTCAAAAAGATAAAACTGCAACTCATCACGCATATGTACATGTATGTATGTATATGATCATGATGAATTTCGTGTCCAATTAAATTCTATCTATCTATCCTAGAAGAAATGTTGTACGTACTTGAAATATTGCACTGTTTTCAATACACGAACCTATAGAATTAATGCAAGAATATATAGTTATATTTATCCAGAAGTTCCGTACCAAATTCCGCTATAATAACTTATTACAGCGTGATTTCCCTTATTTTACTGGCATGCGCGACCTAAAAGTACCAATCAACAAATTTTCCTTCATAAAGCTGCAATATTTTGTGATTATAAAACTTGAATCTCGTTGTACGTCTACTCTATGGTCATCCATTAATTGCTTTCGATGCTCACGGATTATGATATAAATGTTCAATAAATTCTGTAGATCAGTTTAATTAATTAAAGTCGTGTCTATAAATCCTTTGTTCATGAATTTCTTAAATTCAGTCAAAAACTAATTAAACATATCGATTTCAATACTTCAAAATCATATAACTAATTTTGAAATGTAACATTGGTATCATAGCGTGTAATTATTTATAAATTACATAAATATTATATTATTATTTAATTAACTGAAAATATTACGTCTTTATTAATAAAAATTAATTCTTAATAAAAAAATTTAAATATAAACTAAATAAGCGTGCATGTACCTTATTTTTACCTAGTATATATAAAAAACGGTTATCTAACCAAAAAAAATCTTGTTTTAACCGTTTTTATTATTTTTCCATTAACTAACTTAACACCGTTTGTCCAAAATTGGCATTATTCCCAATTTGCCATAATTAGGTGCCATTAATTGCTGACCACTGATTATTCTCCCGTGACCTGAGGTAGGTAGGGTTCTTAATTGGCATCTTGTCATGCAGTTCGACCAATTAAGTGCCATCTTGGCCTGCATGTTAATATAATTAATCTAAATTGTACCGATGCAGTTAATATTTCTTGCCATGTAGTTCTAAATTGTACCGATGCAGAATATAGCTCTCCAGTAATTATTATCAATGAAGTTTAATCGACAAAAGAGCAAAAGATCAAAAGTTAAAGTTTACTTACTTTCTAAATATTCTTTCGCTTCGCGTGTATATATATATATATATATTACCAATACAGCGGAAAGAAGAGGAAAGCCGACTGAAAATTAAGAAATTAAGAGTATGCACAATTAAAAGCAGGCGGTAGAACCGACCATATGCATGAATGCAATGCAAAATAAAATAAACAAAGAAATGAAGATAAACATATTCATAAATTTTATTACAAAATTTATGGCACAAGATAGAAGGTAGAGCGGTATTTGCTCTTGATAGTTGATAAGGTTGGGAGGCAGATGCTTACAAGGCTTTGTATTCCTGGTAATGAAACTTCTTCCTAAAAATGAAATGAGGTTCTCCTTTTATAGAATAAGGAGTTCCTGTTTACAAAAGGATCCGTGAGAGCACAGCTGTCAGTTACTGTGTAACCACGGGTAAAAGTAAAAAGTAGGTCCGTGAGTGAACAGTGTTAGTACTGTTTAACCACGGGTGTCATCATTGTGTCTGGCGGCGGATGCTACTTTCGGCACAAAACGACAAATCTGTAAAGGAGACCGGTCAGTGGGTCTTCTTTGAACTCAAGTAGTGATCTGGACAAAAGGAGCCTGTCAGTGGGTCTTCTTTTGTCTGTTTTAGCAATTATTCTTCATCTGAGTAGAACCCAGAGTTACCAAAGACGTTGTTGTATGAAGCCTCTGATGCAGTGTCTGAATCTTCTTCTTCAGATTTGCTTTGAGACTTTGATAGTGATTCTTTAAGTATGTTGATTAAATCATTCTTTTTAAGTCCGTCAAAGATGTCAGTTTTCTTTTTAGACTTAGAGGATTTTGAGGATGAACTGTCCTTTACCCCCCCAGATTTTGTTGGAGAAGCAGGGGCCTGAATTAAAGGGTATTCAGGAGCATTGGAAGGTCCAGCCTTGATCTTTGGAAATTCGTTTTGTTCTGCAGGTGGGGTGCAGTGGTTGGAAATTCCTTAATCATTAAATTAACAATTTTTTCTGAATTTACGAATTTATCCCACCATTTTGTGAAATAAACTCGGGTCATAGCATCACCTTGTCTTTCATAGTTCCATTTAAAGATCCACGGGAGGTGGTATCTTTGACAGAAATGCAAAGTATGGTGAAATTTTTTGGAGTGTTGGTCCAAAGTTGGCCTAACGATATTAGAAAAGTGTTGGTAAGCTTGAAAAAGCTGACCAGAAAGATTCTCGGGAATCAATCCGTATAGGTTCCACCATTGGAGGAACCATAGGGGAAAAATTCCTTTGAATTTTGAATCAAATTTTATGAACCAAGAGTGGTCCATATTTGGAGTCTGGAAAAACATGAAGCGTTTCCAGGCGTCAATATAATCAAAGTAAGAAAAATCAGTGTCTGTAGAGGCGAGTCTTTTAGTAGTAGATGGGTTTGATCCCCATTCTGCTTGAGTAATGACTCGATGGATGTAGGCACTGTGAAAAATCAATTTATTGGTGTCAACCTTGTCATAAATAGGTTTGATCACCAAGGAATTGGTGTGAATAAGAATACTGGAATAAAATTGGAGATTCTTTGAGGAATCTTCTGGAATCCAGTGAAAAAGAGGAGGAAAATAAGAAGAAGAAATTTTGAAAAGATCTGTATATATCGTGCTGTTGGGCTCGATATGGAACAGATAGGAAGAAAAATTCTTTTTCAAATATTCAGATTTTCCTTTTGGGAGGAAAAACTGAGAGGTAACAACATTTTTGTTCTTTGACTCAATCGCTTTCGCATATGGGTCAAAGGTGGTAGTAACCGCAGACGAAAAAGTCTGTGGCTGAACAGGTTTGCCAAGTGGCTGGAACCTGTTGGCAATATCAAGTGCTGTGGATACAGCACTGGTAATAGTGGATGGTCCAGACTCATTCTTGATGAGTTTTATACTGGGTATTGGTGGTGGTGGATGGACTTTTCTTTCTTTTCCTTTCTTCTTGCTGGCCATGATGGGGTTTCTGCAAGAATTCACGGGTAAGAAAATCAGGGATGGAATTTTGCGTGCCTTTGATGTATTCAATATCAAAATAAAAAACACTTAAAATAGCTTGCCAGCGTGCAAAAATATATTTTGATGCAATGTTTTTAACATCTTTTTCTAAAACAAATTTAGCACTCATGCAATCAATCCTGACAAAAAATTTTTGGTTTAAAAGGTCAGATTGAAATTTTGAAATACAAAGTACTATAGCTAAGATTTCTTTCTTAATAGTACTATATTTTTCTTGTGCAGAATTCCAGGTTCCAGAATGTAAACGAACAATTTGTTCAGAAGAACCTGATGAAACACATTGTTTCAGAATGTCGCCATAACCAATGTCTGAGGCATCTGTTTGAACAATTTTAAAAGAATCAGAAGTAGGGATACCAAGGCACGGAAGAGTTTTGACATGTGCTTGATTTTCTTTACTAAATTTGTATGGATTTCTGTCTAAGGAGGAGGATTAGAAAGGAGTCGTTTAAACAAAGGACGACATTGTTTTCTCATATCCTTGTAGAAATCAGAGACGTAATTGAGAGATCCTAAAAATCTCTGCAATTGTTTTTTGTCCAAAATGGCATCAGGAAATTTGTCAGCAAATCCAATGGCTCTTTGGATGGGCCTGATTTTGCCTTCAGAGATGTCATAACCAAGGAATCTAATCTTGGTTTGAAACAATTTGATTTTTGTTGCTGAAACAACAAGACCATTGAATCTAATGATGTCAAGAAACGTTTGCAAGTGTTTCCAATGTTCATCAATAGATTTGGAAAAAACAAGAACATTGTCTATGTAGACAATGGTAAAAAGAGAGAACGAATTGAAGATATCGTTCATGATATTTTGAAATTCACTGGGAGCGTTCTTAAGGCCGAAAGGCATCACGTTCCACTCAAAATGACCAAAAGGGGTTACAAAAGCAGTCTTATACCTATCTGGCTCGGCTATTTGGATTTGCCAAAAACTGAATTTTAGGTCAAACTTGGAGAAGACTACTGCATCACTTAACCTATGAATTAAGTCATTCTTATTGGGAATAGGGTATCTAATCCACTCTAAGACTCTATTCAAGGGTTTGTAATTTATAACTAGACGAGGGGTTCCACGCTCTAGTTCAGCACTCTTCTGGACATAAAAGGCAGGACAAGACCAAGGGGACTTGCTATATCTGATAATGTCTTTATTCAGAAGATCTTCTATCTCTTTTTTACAATATTCCAAAGTCTTTCTGTTCATTTGAACAAAGGTGGCTTTTGTTGGAATATTGGTTTCATCAAAACCTTTAACGTATGGGAGAGAAACTATGTGTTTCTTCCTATACCAAAAAGCAGTAGGTAAATCAGAACAAACATCTGTTATTAAACGTTTGTTAAAAGCATCAATTTTTGAAAGTAAAATAGAAGAGGATAATTGCTCAGAAATCTTTTTGTATTTGATCTCCTGTTGGAGGAAATTCAAATGTTTTTGTTTTGCTAAAAACAAAGATTTCTTGCCTTTATCCGTATCAATCTCAAAACGAGAAGCAAAATGAAATTTAACCTTTTGACCAAAAGGGTCGGTAGTGATACCGTCTTTCTCAGTCATGAAAGGATATAAAGAAGAAATAAAAGGAATTCCCAAAATCACTTTGTCAGACATGTTTTTGACTAAAACAGAGGGAATTCGGAAACAAATATTATCCTGGCAAACATGAGCATTATTGAGCTCATAATTAATGGTCATCTTTGAGCCATTTGCCGAGAATAATCTTTTGGTAGATTTTTCAAAATATTTGCTGGGAATGAGTCCTTCTTGAATGCAATTCAAGTCTCATCCGGAATCAATCATAGCAATAACAGAAAATTGAAAATCATGAGCAAAAATAATATTAACTCGTGAAAACCATTTAGGAGGAATGGTATGACGAATTAAACAAATCTGGTTGTCGGCAGGAAGATCCTGTTGACTAGACCAGCCTCGGTCTGCTCATTGTCAGAAGGGATGTCTTGATCAAGTTGTTTGTCAATCTTGATTAATAAAAATTCTTGTCTTAAAACTTCGTTCTCAGATCTGAGGTTGTTTATTTCAGATTTGAGATCTGCAATTTCTTTTTTGACAGAATTTATTTCGGATTGTAAATCAGAAACAGAAATATCCTTGGGTTTTTTCTTTTGAAATCTTTCCAAGGTTTCTTGAAAATTAATCCTTTGGTTTGAAGTTTCTGGATCTTGACGAACCATCATCTTCTTTAGCTTAAGAAGGTATTCTTCTTTGAGTTCAGGATTAGTGATTTGTGAAATCAAGGTTAACAAGAGATTCTCCTGTTCTTCAGCCTTAGATAAGACATTGATTGTTTTATCTGGAGGCTTACAAAAAGTAGAATTGCAGTTGCAACCTAGCTTTAAATCAGAAGGATCAGGAGTTGCAGTTTCAGAGTGATATTCTGAATCACTAGAATTGTACTCAAGCATCTCCGATGATGAAGACGATTCTATTTCTAGGAGTCGAAATAGTTCTTATTTATCATGGCGATTAATATCCATTTGATTAAGCTTCTTTCTAAAAGTCTTGGCTTTCTTGGGACATTTATCAGCAAAATGCCCAGTCTTGCCACATATAAAACATTTTCCTGAAAAAACATCTTTTGATTCTTTTTTCCTGGAAAATGGTTTGGAAAATGGTTTTTTATAAGATTTTTTATAAAATTCATCACGGGGTTTTCTCTTGAAACCACCATGAGGTTTACTCATTTTGTGTTTCCTTTTAGATGGGGCAATACTAGGAAGACCGAATTGTTCACAGAATGTGCCCATTTCGTATTTGGCCTTCTTACTATTTCTCATCTGTTCTTGAAGCATTCTTTGATCATGACACATACTAATACCAAGTTTCTTAACAATGCTGAAAATATCACCATAGGTGTAATTTTCATAGTTAAGAAGCCCAGAGGCATCAGTAAGTTCTTCCTTGACTTTATAAGCAAATAGTCGGGGTAATCCATCAATAAATTTCTCCTTCCAGTAAGGCTTCTGGCTATCTTCACGAAGTATTACTCTGGAAATAAAAACATCTTGATACCATCTATAATCAGACATCTGATGACATCTCAGATTATTCAACTGATCGCTGATGCGACTAGTTATATTGGATGGTGTTCCAATAAAATGTTTTAAAATAGTATAAATCAAAGTATTAACACCATCAAGATGTGCCATCCCGACGTTTTCATCAAAAATGGGTGTTCCATCTTCTTTGCATTTTACTGCATGTTGGATGGTTTCCCTTGTTTCATTGGTGAGGTAATTATCCCACCAATTTCTTAAAACACCAGTAAAACCCTGGGTTAAAACTCTGACTATGTCTGGTTGTCTAATGTTATTGTTGACATAAGCATTTGCAACCATGGACATTTTACTCATGGTATTAATGATCTCTTGTTCAGAGAAACCATCAATATTCCATTCGTAAACTTTGTCAGCAGAATAAGAATATTGGTTTTGAAAAACTTTTTCTTCAAATTGAATATCAGGTGGAGTAGGCCTGGAATACCAATTATTTGTCAGACTCATTGGTTTGGGTCCTTTTGAAGAAAATCTGACAATCTCCAAATTTTGAAAATTATTTTCAATTAAATCAATATCCTTATCTTCAGAGGATTCATCATTAGATGATTCTTCTGAAATTTCTGTAAGAACAACTTCATTGCCATTACTGTTAAGAGTACTGGTTGAAGGTTGGTCTTTCTTTAGATCAGCAAGCATTTGATCAATTTTACTCAAAGTCTTGGCCTGTGTATTTTGAAAATCTATTTTAGGCCGTTCTTCTGGTAAAATAATCAAAAGTTTTTCAATCATTTTTTTTACTTGATCTTTAGGGATATTTAAAGGATATTCAGTTTTAAAAACTGGATTTGAAGTGAAAACATGTTTTTCAACCTTTTCTTCAATCCGATCTAACTGTTCTCTGATCGTATGAAGAGCAAGATTCGTAAAATTATTTTGAGAAATAATCTTTTTTGCTTCCTTCAGAATCTTGTCCTTTTTTGGATCTTTTGAATCAGTTTGAAAAATTTTAAAAGGAGTAGCAGGTATATGGGTACCTTTAAAAGGAATTAAAACAGTCTCTAATGGAGGATGAATGGCCTGGACCACTGTCTTTCCATCTTCCTTGACAAAATCATTTTTAACAACATTTAAAGTATTTTTCGAAACATAAGTGTTTTCAGCAAAATCAAGAAGAGAAATATGCCTTTGGAGCTTATTCATTTCTTCTTTCCATTTGCGTTTAACACGTTGTTTCTCTGGATCAGAAAACTTTGCAAGGTAGGTTTTACGCCTCTACTTGTTTTCTGGTGCAGCAAAATCTTTTAAAAGAGAAGGTAAATCAATCTCAAAAGGTCTATTCAAAACATTTAAACTGTGATGAACAGGTGCAATAGGGGCTTGCATATCTGAAGCTGTTGGAGACATGGAAGAGTTATCTTCTTTGTCTGCTTCTTCATTTATGTTTTGATCTTTAGAAGATCCATCATCTTTAAAAAGATGACATTTTTCATGGGATCCAGATATACTATATGTTTGTTCGACTGTCCGAACATTTAAAGTTTTTAAAAAAGTCTTTTTAAACCAAGTGGTTGTATAAAGAGAATTTGGATCAATCTCTGGGATCTTCCACGATCTCAGAGCAGGAGATAGCTCTTCTCCAAAAGAGCAATCTTCTTCATTGACAATATCAGTAGGCAAAGCCGACCTGGAACTAACTGAGGAACTAGTCCTCCCCCACATTTTCTTTTGTTTGTCCTCCATCTATAAGGTGGACATCATTTTTCTTTCCTGGGAACTTACCGTTTGAGAGGTTACCCCAACTGAACCACTAACTGCCCAACACGCCAACCTAGGCTTCACAAGGGACTTACCTATAATTCTATTATAATAAGTGGTAATTTAATTATAAATAATAAATTTTATTTTTTTTCCGTTAACTTTTCTTATTTTTTCATTAAGTCCGTTAAATTTTGTTTTAGCAAAAGGTCCTTAAAACTCTTAATCATTTGACGTGTAGTTTCATTGTAAAATTTAATGAAGGATCACGTTTTACCAAAAGGTCCTTAAGACTTTCGACCATTTGACGTATAGCTCCCTTGTAGAATTTAATGAAAGATTATGTTTTATCAAAAAATCCTTAATAGCCCGCGGCGTACATGAATTGACGTCTCTTTTTCATGTCTTTTTTATTCTGACAGTGTACTCATACAATATGGATGCAAACCAATACTCATACTTTGCTGAAGTTTAAATTTTTTTTAATTTGAATTTTTTGTCTTTTTTTAACTTTGTATTTTCTTTTTCTAGATAAATAAATTACTGACTTTTTCACTTTTTTTATTTAAATTATTATGTCAGGTGCAACCTGGGGACTAACACACCCGTGGCCGTTCTCTAGTGTATATATATATATATATATATATATATATAGCCGATCATTACTTGCGATGAAAACTCTTCTACAGTTAAATTGTCTAGATAAAAGGTAAAGACAAAAGAATTTCAAATCAAGTGTTTCATTTGATTAATTGAAATTCGTCAAGCTATATTTTATGTTCCAATTACATGGTAAGGGAAAGTTGTCTTCGTCGACACGCTATTCACTCGACAAATATAAATCGCGAGAGTCAGGTGGCTTTAAATACTGCCTAATTAGTCGATGAGTTTGATGGTTGGCTACCTGATTTTATAAATTCATAGACAACAGTATATCAGATAAATTTATGTCTCCACAACTTTGTTGTCTTTCACTCGTAAGAAAATATTAAGTCTTGGGCCAAAAGAACAAAAATGAAAATTAATGCAACTAAATTGAGGCAATGAAATCTCTTTCTTTTCTTTTTTTTTCTCACTTGGAGCCCAATTCTGGGATATTGTAAATGAGTGGTATGATATCCTACATTCTGTTGGGAAATATTCTGAAATGCTTTATAAACTAGAGAATATGTAAAATAACAAGAACAAATTTGAAAGAGAGAACCCGGTGTTGAGGCACGTTGTGATAAACGCTTTCCTTAGAGTAGATTCCGCCGCCTCCATTATTATATATGCACTAAGCTTCTTGACAGTCTACTCCCAAGATACAACAACGTCGGTTCCCGTTAATCTCCTCGTCGGTGCACACAAAAGAAAATCCTCGAATCCGATATAAAATAGCCAAAGCCCAAATAAAGAAAAACAAAGAGAATGAGGAGGTGTTTCTCTAAGTTTTGTAGAGAATTTGGAGTTAATGAATTTGTGGGTGAGATTCCTTATTTATAAAGAATAAAAAGATACTGGTGAAAAGTCACAACTTATTTAAATGAAAAGACACTTGTGAAAAGTCACAACTTATTTAAATGAAATGGTACATGTGAAAAGTCACATCACATAAATGAAATGGTACTTGTGAAAAGTCACAACTTAAATGAATGAGCACTTTTGAGAAGTCACAACTTCTCAAATATTAGAGAATATATTGAAAAGTTTTCTAATTCACCAAAAGACACAGCTCTTTGTTTGGTTTGGAGGTGGTTAAGGCTCATATCCACATGAGGCATACATTGGTTCACGTACTAAGACACATTTTAATTTAAATCTTGATAACCAAACCGATACATTAAACAATGATAATGGTTCACATTATTTTCACTTTACATCAAATATTTTAATCATTTCTAAGATGAAAAATCAACAATCCTCCACCTGATTAAAATATTTTAAAGAACAGAATAGAATACAATTTTCTTTAAACTAAGTATTATGCATCAATAGATGTAGCTTGCGGCTTTGAACGTCTACCTAGTGTTAGTGTGTTTCCATCTGAAAAATTCATGGTGAACCTAGTCTTAAACCAGAATCTTTTAACTCAAGCTTCTCCACACCACAGACATAGTACGACATATATCAGGTTCCTTTCAAGATGGTGCATAAAGTGCATAAAGGCCATGCACCGTATCTTGGATTCATGAGAGTGAGTCCTCCAAGGGTACTTGCAATTCAATACCTCGCCTTAGTCTTGGACTCATTCAAAGCATTTCGTTTTTCCTTTGCTATGCATTTGTAGCACTCACACCCTAGGGATGAACCTATAATAATATTTTAATAGTGCTATCCAGTCACTCAAATAGTTTGTTCTTCCCATTGAACCTTCTTCTTGGGATCTCCAGTTAGGAAGGTTGGGTTGCCGCTACCGGTAACCTAATTAATGGACTTCAATCCAATCCCCCTTGATGTACGTATAACCTTCGACTTTGCCAGTCCTTTCGTCAAAGGATCTGCTAGGTTATCTTCTGGCTCTACATATTCCAAAGCCAGGTATCCATTCTTTATCAGGTTTCTTATCGTAGAATGCCTGATACTTAAATGTCTCCTCTTATGATTAAAGTGTTTATTATTACAAACACTTATCACAGCCTGATTGTCACAAAGAACAAAAATAGCTGGCATTGGTTTTTTAACTAGTGGAATTTCTGATAATAAATTCTTAAGCCACTCTACCTCATGTCCGGTAGTATCTAAGGCTATTAATTCAGCTTCCATAGTAGATCGTGAAATCACAGTTTGCTTGAAAGATCTCCAAGCCACAACTGCTCCACCGAGTGTGAAAAAATATCCACTCGTTCCCTTACGATCTACTGTGTTAGTTATCCAACTAGCATCACTGTATGCTTCTAATACAGTAGGATACCTAGAATAATGGATACCATATGTCATAGTTTCTTTCAAATATTTAAGAATTATTTCCAATGCCTTCCAATGAGAATCATCAGGCCTACTAGTATATCTGCTAAGTCTACTCACAGCATATGTAATATCAGGTCTAGTAGAATTAGCAATATATAGTAGCGTACCAATAATCTGATAATATCTTAGTTGTGACACATGATCTCCAAGATTCTTACTTAAATGCAAACAAGGATCAAGAGGAGTACTGACAGGTTTGCATTCGAATCTCTCAAACTTTTTAAAAATCTTTTCAATATAATGAGATTGATTTATACTAATACCATCACGAGATCTCATTAATTTAATACCAAGAATTACCTGTGCCTTTCCCATGTCTTTCATGTCAAAATTCTTAGATAAAAAATTTGTAACATCAAGAACAATATCTATATTGGTACCAAAGATTAGAATATCATCAATGTAAAGACATAGCATTACGCATGCACCATCAACTATTTTAGTGTATAAACACTTATCAGATTCATTTATCTTGATATCATAAGATAAAATTATTTCATCAAACTCTTGGTGCCATTATTTAGGGGCTTGCTTTAAACCATAGAGAGATTTAATAAGTTTACAAACTCTTCTTTCCTGTCTTGGAACCACAAACCCCTCTGGTTAATCCATGTATATCTCTTCTTCTAGATCGCTATTAAGAAATGCAGTCTTTACGTCCATTTGGTGGACCTCAAGTTTATGGATCACTGCTAGAACAATTAGAACACAAATTGTGGTTATTCTAGTAACAGGAGAATATGTATCAAAATAATCGATACCCTCTCTTTATGTATAGCCCTTTGAAACCAGCCTACCTTTAAATTTATCAATAGTACCATCAGGTCTCAATTTCTTCTTAAAAATCCACTTACATCCAATGGTTTTACATGCAGGCGGAAGATCACATAAGTTTCAAGTACCGTTAGTCTTAAGAGATTCTATCTCACTATTTACTGCTTCTTTCCAGAAAGTAGATTCAATCGAAAGCATGACATCCTTGAAAGTCAACTGGTCTTCCTCCATAGAATAAGTATAAAAATCATGTCCAAAATCATTTTCATTTCTAACTCATTTTCCTCTTCCAAGTTCATTTTCTAATCCAGATGCACTATCAAGATTAGATATAATGGTAGGTTGACTACTAGTGGAAGGAAAACTTACTGTAGATAAAGATCTTTCTAACTTATTTTTTAAAGGAAATAGATCTTCAAAGAATGTTGAATCCCTATACTCTATGATGGTGTTGGGATCAATACCTTAGACTTCTGATTTGATAATCAAAAACCTATATGCAGAACTATGTCTAGCATACCCAATAAATACTGCATCTACTGTGTTGGGACCTAATTTATTTTACTTAATTTTTGGAATATTAACATTTGCAAGACAATCCCAAACTCTAAAGAAATTAATATTGGGTACTCTACCCTTCCAGAGTTCATACGGTGTCTTGTTAGATCCCTTAAATGGTACCCTATTCAAGATAAAACAAGATGCAAGTATTGCTTCCCCCCACCATTGCTCAGGTAGGCCGGAACTAGAGAGCATGCATTTGACCATATCCACCAAGGTTCTATTTTTTCTTTCAGAAACACCATTGGATTGAGGAGAATATGGAGCAGTTTCCTCATGTATAATATCATTCTCCTCACAGTATTGAACCAATTTATTAGAGGAGTATTCAACTTCTCTCTCAGACATGATAATTTTAATTTTTCTCTCCAATTGGTTTTCAACTTCAGTTTTATAGATCTTAAATTTACTAAATGATTCATCTTTTGTTTTCATCAAGTAAACATAACAAAATTTGGACATATCATCTATAAAAAGAATGAAATATTTATTACCACCTTTAGAGGAGACACCATTAAATAACAACCATAACTATGAATTAATTAAAGTAGCGATGAGTTTCTTATAACAGATTTAAATGGCTTTCTAGGCTGTTTTGATTGAACAAAAATTAAACATTTTTCATCCAAATCAACAGGAACTTTAGGAATAATCTTTAAATCCATCATTCTTTTAATATTATGATAATTAACATGGCCTAATCTAGCATGCCATATTGAAGAGAAACATGTAGAAAATACAAATTTATTATTAAAATCAAATTTGTCTACTACATTATTTTGAATATTTATTACAAACAAACCACTACTCACATTGCATTTCCCCACAAATGACCCATATTTAGATACAAAAACTTTATTGGATTGAAATAATAATGTGTAACCTGCCCCACTGAGTAAAGATCCACTAATTAGGTTTCTCCTCGCCTCTAGTACGTCAAATACTTCTTCTAAAGGAATAATATTTCCAGATGTTAATTTGAGTACAATTTTTCCTATTCCAAATACTTGGGCAGAGGTCGAGTTACCCATCGTCACTTTCATGCCGCTTGTATCCTGATATGTTGAAAAACAATTTTGGTTAGAAGTGACATGTACATTGGCTCCTGTGTCTACTATCCAATCAGTAGCACTACAAGCCATATAAACTTAGGGACTTATGGTTACATGCCGTTCATTGGTTCCAACAGACTCGGTCCCGGAAAGCACCATATGAGCCTGTGGGTTAGGCTAGCTTGGTTGTTCATTGCCTTGATATTTCCTCTTCTTATAGCGACAATTTTTGGCCAAGTGACCCAGTTTGTTACAATTAAAATAAATGGGTCTCTTATCATCTTTGTTAATATAGGACTTTGGTTTCAAATTATTCCCATAATTAGTTTTACCCTTATTGAATTTGGACTTTTGATGTAATGTGTTCTTATGTGTTTTATGGCATTCTACAATATTTACTTTAGACTGAAAATCAGAAACCAATGGTGGGATGGGATCATTTTCCAAGTGTTGTTCTTGGATCCTAATGGCAGATATCAAGGTTTCCATGGTCATATCTTCAATCTTATATTTAAGAGATAGGCCAAAATTCTTCCATGAAGGAGGCAACTTGTCTATTGTACAAGCAACTTGGAGACGCTCGGTAATACCCATTCCCCGTTGGCCCAATTCATGGTAAATAATAGTTAACTCATGGGCTTGCTCTACCACATATTTGGAATCTTCCATCTTAAAGCCAAGAAATTGACTTGCGGTATACTTATCCATTCCGGCTTCTTGTACACCATATTTCTTATCAAGAGCATTCCAAATATCTTTGGCAGATTTAATGTGTAGATAAACATAAAAAATTGTATCACTTAAATGATTTAAAATCTTACATCTACACAAATTATCTTTTTCTGCATATGTTGGCAATTCAATAGTACGTGCGGGCTCATGTAAATCATCAGAAGGAGGATAATTTTTAATAACAAAATATAATCCAAGCATTGTAAGAAAGATTCCTCCAAATTTCTCGAGTGCAATAGGTTCGTTTGAAGTCATGGTGGCAACTAATCAATTAAAACACACCTCTAGTTTAACAAAGAGAAATCTACTCTAAGATTGTTGGAAAATATTCTGAAATGCTTTGTAAACTAAAGAATATGTAAAATGACAAGAACAAATTTGAAAGAGAGAATCCGGTATTGAGGCATGTTGTGTTAGACGCTTTTCTTAGAGTAGATTATGCCGCCTCCAATATTAAACATGCACTAGGCTTCTTGACAGTCTACTCCCAAGATACAACAACGTCGGTTCCCGTTAATATCCTCGTCAGTGCACACAAAAGGAGATCCTCGAACCCGATATAAAATAGCCAAAGCCCAAAAAAAGAAAGACAAAGAGAATGAGGAGGTGTTTCTCTAAGTTTTGTAGAGAATTTGGAGTTAATGAATTTGTGGGTGAGGTTCCCTATTTATAACGAATGAAAAGGTACTTGTGAAAAGTCACAACTTAATTAAATGAAAGGGTACATGTGAAAAGATACTTGTAAAAAGTCACAACTTATTTAAATGAAATGGTACATGTAAAAAGTCACATCACATAAACGAAATGATACTTGTGAAAAGTCACAACTTAAATGAAGGAGCACTTTTGAGAAGTCACAACTTCTCAAATATTAGAGAATACTTTGAAAATGTTTCTAATTCATCAAAAGACACAACCCTTTGTTTGGTTGGGAAGTGGTTAAGGCTCATATCCCCAAGAGGCATACATTGGTTCAAGTATCAAGACACATTTTAATTTAAATCTAGATAACCGAACCGATACATTGAACAATGGTAATGGTTCACATTATTTTTACTTTACATCAAATATTTTAATCATTTCTAAGATGAAAAATCAACACATTCTACAATCGACAACATTAATTTGTTTAATGATTGTAATGTGGTGGGACGATAATAATGTTGCTGCACTTGTTTGATTTTCCAAAGTTGTTGTCTATCTCAACTAGAACTCTACTTTCAAGCAACTAGAACTGAGCAAGAGTAAAAACATGTGGAAATGGGTGAACGAGGAATAGGAGCGTGAGAATGAGGTTCTATGTCGTGAAAATTGGAACAACGGGTACTAATTATCATTCAGATGCCACACCAAATCCTACTTTTGATGTCGGATGGCAATCGGAAGACTCAATATCGAAATATTTTTGCAATAAAATAGAAATGTTTGAATATCCATAATTTAGGATGGTTCATTTGGGTCTTGGCCCGGAAATTCAGGTATATTCAGACAAGAACCTAGGTTTTGAAATCGGACTGAAACCTGGACCGGATTAACTCAGATGAAACTCGGGCCAGAACCCGGATTGAAATTGGTTTCTAGAAAAAAATTGCACCTTTTTTTTTCTAAATCAAAGCCAACTTTTTCATAAAAAATGTTGATGAAACATTCAAACTCTATTTATTTAATTTTTTAAAATAAAATTATTTATAAAATAATATTACATTGTTTATAAGAAAACTGAATATTACATTGTTTATATGCATTTTGAATCTTCAATCAAATGATCATCATCTATTAGGATTAGATCTGATCTTTCATTTCCAAGAATTCAATTAGTAAATAATTAATTCTAACCCAGCTTAATTCTATTACTTCCATAGCCCATCATCCCAAGATCAAGTATAGCTTGTACCCACGTGTTTTCATTTCATTACGATACATGTAATGCTTAAAAGAAAATTAGTAAGAAAACAAACAATGGGCCAAAGTACATGTTCATGTTCTTTGACCACCAATAAAAAGCTAGCCACGTGGAGAAGAGAGTAAAAAAAAACCACAAAATTGATTTTTTTTAACCTCTCCAAAGCAGGATCTTTCGGACAAACTCCTACAAAATAAACCTCAGTCTCGTGCACCGCACCCTAGAAAGTTTCCTTACACGGAGTTAGTTAAATCGCTGGTTTCTCACTAGGGAGTGTGGCCTCAAATGATTGTTTGCACTCACGAGATGTTAAATCTTGGATCTTGAAGGGAGTGATACCCTAAGACCAAAGCCTTCACCACTTGGGCCAACCCCTTAGGGTAAGAAATTCATTCTAAGTTTTTGTCCATTTAAGATTGATTTAGATTTAGAGATGAGATGATTTTAGATGAAAGATGAAAGTTATAAAAAATATTGTTAAAATATTATATTTTAATATTATTATTCTTTTGTTATTTGAAAATGTTGAATTAAGATTTAAAAAATTAAATTATTTATTATATTGTGTAAAAATTTGATAAAGTTATAATAATTAGATAAAATAAAATACCTTCTAAATCCAAACGGGACCTTAGTTGCTAGAAATGAACAAAAAAAAAATGATCAAAACATCTAAACCGAAAAAAAGAATTGAGTATCGGGTTTAAAATCCGGTATCCATGCCAGATGTACTCGAGTTTTTTTATGCATGTTTCGGCCCGAATTTATTTCAAGCCGAAATCCATAACTGAAATCTGGTTATCTAAGTTCCGGATGGGGCCGAGAAAAAATGGGGGCCGGATGTACAGGCCTGATTCCATATGAAAGATTCAAGGAAGCAACGTGCAACAAAGAGAATGCGAGTCAAAGGCAGTGGTCCCAGTTATGCAGTACTTGAACATACTGGCAAAGATTTCCCTGGTCTACTCAAGTGTTTTTTATTTAATTTTATTGATTTTCCAATTCGGATCCATGTCGGCTCAACACCATTCAAACTTTCCTGACTTCGTCGTAGTTAAAAAAAAGAAATGTCACGTATGATCAAAAAATAAAGAGAACTACTACAGCCACAAAGGGACTGACGTGGCACGTCAGTTTTTTTTTTTCTCTCTCTTTCTTTCAAGTTCAGCAGCTACATTACAATTTACTGCAGCCATCCCTTCTGCAGCTCCCTCACGCAACATCTCGCACGTCCCGCATTTTCTTTCCCACACAGCTCACTCCTTCACACACGACAACATCACTCTCTATGCCTGGTATCTCTCTTTCTCTCAATCCTTCTCTTGTTTCCGTTTTTTCATTCCTTTTTTTTTTCCTCATGTATCTCCAGCTTCACTCCTCTTCTTATTCTCCTTCTTCTTCTTTTTTCTTCTTCATGTATCTATCGCCGGTTCATTCCTCTTATTCTTCTTCCTTTTTTTTTTTGTTTTTTTTTCATGTATCGCCATCTTCATTCCTCCTCTTCTTTTTTTGTTTTTTTCCAAATATCTATCACCAGCTTCATTTTTTTTTTAGCTACCATTCCCAGCAGCGTCCTTGAGTTTGAGAAAGTAAGTTCCAGGTTCCCGTTTCTTCATTCCTCCTCTTTGAATTCCAGTTTTTTCCAAGTATTCCTTTCATTTTTACACATTCAAAGTGAGATAAAATTGATATTTTTACAAATTTTTAAGGGATAAAATGTATATTTTCGTAATGGCAGTAACTTTGGGGATAAAATGTCATTTAAGGGATAAAAATGACATCTAAGAGATAAAATGACATTGTTACACATTCTCAGATTTTACACATTCAGCATCCAAATTTTACACATTTGATTATATAATTTTGGTTTTTTATAGAATTGTTTTATATATATATATATATATATTATTATTCTTACAGCTATAATCAAGATGGAACCGTGTCGATTAATATTTTCCGAGGAAGAACACAACAGTGAGGGTCCTAACACTCCACGAGGTTAGAAGTTAATTATTAAATTTTTAATGGTATTGTTTTATAGACACTTTTAAATATCGATTATTTTATGGCATGCTTAACGGATTTTAAATTAATCATGTTTTGCTTAATGTAGACCAACAAGAGCAAACTGGATCTCAGTATACCGAGAATCAAAAGGTTGAAGAACCGAAGGTTGATATGATATTTGAGACTCAATCAGATGTTATTGAATACTACACAAAATATGCCAAAGAAGAGGGATTTGGAGTGTCGAAAAGAACATCGACTACTGGGGATTATGGGGAGGTAAAATATCTCACCATAGCATGCAGTCGCCATCATAAGCCAATAAGCATTTCATCAAAAGTTGATCAGCCAAAACTGATAGGAGGGACAGGTTGCAAGGCTAAGATTAATATAAAGCAAATAGCAGATGCAAGGTATCAGTTATCCAATGTCGTCATCGAACACAATCATGCAGTAAGCCTAAGTATGTCAAGACATATTGCTTGCCATAAAAAATTATCAAGTTGGTCGAAAATAAGAATTGAAATGATGGATAAAGCCGGAATCCGTCCGGCTAAAAATTACAAAGCTATACTTGTTGAAGGGGGTGGATATGAGAATCTCACTTTTGGAGAGAAAGAGTGCAGGAATCATATCAACAAAATTCGTAATGAGTTGCTTGGAGAAGGAGATGCAGAGCCATTTCACAAGTATTTGGTGCGGCAGCAAGAGAAAAATAATGGTTTTTTCTTTGCGATGGATCTAGATGAAGAAGGGAGGTTGAGAAATGTGTTTTGGGTGAATGCCCGAAGTAGGGTAGCATATGAATCATTTGGAGATGTCATAACATTTGACACAACGTATTTGACAAATAAATATAAAATGCCATTTGCCCCTTTCGTGGGAGTCAACCACCATGGCCAATCGATACTTTTTGGATGTGGCCTTATATCAAATGAGGACACAGATACATTTGTGTGGTTATTTGATTCGTGGTTGAGGTGTATGTCAGGACGGGCTCCTAATGCGATTATAACCGAC
This sequence comes from Juglans cinerea, assembly GCA_961763995.1. Classification (NCBI taxonomy): domain Eukaryota; kingdom Viridiplantae; phylum Streptophyta; class Magnoliopsida; order Fagales; family Juglandaceae; genus Juglans; species Juglans cinerea. The sequence continues at coordinate 42,229,081 of CAUIVZ010000001.1, read as the reverse complement.
CAAGATAGGGCAATGAAAGCGGCAATAGCAATAGTTTTTCCAAGAGCCAAGCATAGATTTTGTTTATGGCACATTTTATTCAAATTGCCTCATAAGCTAGGATCTTATTCACAATATGATAACTTTAAAGGTCCTTTATTAAATTGTATATATGACTCTTTGAGTTGTCAAGAATTTGAAAAAAGATGGCACAACATTGTTCAGAGCAATGGTTTAACAGATAGTGCTTGGTTGAGTAACTTGTATGAGGAGCGGCATCAATGGGAACCTGCATATGTGAGAGGTACGTTTTGGGCTGGAATGTCCACAACCCAGCATAGCGAAAGTATGAACGCATTTTTTGATGGTTATGTGAATGCAACCACACCATTGAAGAAGTTTGATGGGGACTATGATAATGCTTTGGCTAGGATGGTCGAGAATGAGAAGATAGCTGATTTTGGTTCATTCCAACGAAAGATCCCTTGCATTACGGTCCATGCAATTGAGAAGCAACTTCAAGAATTATACACGAATGCCAAGTTCAAAGAGGTACAAATAGAGCTTAGGGGGACTATGAATTGTTTGTCTTCCCTAAAAAAAAATGAAGGCGCAATATCGACGTATGAAGTTGTTGACCACTTGAGCATTTATGATGATTTTGTAAAAGAGGTGAAATACTGTGTACATTTCAATGATGATGAATGTAAAGTGATGTGCACTTGTAGACTATTCGAGTTCAGAAGAATTTTATGTAGACATGCACTCATTGTCCTCACCATGTGGAAGAAAGTCATGGAGTTGCCATCCAAGTATGTTCTTGATCGTTGGAGAAAGGATTTAAAAAAGTACACGATGATACAGAGTAGTTATGATGACGTAAGCAATAATCAAGTTGCACAAAGGTTTGATGATTTGTGTAACGATCATTGTGAAATTGCTTTAATTGCTTCAAAGGATCATGAGACCTACATAAAGTGGAAGAATCATATGCGCAAGTTTAAAGAGGTAGAGTTGAGTCAGAACAGTACAACGAGTGAGTATGCTATGTGTCAGGATGGTCCAAGTGAAATGAAACAACAAAATCAAGGGATTCGTAGTCCTGCTGGTATTAATAGTAAGGGTAGGCCTCCATCCAAACGGCGAGTCTCTACATTGGAGACAAAACTGAAAAATAAAAGAAAAAGTCAAAAAAAGATCCAAGATAGATGAGGTATGTAGAATTGTGCAATTAGATTGTCATGTCCAAGTCCTTCATTTAACACTCCACTAATAGTTTTTTTTTGTGATCCGCAGGTGAAGGACATACATGCTGGAGTAGGGAGTCAAGATAGTATACTTACCCAACCATGAGTACTCTGTAATATTGGAGTTTTAATGTGATTAGGTGGTTGGACGATAATTTTGGGATTTGAATGTAACTTTGGAGTTTAAATGTATATTTTGGTAATGGCAATGGAGATTACTTATTTTGGTATTTAAATACTGATTAAACACACATAGTACAACTTTCATAGTACAAAATCTCTTTTCTATTTAAGCATTACGAATTCTTGTACAACTTGCGCAGCTACAATTATGTCGTACATACTTGACAACAAAGTACTTTGTCAACAACTGCTAACATTACAACTCAAATAACTACCATCCTTAATACAACCTGTACAAACATTATGGGGCACCCTATAAGAACTATTGCTAGTAATGCTACAACTACCAACAGAGCATGTAACATCATTAGCATAATTTGATTCTAAGTTTGCAAATGAACACCCCACAGTGCCAGTTTGTCTTCTCCTTGCAACGTCCACTTTTTTCAATCTCAGTTGGTTAGCACAAATTCACACATCAAACACAAATAAAAGCCCTGCATACAGAAGCAAAAGAAGCACAAATTCAAACATAAAACACAAATAAAAGCCCTGTTAGTCAGCACTCACTTGTAGAAAAATATGCATCGATTGCAAGGTAACAACATATTTTTTGAACTAAATACCTTGCCAATTTTTTTAATCTCAGTTGGTCAGCACAAATTCACACATCAAACACAAATAAAAGCCCTGTATGCAGAAGCAAAGAAGCACAAAATCAAACATAAAACACAAATAAAAGCCCTGTTAGTCAGCACTCGTAGAAAAATATGCATCGATTGCAAGGTAACAAATATTTTTTGAACTCAATAACTTGCCAATTTTTTCAATCTCAGTTGGTCAACACAAATTCACACATCAAACACAAATAAAAGCCCTACTTACCAATTTTTTTCATTCCGTATTTGAGAATGAGAAATCTAGCTCAACTTCACACTCTTTATGAGACTGAAAATGGAACTATTCAGGTTTAACAAATAAACCAACAACTGCACACCAAAATTGGGACGCCAAAAATACAACAACCACACGCAAAAATAAAAAATCCAGAAACCAAGTAGAAGCAATCGAACGCTCAAAATTCATGAAATACAATAAAAATTCGAAGAAAAAAAAAACAGAGACGGCAAAATTCAAATTCATATATTAGAAAAAAAATACAGTAAACTAGACGACAAGCAAAGACGAACCAAAGTGACGACCATTTTGAACGAAACTGAGCCTCCGAATTCGCTAGTTGGATGGGCAGCGGGACAGGACTGGGTTTTCATAGTGGGCAGCGGGGGAAGAGAGTGGACTTGAGGATGGGCAGTGGGGGTGGGCAGCGGGGGAAGAGAGTGGCGTAGCGGGGAAGAGAGTGAGAGTGGGTACCCGACGACCGGGGGGGGGGGTGTTGTGGGCGACGGTGGTACTGGGTTGACGCCAGAATCTCGTCGGCAGTGGCACTGGGTTGAGATGGCGACGGCAACCTTCAAGAAGCAATCGAACGCTCAAATACGGCAAGGAGAGTGGCTTCGTAAGGGTAAGGGGGAGCGGGGGAGAAGGAAGGAAATAAAGAGAGAAAAGAAATGTTCGCTGAATGGTTGGGTCGCGTGGGGCTTTGTAAGGGTAAGGGGGCACGTGTCACACTATCAGTGTCTTTGTGGGATTTATTTGTGGGATCTATTTGTAGCTCTAGTGTTTTCCAAAAATAAATAAAAAAGAAATGTTACGTGGGTCCCAGTTTACGACAACTCCTGGTTCTAGTTTATGCGCGAACGAGGAATAGGAGCATGAGAGCGAGTCAAAGGCAGTGGAAATTCTCACGCTCCTATTCCTCGTTTGCTCATAAATATTCTCATGCTCCTGTTCCTCGTTCACAATTTCCACATGTTCTAGTTTACGCGCGAACAACAAATGTTATGTGTTACCCTCCTATTGGAGGGTGAACATTCTCCAATTACACCGCGTCCGGCATGGAGGGGCTCCAACTAGATATAAGATCCATACAATTTTTTTTTTTAAATTAATCTCACTAATTAAAAATAGTTTTTTTACATTTTTTAAAAATAAGATTAACTTTTTTATAAGTACTTGCATGATATTTATTTATTTAAAATTTGAATAAATTATTTTTCTATCTACAAACATTTCCATTTTCCATGCTCTACTTAAGTTTTTTATTTATTTTATTGATTTTTAAATTCCGTTCCATGGTTACTCAAGTTATACACCATTAAATCTGAAAAGTGCACTTTCGTCATAGTTAAAACAAGAACGAGAGTTGCTGCATTCGCAACTGTTTCGAAGCACACTACACCCACTTTTTATTTTTTATTTCTTTTAAATGTCAGACGCCTCATCTACGTCTCTCTCATCTACCTCTCTCTCTCTCTCTCTCTCATAAAGCTCTCTCACTCCTCATGTCTCTCTTACCTCTCTCATCAAGCTCAAGCTCTCTCTCATCACGCTCTCACTCTCTGAAACTTTTGCACAGCCTTTCATCTTGTAAAATTCTATAACGTGTAAAATATGAAAAACAGAGGACTGCATGAAAACTTGTATATTCTCATTACTTTCGTGATCTTAAAAGACTGTACAAAGGGTCTATTTATACACTTCCTTTACCCAAGCATAACTATAACAGACTTAACCAACTTAACTGTTTATTTACAATTTTCAGATGAAGCTTTCTGTTTTGCTTCTAGAGATTTTATGTAACATTCGGGCTCTAAGCCCAGCTCTCATTGAAACCCAGCCCGGAAGACCCTTTGATGAGGCGACGTCGTTTGGTGAGTTTTTTTTTTCCTTTGTGTTCTTCTTTTCTCTTCTATCTCAGTCGGTTTCCCACTCTGTTTATTCCCGAATTCTCCCCTCTGTTGCTTTCAACTTCTTCCCCCACGTTCTGCAGTTATTTTTCGGTTCCTAATGAGAAGATTTTACTTGCCACTTCTGATTTCTTACCCATATACCGGTTCATCCTCACTTTGATTCTCTCCCTCTTACTCATTTTCTGGTTTTGCCTTGCGGGAGCAGTATCCTTGTTTTCTCTCCGTGTGGCTGCAGAAGTTGGTTGCTGTTGATCGGGTTACATGACGATGAGCCATATCTCTCTTCCTCCCTCTCTTTATGTTTCCCTCGCCTCTCCCGCTGCTTTGTGACTATTTGTGGGTTGATTGTTCTGCACAGTCGGTCGTGGGTCTTTAGTTACTGGTATCACTGCCGAGCCTCACATCGGAAGTACTAGACTTGGTAAAATCTCTCCTCCCACCATTCAATTTCAGTCTCACTTTTATCTTATTCTTTGTTTAATTTTCGCACACATCTCCTTTCCATCTGAATTCGTAGTGTACACGTTAGGATCACTCAACTTTTTTCTTTGTGCAGAAGCACTTTTTCTTTCACTAGAGATTGCTGTGAATTTTCTGGGCGTAGACTTCAGTGGATTGTTTTGGTTCGGGGTAGTTTGAAGCTTTCGTGACTATGTTAGGTAAGTCTCTCCCGAAGCCTTTGGTAGTGTTTGGATATTGTGGTTGGGTTGTGAAATGTAGTAATGTTACTGATTTGAGTGTGGCGTGGATATGATTTTGCACTACTGCAGTGACTTTTGGCAATTTGTTACATTTGGAAATTTATATTGTGTTGGTGTTTTATATGTTGGATTGTGGTTGAGTGTGATGGAATTCTTGAAGTTGAGGAGTATGATTGTTTGGATGGCTTTGTGAGACTGTTTTGGGCTATTAATTGAGACTATTTAGTGTAAATTTATGGGTGTTTTGAGCGAGTTGTATTGGATATTTTTATGAGTGGCGCAGGTACCCAAGTCTTGAATTGTTGAATGACTAAAATATATGATGCTTGCGCTGAATTTTTTTTATTTGAAGGTTGGAGGTGAAGTATGGTTTGTGTTATGTTTTAATCATTGGAGTTGCTGTTGTTGGTTTTGGAAATAATTATGGTTGGTTTGGTGTTAATAAAAAGTGGCTGTTTTGGAGTTTAAATGCAAATGGTTTGAGGAGAGTACTGTTCGGGTTTAATTGTTATGATAGTTATTGAGTTAAGAAGGGACTGATTTGGTTTATTACTCAATAATAGTAGCTTACTAGTTTGGTTTATTAAATGTTGGGTATATGTTTTGTTTAGGTGGTGTCACTACTAGAGTTCCGACTCAAGGTGTTGATAATACACGGAAGTCAGGTAAGCGAGGTTGATATACTAGTTTTGCATAAAAGAAATGAAATGAGGTTGACTTTGAAAATATTCATGTTTATTTTTGAAAAGAAATCTAAAAATGATCTCAGATGTTTGTTCTGCATATGCATAAATTCTATAAGAGAAAGTATTTTCTGTCATGACTGGTGTAGACATGAGCTAGTTTTGTGTATTCTGTTTCTGAACTATACAAAAAGAGCGAATACGAAAGTCTAAAATTTTTTGCTATAAATAAATGAAAATGTTTTGGTGTCTATTTATTTCGAACATGTGAAATGATCTGAAGCTTTTCAGTATTTGATTTTGATATGATGTGTCATCTGAAAACTTTGGCATGAAGTTCTGATTCTGTATCTGAATGTGATTTGTTCCGATAATGTTCCGTTCTGTTTCTGTTAAGGCCCAGCCACGGGTATAATGGTGGTTTATAACCCTACCACGGGCTTGAAACTTGGTATACGGCCCAGCCACGGGTATAATGGTGGTTTATAACCCTACCACGGGGGTGAAATATGGTATACGGCCCAGCCACAGGTATAATAGTGGTTTATAACCCTACCACGGGGGTTAAACATGGTATTTGTCCCGATGTGAAACTAAGAGATGATATAACTTTAATGTTTCAGTTTGGATATGCCAATGGATTTTCTTTTTGGGAATAAGTTTGTCTTTTTGGAAATTTCGCTCTAATGTTTTTTGTACCAAGCTTTGTTTATGCATTCTGAAAGTAAATTATTTGTTCTGCATACCGAACGTTATAAATACTCATGTTTACATTATAGTATATGCTTTCTGCTTGCTGAATTGTTAATAACTCACTCCTTAATCTTCATAATATTTTCAGATGACATTGATGGTACAACTGAGGATCAGTAGTAGAGGTTGTGGACAAGATTATCTGTGAATAGATATTGGGGACCTCGCGGTATTAGTACTGTTGTTGGATGGTATTTACTTATTAAGTTGATTTCTATGGATTTAGACGGTTTGTGGAGACTTATGTAAATTTTATTTTATTCTAGTTTGTTATTCGGAACTTGAAGAAGAGTTGATATTTTTATTTGAGTCGTTGGATTGAGGATTTGATATGTGAGATGGTTATTAATTTGAAGTATTTACATTTGATTTGAATTTTTGGAAGTATAAATTCTTGGATTTGGAAATACATTAGGATTGTTGGAGTTGGTTATTAGGTTATATGAGTTAACTCTCCGGACTCTTGGGGTCGGGGCGTTACATTTTAATTCTAATTTTTCTATGTGATTTTCTATATTCCAACACCCCCCCCCCCCCTCAAGATGAGAATGTATATTAATCATTCCCATCTTGCGAAGAAGGTGATGAAAATTGAGAGATCCAAGAGGCTTAGTTAATATATCTGCTATTTGGAATCTGGAAGGAATGTGGATGATCTTTCTAAGACCTTCATGCAGCTTTTCTCGAACTAAATGGCAGTCCAATTGGATATGCTTTGTCCTCTCGTGGTGTACTGGGTTTGATGCAATCTCAGAGGCAGGTTTACTATATGTGTATAATAGTGCAGCTTGAGTATGTTCAATGTTTAAATCAGACAGCAAGTAATTTAAGCATTGAAATTCACAAGTAGTTGATGCTAATGCTTGATATTCAGACTCTGCAGAGGACCTACTGATTGTGGGTTGTTTCTTTGATTTCCAAGAGATTAGAGAATCTCCTAGAAATATTGCAAAACCAGTGACACTCCTTCTGGTATCAATGCAGCCGCCCCAATCACTGTCTGAGTAAGCCTTTAGATGTAGTGGAGACTTCGCAGATAAGAAAATCCCCTGGCCTGGTGTTGCCTTGATGTATCTGAAAACTCTCTCTGCTGCCTTGAGATGTGAGGTGCTAGGATTGGCCATAAATTGACTCAATGCCTTGTTGTTAGATACAACAACCGACCCACTAGTCTTCTATAAGATGCTGGATCAGATAGAGGGTCTGATGAGTCATTTGCAGTCAATTTCATGGTTGATTCCATAGGAAAAGCAGCTAGTTTGCATCAAGAAAAGCCACTATCTTGTAGAATATCAAGGGCATATTTTCTTTGACATAGAGCAATGCCTTTGGCTGACCTAGCTACCTCAATCCCCAAGAAATACTTTAATTCACCCAAGTCTTTTATTGTAAAAGATTTATGCAAAAAATCCTTCACAACAGATATAAGCTCTAAGTTGGTGGAAGCAACAATGACATCATCAACATATATAAATAGAGCAATGAAACTATTTTCAGTTTTCTTGATAAAAAGAGATGAATCTGACTTTCCTTGAGTGAAACCAAATTGAAGTAGTGAAGTGGACAGCTTTGAAAACCACTGCCTTGAGGCCTGCTTTAGGCCATATAAACTCTTTTTGAGTTTGCATACTCGAGGGTCATTAGGTGTAGAGAAACCAGGTGGTAGCTGCATATATACCTCTTCATTTAAGTCTCCATGCAAAAAATCATTATTTACATCAAGTTGATGTAAATACCAATTGTTTGATGCGGCTATGGCTAGTAACATTCTCACTGTTGTCATTCTAGCAGCAGGTGAAAAGGTATCAAAGAAATCAAGCCCCTCTTGTTGAGTGTAGCCCTTTGCTACCAATCTAGCTTTATATCTATCCAATGTGCTATCAGCTTTAAATTTTATGCGATAAACCCATTTGCAACCTATTGCTTTTTTTGTTAGGAGGCAAAATTGCAAGTTCCCAAGTTTTATTAGTTTTAAGAGCTTTAATCTCATCTGCCATGGCTTGTTGCCATTGAGGTTGTGAGATGGCTTGTTTAAAGGTTCTTGGTTCAGATATAAAAGAGACAGCATGAACAAAAGCTTTGTGATTGTTGGAAAGTTTAGAATCAGAAATGAAAGATAGAATTGAATAAGGTTTACCTGAAGAAGGACAGCCAGGAGGTTCATGAACTGCTGAAGAACTTTTAATCAAATTACCACAATAATAATTCTGCAAGTATTGAGGAGAATGCCTAGTTCTTTTAGATCTTCTCAGATTTGTAATATTATAAGATGGTAATGAAGCAGAATTTTCTGTAGAAGGTGAAGCAGAATTTTCTGTAGAAGGTGAATGAGAATTTTCTGTAGAAGATGAAGAAGAATTTTCTGTAGTAGGACAGTCATATATTTGAGGAGAATTTGAAAAGACAAATGGGATATGGATAGAATTAGGAATAGATGGAAAGATGGATTCATGAAATATGACATTTCTGGATATGGAGGTTTTGAGAGCAAGTATATCAAGCACTTTGTATCCTTTTACATTTGGTGGATAACCAAGAAAGATGCATTTGGAAGCTTTAGGTGAAAACTTCCCTCGATTATTTTTAAGTGTGCTTGCAAAACACAGACATCCAAATACTTTGAGGTATTTGTAAGTTGGTTGTTTATGGAATAAGATGTAATATGGTGATTGATTATTTAAGATTGAAGATGGGGTACGATTAATAAGATGGGTAGCTGTCATAATACAATCTGTCCAATAAGATAGAGGTAAATTGCTTTGAAATAGAAGGGCTCTAGCAACATTTAGTAGGTGTTGATGCTTTCTTTCAACCCTACCATTTTGCTGTGGAGATTCAACACATGATAATTGATGTATTATTCCATGCTCTTGATAGAAAAGAGGCATGTTAAACTCCTGACCATTATCTGTTCGTAGAGTTTGAATATTTGTATTGAATTGAGTTTGAGCATATTTAATGAAGCTGGTAAGTATAGATCTTGTATCAGATTTTGCTTTCATGAGATATAGCCATGTAAAACGACTATGGTCATCTATGATTGTAAGAAAATAGCCATATCCAGAATAAGAAACTGTAGGAAAGGGACCCCAGATGTCAACATGAACTAACTGAAAATTTTTATTTGATTGACTGTTTGATACAAGATAGGGAAGCTTCTTTTGTCTAGCTAAGGGACATATTTCACATACATGATTTTGTGAAACTTTTATAGAAGGATCAAGATTACTAATTATCTATAATCTTGCAGATGGAACATGCCCTAATCTAAGATGTCATATATGAGAATTGCTATTACATGATTGAACTAAGGCAATAGAGGAAGAACCAATCAAATCAGGCATTTCTCTTTTATTTAAAGCAGGAAAAGATAAGTGGTATAAACTAGATTTGACTTCAGCAAGCCCAATCATCCTCCATTTGCTCAAGTCCTGCAAAATGCATTTGGATTGAATGAAGAACAATCTAATAGAATTATCTTTAGTCAATCTTGAAGCAGAAATCAGATTGATATTGAAAAAAGGAACAAACAGTGCATTTTGGAGGGTTATATCAGGAGAAAGTTTAACATTTCCAGAGAAAATGATGGGAACAGATTATCCATTTGGTAAATAGACTTTAGAAGGTTTGCTAAGTAAGTTTTTGGAATCAAAAAGATGGGGAGAACAGATCATATGATCTGTTGCTCCTGTGTCAAGAATCCAAGTATATGAATTCTTTGAAAGAGAAACATTATTAGCTGAAGAAGAAGATATACCTGAAGTGGAGACAACATTAGCTGTGGAATCAGTATTAATATTGGAATTGGATAGGCTATTTGCTAGGGTAAGCAGATTCTTGATTTGCTCTTGAGAAAATATCATATTGGGAATACTTGAATTTTGTTCTAATGAAGATACATTGTTTGCAATGGGTTGTGCATATGATGAATTTCCATATTGCACATTGAGAGATCTTTTCCCTTTAGGACCTTTCCATCCAGGAGGATATCCAATGAGTTGAAAACATTTGTCTGCAAGATGGCCAAAATAGCCACAATGAGAACATACGAAATCTATTTTCCCTTTTTGCTTCGTGTATCTAGCACCAGCAAATGATTGTCTTTGAGGTTGAGCAGCAACCATGGCATGAGAATCCAAGGAAATTCCAACACTGTTAGACAGAGACCTTTGACTTTCTTCTTGTAGTAATAAAGAAAATACTTTGCTCATTGATGGTAGAGGGGATTGAAGGAGTAATTGACTTCTGATGGCAGAGTATGAATCATATAATCCAACCAAGAATTTTATCACATAATCAGACTGTTGTCGATCTGTGAGATTCTTGAGAATACTGCATGTGCACCTACCAAGATTTCCACATTTACAACTTGGAATAGGTCGATAGTTGATATATTCATCCCACAAGGCTTTACACTCACTAAAATACTTAGTAACAGTTTTAGAACCTTGAGAAATGGAACTGAGGGATTTTTCCAGAGAGAAAACTCTCGGACCATCACTTCTAAGATATCTTGTCTTTAGTTCCTCCCAAATGTCCAAAGCAGTTGTAAAATAAAGAAGGCTGCCACGAATTTCTTTAGAAATTGAGTTCATTAACCATGAGAGCACTAGATTATTTGCTCTTAGCCAAGCAATTCGAAGTCTAGAATCAGTATCAATTCTAGGTTGAAGTAGAGTTCCATCAATAAAGGAGATTTTATTCTTAACAGTGAGTGCAATTGAAATCAATCGACTCCATGCAATATAGTTCTCACCTGTAAAGATTTCATACACGAGAAGTGCTCCTGGATTGTCAGAAGGATGAAGATAGTACTGGCTCGAGGAATCATCACAAGGATTCGGCATAGGGGGATTAGCCATAGAAGCTCTCTCAGAAGAATTTTCAGAAGGTGTTTCAGAGTTTGCCATAGAAGCAAGAAACGAGAGAAAAAGAAATCAAGAAGCAAGAAGAATGAAAGATTTCAGCAGAATACTTTTCTTTACTCTTCTGATACCATGTAAAATTCTATAATGTGTAAAACATGAAAAACAGAGGACTGCATGAAAACTTGTATATTCTCATTACTTTAGTGATCTTAAAAGACTGTACAAAGGGTCTATTTATACACTTCATTTACCCAAGCATAACGATAATAGACTTAACCAACTTAACTGTTTATTTACAATTTTCAGATGAAGCTTTCTGTTTGGCTTCTAGAGATTTTAATTCTAATTTTTCTATGTGATTTTCTATATTCCAACACATATTGTTACTGACTTATGTATCGAAATTTACACAAGACGATCAGCGCGATCACAGGTGTCTTCGTATGGTTGGTGGTGTAAAATAAGTACTTCACACTCCTCAAGTGCTCTCTCTCACGTTAAGATGTCGGTTGCAACGGGGAGGACAAAATTCAAACTGTAAAATCGGTTGACAGGCAAGGTTGATACAGTGATGAGAATATTTTTTAAAAAGGAAATATTGATCCCTACCCTATTCTTCTTACTTTCATCCAAAAATCATCCGATTTTTCCTTGGGTGCAAATATTATTCGTCACTTACTGCATTTCTTTTAACTATGTATTTCGTAAAGAAAAGAGTTTTAATCGTGATTTCTTTCATCTGGATTATATTGCTCTTTGTCTTGTGTGTGTAGTCTTTCACTTCCTTTCTCTCTGTTTCTCTACACGCTCTGTACATCAATACCACTTAAATTTCTCACCCATCTTCCTTCCCGGCCTTTCTCTTCTCAGAAATGGAGAATAAGCAAACACTTCGGCCTCCAGCAGAAACAATTGAAAATCCGATCATGAAACATATTGCGGTGAAAGAAACTGGAGACAGCGTAAACTTGGAGGTTGATGAGGTAGGAAATTTAACCACTTCTCAGGTCTGTTACAAAAACTTGGAGGACTCTTCATTTGTTGGTTAATTTTATGTTAAATCTCCTTTGCGGTGTAGTTCCTGCTCCTGGCTAGAGAGGGGTCGTTGAGATGGTGTCGAAGATATGCATGGTTGTAATAATATGTAGTTGGGTAAGCCAAGGGGCTGGTTGGTTTTGAACTTTCCTAGTGCCAATCAGTCCTATCTTGAGTTTTGCTTCATCTTGTCCATCAATGTTGTTGCCATTAGCAACTCTTGTAAATTATGTGGCAACTATTCTTTCTTGATCTAATACTTTTTTCATATCAGTCATCTGACTTTGAATAATTTATAATTCAATCTGAATTTGATAAGTAAATTAAGCGAGCATGTTATTACGATTTAAGTGTCGTTTGGATATGAGTTGAGATCAGATGAAAGTTGAAAGTTGAATAAAATATTGTTAGAATATTATTTTTTAATATTACTATTGTTTTGAGATTTGAAAAAGTTGAATTGTTTATTATATTTTGTGTAAAATTTAGAAAAGTTGTAATTATAAAATGAAATAAGATGAGATGAAACATTTCTTGTATTCAAACGGGGCCTTAAATGTGACACATTTATTTGATAGATTGGCCTGGCAAAACTTGTTTGGCAACAAAAATTTATATCTAAATGAAATATTATAATACACATATAATGTGCATAATTAAGTTGTTTAATTGTTGTCACTTGATGGGAGGTCCCAAAACATGTGAATTTGCAAAATCTTCACCTTCTGTACCAATGTTTTGTAATTGAACATGCAAATAGAATTAAACATATTAAACATATATAGACCCATATGATATACTAAATATATATCTAAAATATGAAATAATCTAACCTATAATATATAAACCATACTACTGAAATGAGAACGATTATTATCATCATCATTTTTTTTAGTTTCATATAATGATGAGACAAGCAAGGAAGAGCAACCGGCCATGCAGTACTGCTAATCCGCCTAAAGAACAACAAATTAAAATATTATGTCGGCATGCATATTCAATGTCAGATTAATGCAATCTAATTGACATGTATATATATAATATATACACACATAATAGGTCGGGAGCAACATGCAAAAAAGCATGTTGCCTAGTTAAGTCAAACAGTTTTTTTAGAAAAATAATATGATTTTTTTAAAAATAAAATGATTAATGAATAATTTAATGAGAAAAAACAAAAGTAAATTTTAGCAAATATAAAAACAAAAAGTATAATAATTAAAGGACAGAGATCGGTCGTTTTGCTCTTGTTTAGTACCACTGAGGACACGAGCCTCAGCCATGGGCGTTGGAGATGAGAGTTAACAAATTGCTGGACGTGTACTTCTGTGGATCAATGAATAAAATATGACTGTTTTGTATGGTGAACATCGGACTTGAGAAAAAAGTGTACAATCTCAAAATATTCTTCCACAAGATTTTCTAAGAAAGCATGAGCTCTCTAAAAAACACAATTAGAGTTGGCATTTCCTCTAATCATGCTGTGGATCAGTAGTTGAGAACAAGGGATGAACTATTGAGTTTGTTGAAGGATGACATGGCAAAGGCTCAGCACAGGATGAAGTTTTTCGCTGATAAAGGGAGAACATAAAGATCTTTTCAAGTTGGTGATAGGGTTTTCTTAAGACTTCAGCCTTATAGGCAGAAGACTGTCGCTATGCGTCACAAGATGAAATTAGCTCCAAGGTTTTATGGGCCATTTCAAGTTCTGCAGAAAGTAGGCTCAGTAGCTTATAAACTGGATTTGCCACCCTCATCCAAAATTCACCCCATTTTCCATATTTCTTGTTTAAAAAAGAAGGTGGGGGGCAGCATATTATTCCCTTACCAACCTTGCCTCCTACTGATTCTAGTGGTCACTTGCAACCTGAACCACAGGAAATACTGGAGAGGAGAATGCATAAGAGGGGTAACCATGCTATGACTGAAGTATTAGTGAGTTGGGTGGGAACTGCACCTGAGGATTCCTCTTGGGAATGTCTATGAAAACTGCGGCAACTTTATCCTCATTTAGTAGGCACTGTGCTGTAAATGGTGGTATCTGGGTTGAAGGCCTTGTGGGCAAGTCCTTTAAGAGGGGGAGAATGTTATGTGGGATCTGGGTTGAAGGCTGTGTGGGAGTTGGCTTGAAGGATCGAGGAATATTGGTTCAGAAAGTAACAATATTAACAGTCAGTCAATACGGTGCGTTGAGTGTTAATAAAACGGTGCGCAATGGGGGTGTTGGGTTTTAATGAAACGGTTCGTTTTGAGTTGTTATAGGTTATAAAGAATAAAGTCGGGCGGCGTCGTTTTGCTTCTTGATGAAATTAGGAAGTTTTTCACGAGTCTGTTAGTTAGTTCTGTTAGTGTTTTCTATAAAAGGGTGGAATGGTGTAAAGAAGGGATTATTGATCATCTTGTTGAACTGCCATTGTAAGGAGCTTGGGGATTGCTTGAAAATCTCTCAATTAGTTCAGTAATACTATGATTCATTCTTGTGTCCTACTTCTCTGGCTAACTGCCTTAGTATTTCAATATTCCATTGCTTGTGCACTCTATGTGGAAGTTCTTGTTGATCTGGTTTGTGAGTTTCGGGGAAGGAGTAAGAAGGTACGTGACAGCAGGAGCATTTATCATATCTAGAGAATATTGCAACACAAAACTTCTGAAAAAGAATGGATGATTCACCTCTATTTGTCAATAATTGGGCCGTGTATCCCAGATTAATGTATCTGATAATGGTTTAAATTGCTGGGAAGAACCAGATGAATTTTGAATTGGACTGGAGGAAGACGAACCGGTTTGCCAGGTGGACTTTCGTGTGGAGTGTGAAAATGTAGACCGAACTATAAATAGAATTCATCATGTAAGGCTCTTGGAGGGGGACTACCCATGGCAGGAATTCAATAGCGAGATTCACGCGTGAGCGTTTAGTTCATGTCTTGCTGACATGGTGTTATGGTTGTCTGACACGTCATATATTATGCTATTATTTTTTTAATATCATTATTTTATTATTAATGTAAACCCATAAATAAAATAATAAATAGTTTTCTGATTATTTAATATTATATTTAAGATAATAAATAAATGATGATGATAATAATCGTTCTCGTTTCATTAGTATGTTTATATGTTATAGGTTAGATTATTTCATAGTTTAGATATATATTTAGTATATCATTTAGGTCAATTTAATATGTTTAATTATATTTGCATGTTCAATTACAAAACAATGGTACAGAAGGTGAAGATTTTGCAAATTCACATGTTTTGGGACCTCCCATCCCACAACTTAATTATGCACATAATGTGTATTCAAGTATTTTATTTAGATATAAATTTTTGTTGCCAAACAGGTTTTGTGAGACCAATGTATCAAATAAATGTGTCGCATTTAAGGACACATTTGGATATAAGAAGTGTTTCATGATCTTATCTTATCTCATATCATTATTACAATTTTTTCAAATTCTACATAAAATATAATAAACAATTAAACTTTTTCATATTCAGATTACACTATAAATTATTCAAAATCAGATAACTGATATGAGAAAAGTATTACATCGAGAAAGAATAGTTGCCACATAATTTACAAGAAAAGGCAACCACATTGATGGTCAAGATGAAGCAAAACTCATGAACATAAGACTAATTGGCACCATGAAGGTTCAAAACCAACCAGCCCCATGGCTTACCCAACTACATAATATTACAACCATGCATATCGTTTTTACAAACCAAAAGAGTCCAACCTAATACTAGGAATCACTCACTCTTAGTGCACCTCGCGGTCAACTTTGAGAAGATCATCGTAGAAGATATAATAATTATTTTGCACCAGCAGCTCGAGCATGAGTTACGTACTTGCGGGTAAACTTTCCCAACAAATGAAGATGGATAGTATGTTTTTGAAAGAGACCTGAGCAATTTAAAGAGGTATTGATGTACAGAGCGTGTAGAGAAATGGAGAGAAAGGAAGTGAAAGACTACACACACAAGACGATGAGCAATATAATCCAGATGAAAGAAATCGCGATGAAAACTCTTTTCTTAACGAAATATAGAGCTAAAAGATAACTTACATATACATATCTCATGATATGTATATATATACTTTTGTGCTTTACATATGCATATCTCATGATAGTGGAATAGACATATACTTTTGGGCGGTCTATCCCACGATCGTTTTGGCATTTGTATTAGAGGTTGCACAAATTATGTCAAACGATAACAAGCCTTTGATTTGGGTGGTGCTGGGATTTACTGTAGTGAGTTGTCTTATAACGTGGACAATATTTGCTCTGACTGCAAGGCAAAAAAATGCTAGGTTTTCTTTTGGGGGCTTCTTTCTACCCAATGGACAAATATACAGGAGTATTTGTCAATACATTGAACCGTATGCCACGATTATTCAGATCATATTGTCAATTATTTTTATTATTATCAAATTTTCGATACGGTTGACTTTCGGTGAAATTATTATATCTTCTGCGATGATCTCCTCAAAGTTGACCACGAGGTACACTCAAAAGTGATTCCTAGTAGAACAGGAAGACGACATTGCTGGATTGGATGCATCCCTTACAATAATTTTGAACTATAATGAAGAACGTGTTGTGCTAAATCTTCTCCACAATCCCCAGTATCGTGAGGTTGTATATTTCCATGATAACAATAGCCAAAACGATGGGAATTTATAAAATTCATGCCCAAGTTGCACAAATTACTCTTTTATAAATAACAAATGTAATCATGTCATTTCATAAAAAGTTATCTCAATTTGAAATAGAGCTGTAAGCTTATCATTTCCTTTTGAATATCCTCGTCTTTGATATGACCATGCTGGCAACTATTGATATTAATTATTGGGTAAGGTTGTGGGCAAGCCCAGATCGTTGCCCAAGATAGAGTAAGCACAAAGATGTTGAAAGGGCATTGGTTTAGCTATGGAAGCCTAGTATGCCAACACCTTAATTGCTGGATTCTTTATAATTATAAAAGAACGTAAATGCTGATACTTTTTCATCATCTTGTGACCTACTTCAATAATATGTTCATTGTATCAAAAATAGACTCGCAAATAAAGTTTTTCTTATAATAAGTCAGTTTTTTTATCCAATGGAGTTAAAAAAATATTAATAAAAAAACTATCCTGTATTAAAGACGTGCCACATCGTAGGCTGATATAAGGGCAATGAACGTAATTACCTCTTTTTATCACCAAGGTCTAAACATGTATACCTTACATAGGCTACAAGATGTTTGTTTAAAACGAAAAAGCCAACAATTTTCTAAAAAAAAAAAGCCAACAATTGAAAGTGGGCTGCAAATTGCCACGTGCATGGGCTGAAGGGCTATGGTGACTTACAGCGCAAGCCTGACCGAAAGGGCTAAAAGGCCTAGAGGCCCACTATTAATTTTAAGGAAATAAACACTCAAGGTGGCCAGTTACTTGGCATCATTCCGTCGGTGATCACTTGGAAACTACGGTGCCGAAGGTGCAAGGCGAGGATGGAAGGGGGGCTAGAATCCGAAAAATCAGTATGGTGTTCTATTAGATACTGGGTTTCTTGGGTAGCTCTTTGGATCAAGAACTCAAAAGCTTTATCTCGACGTGATGAAGAGATTGTGTGATGCTTCCAGTTGCTAGTTAAAATTGTAAATCTGGTGACTTTGCAGCAAGTGCGTTGGCTGAGGCCAAAACCTGGATGGTATAAGCTGAATGTTGACGGCAGCTCACTCGGCAATCCAGGTCCTTCCAGTGTTGGTGGAATCATTAGAAATGATAATGGTGAGTTTGTTTGTGGTTTTGCAAATTATACTGGGCACAATTCTAATAATGCGGCAGAAGTTATGGGGCTGTTGTATGGCCTTCGAAATGTTTGTTCCTTGGGAGCGAGGGAAGTGGCAATTGAAATGGACTCAATGTTGGTAATTCAATGGGTGCAGACCAAACGATGTGGATTGTGGTATTTGGAGAATTACTGGGATGAGATCTTGAAAATATTAGATGGATTGAGATATACTATTACTCATTCTTATAGAGAGACAAATGTAGCGATGGATGGTTTGGCTAGTAGTGGAGCCAATGGTTGCAATGGCTTGTGGTTTTCTTTTTCGGACCTCCCTTTGGTAATTAAATGTATTATTAGACTGGAGAAGGAGGGTTTTCCTTATATTAGATTTGCTCGTTAATATTGTTTTCATTGATTTAGTTATTTTGTATAGCCTTTTTCTAAGTTTCATCCTAGGTTTGAGTCCTAGGTGGGTGTTTTTTGTTTATTTTTTCATCTCAGGTGTCGAGTTGTTACCATGGTATTCATCCACCATAAGTGAAGGCTATTAATTAAAGTGTGAGGGGGTCACTATTGGATAGATGACTACCCACTCTTTAAAAAAAAAAAAAAAAAAAAAAAAAAAGAAAACCCCTCAATTTGAAATAGAGTTGTAAACTTATCATTTTCTTTTGTATATTCTCATCTTTGATATGACCATGCAGACAACTATTTATATTTAATTATTGGGTAAGATTGTGGGCAAAGGCCTTACTCTTCATCCCATATTTTCAAACAAGATCATAAAGGTTTTCTTATTGGTGAGAATAACAACATTGTGACATAGACAAACGACACAAGCTCAAATGAACTACACGTCCCAGTTCAAGTTGGGTTTGAAAGGGATCACTTATACCCAAGGCCTAGGTGGACATCTCTACTCATTTTATAATATAATTGCAAGTTACTTAAATCTCTAATATTCCCTATTCCTTGTATGGTATGGAAATCCAACAAGGTGATTATAATCCAGCAATAAATTTGAATCTATGAGTTTCAACAAATTTCCACCTAATTGAATCTCTAGACTTTTTCACACCCCAACTTGAATTGAACTTCATTCATTTCAACTGCATAGTATATCTTCAAAACATCTCCTTAAACACATGACAAGAGAATTGAACTGTTATGCTGGTTGTTGAGCCTAATGTTTCAAGCATCATATTATGCTGATCTATACCTCTTTATGGATTTTGATAATAACAATTGTTTCAAATTGTCCACATATGTAATAGATTCTTGAAGAACAATGATATCAACAAATGATCAAGAATGAGCTGAGAAAAGAATAAGTTTATAAATAAGGAAGGAATCCAGTGCAACCGTCAATGGCTCCCAACCATTCCTCCCGTGTTGGGGTCGTGCCATCGTGGCAACGCCGCAGTGAGGCCCTCAAACGAATCATAGGTATATCTTTGCAATATGTTAAACGCACTGGGGCCCTCAACCATTCATCTTTCGCGGTGGTCGGCAAACAAAGGGTGAAGCTCTTCTGCATGTAAATTGTCTAGAGAAAAAGTAAAAAGAAAAGAGTTTTAAATGAAGTGTTTCGTTTTATTAATTGGAAATCGTCCTGAAATGCCATTGGAAGACGCCACTGGTATTGAATTCTATAAAAGTCAATAAATCTTTAAAATTTGAAAATATATAGATAAAATAATATATATTAACTTCTTCAAAAGATTAAAGCTGTAATTTTAAGTATATTTTAAATATGTACTATTCATCTTTCAAAGTAATATTTTACTATAAAAATTACCCTAACTGCTTTATTTTTCAGCTTTTATTTATTTTCTCAATTGTTGTGAGAATTTAATTTTTGTATTCAATTTTGAAATATGTGAATGAAGAAATATTATTATTAATTAACATATAGTTAGTGTAACGAAAAAATATGAAAAAAAATAAAAGTATTAATATTGAAAAAATAATATTATATTATTATTTTAACTAATCCAATACAAGATAATGGCTAAAGAGATTTTAGATTTATTAAAACATGAATTTTTCATTAAATTTTGAATAGAATTTTGATGAAGCGCTAATGCTCAAGAAAGTACTCACGACACCTTTTCTTGATAAAACAAGTGTAAAAAGTGGAATTGTGGTTCAAGGAAGCACGTTAGTTCCGGTGCTTTCCGCGTCTCTTGATTTCAGTATTACAATTTCAGTTGTAGTCGGTCAAAGATGGGCAAAAAAATGTTAGGTTTTCTTTTGGGTGCTTCGTTCGGACAAATATATGAGAATATCTGTAAATACATTGAATGATATGCGACAATTATTTAGATCATATTATCAATTATTTCTATTATTGTCAAATTTCTATTATAGTGGCACTGTGGTGTGCACTAACCGCGGCAGGTGACATGATCTGGGTGAGTACTCATTGTGGGTGAGGAAATCCGAGAGTTCGCTTGTTGCTCGCTTAATATATCGCTCGAGAGAAACTTAACTCGAGAGTTTGCTTGACAGGCTCTCGATAGTGGGCTTGAGTGAATCCCAAGTAGAGAGTTTGCTTAACAAGTAATTGACACTGAGCTCGAGTGAAGCTCAACTAGAAAGTTCACTCGAATCTTGCTCGACTTGGTGCTTGAGCGAACATCAAATAGAAGGTCCGCTCAAGCCTTGCTCAACACATCGAGCGAATATACTGAAAGATGACAGCCTTAGGGTTTTCACTATGCCCCATATAAATATAAGTGTTAAAATCTGCAGAACGTTCTAGAGTGAAATTGAATAGACGTTTTGAGCAGAGAATCAGTGTGAGGCACCTAGAGAGAGAGAGTGTGTGTGAGGAGAGAAGAGGTAAATTCTTGTATTTCTCACTATGTACTTCAACATTATTTTACATAAAAATTCTTTGCAGTTCTGTGGATGTAGTCAAATTGTCGAACTATCTAAATTTAGTGTTGTATGAATGTTATCTCTATTTTTCTTTACTATTCTTGCATTGTCGTTTCCCAATACTGCATCTCGAGTTGATAATATAATAACTCTTCAAAAAATAGTTCAAAAGAAGTAAAAAAAAGAAAGATTCCATAAATTAAAACATGCTTTAGTTAAAAACAATCAAGTAAAGTATATATATTATAAAACATTCTTGAATTAAAAGAGAGTCAAATAAAGTATATACTACAAATTGGAACTCTTGAGCTACTAAAATGGCTTAGTGGTTAATAAACACATAAATTAGGACATATATTGATCATGATGATCACTTGGGACATTTGACACCTTAAAAAACACGAGTTGAATGCTCACTAAGCAACCCAACATAATATATACTGCATAAGAAAATTGATTTTAATTCATGCAATAACATTTATAGCCACATTCATATACATATACAGTTACTGGCCCTGTATGGACAGTGAAAATATTTCATCTTATTTCATCTCATTATTATAAATTTTTTAAATTTTCACACAAAATATAATAAATAATTTTACTTTTTCAAATCCTAAAATAATAATAATATTAAAGAATAATATTCAAACAATATTTTATTCAAGTTTTAATTTTCATCTCAACTCATCTCATCTAAACTAACTATCTAAATGGAACCTTTATAAATTTAGGAGACTTGAAATGCTACTCAACTTTAAAAACATTTACTTTGCTTAAAACATAAATTCCAGGTATAAAATATTGCATAAACTAAAACAAAATCTTTTTATTAAAATATTGAAAGTATAATAGACAGTCTACGAAAGTATTTATTAAAATATATATATATATATATATATATATATATATATATATATATATACACTTTTGATTGATTTTGATGAGTTTGAATTAATTAATATTATTTTATTATGAATTTGTGAAATAATTGTGACTGTATGAGTCCACTCAGTTGTCATATATAATAGAATCGCATTAGGCTAAAAATGAGTGAAATAAAAAAATGGTAAATCTTATAACATTTTTATAATTATTTTATAATTCTACTTCACGCGAATTATAAATGATAGTTATTTAAAAGTTTTTACACTATACATTATTATATGACATAATTTGATTTGTAAGATTTAAATTTTAAAATTTATCTTCTTAATCAAATTATGTCACTTAAATTATGTGTGGCGTAAATATTTTCAAATATAATTATTTAAATTAAATTCTTTTTAGTAAAGTAGCATATAAGTATATTGATCTCTTGAGAATGAAGTTGTAAAATAATTATAATAGAGATATAGAAGTATATTTTTTCTACATGTTAAATGGGAATTGGTAGGCCAGGGGGAGCATTGGTAGGCCAGGTGCTCCCCCTAGCCTACCAATTTTTTCTACTTTTTTTAGTTTTTTTTGTTTGTTTGTGCACGACTAGTGTTTGTGGGGACCTTTGCTTCCTTGAATCTTTCGTAGATTTTGAATCAACTCACCCCCGAGTTTGCAAAAAACAACACTCCATTACGTCACCGTTACGCATGCGTTGTTCGAGGTCAAAATAGAGTGTGCACTTCCTTTCATCTGGATTATATTGCTCTTCGTCTTGTGTGTGTAGTCTTTCATTTCCTTTCTCTCTGTTTCTCTACACGCTCTGTACATCAATACATACCTCTTAAATTTCTCACCCTTCTTCCTTCCCCTTTCACTTTTCAGAAATGGAGAATGAGCAGACACTTCAGCTTCCAACGGAAACAACTGAAAATCCGGTCATGAAACATATTTCGGTGAAAGAAACTGGAGACAGCGTAAACCAGTACTCTCAAAACCAGGAGATTAAAGCAGAGGAGGTTGATGAGGCTGGAAATTCAACCAATTCTCAGGTCTCTTTCAAAAACTTGCTATCCATCTTCAAATGTTCCAGAATCTTATGTCCTATGTTAAATCTCCTTATACAGTCATTGGTATTCAATGGCTTATATTTCTACGAGACTCTTTTGAACTGGTTTTCATAAAAAATTGGGTTGGGTTGTTTCTTTGTTGGCGATCTTCAACTGAGATATATTCTTAGCATCACATATATTTGTTTAAACTTTTGCAGATTTTGGCAAACTCGGTTGAAGAGAGTGATGAGATTTTTAGTCCAATAAATAATGATTCAGAACCTGACCATGGTCTTCCAGAATCTCCAAATCATAATTTTCATGAAAATTTTCCGAATTTCGTTGGTAGCCCAAATATTAATCCGGATGTTGATCAAGAAGCTGGGCAAGATACTCTACAAAGTCCTCGTAGAAGGTCTATATACCCTGTGGTAAGATTGATTTTGTATAGACTTCATGATTTTGTCACATCTGTTAAATGGTACATTTTTAGCGGTTGCCTATATAATTAGTTGATATATCAAATCACTTAAAATATACCAATAACAAGTATGACGGAGAATAATAAGATATAGAATAACAACATTACTAATTATTAATTACGAGTTAATAAGTTGATCGTTGAATGTCCAGATGGAAGATATAGATTGCATTGTTGCGGTTGTGGCATTTGTATTCGAGGTTGCACAAATTATGTCCAATGATAACAACCCTCTGAAGTGGGTGGTGCTGAAATTTTCTGTGGTGAGTTGTCTTATAACATGGACAATATTTACTCTGACTGCAAGGCAAAAAAATGCTAGATTTTCTTTTGGGTGCTTCTGTCTACCCGATGGACAAATATATGGGAGTATTATTCAATACATTGAATCATATGCCGCGATTATTCAGATCATATTGTCAATTATTTCTATTATTGTCAAATTTCCGATGCGTTTGACTTTCGGTGAAATTATTATATCTTCTGCGATGATCTCTTCAAAGTTGACCGCAAGGTACACACAAGAGTGATTCCGGTTGGACTCTTTTGGTTTGTAAAAAAAAGATATGCATGGTTGTATTATATAATACGTAGTTGGTTAAGCCAAGGGGCTGGTTGGTTTTGGATTTTCATGATGCCAACCAGTCTTTTCTTGAGTTTTGCTTCAGCTTGTTCATCAATGTGGTTGCCATTTCTTTTTAACTTATGTGGCAACTATTCTTTCTTGATGTAATACTTTTCTCATATCAGTTATCTGACTTTAAATAATTTATAGTTAAATTTGAATATGATAAGTAAATTAAAAGAGCATGTTATTATTATGATTTCGTGCCGTTTGGATATGAGTTGACATGAGATAAATTGAGATAAAAGTTGAAAGTTGAATAAAATATTATTAGAATATTATTTTTTTATATTATTATTATTTTGAGATTTGAAAAAGTTGAATTATTTATTATATTTTGTGTAGAATTTAAAAAAATTACAATAATAAGATGGGATCATGAAACACTTTTTATATCCAAACGGGTCGACACATTTATTTGATAGATTGGCCTGACAAAATCTGTTTGGCAACAAAAAATTTATATCTAAATAAAATACTTGAATACACATATAATGTGCATAATTAAGTTGTTTAATTATTGTCACTTTATGGGAGTTCCCAAAACATGTGAATTTGCAAAATCTTCACCTTCTGTACCATTGTTTTGTAATTGAACATGCAAATAGAATTAAACATATATTGATCTATATGATATACTAAATATATATGAAATAATCTTTTTTATTTTAACACTAACAGATTCTTTCAATTTTATTTTACTCTTTTTTGTTCAATGAGAAGGTGAAGATTTTTTCCTTTTCTTTGCTCATCACTAGATTGTATAATGGAAAGGTGAAGAATTTTTCCTTTTCTTTGCTCATCACTTGATTGTATTTTAGAAAGGAATGCACGTGACTCGCAAATTATTCTTTCTAAATGTTAGTTGGACACCATAAAATTATATTTAATATATGAATAATATTAGATACAGTCTAAATTATGTAAGTCTCGCACATTCATTTTAAAAAATATTGAAATTCGTCATTAAAAAATTAACTTTTTCATATAAATCCAATATTTATCTTTTTTTTTAAAAAAAAAGTACGTAGAATTTGCATATCCTAAAAATGTAAATATTATTTCTCTTGACATATTACTCTTTCCAAAAGAAAATGCTAGTTGGCCCCTAGGTTCGATCGCTAGTACGTTTTAATTTTTTTTCTTTTTAAAAATATTTAAAAAAGTTACTATTTGTGAATTTGTGTATTTTTTAAAAAAAATTATTTTAAAAAAATTTTAAAAAAAAAAGTGAGATTGCACTAACTGGCACGACCAATGGTAAGAGCTGGACGGCATATTAGAAGGGTTCCTTTCCAAATCCACTCTTAATTTTGAGTTTAAGGGTAGTCTGATTATTAATTGAAATTAGATTACATGAAATGAGATGATCACTTCTGCATCCAAACCAGCAAGTCATTTTGAAAGGTTATTGATGGTCATGACCAGCAGACCTCGATCAAAAGAGGAAATACAATACACATCATAAGGTTCAAATTCTCTCTGTATTCTTCCTTGCCTGAAATTCGGTTGCTGAGAGTTTTGAAAAGGCAAAATCCCTGATTTTTGGTTCTTTAAAAGCCTTATACTACAGTGAATATCGTACGTATAGCATTTGTGGAAGTTTGCTTAATTGTTTGTATTTGCGTCTTGTAAAAAATGAGAGAAGAACAGCCATCAGAGCACCGGATGAAAGTGAGGGAGGGTCCACAGCGAGACGGGGGGTGCGGGTGGGGCAGAGGATGAGCGAGAAACGACATCGACTTAAGTGCGTCAGCAATCAATATTCCAGTCATTAAAGTGGGGACATAGATCCCAAACAATCATTTTCAAACCGAAAAAGGGTCATATCCAACACGTAAAGTCCTGACTTTTCTATAAAGGTGCGAACTATCATGTAACATTGGAACGATCAAGAATCACCAATCTGTCCCTAATTTCTATCTGAGTAATAAAATAGCTAGAAGACAGCTGAAAGCCGCAACGGAAATTTTTCCTCCTCTCTTTAATCTGTGTCCTCCACCATTGCCGGCCTCCTCCTCGATTAGCGTCGGCCGCCGAGCACGTAAGGAATTTGTAATGTAACGCCCCAAATCCGGGTGACTTGAAGAATTATTACTTGTCACTCATAAACATGTCTCCCAACACATCCAAAGAAAATTCTCCAAAAACTTCATAAATGAAATCAATCTCAAATCTTCTCAATAATCTCATTACAAACTCCACACAATCTCTAATGCAATAATAATAAATCAAAGGGGTCCATAACGTCCCGGTAGTCATAACAACCAACTAAATATTTCATAAATCTTAGTAAACTCAAGACATAAATAAAACTCAAAGACATTAACACCAGGAACACTAGAAGTCCTTCTTCTACCAACATCTCCTCAGCTTAAACACAAACAGCATTCTAATCCAGGTTCTCATTTGGACTCACCACATCATCTGAAAAATATTATAATGATAGGGTGTGAGTTATCAACAACTCAGTAAGCAAAAATTATATGCTAGCGTGCAAACATGAGCATTTATAAAGTAGAGTATGCAGAACAAAATATTTTCCAGAGTTATCATGCAGAACAGAACATATTTTCAAAATAACAGAGCGATAGTTTTAAAACAAATAAAACCCATGGTACTTTGGCATAACATAAACTGAGTATCATCATCAAATCAAAACAGAGCAGAGACCATGTTTCACCCCCGTGGTAGGGTTGTGCTAACCCCGGTGGCCAAACCAGGCAGAGACAGAGGTGAAATCTTTCATTTATTCTTCTCGGAGCCCCGAGTGTGCACACAGGAAAGACCACAATAAAACCACTTTGTTTCCAAAGTGGGTGCACTCAGAGACAGAGAAGTTGGTACCAACCCAAACAGAGCAGAGCATAACAAAGCAGAGCAAAGCAGAGACAGAGTCAGATACGAAAATCAGTACACCATGCCAAAGGTTTTCAAATGTTATATCAAAATAATACAGAGTACCAAAACATAATTAGAACAGTTTACACACGCTGAACACAAAAGTCAGAACAAATAAATGCACAACTTTTCATATTCTCAATATCGCTCTTTTTCCAGATTTCAGAAACCACATGACAGAATTTAGCTCATGTCTACACAATGCATGTCAAAACATATTTTTCTCTTTTTCGTACAGATTTTATGAGTATGCAAATAAATGACCGAGGTTGGTTTTGTTTTTCCCAAGTTCTCATTTCACCACAAAAATATGCAAAGTTTTCAGAAAATCAACCTCAGTCTCAAATAATTCGTGTAAGGCCTAGCATAGGAACCCCGCTTACTTGACTCCTGCAGCGTATTATCTAAGCCTTGAAAATGATCTCTATCAATCTCGTCACCTATTCATAAAATAATATAGATACACTGAGTATTAAACGACCATTGGCATAACTTCCATCTAATAATTAAAACATATAATCCCAAACCATATTATAGCAAAAAATAAATAAATAACACCCTAAGACAACCATATAGTAAATTGGACAGCCCCCAATTCAACCCAAAGTACCATATACTAATCTTTGATATAATCCTAAACACTCACCAAAGTCAACATCAAACACAAAAATAAAATATCAATCCCACTTCAATGGCCCCTAACTCCAAGCAATTACTTACAACTCAACCAAAACAACCATAATATTGCTCCAAATAATTTAATCCTCCACTCCAACGGTCGTATAAAAACCCGAACAGTACAAAAGCAACACCCACTCAACTC
Organism: Juglans cinerea; assembly: GCA_961763995.1. Lineage (NCBI taxonomy): Eukaryota > Viridiplantae > Streptophyta > Magnoliopsida > Fagales > Juglandaceae > Juglans > Juglans cinerea. The sequence continues at coordinate 42,201,452 of CAUIVZ010000001.1, read as the reverse complement.
CGACTATCCATTTGGTTTATTGCACATCCAAACCAAATACTTCAAAATAAACCACAAATCACACTCAATTCCGCAGCTATAACTCCCAGTAACCAACACAATTTAACTACAATAACATTACACCATTTCCAAGCTCCTTCCGCACCACCTCGCCAACACCCAAAATCACCAACAGCAAACCAGGCCCCAACCACAGATTATAAGACGTAGAAACATTTCCCAAGAATCAAAACATCACAAGCCACAAATCACTCAGTTTCCTTACCTCTTAACCGTTTGATAGAGAATCGGTGCCAACACTGCGGTAAGGAGAAGACGCAGCAACACCACCTACAAACATCCCACACGGCAGCACAGAGAAACAGGGGCCGAAGGAAGAAGAAAAACAGAAAAAATAAATAACTAAATAAACTGCAAATAACACTGAAAGGCGTCGACTAGAGAGGAAAAAGAAGATACCTGAAGATGAAAACGCAGCGCGAGTGGAAGAGAAGAGACGAGCTTGAAGTGAGGGATGCCGATTGCAACAACAGCGGGACGCGAGGGGGAGAGACGTTGACTAAGAGAGGAAAACCAAAAATGAGGGCAAAATGAAGATGGAGGAAAACTAGGGCATGGGATTCGGAATCACAACACAACTCAACAAAGAGAAAAGAGAGGGATTCGGGAATGTGAGTGGGTTACGGGATGGAGAGGAATGCGGGGCAAAAACAGAGGAAAGAAACCGAAAGGAGAAGGAAAGAATTCGGGGGAGGGAAAAAGAAAAGCTTACCCCTCCAAACGACGTTGTTCGCCCACCGAAAATGAAAGGGCTGGGCCCTCAAGCACGGACCGGCTTCACAACCCACTGGGCCTTACATGTAAGCCCTGAATTTGTTTGTCTTCCGAAATCGAATGTTTCTCTTACAGAAGTCTCTACATCAGTTAAAGACAACATAAAACAAGTACACTCCAGCTACGCTTGTAGTTATCTGGTGTTTCTTTGGGTTCCTTTCTTTCTGGATGAATCTCTTGTAGGACTAAATTAGATGAAGCTCGCATTGTTTTGGGTCCCCCGGGGGTGTTTTTGGTTTTCGGTCCAGAGGTAAAAATCTAGATTTTTCGTTGTAATTTTTGTTCAGTCCCCCATAGGTATTTGGGGTCTACATGTTATTCGTGACTTGCTGCATTTCTTTTAGATCTGTATTTCGTTAAGAAAGAGTTTTCATCGCAATTTCTTTCATCTGGATTATATTGCTCTTCCTCTTGTGTGAATAGTCTTTCACTTCCTCTCTCTGTTTCTCTACACGCTCTGTACATCAATACCTCTTAAATTTCTCACCCATCTTCCTTCCCCGGCCTTTCTCTTTTCAGAAATGGAGAATGAGCAGACACTTCAGCCTCCAACAGAAACAACTGAAAATCCGATCATGAAACATATTGCGGGGAAAGAAACTAAAGACAGCGTAAACCAGTCTCAGAACCAGGAGATTAAAACAGAGGAGGTTGATGAGGCCGGAAATTCAAGCAATTCTCAGGTCTCTTTCAAAAACTTGGAGGACTCTTCATTTGTTGGATAATTTTATGTTAAATCTCCTTTGCGGTGTAGTTCCTGCCCCTGGCTAGAGGGGTCGTCGAGATGGTGTCGAAGATCTCGACTCTGTCGAGTTGGTGTTAAAGAGCTTGACTCTGTCCTAGAGCAATGGTGTCGAAGAGCTCGACACCAATGGTGTCAAAAAGTGAGCTCGACTCCATTGCGCTGGTGTGACGTCACCAGTGCTGTCAAAAATAGAGCTTGACTCCAATGAGCTGGTGTCGAAGAGCTCGACTCCGTCGAGATGGTGTCGAAGAGCTTGACTTTGTCCTAGAGATGGCGTCGTGTCGAAGAGCTCGACACCAATGGTAGTGGGTTAGATGGTGGTTTTCTCAGGTGGCTGCTGCAATGGAGTTTTTGGCAGTTGCAGGGCTACTCTTTAGGATTTGGTCTGCTGAATATTTCAATTTGTAAGTCTCTCCACCATGGTCGGCTGGCTTTTTTCTTGCTAAAAGACAATGGGGGGAAAGCTAGTCTGTTGACTATGAGTCTGTTGACCATGGTCGGCTAGTTCTCCTTGCAGCTGATTTCTATGTATTTATAGTATATATACAGCCTTGGTCTTTGTTGGCTTATATTGCCTAGGTTGTTGCTGGGGAAATCAACACAGCGGAAGGGATAAAAGTGATAATAAAAGAGTACACTCATGCACTCAGTGTCACCAAGAATTTAACGTGGTTCGGCAACTGCCTACATCCACAGAAAAGAGCTTCACTAATTAAATAGTGGTACACAAGAAAATATTACAGAGGAGGAGGATCACACTCCACTCAACTCAACTCTCTTCTTTTCTCTCAGAGCTCTCCCGGCTCTCTCTCTTTTCTTTTCTTCTTGGGTGTATCTGAAGCTCTCGCATGAAGCTTCAATTTATAGGCGAGGATCAGTATCGTCTATATGTATGAATGCATTTATTGTTGCATTCAATAGGTGTTTGGGTGCTGAGGGTTGAGCAGCAAGCAGCCATTGTGGACTGCTTGCTTGGGCAGGGATTTCAACAGTTGTTATATTTTTATAGACTGTTTGTTTTGAACTGGTTTTCATAAAAAAAATTGAGTTGGATTGTTTCTTTGTTGGCTATCTTTAATTCAGATATGTTCTTAGTATCACATATATCTGTTTAAACTTTTGCAGATTATTGACAGACAAGAGATTTTGGCAGACTCGGTCGAAGAGAGTGATGAGATTTTGAGTATTAATCGAGATGTTGATCTAGAAGCTGGGCACGATTCTGTACAAAGTCCTCGTAGGAGGTCTATATACCCTGTGGTAAGATTGATTTTGTATTAAAAAAACGTTTAGAAAAATATTGTCCTAATCTTAAACTTTATGATTTTGTCACATATGTTAAATGGTGCATTTTTAGTGGTTGCCTATATAATTAGTTGATATATGAAATCACTTAAAATATATTACAATAGCAAGTATGACGAGAATAATAATTAGATATAGAATAATAACATTACTCAATTAATATTAATTACGAGTTAATAAGTTGATCATTGAATGTCCATATCATGGAAGCTATAGATTGCATTGTTGCAATTTTGGCATTTGTATTAGAGGTTGCACAAATTAATTATGTGGAACGATAACATACTTCTGAAGTGGGTGGTGCTGGAATTTACTGTAGTTAGTTGTCTTATAACGTGGACAATGTTTGCTCTGACTGCAAGGCTAAAAAATGCTAGCTTTTCTTTTGGGTGCTTCTTTCTACGCTATGGACAAATATACAAAAAATACATTGAATCGTATGCCGTAATTATTCAGATCATATTGTCAATTATTTCTATTATTATCAAATTTTCGATGCGTTTGACAATATCAACTACGATGATCTCCTCAAAGTTGACTGCGAGGTGCGCTCAAGAGTGATTCCTAGTATTAGGTTGAACTCTTTCGGTTTGTAAAAGAAGATATGCATGGTTGTAATATTATGTAGTTGGGTAAGCCAAGGGACTGGTTGGTTTTGAACTTTCACGGTGCCAATCAGTCTTATCTTGAGTTTTGCTTCAGCTTATCCATCAATGTAGTTGCCATTATGAACTCTTGTAAATTATGTTGCAAGTATTCTCTCTTTATCTAAATACTTTTCTCATATCATTAATCTGACTTTGAATAATTTATAGGTCAATTTGAATATGATAAATTAATTAAATGAGCATGTTATTATGATTTAAATGCAACCATTTATTTATGGGGAGACTTGATATTGAGAAGTGGTTAGAGAATTCGATTAATAAGATAACATGCAATAAGTATGCAATCGCCCCTAAATTGTAAAGGAATGTTCGATTGAGACTTTAAAATTGTAATGACCCAGTGCAATAATTGTAAGGATAATTTCATTAGGCCTAAATTATAGGTAGATGGACCATATGGGAAAACTCAATTACAATCTATTGGATAATTTTGAATAGACCAAGAGCCCATAAATTAATATGGTAAGTTATGAGTTTTTTATTGGACTTAATAATTAGGTTAAAGCCCAATTAATAATTATGGACAAGCGTGTTCTATTAATTGGTATTGAGCCCAAGATATTATTTATAAGCTCAAAAATATTATCGAACAAGTTGGGCTGAATTTTAAACTTTAAAATCCGCCCTTTAGGCTCATCAGTGAGGCTTATCAGTGACTTAGCCTAATTGTTATTTTTTTTTTTTAAGAAAAACCCAAAACATGGACCCAACACAAAACACAAAGACCCACGAAACGGCCGAACTCATTTACTCGGCATCCCAAACCCATCTATAAAACCATACACATACATTGATTACCATCTCTACCTTCATCAGCCATAGGCCCGGACGTCAGTTGATTTCTTAGTCTCGATTTCGACAAATTTGTAACCGACTTAGATTATTAGTAGTGCACTCACTAAAATTTAGCTAAAATTTGATTAGGAAATTCACTTCTATAAATTTAATTAGCCACCTTTCAAAAATACCAAATAACATACTCTTCAAATCTATCAACATTCTATTAAAATATTGATTTTAACCATTTATTTTAATTCTAATTATAATTTGAATATTTATTTGTTATTTAAAAAGTTTACATTAATTTTCTTACGTTGATATTAGATTTTAAGAGAAAAAATTGGCATCAACTAAAATAATATTGCAGAACTAGAACTTGAAGCATTCCAGTAAAATGATGCCACGTCATTGAAATGATAATTCATGGAGACTGGCTGTCTTCTGTGGTTGAATTTAGAATTTGGGCGCTTCGTGCCTTGAGACGAAGAGGAATTTTTTTGGAGTAAATAGCTTGTGTGAAACGAATAGCATGCGAGAGATGGAATTTTTATGCCAAAATAATATTTTGCCAGCAACTTGGACTCAACAGATTTTGCTAATGAAAATTATCAAAGTTAAAAGTATTGTAGTTTGTTGAGTCCACTACAATGAGTTTTTATGCAACCTAATTAATTTTGGCAAAAATATAACTTTGTTGAGTCTACTACTAATGCTCTTACACGCCGGAATTCTCAATTATTTATATCCTTTCCTTTCTCCCACGACATTCCTTCCTCAATCCTTGGCAAACAAAACAGCAAGCCTCCCGCGCGGCTCAGCTCTTGACTTGTCGTAAACCACAGTGAAGCCACCGTCAAACACAAGCAAATAAGCTGAAACCATGGAGACCACCATATGAAGCCCCTCGCAAACTGCTTCACCTTTTCTCCACGTAGCACATACCGCAAGCCAACGCCCAACCCGCCCAAACTACCACAACTAATGGGAAAGAAGCACTACACACTCACGACAACCCCACATTAAAGCTTTTTTCACCACGAAACCAATGTTAGTCATCCTATCTCCTCTACGCCCAACAAGCCCAAAGGGCAACAAAGACCACCCGATCGGTCTCGTGCATGATAGCCCCCATGTCGCACTCCCTCCTCCGTGGATAGTCAAGAGCAAGCCGACGTTGCCTCAGCCACCATCTCCATCATGCCCTGCCTTCTTCTGCATGGTGTCCTCTGTGTTTCTTTGGGTAAGCTATGCCGCACAACCTTTTGTTTCTAGAATAAACATGTGCTACTTTAAACTGCTTTTAGGTCTTCAGCTTGTCAAAAAAAGTATAAACATATGTTAGTATAATTAGAAAAATTGCCATCTTGTAAAAGCTTTAAACTCTTTTAAGTGTTATGACCAAAATGACCCTGACTGTTTTAGATGGGGAGAACTCACCTGGGCTTATTCCAATTTTAGCGTGATTAATGCTTAAATGAATTATTTCCGAAACTTTTTACAGAAACTTTATTTTCTCCTACAAAATTAACTAAGGATTTAAATTATATTATTTAATATTAAATTTTTACAATTCATATTTTAGTACTAAATGGTAAGTGATAAGTGATAATTTTATTTCGAACATTTAAGTATGATTAAGTCTATTTTATTAAACAAAATTCTACTATTTATTTTAACAAATTTTGTTACAATTATGTTACTAAGTTGTGAATTAAAAATAAATAAATGTGTTAAGAATTTAAATGATATTATTATTTATTAGATTTCTTGTAAAAACGAATAATTATGTTAATGCTAAGAAAAATTTAACCTGTTATGAATTAAGGTTTCCGTGACTTTATTTTAACAACTTGTATAAAGCCTAATTATTCTACTAAATTATAATCTAAAGTGAGAATATGTTATTAGAATTTAATTTATTATATGATATTAGTATTTAATGACTTTGTATGAAACATAATATTTATTAAATTATTCTTCATGATAGCTAATTAATTAAGTAGAATAATACAACACGTTTTCTAAAAATATTAGTGACGATTCGTAATTTGTATAGGTAACGAGCTATGAAGTGAAATTCAGAAAGCAGAGTAATGATGTAAGTAGTTTGATCATAAATTATGATTAACATTTGTTAGTTAGTTTAGATAGATTATCATTAAAGCCTGTTGTGATATCCCATATAACAAGTGATGGCAAATGGTGTATGGAACATGGTTTTCAATTTCGTTCCGTACCGGCTGGTTCGGTCGAAATTTTCCGTACAGGCCGTTGGGCTGGTACAGGTACCCCATACGTTTCGTACCGGCTCAAATACCGGCCGGCCTTAATTTTGGCCTGTACCGGCTGGCACCGGCCGATATTTGGCCTTCAATTTTTTTTTTTCATTTTTTTAAGCTACAAGCTTATTTTTTTACCCCCAATTCAGATTAGGCTATTTATAATTTTTATATATGTATTTATATATAATTTATTAATATATAGACTATTATTTTGGAATATAATTTATATATATAATTTATTCATATATTGACTATCCCGAAACGGTACCGGTACCGAAATATTTCGTTCCAGTGCCTTGACCTGTACGGCTTCCGGTACCGTATGCAAAACATTGGTATGGAATCCCACATTACTTGGGAATGAGAAATTCTTACTCTTTATAACGTTTCAATGGTGTTTCAATTATATTAGTGACTAGTCCTTTTGGAGTATAGGCTATGTGCTTTGAGTCTTCCATTTGGGTGTTAAAAATGGTAGTAGAATCTATCTCAACCAGAAATGAAAGACTTGAGCCATGACACCTACGATGGACGAGCTTGACGAGGACGTCAGGAGTTTAAGGGGGAGATTGTGATACCTCATTTGATAAGGGTAAATGATGTATGAAATCCCACATTGCTTGGGAATGAAAAGTTCTTGCCTTTTATAACGTTCTAATGAGGCTCAGTTTTATCATTAACTAATTTTTTTGGAGTATAGGTTATGTGTTTTGGGCCTTCCATTAAGGTGTTATAAACGCCCTAGTTGAATTGAGCAAATTTTGGTGTTTATGTTCCACAATAGACTTTTGGTGAAGAGTCTCAACACGAGATTTGATGAATGATGCCTTTAGGGCTAAAAAATTATGTCATCCAAAGTTTTGTCACTTCTAACACAAGGAATCTTTTTATGAAATTGTGTGGCTACCATGTCATAAAGGGAGATAAAAATTGATCTGACATATGATTTAGATTTTAGAATATAAACCCAATTTGATCGAGAATGATCATCTATTGTAAAAAAATATCTAAAACCAAGAAGAGTTGGAATGGAAAAGGGATCCCATATGTCACAATGGATTAGTTAGAATGGAAAAGAAGCATCATATGTATTACAATGAAAAGATACACCTTTTATTTTAGCCGAGGGACACACACAACAATGATAAACATTGTTACTCAAAAAAGAAACACTAGGTACAGATTTAGCTACAAACGACAATCTAGATAAGGATGCCCTAAATGATTTTGCCAAAGTTCATATTTTGAAATCGAAACAGAATTTACATAACTGAAATTAGAAGTAGCATTCTTGACACTAACATGGGGCTCTTGCAATGGATATAGGTCAGCTTCTCTTTTATCATTTTCAATCATCTTTCATAGAGTTAGGCCCTGAATAAAACATGAATTTGCTAAGAAAATGAAACAACATTTCTACGAATGAGTTAATTTGCTTACCGAGAGTAGTTTATATGAAAAAGAGGGTACAAATAGAACATCTGTGAAAATGAGATCTTTTGAAAGTCTGACAGTACAAGATGGGTCACATTGAGTATAGTTCCGGCCATTTGGAAGTTTAACATAGGTATTTGATATGGTGGTGATTGAAGTAAAGAAAGTAATGGAGTGGACTATGCGGTTATAAGTGGCACCGTGTCTATAATCGAAGAATTGCAAGAGTAAGTCAAAGTAGTGTTGGAAGAAAATAAAGAAGAGACAACATTAGAATAAGATTGAATAAGTTCACTTGAACAATTTTGAATCTGAGATAAGATATTATAAGAAACATTAGCAGCTTGATGAACAGGTTCATTAAGACGAAGGTGGAGAAGGAAGTTTTTTTATTATCTTATTCAAGAGTCAGAGATATAGTCAGAGCCGAATTTGTTGTCTGACCAACTCAGACTCGGCATTGCAATTCACCTCCAACTTATTATACCTCTAACTCCAATGTTAATATACATGGGTTATAAAAATTTGTACTATCATGTATATATTGATCATATATACTCATATAAAGAGTCTAGAACTTATGTAGTTAGATTCAATACGTACTATAATAGTATGTGTTAATTATTATAGAATAATATATTTGTACTATAATATAGATAGATTAATAGTCTAGTATATGTACACATCATAGTATTACTACCATACATGGTCAAGTATAGAAATAATAAGCTTGAGTAGTTAATTAATAGTCTAGTATAATAACATATAATTAGTGAAAATCTTTCTAACATGTGAAAATCTTTCATGCAAACCCATAAGAAATTGCATCATGTGTTGTCTTTGTCGATACTCCAAAAAAAAAAACACACACACACACATTGCTCCACAAGGATAACTTCGTAAAAGCTCCACAAGAACATGTGTGTACTTGATCATAACTTTGTAACTCATCCGATAGACATATATTTAAACCGAAGATATGCTCTTACTATAATTGATAGAGGGAAAAAAAAGTTATTTTTGTAATTGAAATACGCTGGGGCAATTGCTTTGGGAAAAACAATCCTTCAAAGCTGGCCACATTTCCCTCGTTGTGGCAACGTAGACAATGCTTCTAGCAATCTTCTTTGAGATAAAGTTCTTTGAGATAAAGCTCACCAGCAGGTTGTTCTTAGCTATTAGTGAGCGATTGATTAACTAACATTGGTCCAAGTGAGTCTCCATTATGTAAGAAAAATGGACTATCATAATCTTCTACTATGGAAGATTCAGAAGCCATGGTTGATTTACTAAGGTATTTCTGATCTGATACCATGTTATGAAAGCAAGAAGAAAATTCTGGAAGAAATGACTCTTTCTGAATTATTTTCCAACTATCTGATACAAAGCGCAAATTCTGCTTTTATACTAGTTGCAGAGTTTGGGGGTAAATCACAGATCAAGTTCTTTACAAGAGTAACAGAATGCAAGCTAACTAACTGTGAACTCGTATGCTTACATATATATAAATATGAATTGAAATACATGATTCTGTAATAAAGGGTCATAATTTTCGTGGCTCATGTTGTTGTATGTGTGTGTATGATTGAGTTGGTAAGCATTTGTGTTCTTCTAATGTAAGAAGTTATGAGTTGTGTATTGAAGAACAATATGTATTTGTGAGCATATCCGTATCCTAACTACTCGATGCTAGTTTTGTGTGTATTAACTACTCGATGATCATCTTGCACTATGTTTTATTATTATTATTATTATTATTATTATTATTATTATTATGCTTTCAAATTTGTACTTAATTAGACAACATGTATTTTTTTATTATATATATTGAGTTATATCATTTTTTTATACAAAGTTTTTAAATGTCTCTTGGCTCCTCCTAAATTAGATTTCTAGCTCTGTCCCTGACTTGGTGCTTCCTAGTTCTTGCTTTTGTTATGAGTTTTAAGTTGTTATTGTCTTGAGTTTATAGGTTTTTGCTTTCTACTAATATTGAATTCCATGTCAAGTTCTAATACGAGCTGATTCTTTTTAAGAATTTTTGGTAACAAGTACTTTGAGATATATAGAGGTTTGGCGATGGAGCTATATGGGTTTCTTTCTACGTAAAAGGTACACATCTCTTCGCATTTGAGTATTTAGAGGTTGGTTCTTAAAGCTGTCTTTACTTGCTTGCTTTGATGCCCATGTTCAAGAAGACATTGTTTTTGCTAATTCAAATTAAATTGAAGGGTGATATATATTTAAAAAAAAAAAAAGTCTATTTCTGGCATCATATCCTTCATTAGCACATTCGTAAAAGTTAGAAACTCCAGTTTCGCTTAAAAATATAATCTTTTTTCGTTTTTCCGTTCTTTTTCCTTTTGCATTAATTTTAGAAGGTGATTTTATTTCTAATGCTACAGCATTATAACTGGATTTGGAGATTTAAAAACAAAATAAAAAAATAAAAAATAAAATAAAATGGACAATTTTTTCTAAAACAAATGGTCAATTTTTTCAATAAGCTTCCTCGGTCTAAGTAGCATTTTTCATTTTCACTGTTTGCGAAGGAAACTGTAACAGTATATTACAGTTTGTCGAGAATATCGAAACATTTTTTTTATTTCTCATTACAAAAAAATTAAATTTATCTCAACATATATCATATATTTCAATTTAAAAAGTTAAATTCAGCTCTATTTAAAAAAATTTAACTCATTTCAATGGGATCTATAAAATCTTACTATTCACAATTTAACTCAATTCAACTCATCTTAATATCCAAACATAGAATAAGTTTGTAGTTGATGAAAGATGGGGAGTGATTTTTTTGTACTTGAATAGTTATGATATAAAAAGGAACCTTGGCGCTGAATCGCCACTTGCATTGCATTGCATTGCAGGTAGGAAATGAGTTTGCTGTTTACTTTTCAATTCCATAGGTACTTCCCATTTTTGACATTAGATCCATAGATCAGAATCCAGATGCCCTAGTTACTCAAATGGTAGCTGTAACTCTTCCTTCTCTCTCTAGAAAAAACCTCTTCATTCTCTCTAAACCCTAAAGCTCGAGTTTTGAATCGAAAGGGGGTGGGAGCTCCGGCTCCTCCCCCCTCTTTTCTCCTTTCCCCTTCCCCTTTTCGTCTGTCCAGTTTTATCTGTGTAGTGTTTTTATTTTGTTTTGTTTTCAGGCTGGATAAGGGAGGATCGCCGTTCGAGTCTTTGAAGCCGTCTACCTCCTACACGCGCCCCACCGGGATGAAGCCCAGCCGCCGATCTTCAAGTCCACCAAATACGGCGTTCATCGGAGTGGAGCGTAGCCCACACGCGCGGGATGAAGTTCCGGATCTCGTTGACGCGTGCTCATCACGCGCCACCGCGGAGCCCTCTGCCAATGCCACGCTCAGCTTCTCTGGCCTCCTTGACTCCGGGGCTTCCACGAGTGACCGGCAGTTTTTCTCCCAGAGTGACTAGCATCCTGCATGCGCCACTGCCGTCGCTCGTGCACTGTTCATTCAATTTGGGTCTCTGTTTTTATTCTGTTCCAGTATTGTGTAGCGTCTGTTTTTGTGTTCTTGTGTTCTTTGTTGACCCAAGTGAGATGTTGTGCCTTTGGATCGTACGCAATCTGGGGCAAGAGCTATTTGAGAGTAGGGGGCGATGTCATGGCCAGTGATATCGTACGACCAGTGTTCGCGCGTAGGTGCTACCTGCATAGTGGAGGCTGTTGTGTCCGTGCGTGAGCTGGGTGCGCGTGCCATCAGGGCTCGAGATGCCGATGCTTGCGGTGGGCGTGTCGTCCGGGTCACACCGAGGCTTGTGGCTTTGTAGTTTTAGTTGTTAGTTAGTAGTTGTTAGTTGAATGTGCTTTATTTGGTTTTTTGTTGTTCTTAGGTTTTAATAAAATAGATATAGGCTATTGGATTTAGTATCCATAGCAGTGTCCCGTACTTTTCCTCCCTATGAGGATAGAGTGGCCTTCTAGTTCTGTTTACAGAACGATTTCTCTGTTTGGAGAGAGTTTATTGAGAAGTTAAGACAATGTCCGCTACAAAGGAATTTGTGTGTGGGGAAGCCCCAGAGCTTAGGCGTAGTTGGCTTATAGTTTGGATTTGTCCATGTATTAAGTCACATTTGTAACTTCGTTTTCATTAATGAAATGAGACTATTTCCTTAAAAAAAAAAAAAAAAGAATCCAGATGCCCTGAAGTTTTTCGAGAATTTTTCTGAGGGTATTTCTTTCATACTGAAATGCATCCAGTTTACTACAATCATTGCAATGAGTTCCTGGCCATTTATCAATCAATGACACTAAAATGGCAAAGCTAGTAGTGAAAAATACATTAAAAATCCAACATTTTGAAAAGTCTTTAGCCATATGTCACAATATTATGATTGTAAAGAATCGAGGAAAAAAAAATTGGGTTTAACCCGGGTTGTGGGTTTAAAATCCAGATTCATCCGGTTTTTGGCTAGAGTTTGAAACCCGATTTTCAGTCTGAATATATTTGAATTTTCGGGCCGAAATCCGTATGAATAGTCCTGATTGACTTGACAAAATCTGTTTGACAACAAAAATGTATACCAAAATAAAATACTAAAATACACATATAGTGTGCATAATTAAGTTATTTAAATATTGTCACTTGATGGGAAGTCCCAAAACATCTGAGTTTGCAAAATCTTCACCTTTTGTATCAAACATCTTAATGAAAACATATTATACATATATTGACCTATATGATATACTAAATATATATCTAAAATATGAAATAAAATCATCTATAATATATAAATTATGGGTGTACAAGAACCAATCAAATCGGCTGTCACCGACAGAAACTGGCTGCCGGAGTCAGGAACCGGTGGAGAATCGATCGGACGGCGGTAAGAATTTGGTAAAATTGCGTCAGCCGGTTCAGTCCTGATTTGAACCAAATTCAAACTGCCGAACTGGTTGATATAATATATATTATACATATTTTTTAAGTGAAACGACGCTGTTTATGCGTACCATTTAGGAAAATATATATATAACATAAAACCAAACCAAATGGCGTCATAAAACCAAACCAAATGGCGTCATTTTGAATTAGGGTTTGAATACTCCTGTCTTCCGATCTCATTTCTCTCAGCACTTTATCACTCATCTCTAACTCTCATGCAGCAGCAACACATCTCTCTCTCTCTCTCACATTGCTCCTCCCATCTCTCTCTCTCATACACCTCATGGCTCACATCTCTCTCTCTCTCATCACAACATTCTCTATTCATTCACTCAACATGCCACTGACGGAACACCTTTGAACTGATCGGATTCGCGCCGAGACAAATGTTGCTAGTTTTCTCCCCTTAATCAACCGATTTCGACTAGTTTTAAATATATTTAGACTGAAACCGTAGCCGTCGGTTTGCACCCCTAGTTTATAAACCATACTAATGAAACGAGAACTACTATTATCATCATTTTATTTATTATCTTTAATTTAATATTATAGTATTAGAAAATTATTTGTTATTTATTTATAATTTTATATTAAGAAATAATAATTCAATAACATTAAAAAATAATAAATAATAGCACAGTATATGACGTGTCTGAGAATCTGTCCGCCATGTCAGCACAGCAACTAAAAGCTCGCGCGTGAATCTCGCTATTGAATTTCTGCCATCGGTAGTCCCCTCCAAGATCCTTCCATAAGACACACCCTCTCTGTCTCCCTCCCTCTATCGTTTGTGTATATATAATTATGGCTTAAAGTTTAGAGCGAGACTTTGACCTTTGATCCGATTTGCACATTTATCAAATCTAAGATCTCTGGTGCGATTCGTTTTTTCTCCCAGAAAATGCACTGTTAGCAGTTGTATTCATGTAACTCTCTTTCTCTGAGGTTTGATCTCTTTTAATTTGCATGTCAAATTCTATCTGCTTTCGCTAAGCTTTCCTGCATTTTCTTTGGGCTTTCTTTCCCATCATACAAACATACAATTCTCTATCTTCTATCAATCTAATATCACTGGAAACGGATTAAACAGAGTAAATTAACTTTTTTGGTCCATTTTCCTGGCTTCCCAGCCACAGATTCTATCAACTTTAATTCGAATTTTTTTTTTTTTTTTTCAAATGCAAAGGTGAAGTTCTGGGTTTGAGTTCGAATCAATCTTGAGAACCCTACAATTACTTCATCAGTTTTTGTAGCCGAAATGTTTTCTTTTTCTTTGTTCATCAATGGTTTGCTTGTTCTATTTTTAACAAAATCGTTTTGAAAACCAGAACAGCGAAATCCGAGTTCCGAAATGGCCGAACAACCGCTAAAACCGGTACTCCAAAAACCGCCAGGATACCGGGACCCGAGTCGCCCGATCCAACCAGGCCCGAGACCGCCGCCCCGCAAACCGGCCTTCCCGCCATCTTTCACACCGAAGAAGAGGCGCAGAAGCTGTTGTCGTGCATGCTGCTGCTTCCTCTGCGTCTTCGTTCTCGTCCTCCTCGTCGTCGTCGCCGTCGCCTTTGGCCTCTTCTACCTCTGGTTTCAACCGAGACTCCCAGTTTTCCACCTGCAGTCTTTCCGGATCCCACGATTCACCGTCACCACCAAAGCCGACGGCACCTACCTCGACGCGCATACGGTGACGAGGGTCGAGGTGAAGAACCCGAACGGGAAGCTGTCTTTGTTCTACAAGCAGAGTACCGTCGCGGTGACTTTTTCTGCGGGTCACGAAGAGGGCACGGAGGTGGGGTCGGAAGGCGTGCCGGAGTTCACTCAGGGGATGACGAACATAACGAGCATGAAGGTGGAGACAGGGGTGAAGAACCAGCTGGTGGATGATGGAGAGGGAAGGAAGCTCAAGGCTCGGTTCCAGAACAAGGAATTGGTGGTGAACGTAGAGGTTCGGAGTGGGGTGGGATTCTATGTGGATGGGCTTAGGATAGGGCCCTTGGCAGTGAAGGTTTTGTGTGGTGGTGTGAGCTTGAAGGTGCTCGAGACTGGAGACATGCCCAAATGTACCATCACTACTCTCAAATGGTAAGATTATTTCCAATCATATACACATAAACCCAAAAAATCCTTAGAAACTCGTTCATAATCTTATTTATTGTTAGATTTCGGTTCCAAATTTTCTTTCTCATGCAATGTGCATAAAGATTGGAATGTAAACAAATTCCAAATGCCTTTGGATTTGGGAATGAGGCTGCGCTGCTGCTCGCTACTATATAAAATATTTTATCTTATCTCATCTGAACCGTATATCCAAATCGGACCTCATACTTTATGATAGTGCCCATCAGCTTTTTACATAGCCAATTCCCAGATCAGCTAAAAGCTTTGATCTTGTTAAATGAACTATTTTAATGGTCATTGACTGAAAATATTTGTCCTGTTTCCGTACAGGCTGAATAACCTCTTTGCATTGCTTATGATTAATGAAAGTTTCATCTTCCTGAGAAAAAAAAATAAAGCTTTTCAACCCCATGATTGGGTTTTTCTTTACACTAAAGAGCTTTAATTACAAGTCCCCATTAATGTATAGTGAGTTATGTGTTTTCGAAGGTTGACTATTCTGACTGAGAATGTTGCTTTGACCGCAGGATAAACATATCTTGATAAGGTTGTCATGTTCGAAGATGGCTGCTGGTGGAAGATGTGATATTGCTTATTGTTTAGGCAATTTTCTGCAGACAACATGCACAGGAACGTAACCATGAGTGTGATCGGTTTTATATTTAAAGTAAGTCATATACAATATTCTTTACTTGGGAAAGAGAAAAGGGTGATTGGAAGGTATATACAATATTACTCTGACTGGTGTCCATCCCTAAGCTTTGGATCCTTCTCATGTATAATGGGAATTATATGATATATATATATATGGGGTTGAATTTATATAAATATATCATGTTCATCTTTTCCTTCTTTTTTTTTTTATTAATTAAATTAGAGATAGTTGTGGTTGTGCTGTGGGGTTGGGAGGAAGTTGGGGTCTTGGATTCCTGATGGAACTGCCAGGCTGCCATTACTTTGTAAGAAACAAATGCATAAAAAACGTGGAAAGTGAAATAAGGTGTAACATCTTTTATTTGCATTCATTTGTTTCTTTTTCAGAGAATAAGGTGCAACATATCATTCCTTTTGGTAAGCTAGGTAAAAGCGGATGGAAGACAACTTGCGGGTCACTAAAAGAATGGCTGCCTAGCAAAGAAAGGTTAGCCAGAAAGGGATATGATATCTGCATTAATATATATTTAGCAGATAACACACAAAAATTGTCTTGTGAGAAATATCCGTCTCCAAACAAAAATTCCGAAATGATCATATGCTTTACTTCATGCCATTTTTATAACGAAAATATCTATTTATAGGTCTTTTTATTGACATACTCAACACGCTATGCTAAGCTCTGACCCTTTCATTTGGTGTTTTAACCTTTCGAATGTGGTTGGCACACAGCCCATTTTCAGGTTTGAAGACTGGTCCAAGTCTGAAAATGAGAGCTTAATTAAACGTAGCCTTTTGTAGCTAAAGTTAAACAGATGATTAAATAATAACTAATTTGCGGTTTCCTCTTGCAACCAACTAGTAATCATAACTTAATAGGTATTTTGTAGTGATGGAAATAGGAATTTATCTTTGGAGGTTGAATCAAACAATTGAGAATAGAAATTAGGTACTTCCTAACATTTAAAAAGAAAGGGAAATGATAGTTGCACTTTAAAAAAATGAATAAATACATGATCCATATAAAAAGAAATTAATTTTTTAATAGTGGATCTTATTCTTTTTCAAAGTCACAACATGATGTTTGCACATTCCATGACTGTATATAGTATTACTAAAAATGAAAACACTACTCTTGATCAAAATGGGATTTTAGGCAGGTAAAAAGCGCCACTCTTCCTAAAATTGGCTGATGTACTTTGTGAAATGCTCCTTCTAGCTCAATCTAGTTCAAATCATCTCCAATTTTTAAAACTCTTTCAAATTTCGCAAGTCACTCGTGGATTATTTTAAGACTTTTAAAAGAACACTGAGGCTTCGTTTGGATCATCAATTACTCTCAACTCATCTCAATTCATCATTACAACTTTTTCAAATTCCAACACAAAATATAATAAACAATTCAACTTTTTCAAATCCCAAAATAATAATAATATTAAAAAATAATATTCTAACAATATTTTATCATCTCAACTCAACTCAACTCAACTCATTTCAACATCCAAACTCACCCTGAGTTACATTTTGATAATTGAGTGAGTTGAAAAGTAAAATATATTAAAAAAGTTATTTTGTGTTGTTTTTATTTATATTTTATTAATATTAAATAGATTCGAGTTTATTTTCAATGTGTTAATTTAATATTAAAAAATTAATATACAGCTTCCTCAAGAGATAGGAGTTTGATGAATCTTAGCATTTTGGCAAGCAAAACAAATGCCTAAGCTTTATACACAATAATTTTGTTTGGCTTGATTGATTGACAAGTGACAACTAATATGGGAAAGTTTTCAAGTGATTTTGCAGTAGATTTGGTTGGACTTTCATCCCCTTTTCCACAAAATGAATTGCTACTTATCCTCTTGAAAAATTGACATAGCAACCAGTTTCAACAAAAGGAGAATCAATTGTCGTTAATAGTACTATGGTAGATTCAAAGGTGAGAGTTACAATAATATGTTAATGTAAAAATAATATATTGGTATGTTCTTCCGAGAAAACTTATTCTAACTGAGTTGTAAATAAAATATGTTTGGCAGAATCCAAGTTAAATTTAAAACAAAAATTACAAAGACAGTAAGTTTGCTAGATCTCATGGGACCAATTACCCATTGAATTTAAAATGGCTACAAATTTTTATTTCAACATTCGAGTAATTAAGGAGTTAGTCAAAAGCATGCGTCTTGGTTGGCATAACCACCAGTCTTCAAAAGAGGTTTGGAGTTCGAAACTCCACTCCCTCAAATGAATAAAAAATAAGATAAAATGAGTAGAGATAAAAAGTTAACTCAGAGTTCTAAAACTTCACGTTTTATCAAAATCTTTAAATTTCAATTTTTGTTATGTCATAACAATTTAGCAATGAACTTCGATAGATCCCAGTGTGGCCGGACTCTAGTTGGAAGTGTTTTATCTGTAGAGGTAAATTCTCATTAAATGATTTTAATGAGTAATCAAGTTTTTTAAAATCTTTTCTTTTATAAGACAAAACACAGTGTAAGTTATCATATTAATATATATTTGGTCATGGCAAATTCTATACACTATGCTATAATCATATCGTTGTCCTGTTAAAGGCATGTGGCGTGGTTGACCTAACCCTCAGCCTCTAAAATGGAGGTTTAGAGTTCGAAATCTCTCTTCCCAAAAATAAAAGGAAAAATCTAATTGTAAATTATTTTGCGCACTAATACTCGCACTCATTCAATATGATTGGTCAGAAAATAAATTTTATTGAAAACAGTGCTAATTTAAATTTAGAATATGAAAGCAACAATATTAGTACGCAGATTGGTAATCAAATTTGCTTGTATATAACAAAACTCAAACTTTAACTTTTCTATTGTGTACATAACCCGATGCACAGTATAGTCCAGTTCAAATTTCATTTTGTTGGCCTAAGCCACCCCTACCCCTTTCTTCCCCTGCAAAGTCCAAACGCCCCTAACCCAGGCCTCCTTCCCATTGAAGCTCTACTCCATCCAAGCCATCCTATTTACCGACGACAATAGAGATATCGAAGCCAAGGAACGATGCCCACTCTCCTTCATTGTCTTCAACATCCAGGTGACCCTTCATAACGTGTGCTGTCGTTGTAGATCCAGCCCGCCCGCCATCAATACCCTTCATCATTGGCTTGCTTCAACCCAGGTGCATGCCTAGAGCTTATATTTACTTTGACCTCATTACTCATTTGTGATTTTGAGGCTTAGGCTAACATTTGCCCTTCATCTGGGCCAGAAAAATAAAGAAATATGGTATATTCATGCAACATATATGGAGAAGAGAAGTTGATAGTGTTTTTTTTTTAAGATCAAAGTCCCTTTTTTCTAGAGTTTTGTGAAGAAAATCTATTACTAGAAGAAAACACCTACGAGCTCAACACTCTAGATCGTTAAAGCATAAATCCAAGCATTAGAACCTATTGAAACAATAGTTTAAAAAAAAATGGTTCTCCTGATCCGAATTTGCAACATTGCTTAAGCATTAGACTCCTCGATTGACACGATAGTTTGACACTTTACTTCTTTACTTCTTCATTGTCTCCAATTATGGTAGATGGCTTCATTTGTGTACAGAATTGCCTCGTTCTTCTTTTGCTCCAATTAGTCTTAGGAATTTAATGGATGATGTGAATGATTTTGAAAAGTTGGATATGAGTATGTAACAAATTTATTTTTTTTTTATATTTTTTTATGATTTATCTGTTATGTAAGTTTGTAGAATTTGGGTTTTTTTTTTTCATTTTTTATGTATAGAATTTGTAGTGAAAGTTGAAAATTTCACGAGGCGTAAGAGTAAAATGTCCACACCTATTGAAGATGATTGAGGCAAGAAGAATATAATACTATACTAATCATTTTGGTTAGCATTAAAAAATTATTGAAACTAAGATATTTGATTGCAATGGTTTTGCAGCAAAATCGTTTGATTGCGTCTTGTGACTTGTGGAGTTGTGTATATCACTCAATTGTAATGTTGATTTCCTCTTGGTCATTTGAGTGGTGGTTATATACATTTTGTCTTATTTTAATTGTGAATTAAATTGAAATATTATTTTAGAGAAAATATACTTACAACTGTGAATTGTGTAACCACCGCGTAATCGCTTTGAAAAAAATGAATAAAACATGGGACCCACATGAAAAAAATTAATTTTTTAATAGTGGTCCCCACTCTTTTTCAAAGCGATTACGCGGCGGTTACGCACTTCACGGTTGTATGTAGAATTACTCATTATTTTATAAGTGGTTTTTGGATAGATGCCTGAATTGCAATAATTTGTACATATATTTTTTTCTTTTCTTTTTTTGTTTTGTCCTTTATTTGGAGTTTGTAGCTTGGATATTGCATTTTTTAAAATTTATTTTTCTCTATTTTTTTTTTAATTTTATTATGATGATTACTAATTTTCATGGATGGATAAATGATGATATGCACATCTTTTAATAAAAAAAAGATGTGGTTTAAATGTCATTTTAAAATATTTCTTATGATTAAGTCCATAATATGTTAATTGCTACTTTTTATAACTTTTCTTTAGGCTATTTCAAGAACAAAATAGGTAAATAAAGTTAAATAGTTGATGTTTCATATATTCAAATCTGGATATTGTTTGGGCTCATTTTAGTTGGGCCGAAATAAACAGTGTTTATTGATAAGTTTGGCCTTTAACCAAAAAGTGGCCTACTTTGCACAAGTTCAGACCTATTTAACCAACCTAACATATAGATAACGGTTCGATCTAGATGTAACCCACCTGTCAATCCCAAGATGGAAAATTGATGTCAGTCAGTATAAAAAGGAAAATTCTATATAGTATACTAGTATTTCAATTTTATTCTATTAAGTATGATGTAACATATTTATAATTATTAAATGATTATTTATTGTATGCTTCTTTATCATCTAATAATAAATATGTCACATCATACTAAATAAAATAAAAATAAAATGATAATATAATGTATAACATTACTCGTATAAAAATAGCCATATTCGGACCACCAGACCAGTCATTCTTTTATGGCCTGGACGAATGCAAGTGAATGTACATATCTGACAATCTCGTCTGGTTCTCCCTTACAATCTCTTTTAACAACAACAAATGCCATTTGCTTGGCATATTGCCTAATATAAAAAATCATACTTGTCTTTGTCTCCTCAACATGCGCATCTAATTGGTGTTCCGTTCAGAATAGGCCGTACCGACGTTTGACCCATTGATTGATTTTTCCTAGGTTTTGAAAATTAATAACTAATTGAGATCTGGATGTCCAAATTTAGTAAATAAGGTACGGTTGGGATCGTCTTGACCTCTAATATTTTATAAAAAAAAAATGTCATAATGGATCGAATATTCAGTACTTATATATTCATAGAATGTTTTATTAAAATCCGAGTCCTGTGTTATCAATAATAGATTAAGTGATCAATCGTTGTTTTGAATTGGTTAACAGGTCTTTATCAGTTACGCCTGCAACATATATTTAAAAGAATTATAAACTGTCAACCTCAAAAAACACATTAATAACCTAACTTCTAATTAGGTACTGAATAGTCATGTGTGAATAGTACTGTTGCTCTTGACAATTTTGATTCAAAACTTATCACCTTGATCATGACCGAAGTGATAAAATTGTTTCTATATATTCACATGAACATATTGATACCAAAACATACGATAAAAATTTATTAAAACAAAATGAAGATTTTTTAAGATATAGTACTACAAGCTGGCTAGCTTGAACACCAACCTATTTGATTATGGAACTATGGATTATCCAAGCTAGGGCTAATGATCAAGTGCAGTTCCTGGCTTGATTTAAAGGTGGTACTGTACTTTCTCACATTGAGTTTGAGGGACGTGAAAATATATTTGCAATCGTGAATTATGTAATCGTCGCGTAATTGTTTTGAAAAAAGTGAATAAAATATGAAACTCACATGAAATAAAAAATTAATTTTTTTAATAGTGGACCTCACTTTTTTAAAGCTCCATCTGGATATTGAACTGAGTTGAAATGAGTTGAATTCTTTATGAATAGTAATGAATTGAGATGATGAAATGAGTTTTGTGAGGCTCAACTAAAATGAGCTTAGATGCATTTGGATGTTATAGGATGAGTTTAGATATATTTATAGGAAATTAAAAAGGGTTGTGAGTCCTACGTGTAAAAAGGTGTTGAGTTGAAAAATGTTGTAGGTCCCATATGTAAAGAGGTTTTGAGTTGAGTGATGTTTAGCGATTTAAGAATTAGGTATTTTGATATTATACTTAGTTTAAAATTAGACTGAACTGAATTGATCTCAATACATTCCAACATCCAAACGCGACCTAAGTTTACTATCGATCATGGGCTGTTTATATATGGGCTGTTTATATATAAGACAATTGACTTCCACTAAGTTAATGGGCTTTTTCAATGATCGCTAGGTCGAATGCCCATGATTGGTCTAGAGAGGATTTTGCAATTTTCTTGTTTTCCACCTAAATCTACTTTCACGGAGTCCCTGAAACTCTGAAAGTAAAGCACAATAGCCAGGTTTAGCACTAAAAGAATTAGAGTACCAATCCCTTACTAATTCTATTGTCCCAGTAATATGGTTTTATTAGTGCAACGCCTTAAGGGAAGTTCTAGTTTTATTTGGGCCCATACGTTAATCTTAAGATTAGCCAATGGTACACTTTACTAAGAAACTCTATTAAAATCATTATAAAGAACTATAATTTCTTATTCTCAAATAATTTGAGATCTCATTCGCTTTTTATATTCACCTATCCGTATGAAATATCACAATTAGAACTTTTTATGAGAATTAAGTGCACATTTATAGATCTTTTATAGACAAACCTTCTCAAGAAAAAACAAGATAAAGGATAAACTTGATGTTGGAACTATCATGGAGGTTGAAGAAAGACTCCGACCATTTGCGACTAAAATAAATTTATTTTGATAGAAAATAGTTATTTTTGTAAGAAATAATTAGCTACAATTGAGCAATTTTCTTATAGTGTGCATTCTTCTTCTTTTTTTCAAATACTTGTTTTTATATGTAAATATTCGAATTGATGTACACCATGAAGATTGATAACTCAAGGTTCAATCTCTTGCTAAAAGAAACATCATTTAGCTTTGCAAACTAGTTGCATTTTTATTCTCAATAGATGAAAATTATCGAAATATATATGTATCTAAAATGAAATATATGGGTATAAAACCCACTTGTTTAAAAGCTCATCTGATGCCCCAAAATTCATGATAAATTGCAAGTATCCAAGTCAGCCTAAGGGCTTGTTTGGGAGAGTAATCTCATCTCACCTAATCTCAAATTTTTTCATAATCTTCTTACCAAATATCGCTCAAATACAAACATGACTTAAATTTGAAATTCTCAATTTTTTCATCTAAATTTGAAATATTATTTTTTAATTTTAATATTGTTTTGAGATTTAAAAATTTTAAATTGTTTATTATATTTTGTACCGGAATTTAAAAAAGTTGTAGAAATTCTCAATTTTTTCATCTAAATTTGAAATATTATTTTTTAATATATATTATTATTGTTTTGAGGTTTGAAAATTTTGAATTGTTTATTATATTTTATATAAAAATTTGAAAAAATTATAATAATGAGATGAGATAAAACGCTTTTTGAATTCAAGCGGGCCTAAATATAGTAAATTTCGTTTTAAAAATTTGTGGACGTAGCCTTTAATATTTCATATTCTACTTTTTAGACTTTATTTCCATTTCAAGCAATAAATGGCATTCCAAGAACTGCACCACAATTGAAAAACCACCATTGGTCATTTACCTTGATGAGAAAATGCTTCAACAAATTATTATTTGATTTTTGACTTAATTATGTGTGAAAATTTTATATAATAAAAACTTATCAGATGGCAACAACCTCTAGTGAAAAAGAGAAAAAGGTAAGAACAATCTAAATATTAATTTTGAATTTATTAAAGAGTAATTTGGCATTTCATATTTTATCATTCGTGATATATGACGTATTTTAAATTATTGAATATTTAAAAGGAATATGGCTAGTGATTCTTTAAATATATTCGCATAGAAAATATCTATTTTTTCAAAATATGTGATTATATGACATTTTTATTTTTTATTTTTTTTAAATAAAATTATTTATCTAAATCTAAGTACATTGATATATTTTTAAAAAAATTAATTTTCCATGTGTCAATCTTAGAAATTGCCACATGTTTTGCATTAATTTATATGGGCATAATTAGTTAGGGATGGGTCAAATATGAAATTTGGCATAGCATATGAAATCAATTAAATAATTGATTAATATAACTGATTAATTAAATAATTTAATTAATTAATTAAAAAAAAACACTTCTCTCACCTCCTGAAAGCTCTCTCCCAAAGCTCTATCCATCTCTTAAAGATCCTCCCATCTCCGTGCAGTGTGGAGCTTTGGCTTCCTCCTATTCTCTATCCTTTTCGAAGTAGTTTAGCAGTAATTTTTTTAAGATTTTTTTCTTGTTTTTCTATTATAGCATGGAAATGTACCGATCTATTACTTTTTAGCAATCTACAACTGTCATGTGCCGTGTCACAAGACTCTTCCAATATTTTGACTTCTAGAGAAATATCATCCATACGAGTGATATGTGAGTCTTACGTGCGGCCTAAGCCATGCGTGTGATCTACGTGTCACCGCACCACAATATGTTTTCTGCCGCCAGGGATTAGTGACATTGTATCTTGTAGATCTAACCAACCTCCTCTCCCCATCAGCGGCACGTGATCTCCATGTGCCTTCCTAGCCACTGATGGTTGTTTATTGGTGAATCAGACTATCTACCGGTTACTATTTTCCTATGTTTCCGTTCCTCCTAACCAAAGATCACGAGAAAGAGGAAGTGAGAGTTTCCTTCAACCAAACCGGACCAACAAAGTGCAACAGAAAACAATCTACTACGACTTTTGGCCGTAGTATTGCAATCTAATTTTTAGACTACAAATAAACTGCTTTAGCTGCTTCTCCTTGTGAGAAATGAGTGGGAGCTAAATCATTGGCTCCATATCTCTATTTCTTTTTCCCTTGTGTTGTATTAGCTTATTTGAGATGATTGTTGGTGCCTCCAACCCAACTCTTGTATCTTATAACTGTTTAATATATAATAGAGATTTGTTATAGACACAAAATGATTAAACAAAAATAAACTTACAAATTGACGTAGTTTCATGGGATCCGTGATATCTATTTAGACTGTTTTAGGATAAAAGTAATTTTATACTCTTACGTACCAAATCAAATCATTTCAGTTTGTGAATTTACTTTTGTGTAATTTACTTTGTGACTAAAGTATTTTCTTATATGATTGCTTGCTTAGAAAAGAATAATATAACAATACAATTAATTAATATAACTGAAAATAATAAAATTTAAAGCCAAGAATAACGTGCATCAATGGCAAATAGACATGAAAATACTTTAATCACAAAGAAATTATATAAAAATAAATTTATAAATTGATGTGGCTTGATATGACACGTAAGATTGTAAAGTTACTTTTATTATAAAATAAATGTAACAAAATTAATAAAATTACAAAAATTTAAAATTTTATTTTATACAATTTTTTATATGAGTAATTCTCACAGATATGGGAGGGATATAACAGAACATGTAGAAAGTAAAGGAAGAGAAATGGATGGTCGCTGAGTCCGGTTCATAAAATTTTAAAGTGAGTTCGGTTCAAGTTCGACCAGTAATAACCCGGCCACGAAAAGTCAAGTGGGCCCGGCGAAATCAACGTCGAGCTTCCTCTCATCAAACAACAGTCGTTCATTTATTGAGAAAACTAGTCGCCCAAACCAACGGTCCAAAATCCATCTCAGCAATCGGGAACCAGATTCTCATGAAAAAGGAAGTGGACTTTGAATCATATCTCTCTCTCTCTAATCATCTTTTATAACGTCTGGTATCCCTTTCTCTCTCAAAACTCTAGCTTTTAGATCGGAGGCGATCTGCGAGCTTCATCCATGGCTTCGAAGCGGATCTTAAAGGAGCTCAAGGACCTCCAGAAAGACCCTCCTACCTCCTGCAGTGCTGGTATCATTTTCGTCAGAAAAATCCCTTATTTTTCCTTTATTTTCTCCGTTTTGTTTGCTTTTATGGTTTTCTTTGGTTTTCACGGTCACTAGCTTCTTTCCAGGCTCGATCTGTGATGTTTCTAGTTTTTGAGGATCTTGGCTCTGATTCCTTTAATTAAAACATATATTTTCTTTTCTTTTCTTTTTTATTTGGTTGATTACGGGGGGAGTTATTTGTTTTTCTCACTGTTTGCAGTAGATTTATAATTTTTGGAAGCATTTACAGTAAATGAAATGGTTTGGGTGATAGTATTGCATGAGCTTCTTTGTAGCATCATCTAGTATTTTGATTTGTTATTTTGAGCTTGGCTATGGATTAAAAGAGTTATTTTTGTGCTGGGTCGTGGGAAATTATGTCACGTTTTCCACTTCACCTGAGCTAAGCCTCTGGAGAAGTGGCTTTGTTAATAATAATGGATGATTCTTTGTGATTGTTGTACATTCAATTGAAGTTACGAGTTTGTGTTGCAAAAGTGTAGGAAAGATTTAATTTTACAAAAATATAGGATAATACCTTGTTAATAACAGAAGTGGTTCTTTGTTGAGCTTATTGGCAGGCATAACTGACGTATATCAAATACGAGATTGTCTCTTAAGGTGGAAATTACTCAAAAGATAGACCGGCATTTAATCTAGTGCCTATTATTATGGTTTTACGGTTTAAAATCATAAGATGGTATTTGATCATTGAACTGAAATGCCTTGCCAAAATACTAGTAGACTTTGACATTGTATGTTTTCGATACACAATGAGTACTTGATCTTTGGTTCTCATCCTTATTTAATGAAATGCATGAAGGTTGGCTCTTTCTTTTGCAAACTCTGGACACATTGCTCCCTTGTTCTCATTTATGCCTTTCAAGCCGGAACAATGTGTAATTGAAATGAATATTACAGGACTATCAATAACCTTCTCTTTACCATATGAGATAGTCGTTTAGTAATGTTTGTTACCTTTATCTGCTGTGTTTTAGGCATCCCAATGCTATTGAAGAGCTAAAGATGTCAGTCCCCATTTTTTTCCACTTTTTTTTTTTTTTTTGAAAAATAATTACGAATATTGGTTTAATCTATTAATGAGGGCATATATGAGTGAGCTCTTTATGTTCAACACAATATCAGTTAGTAATGAAATATTTTGGGATATAAAGTGTTGCCTTCTGTATCTTTTACTTTGACAGGACCTGTAGCTGAGGACATGTTTCATTGGCAAGCAACAATAATGGGTCCCCCAGATAGTCCTTATGCTGGGGGAGTCTTTCTAGTTACTATTCATTTCCCTCCGGACTATCCTTTTAAGCCGCCTAAGGTAGGACTATTCCATCATTTCTAAGCATTTATGTAGAAGTTATTGATGCCGTTTCCTACCAGTCCTATTTGTTATATTTTCAATTCATGCATTTTCACCTTTTCTTTTGTGAAAAACTTATCTTAGGTCATAGGGAATCGATATGAACTTTACCTATAAATATCAAGAAAAAGCTTCTGTGATAAACAGGGAAAAGGAAATTTTTAGAGCCCTTTAAAGGATTTACGTCATAAAAAGTAATATATCTTCTAGTTCTGATATATAATTTTTCACTTTAATGATTAACTTCTCTTACAATGATATCGTTGCTACATATTATTGTCATGATTGTATTTAATTCATTCTTTTAATTTAGGAATAATTGAATTTTCAATTTCCAAGGAAAACCACTCTGATTCCTTGTAAGAAAATTCCCAATTCTTGAATTTTTTATGGTTCTGTCATTTATAAGAAAACCTCTAGTCCTTGGGAATTCTTCAAGAGCCTTTTGAATTTTAATGACTTTTTATTCCCGATTTGGACTAATGATTACCTCTAAGAACGATTTATAGAACTCTATTGGCACCAAAAGAAGTAGAAATTGGAGAGGTAAACAAATATCTGACTAATTAACTAATAAAGTACATTTTTTATCGGAACTAATAAAGTACATTAAAATCAAGAAGAGACATTTTATGATGCATTGGGCCACTGAGCTCCAACCTATAGGGCACTTCTCCCATAACTGAATACATGATATGGTCATGAATGCAAGACCCACCTGGTGTGCTTAACATACCAGTCTAAAAAGGAAAAAAATCTATAATTCCCTGGTATTCCAGCTTTCCTTTTTGCTTTTATGATGTTTCTGGGAATTTTTTTTATCTTTCGGTTGATTGTCCAAAAGTTGACATGTTCACTGGTCTTATTATGTGTATACATCGTGTGTGTGTGTGCGTGTGTGTGTGTGCGCGCGCGCATCCAACTCTAGCTGTTGGCAGGTGCAAACCCTGGTAGTTTGAAGATGCAAAGTATATTTTTTCCTGTGACTTCTTTTCATCCTCTCTTGATCCCTCTTTAACCTGTTATTTTTATTTATTTTCTTTCTTCTTCGCGACCATGATCTTTCATTATCATAGATGTAAATTTATGAACATGTTAACTTTTTGGCTTTGCCACACATCATCCTACGCCACACACCACACATGTTTTAGTTTTTTTTTTTTAATTTTTATTTGTTTTATTCCTACTAAACTAAATGAGCTTTTCTACTCACATCCATACACCACACATTTGGTAAGAAAAAAAATTTTAAAAAAAATAAAAAAATCATGTGTGGTGTGTGTAGGGATGATGAGTAGAATTTTTCTAATTTTTTATTATCTATTTCTGAATGATGGGAGAGATTGGCTCTATGGCCTCTTTTCTAAACTTCAGCCCTTTTCTTTCTAAAATATGTATTGATCATTTTATCAGTCCCCCAACCACCCAAATACAAATTTCTAACTCTGCCACTGGGTCTTTTAAGGGCTTGTACCAGCGCTCATAGTGATTTTATAGTAATTCCTCTCAGATTCTAATTCAGATCTGGTTTACACACCAGAGCTTGATGAGGTGGGTTATGTTTCCCTGGGGCCCGAGCCTTTATGAATTTCAATGTTTTGGCATGTAAGGGGAATTAATCTAGTCAAATGGGCCCTCTGCTTGTGACATTTTGATAATGAGTACTGTTATTCTAAGGCCTCTACACCACACACTATCCACATGGCATAATTTGATTTGGAAGATAAATTTTAAAATTTAAATCTTACAATTCAAATCTTGCCATTTAAGTAATGTGGATTGTGTACTCTACATGCCGGCTTGAAAATATAATAACTCTTTGATAATTATATTAATGTTTCTTTCCTCAGATTTGCTTGGCCTGATCATTTTAGGAATGAAATTTGCAATAGGTTCCTTCTAACCTTCCCCATCCTAACTATTTCTTTTTCGCAGGTTGCATTTAGGACCAAGGTTTTTCATCCGAACATAAACAGCAATGGCAGCATATGCCTCGACATTTTAAAAGAACAGTGGAGCCCAGCCCTGACTATATCCAAGGTTCTGATGTCTTAAAAACTTTTGTATTTTTTAACTTGTAGGTTTGAATTTTTCTTATCCAGAATGCGATGACCAAGGAAGAACGAGATTGAAATGTGTTGGCAGTAAATCTTTTTATTAGACTGATGATTGAAACTTTGCAGATGGTAAATACATGGTAGGACAAGTGTCAGTTGCTCATGGCCCTGACAACGATAATTCCATAAAAAATCAGGATGATATATTTTCTTAGTATATGCAGAGAACGTACTTTTAGGTGTTTTAGGAAAAAATAAGGTGGGGAGGGGGAACCCATTAACAAAAAGTCCAGTCTGATATCAGATGGCACAAACATCATTTATTGCCACCTTGTCGAAATGGTTTGGATTTCTATGAGGAAAATATCTATGGGATCAACTAGCTAATGTTTGCTAAATAATATTTTTGAGATTTTGGAGGTTAGGAATGGCTGTCTTGTGTGAACTGCATGGTTGATTTTCACCCTTGTT
Source organism: Juglans cinerea (assembly GCA_961763995.1). Taxonomy (NCBI): domain Eukaryota; kingdom Viridiplantae; phylum Streptophyta; class Magnoliopsida; order Fagales; family Juglandaceae; genus Juglans; species Juglans cinerea. Next base: position 42,171,689 of record CAUIVZ010000001.1, on the reverse strand, counting down.
CACTCTTTCATCATTACTGTTTTTTGAGTTGGTGGGAAGAGTGGTGGTTTTCTTTTTCAGGTACTGCTCTCCATCTGTTCCTTATTGACGGATCCAAACCCAGATGATCCCTTGGTGCCAGAAATTGCTCATATGTACAAGACAGACAGGGCCAAGTACGAGACAACTGCTAGGAGCTGGACTCAGAAGTATGCAATGGGCTAGGGGCTAGGGTGCTTAGTTGCATTTAGGAGGACCTTGTCTGTCCATTCCTTTGATATGTAAAAATTGATGCAAATGACTAATCTTGTATCGTACAGTCTTAAGGTTTGCAAGTGTGCTTTTGCTGTTTTACTACTGCTTTGTTGACAATCTTGTCCTCAATCCGTTTTACTTCGTATTTGCATAATTTCCTGCTGGTAATATGCATTGTCATATGTTCTAAGTTTTTTTTTTTTTTTTTTACCCTTTAATTCGTTGTATCTTATTACATTATAAATTGAAAATTTGAGATGGCTAAGTTTGGATGATTTAATTAAAAAGTAATTATAACTTTAAGGGTGAAATGTAAAATTTGTACCTATATTTTTCCGCTTTTACAAATAGGCTGCAATATTCAACATTCGCAACACTGATAATTGAGAATCAAGATAGTTGCCATTAGTATGTCACATCAACAATTAAACTAAGGAAATTAAATAAAAAAAAAAGGGACTAATGTCATGTTCGCATAGTATGCCATGCTGTATTTCCGTGCCCTTGCTGACCACCCTATGGGAATCCCAAATCAAAGCATTAATGGGTGGCTTTCATGAGTCGCTCTATTGCGACGTAATCGAGCGGCCACGTGATAACCTTCACAACCACCCTATTACAAGGAAAGAGGGTTGATATTCTCCCACCCTATTGAAACCCTTTCCCATCCCCTAATCAAAACTCCCCCGTGCCCTCGTGATAACCTTGCCTAATTGATGGAAGAAACTCTTCGCAAGCGGGTAAACACAATGGGGAAGAAAATACTTAAGCGAGCAACGGATAACATAGTGTGTGAACTGAAACGCCTAGAGATAGTACACGATCTCTCAGAAAGTAACAAGTAGTTAATTATTGATGTACTTCAAAGATGAGGCCTCAACATGAGCACGTATGAAAAAAGAAGAATATGGATTCGAAGATCGTGCATCTGACCACACAATGCAGCTTGACGCTATGTGGGTGATTTTCATAAGCAACAAACAAAGCTTATATTTTCAAGGCAAGCTTCAGGGACGTGCAAGACTTGTCCCATTAGTCTACTCGGTTTTGCTGTCCTTCAATCTAGCGTACGTGTGAACAATTGAGATTCATGATTTAATACTCAACCAACTAGAGATGAGAGCTATTAGACCCATGATGGATAGGACGACACACATAAGAGATATATTATCGACAATTCTTGTCTCACATTCGAGATCTATAATTACTCCGACACATTCTCTTTCTGTCATTCTCATATATTTTGAGCTTCACAAAGAAGGAAGCTAAGCTTGAAGTCTTCATCGGCAAGAAGGCTAACAACTTTAGCATAACACTCTGTGTTAATTCACTACTCAGGTAGGTTCACTCCTACGACGTTGCTAGTAATGTGGGGTAAATGTCTATGGGTATCTTCAGGTACTCATCCTCTGCTTCTCATTCTTTTTCTCTCAAGAAAGTTCATGCTTTCTTATTACAAATTATTGATTACTTTGATGATGTGCTTTCAAAGTACTTAATGTATTGGTTTCAAGAGGAGTTCTAGGTGGGTATGTGTATCACGAGCTTCTCTAGTTATTCAGGAGCGCATAAGAATTGAATAATGTCCCCTGGGTTGTCGCCAAGGTACAACGGGATCAGACGAGATGATAATTTGGAGGCTAGAGGATGTATGGCCATGAACACACAGGGCGTGGAACTAGGCATCACTTGTTACGAAGTCATTTGTGTGTTGTTACCCATAGTGTGGCGAATGGAGCCAAGGTTTGGGTGCGGCCAATGAAGGGGAGTCGTAGTGACATGCATTAATAAATAGGTGTGAGTGGTGAAGAGATTTCACGTGATGATTTGGACATTGGGTCCAGGAAATGATATAATTGTTATGAGATTTGAGCACTAGGTGCTCGGTGATATTTACTATGATGATTTGAGCACTGGGTGCTCGGTAATGTTTACGATGATTTATAAATTATATTGTTTTGCTAGGAAGTTGGTTCCTTGGTATACTTATAATATATGTGATTTCAATTTTATTTATATAAAGCTTATGCATTCATATTCACCACCATTTTTTTATGTTAATATTGTTATCTTGGGTTTTAACTTATTGAGGTTTCATTGAAATCTCACTATGGTAGTCCCATTACAATTTTGCCTCTTAAAACTGTAAATTTTGATGCAGATGTAACTCAAGAGGGTTACTTCGAGGAAAATGGACTAGTGCGGCCCAAGGAATAGCATGGGGGCCTGTCCGCATTAAGTTTATAATCTGTTGGTGTAAATTTAGTAGGCTAATTGTATCTGGGTGACGATGAATAGATATTGGTCTATAATTATTTATTTAATGATGTGGTAGTGGCTTATGAATATTTTTATTAATGGACAAGTAATGTATAAACCTCTGGTACTAATGTAATTAGTTCCGACTAATACCTAAAATCTTCCGTTGCGACTTTTATATACACAAGGTCATCGGTCACCACCATGGGCAAATAGGCCTCACGCCAACAAGCTTTCCTTTAGCTCACTTGTTGCCCCATCGGCGTAACTGCATCCACATCACCCTAGATCCATTAGTGACTTTCCTCACCACACCACAATAGCTTAGCAAGCTATGATGATCCCGCCATCTATTTGTTGCAGTTGAAATTTAACTCGTCCAACCAGAAAATGAACTCCCTAGCCAACTTACTTCGCTGGCGGCTATGGGCCTTACCGGTCTCTCTGCGCTGACGGGCATGTACCTCGCAACACCATCTCACCTAGCCCACCCATATTCCACCCCTTGCCACAACCCCTCGCTCACACTGAAAAAGCTCAAACTAACACCTAGAGAGTCACGACTATCAATGCATCTCACCCACCATACGCACTTCCTTGAGTAATCATGCATCACACATTACATACTTAGGCCCTCTAGCTTGGCACGTGCATATTCAAGTTAATTTCCTTCTTTGATACTTTCTATAGGAAACTTATTATCACTCTCTGAGTTTGTTTGGCAAGGAACTAGTAGTTACCCAGAGCCAATGAGTCAACATACCACACAAATGAAATTATTCTGCCCACTACGAGCAATGACAAAGCATTGTTTCTCGAAGCCCGACTTTACTATGTAAATTTATATGTGCTAACAAATTTCATTTACATATTTTATGCCTAAAAAGTTCCTCAGGAAACACGGATACGAACAAGAGGATAAGCAATGCACTTCACTTGCCAGTCTTAATGAACAAAGCTCAGGTGCTCAAAGATTGACCATGAGTCCCGATATGAACAAGCAAAGCAAAGAGGATATGCAAGCAGGAAAAAATCACAACAAAAAACACTCAGGGATGAGCTAATTCCACCATGCAAAAATCAATCAGCAACAAATGATCTCAATCAAGAAAAAAATTGAAAACAGTAGTTAAATGACCCTTGTTTGCCTCCCTCGAACTCACAATTCGAGCTCGCCTCCCGCCACAATAGCATGGTAGAGCCCCGCCTCCCGTTCATCTCGACTGAGTGCTCCTTGTTGACACTTGCCCGATGTGGCTTCAGCACCATGGGGCCTAGCGCCAAGCAACAATCGAGCCCGCCTCCTATTGATCCAAATCAAGTGCTCCCCACTAACACTCACCTGATGCGGACTCAGCGCCAAGAAACAATCAAGCTCGCCTCATGTTGATCCTGTCCAAGTGATGCATGCTAACACTAGCTTGATGCAGCCCATGCCAAGCAACGGTCGAGCTTGATCTTGGTCAAGTGCTCCCTGCTGACACTTGCCCGATGTGGCTTTAATGCCAACCAAAGGTAAAGCTCGCCTCCCATTGATCCCAGCTGAGTGCTCCCACATACACTCACCCAATGCGTCCTCAGTGCCAAGCAATTGCCAAGCCTGCCTCCAGTTGATCTCGATCGAGTGCTCCCCACTGACACTCACCCAATGCGATTTCATCGCCATGCAGCCCAACACCAAGCAACGGTTGAGCCCAACTCCCATTGATCCCGGCCGAGTGCTCTTTGCTGACACTTGCCTAATGCCGCCTAGCAACAGGCAATAGTCAAGCTCTCCTCCTATTGATCCCCCTAGTGCCAAGAAGTAATTCAGTACATCTCATGTTGATCTTTGAACCTCTGAGCTCCATGATTGCCTCAAGCGAGTTACCTCTGGGAACGAGCATCCAAGCTCCATAACCGCCGCCAGGGCTTCACTCTAACCAATCCAGAAGGCACCGATTACCAAACCGATATCTTCCTGCTTTGGCAGATGCGCAGCTATTGAGCTTGCTACGGCCGCATGAAGACCGGTTTTTCTCTCCTTCACTAAAATAATGATTCGATTCGTAGATGCACATCGTGCTACCTGCATGAGGGGCTCTTTTCCTAAAAAAAGAAGGAAAAAAAAACCACTAGGGGGTTGACGGGCTCCTTGACCACTTAGTGCAGGTTACAACAAATAAATTCTAACTTCAGTATGAAAATAGAAACATCAATGGGAAATCACGTTAAGAGGCAAAAAAAGTCCACTAGTGCCAATGAAAACAAAAAAGATTACTAAATACGGAAATACACGCTCTTGCTAACGATAAACAGTCATAAGAGACATTAGTACACCTGATTAACAGGCAAACACTTGTGCAAACAAACTTTTCAGAGGTCCATCCTCGAAAGCTGTTACTATGAATTTTGCAAATTTTTCTTGAGCTCTGCCCTCGGAGATCTTCATTGCATTACGCAACAATAAAAGACTAGGGACAAGTTCCTAGAATTTATTTCTCTACAGTTTTTTAGATTAACTCTATAACGGTTGACTTCAATATTTTCAAGGTCTTCTTGTTAAATAATTCGACCTTAAAAATTGCGGACATCTGTTGGATATAAAACGAACAGAGTCCAGGCCATTGGAAGTCTATCACCAAGAAGAAATAAGACAAGTTGAATCAGACACGTAGAATGGAAAAGTAACATAAGGGAAGTATGACTCAGCAACTTTAAAGAATGAAATAGACTTCTATAAAGGGAGGGAACCTCCTCAGATTGGGGAGAGACTAGGGACAAAGACCCCTGAGATCTTCTCTCTAGAGGAGGATGGCATCTTTTTCAACCTGTAGAAACTCTAATTTCCTTCATTGTATCGAGAGATAGGTGAGACTATGAAAGATTGTACAATCATCAAGTTTAAAGGATTTTGCCTCCAAACGACTCTTGAACGTAGGCTTTTATGTCTAACCATGTGAATCTTTATCTCTCTGTCTCGGTCTCTCTATCTCTTTCTCTATCTTTCTTTAATTTTTTTTAATCTTTTTATATGCTTTGTTTGTTGTTTGTTTTGTGGATAAGCATCCGAACATCGTATCGATGCCCAAATCACCATCCTGGGCTTTTTGACTGTATTATTGGGCTCCGATCATGCCGAAAAATGCATCAACAATTCCCATCAAGAATTTCTAGTTCTATTGTTTTATGCTCCTCGCCAACTCACATGACCACCACCATCAAATCCATCAAGACAATCCATTTAGTCGGTGCATGGGGCACACCTAGGGTTGGGCAAAGATCTGAAAACTCAATTCCAAATCTGACTCCGCTTTTATTCCACTTCAACTCCGACAAAATAGAGTCAGATTTTTTTTTTTTTTTAAACTTTTCAATCAGAGTTGGAGGTGTCGCTAGACCGACTCCGACTTTATACTCCAACTCGACGACTTTTCCCTCCGAATCTAACTCCGATATAGTACATATGTTATAAAAATATGTATTATCTATATATTTATCATATATACTAGTATAGTTTATATAGTTATATAACTAGAACACATATAGTTAAATTCAATAATATACTAGTATGATCTAATTTTTATAAAATAATATACTTATACTGAATATAAACAGACTAATGATACTTTAGTATATGTAAACATCATAGTATTGATACCATACATAATCAAGTATAAAAATAAGTTAGAAAATAGTATTTAAATAAGTCTAGTATAATAAGTTAATAACAAATACTAATTTACTAAAGTATAATAACATATGATACTAATGTATAATAACATATAATTAGACACTATAGTACAAGTCTTATATAGAAATAAATTGAACACTAGTATAGAAATAACTAATAAGTCTAGTATAATAAGTTAATAAGACCTAACACTAATTTACTAAAGTATAAAAACATGTAATTAGATACTAGAAATAAGTTATAAATAAGTTAGAAACTAGTATAATATAGTAACATGTAATACTATAGTATAATAACATGTAATTAGACACTAAAAATAATATGTAATAATATAGTATGATAATATGTAATTAGACACTATAGTATAAGTCTAGTATAAAAAAAGTTAGACATTAGTATAGAAGTAAATTAGAAATGAATGATTTAGTTTTAGTTTTTAATTTTTTGGAAAATTTGAAATTGGAAAGTTCACAAAAAAGTCTTTTTTAAAATGGGCTAAATATGAAACTAAAAAAAGCCCAAAGTTGAAAGCTCAAATCCGATTCCGCTCCTACAAGTCGGAGTTCGGATTTGAACTCCGACAAAGTCGTAGTTGGAGTTGGATTTAGAAGAATCCGACTCTGACTCCGACTAAGTCGATGCTCACCTCTAGGTACACGTGCCACGTGCCCACGTAGGGACAGGTATGAACCCTACGCACCACTACCGATTGCCAAACTTGAGTCATTTCTACTCAATTTGCATCCCTCCTCACTACCAACAACTCTATTTAGGCCTGGTTTGAATAACAATCATATTATCTCAATATCCAAATATCATAAATATAAATACTTTTCAATTTCAAATTTTTAACTTTTTTATGTAATCATTATCTATCCATTACAACTTTTTCAAACTTCTAAACAAAACACACAAAAAACTTTTTCAAATGTCAAAACAAAATTTATATATTTTAACTTTATAATATTATTATTTAACTTATTCTGTCCTATTTCTGAAAACTATATAAAATATCTTAACTCAAATCATTTTATACTATTTATATCTCATCTTATCTAACTATCCAAACTATTTTTTTTTTTTAAGTTTTTCCTTTGATTTTTTCAAGGAGTTCGGAACTTAGACATACACTAGGACACCACCTAGTACCACCCATGCCCTCGCATGAAACTACAACCATCTCTCATTTTGAATATCACAGGTACTCCTCTCTGCCTAAGGCACCCTACTTTTCTATGACTATGAGCTTCGTACTTCTCTTTTCGAAAAGGGTGCGAGTTTTACGACTATTGCGTCAATTGTGGTCCTTTTAAATTTTTTTTTAAGAGTGAGATTATTTGTAAATAATAATAAATTAATTTATGAATAGTAATAAAATAATTTAAATTAATATATTTTATAGAGTTTTGAAAAAGAAAAGAGAAATAATTAAATAAAAATATTATAAAGTTAAAATATTATTTTTGTTTTGATATTTTAAAAAGTTGAATTATTTTTGTGTTTTGTTTGGATGTTTGGAAAAATTATAATGATTAGATAATAATTAAATGAAAAACTTGAAAACGTAAAATTAAAAAGTATCTATATTTATGATATTTAGATATTGAAATGAGATAAGAGACTCTTACTATCCAAACCAGACCAATGCAATCATCCGAGTAGCAACACATTTTTTGACCTCATGCCGAGAAATGGAACCAACTTTCTGTAATAATATTTCATCTTTTGTTATAGATGAAGTATCAATAAAGTTCCTTTCAAAAAAAAAAAAAACTTGTTTAAAATATTTTCTTGGCATTTATAATTATTATCTTGTCCATAAAAGAAAAAAAAGAGGTAATTTTGGCTGTGTATTATGGTTTTAATGCATTTTTCATTTTCATGATTTTAATATGTTATACCCTTTAAGAGCATCCTCATTGGTTTGGCTAAATGCATCTTCAAAATTTAGCTAATATCATACTTTTTTGCATTTGTCTATTTCATTTAAATTCAATCCCCATATTGGATTAGCCATTCACTCTCTATATAATAATAAAATATTATTAAATTAATAATTTTTTATTTAATTTATTTGTATCACATTTTATAATTCTACCAATTTAATATTAATGATAATTATATTCTAATTAAATTAATATTAAAAAAATCATATTTTCAAAAGTCATTTAATGTTAATAATAAAAAATATTTGATTAAACTCATCTAAATTTCTATCTAAATTTCTTAATTACAAACCAAATAATATTTTTGCTTGGAATGAGAAATTAATATTTTAATGTTTGTTTGGAGTGATAAATTAATATTTTAATATTTGGTGAATCAATTGTGGTTCTCCATCTTTGGCCAAAACAACTGTAGCAAAAGTTCATCTTATTTTAAATTTAACCAATCCAATGTGAAGTATTTTTACATCAATTATATAAATTTTAACTAACTTTTTCATTTAGTCAGATCAATGTGAATGCTCTAAAGGTAAAGGTAAAGGTAAAGGTAAAGGTAAGGTAAATTCTCTCAAAACCCTTTCTTAAATAATTTTGGATGAAAAAAAAAAGAAAAAGAAAAAAGGAAAGGAAGGTAGTCACGTGAAGAGAATGAAAAAACAGGGAAATAAACAAATGAGTAATCAGAAAGGAATTTTCGTTTCCTACCTACCTACCTATCTACCTCCCAACTTCAACCAATGTCTTGCATCTTTGCAATTTTTATTTTTTAGTTTTTTTTTTCGGAATGAATTAAATTCATTATTCTAATTTGTCTATAATTAGTAATAATACATAATTATCGTTAATAGCGGGGGTATCTTAATGCAGATTTACCACTGATTGAAAGTTGATCAGCTTCCCCGCTATTAGTGTTAGCTTACAAGGCTTTCGACCATGTTTTTTAAGTAAAATATATGTGATTAAGATTTATTTTGTAAAATTTTCGTAATTTAATTTGTTAAAATTTTTTTTGTTATAACATACTTGTTTGTTTTCAGAGATGAGATGATATAAGATGAGATGAGATGAGATGAGTTGATATTAAAGTTAAAAAGTTAAATAAAATATTGTTAGAATATATTTATTAATATTATTTTTATTTTGGGATTTGAAAAAGTTGAATGGTTTATTTTATTTTGTATTGGAAATTAGGAAAGTTGTAATGATTAGATGAGATGAGATGAGATGTTTTCTGAAAACAAACGAGATTTTTACACTATTTTTGAAAATTAAAAATGTAAATAAATTTAGTGAAAAAAACTTTATTAATAAGCTAAAGCTGGTGTAGAATACACATTGTATATTGTTGATGTGATATAATTTAATTTATAAGAAAAGTTTATAAATTTAAATATTGTAAATCAAATCATGTCACATCAATAATGTAAATAATATATTCTCTACATCGACTTATAAATAAAATAATTTATTTTAATAACATGTCAAAGAGAATAACAAAGTTAGAAGTTTTAATAAAAATCTTATGGTCGAAGTATATGTTGATCAATATTTTAAGCATTCGTCAAACAATTAGGAATATGCAAACAAATCCTTTAAGAATCTCAAAAGATGTCATACTTGGATAGGAAAGAGGCTGATGCTTGATGAGCAAGCAAATATAAGCGATGACTCTCAATGCTAATAATAACCAAAAATACAATTTTTATAAATATATATAAAAAACAAAGAAAAGATATTATTGCAGTTAATCTTTTAAAATTGAGAAGTGTTATATAAAATAATTATATAAAAATAATTTCATAAATTGATATTATTTTATATGATTTGTTAAATTTATATTATAATTAAAAATAATTTTATAAGTTGGTGAATCATATCAAATTAGAGAAAATATATTTACAACTTTGAATTATGCAACCGCCGCGTAATCATTTTGAAAAAAGTTAATAAAACATGAGGCCCACATGAAAAAAATTAATTTTTTAATAGTGGACCCTACTCTTTTTCAAAGCGATTACGCAGCGGTTGCACACTTCACGGTTGTATGTAGAATTACTTATCAAATTATATTAATCTTTGGTATTATTTTTGTATACGTAGGCAGTGTCTTTTCTTTTAAAACCAGTCAAAGTCTCACGCTGACAGGCCGGTGACAAAACGATATCACTGTCACCAACATACGCGATGGAACTGGTCCCCCCGGGCCCTCAGGGGCCACTGGCCAGCCTCGGTCACGTGACTTCTGGCACTGGCTGTCAAAAAGACGGACGCTACCTGACGGCAATTACGACGAGGAAAGTGCAACGTCACCGGGTCGAGCGTGTGCCCCACGCAATTAGGTAGACCGTGGAAGTCGTGCCGTTTCCTTGGGAACCAAGGTGGAATCGGAGGACCCCAAAGTATATTTTACCGGGCCAGCTTTGCCACGTGTCGAAATCATAGCGTTTAAGATCGGAGATGCGGCGAGTCGTATGGGATCCCGCATCCCAGTCCGGTGGCCACCGGAATCTCCGGCTCTGCCAATCGTTAACTTATATACTCAAAGCATTCTCCAAAAATATTCTAAACGCTGTTTAAATAAAAATAAAATAAAATAAAAAAGAGTGATGGGTGTTTCGGATTCTCCTATAAAACGTCGATTCTTGGCATTTTGACTATTCTCGGGAGCTCAAGACTGTCTTCTCTCTCATTGTTTGTGTTCTTCTTATCCCTCTCTTTTATCTCCGTTCTGGTTATCAGTTGCAATCAGTGATCCTTCGTTTATTTTCTGGCGGATTTCTCGTCTTTTGGGTGCTTTCCATGCAAAAATATATTTAGGCCAATTAATGTTCGTTCTTGTTTGCTGGTCAAGATGAGTAATTTAGTCAAGTACACGGAGCACCGGCATGTCACGACTAAGCTCGTGAAGTCTCTGGCCAGACAGTTTCCGGTGCCCAATGCCGGGAAGCCTAAGATAGTTCGGATCTCTGTCACGGACGGTAATGCTACTGACTCGTCAAGCGGCGAAGAGGACGATGAGAAGCCAGTGTATCAGTACAGAGTGAAGAGACTCGTTAACGAGATCAGAATCGAGGATTTTTCAAACTATGCAGCCCTGAACGCCGAGCCGGAGAATACAAAGCCGAAACCAAGGCCAAAGCATCACAAAGTAGAAAAGAAAACTCCGTTGAAAGCGCCGCAGCAGCAGTGTATTCCGGATATCAAGCGGTACAGAGGTGTTAGACAGCGTCCCTGGGGGAGATGGGCAGCTGAGATCAGAGACCCTCTCCGCCGGACGAGGGTCTGGCTGGGGACGTACGACACCGCCGAAGAGGCAGCCATGGTTTACGACAGGGCGGCCATTCGCCTCAGAGGCCCCGACGCTCTCACCAATTTCGTAAAGCCTCCGCTTTCATCACCTCCAACGCCTCATGGCCCACCATCACAACAAAAGGCTGATACTGAGAGTCACTCAGTGAGCAGCACTGCTCCGGAAAGCTCTACTCAACGACAAGAAATCGATGTTGTAGGGGTTTCCGGTTACGATTCTGGGAAAGAATCTCACAGTCCCTATTCTCCAACCTCTGTTCTCAGATTTCAACCCGTTGAACTCGGAACAGAGGCGGAAAGTGACTGGAGACCAACTCAAGATCAAACCAATGGCGATTATGGGTGGTTGGATCCATTACTATTGAAAAATCATTTTGAGTCCGAAAGTCCTTCGCAGATATTTTTGGACGAGATGATCTTACCCGAAACATGTTTAAGAAAAGATGAATATCTTGGCGATATCTCAGTCGGTTTAGAAGAAGATTTCGGATCTTATAAATGGGATGTGGAGACTTACTTTCAAGATTCTCTGGAATCGTTACACTGAGACTTATATCATCAGTACACATTACATAAATGTTTTTGGGCATTCATTTCTGAATTCTGAATTCTCAATCTTTTTTTACCGGTGAACGCAAGCAAGAGAATGATGCAAAGGATGAGGGTAAATAGCATTGTATTCTGATAGGGGTAAAAAAAATGGAGAAAAACAAGTACATTTGTGGGGTTATTATTATTATTACTAGGTTAATGTTTCTTTATGTATATGAGTGTTGAATTTGGAGTGGGGTGCTTTGCTTTTGATCCGTTTGTGGTTTGAAGAGCCTTGAGTATTTGTAATATTCACTGTGCAACCAAATTTCTTTTCAAATTTCTTATGAATGCATCGTGATTTGCGGATCTGGGCTTTATCTTTCTTGTTTCCAACTCTCTTTAGGTCCCAATAATCTTTTATGGAGTTGTTGGTGAGATATTTATGTTCCCGATCAGTGATGGATGGCAATGGGGCGCGGGGCTCAAAAGGCAACCCACTTGTGTTAAATTTGCATGTTCGACGGCTGGGCGTGCTGGGCACTTGAGAGCCATACGCCATTTCCGCGCTTTGTAAGCCATTCTTTTTCACGAGAGGGTGAGTCAGAACGAGGGTCCATGTCCATGTCCATCCATATCTATGTCTCTGTTCAGTACTATGATTTATCCTTTGTGACAGGTAAAGGACAAAGATTTACTCTGTAGAGACACTCAAACCATTGTCAAAACAATCTTTAATATTATCTTGAAAACGTGAGTACTTGGTAATGTTATCATCACAGAGCTTTCTTTAATACATTTGCCCAATGTGGAACATCACTTCCTGGCCACCATTTCATGGGTCAATCAAACCTACATTTCTTTTTTTGAAAAATAAACTATGCTTTCACGTTACGAAGAATAATTATCTGTATTTTGTACTCAACAAACTTTCTGAATAATCAGGGTAAATAAGCAACAGAGACTGGAGATTAATGATGTCCATCGAGCAAAGTGGCTTTCACATTATCCATTAATCGTCAAATAGATCTGAGATATTTCACTTAAAAAAACATGTTAAACTTTCTTAATCCACAGCAGGGATATATTCATATTGCACTCGGAATGAAATATAGGACCCCACAGACTTGGAGAGACGGTTTGATGACTCAGAGACGAGGACCGATGAGTGAGAACAGACTGTCCTGGTGAGACTACACTTTGCTGTGCCCCAGGTTTGCACAAAAAATTCATCTTGGAAAGGGTGATTCAGGGTTTATATATAGACTAGGCCATGCCCTTTTCTAGAAATTCCAAGACAGTATATTCCAGCTTAGCTGTGAAAATCCCGGCCTGCTTCTTTGATTCTCCGGCATACTGTCATCGTTGTCTTGCTTCTCTCTCTCTCTGTTTTTTTTTGGGTCTGGTCAAAATTACGCAAAAGCGGGAAGTGGGTAAATTTAGGAATGCGCAGGGCGTGCATTTATTATTGTTGCAGGCATAAAATCTGGAAAGAGTTTTCAAATCAGACACCCACTTGCATGCATCTCTGTCTCAAGCAACATGTTCAAGATCAGATAACAGACCCCACTAGGTATTTTTGTTACTAGATTACCCAAACAACCTCAAGATGTTCAAAATAATGATGGAATAATAATAATAATCTGTTAATGCATGATAACTTCTGAGAGGAGATGTTTTGCACTGGCCGCCTTACTTGTGGTATTCTTATCCATACAGTTATTTACAGACTAATTTCTTTAATAAAACTGAAGTCATATGCTTGAATTCTTTTGTATTAAGGAGATGCGATTTAATGGGACTGCTTCCATCTTGAGAGTAGAAGGTGAATCGCCTGGTCAATTCATTTATCAGGGTTATCATTTTCATGAACATTATTTACTGAAAAAAAAAGCTTGAATCCTAATATATATGCAATTGTAATGAGCCCATTAATGATCAATATTTAGCTCTTAGTTATTTGTTTACGAAAGACTTTCGTTTGGATAGTGAGATGAAATGAGATGAGTTGAAATGATTTGTGAATAATAATGAGACTATTAGTTAAAATCAGATCAGATGAGATGTTTTATCTCTATCCAAATGATACAGAAATGATTTGTACAATTTTTTTTGTGCGCAAGTCTCGTGACTCCTGAACAAATTTGAGGCTCATGATATGAAAAACTAACCTTTTAACAATGAGACCACTATTTTTTTAAAAAATAGTATGCGGGACTTATACATTTTAAGATTATATCTAGCATTAATTTATTGTTTATTTTCAACTTAAATGAACTACCTAGTTAATTAAGCAAACAATTGTTTTAAAACTCAATAACTTTTCAGATTCAATCTTAAAAGAACTAAAAGGGGTAGTGACTCAAACTGTACATGTGCAGGATAAGGATTCCCCTTAGCAAATTAACAAAGTTTAAGTTGTCTATACTCTAAAGATATCAACATCTTCATTTAAGTCATACTTAAAAGAATCAAAAAATTATAAAAAAGAAAAAAAGAAAAAGGAAAAAAAAAGAAAAGAATATTTATTCAAGAGTTTTGATACTCGTCATCTCACACACTATACATTATATACCACACTTATTTTTGTTTTTATTAGTATAGAATTTTTGAATGAGCTGGGTGCGACGTACGTAAAGAGGAAAGAAGGCAAAGCAGCAGCAACATGCCAACAAGTAGGCTGCAGTTTGCTGATTTTATGTCGGGCAGTGAGAGGTCCTACATGAACGTACAGTGTTATCACTTATCAGCATTAGCAACTAGCAGAACTGAGAAATTGTGAAAAGAGGACGAGGATCAGTCGAGAAGGAGCTAGCCAATATATATATATATATATATATATAATTATATGATCTATCACGAGGAGTTATTTAAAAATAAAGTATTTTAGTTTGTGGTTATAAGAGTATTTGTCAAAGATATTTAGAGATCATACATGCATGCATGGACAGTACAAAACTGAGCTCTCTTTTCTTTTGAACTGCGGGACAGCCCATTGCGGGCTATAGGGTTTGTACGTACGTACGTCCGGTTGATTGGATTGAACGGTCCTAGCTCCCACCGTCGGTAGCCAGCTCTTCCAGCGCATGCAAGTGGGCGTGGTGGTCCCTTATTTTACAGCATCCAGCTAGCTTTGCTGCTTGCATATATATTTTTACTTTATTTGATAGTACTCCTCCTGTTTACATTATTATTTTAAATAACGAAAAATTATTGTGTACAGATCTTTGAGGTTTGATTTTCCTTCGAATTGATACATTTGGCTTAGAATAGTCTCTGATCTTTGGTATGAGAAGAAAGACCTTAAGTATTACATTAATGCCATTGAATTGATGTCTCTTTTAGAGGAAAGGAATTGATGGTGATTTCATGCAATATTAATTGCTCACGCACAATTAATGCTCCATGCATGCCAGTTGTGATGCATGCAAATGCAGTAACATATATGCCAACAAACATCATATATAGACCAACAAGTACTGATCCTAACTTACATGCAATGCTTGGCCTCATTGACAACTCATGCAGGACCCAATATTCATCATAGACCAAAATATTAATGTACGTTAAAGCTACCATTAGTGTAGGCTTATGTATTAAGCAAGCATTGCCCACAACTATATATAAATGATCAGAATCATGGCCTTCATGGTGCAACATATAATATATATATATATATATATATATATATATATATATAATACATGATAGGAAGGATATATAATTAATTGAGTCTGGATCGGTTGAATAACTAATGCATATGCAATTGGTGGTTAAGATAGCTAGCAATTAGTAATTAAGAAAGAAAAGTTTACTCTTCATGAAAGGAGGGTGCGTGGGACAGAGCTGATATCATGTAAAGAATCCAAAGGTTCGGACATAAAAGACAAGATGCATTCATTGTCAGGAAAAAAAAAAAAAGAAGAAAAAACATCAAAAAGAAAAAGGGAGGAACAATATAGCATTGAACATACTGAAAAGTTATTTCAAAGTATGAAAACTACCCCACGAACTTGGATGCTTATTGGGGTTGAAGTGATGTGTATATGCTTTTTCTAGAGAAAGCCAGCCATGTAAAAGAGTAAATCTATTTGGTTATAAAGAGGAACGAGCCCAAGAAAAAGGTATCACTTGTCGGGGGGAATTTATGGCTAGCTGATGAAATGATATATAGTTTATATTGCCGATAGCTAATTTATCATGCATTGTGGAATCGATCCTTCACCATTAATTCCCACGTCAAAACCCCAATAAGCAAACAACTTGAATTACCTTAATTAATGATCTAGTGATCATGATGAGTACTAGTACTGTTGAGACACATGGAATTTCAGTGTTCGCTGTTGAGATCACCACACTACGATCAGTTCAAAATTTTAACAGCTCATCAACAACAAAGGAAAAGTGCAACTAAAGTGAATTGGTCATAATTGTTGTGTACTTAGCAAGCAAAACAATCTATAACGTGATAAACATTCTGATTACAATGAGTAAAAACTCCCATGAACTTTTAAGTTGTTCGCAATTTAATTACTAGGGAATTTGGTCTTTTCCTTATTAAAAAAAATAATAATTTGAAGAGTATTTGTATTTTTAAGAAAAAAAAAATTACATGATGATTGTCTTCCCATATCCATGCGTAGAGATAATGTAGAGGCAGTTGACCTTTTCCATTAAAATATACTCATCTGGCCCATGCATGCCAGGCCGGTACATGAATAAGCTGCTGGTGTGTGCATGCTAACCACTTTAATTTTGCGAAGCCGAGGGCGAGGGCGAGGGCGCTCAGGTCGGCCACATTATGTGGTGTTTTGAAATTGTCCAAGTTCTCATGTACTTCCAGCAGCTTGGACCCATTCAAAAGGCCAAAGGGAGAACACGAGATTAACATCCACGTTTTACATGTACATGTAATGGTAAAGTTTCTAAGTTTTACATCAGATCACGAGAATTTTTTTTTAATTTTGTCGTATTTAATTATAGTACTGATTGATGATTCATATTTTAAAGAAAAATGTTATTTGTACTTAAAGAAAAACTTTTCAAAAACTTATTTCTCCACGTGTCAGTTATTGATATGCTGTAAATTATGAAATTTAAAATTTGAGTTTAAAAACAAAACTGACAAAATGAATTTTGTAAATAAAAGTGTAAGTAAAAGTTGTAAGTATATCATTTAATTGGTTAACAATTTATGAATTCATTCAAAACATATTGAAAATAATAAAAATTAAGATGAAAAGTAATATTGTTATATTATTTTAATTATTAGTTTAATATTGGACGTAAATTTGTTGGTTTTTATTTTTAACGCACTACAAGAAAATTGTTTATTTGTGACCAGTTAATTCCAGTAAAATGATTATTTACAGTTAAAATGAGTCTATTTTGGTCACAAATACCCTTTTCGTCGCAATTAAATGGCCACATAAATCTATTTTTCTCGTAGTGACGTCGACGTGAATGCTCGATCGATCTCTAACACGTTAATTATGATCAGGCTTTACTTGAAGAGGCTTCAAGGTGTTTCACTGCCTAACTACTGTTCTTAGAAAAAGAAAAAAAAAAGATTTATGTAAACTTGATCAGTACGGAGTGATCCTTGCAGACATGTAGGAATTAAAGGATTGTGCATTTCATGATCACAGAGCATGGCCTGATCTTCCACTCGATCGGATATTGGAGCTAATTCATATCTGCATGCGCCCACATAACAGTTTGGGATCTTTGTGTCATGTGTCTGGACCCTCAACCCATAAACAATAAACATGTTTCTATCGCTACCATGACATACATAATTACGTTGTCTACATGTGATGAATAACCATGAGAGACCGTGGGGCGGGGGGCATCAACAAGCCAAGCCTCTCTCCGTTTGCAAACAGAACTACCCAGAAAAAGGAGGGAAGAAATTAACGTGACTATAATATATGTTATATATATATATATATATATATATATTGCAGATACGAGAGGCAAACCATGAAATCATATATAGGAGACGTTCGTTCCATTCCAAACCAAGCACCAGTACCAGAGAAGAAAAGCTCAGAAAATCTGGAAAGGTTATCGGTATCATCATGGGGAAAAGAAACATATTGAGTGTAAAAAGCTGTAATATAAGTACGTAGGGTATTCATTGATGCAGGGTAATGTTTTTCTTTGATGGATTTGAACAAAGACCTGCAAAGTCTTATCGAGACATATATATATATATATATATATATATATATATATATATGCAGCAGAGTCCTTGTATCGTCGGCTCTGTCATGAAATCAAAAGCTGCAATATCAGGTTCTGCAGGTTTAATTTGTTCAGAGAATGGTCGGTTCTGTACTTCTGCAGAAATCCCATTTGAGGAGAGATCATTGGTTGCCATTGGAGACTTCCTGGTTTGGTTCCGTAGATGATAATTTATTTTCATATAATCGTTACAATAATTTTAAGTTCTCAAATAAAATATAATAAAAAATTTAATTTTTTTAAATTTTAAAATAAAAATAATATTAAAAATAATATTTTAAAATATTTTATTTAATTTTAAATTTTTATCTCAACTCATCTCATCTCATCTGTATAACCAAACTTAAAGGTTTTGCAATTAATTAAAAGTTGCACCCCCCACATAATTTTCTTGCTGATACATTATTATTTTGTTTTTTGTCTTGGACATGCTAGACATGAATTCCTAGAATAGCTTCTTCATTTCTTTGTACATCTCTAATTTCGTAGTATGTGCTATTAAATTGAAAGGAAGTTAGCTAGCATCATGAAGGTACTTTGGACAAATGGGGCAATTTCTATATATTTGGCTGCCACTCGTATATAGTTTGGAAGTTAAACGTGGGATCGATGACACATGATGTTTCATGCAACAATAATATGTTTCCTGGAAATTTCCTATGAAGTAGTACTGCAGTAGTGACAGTAGTAGTAGAACAGTAGTACCAATCGAATAAAAATTAAAAATGTTGAACTATTTATAAGATTACTCATACACAATAAGATCACTATGGAAGGTGAGTTTGTTGATTTGTGGCAGCAGATCACTACGAAAATATATTAGGAACCAATTTATTGCATGTAGCTGCCATTCATATTTATCGTCGGACCTATATATGTATATATGAATGGTGATGTTCCCGAATTTCACAAAAATTCATGTTTAGATAACTTTCTAATTTACTGGGACATAAGAAATGAACCAATTTTTCCAACAGATCCCGAAAAGACCGAAAGAAAATCATACGTACAAACATGCATGCGAGAATTTATTTGTAGAACTCTGATACCATTTGTAACACTCTAATAGATCGAAGGTCCAAACCTCTTGACTTATACTCCAAAAAGATTAATCAATGATACAATTGGAGCTCTATTAAAACTTTATAAAAAGTAAAAACTTATCATTCTCAAGTAATATGGAATCTCATTCACCATCGATTCTTATCTTTATGATATGGAGTGTCACATATGTACATAGGGAAGAAGTGCATATTTTAGTGTTTCCTTCGAAGTATTCCATACAAAATGTCTAAACCATGAAAGATCACTAGGTCCATGGCGTAGCGGAAGACGTTCAAAATTGAAACAGGGGAAATAAAGATCTAAAAAAAAAAAACTAATGACAAAGAATGCAACGGAAGAGCTGTGTCTTCCGGAAGTTGCAGAACAATTCTAACGCTGCTTTCTTATTCCAAACTTTTCATATCCCTCCATTACAACGATAGCCGAATATATATGGAAATCACAAAAGGGAAGTAGCTAATTGATAAGGAAATACTCTGTAAAAGAAATAATAAACCAAAGTAAATCAACGTGAAAACGGAAACAATTCCAAAGGTAAGTTGACGCCGCGTATCCCTCAATTAACGTAGTGCATGGCTAAAATTCCTTCTTCCCACCAATCACTTAAATGTTCCAAAATCATAGGAAGCAGCTGCCACGTTGGTCGTATCCATGTCCTGCATCAATTCCCCGCCACTTAGAATTAAACTCGTCTCAGAGTTTGTGTCTGCGCTAAGTTGCTCATCAGGAGGGTGATACTCAAACAAGTCAGCTACATTAAAAGTGGGGGAGATGGACATATCTTCTGGAAGTTCCACTACGTAGGCATTATCACTAATTTTTTTCAATATGCGACAAGGGCCAAACTTTCTGTTTTGCAATTTGCCGTAGGTGCCTGCAGGAAAACGATTCTTCCGTAAATGAACCATCACTAGGTCCCCTTCTTCGAATATCTTGGCTCGCCTATGCTTATCTGCAGCACGCTTGTATTTCATGTTGGCCTTCTCCAGGTTGTCACGCACCTCGGCTTGCACCCTTCGAATTTTTTCTGCCAAATTTTCAGCTGCCGTGCTCATCCCAGGGGTCTTTGGAAGAGTGACCAAGTCAAGGGCAAGTCTTGGAGGTCTAGTGTAGACGATTTCGAAAGGGCTCTTCCCAGTTGATCGATTGTTCATGCTATTGAAGGCAAACTCAACTTGCGGGAGACTCACATCCCATTGCTTCGACTTGTCACCAGAGATACAAAGCAACATGTTGCCCAGTGTTCGGTTGGTTACCTCAGTCTGGCCATCGGTTTGTGGGTGACAGGTACTGCTATACTTGAGAGAGGTCCCAAACTTTCTCCACAACGTGATCCAGAAATGGCTAAGAAATTTGGTGTCCCGGTCAGAGGTAATTGTCTTTGGGACGCCGTGTAAGCGGACAACTTCTTTGAAGAACAAATGAGCGACACTTGATGCATCCGACGTCTTTCGGCAAGGAATGAAGTGCGCCATTTTTGAAAACCTATCAACGATTACAAAAATAGAATCAACACCACGTTGAGTCCGCGGCAACCCGAGCACGAAGTCCATACTCAAATCCTCCCAAATGTTCTGAGGAATAGGCAATGGCGTGTAAAGTCCCGTGTTTTGCGCTTGACCCTTCTTCACTTGACAAACAGGACACCTTTGCACAAACCTTCCAACATCTTTTCTCAATTGAGGCCAGAAATACCTCTCGGTCACTAGGGAAATCGTCTTATCGCGACCCACATGGCCTCCTAGTCCTCCACCATGCAATTCACGTAGAACCTATTCGCGCAACGATGTCCGAGGAAGGCAAAGTTGATTCCCACGAAAGAGGTATCCCTCTTGTATATGAAAATCTGCTTGTGGGTGCCCCGACGCATACTGCTTCCAAATTTCAGCAAAGTCTTCATCTTCAGAATATGTGTCTTTGAGTTGCTCAAAACCAGTGATCTCGGTCTTCATGGTTATGAGTGCGGAGGCACGTCGACTGAGAGCGTCGGCAACTTTGTTTTGCTGTCCAGACTTATGTTTGAGCACCATGGTGAATTTTTGCATAAAACTAATCCATCTAGCATGCATACGGTTCAAGCTGTTCTGGGTATTGATGAACTTCAGTCCGTGGTGGTCGCTGTAGAGAACGAATTCACGCTGAATTAGGTAGTGTTCCCAGTGTTTCAAAGACCGTATAATTGCGTAGAATTCTAGCTCATAGGTAGTCCACTTGCGCCTGGCCTCATTTAATTTTTCACTGAAGAACTCCACAGGACGCCCCTCTTGGAACAAAACAGCGCCTATGCCTACTATGGAGGCGTCGCACTCCACTTCAAAATTTTTGTCAAAACTTGGGAGGGTGAGCACTGGTGCCGTTGATAGCTTTTCCTTGATAATGCTGAAGCTGTCATCTTGCTCTTTTCCCCACAAGAAACGCCCTTTCTTCATACATTCAGTGATGGGGGCTGCCAAGGAACTGAAATTCCGTATAAACCTGCGATAGAAGGTTGCTAAGCCATGGAAGCTGCGAACCTGGGTGACAGTGGTGGGGGTCGGCCAGTCACGTATCGCACGCACCTTCTCTTCATCAACGTGTATTCCTTCGGCACTCACCACAAATCCCAGAAACAACAACCTACTACTCAAGAAGGTGCATTTTTTCAAGTTAATAAACAACTTGTGATGGAAAAGTGCAGATAAGACTTCTCTGAGATGACCCAAATGATCACTCTCATTGCGGCTGTAAATGAGAATGTCATCAAAATAGACCACCACAAATTTTCCAATGAAGGGCTTGAGGACTTGGTGCATGACGAGCATGAAAGTGCTTGGTGCGTTGGAGAGGCCAAACGGCATTACCAGCCACTCATACAAGCCTTCTTTGGTTTTGAAAGCCGTTTTCCACTCATCGCCCGGCCGAATGCGTATTTGATGATACCCACTTCGTAAATCAATTTTTGAAAAAATATTGGACCCTGCAAGCATGTCCAACAAATCAGTTAGTCGGGGAATGGGGAACCGGTATTTTACCGTTATTTTGTTGATGGCGCGGTTGTCTACACACATCCGTCAACTCCCGTCTTTTTTTGGCGTGATCAATGCGGGCACTGCGCACGGGCTCATACTCTCTCGTATCAGCCCTTTACGAAGGAGGTCTTCCACCTGGCCTTGTAATATATTGTTTTCATTGGGGCTCATTCTGTAGTGCGGCAGATTTGGCAAACTTGCCCTAGGAACCAAGTCAACATGATGCTGGACATCCCGCATTGGAGGCAATCCCTCGGGTAATTCAGATGGTGCGAGGCCTTTAAACTCAATCAATAGATACTGTATCTGTGGGGGTATGTCAGGGGACTCAACAACCTCTTCTCCTTTTACTACTAATGTCCATATTTCTCCCAACTCTTTGGCCTCTTCGAGGAAGTGGTTCTCGCTTACGGTAAACAGAGTGGTTTTTTCTTCAACTTGCAAGGAGTTGGGACCTTTGTCCCCCATGGGCATCAATACTATCTTCTGATCACGCCACCAAAAGGAGTAAACGTTGTCGCGTCCCTTGTAGATGGCATCCACGTCGAACTGCCAAGGCCTCCCGAGTAGAACATGACAGGCATCCATGTCAACCACATCGCACATGGCCTCATCTTGGTAGTATTTCCCGATGGAGAAAGGCACACAGCAAATACTGTTAATTCTGGTTTCAGCTCCTTTTCGGATCCAGCTGATCTTATAAGGACGTGGATGCTTGTCCACCTTTAATTCCAGTGCATTAACAAGGGCTCTTGATACTATATTTTCGCAACTTCCGCTATCAATAATTACATTGCATACCTTGTTTCTAACAGTGCATCGTGTCTTAAAAATAGAATGTCGCTGATTCTTTTCTTCTATTTTCGGGGTCAGTAGGACTAGCTGGACGACACAACTGACTGGTTCTCCTTCATCCCCTTCAACAAATTCCTCTACTTCGTCTTCTTCACTGCTTTCCCCCTCTTTCGGGTCTTATTCACCCTCTTCTATTACATGGACCGAACGGCGTGTGGGGCACTCATTGGATCGATGTCCCGGCTGGTTGCACCGAAAGTATTTTCCCGTCATAGGTCGAGTGTAAGGATTATTGCTTCCCCCTCCTTTATGCACTGGAGCTTTTGTGTTTTGCGTACTGCTCTCTCCTCTTTGCAACCTGCTGTATGGTGGAGGCCGTGAGTCACTAGATTGTTGTTGGATGGTAGGCTTTACTTGTGGTACTTGGTTCGGTATCCTTGGTGGTGGCCTGGCCAGTTGCATTTCAATCTTCATGGCTAAATTAACTGCTTCCGAAAGAGACCACACAGTGTGCAAAGAAACCTTGTCCTGGATGGCCACACGTAAGCCCCCCATATATCTTGCAATCTGTTGTCCCTCCGTCTCCGAAAGATTATTGCGAGCATTTAACCGATAAAACTCTTCTGTGTAGTCATTTACAGTCCTCGCCCCTTGCTTGCAGTTTTGGTATTGTTGGTAGAGAACTTGCTCGTAGTCCGGAGGAAGAAATCTAGCTCTCATCAGGCGTTTCATTTTAGGCCATACACGCACTGGTTGTTTGCCTTGTCTCCTTCTATTGTTTTGCATTTGTTCCCACCAAGCCGAGGCACCACCACGTAATTTATAAGCAACCAGTTTCACTTGTTGTGTTTCAGGAATTTGCATATAGTCAAAGAAGTTCTCTACCTCAAGCATCCAGTCGAGAAAGCTCTCAACATGAAGATGACCATTGAAACAAGGTAAGTCAATCTTAATTCTAAAATTGTGGTTGTTTTCTGGAGCTCTCCTGCCATCTTGGTTCCCACGGACGAAGCCTTCCAATTCTTCATCACTAGAAGAATCGTCATGTGCTTGGTCCCGCTGCTGATGCATAAAACCACGACCACCCCGTGGACGGTTTGCATCCTCATTATTTTGGTTCCTATCACCACCAACATGAATGCCTGTGATGGCTGTTTGTATCTCCTGTAACATGCGTTCGATCCCTTGAAAGCGCTGCTGGTTCCTTTGATCTTGAGAATTAACGGCAACCCAAATGGCCTGCATGCCACGATCTTCCTCTTGGGAATTATCTCTCGCCATCAAGC
The DNA here is from genome assembly GCA_961763995.1 of Juglans cinerea. Lineage (NCBI taxonomy): Eukaryota > Viridiplantae > Streptophyta > Magnoliopsida > Fagales > Juglandaceae > Juglans > Juglans cinerea. The sequence goes on along the minus strand of CAUIVZ010000001.1, from coordinate 42,147,337 downwards.
CAGGTAAAGCCTTGCTCTGATGCCAAATTGGCGTAGCGGAAGACGTTCAAAATTGAAACAGGGGAAATAAAAATCTAAAAAAAAAAAACTAATGACAAAGAATGCAACGAAAGAGCTGTGTCTTCCGGAAGTTGCAGAACAATTATAACGCTGCTTTCTTTTCCAAACTTTTCATATCCCTCCATTACAACGATAGCCGAATATATATGGAAATCACAAAAGGGAAGTAGCTAATTGATAAGGAAATACTCTGTAAAGGAAATAATAAACCAAAGTAAATCAACGTGAAAACGGAAACAATTCCAAAGGTAAGTTGACGCCGCGTATCCCTTAATTAACGTAGTGCATGGCTGAAATTCCTTCTTCCCACCAATCACTTAAATGTTCCAAAATCATAGGAAGCAGCTGCCACGTTGGTCGTATCCATGTCCTGCATCAGTCCATTATCCATTAGTTCTATTTTTATCATCCCAAACGATTCTCATTTGTGTTTCTTTTTTCTTTTACTTTTTTTCCTCCTTAGCTCTCTAGCATCATGTGTCATCAAGTTTAGAAACTGATGCTGCGGAGTGCGAATTAGCATCATTATTCTTTGGAAACCATCTTATATTGCAGCAGCTAGGAACTGCATGTCTAACCCGACCCCATTATAATCCAATTAAATATTTGGACGAAATTCTGACCCGAATTATGTTTTGTAAAAATCGAGTTTTCCGACCTGAAATCTATATTTTTCCTTTTGGTTTTCTTTCTTTCTTTTTCAGTTCGAATTAAAATGTTTAAATATTTATTTAGTGTTTTTGTTTCCAATTGCATGTTCTATAATTGTAAATTCAAATAAATAATAGTTTTTTACATTATTAATTAAGTTCTACAAAAATAAAAAAAAGGAGATTAACCCATATTTTATAGATAAACCCTCTCACTTGTAGTATAAGAATTCAAAATCAATGCATTAGAAGTATAAAAACTACAAATAAAATTCAAAATCAACCCCCTCACTTGTAGTAGAAGAATTCAAAATCAATCCATTAGTAGCCATGCATCTCCCCACCAAATTAGTAAAAAATATTCATCCTGCACAAATACAAATACAAACTAACAAAAATAAATTATAAAAAGAAAAAACACAAAAATAAAGGAACCATTGCTACAAAAAAATCCACAGCATATTAGACTTTCATGAAAACAATGTTTTTGACATAATCCAGTTTGCATATATCTTGACATAATCCACCCTGCAAGAAAAGATATCAAATGAGATGAGTTTATTGGTTAAATGGATGAGGATTGGAATCATGACATCAAGAATGCCAAACACAAATATGTAGTACTAAAAGCTCTTAAAATTATACAGGGTTCAAAGGCAACGCAAGCAAAATACACTCGTCATCACTCCACACAATATAATGACAGCAACTCATCCAACTTAAACCTTCACATTTGGAGCAACATATATATCTAGGACCCTTCAAAATTATATCTCTACCTTCATCCCTAAACATGACTTCCTTGATTATAAGAAATATATATTGGACAACAACCCATGCATGCTCTGTTTCTCTTCAAGTCTTTTTTTTCATCTCACTTGTTCAGGTTGTATTAATGAAAAGGAAATAGTACAAGGAAATGAGATGAAACTCCATTCCAACAACAATAGAAAATAAACTAATATGCTTTAATTCAAGTATCATGAATAGAAGCAATGAACTCTCGACGAACGGGAATGAAACATGCATGAGGTATGCCTATTGTATGCGAAGCTAGCTCCAGTGTTATGTAATTTTCGAAGACAACACTTTCAGCCAACCTAAAAAAACCACGAGGAACCCTGTAAGGGTTGCCTTCAAAAGTATGATTCTGTCGTTGATATCATCAGTCATTCCAGTGTGGATGCCTCGTCCAGACTTATCTCTATGAATCTCAGTCTTAGATGGATTCAATCAGTTGGGATTCGTTATTGATTATGGTGTTTCTCATGGAATTAATCCATAGTTTTGTATGGTGCATTTTGTTTAATTAATTTATTACTCTTTAATCATCCTCAATCTCATGGATCCCTTGTGACTGCACCATTGGTCGCCTGCTATTGTTTCCCCCGCCAATAGTGCAACCAGTATTAGCGATGGTGCTGAAGCTACAATCCAATATAATTTTGTATTTTGATAAGATCCATCGACTATCATTTGCGATCATAAATAAAAAATAGGAGGATAGAAATAAGAGAGTCTATAACATAGGGAGTCTTTGTACAAGGAAATATGTGGGCCCACGCTCCTGACAGGTTGAAGAAAAAAGGTACCCAGAAGTGGGGATGGCGGAGGGGAATCATAATGCATCTCAGTGGTGCGTGAGTGCTGGAATTGGCAGGATGTGTGCATATATGAGACAAACAAAGAAAAAAAAACAAATCCTATGGTGTAATGCTTTACACCATATTCTCATATCACTATGTAAGATGTGACACATTTATCATCATTAGATGACAGAGAATCATCTAATAAAAGATTATTCAATAGTAAGATGAAAGTGAGATGGTAATATGGTGTATAAAATTTTCATATACTATGTGATACCTAGGGAAGGGTGGAGGCAAAAATGGTAAAAGGGTAAAAGGGAGGACGGCTACTCTACTAAGCTCGTGCAAGCTGGAAACTTTGAATGAGGTTGGATAGTAAGAAAAAAAGTGTAATGGGGGAGGTGCCATGAAAGAAGAGCCATGAGAGAGATGTAAACCAATAATAAAATGAAAAATACATCAAGGGAACTATGAGGAAGGGAGGATGAGAGACATCTACCCCTTTCCAGAGTAATCTGAACTGGTTGGGTGGGGCCTTCAGAGGGTTGCAAAGGGGGAAGAGCAAGAGTCGGGCGAGAGAATAAAAGAAATATTGATTTTTTTTTTGTTTTCTCTTAACCATAATTGGTTCAAGCAAGCCACTAAACCTACTTAGATTACCACCAAAGTGGTATAAAATCTGGTTCAACTAATACCAGACTTTATATATTCATTAGGCATATATAGAAAAACAATTCAACAATTCATTAGGCATATAATGAAGAAGTAGGCGGTGTTGTAAAGTAATTAGATAAAGGATATGTTAATGTTGGTGCTAGCAAAATAATGGGAGAAGAATGGGTTTGAGGGACTGAAGCATCTACCTTATCATAGATTGGGAAGGTGCATTCACAAAAATAACATGGCGAGAGATGTACACCTAATTGCTATGCGGATCGACATACTTATAACCCCTATGATTCATATTGTAGCCCAAAAAAAGACATTACTTATTGTAAACATCGAGTTTGTGACAATTGGAAGGCTTGGCCGCTTGAGTAAGGGACAACAACAACCAAAAACTTTAAAATTTTTATAGTTTGATGGCTTATGGAAGATGGTGATGTAGGATGACTCAAGCCTGGGGAGAGGATTAAGCAATCTATTTATGATCAGGATGATAGCTGTCAAGAATGCATCGACCAAATATTTGTGAGAGAGACCTGAATGTGCTAATGGCTGACCCAATTTCTGTGATATGTCTATGTTTCCTCTCAACAACTCCATTTTGTTGGGATGCATGAGGACAAGACATTTGATGAATAATTCAATATGTATTTAAGAATTGTTTGTAGTGATGTGAGGTGAACTTACCTCCTCCATCAATTTATACCCTACAAGAAATAAAGCTATTTTCGGCGGCAGAAGTCACCGCAAATACCATATATTATTGCCGCAAATAAGTAATTCCGGCTAAATATATTTGTCCACACTTCGCCGCTTCTAAAGAGCCAAGTAAGACATTTTGTGCCAACTTTTGAAAATGGACATAAATATAATACATTTTCGGCGACTAATAGTCGCCGAAAATTTCATAAATGATCGCCAGTACAAGATTTGCAAATTAGATCTAGTAGTCACTAAAGTCTATTTCCGGCGATTAATAGTCGCCAGAAAGATAATACTTCCGGTGAATTTTAAGTCACCGGTAAAACTCAATACACATTACTGGCGATACGAAGTCTATTATTTGCAGCAAAAATAACTCACCGAAAATAATGTCTCGGTGAATCAGATATTTGCGATGTCATGTTTACTCGCCTCTAAAACATTTTCGGTTATTATTTTCACCGGAAATGATATTTTTTTCAAAACCTAGTCTGTTTGCTTGTATTTTGTCGGGGTTGTATTTTTCTTGATATTTGTTTCTTTTATAACAGTTAATCGCTTGCTAATAAATTAAAAATGTTATATTTGGATAAATTTATATCTGATTACGCATAGATATTATATGTCAACAGCATTCAAATAACCTCGACGTACATATTTGAAATTCACCAAGATTTAAGACTAAGTTTTACACAATACCATCCAACATATCACAATGGAATATAAATTTACAATTGGTTTTCGTTCTAACTTTAAATGTCTAACAGCAAGTTGTCTTCATGAATGCACCAGCTTCTTCATTACAAGTGTTTTTCTTTCTAATCATCATATTCCAACGAGTATGAGAAGAACTGAGTTTGGTTCATCGGTTTTACTTCAAGTGCTTGAACAAATCTGTAAAAAAATGCAATATATTTCTGCAAAAACATAATATTCAAGTCCCAAGTTACAAGGCATTCAATTCATAATCAGCTATATATAAACAATGAGCTCAAAACTCGTGCATTATTTTTCCTTCCATAGTATTCAAATTCAATTATTTTATTCAATACAATAGTAACACCGCATACCCACTCATTTTGTGAAATGTAAAAGAGTTTGCAGCAACAAAGTCATAAATAGAATAAAAATTACAAGACTCAAAGCTGTAATCTTTATGAATAAAAATTACAATACTCAAAACTATAACCATCAACATTTCACACATGGCAATCATCTCACAAAATATAAAACACCAACTGTGCCGTTTTTAGGAGTCATATATATATATATATATGAGTATTGATGGTCCCAAGACATTACAAATACAAATACATATTGTAAGTTTTGGCTATGTGCAAACTATATATATAAGACATAAGTTATTAAGTCAGGCCACCTTCCACTTGGATTATAATCCAACCTTCCATTCAAAATTCATACAAAGCTCAATATTAGTTAGCTAGCTCTACATGATCCAACTCACATATATATTCTGTTATATGCTGTAACACGTATGCCTGATGATTAATTAATGTCGATCTAGAAATTAAAACCTATGTTTCTCTATATATAATATAAGAGATCATATATGTACAACCACAATTCTAGCAAAACTTGGCCACAATCCTAGTGAATGATCACCACAATCAATACACATTATCATACGTCGATCACAAACCATAATCATTATCTCTCCACAAAATGCATGTACAACATTATTGAAGTTTATCAATAGGAATTCTCTCTCTTTCTCAATCTGATCTCTCTCTAAACATACATATATATGTAGACAAACATAGGACAACAGTACCCAATGATATATTTGTAGTGTTTTATTTTTATCTATAATAAAAGATAGCATCTCTTCTTTTTTCTTTGCATCTCTAAGTAAAATAACCAACTATGTATATATTATGTACATATATAGAACATGTAGAAACTCTCTGACAATTATTACAAGGGTCTCACCTGAAATTGGAGCTACCTTTTACATGATTCAGAAGACTAACGAGGCCATTTCAGAAAGTCTCTACGTACGCTAGCTCTTTAGTCTGGTATAAAGCTAGCTTCCAAAATCACAGTACCCAATGTGATCAAAATCACTTGGCAATTTGATCCTGCCAAACAAAGTATGCACCAAAAAGATGAGGATTATACAGGTGAAAAACCATATGCACTTATGATTTTTTATATGAGAAGTACATAATTTGTGCTTATTGGAACTTGGTAAATACCAAGTCCGCTGCACTCACCCAAGGTGATTTCCTCTATGATATATCGCATTCAGCAACTTCATTGATAAAACAAAAAAAATTAAGAGAATAATGATGAAACAAGTTTTTTTTCTTGGTCATATAGATGTTGAAAGATACATAAAAAGCAACAATGTAAGAACAAGAAACATGGTACCTACAGGTTAGTCATGTACTAATAATATTATTAAAAGACTACATATGTACTGATAACTTAACTTGTTGTAGCAGTTTCACTATACATTAATGACCAAGAACTTCCAATGTGCATGTTGGTGGCAAGAGCAATGTACATCGCCAGACAGAAGTTACAAAATATCCTCACAACCAAAAAATATACTATCTACCCCACACCAGTAACTGATGTACAAAAGAGGAGGTTCTGGAGATATGTGAGACATTTTATTGTTATATTACTTTAACTTTCATCTCCTTACCAAAATTCACAAAAAGTTGTTACCCTAAAATTTTGTAACTGGCTATGCAGGTCCCTGAGTCTCTCTATGAGACTCTCCTTGGGTCTGCCTCTCTAACTCATATCTCTCCATAAACTTGTCATACTTGATTTGTTTCTTCATTACTAGCATGACATTCGCTCGTAAGTCATCATATAAAGCTTTATAATGTGCAGCTTCTTTCTCATTTCTTTCTGCACATTCAGTTAATTTTGCTATTTGGGCATTAGTTGATTGTCTAGATGACTAGGGAATAACCATCTCGCCGAGACCCAGTACATACCTTGGCCTATGGCCAAAACCTTACTTAAATATTGCTATTGCAGCCTCCTTAGTTCGCTTCTCAGGCTCCAACTTTGTCATCTTTGCTGCCATCTCATTCTATCAGTTATTGAAAAACGTCACACATGTTAGGTGCTCGTAATATGTACTTAGCACTAAAAATATGGACATCGGTTTATCTCAAATATCATGGGATTTTACTTAACACTCATATATTTCTCTTCCGTCATGAGAGTCACAAATTTGTCATTCTTCTTTGACCTCCTAACTTCTTTAAAGAAATCAACCAAATTCTCCTCATTCCCAAACTGCAAATAAAGTAAATTATACACTAGCTTAGAATGAATATATGAACACCATTATGGAGTAGAAATTAAAGGAGTACAAGTAGCTAGCGTTCATAATGGTCGACTCAAATCTACATGAAATCTCTCATTCAAGCTATCAAATTAATTGGTGGGATTAGACTTACAAAGTACAAACAATAACGATTGTTGAGTGTTTTTTTTTTTTTTTTTTTCTGTTTTTTCATAACTAAATGTGCAAGTAATTATATTAGTCATTGATATATAGAGAACACAAATGAAATACACAATTTTGAAGAAGCCTAACATATCAATTAGCACAAAGAAATAATAATGCTACATACAATCAACATAGCATCTTGCAACCAAAATGGAGACTTACCCTTATCTCCATCAGCCGCACAAATGACCTTAGTCCAACCGTGTGATTGTTTTTTTGCTTCTTCCTATTATTTTTATTTCATTCAGACATCCGTTGCAGTCACACAAGACATGATATACATCCATTGAATGTAGATGACCACCCAAGCACTGCACCACCTTTTAAGCATCACTTTGGGTGCAATTCGACCATACTGTTAGCATTCGATCTAGAAAGGAAAAAAGAAAAAAGAGGCATCTACATGTAGAACATATATAGTATATAATTGTTTTGAAAGAATAGTTTACTCATTCGTCTCAATCAGTTCTTTGACTTATTCTTGCATGCCTAGATGTGGCGGTTTTTGGTTGGAAAGCGTAAAATCTCACTTGTATGACATCATGTTTTAACTTTTAAGATTGTATTCACAAGAAATTAGTATGAAATGATTAAAAAAAAGAAAAAAGAAAATAAATTAGTATCATGAAAGAGAACATACATTTCACCTTATTAATATGACAATTTTTAATAATAAGAGATAACCCCTATTTGGTTTTATAGATGGTCTCAATTAATCAATCTCATTTCATCTCATTTTATTTCAACATTCAAATACTATTCAATCACGTCATACTTTTTTCAATTTTAAATTTTTAAAATTTTAACTTTTTATTTAATTATCACAATTTTTCAAAACTTTCAAACAAAACACAAAAAATAATTCAATCTTTTCAAATTTCAAAATAAAAATAATATTCTAATAATATTTTAACTTTATAATATTTTTATTCAATTTTCTCTCTTCTTTTTTAAAATCTCATAAAATATTTTAACTCAATCTATTTTATTATTATTCACAAACTATCTACTTACTATTCCTACATCTCATCTCATTAATGTGTAACCAAACGAGATGTTGATCTTTAAGCTTTTTCCACAAATCAAGTTTTAACGGTCATGGGTTAAACTTGCATATAAAGTTTTTCTTTAAATGGAGTAATCAGTCATAGAGTACGTAAACGCCGTACAATCATTTTAGAAAAGAGTGTGATTCACAATTAAAAAATTAATTTTTTCTATATAAATCTTATATTTATTTTTTTGTATAAAAAAAATTGCACACTACTCAACATTTGACTACAAATATCTTTTAAGAGTGATTCAACTCTAAGACCACTTAAGTTTCCAACACCACACACCAACTGAGTTGGCTTTGTTTATTTATTTTTTTCAAAACGCATCATTAGACTCCTCCCCACGTTTCCTTCATTCGAAATTTTGCTTCTCCTCCATTCGGGTTCGCACCCTCCCGCTGTGTTGCAGTATGTCCACCTCTAATTGACCAAAGAACAGTAAATTTGGGAGGCTGTTGTGAAGCTCTTCTCTAAAAGTCCTCTCTTTTCAGTCCTCTCTCTCTATGGATAACTCTCTCTCTCGCTAAGAAATTGTAGTAAAATACAGGACTTTCGTTATTGCTCTGTTATTGATGGGTTATTGCTGGGTTAGAAGCTTTCGGCATACCACCTGGGAGGGGACGAAAGTTGGTTTTGGGTGGAAAGGTGCAATAATTTTTGGGTTAGGTAGATGGAAACACCCTTGGTTGGACTAAAAAAAGATGAAAAGAACTGATTTCTTAAACCCAGAAATCCTTACTCTTATTCCTAGTTTATTGAAACACCATTCCTTATTACTTCAATAAAGACAACACTTTATTATATTATTTCTTCAAACAAGAAATAAATAGATTTATTCTATAAGAATAACTATTAGAATGATTTCTTTTACCATTAGAATGATTAAGAATAATTTAGACATGCCTATTCTTTCTATGATAGTTTTATCGAAAAAAGTGCGAGAAAAAAAATTTATATGATAGTTTTATTAAAAAATATTTTAAAAACTGAGGAATGCTTTTTTTCTTAGAATGTCGTTCTATGAATAGAAGATGAAAGGCCACCCAGGCCCTCTACATCAAATCTACTTACTCAGGTATGATATACATTGGTCATTTATAAATGTCATTGTGTTTATATTACCAATTAGTTAACGTATTTTTATTTGTGTATTATTGGGATATTATGGTCTAGAAAATATATATTATTCGCCATTTATGATGTATCCAAATGCATATCCAAATTCATATACATATGCATGGGGTTGCCAGGTAAATTCCTAATTTTTTAAATCTTTTCTTATGTGCATTTGAACTGTTCTAACCATGCCTAATTACAGCCCTCACCAATGCTACCTTTACGACCAATGTGCGTCTACCCTCCGTCCAGTAATACGGAGAGTTGAGCCGTGTTCAACATTCACCTTCTATATAACTCTTCAATTTAAACCGTTCATTTGAACTGTTCTAACACCGTGTCTAATTACAACATTCATTAATGTCATACCCTCCATCTAGTATTTCAGAGGAGTTGAGAAGTTTTGAAAAGACGGCAAGTGATGCGGAGATTGCGCCATTTATATCTGAAAGTGAAAAGAATTTCGGAGGTACGTTACTTTTAACCCGATGAATACACATCCTTTTGAGTTACATATAATATAAATGTTTATCCAAACTATACATTTATATTTTCAGAAACCTCATTAGACGTAGAGGCAGAGATTGAGGAGATAAATGAAGATCATTTGCTGATGATCGAGTTGAGGAGGATCCCAAACCCGGTATGAAATTTGCCACTGGTCATGAGCTTATGGCCTATTACAAACAATATGTCAAACAACAAGATTTCGGTGTTATAACACAAAGGACAAAGAGAGAGGCAAATGAGAGTGTGAAGCATTTGACAATTGGGTATGCATGAGGCGGAAAATAATATCTCGAGGCCACTACCAACTATTAAGACGGATTGTAAGGCAATGATAAATGTTCACTTGGTGAATGGTACTTGGGTGGTGACCACTGTTGAGATTGCCCATAATCATAATACTGTCAGCCCACAAAAGTCTCATTTTTTAAGATCACACAAGTGTTTAGACTAATATAGTCAGAGGATGTTCAACTTGAATGACAGAGCATGTACTAGAATGAACAAGAATTTCGGCGCACTTGTTGTTGATGCCGAGGGGGGGGAGGGGAGGGGGTTCGAGAATCTTGATTTTCAATAAAAGACTGTCGAAATTTTATTGACAAAGTCCGACACTTAAGGTTGGGTAAATGAGGTGGTGAATCACTTACTGATTATTTTAAGAGGATGAGATTGATGAATGATGGTTTTGTCTATGTAGTTGATGTGGATGAGGAGTTGAGAATTAGAAATGTGTTCTAAACTGACGTAAGTAGTAGACCAGCATATGAGTATTTCAGAGATGTTATCACCTTCGATACGACATATCTGACAAATAGATATGGTATGCCATTTGCTCATTTTGTTGGTGTAAATCATTATGGGCAGTCTATACTGTTAGGCGCTGACTTGATTTCAAGCGAGGACACAAGTACTTTTGTGTGGATATTTTGAGCATGGTTGGAGTGCATGGATGGTCGGGCTCCAAAAGCTATCATAACAGACCAAGACCGAGTAATGAAAAGTGTTATTGCGTTGGTATTCCCAAACACTCGCCATAGATATTGTCTATGGTATATAATGCAAAACTGCCATAGAAATTGGGATCTCACGCCCAATTCAAAGCATGGTTGAAGACTTGTATCCAGAGTGCACTATATGATTCACAGACATGCGCAGAATTTGAGGAGAAGTGGGGGTAACTTATTCAGAAGTATGACCTTGGTGATAATACATGGTTGCAAGGGTTGTACAACGAGAGGTCTTTATGGGTACTGGCTTACCTTAAAGGAGTATTTTGGGTGGGTATGAGTACTACATAGCGGTCTGAAAGTATGAATGCTCTCTTCGATGGATTTGTGCATTCTGGTATGAGTTTGAAAGAATTCATTGATCAATTTGACAATGCGCTGAGAAAGAAGGTGGAGGTCGAGACGACTGCTGATTTCAATTCCTCCAACCAAACCATCACGTTCATCTCCATTCCGCATAGAGAAGCAGTTTCAAGCAGTGTATATGGATGCGAAATTTAAAGAGGTCTAAAGAGGTGTGGGGATGATTTTATGTAACAACATACTTATCAACAAGGAGGGTTGCATTTCCACCTTCGATGTTTTGGATGAAATCACAACTGATGATGACCACTTCAAAAGCGTCAAGTACTCAATTTACTTTAACGAGGAGGAGTGTGATGTGAAATGCACATGTGTGTTGTTTGAGATGAGAGGGATTCTTTGTAGACATGCATTGAACGCTTGTCAGATCAAGAAGATTCATGCGTTACCGGATAAGTTTGAGAAACAATGCGGACTCACGGAGGTATGAACTTATTGTGAAACGATGTCTAAAATTAGCGACCCGTGTATCCCCAAGTGATGACTATGTTAATGAATTCATGCGTCATTTGGATGAGTTTGAGAATCAATTTAAAGGATTAACACTTGAGTTTGGTTCAATCATGGTAAAAGAAAATGTGATCACAGACAAGGATAAGAAAATATTAAGCCCACACGTTCTAAGGGAAAGGGAGGTTGCCAACAAAAAAGAAGGTTCCGCTAGTGGAGAAGGCTGCGACTAAAAGAAAGAAGAAACAAGTAATAAATTTTTATTTGTATTAATTCTCTATTGTTTCTCACTGCATGCATATTACTTTCTAATGGACATGTATTTTTTGGTTTAAAAATTATTTAGAGTTGCAGAAAAATATTTGATGACGAATCACAGCATGGTGAGGAATCGGAAGCTCAAGTTGGTGCTAACGTTGATAGAGTTGGTGCTAATATTGATGATTTTGTTGTTCTAACATAGTATAGTACTGTCTCATAACCAACACCATTGGGCAATGAGGAGGTGTGAGACGTGAGGTCGTAGTTGTAACTTGGTATTTTGTTGTATTAGGGGACACAAAGCTAGTTGAACTATCTCTAATATAGGAGTTTTGAAATTTTGGGACATGTGAGAAATTTTGAAATTTTGGGACATGTTTAATCTATATCTGTCTGTGGGAGATTTTGGAATTTTGGGACATCTTTTTGTACAAGTTGGTCCATCAAAGCACTAACATTTAATGTGATTAGTTGAAAGTTAAATTAATTATTGAAGCTGATTACTTGCACACAGGCTCAATCTCTGTTTAACAGATTTTAGGAATCTCAATTTCTTGGTTTGAAAATCTGTGAAACTGGAATGCAATAGAACAAATTTGTGAAACATGAATGCAATAGAACAAAAGTCAAATGTTGTGTTTGCATGTTCTGGCCTTCTACTGGATTACATCATACTGGAATGGATTACATCATACTACCTAAAATAAGATTGTCAAAATAAGGAATGGATTACATCATACTGGCCTTCTACTTTTCCCAAGATTACATAAAAAAAATTATTACAATTGATAACATCCAATATATACACAGAAAAATATATGCACATCTATTCTCTCTTGTCCAAATTTTCTCATCTACCAGTTGAAGTATATCTAACCATATGAAGAATTGGCATTTTGTTTCTCCCTGCATACAATTTGAGAATTGCAAAAGTTAAAGATGACAAAGGTGATCTAAATGAAACAACTTTATAAATCTTACTTTTAGAAATCCAAACTCCAAACTGTTCTCTTAGTTGCCGTGCAAGCCTAGCCTAGCTTTTGTTCACTCATCTTCCCAGGCCAGGAACATGGTCATATGGAGATAAATTGCATGCCTTAAAAGACAAGTAGCTACTATATGTATGCAAGGTCATTTACGGTAGGACGCAAATGGAATGCATCAAATGATTGGAAATGCATGAAGTTATGAGGTGGTGAAGCAGTAACAACCTAATGGTATAATAAATTGTAATGGTGACTACAACTCTTATAGTGTACGGATTAGCTTCCAGGCCTAATTACTTGCTCAATAAAATTTTATTTTACCTATATAAAAAAAAAGCTTCTATCTGGATTGAAAAGAATCCGAAAATTTTTCAAGATAAAAATGTGAAGATGAGAAATGAATCCAGGAACTCATTCTATTATATAATATGAACGGCTTAAAATCGATCACGTAGCATAAATAATCCCCTCATCAAGCATAAAAACACCAAGCTCAGAAATCCTAAATCAATTATACTTACAGATCCCCAACACAAAAATATAAGTAGAATAGAATTTCTCAAGTATACCCAACGTATAAATCACAAAAATATGAGCAATAATAAAGATCTAGGGTTCGATTGGTGAGGATACCTCTCAGATCTTAATGGATCAGACGAAAGTCACGGGGGAGATGGATCTTGCGGTGCAGGAGGGATTTTCGTGGGAGATTTTTGGGCCCTCTTAGGGCACGCTTCGAGGGGTGTCGACGGGGGAGAGGGTGCTGAGGGATTTTCGTGGGAGATTTTTTGGTCCTCTTAGGGCACGTTTCAAGGGGTGTCGACGGGAGAGAGGGCATAGAGGTATTTTCGTGGGGGATTTTTGGGTCCTCTTAAGGCACGTTTCGAGAGGTGTCAACAGGGGAGAGAACCACGATCTGCTTTTATGAGAGGGGGAGAAGAAGCTTTCGGCATGTCACAGAGGAGAGGGATTCGCAGAGGGGAGGGGGAGAGTAAAAGTAGGAGGGATCGTGTAATTGAATTTATGGACTGTTTTGAAAATAAACTCAATTTGCCACATCTTTAGTGTATGATGTCGAAGAATAAACCGGCTTTAGGTAGAATTTCTCATCTTTTAACCGATTATCCTGTGAAAAGAAAACGAAGGAGAGGAGAGTGACACGACAGAGCTGACGCGAGTGTTTTGTTCGCCAACTGCGCAGTTGTACGCCACAAATAACGATCTGTCCTAATGTGACACGTCAGGGAACACGGGAGTGTTTTGTTTGGCGAATGCGTAGTTGTACGCCACGAATCAATATGTGTCCTAACGACTCCTATTTTGCCACGCAATCCCGTGGAATGAGGAAGTCCTGGAAAGGCACCCACCCACCCCCGCCCCCCTTCCTTACAGTTCTTCTCTCCTCTCCGAGTCTTCCTCCTCCAATAACCGTCTCTCGCCTTTTCCTTTCCACGACTATCAAATCAGTCACAGTTTTCTTCCTAGTTGCTCTCCAAATTTATTCCTTTCCCTCGCGACATCAAAGCTGACAGACAACGCAAATCAATCCCGAATTCATACAAATAAAACTAGTTGTGTGTTTTATTTTTTTAGGAATGGTGGCCTCAAAGCCGGGTCTGCCTTCCTGGATTAGTGCGGCAGCAGTAACAAAGCTTGATTTTGAAGGAAAGGAAGATATGCTGAAGGAGGTTGCTTCTTCTTCTTCTTCTTCTTATTCTTCAAAAGAACTTGCGGATGTGGATTTGGGCTTTGGAGGGAGAGCATTCGCTGCCGCCGGTGCCGCTGCCCTCTCCGCTGTCATCGTTAACCCTCTTGATGTCGCCAAGGTTTTCAATTTCGTTTAATACCCATTTTATTAATTTCATTGTACTTCAAATGCTCACATATACTGCTTTTTTTTTTCTTTTTTTTTTTCCCGCAATTGGCAACGTATTGTTTGGGGCACCCATCATAGATTCATTGTGGATGATAATTAGAGATTTGTGGGTTTTATTTGGACACCTAGTTCTCAGGGATGGAGCCAACTTATGACGTAATTTCTTAGGCCAGTGCATCTACAGTCCGGAGCTGGTGTAAACCAGTCTTTAACACCACCCAATGGGAGGCTGAAACGTGAGCATTGTTTTTCAAATAAACCGAATAACAGAGAATCATTTTCCTCGTTTGGAAAGAAACAATTATACTCCTCGTTAAATTACATAGCATAACATAACCCACAACTTATAACATTACAGAAACCAGAAAAACCATCTGATCAACCACAAGCTTAAAATACAACTATGAAAGAAAAGCAAATTATAATTTTGGCAGCTGAACCCACTTTCTCGTGTATTGGTGTACATAAAGAATTCATCTGTGTAATTGGATTTACATGTGAAAAAAAAAAAAAACTTCAAGAATATAAAGCAAAGCAGTTAAGAATGATATAATGTACCTGATAAATTTGATAAGAAACTCAATTATTCAAGCCTATATGCTCAGCCTTGTCAGTTGTCAAGAAACATTCCCCCGTTATCAGATCATTCTTCTTCAACTTTGAACGGTGCTATATGCTCAGCTTTGCCATGACTTTATTGTTTTTATCCTTATCAAGTCTCTGTAGTTTCTGCCGTGGTATGAGATATGTGAACAACTCATTTTTAACAAACTAGTCCTATTATTTATGAATTTCACAAGAAAAGCCGATCCATGACCAACAATTTCAAGACTCAGAAAACCCATCTAAAAAATAAAACGTCTCTGATTTTCAACTCTAAGCTAAACAATCACAAAAAAAAAATGATCTTTGTAACAAATACATGAAATAATTTGGAGCTTATCACTGAAACCAAAGAACTTATACGTAGGGACGGATCAAAAAATCACAGGAGGTCAAATACGCACCGTTTTTCATCAAAAGATCCTTCAAAGAGAGCATAAAAGAGAAATGCAAAGAAGAATACGGGTGGAATTGCGTCATATAGAGCTTCAGAGCGTGAGTCTATAATCAGATCTACAAGGACATGGAGGCCAATGAGATTGGGCAAAATAGCAGAGAAGAGAGATAAAGAAAGAGAAGGTGAGGATACAAATGAAGGGTGGGGGTGGATCTATGGATAGCAGTTTATTGTGAGAGGGAATGGAGCGGCGGAGGGGCACTAGTATGATTGGGCAGCGAAACAACGAAATAGATTGGTTTGGGAGATAGAGAGAGTAACAGAATAATGAAAGAAAACTTCTTTTACATTTGTGGTAGTGTTTCTGTGGTAATCAGATGCCATGCGTGTATTTTCTTGATTCAAGAAAAATTTTATGTGGCGGCATATCCTTTTGGAAGGCGTAAAACCCTTCTTTATGCCAATGCCCAAATGAAGATAAACTCTTCTTATGCACGTAGATGCATGTGGTCTCTATATTTGTATGTATGAACATTTATGTAAAACATAAACTGATAAGTCTTAAATTTATTTTCACAGCAAGTCGTTGCTTTTCATCTATAAAATAATCTTAAAAAATAACTTCCCTTTTGAATTTAAATTTTCCAAAATTAAAACCCAACCACTAGACTAACTATAACATTAATAAACCTTAAATAATAGCAATTGGAGATTTTTCTAGGCTATGTAGTGTTTGTTTCACATGTATATACCTGATTGGGCTTTGATATACGATACTTAAAGAATTTTGTGCCCCATATTAAGAAGCATAGAATCTATAGAACTCAAAACTTAATTTTGATTTTGTTATGTGTGTGTATTCATATAAGTTCTTTTAAAATTGTTTTGATAGGTATGTGCTTTTATAATAAAATATCAAAACTTAAAAAGGAGTTGTCTGGTGTAAAACTATAAGTTTGGCTATATTTTCATAAAGAATACTACTTCAATAACAGTTATAAAAATATTTGGGGGGCATAATAATAGTTTGAAATGTCTGTATTTTTTTGTTCTTTTGAAGTTAAGGATTAGGATATTCATATCAAACCTTAATATAATGTTGCTCCTTCTGAAATATGTTTTCATATGAGAGTTGCCAAAATCATATTCTGTCATGTCGAAACTGGTTTTGAACTATAGTTTTCTCCCACACTTTCATATAACAATTTTTTTTTTGCGTTTACAGTTTGTAGCCTTTTTGAGCATTTCGTTCCTTGATTTTTCTCTTCTCTGGTAATATATTCTTGGAATTATGTATTTTAAACACCTTACAATCCTTAATTACAGACAAGGTTGCAAGCGCAAGCTGCTGGAGTTCCTTATCAGGGGCTGTGCCACATGACATGTTTTGACACAAACACGGTGAGCATACAAATGGTCTATGATTCTTAACTACCAGCAGTTTGTAGGTTAGCCCACTTAGGTAATAGTTTTGACTTATTTTTGGATTGCATGTGGTTTCTTGAATACTTGAGCCAACTTTAATATTTTATGAACTGTTTCTTCTAGATGCTTCCAGATTTGAGATGTTCATCAACTACGCGTGCAGTTCTTGGCTCTGAATCAGGATGCCCTCCAGAGTGTAGCCGGTATAAAGGAGCTTTTGATGTTTTATACAAAGTCACACGTCAGGTTAGTGAACATATGGACTATGAGTATATTGTGAATTTTCCCCACAAAATATATGTTTTAAAATATCCCTGATGCTTAACTGGCCTCTTCTGGCCTCCTTATACCTTGTAGAATGATATAAAGAGATAAGTTTGTATTTGATTGTTTTTCGAGCAGAAAATTCTGTACCACTACCCAAAAGAAAATTTAGTTTTTCCTGTCCAGTGGCGAACTGTTATTTAAAACAAGTTCATTAGAGTCATGGATGACATTCTTACAATAAGGTTTATTATAACATAATGCTGTTAAGATATTCTGTCTTATTAAAAAAAAAGATATTCTTTGTCTAGTAGATGCGCCTGTTTTGTACAGATTAAAAAGTTATTTATTATTTATACTGTCCAGTTTCTGTTTGGTGTGGAAATCATTTGTCACTAGGGCTTCAAGGAGTGAATTTGTGCAGGAAGGTTTTGCTGGGCTGTGGAGAGGCACAAATGCAAGCTTGGCATTGGCTGTGCCAACAGTAAGTCTTCTTTAACCAGGGGTTTTGCGTTTGTGGTTTCTTCTTAGGGTTGTTCCCATGCATTGCAGATTCATGTTATCTTTTGCCTCTTTCGCATGCTCTCTTGCTTAAGTTTTTATTTTTTAACTGACAACCAGGTGGGCATCTACTTGCCTTGTTATGACATTTTACGCAATATAATGGAAGATTTTACAACTCGAAATACACCAACCTTGACTCCATATGTGCCATTAGTGGCAGGGTCAGTTGCACGCACATTAGCTTGTGTTTCTTGTTACCCTATTGAACTAGCAAGGACCCGCATGCAGGTAAGCTGTGTTGTATTTTGTGAGTTGTCTAATACTGGACCTTTCTTCCAGTCCTAAGAGCTTGCTTTAAGTATGCCAAGAAAACGCCTTTCTTATTGGGGAATATTAAAAATGGAAAGAAAATAAAAGGAACAAACCATTAGATTTAGTGCTCTTTACCACTAATGGAGAGAATTGGGGGAGAACTTTCTTGATTTATGTATCTTATTCTGGTCTTTCCTTTTTTTCCATAGGCTTTTAAAGAAACCCAAACTGGTGTTAAGCCTGCTGGAGTTAGGAAGACACTGCTTGGGCTTATCAACCCTGTGAAAAGCACAAACCTACTTCAAAATTGTAAGTGTACTTCTGAAATGATGTGTCTAGAATTTTCTGAGTTTTATCTCCACTCTGAAGCTGAATTTATACATCTAGATTTTGAAATGTGCCTCTGGAGTGAATTGGCTAGATTTTCTTGAGTTGTTCATCTTTTGTGGTGGTCTGGTAATCCTTTGAATGAAAAAATGCAATGGATGCTCAAAAGTTTTATGGTCGTAGTTTGTTCTTTGGCTTTTATTATCAGATATGTGAACTGTATTCTCCTTAACAGTGCAAAACTATCGTATCTTGTGGACTGGCCTCGGAGCACAACTTGCTCGTGATATTCCTTTCTCTGCAATCTGCTGGTCAACTCTTGAGCCTGTGAGACATTATTTCTACACTGGTATCTTATTATGTATTGCTTCTAGCACATATTTCCAACTTGGGCCACTTTCTCTTTCTGCTTTATGCAGATTCGGAGAAGAATGCTTGGAATGATGGGTGATGAAGCAAGTGCAGCCAGTGTGCTTGGGGCAAACTTTTGTGCCAGCTTTGTTGCAGGAAGCCTTGCAGCTGCTGCTACATGTCCACTGGATGTAGCAAGAACCCGACGGCAGATAGAGGTGTTATCTCCAATTCAAGCCTCTGCAACATGCATCTGCCTTTCCAGAGTCTTTTTTTACTCTTTTTTCCCTCTTATGCTTTTTTCCTTCTCTGTTCTTTGACCACATAAACCCAACCACCACATGCAATTGCATTTTAAATTTGATGATGATTGAAGAACACCACGGAAAGCAAAAAGGGAAATACAATTCAAGTCATGGGCAACGGCTTCTTACATAAATGAAATGTAACCACCAGTATGGTCTTGGCAGATAAAAAAAATGGTGCAATTTATGGTCATGAGCTTCTAGTAACATTTTTTCCCATGTAGGTTGCTTGAGATTATGTTCCTTTCATATCCCATATATTGAATATTAGTAGGGTTCAGGTAATGGCTTGTAATAAGGTTTTGCAAAGGTGTACCTTAGATTTCCATGCCTTCCCTAGGGATTGAGGATGAAGTTGAAGGCATTATTAGAATTAGATAGTAGTTGACCTCGTGACTGGGACCTGCAAAATTACTTTGCATGAATTTACAGTTAAATTTCTTTAATTCAAATACATGGAATTTTCTTTTTCCCCTTTTATGTTCTTTTGTACTTGCTTTGGTTGTTGACGTAGTTTTCTTTTCTGAATTTTTAGAAGGACCCAGTAAAGGCATTAAGGATGACAACAACAAAAACATTGCTCGAAATTTGGAGGTATGTAGCACTCAGTTGGTAAATGATACAACTGCACAGTTCCACCCCATTGCATCCTGAAGTTCCCTTAACATAAAGATAGTGTACTTCCATGTAGAACATATTGTATAGTTCCTATGTCACAAATGATATGGACCTATCGAAACAATACTAATTATATTGATCGGATCAGGGATGGTGGAATGAAGGGACTATTTACAGGAATCAGTCCCCGTGTTGGTCGTGCTGGACCCTCTGTCGGCATAGTTGTCTCCTTTTATGAAGTTGTCAAGTATGCTTTGCATCGCAGGCTTGGAACTCAATAATCAGGGGAGCATACTTACGAGATTATACTTGCTAAATAATCCGTAAGACACTCCTGGTCTGTGGTCAGCCTTCAAGATTATGCTCTCCGATTTATAAAGCTAACAGCAGTTTGCATACTGACGACTAGCTCAATTCTTGAAAGGATATATAATGTTCACACAGGATCCTGCTACCAAGATTGGCTTTCCGGTTTGAGAGCCAACAAATAATGCTTAGGCAACTATGATTTTTCTTTTTCCCCATTCTTCCTAAAGCCTGGAAATGCCAAGCTAGGATTGTCATTTTTTCGTTCATGCTTAAAAGTCTGCTTTCTGCAATCTAACAGAAAATTCTCTTCATTGTAAGAGAGTATGAAAACCACCGATATATATATATATATATATATATATATATATATATATTTAATACAATACATCTTTTTATTGCTTATAAAGAATTACAACATCTCATCAATAACAATCTGAAAAATGCAACTTGGAATTCCTTCCAGTTCAACACAACTTAGAGCATTCTTAGCTAAAACATGAGCTGCTTTATTGGTCTCTCTTCTTGTGTGAGTGACAGACCACTCTGCAAATGAATTCAGCATCTTCAATCAATAGATCTCCATAGCTCCGGTCATGCTTAGGTTCCTTCAACATGTTAACCACTTGCAATGCATCAAGCATGAACTTGTTTATGCCCATTTCCTTGCAGAAGAGAACTCCCAACAGCAAAGCATAAGCTTCTCCATTGAAAGGGCTAACTCTCAGATGTCTTCTAGCTCGGAGAGTGCCAATAACTTGGCCTGAACCTCATAATTGCACGAACTCCAATTAAGCCATCTACCCCATTAATAGCTGCATCCCAATTTAGTTTGTAGGTCCCTTCAATAGGCTTCAACCAGCAACTAGGATGTGGATCACTTCTGCAGCTCGAACTTGGTGGTTGTATATTCTGTAGGCAACTAAAAAGTTCCAAATCTCTTCTTGCATTGTTGATAAGTAAGTTAGGATGCAGAAATCCTTTACCATGAACAGTCATTCCTTCAAGACCAAAGTTGTAGAGTGATCATGGCCACCTCCATGAGCTCTGCCTGCTCCAGGTTATCAATAAGAAAAGTCCAAATATCTTGGAAAACAGGGCATCACATACTCATCTTTTGAATTTTCTACACCCTTGGGCCCAAACATCCTTAGCTGCCCCCACATGGCCTGAGGTTTCAATCTCAAGCTGACAGATGGGGCATTTGTCATTTTCCACAAATTTCATTTTGTTCAGATTGGCCATTGTGGGCAATGCCTCGCTACAAGTTCTCCTTACAGCACTAGGAACCTGCAATTTCCCAATTGATTTCCAAATCTTGACTAGCAATCTGTCATGAGAAGGGCCGATCTTTAATTGTTCGTTTCGTAACTTTTCCTTGGTAATAACATTTCACAAAGTTGCGGAGTGTAAAATGTGAGAGTTTACAAGATTTGCTTCGCACCCTGAAGATTATTATTTCAGGTGTGAATAATCACGAGTGACTTTTGAGTTATAATGGCTTGAAGGTTCAACCTAATTGTGAGCTGCTATTTCATGCAACCCTTTGATGCGACCAAGTTCATATGCGAGTGGAGCCAACATAGATAATCACCAACGGGCACTGCATGTTGAGATTCTATATTTGTCTTTGACCTAATTCTTGATAGGGATATGAAGCGTGGAGCACCAAGAGAGAGCAGAGAAAGTAAAATTCATTCAACAAATCGATAAAACCATTCATTCAATTTGCGAATACAAATGAACCCCACCAAAGAAAAAAACAATTCCTCTTCACCCATGGTAGCAAATATGAACAAAGCAATTCCATTCCAAACCCTGGCCTATGCTCTAACGCATCTAAAGTCCTAAAATTGGAAAACTAGAAGAGGTTGCAGTAGGATGAGGCGTCGAGAGGGTGGATGAGGTATGTGAGCACCAGCGCCACCAACATCAGCAAATATGCAATCCCTTGGTCAATTGAAGTCCCTAAAATATCAACGTCAACAACAGGTAAAAGATTCCATCAACATTAAGATTCCACAACCCAACAAAAAAATAAAGAAAAAGAAAGGTAAAATGAATACAATGCCCGATGTTTCAGATCTAACTAATAAAAGCAAATGTTGTCAAGTTTACCATCGCTGGTAGGGGCAGGGGTAGGAGCCGGAGACTGGGCTTCCACCACCACAGCCGGGGAAACAATGGCGAACAATAGAGCAAAGATCGCCACCATTCCAATGACAGCCATTGAAGAAGAAGAAAAACCTGCCATTATTTTTCTCTCCCTGAAAGAAAATGAACCCAGAAAAAAGAAAATCGCAGCACTCAAAAAGAAAGAAACGCCCAAGGAATCGAGAAAGAGAGAGAGCGAGAATGGTTATGAGAGGGTGCGAAGGAGGTGAAAGTTATCCTTTTTATATAGATAGAGGAGGGGAAAACAGAGGGGAAAGCCACCGGCTGGCCACTCTACCTACCATACATACATACACATACATATATACATACCATTCATGGATAAGGAAATGCCCCATTAGCTTAAAATAACAGTAGGTCAGTAACATTTATAAGGCAATTCATGCATACATAATTATGGAATGACAGAACCTTTTTAATAACTTTTTAAAGTTTTTCCTCGATTTAGAATTTGACATTTTCGGAGGCCACATGCACATGCACATGCACATGCACATGCTGGTTGGTTTTTATTTTAATTTACTTTTGTTTTCTTCTGCATTTTGGGACGGACAGTCTGGACGCCACTCTGAGGCCCTCCGCTAACGTTTGGCCGAGACATTCGGTTCCAAATGCAACGCAACTTCGGATTGAATGATTGAAGTGGGACCTCTACTTCAACGGATCAGAACGGCTAATATTCGAATCGATTTTATTCTTTCTACTGTTACACTGTTGGTAAATATACCAGTCAAAATATAACACTTTTAAAAGTGATGTTCCAGATAATACAGTTAATGAATAAAATTTGTTTACTAATCAAAACATTATTAGAGATAAGAGTTATTCTATTCTTAAGTATGTATGTAAATCGCACAATTCATATCACTTAAATGTAATATTTAATTTGTAAAATTATAAATTTAATATTTTTCTTCCAAATCAAATTGAAAGTATTTTACTAAATTATACTATACACATAAGAATAGAGTAAGTCGGAAAGTTATATCAATATCTCATTATTATAACTTTCTCAAATTTCTACACAAAATATAATAAATAATTCAATTTCTTCAAATTTTAAAATAATAATACTATTAAAAAATAATATTCTAATAATATTTTATTCAAATCATCTCTGAATCCAAACGTAAATCTTTAGAAATATCATTTGATAAAAGAAAATATTAGAGATAAAAAAGGGTATTACTATATAAATTAGAAAAATTCTAGACATAAGCCCCACACTCTGCACACCCACTTAAAAATATATGATTTTATATTTTTATCCACATAATGAAAATGATTCCAGACATGTTTGCAAGTAAAATAGGATAAAACGGTAAAATAACATGTTTTTAAATGGGTGTGTAGGATGTAGGGCTTATGGGTAGCACTGCTCTATAAATTATATCAAGTATATGTGCCATAGTATATTAATTATATGATATTTTACAATAATACCTTTCATATTAAAACATGATTGTAAAATATATTAAGAAAAGTATTGTATATTTATTATTTTTTTTGTACTATTTTCGTCTACAACGGTTTTAAACTTTTGTAGCTGTAGGGCCTATCTTTCCTAGTTCATCTTTTACGCCAATGCATGAG
Source organism: Juglans cinerea (assembly GCA_961763995.1). Lineage (NCBI taxonomy): Eukaryota > Viridiplantae > Streptophyta > Magnoliopsida > Fagales > Juglandaceae > Juglans > Juglans cinerea. The sequence goes on along the minus strand of CAUIVZ010000001.1, from coordinate 42,123,370 downwards.
GTAATTAAAAATGGCGGAATTCAAAATTCAAATTCAAAAAAGGAAAAGGCGGAAACAACAAAAAAACACAGAGATTGGTGTCATCTAATTAACATCTTGTTTTTGTTTTTGTTTTTAAAAGGCCTTCATTTTTCTGATGTAGCACAGTTGGTCCATGACAAAAACACAAACTCTGTTCTTGAGAGACATGACCACCACAAAGCCGTCATGCTTAAGATATTGTTATCCACATACGTTATGGCAGATTAATTACATATTTTATTAGTGTTTCAATAATGTAGTATTAATCCAATGATGGGCGCAAACCACACAACACACCATGACTAAGCACATGCTGTGGTGAAGAAACAGATGGGCCGGTCGCATTACAATACTTTTCTATATTCTTTCTACCCAATGAAAATAAAGCATCATCTACGTAACGCCTAGAAGAAGTTTTGAGGACAGAAATCCGATAATTTGGCATCAAGTGCATCACATGGATTTCCTAAGATTTCAGGGTCATCGAGATTCGACCAACATAATTAAAAAATCATAGCCTTACAAACAACCAAATGGCACACAAAGCAGGAAGAACTTTCGTGTACAAGAATTCAACTTAACAAAGTCATTCTTCACCTTCTTTTGGCACACAGCACTATAACCTGCATTAAGTAGAAGTAAAGCCCAAATCACCTTCCGACTGCAAGAAGAAAAGGCTATCTAGTTAAACTAGATTTAGCGCTACAGACAACCATGGGGCAAACAGAACGGTGCTGACACCACAGACTCCACGCCTTGACAACGGAAGTTCAGAGAGGAGCACTTCCAACATTTAAAATTTGTTCATACATCCTAGAGAAACATGTTACTCTAGGAAATGGTGTAGAGTTACAACCTTGAAGAATATACAATTCCAGCCCCTTAAAGCAGAATGCTACCCAACATGTCTTCGTATAATATAATGTAATGGACGATAATAAAACAATAAAAATAGGTACTCTTAACACAACAAAGACCTCACACAACACAATTACAAGGTGGAATAAGGTGGAATCGTCTTAAAGGCAAAAAGGTAATTATGATAATTATATCTGCAAGGCAACAATGTCTGTTCCAGCTTTTACTTGTTTCTATCAAATTATTGACAGTTTCCACTAGAAAGAGCATGCTAATTGAATTATTTGGATAGCTGACCATATTGAATAGAGCTTCAATATTAAACAAAAAAAAATTTGAATACACAATGGCAGGGTCCCAAAGAGCAAAAAACACAACCATTTGGAATGATCATGAAGAGATCTCCAATAAAGCTTATTTAAGTGGGAACTAGCAATTTCAAAAAATGCACTAGTGTATGGATGCTCTACCTACTACCTAGGGGTCAAACCATATATGGTTGTAGATTCAACAATGTGATTAAATGGTTTGAAAATGTACTGACAATAGTGCAGAAATTTAGTAGAAACTGATAACATCTTACTTGATGTGTTCAAACAGCTAACTTTGGATCCACGGTTCCAGTGGCATTGCCTTCTCCTGTTAGAACGTGGTCTGGGTCCTGCACATATATAATACACTCATCAGAAAAACACAATGAACAAAATGAGGAGTTAAGCTAGCAGGCATCTACCTCCATTCCCCATTTGATGTAATCTGGGGACTCACAGGCCTTGTATTCGTCGACTAAACTCTCGATTATGTCTCTCGATTCGTCAAATTCTGAAAGGTCATTGTCCTGTACAGATTTTAAGATTATTTTAAAATAAGACCCTAACGTAATCCCAGAACTCATCAATGCTGGCACGGACTCAAAATGGAATCTAATCCATCATCAGTATCACTTACCAGGTATTACGGAAAAAAGTAAATGGCATATTGCTTGACTATCTCTAAAAGCAGTGCCATTTTTTATAATAAATTCTGTCCAATCCTTCCCATTTGCAACCAATAGAACTTCTTTTTTCTTTTTGATAAGTAATAATTCATCCTTTATTAATAAGTGCAAAAGGCGCAAGTCAGGTACACTGGATCTATACAAAAGAAACGCCTAGCTAGAAGAAGATAAAGATACAAGAGAATAATGTAAATTAAGAGTTTGCAATGTCCATCATCAGACGAATTAGATCTGAAATGAGATTATTATACTTATAATGATGGCAACTTACAGCGAACATTGGGAATTTCCGGTAGTTGTCAAGAAATGCTTGCTTCTTTCTCAACTTCTCATACTGACTCAAGCACTTGCTGAAAAGGTGCCGGATACTAGTATGGCTAGCTAGCATAAGTCCGCTGACCTAACAAATGCAAAACACACCAGATTTATTGACCATTTTCTCAATTATGTTTCTTTCCCCCAACTAAAAAGCACATTACTTCATAAGAAAAACAGGGAAGCCCATGTCCATAACCATTACGCTAATAAAATTTCAAGTTTAAGAAATTGTATGATCCTGAAAAATCTTTGAAGGAGAGAACATAGCACAAGAAGGAAAAAAAAGGAGGAATCTTACCCTATGAGCAGTTTGAACATATGGAGACTTTCTGGACAGAGCAACCTAATAAGAGAGAGAGAGAGAGAGAAACAAAGGATCCTATAATAAAGTTCAAAAGAATAAACTAAGGATCAGAAGCAATTGCTTTTACTCAGAAAAGAGACCTGAATGCTTGCAGGGCCCCACTCAATAAAGTTAACAAGCTTTCTTTCACGTATCCTCTGCAAACTCTCATGAACCTGATCAGAGAGAAGGTGAATAATTAGACCCAGCAGCAACGAAAAAATCCCCCAAAAAATTTCCATTAGAACCCTGATAGCTTAGCATTCATTTCCAAGATCACCACCAACAATTTGAAAGAATAATAATCACTTTAACAAGCAATGATTTTTAGATTGATCAAATTAGAAAGACATGACAAGCACATGCAGTTCTCTTTGCCCCCCCCCCCCCCCCCCCCCCCCCCCCCCAAAGCAGTATGTGTGTGTCCATATTTATATTCTCAGCCCCTAAAAAGTAGATGTAAAAGGTTTTCCGTGTTGTAAAACCATGACTTTTTTTTTTTACTTTTTTCCTCTGAAATTAAATTGAAACATTGAAACTGATCAAAAAAAAAAAAAAATTGAAACATTGAAGAACATAATTTTTTGGCATGAACGGGTAGGATCTAAATCTAACAATTAAACAAATTTTAAAATTGGAGGAAAAGCAGTAGGCTGCAGGATGTTGATGTAAGTGATCATGGGGTGCATGAGAGTTTATTAGAAGCCCCATAAAAGTTATCTGCCCTTGTGGACACATTAATTATAATATCAATAATAAAAAATTAATTATTTATCACAAGAGGTCAGAATGAAAAGGAGTTCCAAGTATATTCAGTCATAAAAACAAATGCCTAGCTTCTCCATACAATTACAAGTATACAAATTTGCAGAAAATATTATAAACTCAAAGATTTTCTAAGTTTCTGTTAACATACCTGAGTAGGGTCCACTTCCCCTTGTATGATATTCAATATTGATATATACTTGGCTTGACTGGCCTCTTTTGTCCGAGCATATGAGGAAACCATAATATTCTTAGTCTGTGAAAAAGATCTATATCAAAGGAATGCCAAAACCACATATGGATTAAAAACCATAAGCAAATATTCTTGCCTGCAGAAGTCTTCTCATAACATCAAGTACAGTGGTTTTACGAATCACACTAGCCTGCCAAGAAACGATAGATTCGGATGAGACTTAGCTGAAACAATGTTCTAGAAGCATAACATGCCTGATTCAAAAGTTTGTAGCAATATAAGACATCAAATCAATCAAATAAAGAAAAAGAGAACAGGATGAAAACCAAACTAGATTGCTTGCTACCTCTATTTAATGCAGCCAAACTTTTTTTTATAAAATATTCTCAGTAATCATAATTTTTTATAGAAACGCTAAAAACCCATAACAATGAACAAAAAATAAATGCATATCTAAAACTTACCTGGCGCTCCACAGTGAGGGGTGTATATCCTGTCATCAGAAAATGGCATCTTGGGGTTGGAATTAAGGAGGCAAGAAGGCCAACCAAGTCATTGTTCATGTAGCCTGGATATCGCAGAGTGGTTGTGCTGGCAGACATTACAGTGGAAACCAAAGAATTTGTTTCTGCAAAGGTGGGGTTTGATAGATGAAGACGTTCCACACAAATTCTATTCAATGCAGTATTATCAAGGACAACAACACAATCAGCATTTAATGTTAGTCGCTTGAGCGTCAAAAGCGAGTTGTAGGGCTGGACCACCACATCACTTGTCTCCATCTGGTTAGGAAATACACTATATGTCTGAACCAGTTTTTTGCTGTAGCGATCATTAAGGGTTTCCAACAGATATGAACCCATACCTACATTATTTAAGGTGAGCATAGTCAACAAGTGAACAGGCAAGGGAGCACTTGCAGTCATGTAGATGTCATCATGCAAATACTAAAAATGTGAAGTAAGCAAAAGATCCCCTGATATTGAGGCAAAATTCTGAGCTAATGAGCATAATGATGCTCAAGGTTGTATGTATATGTTTTATTCATCTTTAAGATGCTATCAGTAATCCAAATTTTGTTCAACTTCAGTAAAAACAAAAGGCAGTTAAGTTCATTCTCAAAATTTGAAATTATGAATTATTTTTAATCTCCAATGAAACCAATGCCAATGTTAGAATTACTTTATCACTCAGTAATGCCATAAAAAGAATGTGCTATACAATGCAAAAAACAGAGAAGTAAAGAACCTGATCCTGTTCCTCCAGCAATAGAGTGGCATAAAACAAAACCCTCAAGACTATCACTACCATCCGCTTCTCTATCAATCATGTCCATTATATCCTCTTCAACACCCTTCCCCTGATCATAAATTAGAAACCATATGAAAAGCAGACCATCACATGCAAGTGAAATCCGAAAATTTTTAAGCTTATAGAAGGAATTTCAGATAACAATGTTTTTTACAAAATGGTGCAGATAATGATTCTCTGAATGGTTGAAGCATGTGTGATTCAAAAGAAATTCTGACTATAAAACTCAACTTAGAAGTATGGACATGTGGAATAATAAATTCAACAAAGAATTTTAGTGTAATAGAAATATTTGACTGGTCATCCAATGCCAAAAATAATAGATCTGTGTTGTTATTAGTCAGGATCTTCGTAAGATTACAAATATATTTTTATATTTGAATGCATTCCCTACTTTTGTCACTTTGACAACATCCAGAAAAGCAGCTTGTCTTTCTTCAACACCACACAAGAAATTCACTCCATTGGCATGCAGCCATCTTAGTTCTGAATTTAAAGCATAAATGTTACATAGTAAAGAATAAATTAGATTAACATGCAAATACACCAACCACCTAAGAGTAAATCTTATGCACAGGGAGCCCTCAAAGCATTGGCTTAGAATCGACAAAGACTGTCATAAAACCTACTATATGGAAACAAAGCAACAAACCTGGTGATAACCACTGGCCCAATTATTTCCCGCACCTCCTCCATGATCTGAAACAAAGACGTTCTCGTGATTGTAAAGATTTCTATATTCACCATTTTGGATGCCGTTAATTACCCTGGGCTCCAGGTCAATCAGCAAAGCCCGTGGGACGTAGTGCTGATCATCAGCTTGGTAGAAAAAAACATCTTTCCTGTCACCTCCCTGCAGCATCTCAAAGTCAAATTACTACAAATTCTATGTCAATTATAAGAAAGAATAATACCTACTGACAACCCCAACAACAAATTCAGCATTACTTTGATGATAAAAGGTCAGAAAAAATATTTTGAACAGGAGTCTAAATAAAACTCCTCTGACATTCCTCAATTTTAATTTGGAAACAAAACACAGGCGATGAGCCCAAATACACACTAACCCATGCAAGCATGCAATCATCCCTAATCATGTTCCAAAATGAAAAATGTACGAAAAATAAAGAAGAGAAAATCAAACTAAGCTTCTCTTTAATTACGAAACAAAACAGAATTACCATTCACCTAACCCTGACAAACCTATTGAGCTTAATTAGGCCATTTTCAATTCCATTTGCTCAATAGTTTTTGGGTGGGTCTCTCCTTCACAATAAATACATACTCATACACATAATCTCCGACTTAACACATTAATAGACAACTTATGCATAATTTGAGCGAGTTGATTAAAACTTCAGTAATTATAAGTGCCTTAAAAAAATTAAAAATCAGGGCTCAAATAAGCCGAACAAACCTACAAGAAAAAAGTTTGGGCTACTTTTTAAAATTCAATATATTTTCTTCCTGCACAAATTTCTCAGTAGCCAGCAATTGAAATACGTTTGTAGGCGAATTCAGTAGCTATACGCATGCCCACAGATACAAACACGAGTGCAGGGAGGAAGGCAAGGACCTGAGTAGCGAAATCTTCGAGAATGCCCTCCTTACTAATTCCGTGCTCGAGGCAGAGCTGCTTCCAGAACTCCATGCCGATCTGGTTCCCGCATTGTCCGACTTGGAGCGTGATGATCTCCCTCGGCATTTCTTCTCTTCTTTCCTCTTCCTCTTCTCTGGGAAACTAAATAGCTAGGGTTCTGAACCGGAAAGGGAAAGGGAAAAGAAGAAGAAGAAGAAGAAGAAGAAGAAGAAGAAGAAGATAGATGGGATTCCCTCTGCTCTTCCTTCCCTCTTGCTGTGGCGCGGGGAGATTTTTGAAAAGGAAAAGGAAATAACGGGGAAATTAGGAGGAAATATAGAGGAAAGTGAATGTCATCATCGGAGTCTGTTTCGAGCGGCACTGTAAAGTGTAAACGCAGTAATCTGACCCCGAGAGAATCGCCCTATCGTGCGCGCAATGCGTAGATTATGATGTGTTATAAAATGTAAACATGTAATTTGTTGGGCATAACTCGGGTAAAGTAATACAAATATTCTACTCAGCTTCCAGTTCGCTACCCGCACGCCACACTCCTGACGTGGCCGAACCCGGTTGCTGTCCACGTCACGGTTCTTTCTCTACTCAATCCCGAGCTGCTTCACTCTCCCAGATATGCATCTCACACCACTCGACGAAACGCATCTCCCTCTTCAAGCCGCATCTCCATCTTCGAGCCTCAGAACTCTCCCTCTCAAACCTCATACTCATCCCGACGGCCTAATTCCAAAATCCCCAAAATCTCCGAAACCCTAGAAAATTTCCAAAATCTCCCAAACCCTAAAAATAACTAACTGGAAGATATACATTTTATTTCACCCCTTCTCTCTCCTCCCTTTAGCCCCAAGCCGCTGGAGTGATAGAGCCTAACCTTTGAAGACCCATCTCCCTCACCCCCTTCAGTTGAAGAAATTTCGTCGAAGGTAATTTTTTTTTTCCAATTCGCTTTAAATGTCTACCTTTGAAGACCCATCTCTCATTTTTGTTTATGCATTATTTTTGGAGACACAGGGACCGATTCACCACAACCGTTTGAAGACCCATCTCGCTGACTCCCTTCAGTTTTTCAGTTTGAAGAAATCTTCGTGAAAGGTAATTTTTGTTTCAAATTTGGTTTATGCATCTACCTTTGTGTCAATGCTGCGTCTCTCTCTCTCTCTCTCTCTCACTCAGAGTTTATGCATTTTTCCATATCTTTTTTGTGTCAACACTTAAAATATTTTGGAGACGCTTTAATAGGAATAACTTATCAGTCACACATGTTTACACATTAAATTCTGTATTTTTTTCTGCTCTGCATCTAGATTCCAATGTTAATGGCCATGTATAATTTCTATGGTACAATGAACAAAAGCAAAAGCCGACTGAAAACCTTAGTATTTTTTGTACTCCAAATAAAAAACCCTTTAGAAATTAGGTTACATCCCTTGTAAATTACATTTTGTTTTTGTAAAAGCTCTGTTATGAACAATGTTAAGTGTTGAATGTAAAATAATTGCCAAGTAAACAGTTAGCAATTTGCCAAAATATTTTATGCCAGGTAGTTTTGTTAGTTGTACCTAAATCTTATGTCTGTATTAATTTGTATTTTAGTAAATTAGATGCCTCTTTTTGGCTGTTTAAAACAATTGTCTCATGATCTCATTGTATTTATGCTAATGTGTAGTTGAGGTCGGCTGCATATGTGACACAATTTTTTTTTTAGTTACTGGTCATGAAGTTACTGATAATTATTTCAATTGTCATACTATTGTCAAAAGGAAATTAAGGCAAAACCCTTTTCATCTTTGCAAACTTGCTAGTGCATTCCATTCATAATTTTGTGCAATAGAATATAGGTTTCTAATGGCAAAAGACTAGTAGCAGTATCATGAGATTGAACATGCAAAAGCGATATCTTAATACAGAGTTATATGGCAAAAGACTAGTAGCAGTTTTATATAACTTAATTTTTTTTTAAATTTTTCATTTTTTTTTGTGATGTTATTCTTTCTTGCGAAATCTTTATATTGCTAAAGCATGAAACTTCATCAAAATTCATGTCCACATCTAATGTTATGTAATAGTTTATTTTCTCAACCATTACATTTTGATGGATTTTTTACATATGAAATCGATGTTCCTCAAAGCATGCTTGTTGTTAGCATTTTAACTGCTTTTGCTTGTGAGTATTTTGAAATGATCAACAACTTTTGGTTTTAGATAGTTTTTTACTTGGTTTGTAAAAAAACAAAATACATGCTGAATTGGATGTGAAATCTAGATGCACCCAGATTTTTTTACCTCTATTCTATCTGCTAATTGGTGTCATATTTGCCTTGTGGTTTATATGATGTTTGATATTCTGCTCCTACCGTCTAATAATTCTGATAATGAAGCTTGCTGGTAATAATTCAATGTTGAACTTAAAGTAGTCATCTGTCAATTATCACGTAGACAAACTATGGCATCGAGTCAATCATCATCGTGTGTAGTTAATGATCTTGAAAACGAATCACCAAGTTGTTGGTGTGGTTTGAAAGCGCCATTAAAGATCTCCTACACCCACAATAATCCTGGAAGGAAATTTTATGCTTGTCCGAATTATCATATGGTAAATAATTTCCCATATTTTTGTATTTCTCTTTAATGCATGTAGAAAAATTTTTATACATGAAGATTGAAATTCTTGAATTGTACACAGGGAGAAAGAAAATATAAATTCTTCATTTGGGCAGATATACTTCAATCAGTATTATCTGAAAAAAACTTGACAAGAGATAATGATCTTCGGAAGAGGGAGGATGCTGTATTGTTGCGTGAGTATGAAGCTCAAAAAGAAAAAGACAAACTAATAGACAGAGAGAAAATGCTGAAGAAGCATGAAGACGAGCTTCGAAGAAGGATAGTAGAGAATAGGGTCGTACGTATATTGTTGTGTCTATATTGGTTTGTATCTCTTATAATAGTTTTTGGTTGGTTCTGAATGTAGATGTATCATGTTAGTTTTAAATGTAAATAGAATGATCGGATCCGAACATTGAACTGATATATTATATATGAAGTCTAATTATGACAGCTTTTATGGATATTAAGTTCAATGTTCTGCATGGCAATTGGCATTATTTTTGGAGTGATATTTGGAATTGACAATATTTTTTTTATTTATCTTTTGGATTTGGCAATATTTTTAGAGGTAGTTGGCTTTAATTTTGGACTGTCAATGTGTAATTATTGGGAACTCTATGTTGTTAGTGACTTTATATTGTTGTTGGGTTGGAAGAAATTGTTGAATGCAGTACACACAGTGACTTTAAGACTTAATTTTCACAATGACTCAAATATCGTTTGAATATATTTTTATTTGGAATGCAGATTATGAAATCCACTTTGTTAGATGCCATAGACTTCTAAGACAATACGTTAGCATTACTTCTCTCGTATAACACCAAATGCCGAAGATGTGAGCTCTAAAGATGATGAGGAGGAGCATGATTAAGAAGAAAATTGTGAATAAGAAATAAATAAAAAACTGCATTAAAGAAACATTCCCAAGTTACGGAAAATATTCCCCAGCATACTTATTTTCATCATTTCCTCTACTATCTCAAACCCATGAGCAATAACAATTACATCTCACATGGCTCTTATAGTAATAACCACAACCACACGAAAGTGCATATATTTTTTCCAAAAAAAACATAAACTTGGCATGAGTTCAACATCTCATTGGTGAACCCAAACATTAGAGTTTCAGAATTCAGCTTCCTACAACAGTAGCCAAATGCATCTTCAACCTCCTCAAATACAAAAATAAAGAAATTCAACTTGAACCAGACTACAATCAATCCGAGATTCATAAAAAAATGTATCTTGAGCTTATACAAAATGAAATACAATATCACTAAACACATTCTTTGTTGAACCAGATTCCCAATAGAACACCAACAAATACCATATTTCCCAACCGTACACGTCCATATCCTAACAACACAAAAGCCATGCTCATATGCTCATATGCCACTCATTGAAGTTTCATCATGTATGCTGCAGTTGCCCAAGCCGCTGCACTAGAAACATAAATGAGACATAAATGATAAATTACTGCAATAAGCTTATCAACCCAACAATAAAGCCACCCTCAAACTGTGCTGTTGTTCATGTTTAATATTATGAAAATATTGCCATGCATTAAAGAAACAAAACTTGACCCGGTAGGAAATAACTTACTTAACGCATTGCAAGTAAAACTAAAGAAACCATTTGCAATGAACTTTTTTGGCAAGTAAAACGATTAGAAACCACCTCCAATGAACTTTTTATACAAGTAGTATACTTCTCTTCTACATCTCATTGGAATGATCTTCACAAACTAAAGAAATGCTTAGATTTGTATCAGAATCAATAATATATACAGATTATGAAATTTCATACCAAAAGTGTGGCGTTTCCTTCAAGATCCCCTTGAAGAGATACACACTCTCCACAGTAGGGCCGGAAAAAAAAAACCACACGGCTAAATTTCTGCAACACAAGCCAGCCAATCCCAACCAATTCATCCCCAACACAAATTAGATAATAATCGTTATGAATTATCTTAATAGGAAACAGAAAATAGGAGAGTTCAATGACAACTAAAGGACAATCCAAACAGTTAAAACAATCTAAGCATGAGGAAACAGAAAATACCAGAGTTCAGTGCTTACCAATAATGCGGGCAGTTAGGCCAAAGGTTGTACAAAATGAAGGGGCATATGAAGAACATTTCCAACTTGTTCACTGCATGTACATCTCCATGGCCAACTGTGGTCATGGTGGTAATGGACCAATACATAACTGAAATATAGCGTACGGAAATGAACTACTAGTCCACATATAAGGCACTAGACTCATAACTACCTGCGTCAAAAAATTCTTATACTTCTTTTATTAGTATATAAATAGTAAATATATATATATATATATATATATACCTAATATACACGTGGTACTAAATATTTTTCCACACCCAAATGTTATATTTTCAAACTAGCAGCACAACCACAATTTACGAATGTACTAAAAACCTTCAAACTATTCTCCACTTCATATACAAATTTATTTACAAATTTGTCAAGGTTGTATCTATGGCAACTTCAAAATTCACCAAAGGTTATAAAAATTTCCAAGCACAAAAGTCATTCTCCTTTCAACTTCTAGTACATACTCTCCAACTGTTGCGTAAGCCAAAAGTGTGGACACATTCCACAAGAGTTTGAATACATAACCTTTGAAATCTGCCTACGCCATTCCATAAGACTTAATCAGGACCAAAACGCAGCCATTTGCTTATGCATGATTATGAAGAAGACAGTAAACCATTAATAACCATTTGATATCACAAGTTTGATAACACTAGAAAAATTTGTAATTGCTAATGGGAAATGGATGGTAACTGTCAGTGTCTCAATAACTAATGGGACAAAGGCATGTGACCTAAGCCTAGCTGAAGCAAAAATATATATATATATATATATATATATATATATATATGCATAGAAAAACTAAAATAATTCAAATGCGCCAATCTCTAATTTTCTTACCCACCTAGAAAACAATTTGTGCACAATAATATTATTGTAATGTATGTGTTATAGTGTAACGCCCCAAACCCGGATGGTCTGGAGACTTACTACCTGTCTCTAAAGAACTTATTATCCAACACAACTAAAATGAAACTCAAATCTTTAATAACAAAACTCAATATCAAGAGTTCTAAATAACCACCTTGACAACTCCACAAAGTCATTACTGCAGCTAAAATAAACTAAGGAGTCCGAAATCTCTCGGTAATCAAAACAACTCAACCAATAATTTCATACCTCTTTCTAAAACCCAAGTTATTAATAAAGCTCAAAAACATTAAAGCTAAGAACATCAGAAGTCATTCTTCCAACAACATCTCCTCAGTTTAAACACATTCAGAAATCTACTCCAGGTCCTCATTTGGACTCTCCACATCATCTGAAAAATATTATGAAGATAGGGGGTGAGTTATCAACAACTCAGTAAGCAGGAATCATATGCTAGCATGCAAACATGAGCATTTACAAAATAGAACATGCATAACAAAATATTTTCCAGAGTTAACATGCAGAACATAACATATTTTCAAAAGTAACAGAGCGATGGTTTTAAGACAAGTAAAACCCTTAGTGCTTTGGCATAACATAAACTGAGTATCATCACCAGATCAAAACAGAGCATCAAACAGAGCAGAGACCATGTTTCACCCCCGTGGTAGGGTTGTGCTAACCCCGGTGGCCAAACCAGGCAGAGACAGAGGTGAAATCTTTCCTTTATTCTTCTCGGAGCCCCGAGTGTGCACACAGGAAAGACCACAATAAAACCACTTTGTTTCCAAAGTGGGTGCACTCAGAGACAGAGAAGTTGGTACCAACCCAAACAGAGCAGAGCATAACAGAGCAGAGCAGAGCAAAGCAGAGACAGAGTCAGATACGAAAAACCAGTACACCATGCCAAAGGTTTTCAGATGTTATATCAAAATAATACAAAGTACCAAAACAGATTCAGAACAGTTTACACACGCTGAACACAAAAGCCAGAACAAATAAATGCACAACTTTTCATATTCTCAATATCGCTCGTTTTCAGATTTCAGAAATCACATGACAGAATTTAGCTCATGTCTACACAATGCATGTCAGAATATATTTTCCTTTTTCACACAGATTTCATGAATAATGCAGATAAGAGACCGAGGTTGATCTTTGTTTTCACAAGTTCCCAACACAACACAAATTATGCAAGTTTTCATAAAATCAACCTCAGTCTTATTAACTTGTATAAAACCCAGCATAGGAACCCCGCTTACCTGACTCCTGCAGCGCATTATCTATGACTTGAAAACAGTCTCTATCCGTCTCGTCACCTATTCATAAAAATAATATAAACTAAATATTAAAGTCCAACAACACAAAATTTGTCTTAGACAACTCCAGACCCAAACTCTAGATCATAATTCAGCAAGTTTAATCAAACTCCAACAGCCAAATAACAATCCGGACAGCCCTCACTTCGACTCAAAATATTCTATACCAATCTCAGTATTGTCCAATACAAGCATCAAGACCAATGCCAATTCAAATTCCAATAACTCACACTTATTCCAACAGTTCGCAGTCCCAAACAATTTCTAACAATTTAACCAACACTAAACAAAGCACACTTCTTCCCATTCACAACTCCATAACAGAAAATATAAACTAATACCTCTAAAAATTAAACTACACTCGACAAATAAAATTAATTCTCCTCTAAATATTCTCTCAACCATCAATCCAATCGACCCCCCCTTACTTCTCGGACTCAGTCCGGCACAACCAACAAATTCACAGTAAATATGAATTAGTGCAGAAATACTTTTAAATCTCAAAAGTTCTTTGGGAAAAATACTTACAATGCTATAATATAATTTTTGAAAGATCACGGAGGTGCTAGAAGCGGCAACGCAGCAACAAAACAGTGCCAAATGCACTGTGGCCGTGGGTCTCAAAAACCCACTTTTGAACGGGTGCAAACGAAGACCCGAGATTGATAGAGTAGGGCTTAGAGATGTCGGTGAGGCTAGTGGTGGTGGTGGTTGTCCGTGGGTGGCAGCGCAATAGGCGGTTGAAGTGTAAAAATACCCAAAACGGAAATGTTGATGGTGGGGCTTCACCGGTGACAGATCGGAGGTGGGGTTGGGTCCATTGGGTTGCTAGAAGGTCGAGGATGATGTGGTGAGAAGATGGTGGCCGGAGATGGCGCGGTGGCGGCGCAGCGGCGCAAGGAATGCCGCGGCTTCGAGTGGTGCGTGGAGGCTAACGGCGACGCGGCTGAGGCTGGAAATCGGAGGGGGAGGTCGCCGGAGGTGGGGGAGCGGCTGGGATGGACGGTGTCGCGCACGGCGGCGGGTCGAGGGCAAACGGCGGACGCACGGGAGAGAGAAAGAAAGAGAGGCGCGGGAGGGAGAAGAAAAGAAAGAAAAGAAGAAAAAGAAAAAGGAAGAAAAGAAAAGAGAAAGAGAAAAATGTAGGGAAAAAAATGAGATCCAATCCTCACATCTTGGGTCACAAAAAAATGATTCAACGGAAACGGTTTTAAAACAGCTAGTGAAATAAAATATTTCAAACACAGCGATTAAAATAAAAATAAATAATTAAACCCAACAACAAGTTAATTTAATTCGAAAAGAAATTTAAACACATAACAATAATTAATTTAAAGAAAGCACTTCAAAAATAATTTTCGTAAACTAAAAATCATAAAAATAACACAACTAAAAATCCAACAATTTTAAAACAAGAGAATAAATTTTTAAATTAATAACAAATAATCTTTCAATTAAAAATACACTAAAAATACGGGGTGTTACATATAGCATCATTAGGTAGTTCAAAACAGCTAAAACTCATTTAACATTATCTGGGCATTTTCACGCTTACCTCCAGTAGTAATACTTAACTTAGCAACTACATCGCAAGGTAGTTGAAGATAGTAAACAAAAAGTGGTCAGAGTGCTAATTCCATATTTACTTTTAGAGAAAATGCCCACTCTCTATCTTCCACCATAGTTGACAAAAAGCTGAGATCTCCAAAATACAAATACACTCAGGGACAGTATATATGCTAAGTTCCAAGGGGCAAGCTTGGCATAGCCTGGATAAATGCATGCCTAAAGTAAAGTAGGCATTGACCCATACATCATCATAGCTACTCTTAACTAGTGTGTATCTTCTCTTTAAGTCTTTCCTCCATCGATCCAACACATATATATCTGGCAGCACATGAATGTATTTCATCTGACAGACTTTAAATGCATGCCTACAGAGAATCCCCCTCATCTCAAACAAGGCACACGTGCATTGAACTTCACATTCGTCTTCATTAAAGTAAAGTATGTACTTCACAATTTTGGACTGTCCATCAGGTGTAGAGATTTCTTCTGCAACATCGAAGGTGGAAATGCTACCTTCAGTGCCCACAAGTGAAGGGTTACATAAAGGCATCCCCCAAACCTCTGCTTGGACCTCTTTGAATTTTGCATTCGTGTATAATGATTGAAACTGCCTCTCAATTTTGAATAGGGATACACATGGGATTGTTTGGTTACAGGACTGGAAATTAGCTGTCGTCTCGGCCTCCACCTTCTTCCTCAAAGCATTATCAAATTGATCGACAAATTCTTTCAATGTCGTACCGGAATGCACATACCCGTCGAAGAAGGCGTTCATGCTTTCAGACCATTGGGTAGTGCTCATACTAGCCCAGAATACACATTTCAAGTAAACTGGCACTCAAAATGACCTCTCGGTGTACAATCCCTGCAACCATGCATTGTCAATAAGGTCATACTTATGAATTAACTGCCCCCACTTCTTCTCAAATTGTTCGCAATTTTGTGTATCATAGACTGCACTCTGAATTGCAGTCTTCAGTCTTGCGTTATATGCCGAGTGGGATCCCAATTTCTCCGGTAGTTTCCGCATTATATGCCAGAGACAATATCTATGTCTTGCATTCGGGAATACAATTTCAATCGCATTCTTTATTGCCCTGTCTTGGTCTGTTATGATGGCTGCGGGTGCCCGTCCATTCATGCATTCTAACCATGCTTCAAACAACCACACGAATGTACTTGTGTCCTCGCTTGAAATCAAGCCTGCCCCTAAGAGTATGGATTGTCCATGATGGTTTACACCAACAAAGGGAGCAAACGACATCCCGTACCTATTTGTTTGGTACGTTGTATCGAACGTGATGACGTCTCCAAAATACTCATATGCGGCCCGACTTCGTGCGTCAGCCCAAAACACATTCCTAACTCTAAACTCATCATCCACATCCATGACGGAAACAAAGTCATCATTCAATTTCCTCATTCTCTTAAAGTACCCGTTTAGTGCTTCACCACCTCCTTTACTCATTTTTAAGTATCTAGTTTTGTCAATAAAATTCCTACAATCTTTTTCTTGGAAAGCTAAATTCTCAAACCCCCCCGCATCAGTCACAAGTGCTTGGAAATTTTTATTCATCCGGATACCCGCTCTATCATTCAAATCGAGCATTCTCTGACTATATTCATCCAAATATTTGTGAGATCTAAAAAATCTAGATTTTTGTGGGCTAACCGTACTGTGATTGTGAACAAGATCAACACTGGTCAACACCCATACCCCATTAACAAATCGGGCATTTATCTTAGCCTTACAATCAGTTTTTGTTGTTGGTCGTGGCTTTGATAGATTGCTGCAGCTAGGATAATACTTGCCGCCACGTGCACAGCCAATTGTCACAAACTTCACACCCCCATCCAGATCTCTCTTCGTTCTTCTTATGATAACACCAAAACCCTATTGTTTGGCGTATCGTTTGTAATAGTCTAAAACCTCTTTATCAGTAGCAAAGTGCATACCAGATTTTGGAGGCTCAACTCTATTATCATCATCTGATACTTCATTCATTCCCTCTGCATCTCGCACTATATTTATGTCGGATGAAGTTTCTGACAAGAAAGATTGCATGGTTAGAGACTCAGCAGTTTTAATATATTGTAGATGTTAACTGATATGCATTTAAATTTAGACCTTCTAAATTCTTTTCAGCTTCAGAATTCGATGGCATAGTTGGGACACGTGGTGGCATCGCCGAATGCTGCATTTTTCGAGATGCACGTTATTCAGTAAGGAATATACGGAGGTAGAAGAAACAAACATAAAAAGATACTCAAATGAACTACCTGGATTGTATCTTCACCTCGTCTCAACTCCTCCAGAATACTCGACAAAGGGGATGGCATGGTTGGTCCAAAGGGTGGCAGTGGCAGATGCTGCAAAAAATCTACTCTGTTAGAATGACTGAAACCCACGCATTAAACAAAATCAATATCCTAACAACACTTTACCTCACTACCCCAAGCATATGGATATGGATGTGGATATGTTTCTGAAAAGGAAGAGGAGCATGGTTAGGAACATTGTATTTGGAGGAAATATTTAGTGGATGTTAACTGATATGATTAAAAGTGTACTTCCTAGATTATTTTCAGTTACAAAATTCTTTTCAGCTACAGAATTGGATGGCATAGTTGATGACTCACTTGCGCAATGTGGGTATGGCATAGTTGGCACACATGGTGGCATAGCCGACTGCTGCATTTTTCAGAATACACATTATAAAATAAGAAAAATACGGAGGTACAAAAAACAACCATAAAAAGGGACTCAAATGAACTACTTGGGTTGTATCTTCACCTCGTCTCAACTCCTCTAGATTACTCGACAGAGGGGATGGCATGGTTGTGGTTGTTCCAAAGGGTGGCAGTGACAAATGCTGCAAAAAACCAACTTTGTTAGAATGACTCAAACCCATTCAATAAAAAAAATACGCAAATACTAAAATAACTATACTTGGCTACCCCAAGCGTACGGATTTGGAGGCATCATATATGGCATGTTATATGGATTTACATTTCCATAATATCCCTATAATATATAAATAAACAATGGATTAAGTAAATGCTAACAATATTTTTGGAGTGCGATATTTTCAAATAACGAATGTGTATCATACCTGGGTTCCTAAAATCGATGTAGAAGGCTTGGGTGGCCTTCCATCTTCCTCTCTGCCCATCACACAATTTATTCAATAACTATTGATGAAACAACATTAACAAAACATAGGAAATCCCGCTACCTACATTCACAAGGTATAGAAGCTAAGGGCTGGAAAAAAACTTGCATACAAAGTCACTAGAAGTAGTCTCATTCAAGACAAAAGAGGCCACTTGTAAATGAGAGCACAAAAGTGTTATTTTTACAAATGAAAAGTGATCAAAGACACTATTTCTTCAAATTAGTCCCATTCCAATTAATATTTTTTTTTCATTCAGATGAAAAGTGATCTAAGACAACTATTTTTCAAATCGCCGCAATTGACTTTTTTTTTCCAAATTATTATTTATTGTTGCCTTAATGTATTCCCAACGGGATAATTTTCGCCGAAATAGAGTTTTGAGGCGATGTGTGATTGGCTTTCACCCAGACCATTGCAATTTCTAACGTTGGCAATTCTCACTTACTAAAGAATTATAAGAAATTCCTATAATTCTTGGAAGTAGCAGAACAGAGGACAGTGAAAAAATTAGAGACTTGAGACTAGTATTCTAAAATGAATCCTATGCTAAAATGTTTGTCTAGACTGTCCCACATTTGTTTATAAACTAGTTTTCCATTTACTTGCACAAAGGCAGCAAACAATCCCATCCAACTAAACATTAGTGGACCAATTTGTTTTACACAAACTATTGTACAACATATATAGCCTCATACATAGCAATAAGGATGGCTAAATGGGACCTAGTGGATGTTTCCAGAACTTTTTTTTTTTATAAGTAAAAAATTTAAGAACTTCTAAAGATAGTTTATTTTTACTAGAGAAAATAAGGGCCAAATATTTAGTATTCACAACCAGTTGACCACTGCTTGCAATATCGATGGTGTCTCCATAAATATCTTCAGATGTTATCAACAACCCAAAAGCTCCACAAAACACAGATCAAACAAATATCAAATCGGCTCATTTCAGATGTTATCAACAACCAAAAAAACGTACAACATCAACAACCCAAAAATCCCACAAAACACAGATCAAACAAACAGGTTTCGATCTTTAAGATGATCGGAGATATGCAACGAAAAGAGAAAAAAAAACCCATTTTTTGAAATTTCTTACCCTTGCATGACGAGCTAAGGTGGCTCTCGGCAACAGCAAACCAGTGGAGGACTGAATGAAGCAAGCGGAGGACTGCTAAGGTGGCTCTGCAGCAGCAAGCCGTACAGAAATGGCAAACCCAGCGGACAATATTTGTCACTCGGTGCCGATGTGATGGAGCCACGCACTTCCGGACTGATGGAGATGCACGGGGCTGGCAGAGGGTGAGGTCGGCGGCGAAAGGACATGAGCTGGGGGAGTGGAGGAGAGAACGTGGGGGGGGGGGGGGAATTGAAATAAAAGGAATTGAAATAAAATTAAAGAAAATGCACGTTTTCTCTTAAAAAAAACTAAAAAACTAAAAAATAAAATAAAATAAAAATTACACGTCAGATGGAGTGGGGTGGATGGATGAACAATTATTTAATTAGATTCGACTCCATTCGTTAAGTCTCGTTAATGTTATTTTATGTCCAATTCGATTCGTTAACAACTCGATTAAAGCTAGTGCATAAATAGTTATATATATATATATATATATATATATACTTCTGTAAATTAAATTTTATAATATAAGTATATATAAGTATAGTGACTTTTATAATTAAACATATAATATGTAACCCGTTATTTATGCCTAATCCTTTACGCCTGTATATTGAATATAGTCCTTAATTATAAGTTAGTTAATTAAGTACTTAAGTTATTTATATAGTCAAGAGTTTGATAGTTTGATGGCCTACGACCCTAGTTTCTAAATGATTTCAAAATCTCCCCTCCCACAATGTATATAAAAAGAAAAAAAAAATGATTTGTATAATAGTTAGTACATAGGACTTGGTAGTTTCATATACTACGTTGGGACCATATAAAAAATATATACATAAAAATGCTATAATATTATAATTTTTTTTTTGACTTCAAAACAGCTTTGTATTACTCATCATTCAGGACATTACAGTTTTTGTCATGCAATACTGCATTGCATATTACATACGGTCCCTCCTCAATCCAAATTTTTTCCTCACCTAGGACTAGGGCATGTTTGGCTAGCAGATGGGCTACTCTATTCCCATCTCTAGGCACAAAACTTACATTTCACTCCCTTTTCCCTTTAAAAACTTGCTTGATATCTTCCAGAATATGCCCCATCCACGACTGGTCTTCCTCATCTTTGTTGATCCTGTTGATGACAGTTGCTGCATCTCCTTCAAAGATCACCTTTGACAAAGCAAGTTCATTGCATATTTCTAAAGCTTTCCATAATGCCCACCTCTCAGCTAAAGCATGATCTACAACATGTTTTCTGACATCACAGATAGACACCAGCACTTCCCCTTCATCGTCTCTAATTACAATCCCCATCCCCATTCTTTTAGCCTCCATGTCTATAGCAGCATCCCAGTTGGCTTTCACCTCATTAACACCTGGTTTTTGCCATTTTTTCAGTTGTACTCAGTAGTAGTGGCTGCATCTCCATCTTGAAAACTCTGTGCTGACTTATAATCCTCTAGCCCCTCACTAACCATTTTCAACAGTTTATTAGGACTGTAGAATTGATTCTCGAAGACATACTTATTTCTTCTTAACCAAATCCTTCGCATTGTGGTAGCAATCCATTCCATCTCCTCTTTGTTCAGCTTGTTCATCATCTTAATCCATAGTTCTAAGAAGTCCCTCTCCTCTGTGACCCATTTTTGTACTGGACTGCTTGGCTCTGCCCACACATCTGTTGAGGAAGGACAGCTCCAAAGAATATGAATTACAGTTTCCTCACCCCTTCCACATATTGGGCATAAAGGGTTTTCACCAACTCTTTTTTTAACCAGATTACTCTTAGTAGGAATGATGTTATTAGCAGCTTTCCACAAAAACATTTTAACCACAACTGGCACCTCCATCCCCCAAATAAATTTCCAAACAGCTTCATCTTTGACTCTAGTTGATGCTTCCCCTCTTTCCTTCCTTTTCATGTCCACTGCCAAGTGGTAGGCACTCCTAACAGTAAACAAGCCATCTCTAGTAAAGCTCCAAAACCTCTTATCAGAAGACGTCCTTCTGCTCAAAGGAATTTGAACAATAACTTTAGCTTCTTCTGGTGTAAACAACTCATTAATCAGTCCTTCATCCCAAGATATCGCATCTGGCCCAAACAGCTTGTTCACCTTCATATCTTCCCAGGATTCCTTCACAGAAGATTGCACACACTTTGAAGTAGGCGTAGGCAGCCACTTCTCACCCCAAATCTTAATATTATTTCCATCACCCACCCTCCTCCAAATAAAAGAAGGCTATAATATTATAATTGAATATAAGGTTTATATATAAAATGTAAAAGTTTCATTAAAAATGACGGCATTTTGCTTGAATGTGGGTTGGGTTAGAAACTTAGAAATCCTAGTCAAAATGGTGCCCTTTTTCTTTTAAAAACGATGGCATTTTGCTTGAATGTGGGTTGGGCTAGGCGTTTTGGGCTGAGCTGTTGCAGTTTTGGACTTCTAAACCCAAAATTTCCCTCAAAACCCTGTTTTGGGTTTTTTTTTTTCTAAACCCTAAACTAAACCCTGTTTTTATAAAACCTAAATTTAATTTTAATCTTTGTTTTAACCATAAGTTTTTTTATTTATAATTTTTACAATTGTGAGTATTGATTATTAATAAATACTAATTCACTAGTGTCTAGTTTATGTATTATTAACTTATTACACTAGATTTATTTATATACTAATATCTAACTTATTTTTATACTGGACTTATAATATAGTGTCTAATTAAATGTTATCATACTATAATATTACATATTATTGTGTCTAATTATATGTTATTATACTATAATATTATGTGTTATTAACTTATTATATTAGACTTATTTCTATATTAGTGCTTAACTTATTTCTATATTAGACTTTTTTTTTAGGAAGAGTAGTCAGGGCCACATGTCCAATAGTGGCCCCTACCCCAATTTTATTAATCAACCCTCACTTTTGGCGGTATTTCTATACTAGATTTATTTCTAGGATATGGTTAAATTTTTTTATGCAATTGTTTTATGGCAAAACTATATGGTAAAATTTTTTCTTGTCCTCATTTCATGTGTTGGTAGCATTGTTTGCTAATATGTACTAGTCAATTTTGCAGGTCGGACATTCTTGCAGATTTTTTTGTTGGTATGACGTTGAAATACCAATATATGGTCAAAAGACAATCAAATGATTCTAATAGTCAATTGATAGATCAATATCTATTGGAATAGATTTTGTTGGAATAGACAATTCTAATAGACAATCTCTATACCAGTGAATATATGTTGGAATATAATTTTTTTTTTCCGTGTAAAGGAGGACAACACCTCCTTTATTTATTAAATAATCTCATTTATGGCAGAAGAAAACCGTAAAAACAAAGAACAAGGCTTATCAAAATAAACACCAAGCAAATAACACCTACTCGCCCTAACAAAAAAACATAGCACCTGCTAAACAAGCCTAATAAAGGGAAACTCAAGCTTATCCATACGTAAGAGTCCTCTAAGGTTGGTAGGAATATCATGAGAAAACCATTGCTGAGTACAACCTCCCACTCCCAATCGTTCTAAATAATTTGTCGAGGCGTTCCCTTCCCAGCCTTTCAATTGCTCCATTATTTCATCCCAGTAGTTTTCTAGGTACCACACTCCACAACCTTCCTCCTTCAGCCATTTGACCACCAACCTGGAATTTAACTCCAAATCAATATGCACCACTCCCATAGTTTTAAAAAAGTGAAGCCATGTAACAAACCCATAAGCTCTGCAAAGTTGTGTACCTGTACCAAGTGAGACTGAGTAGGCCACGATCAGATCCCCATCTGCATCCCTAAGCACTCCTCCATCCCCTGCAGTGCCAAGATTACCTTGTGAGCTTCCATCAACATTCTTTTTGTTGGACAACTAGAAATGAAAATGCAGGAAATGTTGTACTTGTGAACTTGTCTATTGGGATTTGGGAATGGCTTTGACCCCTTTTTCTAAAAACTAAATAAATAATATGAGGACGAATAAAGTGAGATTCTGGACTAAAAGCAAGTGACGATCTTAAGGGGGAATCCACGGCTGGCGTGCTGGAACTAGGCTTGCTTTATGCTCTTTCATGTTTGTCATTTAAGGGTGGTTGTGCAGATTGTGAGACTGACACTTGAACTCGATCCCGAGTTCATCATTTTACTATTTTAGGTCCTACGAGCATTGGTATTAGACTCATCGAATGAGTGCCATCTAGGATCGGCTCAATACGTTCTGGGACCTAAGGTTAAAATTCTGAGTGATGCTTTTTTATTTTCTTCTTAAAGTAAAATTAAATAAATTTATTTTTATTTAAAAATAATTCCTATAATTTTGTAAAGTAAAATTATTGATTAAGATTTTATACCACATTTTCAATTAATAACTGACTTTAATCTTATTAGGAGATTTTTGATTTAGAGAGAATTTTATCAAATCTAGTTTTACAAGTACTTTAGACTCTTAGACACAATTATAATTATTATTGTCAATAAAGTTCTATACGCAACTTATACATTTGAAAAAAAATGAGTCATTGCCTCTCCAAAGGATTATACAAAAACCTTTTATGAACACTGTTAAATTTTACTATTTATAATTTTCACATTAATTATATATTAAACTAATAATGACAAAAGAGAAGTGTATTATTAGAAGAAAAATAGGTAAAATAATTATTATATGTGATACTTTTAAAAACTAATAATGATATAATATCTATTTGATCTCATTTATATTCTCATTCTCATTGAGTTAATTAAAGTTTTTTATTGGATATATTTTTTTTTTTAAAAATTCTACTTTATATATATATATATTTTGGGGGCCTTCTTCCATTAGGAACCTTAGTCAATTGTCTAACTTGCCTAATGGAAGAGTCGGCCTGGTGCCATATTTAAAATTTGATAAATTTGTATTTAAAATTATTGCATTGGATTATTTAGCATATACTAAAATATTCAATTTTGAGTTACAATACATTTAAATTTATCTTCAAATTTGAAGACTAACTGTTCATACTCTATAACTATTATTTTATTTACTTAAATTATTATTTCTCACTTTTAAGCCACAATATATTTAAGTTGGGAAACAATAATTTAAGTATTAAATTAAATTATTAATTAACATAGAGTCAATGTAATTGTAATATATGAATAACATAAATTAAAAATATTATTATTAAAAAAATAATATTATATTATTATTTTGACTAATCTAATTGTTAATCCAAGAATAATGCTAGGGCCACCGTTAGGGCCTCCCGCTGTGCTCTAGCATGTGTTTTTTTTACGTGTTTTTTTAGGTTTTTTTTATATAGACTTTTTAAACAATTTTAAATATTTAAAAAAAATATAAAATTCACAACATCATTAAAAAATACTTTCTTAATCATGAAGTAAAATAAAAAATATAAAAAAGTATACTGATTTTTTTTACTTTATAATTAAGGAAGTATTCTTTTAATGATGTTCTAAATTTATTTTATTTTTTAAAAATATTTAAAAGTATTAAAAAAATTTATATAAAAAATAAATTTAAAAAAAATACATAAAAAAACATATGTTAGAGTCAAAGGTTCAACGGAGCCCCAAGCGGTGGCTCTAACATTGTCCATGTCCTTAATCCAATGTGGTAGTCAGCCCTGGCCGGCTCAGTAATCATTGAGTTCTTTCCAACTTGGGATTTGTCAATCCTACCCAAAAATTACTTCTTTCCAACTTGGGATTATTAGCGTTCTCCCAGTCTAACTCCGAAACGTCTCCAGTTCTGTGACTATATATATAGTTAACGGACGAGACTCCTATAAGATCCTATCTTTTCACGTATAACTTGTGTACGCCCAGTTCTACTATTCTCTGATCTCGCTCTATTGTTTTTGTTTGCTCTCTCGCTCTTTTCCCCGTTTTCGCTAGAAAACATGAAGGTGATTGCTGCGTATTTGCTGGCTCTTATGAATAATAGTAAATTGAAATTGTGGTATGAGTTTTGTAGAGTCCATTTAAGATGAGTTTAGATGTGTTTAGATGTTAAGATGAATTTAAATGTATTTATAGGAAGTTAAAAAAAGTTGTGGATCTTGCAAGTAAAGAGATGTTAAGTTGAAAAAGATTGTGAGTTTCACGTGTAAAAAGATTTTGAATTGAGATGAATTTAGTGACTTAACAGTGAGTATTTAAATGTTAAATTTAATTTAAAATTAGATTGAACTATGTTCATACGGGCCTAAAAAAAAATGCTAGTACGATACACGACACCAAAAAGGACAAAACCGACCGGCCAATAAAGTTCTGCATTTTTTTTTTAGAATAACTTCAAGAAAAAAGCTAAATGCAGTCGTCCTATGCAAGCGTGGTGCAATCGTGGGCCCACCTCTCCCATATATGCCCCCTCCTCTCTTCTCCTTCAACCTCTCTCTCTCTCTCCCTCTTCGTCTTGGTCAACGTGAACTCTAAGCTCGACTATCTCACTTCTCCTTGATTTTTTTTTTAAAGCTGATAATCTATTAAATGCTAATTAAACACTAGCATACATAGTTTGCAGTTCATGATTAGAAAATAAAATGCTTTTGTTAACCATGAGAAAAGCCTTCAGGAGTGCAACCACACACGATCATGCAACCGCTCTTCTCCAGCACCAAACATCTCATATACCTTTTCACCATCTTGGTAAAAATGAAATGTAGGTGTATAACGAATTTGCTGAGTTGTTTGTGGGCATTCATCTATATCTATGTACATGAAAGAAAGCTTTGGGAAACTATTACTCAGCTGGCAGAATGTTGGGAGGATATTTGTAAACTGAAACTTGGGAGAAAGTTGCGAAGTGGGTTTGGGAGAACTGAAACTAGGTTTGCGAACCAAGAGAGATCTATTGATTATGTAAATAAGCGAATTAAAATTGGAAAAGTGTTTGTGAACCAAAATGGGAGAAAGCTTGGATTTGGGAGAACTGAAATTGAGTTTTTTTTTGCCGGAACTGCATCTTCTTCAACCTTTTTTTTTTTTTTTTTTTTTTTTTAATTTTCACTAACACTGACGTGATGCTTGTGTCAGACGATTGCACGCCGACTCCCATTCACGACTGTACGTAGCGGAGCTGAAAAAGTGAAATAATAGAACCAGCCCAAATCGCATACAATCCCCCGTCCCCTCCCTCTCTCTCTCTCTCTCTCTCTCTCTCTCTCTCTCTCTCTCTCTCTCTCTCTCTCTCTCTCTCATATAATCTCTGTACTGCACGCATCATAGATGATATGTTCAGATCCGACTTCTCTAGGCCTTTCTAAACCACGACATCTATCTGCCTTCCACGCCGTGTGACTTGCCTTAGTTAAGAACAACAAATAAGATATAATTTCAACAAGAAAATGGGAAAGAAGCTTAAAAGCACAACAAAACTCTTATTGCGTTGTCCGGTGGGCTTGAGAGAGCGAGAGAGAGAGAGAGAACAAAGGTAGGGCGGGTGGGTGGGGATTTGGTTACCTACTACCTAGGCCAGTTCTATTCTTTTTGAAACGGCGATGTTTCACAAGGTCATTAGAGTGTGTAAATCCTCTCTCCACACTGGATCTCTCTTTCTTTTTAGTAGTGATAATCGACGTTATCACGATGGTATCAATGAAATCAAATTTTGAGAACAAACATACACAATGGCTTATTTTCAGAACATACACACTTTTTCATGCCAAGATCCATGGCTAATTTTCAGAATGACGCTAAATTCTGGACCCGAGCAACAAACATAAATAAACTTGGACCCAAGTCTCAACAAACTCAAGACATATTCCAAAGTCATTCCATGCTTATCAGCAATAGCACACACTTTTGTCACAATTATTTTCAACCCATGTTCACTTATCATACAAAATCCTCAACCCATGTTCTAAGAAGTAGGATGAGATTTTTCAGAATGACGCTTTTGGTTCCACTGCTCTGGGGTCAAAGATTTCTTAATTGATAAAGCATGAATTTCTTTAATTTCTTCTTCCAGGGCATCACGAATTTCTAGGCACCACCTCTGAAAATCAGGTGGCTTTATTTGAGTAAAAGGAGGTTGAGAAACGAAACAAAAAATCAAAGGAAATTTCTGAAATTCAAAGTGCATCCTTTTGCAAGAGAGAACTTACCCTCCGGATGTATCAATGACCTCCTGAAACAAGAAAATGGCAGATTGTGTATTTAGAGGGAAAAATTTACCTATTCACAAGTATCCATGTGGAATTTGAAAAGGAATAATAAATAGAAAAAGATCATGGAAAAAGCAAATACAAGTCTATCTGTAACCCACATGATTTTTATTAGAACCGTTACATAAACAAAAAATGCACATTTAAGTCAATATTTGAAAACCAATCTTAGTGTCAATGCATACCATCATTGAGGTCTCTAAGCTGATTATCATGACTGCCTCCATCCGGGTCTGAGAGATGCAATCGAGAAGGTTGCATCTAAATGAACAAAACATAGTAAGAACCAACAAAAAATTAAAGTCATATTGAGCACCATATCAGGTCAACACTACCTGCAGTGGAGCAATAGCCAAAGGAGTACAAAAATAATCTGGTGCACGAGTCCAAACTTGACTTTGTTGATCCTGTAACCATTTAGTTCGCATAAAATTATTAGCATTTCGCACGTATTTTATACATATACAAAAACGTAGTAAGAACCAACAAGATGCTAAACCCATATTCTCTACCATAATCATGTCAACATTACCTGTAATGGAGGAGCAGTCGAAGAAGTACAAAAATAATTTGGCACATGAGTCCAAACTTGAGTTTGTTGATCCTGTACCCATTTAATCCGAACAACGGTTTCATCATTTCGCATGTATTTTATGCATATATATATATATATATATATATATATATATATATATATATATAAACAACAATTAACAAGCACTAATGGATTTTTTAAGTGTACTTGGGTTTGAGGAGCCTCATGTTGTGGGCTGCTCTCATGGTATTCGTCTGCTCTATCTTCTCTTGATAATTGACTACTCTGCAATACATGGAACGAAAAAATGCAAGATACGTAAATTAGACATGTTCTTCATAAGAACTGATTTTTTAATTAAAAAACAACACAATAAACAACCTCAACTTCACAGCAACGCAATCTCCTTGTAGTTGATTTCCTAAGATCCTTCTCAGCGGGGTGCATTTTTCTCTTATTAGATGGTGGCCTTCTTTTACTTTGAACTACCAAGGGACTAAAAGCTTTACTTGTACTTGTTGGCATGCCATCCATGGATGTAACTGGCTTATCTGTATTGCTACCACACCTTGAATTGTCTTCAAGGTACTCTATCTTCAACTGCTCTAGCTGATTGGTCAATTTCACACAACTTTTCTCGGTCTTTGATGCATTCGAGGCCAGTTCATAAAAGCAATTTAGGATCCTATCATACCTTTGTATCTCAGGGTTGCAGTTTGCCTCATAACTACTTTTGATAAAGGTGTATTTCCTCTTTATATCTTTCCTCCACCGATCCAAGATGTATTTTGATGGTAGTGTACTCTTACCTAACAAAGCCAGGACACGAAGAGCATGTCTGCATAATATGCCTCTAAACTCAAACAACTTGCAACTGCATTTAACTTCAAGCGGATCTTCATCTAGCGCGACAATGAAGTTTGCATGTTTTATAAATTCATCACTCACTTTAATCTCATCGGCAACTGTGTACGTATACTTTGCACCCTCGCATCCCAACAGTGAGGTAGATAAATATAAAAATCCTCTAAATTCATCTTGTACTTCTTTGAATTTTGCAATTGTGTATGCTTTTTGAAATTGCTTCTCATGAGGATAGTGACTGATGCACGGAATCTCAGTGTTAAATGAATTAAAGTCAGCAACAGCTTCATTCTCTACCTTCCTTCTAAGGGCTGAATTGTACTGATCTAAAAATTGTTTCAATGTGGTTTTGGAGTTAACGTAGTTATCGAAGAATCCATTCATGCTTTCACTCCGTTGTGTAATTGACATTCCAGCCCAAAATGTGTCTTTAACGTACGCCGGCACCCAAAAACGCCTATCACTATGTAACGATCCCAACCATGCATTTTCATGAAGATGATAGGTATCAAGCAAATTGAACCAACGTTCTTCGAACTCTTGCTCACTTGAAGAGTCATATACGCACTTTTGTAAAGTACTCTTGATCTCCTCATATTGAGAATGTGATCCAAACTTCTCAGGAAATTTTTTCATAATGTGCGACAAGCAGAAGCGATGTCTAGAATTTGGAAGCACCCTCGCAATTGCAAGTTGCATTGCCTTGTTTTGATCTGTAATAATTGCATTTGGTGCTTGGTCGTTCATACACTTCAACCATGACTCAAAAAACCACTCAAAAGTTTGTGTGTCCTCACTGGATATTAATCCACACCCTAATAGGATTGACTGACCATGATGATTCACACCCACAAACGATACAAAAGGCATCTCATACGCATTTGTCAAGTATGTTGTGTCAAATGTAATTACATCTCCGAATGATTGATACACAGCTCTACTTCGGGCATCAGCCCAAAACACATTCCTTAACCTCATATCATCGTCCACGTCCATCTCATAGTAAAATTCTGAATTTTTTTTATGCATTTCTCTGAAGTAATTACGAAGAGCTTCAACACCTCCAACCCCAAGACGAAGTTGTGCATTGTCAATATAGATTCGACACTCCTTTTCTCCAAATGGCACATTCTCGTACCCCCCAGCTTCAACAACTGGAGACTTGAAGTTCTTTCCCATACGTATTCCTGCCGCATTATTTATTTCAAGTCCCTTAGCCACACGAGCATCTACCTTCTTAAAACATCTGAAATGTCTTGCCTTTTCCGGACTACAAACATGTGTGTGTTCCAATATTACACTAGACAAGGTATATCCATCTTCATCATTTAAAATCGCATTAATCCTAGCCTTACACCCTATCCTCTCTGTTTGTCTTGGCTTGAGAAAACTGGTAGCCTGACTCTTTGGTGTGCCTTGTCGCGCACATACCAAGGTAAACCATCTAACCTTCCCATCGTCTCCCTGTCTAGAATTTCTTCTACGCACCCCAAACCCCTTATGCTTAGCATACTTCATATAATAAGACCGAACTTCTTCTTCAGTTGAAAATGACATTCCAATCTTAGGTTCTTCAATAGTTTCATTGTTATCTTGCCCATTATCAACCCTTACCTCATCATGCTTGTTATCAGAGAGCTCTATGTCGGAATCCATAGCAAGCCCAGCCTTGGAGTTTTCTAAGAAGATCCAACCATTAAAAAAAATTGAAAATTTTAACAACTCGAAGTAAATGGGAATAGGGATTTTCAATAAATTTAGTAATTATGCATAAGTCGCATATAATAAATTGATGTCACAACCAGATTTGCATTTTTGAATTTATATAACTATTTAAAGTAGCAAATTTCCACAAAACAAGGAAAATTTCATTGGATACATATCAGAGGACCCAAACAACAATAAGAATAGTGCAAGGAAACCATAATAACAAGTCATGTTATCAAGTCAACCACATTGAAAAAATTTATGTATTGGTTGTAGTCTTTGAAGTAATTTCTGATTCAAGCTTAGGAAACACATAAGTTCAACCTATATTCTTGATTCTAAGAACCCTATTTATACTTTCAAGCTGCTTGTGACACAGTTCTTTGAATAATTAAAGAACATTCTCATGCCTCTCAGAAACTAGCCTTTTTCTGTTTATAATAATAGCTGCATTGAGCTGTTGGGTCTAATATTGAATGAAAATAATACTTTATACTTTCAACTAGCCTCTCAGAAACTAGCCTTTTTTGGATTGGTTATATTATTTCTCCACTTATATGATTTAGTACAATTATCACACAAACTATAATGGAAATATGTATTAAATGATAAAGGTACTCTCATTCAACACTGAAATGTTTAGTTTTTCTCTTAAGAATATCCTCATGTAACCACTAGGAGTTGGCTCAAGTGAGGAAGACTTTGGGTTTGAGGTATGCTCCCCTCAGGTCTAAGGTTCAGATCCTCTTGGGTGCAAACAATCTCTATGGGCTATCGGATGAGGATTTTCTCATTGAATTACCCAATGTGCACTTGTTGAAAACTCCTTGTCAAGGGGCTGTGCACCGCCGGGATTAGTACCCAGTGCCAATAAAAAAAAATTATCCTCATGTTTTCACACACATATCAATTCAAATTGATGCTATTTTCACATAAGGTATAAATTGATATTGTAAACGCTTTTTATTTAAACCAATAAACTTTGACTCCATGTAATTCTACCTCAATTTCCAAATTTTATGTTGTACGTAAAATTCGAAGTACATATAGCGCTACACATTTAAATAATATCAGAGTATAATTTAATGCCTAAACAAAAAATTACAGACACCGCGAGAAACCCAAATCTTTCTGCTGCACATATCATCATCATCTCCAAAGTTCATAACCCAAAAAAATTCAAACAGAAGTCTCTTTGGTCCAACACAAGAAACCAAAAACTAGCATCAATCATGAAAGTCTACCACCAATATTTCCCAAGCAGACTCAGGAAGCTTGAAATAAAAAGCAGAATGAAACAGACAACACATAAACAGCAACGTAGGAACTAACCAGCCGGTGGGAACGAGGAATTGCTCCTTGGACGGAATGAGAGGTTGCTGGCTAGGGTTTCAAAATTTAGTCTCCACCGCTTGATTTGGTTTGAAATGGTAGGGGACGAGGGCTTCTAACGTGGCTGCTACGGTTCAGGCGTGGGAAAGAGGTCTCACAGCTGGTGGGTTCAGGCAGCTCGGTTGCGGACGGAATCTTCATGGTGGGTTCTGGGTTTCAACCACTATTCTCTTTGCTGAGTTTGGTTTGTGCGGGACAGGGGGCCGCTCTTTTACTTTGGGGAGATTTTTTTTTTTTTTAGAAGAAAAATGATATTGTATCCTGAATTTATTTCTTCACTTTGACGATTCATATATTTTCTTATTTTTAATATTTTTTATTTAATAATTAAGAAAGTGATTATTAATGTATTAATTTTTTTATTTTTAAATATATTTAAAAAAAACTATAATTTACATTAAGGACACGTCCCGTAGTCAAATCTGGGCAGCATAATAACGCTCCTCTTTTAATAACTTAAAGTATTGGTATTAAGCTGAGGGAGTTTAAGATGCCGAATCAGTAAGTGCTCCGGCGATTTAGGGTAATTCGCATAACCGTTATCAACTGTTGTCTGATACAGTTAGATTGCTTTCCTCTCTCGTTTCTACGAGTAAAGTCTTTGTTCCCTATCTTTGTGCAGGCTATTTGTTGTTATTTTTCTTGCATTATGGTTGACGAGTTGGAAGATCTTTGTGGGAAATTATCACTTACTGAAATGGAGGAAGAGATTATTGGAGTTGAAGCAGATGTATTGCAAACAAATATGGCTCAGGGTGAAAGGTATTTGATCGTTTAGTTATTGACCTCTAAGTATTATAATAGAGAGGCTTTCAAACAAATGTTAAGACGAGTGTGGCGCCCAAGTAAATCAATGAAATTGCAGGATTTAAGTTCACGATTTATTATCGTTGAATTTGATGATCATAGGGACAAAGATACGGTGCTTAGGGATGGGCCTTGGTCTTTTGATAAATAGATGATTTTGCTTAAAGAATTTGATGGTTCCCTACAAATGCATAGTCTGCATTTAACTGAGTCAGTATTTTGGATACGTCTACATGATCTACCACTAATTGGTCGGAATGAAATTGTAGGAAGGATGGTTGGTGGAGCATGTGGCAAAGTCATAGAAGTGGATTTGTCGAACGGCGAAGTCGAATGGGGTGAGTTTATGCGCATTCGTGTTTGTGTGGATGTGTCCAAACCTTTGCTGCGGGGAAAAAAGATTCGGCTAAGATCGAATGGTCCTTATTGGATTCGATTTTCCTATGAACGATTACCGGATTTCTGTTATATATGCGGTAAGATTGGACATGCATGTAGGGATTGTGAACAGCGAGGGAATGCTACAGAACATGGGGGTACCTTTCCTTATGGCCAGTGGTTATGGAGTGCAGGTCGTGGTAGTAAAGTCTTGGATCAGGGCAACCGTCGTCCACCGACCACGACGGATCTTCCACACTTGGCGGTTAACAAAGATGGGCGGACTACCAATGGAGCAGTTATTGGGGAATTTACGGAGGGATTGGTAACTGAAGCAACTGCAATTGTAACTGTATCATCAGGGCAATTGTAACTGCGAAGCAAAATGATGGCTATGTCTTAGGGGAAACTGCTACTGCCACTTCCAAATCGACAGTCATGGCAGGTGTATTGCATGAGTCAGGGAAAGGGAAAGATGAGGCGAGGATGATTGTCGAGGAAGACGATGTGCAAGGTGTTGTTTTGGGAAGGCAGGGCTCTGTTTCTCAATTGGGCCAGAAGCTTCATCATTTTATGGGATCGTTTTAGGATTCTATGGCCCATGAAGTGAAGGCCCTTGAAGTTACGGTGGAAGGTGGATCTGCGAGTAGCAAATTGGGTCTTGCATGTATGGAGTTCTCAACGGGTCCATCCTGAATTCAGGTTGTGAAACCCAACTGTGCTCGATAGAAGAAAGGGGCTGTTATGAACGCACTTCTATCTTCTTCCCATCCCCCGAGCTGTGTCAAACGAAGGAGCGATAATGGTGGTTCAGGGATGGGTGCGAAAAAGGGGAGGCTTCACCTTCAGGATGCTGTTGAGGGTGACCTTCATGAGGTTCCAATTAAAGCCCTGCCGACAGCCATGAAAACATTATGTTGGAATTCCCATGGGCTTGGGAACCCACAGGGAATTCGAGCACT
Organism: Juglans cinerea; assembly: GCA_961763995.1. Lineage (NCBI taxonomy): Eukaryota > Viridiplantae > Streptophyta > Magnoliopsida > Fagales > Juglandaceae > Juglans > Juglans cinerea. The sequence goes on along the minus strand of CAUIVZ010000001.1, from coordinate 42,089,365 downwards.
TCGTGATCTGATCACTAGAGAAGATCCCGATCTTGTGTTTCTTTTGGAGACTAAAATGCGTGTGCAAGCAATGGCCATTTGTAACTATAAATTCAGCTTTGTTAATTGTTTCTCTGTTGATTGTGTGGGGCGCAGTGGATGGTTATCTTTGTTGTGGAAGAGGGAAATTTCTGTTTCGATTAGTTCTTTCTCTCGATACCATATTGATGCCTGTATTCAAGAATCTGACTTGGCTGAGTGGCGTTTACGGGTGTTTATGGGCACCCCGATGCTAATAGTTGATATCTTACTTGGAATCTCTTGAGGACACCATGTTCATCTGCTAGTGGTCCATGGTTAGTTGGGGGGGGGGATTTTAATGAGGTATTATATTTACATGAGAAAAGAGGGGGAAGGCTACGACCCTATGCTCAACTTGAGAACTTTAGAGCTGTGATGGAAGATTGTGCATGGCAGGATTTGGGCTTTCAGGGACCAAGGTTTACATTGTGTAATGGAAGAAGTGGCATGCAGAGAATTAGTAAAAGACTATATAGGTTTTTGGGAAACCAACAATTGTGGGGAGTCTTTCCTCAAGCAAGGGTTAGGCATGGTGTTATTGCACATTCAGATCACCTACCAATTTTCTTTGAGATTGAGTTGCCTTTAATTAGGGGAAAACACCCAAAAAAGTTTAGGTTTGAGGCAATGTGGGTTGGAGAGAAAAACTGTGAACAGATTATTGAGAGGGAATGGGGCAGTGCTCGGAATAGTAACAAGATGGAAGATGTCTCAAAGTTGATTAAAGGATGTGGGAGGGAACATGTAGTTTGGAATAGTTCTTCTTTTGGATATGTGCATGAAAAATTGGCTGAGGCAAGAAGGAGACTGGAGGACCTGCAACGATCGGAAGCTATCTATCTTGATTAAGAAGGAGTCATTGAGGCAAGAAATGAAGTTCATGTATGGCTGGAAAGGGAGGAGGTGATGTGGAGACAAAGGTCTTGGGTTCAATGGCTAAAATATGGAGACCAAAATACACGATTTTTTCACTCACAAGCAAGCCAAAGGAGGAATAGAAACATGATTAGGAGTTTAAAAGATGAGAGAGGAGTTTGGCTTGAGGAGGAGGAAAGGGATTCTCTTGTAACTAATTTTTTCAAAGATTTATTTGCTTCTTCTTTGTAGGGTGGTCAAGATGAAGTTTTGAGATGAGTTGATCAAAAAGTCACTGCTGAAATGAATGCATAGCTTACTAGACCATATGTTGCAGAAGAGGTCATGTTGGCTTTGGATCAAATGCACCCAACAAAGGCTCCAGGCTCTGATGGAATGTCAGCCCTGTTCTACCAATCCTATTGGCATATTGTGGGAGATTCTGTTACTGTTGCAGTTTTGGATTCACTAAATACTGGTATGCTACCCCGAGATGTTAATCATACTTTAATTAGTTTGATTCCTAAGAAAAAAGCTTGTGAGCAAGTTTCTGACTTCCGACCTATAAGTTTATGCAATGTAATTTATAGGTTGGTCTCTAAAGTCATTGTGAACAGATTGAAAGTCTTCTTGCCTTTTGTTATATCAGAATCTTAGTGTGCATTTGTGAAGGGTCGTTTGATCACTGATAATGTATTGTTAGCCTATGAGTTGGTTAATTATTTGAGGACTAAAATATATGGTCAGAAGGGGTATATGTCACTGAAGTTATATATGAGCAAGGCATACGATAGAGTGAAGTGGATTTTCTTGGAGAAAATAATGAAGAAAATGGGATTCGTTAACACTTTTGTGGACTTAATTATGACTTGTGTTAAAACTGTATCCTTTTCTGTCTTGATCAATGGTGCTACTCATGGTCCTATAATTCCTAGTAGGGGACTAAGGCAAGGGGATCCACTATCCCCTTACTTTTTCCTTCTATGTACTGAGGGGTTAATTGCTCTTCTCAAAGAGGCTGAATGTGGGCAGTTGTTAAGAGGGATTAGAGTGTGTAGAGGAGCCCCCATGATTACACACTTACTATTTGCAGATGATAGTATCATTTTCTACAAAGTTGATGGAGAAACTACTCGGCATCTGCAACGTGTTTTGGAAAAATATGAGGTTGCTTCTGGACAGAAAATTAATAGAGACAAAACAACTATGGTTTTTTCAAAGAATGTAGCAGCTTCTAAGCAAAGAGAGTTGTTGGATTTATGGGGGTGAGAAGATACCAGCAATATGATACATATTTGGGTTTGCCTAATCTTGTTGGGAGGTCTAAAACCAAAACTTTTGAAAGTATTAAAAAAATAGTTTGGAATAAGCTTCAGAGTTGGAAAGAAAAACTACTCTCACAAGGAGGGAGAGAAATTCTGATTAAGGTAGTTGCCCTTTCTATTCCCTCTTATGCAATGAGTTTCTTCATGCTTCCTTTGAGATTATGCCATGATCTTGAAGAGATGATGGCTAGATTCTGGTGGGGTCAAAGAAGTAATGAGAAAAAAGTCCATTAGTTGAGTTGGCAAAAGCTATGTATGTCTAAATTCAGAGGGGGGATGGGATTCAAGGAGTTGCTTGCTTTTAATATGTCTCTATTAGCTAAACAAGGATAGAGACTGTTACAGGGTGAAAATTCTTTACTGCAGAAAACTTTCAAGGCAAAATACTATCCAAATGTTTCTTTCTTGGAGTCAAAACTGGGAGTTAACCCTTCATATGTATGGAGGGGGATTTATGCAGGCAAGAAATGGCTTAAAGAGGGATGTAGATTCAGAGTGGGGTTAGGTGAGCAGATTCAATTTGGAAAGATTCTTGGGTTCCAGGTTTCAGTATTTTAAAACCTAAGATTCATGGAAATAGGCAGGTGGATGTTGATGAGGCTGCTACATTTGATACTATTGTAGATTTCTATACTAATTCTTGGAAAAGACAATCTATCTGAGCTCTCTTCAATCCAATTGTGGCTGATAATATCCTCAAGATCAGATTATCAACACTGCCAGCCAATGATAGGTTGGGGTGTGGAATCTAGTGGAAGGTTTTCTGTTAGGAGTGTTTATAGGCTGATTTAGTCGTAGAATGCCAACATGTGTGGTGAAAGCTCAGCAATGATGCAAGATAAAAAGTTATGGAAGTGGTTGTGGCAGATGCAAGTACCTAGAAAAATTAAAACATTTGCTTGGAAGGCATGCAAAGATATACTCCCAAAACTTATTAATCTGAAGAAGAAAAAAGTAGTGGTGGCTGATGGGTGTTGCTTTTGTAAGGAACCTGCTGAAGATGTTTCTCATGCACTTTTGCACTGTCCCTCTATCCAAGCAATTTGGAAAAGGTACCTTCCCTTTCTGCAGAACTGTTATGTGCCTATGAATTTTTTTGATACAGTTAGATCTGTTATGCAATTTGGTACAAAATCTGATTTCACTTTGTTGTTTGTATTAAGTTGGGGTATTTGGTTTAGACGTAATAAAATGCAAATGGAACAGATGGTGTTAGGCCCTATGGATAGTGCAGGCCATGATTTATCTCTTCATAAGGCCTTTTATGAGGTTAGAAGGGTTAAGTTCAATATTGATGGTGCAATTGTTAATGACAAGAGAAAGGTTGGTGTTGGTGTCGTGCTGAGGGATACTCATGGTGAGATAGTGATGGCACCTACTAAAGTTGAATCTGAAGTAGAAGGGGCCTACTACTATTGAACTGATTGTAGTTCTGAGGGGCTTACAATTATGCTTGCCTTTGGGAATACCTAATTTAGTGGTGGATTCTGATTGTTTGCCTTTAGTTCAGCAACTCCAAGCTAATGCAGGTGGAGAGGACTCCTATGCACCAGATGGAAACTTGATTGCAGAGGCTAGGCATTTGCTGTCTCGGTTCCACTAGAGAACTCCTTTGTCCGAGCCGCATTCCCAGAGTGGGGGAGCCCCTTTCTGCACATTCCAGCTGGCGATGGTCCAAGGAGTCTAGTCGTCGACCCATTTGTTCAGGTGGAGTTCCATGAAGGTGGCGGCTCCGTAGGTGATGCAGCTGACGAGGGTCTAAATGAGGAACCACTTACCCTGATTGAGTATTCAGAGGGGGACGACTCTCTTCCAGATGCTGCGATCAGCCCCCGTTCGGGGGGTTTGAGTAGAGACACACTTGCTCCCACTGAAGTCTTTGTGGAATTGCCTGAGTTTGCAAGCCTTGCGAAGGCCCTTCCTTCTCTGTCCCGGCTGGCCATGAAGGGGAGTCGAGAGGAAGCCATTGGTCGGGTTGTTGAGTGCTTGTTGAGTTTTATTCATCGAGGTTTGATTGTTTCCTCCATCCTTTTATTCTTTAATTTTTTCCTCTTCCTTTTTCTTAGTCTTTCCTTTACATCACCAGGGTACTTCTCAGCTCGTGACTTTTATCATGGATGATTAGGAGGCAGCCGTTTAGGAGAGCTTGGAGGAGAGGGAACAGTTGAAGCGCGAACTCGAGAGGACGAGACTCGACCTATCTGGTGAGTGCAAGAGAGTGAAGAAGCTGGAATGCCGTTTGAGGAAAAACAAGCAGAAGTGGGGAGAGGAGAAAACCCAATTGGAGCGGCTTAACCAAAGTCTTTAGGATGATTTATCTTGAGCGCGAGAGGAGAAGGACCGGTTGGAGCAGCTGAACCAAAATCTTTAGGACACCGCCCTCTCCTTACAAAGGCAGCTAAGGTGGCTCTCAAAGCTTTACGACGAGGCGTGGGGATGCGAGGTCGCTGAAGGCCGTAAATCAATACGGTCATTCCTTCTGGAGAGTCCGTAGCTGCGTTCGAGATCTTTCACCAAGTACCTTTATCGGCTTGTGCTTGGCAGTATTCCCACTAGTGAGGCATCCTTTCAAACTAACCGCGACCTGTGAAGGAGAGAGATGCCGTATGCTTTCCCTTATCCAGTTGCACCTGCATTGGCATTAGCGGAGCCGACTTACCTTACTCCTGCTGTCGATGAGACCAATGCTCTTGGCGTTGAGACTTAAAGATTTTATTTGTTTCATTATACTTTCTTTTTACACATGTATCCACATTTTGCTGCTCAGTAGCTTGTATATATATATACACACACATACTGACTAATGCACATATGTTGCTTGGGGTGGCCGGCCTGGGGGACCATGGTGAAGGGGTCCGTAGGGCTCCCACCTACCCCACTGGCTGGTCATGCTATGCTTGCTTATCCTTTATGGATAGTTGTTCTCAGAATTCGGCCATTGTTTTAATTGTTATTTGGGCGGCCATTTCTGGGCATGCCTTTGGATTTTCTCGACCCACCCCATTGGCGTCCGATTTGACCTTCCCGACCCTGCTAGCTACTTAGCCTTCTGTTCGTGTCTTTGATACTAGCTTCCTTCATTTTTTTTGTAAGTTTCTAGGTTTTGAAAGCGGCCATAGATTGCTAGGATGACCTGCCTCGTTGACTATTCAGTGCCCTCGGGGTGGGTAATGGCTAGAGGCCTAGCAAGGCTTCAAGTTGTGGGAATAAATCCCTTAATAGTTACCCTGCTAATTCTTTTTGGACGAGTTTGAGAAAAATTCTTCTTATTTTCTCTAACCTTACGCCCTGTCAAGTTCCCAGTTCCTTCGTTGATTGTTCAAGTTGTGACTCTTGCTTTACTGCTTGAGTTCCCAGATCCTTTGTTTTCCTTTGCTTTTCTTCCGAAGTCTCTTTGCATTTTCTTCTACCCTTGATGGCTTCGACAAAGTCTTTACGCCCTAGTGGGCGACAGGTCTTTAGGTCGCACTCATTCCATTGCTGGCTGTGGCGTCTTATGCGACAGAGGGTTGAACCGCAAACCCTTCATTGTTGGGGTCCTGGACCCCTTGTTCTCGTTATTGCCCTTTTGCTTATTGTGCCTCACTTGTTCTCGCCCTTTTGCTTATGAGGCTCAACTTCGAAGCCATTCTCTACATTCGCTGCTTGCTTGGTTGCAGTGGTGAATGCCTTGGTTGCCGGGGTGATTGGCCTTCGTTACGGACTAGGTTTAGAGTCCGGCACTGGAACTTGTTTTGTTGAAAATATAAGCTTCACGGTGTAACTTGCTCTTTGTAGTCCTGTAGCTTTATGCAGCTTTATGATGTAATTTGTTCCTTGTAGCTTTGCGACTTTGTGATGTAACTTGTTCCTTATAGTCATGCATAATTAATAAAACTATTCTGTGTATCGGCTGTACGGTTTCCACATTTTTCTTGCTGTATTTCTTTTTTGTTTTTTTTTTTGTTTTTGCATTATTCTGTGCTTACTGCCTTTTTCTGTGTGCCGTTGTTTTCTTGCTTGTATCTTTTGCCTTGGTATTTGGAGAGTTTATAACCTCGATCTGTTTCTTGCTTGCAGATGCTTGTGCGGCCTTCTTGCAGTACTTTGCTTCCTTTTTGTAGATTCTTCTTACTTCGAGCAATCGTAAGACTAAAACCCGCACTCCATTGGGGAGAGGTAGGCCACCTTAAATTGGCCAACCCCTTTTGGTTCCCCAAGGAGGTAACTTCTTTGGGTTGCTATTGGGGCAGTCCACTCTCTCGCTGTGATAGGAGTAGGGGTAAGTTCTCCTCAAGGGCAGGACCCACTCTCCTCTACTTGAGGGATAAGGCTGCCTTTAGGCCAGCCTTTCCCTGTTGAGTCTTGCAGGGAGGTAAGCTGTTTGGGTAGTCTGTTACTGAACCCGCTCCTGCTCGTTTACATCACAGGGAAAGGTAACATTTTGGGCTAGGGTGGTGCTAGACCCACTTTTTGCTCATAGTGGAAGTCGGGGTAAGTTTTTGAGTTGATGTAAGGGGCAAACCTGCTTTCCTCCATGGGGGGACAAGGTAACCTTTTAGGCCTACCTTTCCCCTTATATCCCGCGGGGAGGTAAGTTATTCAAGCAGTTTGTCACTATACCCGCTCCCGCAAGTTGACACTTACGAGGAATGTATATTTTCTGATTTAGGGTAGCTGAGGACTAACCCACACTCAGTCGTGAGAGGGACAAGGCAACCTTAAGGCCTACTTTTCCCTTTAGTATCCCGCGGGAAGGTAAGTTCGGACAGTAATTTGGCTGACCGTTCTTCGCCGTGATAGGAGCTGGAGTAAGTTCTTCAAGCCGCCTTAAAGGCAGGACCCGCTCTCCTCTGTGGGAGGGATAAGGTCGCCTTTAGGCTAGCCTTTCCCTGTTGAGTCCCACAGGAAATGTAAGTGTTGGGTCAGGTTGGTGATGATCCCACTTTTCATTGCGGCAGAGGTTGGGTAATTTATTCGGGAGGACCGTGAGGCCGATCCCGCTCTCCTCTATGGGAGGGATAAGGCCATCCTTGGGCTGACCTTTTCCCATAGTATCCTGTGGGGAGGTAATTTCGGATAGTTTGTGACTGGACTAGCACCCGCTTGTTGATGTTCGCAAGGAAGCTAAATTTTTATCTTTGGGCCATCAAAGGCTGACCCACACTCTACCGCGGGAGGGATAAGGCAACCCTTAGGCCTGCCTTTCCCTTTAGTGCCCCACGGTGAGGTAATCTGTTGATGATCTTGTTGCCGTAGGTTTCGTCGGCCGTGTTTTTTTTTTTTTTTGTTGGAGCCTTATTTGGTAATATGAAAGCATGGAGTAGATATTTTGCATTGTCCTGAAAAAGTCGTATCTTATTAAATAAAAGGAATGTACAAGCTAGATGAAGAGATTTTACAAAATTAAGGGACACCGAATCCCGGTCTGGGGAGGTCATCGTTCATCCTTCTCTTTGAAGCCATGCACAATTCCTTCCCCCCTCAAAACTGGCAGGGCGAGGTGTAGACGGAGGCCTGCTGTAGTTTCTTCAATGGTGCCTGGCTTATCTTGTTTCGTTGTTGTCGTCCAAGGTGGGCCCTTCATCTTTCTACTTTAGCTCCTGGACGTAGCATTCCCTCACCGATACTTGCTCTCCTCGGACTTCAACAAGTATTATGACCACTAGGGCGTCGTCGTGAGGGTACATAACCCCTTTTTCATCAGCCTCCATGAACGAGATTATTGGAGTAGGGTCACCCTTTCGTTGTTTGGCAGGATGATACTCTGTCGAGTATGCCTTTCTGGCATGTGCTTTCCTACTTGACTAGGTGATTACCCCACCCGCGAACCCTCCGGCTATGGTTCAAATTTCCCCAAGGGGGCTGCTACCTTGGTGGTGAATGATGGCGACTTGGCGGTGGCTCCCTTATTGCCAGTCATTGAGGGCTGTTTACCAGTCTGTGCTGATCACCTCAGTCCCAACTTCTTTCCCTCGATCTTCCCCTTCTCTCTTGCTCGTCTTTTGGCCAGGGAGCAGTGGCACTTCTGCTGTTCTGCATATTCCTTCATTCCTCCTGGGGAGAAGTAGTCTTTGGTGTTGTGTGAGGTGGACCGATGGTACGTGAAGTAGCGTCACATTATTCCCTAGTCGTCTTCCTTTTGAATTGTGAATGTGGGCCGGTCGTACCGCGGTACTTCCACTTGCCACTTCTCCTGGAAGCCCTTCTCCCCTTTCTCATAGGGCTTGGCCTGGTTGGGGACGTCTCTTTCCTCTCTGCGCACTCCACTTCCTTTCTTCGTGGTTCTGTCAACGCTCGGAGAGTGTTTTCCACGTTGATGAAGTTGTCGGCCTGGTCCATGAATTCCCGTAATGTCGTGGGAGTTCGTCTGGCTAACTCTGCCATAAACCGGGAGCATGGCTAGACCCCTGCCAGGAGCACCGCCAACGTTATCTTCTCGTCTTGGTCATCAGTGGACATGCGCACTTTATTGAATTGGGCTAAGTAGGACTTTAGGCTTTCATCCTCTGTTTGTTTGATAGTGAAGAGGTACGCAGCCGGACGTTACCTCCTCTGACTAGACACGAACTGGGTTAGGAACAGCCTGGCTGGCTCACTGAAGCTGTTCACCGATTTAGGTGCTAGTGACCCAAACCATACAAGTGCTGACCCCCCCTTTAGGGTCAGCGGAAACACCTTGCAAGCTATTTCACTGGGGAAGCCATGTAGTGTCATGTGAGCCCTAAAAGTTTCCAGGTGCTCAAGGGGGTCCCTTCCTCAATCATACATCTCCATAGTGGGGACTCTAAACTTTTGTGGCAAAGGAACCGCCATCACTTCTTCAGTATAGGGTAGATCTGTGCTCGTGAGCAACTGGTCCACTGTTGACGACATATCCACTTTCCGCGCTATTTCCTCGTACTTCCCTTTAAGGTTAAGGAGTTCGTCCTGCATGTGTTTCTACTCCTCTTCCTTGTTATGTCCCGCTCGCATGTTTCGGGATCCCATGTGCTTAGTGTCGCTGGATCCTGCCCTGCCACCTTGCTCACATTGGGGTTTTTTGAGTTCCACGTTCTCTTTGCAGAGTGTCTCCACTTCGCTAGTTAGTTTCATCACCCACTCCTCCATGGTTTTCAACCTTGCTTCGATGATGTCTCCCATATTTCTTCTGAGTTGTTCGGAGCGGGTTGTCACAGGCATGAGAAGGACACTCAAGATCTATTACGATCCCACATATGGCGCCACTGTTAACGTTGTGTTTCACACATCTTTAGGCCAAGTTTTTGAAAATGGGTCCTGCACAAGATAGAAAAGACTGCGACTTAATAGGGCGGCCTCGGGGCTAGGTAACCCCCGATGCCAAAGTTAGTAATATTCTTAGAGTGTAGCATATAAATAAAAGAGTCTAGGGATCAGAGAGAGTATTCTCGTACCTTGAGATCTGCTATTTATACTACCAGTCTGAGAAGTAGATCGTGCCTGCTTTCCTGAAGTCCGTGTTCCCCGTTACTGTTCCTTTTGTCACAGTCTTTAAATATGGCACGGCTCTATGACGGTGTCATTAATGTGGCGTGTTGTCCGGGTGGCAGAACCATTAATGCTGCGTGGTTCTCCAACCTTCTCCTCCCAGTCTGCTTTCCCTCTGGTCTGTTCATGCCTTCTCTGTTAGTAGATCAACGATTCCCCGTATATCATGTCTGCTATGCGAGTGGGCACTCGAGGTCTGGACACTATCCAAGGGGTCCTTAGATTGACGAGTCTCATCCTCTGTAGCACCATCTATCCTATAGGTCATGTACAGAGGAGCCGCTTAGTGGGCCGAGTTATTGGCTTTCTGCTCCGGGCCGGGCTTAATTGGGCCTTGAAGGGAAAATCCCCTTACAATGTTTGAATTAGTAGATTATATATTCCACTCTAATGATCAAAACTATAATGAGAATACCAATAACTTGGGTAGTTGCTGATAGCAAAAACCCAAAAACCCCATAAAGAAATAGATCAAGAAATTGTGATGGTGCAAGAAGAATAGAATGTTTTGACAATTACGGTTGATAACTCAATCCTCTAACGACATTGCAATTGAATAGTTGAGAAAGAAGATGAAAAATGGATGACAAGCTCGTCTTTTAAAAATACTTTGTGCCTTGATTTTTAGACAAGATGGAAGTCTACATACCTAATGTTGGAAAGGGCCAAAAATCTTAGAAGAATAGTGCTATATGTACTTACAATTTATTTACCAAAAATCTTACAAAGACTCATTTTGTCAATTTCCTTTTAAAATTCAAATAATTCAAATTTTATAATTTTCAGCACATCAATAGTTGACACGTGGATTATGTTCTTTGTAAGTTTTTCTTTGAGTATAGTTATCATTTTTCATTTTGGAAAGACCTTTTATTTAATGGGAGACAAGGAAAACAATATGTGCATCATTTCAATGACAAGATGTGAGTGGGAGATCATGGTCACTCAAATTTGATGATTTGGAAAATGTTTACATATTTGTCTCATTCTTGAAGTTTTTTTGATATCACATAAGACATCTCCGGTTCTTTGTATGTGATATCAAATGAATAATTCCAACTTTGCCTCATGAAATATTAGTTGTATGAGATGAGTAAGCAGGTTGATCATACTTTGAGTCTTATTGTGATGCCTCTAGATTCTGCTTGGGATTGGACGAGCTCTAAAACTTTAGGACATGCAACACAAGATTACTTGCCTCCTTCATGACAGTTGAATATGTAATGTATTTAGCATGCATCTAACAGTATGCAATATACGTAGCGGATAATTTTTTTTTCTTGAATAAATAAAATTGTACTAGAAACTATATCCCAAAACATAATATGCTTCATAACTTCATAACAGACTGATAATTGTAATGTTACAAAACTTGTTCATCATGATGGTAACATAAATAAGTACAGGAGACGATGCTCCATAAGTACAGTACTGAATAACATAACTATTGCGCTAACTCGCTGAGCCGATTGCACAACTCGGCTAAGATAGATAAAATCCAATCTACAAATTAGAGAACTGAAGCAATAATCTCATTGTCATTGCGTTGGGACCTAATCAACCCCATCCAGTCTGTCCTCACTTGGCTCTCAAGATTCTAACACATAGTCCACTATTTTGGGAGAATGGTAGTTGTGACAACCAAGTAAGATTTGATTACAAATCTCAGGAAGTCAACTACCAACTTACTAGTAGTATACATATGTATGCATGACAGTAAAATGCATGAATGCGTCATGACATGAACATGAATATGCGTGGCATGACTTGACAAATAGCATGACATGACCTAACATGTACTGAAACTTGACATGAATTGAAAAATGACATAAACTGGACTTGACATGAATTGAACATGAACTTGGGATCTTTTTCAACATAAACATGGTTCATTAAACATGAACATGTGGATGCTACACCAATCCCCTTAGAGTCATGTGTTCCTGCCGGTACCACATCATATCACAGGCATCTGTGCCAGCTGTGAATACATCATGATAACTGAATCAAAACTAATAAACATGTTGTTGGCACCACCACTGTTGGGTGGCTAACTTCGCTCTGGCAACCAGTTCCTTAGGTCCCATTCGAAACCTGATAACGATACTTTGTCAACCCAGGGAATTCCACATTAGTTCAAACACTCCAGTGTGGACAATGGAGTTCCACTGAGATAATACCTATCCTAGCACTTGGGGTTGTGATAAAAATAAAAAAATCCACTGACTTAAAAATATTTATCGTGACATACTCTATACAAGGGATATGACATGACATGTAACAATGAACGTGTAACATATCGTATGGCATAACATGACATGTGAGAGTTAAGAATGTACTTGTAATAGTTAACATGGCATGAAATAATAAACATTTAAAATAATCATAAGTGACGAGAATATGATATTTATGACTCACCACCGTATATCCAAAAATATACTGGAAAGTAAGTTAGAAGCTCACTTACATTGATTATAGCGTAATGCATGCTATAAGGCGTGAATTAAAATGAGATATTTCTAAGAGTCAGAAACTCTTACTAAATACTTAGAAATATGAGAATTTACTTACTTATGGCTAAATTGCAAATTTACCCATTTACTTGTGAGAAATTACAAGTTTACCCTTAAAATAAAGATTTTGCATCCTAGCTCCAAGTCTTACCAAAATTTACATAAGGCAAACTTTACATCCCTTATGTAAATCTTGTCCTAAATCCAAATGTCTAATCTGAAATTTTAAAACTAAACATAACTATGAAAACCCTGGTTTGGCTGAAACACATTAAAGCTAAAATCTTGATTTTTGTTGCAATTCATCCAAACTTCAACTTTCATGCTTAAACCGATTTATGCAACACTTACATCATATCCTATATTCTCAAATCATGACAAGACATCAAAATATACATTTCATAAAAATCATCAATTCATCATACCACCAAAAATGCCAAAACACTAAGTTTTGGTCAAATTAGGGCTACTACCCTCATGGGGGGGGGGGGGGTACCCTTCCCCGCACCCCGCCCCGCACCATGAGGGGTTGAGGTTTTTACCCCTGCCCCCGAGAGGTGAGGGTGGGAAAAAAAACACATACGGGGCCCCCCCGCCTAGGCACACATTGGGTCTAAAAAAATGTTTTTTGGTCTAAAAATATTTTTTTAAACCCAAATTATAATATAATTAAAATTTATAAATATAAAAAGAACTTAAACTCATTAGAGTTAGATTTTGGATTACCTTGGCCTCCTAGGCCAACCTTTATATAGGAGGCTAATGCAATACAATAGTCATTCTTAAGCAATGTGAGACTTAGTAGATCCAATGCCTTGAATACAATTTCAAGTCTTTAAGAAGTTCTATATATCTATATACAATATATTTATTTATATATATAAATATAAAAAACATTATATATGTGGAGCGGAGCGGTGGGCGGGGCGGGCCCCCTCTGGGGTCATCCTGCCCCCGCTAGGCCTTCTCCATGTGGGGCGGGGTGGACGGGGGTGGGGTAGCGGGGTACGGGGCCCCGCTGCCCACCCCTAGGTCAAATAGAACAAATTCTTGATTTTTTTGATCTAACACTTTTCAAATCAACTCCAAGGATTCTAAAATGCATAAACACACTCTTAAAATGTTCATAAATCAACCTAAGTGATAGTCATGATTGAAAAACAACCAAAATCACAAAGTGTATCAACAAGAAAATCGGCATGCACATTAAGTTCAAACCGAGTACTACATGTTTTGACATTAGATCAAAATCACTAAATCTGAAAACCCAAGGCACACCCATGAGCCTCAAGTTCGTGTCCTAACCGGTCCTTTGCATGCATAATTTATTCCATCAAGATTTAAACCAACTCTCTTAACAAACAAAATCTTAACGCATAAAATGAAAGTATTGAGAACAACATATATGAATCTAATGGCCATTGTACTAGGTTTCTAGAACCAACAAACATCAAAACCTCAAAATAGAAACTGTTTTGTGTATTCTAGTTTTAACCTCAAAGAAAACGTGTATATCTCTTTAATAAAAATGCTAACATGCTTTTGATCAACTCATAATATATATTAAAATGTGTTAGAATTTCATCATATCAATATCTAACCCAAACTTTAACAACAAAAACATCATCAAAACATCAAGACTCCACACCATCATACAAACTGACGCCCATCATGACCTTTGCATGTCCAGACCCAAATTTCAACAACCAATGCTCCACAAAAAATTACACAAAATATATCAATGGAAACTAGACTCAAAGGGTTAAAAAATGCATTACAATGCAAGAGCTTCTAGAATTGACTTATAAAGGGTTGAAAAATGCAATGCAAGAACTACCAAGAAAACTGTTTGAAACTCTCACCTGAGTTCTCTCCAAATAAGTGAATGAAAACCAATGAAAGGGTGAGAGAAATGCAAGGGGTTCCCTTTATAGAAGAGAGGGATAATGGGGGATGGCTGAATAACCTTTTGATGGGGGGTTTTGACAGCCAAAACAGTGGGCAAAAGCATGGGCTACTCAGCCCATGGTATTAAGTGTTGCAACTTAGAGGGGTGGGGATATTTTGGGTGGCTGTTTGGTCTCCCATCCATGCACTATTTGGGTTGATATATCAACCATAGGACTACCTTGGGTGGTAGTAAAACTTCCTCAGGAAGTTTTGGATTGGTGGTGGTTTATGATGGGCCTAAATGGGCCTCACTTTAGAGATTAAATGGGGTTTGGTTTAGGTTTCTAATTTTGATCAAGCCCAATTCCAAGTCTTCTCGGCCCATTGAAATTACCAAGGTATAAAAGAATAAATGAGGGTGTGGTAGCATGGTTTGAGTGGTTAATAGCATGAATTTGAGTGGTTACCATGGACTTGAGTGGTTAATAGCATGTAAAAATGATTTAATCAAGTGATTAATCACTTAAGCAAAAAGCCTAATGGTATATGATTTGGGAAACCATTTAGGGTTTCGATTTCCTCCATGGATTCGGAGTTTCAATTGGATCTCAATGGTTTAGATTTTTACTAGGGTCAAAACCCTCATTTGACTGGCCACAAAGTGTTTGGTTGGATGGAATAGTTTGGCTTAGGTGGCATGATTTTCCTTATATTCCTTCATATTTCTATCTCATGGTTCCTCGTGCCAAGTGCCCTACACTATTTACCAAGTGTGATTAGGATCTTGTCAAGTGTCCACTAAAAACTCCCAAAGGCTATTTTGGACAATCCATACAACAATTTGACAATTGTCTAAACTGGGTGCCACATGGCGCTATCCTGGGGGTAACTATTCACTTGAAAATTTACAAAATTATTATTACACCATAAAATCTTAAATAATCATACGAGTCTAGTGGTGCAATTCATTTTGCAAAATTCGATTCAGGCGTTGAATAAATGAAAAGATATTTTTGAGCACTTTTCATTTGGAAAGTGGGAAACGTATTATTGCACCGTAAAATCCTAAATATCATTTGAGACTAATGGTACAATTTGTTTTGCAAAATCATACTCCTAAGTGGGGTGATAAACGGTTTGGTCGGACTGACCGGACCGATCGTTTCGGTTCGGACCAGACTGGAAAGAGACTGAGACCGGTCAGTCTCGGTCTAGTCCATGGTCCAGGATTTTTTCAGACCGGACTGGACTGGACCAAATGAAAAAAAAAATATTTTATATATATTATTTATATAATAATTGTACAATTAACAATATAAAATTTTAAATATGTTATTAATATTTGTTAATATTTTATATATATCTTCATCTAACCTATCACTATTAACAATATAAAATTTAAAATATATTTTGAACACTTGTTAATTTTCTATGAATTAACTAATATATAATATCAATTAGTTAATTATATAGTAATTATATCAATTAATAATGTAATTTTCATATAATTTATTATCATTGATCATATAAAATATTTTTTTATTGAGTTTGTTACATAATCCACATTAATAAGTCACTTAGTTTAATTTCGTATTTTAAATAATTTTTTTATTAATTGATTTAAAAAAAGAAAAAAAGAAAAAAAAAGGCCGGACCAAATGGACCGACCGGATCGATAGCTACCGGTTCGATCTGGTCCCTATAGATGTTCGGTCTGGTTTGGTCTAGAAAAATGATGGACCAAAAATGTTCGGTCCATCGCCGGACCGGACCGGATTGGCCCATTTGCACCCCTACTCCTAAGTGTCTCAAATAATTAAACTGACACTTCTGTGACCATAGCGGGTAGGAAACCGACTATCACTACAAAAAAAGTAAGAATTGCTGGCGTTTATATTATCGGCGGTTGTTTATACGCCGGTAAAAATATATTATTGCTGGCGCTTATTATTTACGCCGGTAAATAATTGAATTTTCCGGCGTTTATATTGTTACGCCGATAATTATATCTAGCTTTGGCGGCGTTTATAAAAACGCCAAAAATTTATATATTTTACGCTGGTAAATGAGCTGTTTCCCGACGTCTATATTATTACGCTGGTAATAATATATAGCTTTGCCGGCGTCAAAAAAATGCCGTAAAGTGATCAAATTAACGCCGGTAAATTATTGAGTTTTCCGGCGTTTATATTGTTACACCGGTAATAATATATAGCTTTCTCAGCATTTTGTTGGCATTTAATAAAACGCCGACAATTGATCAATTTTACGCCGGTAAATTAGTAGTGTTCCAGCGTTTATATTGTTATATCGATAATAATATATAGCTTTGGCATCATTTAAAAAAAGGTCGACAATTGATCAAGGGACTAGGATAATAATTTTTCTTTATAAATTACTAATTTCATTCAAAGAATGACTCATAAATCAAACTAGTAAATAACATCTTACGAAGATTCACAACTTAGAAAAAGAGTAGTAAAACTAATGCATAATCCACCACTTCACCTAATACCTGAATTTAAAACTTTTAGAACCCATTCAAAATCCAACTTAGCAAAACGGAGCTAACGTCGATATATGGCATAAATAAATATTATCTCAATTAAGGAAAGTTGCAAATACCATTAAACTAAAATATTAATATAATTTTAGATTCTTCACTTATAATCCCTTCAATCCTCATCATCCTTATTCTCTTCCTCTTCATCTTCCTCTTCTTCTTCTTCATCTTCCTCTTCATCATTCTCCTCTTCTTCATCTTTCTCTTCCTCTTCATTCTCTATTTGATTTTGTCCTGAAGCCTGTAAATAAATTCAAATGAGAGTTCAAAAATTCCAAAATATTGTTGATTGATATCAACTAAACATATGTGGGGTGCTCACCTGTGCATGCACGAATATGTTTACTAAGTTTTGCAATTCAGTTAATTCATTCCGCATTTTATCCAACTCTTCCTTGAATATACCATCTTCTTGCGTAGAAGTTGATAGTGAATGTTGACAAGTTTGCCTTGTAGGGGTTGGCCCAAACCCCAATCCGCGGACACGTCCAGGCCGTTCTGGCCCCATAACTTTAGAATAAACATCACCTAATGCCCAAGTCATGGTTCCTCTAGACCTCATTTCTATTTGACTTGTGTCCTGTGTTAAAAGTTCATCCATCTCAGCCTGTAATAGATAATAAAAAATACACATTATTCATCTTATAAATCCATTAAAATTAAAAGGTAATAAATTTGAAAATAAACATTTCACTTTCTTTCTCGTCTCATCATTGTAGTGGGTGCCATCCTTTCTCTTATGGGTCGTAACAAACAATTGGGCTCGACTTGGCAATGTCCCAGTTGATTTTTTCTTTGTTCAATATTCTAGATTAAATACATATCGAAAATAAAGAACTAACAAATATTCAACAATAAATAAATACGAATTAAATAAATACCGCATCATGGGCATATCTTGCATAACTTTTTGATCCTCCGTTGTGAACAACCACCTGCTTCTTACGACACTCCTTATTTTTATTACATTTTGAATACAACATCACCAAAATTATGAGAATTATGATTAAAATAACTAGTTAGTTGACTTTCTAAATCTAAGAGAAATGCGCGCATTTTTACCTTATATTCTGGATCGAACCAAAGATTGGCTAACTCCGCTAGTTGCGATAAGTCCACCATATTGGGACTTGTCCTTGCCACAACTTGTGCTGCAGATGTGTCTTTTTCATGAAGTAACTTTTTCTTCAATTCATGCTTGTAGTCTTTCCATTTCTTCCCCAGGTCCTTCAGTATCCATTTTTTGAATGCATCCAATTTGTCATCAGGAACTTTAAACTTGCCCTAGAGTCAAAATAAATTTACATAAGTATATGTCTTGATTTCTAACAAAATTTTCAAAATATACCTACTTAATTAATCATAATGGTTTAATACAAGTTCTATACCATTATAAGACCCCACGCTTCCTCCTTTATGGTTTTAGGCACCGACCTCCAATCCTTGTAAATTATTGGAACCAACTTATTAGTTCTTGCTATCAAGCCACCAAACCTTACCACCTTTGAGTCTTGCTTTTTGATGGGTTGACCAAGATTATTGAGCTCCATATCAATTCGCTCCCCTTCTAGAAGATGCCAAACGTCATGAATTGAGTGCAATGGTCTTTTTACTCTACGTCCATTACTATCTGCAAAAATGGATTTAGTGACATTGTTACTATTTTGTAAATGTGCATTCATAGTGAAATAAATAAGAAGTAAGAAAAACATAAACATACCAACAATGACAACAAAACGATCTCCAATGTCTGAAAACAAGTCGACATTTTCTGCTTCCGAACATGGTTCTATTGGTGCAAGTGTGCATGGCTGGGTCTCTCTGTTGATCTCTATATGTCTGGGTAGTTGGTCTCCCATTTGTATCGATGTAGAAGGTTGGGTCCCTTTCTGTGAAGATAATGATGGTTGGAAATGACAATCTCTAGAAGGTGATGACTCCACCATCCTATCAACGGAAGGGGGCGGCCCATCGACAGAGGGTAATGAATGGGCCGCCCTATCAAGGGATGTGTATGATTGTGTCTCACTATGAACAGCTGGTATTGAAGTAGATTGTCTTCGCAAGTGTGGTCTGATTGTCTTTGCCTTCTTTTTTGGACCCATTGTACCTATACAAAAACAAGTTTACATATATGCAAATTAATAGAAATAATAATATTTGGAGCATGATATGAGATAGAAGTAAAGTTATAGGGGATATCAAGTTAAAAAATCTAACTATATATTTCTTACTCAACACTATTGAGGAGTTTCGATCGTCATTCCATCTATGTCATTTCGCGTCTACACAACGTCGCCAGTAGTAGGTTCAACAGCTTCATTGTTGGAAGTGTTACAACATTCGTTGACTAAATATTCATCCTCATCGTCGTCAATCACTTCCTCTTCACTAGTGTCATACACATCTCTTGGTTTTGTCTTAACGATGACAACCCAATTTGGGCATCTTTCATCTGCCACATAATATACTTGAGATACTTGGGAAGATAAAACAAACGGATCATCAGTTATCCGATTACCAGTGTGTACTAGATGAGAAAAATTTACAAGACTAAACCCAAACTCGTCCTCCTTGAAACCTTTACCCCTAGTAACGTCTGCCCAATCACATTTGAATAACACATATCGAGATTCATCATAATACATAATCTCAATTATGCGTGTTAATTGGCCATACCAAGCAGGGCCATCTTCAGTACACACACTAATACCACAATTCTGAGTTTTCTTCCCATTTTCGTAATTCCTAGTCCGATATTTTGTGCCATTGATGACAATTCGGTTAAATTCTTTGGCAACTTGCATTGGACCTTTAGAATGCATTACAACTTTATGGCCCAATTCACTTCTTCGATTGTCATCCATTTTCATTACCTGAAAGGTTTGATTATTAGAATTTTGAAAATGACGAAAACTAGTGAGACATAACAAATTATATGATATAATATTGAATGGGGTGTAAGTAGTACATAGTCTTGAAACCAATTACAAAATTGGTCTTGGTGCCTCTTCTGTAGTTCGTCATTCGATGCATGCCTCTCATCAATTGTATTCCTCAATATTTCCAAGTGCATTCTACATATTTTCACGACATCAAAAATGTCTGTTATAATTACACAAATATAAATGAAATATAATTTAATTCTTACGTATTAAGCATTGCAACTCACATGTGAAATGGAGTGAAATCATCAGAGTTGAAGAGAATATAGCGATGTGCTTGAGTCCACGCCGTAAAATCGAGGCGAACATCAAGAACTTTCCCTTTAGAATCATCCTGGTTTCTAGATGGTCTATTGAAAACTGTTTGACCAGATTCTAAATAACGAGAACAAAACGTCAATAATTCCTCCAGCAAATATCCTTCAGCAATGGAACCTTCTGGCGCAGCTTTGTTACGCATATGAAACTTAAGTCGGTGTAGGTATCTACAACAAAAATCATGAGGAGACTTTTACTATTTTTTTAAAAATATTTTTTTTACTTTAATAGATTTATGTGTTTTTAATTCAATAACTATAGCATACCTTTCAACAGGATACATCCATCAATAATGCACGGGGTCCTCCAAGTTTACATTCTGCAACTAAATGTATAATCAAGTGCACCATAACGTGAAAAATGATGGCGGAAATATCATTTCTAATTGGCACAATATGTAGGGTATTCTAGATTCCAATTGGTCCAAATCTTCAAGCCGCATTGTTTTCGAACAAATTCTCCTAAAGAATCCAGATAGCTCGATTAAGGGTTCTATTACTTTCTTAGGTAATGACCCACGTAATGCAATTGGTAGGAGCTGTTGCATCAGTATATGGCTATCATGACTCTTCATCCCCACTATAGTACGGTGTTGAAGCTTGACACAACGTGAAACATTTGAAGAATAACCATTTGGTACTTTTACATTTTTTATAACCTTCAACAAGTCTTCTTTCTCTTGGTTACTCATTGTGAAAATTGCTGGAGGCAAATATGTCTTGTTTGCAGTTGTGATAACTGGATGAAGTTGTGGTCTCAAACCCATTTCTTGTAAGTCAAGGCGTGCTTGTATGCCATCTTTTGATTTCGTATCAATATTTAACAGTGTGCCAATAATATTATCCATCACATTTTTTTCAATGTGCATCACATCAAGATTATGACTCAATAAATTATCTTTCCAGTAAGGCAAATTGAAGAAAATACTACGTTTCTTCCATGAGTATTCCTTAACAGTAGTGGACCCCACAGCTCTATTTATTTTACGATTTGTTATAGCATTGCATCTTTCATCATCTAATTTCATCAGGTGTTGGCATAGTAGGTGGAGGATCAATTTCTCGTGTACCATCAAATGTTCTTGCCATCATTCTCCACCTATGATTTATTGGCAAGAATCTTCTATGCCCCATGTATGAAATTTTTTTTCCATGTTTCAGCCATCTAGATCGTGTATTACCCATACAACAAGGACATGCTAAACGACCTTTCGTACTCCATCCAGACAAATCACCATATGCAGGAAAATCATTTATCGTCCACATTAATGCTGCGTGCATTGTAAACATCTCTTTAGAGCAAACATCATAGGTTGGTGCTCCAACCTCCCATAATTCCTTTAATTATGATATTAGAGGCTCTAAATATACATCTATATTCATTGAAGGTGATGATGGTCCCGGTATAATCAATGATAGCATGAAAGTTGATCGTTTCATGCACATCCAAGGAGGTAAATTGTAAGATAGCAACATAACCGGCCAGGTACTATAGGAAACACTCATGTTACCAAAAGGATTAAAGCCATCTGCAGATAAACCAAGCCTAACATTGCGGGGGTCAGAGGCAAACTCATCATGTTGTGAATCAAACGTCTTCAAAGCCAAACCATCTGCTGGATGCCTTAGTACCCCATCATTTGTGCGGCCTATAGCATGCCATTTCATTTGTGAAGAAGTCTTCGATGACATAAAAAGCCTTTGCAACCTTGGTTTTAACGGAAACCATCGTAATATTTTCGCTGGACTTCTTTGACCTTTTTTAGACCTTTCATCCATAAACTCTTTTTGCACCCACTTTGACGCTCCACATACCACGCATGTTTCTAGATTCTCATTGTCCTTCCAAAATAACATACAACCATTGGGACATACTAAAATCTTCTCGTATCCAAGCCCTAACTCATTCATGTACTTCTTCGCCTCGTATGTATTTTTAGGCAATGATGCTCCTGGTGGGAGCAACTCATTCACAAATTCAAGCAATTCTGTAAATATGCTATTACTCAATCCATCCAAACACTTCATATTCCAGAGACGTACGATAGCACTAAACTTAGTATGTTTTGTGCACCCTTCATATAATGGCTCATCAGCATCTTTCAACATATTGTAAAATTTATTAACTCTGTCATTTGAATCTTGTCGATTTTCAATTGCACTCCAGCTTCTCTAGCTTCCACACATATTTCAGGCCTAGTACCTTCGACTATTTCAGGATCAAACATTGGACAAACATCATGTAACATGGTTGTTATCCCACTGGAGCCTTCATTTATTTGCTCATTATTGTTTTGGGCACCAATAGCATGGTAAGATGCCTCCCCTTTTCTCTCCCCATGAGCATGCCAAATGGTGTAACCTTGAGAAATTCCATAGCTAATCAAATGATCAAATACCATATTGGGCATGAACATCATACGCAATCCACATTTTCTACATGGGCAACAAATCGACGAATCTGTAGGATAATTCTCACATACAAACTTCAAAAACTCATTGACACCATCGACATACTCTTTTGTATGTCGAGGTTTTTTCATCCAACTTTTGTCCATAGCTTAACTATATTAATTGAAATATGAAAATATAACTGAATGAGAATGTAAGATCATCAATAACTTAAAACATAGTATGGAAAATAATATTGAACTTCGAAAAGTAAAGCTAAATAAAGCATAAATATAAGTATCAATGACGACTATGTCACGGCCCATGAAAGTTTCAATAGCATAAATATAAGCATAAATATAAAACCCCAAACTTATTCAGTGGACCCATGATTATTAAAACCCCAAGCTTAATGTGATATGTGAAACATAGTTAATCTAATAGCAGTCTTATAAAGTTTCCCCTTCAAATGACCACCTATATAGTTTTTTCTTTTTTTGATTTAAATCTATTAATTTTTCCTTATCACCTTAATACGTTTTAAAAATATAATAATAAAAGTAGCCTTGTCACATTAATGGAGTGATTGCTTTGGCTACAAAGAACATATATATATTTTAACTCTCATTTTGATAACAAAAGCTTTCGATCATTCCCTAATTAAATTACACAAAGCATACCAGAAAATTAAATAACAAAATATCTATTGATTTTAGGGATAATTGGATCTTCTGAAATATTATTCCCTATATATTTACATGAGGTTTGATGTCTGAGTGGTTACATGTCATCTGTTTTTTTTTTTTTAATGCTATAACATAATAAAGATCTCCCAACTGCAGGTCGTTTACTACAGAAGCTACATGTCATCTTGCATTAAATCATGTGTCTGGGCATGGATGATGTACATTTTATTCATGTATTTCATTTCTCGAATATTCTTGTTTATTCCGTAGATATTTTTCTTATTTTCTGTTAGTTTGTTATGCTTGAGATGTATATATTCTCCTTAGTTGTACAGTGCTACGGTAATGAGAAACAGAGGAATATTCAAGCTTTCTCCATCTTCTTCTACCCCAATTCTCCCGCGCGAGTTGTCTTGCCTAGTGGTGGACGCATACATTGTAAGTATGCACTACCATAAAATTCTGTCTTATTTTCTCTCAACCATTTCTTTCTCTTTCAATTATCTCTGGATCATCAACTCACGAACTAAAATCATAAATCCTACAATCCATTTTCTCAAATAAAGGACTCCTAAATATTATATATATATAAGTGGTGCAAGCTTGTCAACATTCCTCTCAAAGTCTCCTACTCCTCACTAGTCAATCCAATCATAACCCAGAACTGCAAGTCATCGTATACGTACACAAGTGGTGCCATAACCAAATGGCGTGCATGGAATATTTAATTATTGGATATTCTTGTTGCCAATTAAGAGTATAAGGGTTATGTTTGGGTCGTGTATTACGGTATTGCAGATTTAGTAGTTGTCTTTAGATGCAGTAATTTAAGGTGATGGTTATTTGGAGTCAAACTTTATTCAGGAGTAAATACATACAGGGGCAGATTCATAGAGTAAATACAGAATACATATTGAGACAGAAACAGAAACAGAGTAAATACATAGAGGGGCAAATTCATAGAGTAAATAAATAGAGTAAATATATAGAGTTCAGTATAACGTGAAGAGTAAATTCATGGAGATTAGTTTAACGTGAGGCTTACGTACGGTGGGTGTTTGATCCGTGGAAAACTCTTGGTTTGCACTGATATTTCTTGCTCTGTTTTGAGGGTCCAAAACAGAGGAAACCGACGTCTATCGGTGGAGGAACGACCTTCGTTTGCCCTGCTATGGAGTGATCAGAGGCGTTGTGAGGAGGTGTTGCTATGTGGGGATGTATATATGTATATGCGCGGCTCTGTGTTTTGTTAAAGCATTGGGCAACCCTAGAATTGTTGGAGTTTTGAAAACACTGGGAAGATAAAACGTTATATGCCCACGTTATACGTACTGATATATATATATATATATATATGCTCACGTGAAGGATATATATCAATATAACGGGAAGGATATATATCAATATCTAACGTGGGCTCATATATAATCGTCTATATATATATATATATATATATATATATATAACGTGGGCGTGTATATATATATATATATATTATATAATATATATATATATATATATATATATATAGAAGGATATAAATTATATCTTTAGCATCTTAAAATATTTAACTTAACATTTATATCCAAAACAACACTGATGAGAGTCCCTAGACCGACAAGCAGCAAAAAATTTAGTCTAATTTTTCTTTAAATTTGAAAAAAAAATTAAATCACAACAATATTGAAGTCTAAATTGAAATAGTTAATATTACTATATCACTATATATAGTTAATAGTATCATAAGTGATGTAGTATTAGTTATACTAATACTATAGACTTAAAGTATATTACTAATAGTAATAGAGTGTACGTTAGTATAAGACCATAAAGTATAAGACCATAAAGTATAAATTGAAATTAATATACATTATATACTAATGTATATTAGTATTGCTAATTTACTAATATAATATTACTATATATAGTTAATAGTATCATAAGTGATGTAGTATTAGTATAACTAAGGTCTAGTCGTCAAGTTCTATATATTTGCTGTCGAAGATCTTAAGCAGTTTCTTGGTCATTCAATCTACACTCATTAGCCTTATATTTTGGTTAGGCGGTCACAATTGATTGGCAATATAAAATGGTGTTGAAAAGTTTGTGTTGATGGTATATATGTTTATATCATTAATATAGAATTAATATTACTATATCACTATATATAGTTATAAATAGTATCATA
Organism: Juglans cinerea; assembly: GCA_961763995.1. Classification (NCBI taxonomy): domain Eukaryota; kingdom Viridiplantae; phylum Streptophyta; class Magnoliopsida; order Fagales; family Juglandaceae; genus Juglans; species Juglans cinerea. The sequence continues at coordinate 42,064,144 of CAUIVZ010000001.1, read as the reverse complement.
AGTGATGTAGTATAAGTATAACTAAGGTCTAGTGGTCAAGTTTTATATATTTGTTGTCGAAGATCTTAAGCAATTTCTTGGTCATTCAATCTACATGCGTTAGCCTTGTATTTTGGTTAGGCGGCCACAATTTGATTGGCAATATAAAATGGTGTTGAAGAGTTTGTGTTGATAATATATATGTTTATATCATTAATAGAATTAATATATATTACTATATCACTATATATAGTTAATAGTATCATAAGTGATGTAGTATTAGTTATACTAATACTATATTGATTTATATAATAATTTATATATAGACTTAAAGTATATTACTAATAGTAATAGAGTGTACATTAGTATAAGACCATAAAGTATAAATTGAAATTAATATACATTATATACTAATGTATATTAGTATTACTAATTTACTAATATAATTATCAAAAGGATTAATATATTGAGAATTTATTAAACTATAAAATGTTATTAATATATATTTTATTTAAAGCATATGATCAAATAAATATTCATATTTTAGATTATAAAATATTATTCTATATATTATATAATATAAAAAATATTATATTAACATTTCAATTAGGATTAGAATATTTGGATCAAAAGTACTGATCAAACATAATATCAGTAAACAAATTATTAGAAAGAAATAGGTGTGCATACTTAATATTAGTCAACAAATTAGAAAAAAAGCGGTAGAACCAACAATATCTTTGGAGAGCTGCCGATATTTTATTTTATTTATTTATTTATTTATTTTTTTTTACAGTAGGACACATTTACATAAATTTTTGGGGGCCCTAAAAATGGTTCCACTTCCGCCACTATGAACTAATGAAAAATAATGAAAATTTAAGTTGGCGCTCTGCCTCAAATTTTCATGAAATTTAAATTTCCCTCTCATGGCAACGCTGCAAATTATAGTATGGAGCGCCTCTTAATTCCCTCAATATTCTAGAGGAAGCGCCCCTTATTCCCTCAATATATCAGCCAACGAGATGCAGCCCTGCCCACGCACGTACACATTAACCTTCATTGGAGGAGAACCGGACAAGATCACCACCCACTGCCACAACTTCTCCACGCCACTGCCATCCTGAACCAAAGAAACACCAAGCAACACCTGGAGCCTCCGCCTCACGTCGTTACTATATGCCACTGCATCAGGAGAAGATCAGCCATGACAGATCACATGAGCCACGTATGACCACCACCCAATGCAGCCGAGTCCTCTCATGCACAACGGAAGTCCCTCCAACCAATGGCGCCACCACACTCCGCACTTGGAAATCTACATCGGAAGCCACATGTGAGACGCCAATTAGAACCAGCAATGGCCACCTGCATATAAAAATATACCAATCCTGCAACCTCTGTTTTAAGCAAGAAGAACAGAGTATTGTTCTCCAAACCGAGGGCCATGACTTGTTGCAGTTAGGCCACGACACCACCGCAAGCAGCAACAGAAGAAGCCGAAAAACAAGCCTCCACCGTCCAGTTGATCGATGTTTAGCACCACTAGTGTCCGTAACTCCCACAGCGTTTTATGAGTAAACTCCCACGCCATGTAGTCGATTTAAGGGACGACTCTGTGCACGAAATCGATATGTGCATGGCTGCCACTTGTTAAATGAAACAGTGTGCATGGGCTCCTTGCTGAAGACGAAAAAGCTGTTCTTCCTTTCAACCTTGTGAAACGGTGCGTACTGAAGAATTGCATATTGTTCTGAAGCTGAAGCTCCTTCGCATCTCTTCTCTTCGTGGCCATCAACGAAATCGAACTGAAGATGTTTCCAACAGAGTTGCCATCAGATTTTCCTGCATTTTCTGACAAAATAAAATGTTGCTCAGGTACACTTAGAAATACACCCTTCAGTAATGCGAGGGAAGATATTGATGAACTAAAGGTCAAAGGACTTTCTATGTCTAAGGTGATATCAATATGTCAGAATTTTTTTTTTTTTTTGTCCAGCTGAAGCTTCTTCGTGGTTCACTTCCTGCGAGAGAGATGTGGGGTGCGAAGCATTCAGAGAGTAGATGTACCAACAGAGATGGGACAACGTAGACGTAGGTGCACTGGTTCGCGAGCAGGAAACCAATCTTCTTCGTGCTTTCTCTCCCTTCTAGGCTTTCAGCCTTTTTTTCAATTCTATTGTCTTTTTTATTTTTTAAGGCCACGTGAGCAAGGGTGCGCAAGGTGTCCTGCCAAATGGATTACCTGTAGCAGAATTGGCTTTCATGGAGTCTCCGTCGCACAGCCCCTCTTGCCAGTACCCCATACATGTTGACACGAAGAAATGCAGAAAGTGGAGATTTTTATGAGATGAAGTATATTTTTACGAGAGGCATCTTGAGAATGAATTGTAGAGATATGTACAAATTCTGTTTGGCTAATCTCATTTGTAATAGGGTTTCAAAATGTTTTAATGTTCAGTATTTTTTCACATGTAATGATTTTATATATAGTTGTTATTAAATCACTTTCATGTGATTCGATTTGTAATTTTTTTTATTATATGAATTATTATCCATTATATCATATTTATTATTAATTTTGTATATTATATTTTTTTATTGTGGTATATCATATTATTGGTGCGTTAATTAATGCAATGCGCCGATAATGTATTCGTAACAACATTTATATTAATGTCGTTAATTTAATAATTGTGTCCCAACATACTAGCAGCGGCGTTTATGATAACGTCGCTATTTATATTAGTGGCGGCGTTTATGGTAACGCCGCTATTTAAATTAGTGGTGGCGTTTAACTAAATGCCATTAATTTATTCAATGTGTCGTCAATATACTATTAGTGGCATTTAAATAAATGCCACCAAGCAGCGGCGTTTATTGTAACGCCGTTATCTGTATTAGTCACGGGGTTTAGATAAATGCCGTTAATGTATTTAATGTGTTTCCAACGTATTATTAGTGGCGTTTAAATAAATACCGCCAATTTATACATTGTGCTGGTAATGTACTAGCAGCGGCATTTATTGTAACGCCGCTATTTTTTGCAATGGGTTGGCAACAAACTAATGGCGGCGTTTCGATAAATGCCGTTAATTTAAGAAAGCTAGCGGCGTTTAAAGAAATGCCACTAAAATGTATACAAACGCCGTTAATGAGATTTTCAAGTACCGGCATTTGTAAAAACGCTGGTATGTAAAAATAGCAACCATCCACTACCGGCGGATGGTTACGTAGGCAAAAAAATGCCGCTAATTAATTAGCGGCGTTTCTCGGGATAGTTGCCGCCATTTATTGAACGCCGGCAATTTATACTTTTTTTGTAGTGTATGCTGATAGATTAAAACCTAAGCGATCGCTCAATTCGTGAAACCTTTTCAAGATTTCATGACGTTTCTAAGATCTAAAGAAACTCATCCACTAAATTTCTGGTGGGCTGTTACACTTATTGCAATGAATAAGAGGGTAAAATATGAGAAGCATTAGGGAGATATAAATAGGAGGATCCTATTCTATATTGCCATTGTGTTTGATAGAAGGTATAAACTTGAAGCAATGGCTTTTTACGTGAAAAATAACACAGGAATGAGGGGGCAGATCGACTAGAGGTATGGGTTAGGAATTCCCTTAATAGGTTGTATGACCAATATCATAGAATCCATGAGGCTTCCTTTGAGGTTCTACCACCATCTATGGCCACCAATTCTTCTACTAGCTAAGAAGAAAATGAAACTAACTTTTAGGTATGCTAACTAACCACCTCTTGAGGAAAAAACATTTAGATGTTTGATCGGAAGTAGATAGGTACTTGTTGGAGGCTAGTATATTACATTAGTGGAAGATTAACTCCACAATATATTGTCCTGGCTGAGGTTGTTCGTGGTGTGTTGGTCATATCTACTTTTTACCATAGTCAGTCCGCCTTTAACACTGGAGGTCATATATTGGTTCCCTGCAGAAGTTTACTGTCTCCAAACATTGTTGAGGCTTTAATTTGTACATAAAATCGTATAAGAGGCAAGAAAATTGACATTCGAGATTCACTAGAATTTATGGAGAGCTATGAGGGGGAGAACTAGAGTGGTAAAGGCTCATAAATTTAGTTAGTTCAAAATTGTTACATATCCTTTACTAAATATTTTTGGTAATTCAAGTTTTGTTTTATTGTAGAGCTTTGGAAAAAACCTACTCAATCTATTCTGGATGAATTGTTTTAGGAGCTATTGAGGCCCTGACAATGAGACAAAGGCGAGGTGTACGTGGGTCCTCTAGGAAAAGGCAAGGAGCTCACGATTGGCAGAGAAGGCACAAGCGAGATGCATATGGGTGGTGTATATTGGACTAGATATGAGTTAGGGCGATGGCCTTGGAGATTGACGTGTAATCTTGAAATGGGGATGGGGAGTCTGTTAACACTGATGGTGAAATGACAAGAGACAATGAGTAGCATTAATGAAGGTAAGGCCAACTAATGAAATTATGAAGGGAGCAAGCCCTTATAGGATGCGAGGTAGTTTAGAAGGGAGACCTAGCTTGTCTGAGGAACATGACATGAATTAACTGAACCAACATGGCATCAACAAACATTGAATGCTATAAGGACTCCATATGCAAGGGGAGAGCTCCATTCCCACACTAAATATAGGCCAAACGTGGTGACTTCTTATCGGTCTTATTCTCATTATAATCATTCCTATTCTTGCACTCAAAGCTCAATACTGCATTTGAATCAAATATCAAAGGTGCCTTTGCTAGGACCATTTGAACTTAGCTTATTCTTGGTAGTTAGATGTAAAACTTAAATGAATTGGGATATGACAACCGAAGATTTTTTCAACAGTTTGACATCATCTGTGGGATCTTTTCTCTTGCTTCCTAATAAACCTAGATGCTAGCCACTACAAGGTACCGAACTAGAAAAGGTCAAGATTAGCATGCACATACTTCCATCGTAAGTTTTGGAGATGCTAGAGGATTGGTGCAAAATGGTGGCATGGAGCAAAGATTCACCGAGATGGAAGGGAGGATGTTGTGCATGGCCCAAGAGATGGACACGGTGAGGCAACGAAAAAAATTGCTGGAGAAGGAGGCTAGGGCAAGAAATGGGGAAGATGAGATAGAGGGGAGTCATTGCTGCAATGTCCATATGGAAGATGAGGATGAAAACAGTCAAGAACAACCAAAAGAAGGGAAGGAAAAGTGGAGGCTATTGCTGGGAAAACATCCTGCATGAGATGGACCTTCTTTCACTAGAGATGTAACTATAGTATTGCTACCATTCAAATGTAGAGTTCCCCAAGTAGAAGTGTATGATGGCTCCAAAGATTTGGTGGAGCACATGGAGATGTACAAGGTACATCCCTCCCTCCATGGTTTTCTAGGTGAGATAGCTTGTTGCACTTTCCCTTTAACTCTGAAAAGACTGCGAAAATTTTGCTTGGTAGGTTCAAGTTGCACTCAATATTGAATTTCGAGGAATTGCACATGCAATCCTCACTCAGTTCATGGGTAGTAGGAAGTGAAGAAGGCCAAAAACTGATCTCCTCACTATTAAACAGGAGGTAGAGACACTAAAGGGTTACATGGTGTACTTCAACAAGGAACAATTGACAATGAATGACTTGGAAGAAAAGATTACCCTAACCGCCTTAGGGGGCATATGGTAGATGAGCATGTTCCTTACATAAATAGTAAGAAGAAATCCTTGAACTCCTTGACTACTCACATAATGATCCACTAGTAATCAAAATGTTGGTGTCAAAATATACCACCTTGCGAATACTTGTAGGAAATGGGAATTTGGCAGATAGATTGTAGTGGGGGAGATTAGCAAGATGAGGCTAGAAGACTAGTTAAGACTAGCTCCTTCATCGCTCAAAGATTTGCAGGCAAAACTACTATCAAGTCGAGGAAGTTGCCCTTCCCATAAAAATAGGAACTAGAGCCCATACAGTATTGACCACGACTAAATTCTTGGTAATAAAGGGACCATCGGCATATAATGGCACAATAAGATGCCCGACGCTCAACAAGATACAAGTAGTGCTCTTAACTCATCACCTTCATGACAACAAAAGTGATAGGGAAAGTCCAAGGAGAGTAGGTATTGGCCAGAGAGTGTTACATGTTTGCCCTTAAGTCATGAAAAAGTGAAGTAAACACTCTGAACGACAAGGAGGGAGAGAAAAACCTTTCCCTTCCCCCAAAAATAGTAGAGCACACAACGAAAGTTAGGGACAAGAAGAAACTTTGATAGGGAAACCCATCGACATGCTAGAATTGGTGGCATTGGACCCAAAGAATCCTTATAAGAAGATGAGAATAGGGATGCCAATTGTCCAAGGCTAGAGAAAGAAGTTGATTAAGATGTTTCAGTGACACCTAGAAATGTTTGCCTAGGACTATGAAGACATGCTAAGGATACACCCTATCATAATTGAGCATCATCTTTGTGTAGACCTTTTGACGAAAAAGGTTAAAAAAAAAAGTGCACAAATTTTATGGGAAAAAGTGTTAGGCAATTGCAAAGGAAGTGGACCGGCTCTTGAAAGTGAGTCTCATCAGGGAATTCTTGGATTTGTTGTCAAATTTAGTTCTGGTGAAAAAGGCAAATGGAAGGCTGAAGATGTGTGTAGATTTCACTGGCCTTAACAAAGGTTGCTCGAAAGATTACTTCCCACTAATGTGGATCAACCTAATTGTCAACTCAATAGTGGGGCAAAAACTACTGAGCTTCATGGACATATTCTTGGGATACAACCAAATCAAGTTGTGAGAAATGAATTAGTAGAAGAGGATATTCATCACCAATCGGGAGCTGTACTATTGTAAAGTCATGTTGCTTGAGCTAAAAAACACTGAGGTGACCTATCAAAGGCTATTCAATCAAATGTTAAAAGATCAGATAGGGTGGAAAATTGAAGTCTATGAGGATGACTTTCTGGTTAAAATCAAGAGGGTTGCAAAACATGTGGTAGATCTAAAGGATGCTTTTGAGGTCTTAAAGAAGTATGACATGGAATTGAATTCTCAAAAGTGCACCTTTGGGGTGGTGTTGGGGGTAGTTCTTAGGCTCCATCGTGTCAGAGATGGGGGTTGATGCAAAAGAAGATTGAAGTGTTAAGCCTATCATAGTCCCATAGAAGATTAAAGTCCACTATGGTAGAATGAAAATGGGAAAGGGAGAAAGAGAGGTTCTGAAAAGGACAAGGCTTGATTGCACATGAAGGGAAGATGAAGACATAAAACTGGAGGACAAGACATAAAGTAAGGAGAAGGGACTTGAACAAGAAGGAGAGGCAACAAAGAGAGGGTTACTTCCTTTGAGAGCTAGGATGAACTCCTGAGAGGAAAAGGCAGTCAGATGGCTCCCAGAAGATTCTATAAAGAGAATTCCATGAGAGTAATTGTAGAGAGCTTAGTGAGGATGTAAAGCTTGTTTCAAGCTATACTTACAATAGATTTTACACCCAAGATTAGCAGACATTGGCCTAAGTGCCTAACCACATAAATACTTGTCTTCTTTATTTTCGGCCATTTATCATTAAGCAAGCCATGAATGAATATTTTAAGCACAACATCACCAAGTACTACCACACAAGAGGAGAGGGTCACCCAACCATACTATTGAGGTTGAAAAATGTATCAAAAGTTTGGAGTTGTTTATGAGATTGATTTTTCGTTCACTAAACAAAAGGTTGCATGACCTGACAAAATCTGCTTCCATACAAAGAAGGCATGATTCTCAACAAAGGATTACAGTGCGAGAAAAAGAATAGAGCTCTAGATCAAGAACAAAACTTTCTAGTAAAACCATGTGAAGATATATAAGAAGATAAGTTCCTCATCACATTTATTTCCAAATTTAAATTTTGAAGTGGTGAGCACTATGGATAAACATCACCTATTATTGCAAAAGATGGAAGTAGGAAACCCTTGCATCTCACATGCGTGCAGGGGTGGAAGCAAGAATTTTTTCTTGGGGGCACAACCGACTTAAATACAAGAGCAGTTCATGTGGTCTTCCTTCATATGAGTATATGTGCATTACTTGGGATGGTTGCCGCCTCACCTGGGCTTTCCATGAGTTTCACTTTTTACAACTCACAACCTAACACCAATCCTCCATTGAGTTTACCTTGGGATTAAAGGTGTGCAACTGGATTGATTTTTTTTCTCAGTCCAGTCCGAAACCCGATAATCTGCCCGGATTACACTCGAGCAGGTGAGAAGAATCTAGACCGATTACGGATAACCGTGTCATTTAAAAAAGAAAAAACCACCCCGTCACTGCAAGAGTGCAAAACGCTGCTGAACTGCTGAATCTCAATCCCTTCTCTCTTCAATGCAGGCGTCTCTTTTTCCTTTCTAAATCCCTTCTGCCTTCTCTATTCGATGTGGCGTGTTACACGCCCAAATTGTTTTAGTGTTAGTAGGGCTATGTATGCTAGGGAATTACTTAAATTGTTAAAGGGTATTATCTTTTATGTATGTTCTTTAATTTAGTTGAGTCTAGACCGAGTCAATGGACTGTTATAGTTAATGGGCCGATTTGTTAGTGGGTTGTTATTTGTAAAAGCACTAGTATGTGCGAAGTGGGTCAATTATTTCATGATTAATTGCAAGTCTGTAAACGCCTACAAAAGGCCAGAGTATTATGAATGAAAAGTCATAAGTTTGAATCTTATATTGCCGAGTGCAACATTGGAGAGTCTGGCTCCTCGAATTGCCAGAATTTATCTAAGTAAACTTCCTTGATCATAAAAAATGGTCTTAGAGCCGCATTCCTGTGACATGGCTGAGGGAACACGACTATCACAGTTATCGAAAACAGTATACAATCTTCAAGGGGAGACCGTTGCACTGAAAGAAGCGCAATCCAGGCATGGAATGCTAATAGAAGGAGTGCTGCAAGAACTCAATAATTTGGCATCAAGCTATGACAGGTTGGTACAAATTACAACTAAACTCAGCTCAGGGGAAAGGACTTCTAACAATGTAAAAGTGAATGCTAATCCTTTGTTTGATGGACAGGGGGGATCCAGGCTTGATCTCTTCGGTTGGACTTCCCTCGCCTCGATGGGGAGATCCTAGCTAATGGATCTTGAAGGCGCAACAGTTCTTCAATGATTTTGAGACTCCGGAGGATCACAAGCTGGAAATCGCTTCTTTTCACATGGAAGGAAAGACGCTGACTTGGTATTATTGGCTGAAAGAATCGAGCCCAATCACAAAATGGGGTGACTTCTTCGAGGCTCTCCGCACCAAATATAGGCCTTCAACATATGAGGATCCAGTGGGTGCATTCACCAAATTGAGGCAGACAAGGAGCGTAGAGGATTACCAAACTGCTTTTGAGATTCTCTCCAACAAAATAAGTGGGGTAAGTGAAGAGTTTCGTATAAGTACTTTTCTAAGTGGTTTAAAAGATGAATTGCAAATTATTGTTATCATGTTCAAACCAAATACTCTTGCTGCTGCTTTTGGTTTGGCTCGGCTACAAGAAGAAGAAGTGACCAGATAACAATACCTTTACCGAAACACTCAATCGCAAAATAACCCTTATGCAATCTCATTCAAGCCCACTCCTCTCAGATTACCTGGTCAAAATCCCATACCCAGATTACTAGCCCCAAACCTAGTACTGAGATTTCCAGCCCCCCAAAACCCGAGACCTAACCCACCATTCCAAAAAAGAAATCCTTATCCCATAAATTGTATAAGTCCCAACCAAATGCAGGAAAGAAGGGATAAAGGTCTGTACTATTTTTGTGATGAAAAGTACCATTAAGGACACAAATGCAGCAGGCCAAAGCTATACTTACTGGAAGGAATGGAATTTCAAGGGGAAGAAGAAGAGGAATTGGAAGAAGAAGATACCTTTAACAAACCTAATACAGAGGCCATACCTGCAGTTTAGCAAGTTGAACTATTAGGCATATCCCTGCATGCCATTGTAGGGGCACCTTCTCCCAAAACCATGAGGTTAATTGGGCAAATTGGTACGTGTTCAGTTATTGTTCTCATTGATACCGGTAGTACACATAGTTTTATTGATGTGGATGTAGCAAGGAGGGCAAAACTACTAGTGGAAGAAGGCCACTTGGCAGTCCAAGTTGCTAATGGGATACCTTTCCTTGCCTTGGTTGCTGTAAGACAGTTCTTTTAAAGATGCAAAACTGTAACATTTTAGCCAATCTGTTCTTATTAGTTCTTATTAACCCTAAGAGGGTGTGATGTTGTATTAGGGATAGATTGATTAAGAAGTTTGAGAACTATTCAGTGGAACTTTGTTGATTTAAGTGTGAGTTTCTTTGTGGAAGGGGAGAATTTATTTCTGCAGGGCTTGAGGTTACCCGAGAAGGCCATTGAGGAAGAACACAGTTTGAGCAAGGCTGCCCTTGTAGAAAGAAGAGGAATATGGCTCCAGTTTATGGAGATCAGTGACAGTCTAGGAAGAGCACCAGTAGAGCCTGCCTTACAAGTTGTTTTAAATGATTTCAAACCCATGTTTGCTGAACCCAATCCAACTCCAAGAAGCTGCTAAACCAACATGTGTTAGGCCCTATCGATACCCCTATTATCAGAAAGAAAAGATTGAGAAGCTGGTCAGGGAAATGTTAAAGGTCGGGATCATCCAACCAAGTCAAAGTCCATACTCTTCACCAATCCTTTTGGTGAGGAAAACAGATGGGAGTTGGCGCATGTGCATTGATTACCGGGCTCTCAACAAAGATAAGTTTCCCATTCCTAATATAGATGAGTTATTGGATGAGCTTAATGGTTCTAGGTTGTTTTCTAAACTTGACTTGCGATTGGGCTACCATTAAACAAGGATGAAGCCTGAAGATGTGCCCAAAACTACCTTTCATAGACATGATGGGCATTATGAGTTTTTAGTGATGCCCTTTGGGCTCACCAATGCTCCATCAACCTTTCAAGGGTTGATGAATGGGATATTTAAGCCATATCTCAGGAAATTTGTGTTAGTTTTTTTTTTATGACAAACTTGCGTACAGTAAATTTGTTGAAGAGCATGTAGGGCATCTAAAGGCTATCCTAGAAGTTTTGAGACAGCATCAGCTATATGCTACGACCTCAAAATGTGTTTGTGGCTGTCAGAAAGTAGAGTATTTAGGCCATATTATTTTCAAAGAGGGAGTCAAAGTAGATCCACAAAATATTACAACCATGATGGAGTGGCTTGAACCTAAGAATCCTAAAGCTTTAAGGGGATTTTCAGGTTTAATAGGTTATTACAGGAAGTTTGTAAAGGGATACGGAATTATTGCAGCCCCTCAAACTGTTTTACTCAAGAAGAATTCCTTTAAGAGGAGTGAGGAGGCCAACCAAGCCTTTGCAGCATTAAAGATAGCCATGGTGAGCCCCCTGTTCTTGGCTTACCAGATTTCTCCAAGATGTTCGTGGTAGAATGTGATGCTTCTGGAAATAGTTTAGGAGCTGTTTTAATGCAGGAAGGGAGGCCTTTAGCGTATTTAAGCCAAGCATTAAAAGGTAAGAATATGTTCTTATCCACTTATGAAAAGGAATTCTTGGCTCTTGTGTTGCCTATTTGAAAATGAAGACTTTATTTGTTGGGGCATAGATTTAAAGTAAGGACTGACTAGTAAGCCCTGAAGCACCTTTTGGAGCAAAAGTTTGGAACACTTTTTCAACAAAAGTGGATTACAAAGCTGTTAGGTTTTGATTTAAGTGTGGAATATCGCAGTGGCAAAGGAAACAAGGCAGCAGATGCTCTCTTTAGGTTACCAAATGAGGAGGACAGTCCAGAACCAAAGGTGATCTTAACTAATTATGGAGAAGTCAAGGCCATCATCATGGTTACAGTTAATTGGTGGGAATGGCTCCATGAAGTATACCACCAAGATCCCCAGTTGCAGCAATTACTCAACCACTACCATCAAGGTGATCTTGATCCCCTCAAGTACCAGCTTAGAGGAGGGCTTTTATTCTACAAAGGGAGGTTGCACTTGGGAACCCTAAAGATACAGTATGAGCAAGTCATGCAGCAATTCCATAGCAGCCTCATGGGAGGGCATACTGGTTCACAGAAGACTAACTACTGACTCAAGAGGGAATTCTTTTGGCATGTCATGAGAAAGGACATCAGAAAATATATAAGAGAATGCGAGGTATGCCAAAGAAACAAAACAAAAAACCTCAAACTAGTTGGGGCCTTACAGCCTCTGCCAACAGCAAGTAAAGTATGGGTGGATATTAGTATGGACTTCACAGAGGGGTTGTCTCTGTCCAAGGGATACAATGTAATCATGGTGATAATAGACAGGTTCAGCAAGTACAATCATATCATACCACTGGCACATCCACACATAGCAGCAATAGTCGCAAAAGCATTCATGGAAAACATATTCAAATTACACGGCATACCATAGAGCATAGTCAGTGATCGAGATGCAATATTCACAAGTAACTTTTGGAAGGAAATCTTCCATTTAAATAGAACAAAGTTGCTAATGAGTTCGACATATCACCCTCAAACGGACGGGCATACAGAAGCAATGAACAAATGGTTAGAAGGGTACCTCAGGTGTTTTACCAGTGATAGACCCAAAGATTGGGCATGTTGGCTAGCTTTAGCTGAGTGGGCATACAATACCTCAGAGCACTCTTCCACAGGGTTTAACCCTTTTGAGGTAGTATACAGACAACAGCCACCATGGCTTCTCCCATATGAGCCTGGAACTACGGTAGTACAAGCGGTTGAAGATGAAATGAGAAGCCGAGACTTCATCCTCACCTTGGTGTGGGAAAACCTGCAAGAAGCTCAAACAAGAATGAAGATGTATGCAAACAAAAAGAGAACAGAAAGGGAATATAGCGTGGGGGATTGGGTCTATTTGAGGTTAAGACCCTATAGATAGATGACGGTCGCAGTAAGGAAAAGTTTGAAGCTTTCTCCAAGGTACTTGGGGCCTTTCCAGATCATTCAAAAAATTGGAAAAGTTGCATACAAGCTCGATCTACCCAAAGAATCCAAGATTTACCCAGTATTTCACATCTCCTGCCTCAAAAAGAAGCTTGGAACCCAAGTAACCCTAACCCTAGACTGCCTACAGTAATGGAAAACAGTGCAATGGCCCCCGTGCCAGAGAAAATAATAGAAAGAAGGCTCAAGAAAAAGGAAAATCGCGCGGGAGTTGATTTCTTGGTTCAATGGAAGGGAGCTAATAAGGAGGATGCCACTTGGGTTGATGCAGAGGAGCTGCGCAAGACATATCCTGAACTCGTGAGCGAGTTCTTCTGAAGGGAAGGGTTATGTTACACGCACAAATTGTTTAAGTGTTAGTAGGGCTACGTATGTTAGGGAATTACTTCAATTGTTAAAGGGTATCATCGGTTATGCATGTTCTTTAATTTAGTTGAGTCTAGACCGAGTCAATGGACTATTATAGTTAATGGGCCATGATTTGTTGGTGGGTTGTTATTTGTTAACGCACTAGTACTTGCGAAGTGGGTCAGTTATTTCCTGATTAATTGCAAGTCTGTAAATGCCTACAAAGGCCATAGTATGATGAATTAAAATCATCAGTTTGAATCTCATATTGCCGAGTGCAACATTGGAGTGTCTGGCTCCTTGAATTGCCAAAATTTATCTAAGTACACTTCTTTGATCATAACACGGCGTCTCTTCTGCTGCCTTCTTTCTTCAACGTGCTTTGTCTCTTCTACTGAGACTCTTTGTCTTTCGAAGTCCTTTGTAGTTTGCGCATCTAAGAGAGAGATGCGGAGGCTACCATCCAAGATTTCTCAAGTCTAAGCTCGTAATGTATATTTCTCAAGTCCTTCTCTACTCTGTCATCTCTCTTTTTCTACTCTGTCAGTTTATTGTATTTTTGGGTGTTTTAGGGTTTGGTTGTAAACGATGGGACCGAGTTATGAAAGAGAGAACAATAGGGTTTTTTTTTTCTTCTTCCTTTTTCTCTTATCTGTTTTCTTCTTTGCTTTCCTCTTTCTTTTCATGCTCCTTGTATTCCTTCAGCAAGATAATGCATTTGGATATTTTGTCAGAAATGTGAGCTAAGAATCGAACTCTCGCTCCACCCAAAATTGAGTTGTAAAAACAAATAACAAAGCACAAAGTAAATGGAATAACTAATGAGTATGTGAGAAAAAATATGCATGCCCAGAAAAAATATATTAAACTAAGTTTGGTTAAAAAAAACAAATAAAAAACTTACTTCACCCATTTCTATGATGACGCTTGGCAAAGTTTTCTACTTCAGATAATATATTGGCAAATGCGAGTTGTTGTGCAAGCAATAGAGACTTCTTTGGTTCACGCTTCACCCTTTGTCTTTCTCTTTTGTATGTGAAAATGTGTGGGGAAGGGGGAGGAAGAACATTTAAGGAACATGGAGATTCTGCACATCTAACATGGTGTGTTTAATGCATTAAAAGAATAAGAAAAAATGGTCAAATATTTCCTTCAACAACTCTTGACCCATGTCTTTACATTGAGTACTTTGGTCCTAGCTTACATGACTAGATTGGTTCTGGTTTTTGTACAATTTTAGATCACAAAAACTATTAATAATTAGTTTGTTTGAGCTTTTATCTGTAATCTCACCCTCTTTCTCATTGATTATATTTGTTTTCATTGTTGGCTTTGTTAAATCAACTTCTGCAAAAGCATATACATTATATATTTTTTTTTATATTTAAAACAGATGGAAGATAGTTTTAGTGGTAGTGTTGGTGGATCAACGCCTATTTCATTGGACATGGAGGAAAACACTAGTCCTTTAGTGCCTTCCTCTATGAATATCTCAAACCCCACACCATCTCTCCTCCTAAAGTCAAAAAGAGCCAAGAAGACTACCAACCAATCTCATGTATGAAATCATTTTATAAGGGTTGAACTTGTTGATCCCATTGTACCTAAAGGTCAATGCAATTATTACTTTAAGATTTATGGATGTCATTATAAAAATGGTACTTCATCAATGTCACACCATCTAGGATATGCTTGTCTGAACTCTCCCATTAGAGAGAATAAAAATCTTGGGAAGGATAAATCAACATCAC
The DNA here is from genome assembly GCA_961763995.1 of Juglans cinerea. Classification (NCBI taxonomy): domain Eukaryota; kingdom Viridiplantae; phylum Streptophyta; class Magnoliopsida; order Fagales; family Juglandaceae; genus Juglans; species Juglans cinerea. The sequence continues at coordinate 42,049,099 of CAUIVZ010000001.1, read as the reverse complement.
ACACTGGAGTTAGGATGAATGGTAAATGATCTAGTTCTCAAGTGTTAGGCCAAATGATTGTGAAAAATTAAAGGCGATGATTTGCAATTTGCTTATCCAGTGTGAATTGCTATTCAAGGTTATAGAGCATCTGGCATTTGTTAAATTTTGGGTTACTTAGAGTCTAGACACACCTTGCCATCCCGAACCACCTTCCAAAAAGAGTGTATTGGTTTATACAAGGAGGAGAAGCAAAGGTGGAAGGCATTGCTGAGCAGTCAAAGAGTTTGTTTGACCACCGATATATGGACATCGGTGCAAAACAAGAATTATATTTATGTTACATGCCATTATATTGATCAAAGTTGGGTATTACACAAGAAAATTATAATGTTTTTCAAGATTCCCAATCATAGGGGTGAGGCCATTGCTTGGATATTAGAGTCTTGCTTGGCGGATTCGGAGATTAATCGCCTTTGTATGATCACTATGGATAATGCATCCTCTAATGATGTTGATATTGATCATGTGAGGAGGAATATAAGAGATAAGGAGTTCACAATTTTGGGAGGCGAGTTCATACATGTGTGATGTGCTGCACATATTTTAAACCTCATTGTATGCGATGGTTTAAAAATTATTCATGATACTGTAAATATAATTAGAGAAGCAATAAGATTTATGAAGTTCTTACCGACAAGGCTTGATATATTTAAAACATGTGCAAATGAGCTGAATATTGTGTGTGAAAAAATGGTGTGTCTAATGTTCCTACTAGATGAAACTCAACATACCTAATGCTTAGCGTTGTTGAAAAATACGAAAGAGCTTTTGTGCTAATGGGAGTGAAGGAGTCACAGCTTTTGGCGCCTCCATTTGAAGATTAGCAAATGGCTTGTATTTTTATTTTCTAAAAGTTTTTTATGATGCCACTTTGAAAATCTACGGCTCATTGTATGTGACTTCTAATATGTTATTTCAACAAATTTGTACAATTGAGAACACTTTCAACAACATGGGTGAGAGTGAGGATGATATGTTGATGAGGATGGCGTCAACTATGAAACTTAAGTTTGATAAATATTGGGGGAACACGGATAGGATGGATATGATTGTTTTTGTAGCTTTTTTCCTTGACCCTCGATATAAGATTACAGGCTTGTCATATTGGTTAAAAAGGTACGAAGGGGATGAATGCGGAGATAAAATTGAGGCTAACGTAATATTGCTTATGAATCATTTGATTGAGCAATACCATGAGTTTCATAGGCTAGGTAGTGGAAGATCAAATATGGCCTATAGAAGTTTCTCAAGTATTATTGGTGATGACATGAACTGTGATGATTTTAATACAGCTCTAGAGCAATATCTTGAGAAGCAAAATAGTTCGGTACTTAGCTCGGACATGTTTAGGTATTTGTCAAATGTGATGGAACCAAAAGTACTTGAGTTTGATATTTTGGATTGGTGGAAGAACTCATTTAGATATCCCATTCTTTCAGAGATCGCACGTGATGTATTGGTCATCCTTATTTTCACCGTCGCATCCGAGTCCGCATTTAGCACCAATGGACGTGTAATAGACACAAATCGAAGCTCATTAGTGCCGAAGACTGTCCAAGCACTAATCTACATACAAAATTGGTTGACTTGTGAACCACTTAGTTCTTGGGAGGTGGAGGAGCATGTAGAAGGTGTTGACATCGAAGGTAAATACTTTTATTTGTTAATTTTTATTTTTTATTACTAATTTATCTATTTAACTTAGGATAGGTTTGGGAGGTGAGATGAGAATTTTGTGTTTTGTTTTAGTGTTTAAAATATTATGTTTTAGTATTATTATTGTATTGGGATTTGAAAAAGTTGAATTGAGATTTGAAAAAGTTAAATTGTTTATTATATTTTGTATGGGGATTTGAAAAAGGTGTAATGATGAGATGAGATGAGATGATAATTTTGTGTTTTGTTTTGGTTACCAAACCTGCCCTTAGCCTTTACATTTTTTTTTTTCTGTTTAAGGTAACCCTCTTCCTTCAACTTCAGCAACTTAAGCATATAGACTCCCCCCTATGCATTGAAAACTCTCCTTATGCAGTAAGTTATATTTGGTTTCCTATGGTTCTGTGGCAGTACTGAAAACTTGCCCTTCATCTCAAATTAACTCAAGCTTTCCCAATTAATGAATTTTAAGGTTGCAGGGGATTACCCATTGCTGTGTTTAAAACAACTAGCAAACATGTTTAATTTTGAATGTTTAATGGTCGTTTAAGAGCTCCTCAAATGTTTTTGGCAGCCAGATGTTGGATGTTGTTCCATATAATTCTTCACTGGACAGGGAGATGGTGCAATGCCTGAAGCACAGACCTGCCATATTTCAGGCCATGTGGGATCAGTGACCCATTGCAGAGATTGGGAACACAACAGGCATCATTAGGCAACTCATTGTCAATTTGTCATTCATTTTGTACTGCAGTTTCTCCTCATTCTTGTGTAGAGTTTTTTTTCAACCTTTGTAATTTGTGATTCATTATGCAGTAAGTAGCATTGTTTATCTATAGTTTTATGAGAAAAAAAATGAAAAGGAAGAAAACGTCGGAGGCATTACTGTTAATCGGTATTTTTGTCTCCCAATTTCTAAACTAGTTCCTGCATTTCCTTCCTGCCAGAGTAAGGCTTGTAAATTTTCATAGGACAAGGCAATGAGCTATGATGAGACTTGGTGGTAGCCCTTTTGCTACAACTTTCATTCTCATGTCTTGTTCACTAGTTAGGAACATACTTGGACGCTCACTTTTTAATTATAAGCTTGCATGTGTTTTTCAAACCCACTAGAAATGAGCACAGGATGGAAAGAACTCAACACTTGCTTGGATTACGAGGACTAGAAGTTTTTAGGCAGATTCATAATTAAATTAGTTTGTAAACAAATCTTGATCAGGATTCTGTAGTTGTTGTAATATATATATTTTTTCTTCCCGGGGTTCATCCCCAATGGAAATTTTTAAAGTAGTTAAAAAAAAAAATTAAAATCTGATTTATCCAGTTATAACCCAGATTAAATCTGGTTATAACCCAGATTCGGGTTAAATCCGAATATCTGGTTACAATCCAGATATCCAGATTGAATCCTGTTATCCACCCAAATTAAATCTGGATTAATCCGGGCGGATAACCTCTAGGATTTTAGCATTCAGATTCGGATCCGGTAATGGTCGGATATCCAGATCTGGATCCGGTTGAACACCCCTACTTGGGATGACTAGCAGCCTTGCCTAATCCTTCCTCACCTTTGCTTTGGGATGATCACGCAACACTAGTCCTCCCTTGAGTTTGCATAGGAGCATCTTATGCCAATGCCTGATCCTTAGTTGAGTTTGCCTTAGGGCGACTTGCGGTTGAGCCCTATTCTCCCTTGAGTTTGCCTTGGACGAGTTGCAGCCTAGACCGATCCTTCATTTAGTTACTTGGGATGACCCAAACCTTGCCTGATCCTCACAACTTTACCTTGGGACGATCGCGGGCTTAGAACCTCTAGTCCTCCTAATTGTCCCTCTAGTTTGGTTCGGGGCAACCCATGGCATTAGTAGCCTAGGTCCTCCCTTAAGATTTCCTTAGGGCATGAAATCACTAGACCCTTCTAGGATTTTACCTCGAGATGATGGCGGCTTCAACATCCCTAGAGCTCCCTCGAGTTTTCCTCGAGGTGACATGTGGGCTAGCCCAGTTCTCCCTCATGTTTGCCTTTGGTCGACTTGCTATCTCTCACAATCCTGCCTTGACTAGGGATGATCACAACTTAAGCAACACCAATCCTCCCTCAAGCTTACCTTAAAGCGATTTGTGGTCTAGCCTAGTCCTTCCTCTGAACGACCACAGCCTTACCCAATCCTTCCACGACTTTGCCTTGTGACCTTAGACATTCAAGTTTGCCACGGGACAATTGTGGCTTTAGCACCACTACTCCTCCCTTGAGTTTGCCTTGCAATACCTTGTGGTCGTGCCTGGTCCTTCGTCGAGTTTGCCTCGAGGCGGCTTGTGGCCTACCCAATCCTCTCTCGAGTTTTCCTCAGATGACTTGCAGCCTATCCCGACCTAGCAACCTTTTATCCAACCTCGGGTTTGCCTTGGGATGATTGTTGCTTTTGCAGCACTAGTGCTTCGAGTTTGGCTTGGAACACCTTGTGGCAGTGCTTGATCCTCCATCGAGTTTGCCTTGGGCGACTTGCCAACTAGCCTTGCATAGGGAAGATTGTGGCCTCAGTAGCTTAGGTCCTCCCTCAATTTTGCCTTAGGTCGACTTGCGGCATCACCAGATTCTTCCTCGAGTTTTCCTTAGGACGATTTCAGCATCAGTAGCCCTAGTCCTCCCTCAAACTTACTTCGGGACAACACATGGCTTTAGCAGCCTAGGTCCTCCCTCAAGTTTTCCTTTGGACAACCCACGACATCACCTGATCCTTTCTGGAGGTTGCCTTGGGGTGGTTGCTACTTAATAGCCCTTACATCTCCCTCGCATTTTCCTCGAGGGACTTGTGACCTCTCCTGATCTTCCCTCTAGTTTTCCTTGGATAACCCGCGGCCTCACCTGACTCATCCTTAAGTTTTCCTTGGGACTATTGCAGCCCTAGTCCTTCCTCAAGTTTTTCTCAAAGCAACTTGCGACACAGTTTGATCCTCTACAGGGACGATCACGACCTCATTTGAGTTTTCCACGTGCTTTCATGGGAGCACCTTACAGTCGTGCCCTGTGCTTTGTCGAGTTTGCCTTTAGGATACTTGCGGCAGAGCCTGGTCCTCGCCTAAGTTTGCCTCTATACAACTTGTGACCTTTTTTTATTCTCACTTGAGTTTGCCTCAAATGACCTGCAATTTGATCTAGTCCATCCTCGAATTTACCTCTAGATGATAGCAGCTTCTCCAGCCCATGTCCTACCATGTGTTTGCCTTGGAATGATCGTAGGTTTTGACTTGAGCCTTCCATGAGTTTGCATCGTGATGACTCGGTACCTCACACGATCTTCCCTTGAATTTGCCTCGGGATGACCAACACCCTTGCTTGGTCCTCCCTCCTGTTTCCCTCGAGACGATCTTGGTTTCGGCATCAGTAGTCCTTCTTCGAGTTTGTCTTGGAGAAGCTTGTGGCATTGCCCGATCCTCTCCGTTTAGTTTGCTTAGGATGATCTGACCTTGCCTAATCCTTCATGAGTTTGCCTAGGGATGATCGCGGCCTTAGTAGCTCTAGTCCCGCTTGAGTTCTCCATGGAAAGAGTAGTGGCTTCACCAGTCATCTCTCGAGTTTGCTTCGGGCTGACTAGAGGCCTAACCCGGTCCTACCTCTAGTCTACCTTGGGACGATAACGACTTAAGAACCCAGGTTCTCCCTCAAGTTTGCATTGGATGACATGACCTTCATTGATTTTGCCTAGAAATTACTAGCAGCCATACCAAGTCATCTTCCACGATTTTTCCTTATGACAACTTGCAACCTCGCACAAGCCTCCCTCAAGTTTGCCTCGGGACAACAAACAACCTTGATTGATCCTCCTCTCGTTTGCCTTCGAATGATCACGGTTTCAATACCACTAGTCCTCCCTTGAGTTTGCCTTGGAACACCTGGTGGCATTGCCCTTTCCGCCATTGAGTTTGCCTTGGGCAGACTTGCGGTCAAGCTCTATTCTCCATTGAATTTGTTGTTGATTACTTGCAACCTAGCTTGATCCTTTTGTTTGTTGGGGATGACTCGACCCTGCCAAGATTTTGTCTTGGGATGATCACACTGTAGCCTTAGCTTCCCTAGTCCCCCTTAAGTCCCCAATGGAATGAACCATGGCCTTGGCAGATTCTCCCTCGAGTTTGCCTCAGGACAACCTATGGCCTTACCCCGACCGTCTCTCAAATTTTCCTTGGGGTGACTTGAGGCCTAGCCCGGTCCTCCCTTATGTTTTCCTCAGGATGACTCAGGGCTCCCCCGATCCTACCTCAAGTTTGCCTTAGGACAATAACAATCTAAGCAGCACTAGTCCTTCCTCGAGTTTGCCTTGGACAACTTACGACGTAGCCCTATCTTCCATTGGGTTTTCTCGGACGACCCGTAACCTTGCTCCATGCTCTCTAGAGTTTGCCTCAGGGCCACGTGTGGCCTTAGCAACCTAGGTCCTCCCTCGAGTTCTCCTCCAATTTGCCTCAGGACGAACAACATCCTTTCCTGATCCTCCCACAGGTTTGCCTTGGGACGATCGTGCCTTCAGTAGGACTAGTCCTCCCTTGAGTTAGCCTCGAAGCACCTTTTGGTAATGCCCGGTGCTCCATCAAGTTTTCCTTGGGGTGACTTGAGTTTTCCTTGGGATGACCTATGGCTAGATCTAATCCCTCCTCAAATTTGCATAAGGACGATCGCAACTTCTGCAGCCCTATTCTTCTTTCTAGTTTGCCTCAAGGAGACTTGAGCCCTAGCCAGTCCTCCCTCAAGTTTGCCTTGGGACAACCTGCGACCTCTCCTTATCCTCCCTTGAGCTTGCATTGGGATGAGCGCAATATAAGCAGCCTTAGTCTTCTATCGTTTACTAGATGACTTTTGGTGCAGCCTAGTCCTCTCTTCTATTTTCTCAGGATGATTGGACGACCTCGCTAGAGTCTCCCTTGAATTTTGCTGACCTGATCCTTCCTTGAATTTGCCTCATGACGATCACAGCTTCAACAGTCCTAGTCCTCCCTTAAGTTTTCCCCAGAGTGACTTACGGCTTCACTTTTTCCTCCCTCGGGACAATTGTGGCCTCGCTTGAGCCCTTCCACGAGTTTGCCTCGTGAGGACTCATGATCTTGCACAATCCTCACTTGAGCCAATAGCCTCACCCGATTCTCCATCGCATTTACCACGAGATGATCTTGACTTCATCAACACTAGTCCTCCCTCGAGTTTGCCTTGGAGCACCTTGTTAGTGCTCGATCCTCCATCAAGTTTGCCTCATGGATACTTGTGGATGAGCCCTGTTCTCCGTCGAGTTTGTCTTGGACGATTTTCTGCTAAGCCCGATTCTCCATTTAGTTTGCTTGAGATGACCTGACCTTGTTCAATCCTTCACGAGTTTACTTGAGGATGATCGTGGCCTTAACAACTCTAGTCCCCCTTAAGTTCACCATATGATAACCCGTGGCCTTACCTGGTTGTCTCTCGAGTTTGCCTCAGGGCGACATGAGGAGCAGCCCAGTCCTCCCTCATGTTTGCCTTAGGAGGACCTGTGGCCTCGCCCGATCCTCCCTTAGGCCTTGGGACGATAACGACTTAAGCAGACCTGGTCCTCCATCTAGTTTGTCTTGGATGACTTGGGGCGCATCCCTTTCCTTCGTTGAGTTTGCTCGGGACAACCCATGACCTTGCTCGATGCTCCCTTGGGTTTGCCTCAAGATGACCCATGGCCTCAGCTGCCTAGGTCCACCCTCGAGTTTTCCTCAGGACAACATGCGACATCACCAAATCCCTTCGTGGAATTTACCTTAGGAAGATTATAGGTACAACGACCCTAGATCTCCCTTGAATTTTGTTTAGGGCAACTTGCAAGCTAGCCTAGTACTCCCTCCAGTTTTCCTTAGGATGACTTATAACCTTGCACGATCCTCCCTTAAGTTTGCCTCAACCCACGCCCTCATCATATCTTTCCACAAGCTTGTCTTAGGACGATAAAGGCCTAAGTAGTCTTGGTCCTCCCTCAAGTTTGCCTCGGTCGACATGTCCTTTGTTGAGTTTTCCTCGAGACTACCGGCGACCATACTTGGTCATCACCTTGCATATACGTGTTTGTCGAGTATTTACATGAAAAGTTTTCATAGCATCTTCGGTAACATTATCTCTCATTAGCAATATTGTTATAGCCGCCTAACCTACCTATGGTTTCGTTCTCAGGACCATAGACTTTGATGCAGGTACGGACCCTTGTCTGACGCTTGAGGAAGAGGAGTCAATCCCGTCGGAGTCCTGAATACATAATCTAGGGCCCATCTTAGTACCAATACTTGTCGTAGCTCTTTTGTGCCTTCCGTAGGATGTACAACTTGAAGCCTAGCGCCGATATTGAAAGGACATTCATGGTGTGCAGGTGCATTGAAGACCAAAAGGTGCTATATTCGAGCTACTTGCTTCAGGGAGAAGCAACTTTGTGGTGGGATACCCAGAGACAACTCCTTAACATGGAACTGGGAGCCACAGGGTGACTTGCAGCCCATCCCGGTCTTTCCTTGAGTTTGCAATAGGATAGCCCACAACCTCGCCTGATTCTCCCTCTAGTTTTCCTAGGAACGACTGTCCTCTTGTCCTCCCTTGAGTTTCCCTTGAGTTGACTTTAAGATGATTAGCTTCAACAACCCTGTTCCTCTCTTGAGTTTGACTCGGGAATATTTGCAATCATGCCCTAGTCCTCAACTTGGAGCTTTCCTAACTTGGGGTGACCCACGACCTTAAGTTCCCCTTGGAGTAAGAGGGACTTGCGGCCCAGCGAACCACGACCTCAACAACCCTAGTCCTCCCTCAAATTTGCTTTGTGGAGACTTGTGGATGAGTCTAGTCCTCCCCTAAGTTTGCCAAACTTGGGGTGAACTCGATGGAAAACCGAGCTGGACCTCGAGACAAGCGTGAGAGGGAACTAGGGATTCCAAGGCCGTGAACATCCAAAATGACACTCTTCAATCACCACGAGGCAAAGTTTAATAGGGGACTAGATCTATTAGGGCCTCAATCATCCCGTGGCAAACTCAAGAGAGGATTGGTTAGCAAGAGGTCCTCCAAGGCAAACTCTTGGGAGGATCATACTGGGCAGCAAGTCCTCCTAAGGCAAAGTTGAGGGGAATTACAGCTACTAAGGTCGTGGGTCCTCCTGAGGAAAACTTGAGGGAGGACTATGGCTGATGAGGTCAAGATTGTCGTGAGGCAAACTCAATGGAGAATCTGGGAAGGTGGGCAGGTTGTCCCAAGCAATCTAAACGAAGGACCGAGCTGCACTGCAAGTTGCCCGGGGCAAACTCGTGTGAGGACCAAGGCTTTTTAGGTCATTATCGTTCAAAGGAAAACTTTTGGGAGGATCAAGCCAGGTCGTGGGTCAACCCAAGCCAAACTTGAGGGATGACTTGGCTGGGCCTTAATTCGCCTTAAGGCAAACTCGAGATAAGAATTGATGAGGCTGCTAGTTGTCGTGGCAAACGTGAGGGAGGACTACAGCTGTTGAAGCAGCGATCATCCCAAGGCAAGCTGGAGGAAGAATCGGGTGATGCCATGGGTCTTCTTGAGGCAAACTGTCTGGTGGACTGGTTGAATAGGCACAAACCATCAAGAGAGGAATTTAGATTGCCTACTGAGTGTTGAAAGGCAAAACGGTGAAAGTGATGAATACTTGTATAGGACTTTCCGTTCTAGATGTGCCAAAATTACCAAAAGGCATAGAGAGTTTCAAAAAGTTATAAAATAGCCATAAACTTCTTATGGGTCTGGAGTAATTATTTCGACCAGGACTCCAAACACCATCCGAATATCCTAAAAAGTGTCAAAAACAACCTGAACTTTAGTCCAGAACAAAACTGGGATTGTTCTGGCTCGACATCCCTCGAGTTTACCTTAAGACGATTGCAACCCTAGTGGACCAAGTTTGCCTTGGGACGACTTGCTACCTCACCCAATTCTCCTGAGTTTGCATTGAGACGACCCGTAGGCTCACCTGATCCTTCCTCGAGACGACCCAATGTTTCCAGATTGTTGAGACCATGATCATCCTGAAGCAAACTCAAGCGAGGACCTGATTGTTGAGGCCACGATAGTTTAGAGGGAGAACTAGGTTGGGTTGCAAGTTGTCGTGCGGCCAACGTTAGGGAGGACAAGGAATACTGAAGCAATGATCATCCCAAGGCAAATTTGAGGCAGGAATAGATGAGGCTGTGGTTCCTAGGCAAACTCGATAGAGGACCTAGTCTATAAGGCTGTGACAGGGAGCGGTTGTGGGTTATCCCGAGGCAAACTCTAGGGGAGACTCTAGGTATTAAACTGCGAGCGTGACGTGGCAAACTTGATAGAGGATCCTACAAGTTTGCGGTCATCCCAAGAGAAACTCAACAGAGCATAGGGAAGTGTCACAATTCATTCGAGGCAAACTCGAGGAAAAGAGGGTTGCTTAGGTCGTACTCATCTTTAGGCAAACTTGAGGGAGGACAGGATGAGGCCACCCGAGGCAGATCCAAGGGAGAGACTGGTGAGGCCATGGGTCATCCTATGGCAAACTTGAGGGGTGACTAGATTTGTTGAGGCCATGATTGACCCGAGGCAAACTCGACGAAAGATCGGGCAATCGGGTTATTATGAAGAAACTCAATGGAGGACTGGGCTTGTTCGAGGCAAACTTGATGGAGGATTAGTGTTACTTAGGTCACGATCTTTCCAAGCCAAGCTCGAGGTAGGATCATGCGAGGTCTTCCTTCAAGTTTGCCTTAGAGTGACTTGCATCCAACTTAGTCCTCTGCCTGGATGATGGGTCTCACCTGATCCTTCCTCGAGTTTGCCTCGAGAAGATGGTGGCTTTAGCAACCCTACTCCTCGAGTTTGCCATAGGATGACTTGCAGCCCATCCCAGTCCTCCCTCTAGTTTGCAATGGGACAGCCCATGACCTCTCTTGATTCTCCCTCTAGTTTTTCTCGTGACGACCCTCATCTTGTCCTCCCTTGAGTTTCCCTCATCTTGTCCTCCCTTGAGTTTACTTAGAGATGATTACAGACTTATCAACCCTAGTCCTTCCTCAAGTTTGCCTGAGGATGACTTACGACCTTATTCTTTGTCGAGTTTTCCTAGAGACAATTGTGACTTGAGCTGCCCTAGTTCCCCTTGGAGTAAGTGGGACTTGCGGCCCAATGACCAATGACCTCAACAACCCTAGTCCCCATTGTGTTTACCTCTAGGGGTCTTGCGGCCAGGTCCTCCCTCGATTTTGCCTCAGGATGACCTGAGACCTTACCCTTTACTCCCATTTGTGTACCTCACAACAATCATAGCCTGAGTAACCCTAATTCCCTAACAAGTTTAACTTGGGGAGACTTGCGGCTTTGGCCAGTCCTCCCTTGATTTTCCCTTGGGACGACCCATGACTTTACTTGATCTGCCCTTGAGTTTGCCTCGAGAAAATCTTGGCCTCAGTTGGCTTTAACCCTCATCGAGTTTGCCTTAGGGCAACTTGTGGCTGCTCTATCCTCCTTTGTGTTTGCCTCAGAAACATTTTCAGCCTCGCGACATCCTCTCTCAGGTTTTCCTCGTGATGATAGCAACCTCAGCAACACTGGTCCCTTATCGAGTTTGCTTCAAGGTGATTTGCGGCACTACTCGGAGCTCCCTAGATTTTCCTCGAGACAAACTGGCATTGCACAATCCTACCTTGAGTTTGACTCGGGACAATCACGGGCTCAACAACCCTAGCTCTCCATCAAGTTTGCCTCGGTAAGATAACGACCTAAGCAACCCTAGTCCTCCCACGGGACAACTCGCAACCTAGCCCAGTCCTCCCATGAGTTTGCCTCTAGATGACATGTTCCCTAGCCCAATCCATGCCTAATCCTTCCTTGATTTTGCCTCAAATGATCAAGGCCTCAACAACCCTATTCCTCCCATGAGTTTGCGTAGGGAAGATCATGACCTTAGTAGTCTTAGTCCCCCCGTTGTGGCTTACGGTGTAGTCCTGTCCATCCTCGAGTTTGCCTCGAGATGGCCTTTAGCCTCGCCTAATCCTACCTATTTTTTGACTCAAGATGATTACGGCTTCAACACAACTAGTCCACCCTCTAGTTTTCCTTGGGAAGACCTGTGACTTGATAGCGCTCCTCCTTCGAGTTTGCCTTGGGACTACTAACGACCATGGTAGTACTAGTGCCCCTTCAAGCTTCCCTTGGGGGACTTGCCGCCTAGCCTTGCGTAGGGAAGATCGGGGTCTCAACAACTCAGCTTAGAAGCTTAGCAGCGTAGGTCCTCCCTTGAGTTTTCTTAAGGATGACTCGTGGCATCACTAGGTCCTTCCTAGAGTTTGCCTTGGGATAATGATGGGTTTAGCAACCTTAGATCTGCATTGACTTTCCTTGGGATGACTTAAACTTGTCTGATTCTCCCTCAAGTTTTCCTTAGGACGATGACGTGCAAGTCTGATCGTCTCTTAAGTTTGCCTTGGACCACCCGCGACCACCTCTAATCCTTCATCGAGATTCTCTTGAGATAATTGCAGCTTCAACATTCATAGTCCTCCCTCAAGTTTTCCTCGAAATGACTTGCGACCCAGCCTAGTCCACCCTCGAGATGACCGCAGCCTTGGCCTCATGTGATGTTTCCTCGAGACTCCCTCGAGATAGTCGCAACTTCATCAGTCCTAGTCCTCTCTCAACTCGAAGCAACTTGCAACCCAGCGTAGTCCTTCCTTGGGATGATCACGACCTCACTTTAGCCTAACACAAGTTTGCCACATGATGACTTTTGACCTCGCACAATCCTCCCTTGAGTTTGCCTCAACAATCTCGCCTAATCCTCCTTGAGTTTACCTCGTGAATGGCTTCAACAAAACTAGTCCTCCCGCAAGTTCTCCTTGTGGAGACTTGCAAATGAGTCCAGTCCTCCCTTGAGTTTGGGCAAACTTGATGGACGACCAAGCTAGAGCTCGAGGCAAGTGTGAGGGGTAACTAATGATTTCGAGGCTGCAAACATCTAGAAGGCACTTTTCAATCACCCCGAAGCAAAGTTAAATGGGGGACTTGGGCTGGTGAGGACTCAATGATCTTAAGGAAAACTCAAGAGAGGTGCAAAGGTCCTCCAAGACAAACTTTTGGGAGGATCTACTAAAGTCGTGGGGTCCTCCAGAGGGAAACTAGAGGGAGGACTAGCCTTGATGAGGTCAAGATCATCCTGAGGAAAACTTGACAGAGGTTTTGGCAAGGTGGCTAGGTTGTCCTGAGCAAACTTAATGAAGGATCGGGCTGCAATGAAGTTGTACGAGGCAAATTCGAGAGAGGACCGGATGAGGTCATGCGTCGTCGAGGTAAACGTGAGGGAGGACTAGGGTTGTTGAAGACACAATCATCCCAAGGCAAGCTCTAGGAAGGATCAGGTGATGCCATGGGTTGTCCTGAGACAAACTGGCTGGTGGCTTGGTTGAAGGGGCACAAACCATCAGGAGAGAGGAATTTGGATTGGCTACTGAGTGTTGAAAGGCTAAATAGTGAAAGAGATGAAGACTTGAAATTGAATTTTTGTTATGCCTCAGGACAACCCCATAGGCTTGCCTGATCGTTCCTTGAGTTTTCCTCAGGACAATCACCGCTTCCCGCTTCAACATGCCTAGTCCTCCCTCAAAAAAGAAAAGATGCTATGTTTCGAGGCTATTGAGGCCGTGATCATCCCGAAGCAAACTAAAGCGAGAACTTGGTTGTTGAGGCCACGATAGTTCGGAGGGAGAACTAGGTTGGGCTACAAGTCATCATTGGGCCAACATGAGAGAGGACTAAGATTGCTGAAGCAACGATCGTCTAATGGAAAATTCGAGAAAGGAATAGATGGGGCCATGGTCATGGGTCTGTGAGGCCGCGACTGTCTCGAGGTAAACTCGATGATGGATTTGGTGATGATTCGGATCTTCTTGAGATAAAATCTCAAGGGAGGACTTTGGCTGTTGAGGCTGTCGCAAGTCTTGTTGAGGTAAGTAAACTCTAAACTCGAGGAGTAATCAGGTTATGCTAGGGCTACTGAAGTCACGATCATCCTAAGGCAAACTCAAGGAAGGATCAGGTGATGCTAGGGACCATCTTAAGGCAAACCTGAGGGAGGACCAACCTAGCCAAGTCACCACACGGGAAACTCAAGAGAGGACGGGATGAGGGGGATTCAAGGGAGAGTCTATCAAGGCTGTGCGTCGTCCTATGGTAAACTCGACGATAGATCGGGCAAGTTGGGTCATCCTAAGCAAACTCAATGGAGGACCGAGATCTTGATGGAGGATTAGAGGGGGTTACTTAGGTCGCAATATTTCCAAGCCAAGCTTGGGGGAGGATCATGCAAGGCAGCCTTCCCTCGTGGGGCCTCACTCGATCCTTCCTCGAGTTTGCCTCGAGATGATCACAACTTAGCAACCCTTACTCCGTCGAGTTCGCCGTGGGACAACTCATGGCCTTGCTTGATTCTCCCTGTAGTTTTCCTCAGGATGACCCTCATCTTGTCCTCCCTTGAGTTTCCCTCAGGATGACCTATGGCCAAGCTAGGTCCTCCGTCGAGTTTACCTACTAATGCTCACGGACTTAGCAACCTTGGTCCTCCCTTGAGTTTATCTCAGGATGATTCATAACCTAGCATAATTCTCCCAAAAGTTTGCCTCAGAATTTGCTGTCTTGCCTGATCCTCCCTCAAGTTTGCCTTAGGTGTGACTTGTGTAACTAGCTCGGTCCACCCTAGAGTTTCCCTTAGGGTGGCTTGCAGCACATCCTAGTCCTTCTTATAGTTTCCCACTAGATGACCTGTGTCCTCACCTAATTCTCCCTTGAGTTTGACTTAGCAGGACCCTTGGCTCACTCAATCCTCCCTCGAGTTTACTTTGGGATGATTGCCTTCAACATCCCTGTTACAATCTACGACCATGCCTATTCCTCCCTCAAGGTTTCCTAATGACTATCGCGGCCTTAGCAGCCCTAGTTCCCCTGGAGTAAGAGGGACTTGCGAACCAACGACAGACAACCTAACAGCCCTAGTCCCCCTTTCCTTCCATTTGTGTACCTCACGACAATCGTAGCCTCAGCAACACTAGTCCTCTATCGAGTTTAACTTGGGACGACTTGCTGCCTTGGTCGGTCCTCCCTCGCTTTTTCCTTGGGAGGACCCGTGGTCTTGCCCAATCTGCTCTCAAGTTTGTCTTGAGACAATCTCGGCCTCAGTTGCCTTTAACACATATCAAGTTTGCCTCAAGGCAACTTCTGTCGCGGTCCTCCTTCATGTTTTCCTTGTGATGATAATGGCCTTAACAATCCTGGTCCCTCATCCAGTTTGCCTTGAGGTGATTTGTTGCGTTGCCTAGAGCTCTCTAGAGTTTGTTGGGACAGCCTGTGGCATTGCATAATCCTTCCTTACTTTGCCTCAGGACTATCACGGCCACAACAACCCTAGTTCCCCTTAAACTTTGCCTCAAACTTACAGCATAGTCTGGTCCTCCCTCAAGTTTGCCTTGGGATGACCTGTGATCTCACTTGATCCCAAGTGTCCATCAAGATGATCGCTCGGCAACCCTAGTCCCTAGTCGAGCTTTCTTTAGTGCCCAACCCTGTCCTCCAACGAGTTTCTTCAAGTTGACAAGCGGTCTTGCTTGATCCTCCCTCTAGTGTCCCTTGAGAAGATCGCGACCTGAACAACCTCGAGCATGCTTAATTAGGGACGCATCCCAGTCCTCTCACGAGTTTCCTTGGAATGACCAATGGCCTCTTGCCCTAAGCTCTCCTAAGTCTCGCTCCGGGAAGCAAGAGAGAGAGGGAGGGAGAGACAAGGGAGCAAGAGAGAAGGTAAAGGGAGATGGAGGGAGATAGAGAGAAGGAGAGAGAGAGAGAGAGAGAGAGAGAGAGAGAGAGAGAGAGAGAGAGAGATGGTGCAAGAGAGACTTGGGGATAGAGAGATAGGGGAGAGAAGGAGAGTGAGAGAAGGGAGAGAGAGGGGGGAGCAAGAGAGATAGAGTGGGAAAGAGAGGGAGGGAGCGGAAGAGAGAGAGAGAAGGGAGCAAGAGAGACGAGAGATGGAGAGAGGAAAGAGAGGGGGAGCAAAAGAGGGAAAAAGGCAGGGAGGGAAGAGTGAGGGAGGGAGGGAGGGAGGGAGGGAGTGGAAGAGAGTGAGAGAAGGAAAAGAGAGAGAGAGAGGAGGGAGGCAGAGATGCTTGTTTGAAATGTTAAAATAACGTTAGATATCCTTGTGATTATTTTTGTGAGGATCGGAATCTGAATTGTAAATTTAAAATCTAATACAAGAACTCAAAATGACAAACGTGAACCAAAAATGGAAAACAACTCGGTCACTACATGAACAATTTCCTATAAAGATAAAAATGAATTATACAGACAAGCTTAATCAAGATAGTAAAGAGCCTTCATCCAGAAATTTGCGTAGTTAAAAAAAACATCGACATAGAATGAGCAGATGCCACAAATATCCTGGTACCAGATCTACAGAAAGGTATAGTACTACTAGATATATGTTTACTATGGAGATACTCAAATCTAGCCTCATCTTTTATTTAAGGCTTTACAAATCACCAAGCCATGAATTATTGCTAAATACCTTTTTGTAGATACTCGAATAACCAAGCCATGTTTATTATGCAGACTAATCTAATATCCTACAAATCACCAATTCTAATTGTTATTACTATATCGTTCAAACAATTGGACGCCTAGGAGTCACTTTTGAACCATCATCATCATCTGCAAAACTTTTACATTATTGCACTGAATCTTTGTTTTCTTTTTTAAAATACGACCCAATTCTCAACCCGTAGAAACACAATAATTTTTCGTTCACGTCAAAAACTAGAATTGAGAAACCAAAAAGGATGACAGCAATATGTATCACATCAAAAACTGCAAAATTGAGAATCAAAAGGTTAAAGCGCATTAAGAAACCTAAGAAATCTCAAAGAATCCATGGTGGGAATCCAAGAATGCAATACCTAGATCAAAAACAAGATTAGACGAGAGGAGAAAACGAAAACCTCAAAACGAACGATCTGATAATACGCTTCCTCTCTTGTTCTTTACACCTTCCTGTGAGTCCTATTGCCCTGCCTTCTCCAACTTTTTGTACGCTTACATTGCAAGCACACCCGCATTCTCTCTCTCTCTCTCTCTCTCAAACGAGCTGACTGGTTGTGAGACAAATTACAATGTATGTAATCAATATATAGACCTTGGGGAGAGTAGATTGGTGACTGCAACGGCTACTTTTCCCTTTTTTGTTTTATTTTAAAATTTAAATCCAATGATACGGTGCCAGTTCCCTCAATCAAATGGGCTTAAGGCTCTGGTTCTGATCGTTGGATAATATCAAATCATACGGTGCCATTTCCCTCAATCATATTGCTGAAAACTTACAACACCTCGCTACGTGATCGTACAAGGCTTATTCGGCAAAAAGTGATCATTTGATGCGCACAAAGGGCTGTGAAAGGCTTCTGCTGATTGCTGTTGGAGGTCTTGGAGCTGGATATAAGCCTTTGGATTCTGGAGAAAAAGATGACTGGGTATCAAATTGATGGATAGAATTCCAGAGGATGCATGAATTGGTTGCTCTGGAATTTTGTAATGGGGTGTTTTCTGTTTACTCAGAGACTGATAAACTTGCGGATATGACGTATAAATGTTAGTGGATTGGTGTCCAAATGACTCCATTCCCATCCCATGTTCAAGAGCACAACCCAAGGCTTTATCTTGTAGTGGGCGGCTGTTCATTCTTTCTATCTCCTGGTGTGAAGGAGAGGGTCAAATAGGCCCGCCGCCTGAGAAACAAGGCTATTAGGACTGGAATGCTGAAACTGATGGGCACAGAATAATGATATTTGGGGTGGTTGAAATATTAAGAATATTTGGTCAAATCCCAGAAACATTAGCTGGTACATCTGAAAATATATCGACTCTCAAACATAGTTACCATAACATATATTGAAGACAAGATCCCCGAAGACAAAGGATCGAATTCAAAGGAACATAATAAAAACATCCAGAATAATTTTGCATCATATAATATATATAAAACACAAAGTACAATTCTAATTAATGAGACCAGAGAAAGGATCCCATGGCGAACTTTCTCTTCTGTTCAACATCCCCAACGATCGGTAGCCCATATTCTTTAAGCAAGCAATCCAGCTTCCACTCCGGCATGGTTTCGTAATCGGCTTTGGTGTATCTTGGGTAGTGCAACGGCATTTGGAAGTGTCCGCATCGATCCTTCCCTTGCTGTCCATTGGCTCTGCTACCTACGTTTGTTGAAGCCCTTGTCACTGACTCCATTGCACCCCCAACACCAATTTTTCTCAATCCTTGCTTTCTTCTTTACTCTACGCTCTCTTGTGCCCAGTTATGGCAAACTGGTGGGCTATTTAAAGCTGTTGACAAGTTTTTTATTCCTTTATTATTATTTTTTTTTTTGTGGTTAAGGAATATTCTGCAAGCATGGTATTAGGAGTTGATTTCCAAGAGACAATCTATTTTTCCTGGGCATTTAATCTCAAGCTTTTCAGTTATAGTTATTTACTTTTTCTTGAGCCTTTGTATCATGAGAAACATGAAGTTTTTGGCTTTTGTTTGGATATTGTTGCGTGCCGTGTGTTCTTTTGAAAAGTTAATAGATTTACATAAAATACATCTTATAATGTTTTTTGCCATCCATGTGAAGTTTTTGGGCATCATTATATAGGGTCTATTTCTTATAATCACTTCCACTTTAGATTAAAAACTTGATAGGCATCTTACATCACTCCCAAATCTTTGTTCTTATTGTCTTTCAATTGCTGTCATAGTAGCTTTCCCAAGGTGCCCGATTCACCAAGAAAAAAAACCCTCGTTTCCAAGGTGCCGGATTCCTTTCTCTAGATGTCATCGAAAGGAGGATTAAATTTTGTATTAAAAAAATATATAGACAAGAATACTACATATAATCCATCACGTTTTCTGTTTCGGGAATAATATATTAATATCCATATCAAATAATCAAACACAGCATCTAATATCTCCAGCCTCACTCCCCTCAATTATTACAAATCTATTAACAGCGATATTCATTCTTCTTATTGACTCTTCGATGACCTGAAAAGATGAATGAAATTAAATACATAATAAAAATAAATAAACAAAACAATTGTTTCTTTCCCTTTCTTCTGATGGACTAAAACCTTCAACTCCAATGTCAACTATAATGAAAAATTATTTTATTTATAAGCCGGTGTGGAGGACACATCCTCTACGCGCACCACTTATAGGCAAAATTCATTTACAATAAATTTAATTTTCAAATTTATTTTACAAACCAAGTCATGCCAAGTCAACTATGTGGAGGACAGGTGTGCTCTCTACACCATTTACAAATATAATTTTTCATAATAAAATGTAACAAATGGTGAAAGAAAATAAATGCTGACCTTTCTCAAATGAAAAAATAAAAATAAAAAACAATTCTAATGTTCTTGGTAATGACTCAGTAACCACTAGACTACGCCTATTGAATGCAAACATAAATACGTACTGTTCATTCATTATTTCTTGTCCACACAAACACTCGGTGGAATATGAGACATGCCAATCAATGAATTTCTCGGTCAAGTCATAGAGCATTCAGAATGTTTGAAACTACACGTTCTGATCATAGACATCTCCATTACATATGAACTGGAGAACCAACAAGACATATAGACCACATATGGTTTCTTGAATTCTGTAACCATAGACCCACAAGAAATTCAATGCCAAGATCTTACTTTTTCTACACTACCTTCAAATTTTCAGTTGAAATACCTGAATGGAATATGAATGCTGAATTCCTTTGGGTTCTTAAGTGAATGCTTGTTTGGATATTGCAGGGCAACTTATAAGAAGTGTAGTTTTTGCGCTGCAATGCATTTGTGTAGCAATGTGGTTCACTACAACACAATTTATCTTTTTGTGACAGAGGAAACCGTCATCTAAAATAACCAGAACGTTAGTAAAGATATTTGATGACAGTTTGAAACCGTCACCACGACTGTCACCTAATGTGCATCATAGAAAACAATTGGTGATGGTTTACTGTTGAACCATCACCAAAAATATTTTTTGTGATGTTTGGAGTTGTTTTGTTTGGTGTAACGTTCGAATGTTCCCTTTTTTTGTGACGGTTGAGATCTGTCACAAGAAGTAACGTTCAGACGTCCAATTGAACGTTCGAACGTCAACCCGACCGATTGGTGTTCGAATGACAGAAGTTGACGTTGGTTGATTCTAGTTTGAACGCATCATATTTACATTCGAACGTTTATACGTCCGAATGTTAATTGCAATAAACGTTCGAATCTCTGTTCGAACGTTAACGGACCATTGTTCGAACGTAACAGGTATAACGTTCGGACGTTAGTTCGAATGTTAATGAAGAAGCGTTCGAACGCAAGTGGTACGTTCAGAAGTTTGTTCGAATGTTAATCGTTTAAACATTCGAACGTTTTGTTTGTTTGAGGGTGAGTACGTTCAAACGTTGAGTCGTACGTTCAAACGTTATGTTATAATTTTGTGTAATTACGTTTGAACGTTAGTTCGAATATGAACCAATGTTCGAACGTTTTTTATTTACATTCAAACGTACAGATCATAAATACTAATTTCATAAAATTAAAAAACATACCAATTGTATCATATTACACACCATCAATTAACAACTAACAATGTCTTATAAAGTTTCAAAATTAGATATTAAAATTAGTTATATACATTAATAAAATTGATAAAATTCATTTATTCTTCTTTTCTCGCCCACCGCAATTATGTTGCAACGATATAAGACGCTCCATTTGCACCATCATCTCCCGCTGCACTAGCTCTTAAACTTCATTATGTATTCTTTCCTCCTGGTCTCTCTGTTGGTCCTGCAAATGCGTCTCTAAATGAGATTGTCGCTTTAAGATATACTAGCTGTTGTTGTCTCGACCTTATATACTCATTCCTGCGCCGTGCAGCTTCTAAATCTTTACTAAGATTATTAATTTGTGAAATTGATGAGGTTGAGGAGGATGAACATCTATACTTGAAAGATCTTCCCAAACCTCTTGCCATGCTAGATTGCGACTCGAGCACTTGTGTGAATATGCCTATGTCACTAGGAGAGGATTCCCCAGAAGTTAAGTGCATTTCCATCATTTTTTCTTGCAATTTGAAAGAAAACACACAATAAGTAATGTATTAAAAGAAATAGAAATAAAAAATAAATTATTCACATGTTGCATTATTTATTTAACAAAATTAACATCGCTTACATAATTATCTGTAGCAGCATGATCCATCCACTCATTACATTCATTAGTGTGACCAGCAGCATAGACATGAATGAGGGAACAGTTTTCAGGATAATCACGTTTCTAACAAAGCGACATTAGTAATTTTAAAAAGATAATGTTAAAATTTAAATAAAAGAATATCAGAATATCGCAACACCTTAACCGATACATTTTTTTTACCTTTCCACCTCGACTCTCCACATACAGAACATGTTTGTTTCTTTTCGTTCTCCTTCCAGAACAAAACACAATCATTCTTGCATGCATGTATGGACTTATACTCAAACTCTAATCCCTTTTCTCAACTGTTTCGCTTCATAAAAGTTCTTCGGCAATGCAGACTCTTCGGGAAGCACCTCGTTAAATTAGTCCAATACCATGTTTATTGCTTTCGTCGACATCCCACACAATGACTAATGTGAAGTAACCGCACAATAAATGACATTTTGGAATGTTATGTATAGCTTGGATAAAACTCGCGCTTTGCATCTTCCCACATTGCAGTGAGATTTTCAGAATCCGTCCCTCGGTCACTTGAGGCATTGTCGTCAATCTCATCCATAAACATCCCACCTCCAATGTTACCCAACATCTCATCCATCTCATCTCGCTCATAATCATCATTCATGTGCCGCAAATAATTCGGATGACTAAACAATACATCCATTGACTGTTCATACAGTTCACCATGCAGTACCCATCGGATATACCCCAGATTCATACCGTTCAGAAATATATGACTTTCAACTTCATCCAACCTTATCGCATACAGATTTTTACTCCCTCAACATAGACACTTAATGTAACCACGACTATCAGTAGAGGTCTGAGCAAAATCAATGAAGGTTCTTACTCCATGCACATAGGGTACGTAATCCTTTCCAAATCTATCGCCTAGACAAATCCAACTTTTTTCTATTTCTAAAAACATCTATCTATTAGTAACACGTACATAGAAAATTTACATGCATGTCATGCTCCAATTTTCATTATTTTTTTTATAAGGTAGTTGGTCCTATCCCATTCGAGATTATATTATCCATATTGCACAAATCTCGTCACTCTACTACTTTCCACGTTAGTAGAAATTTCAGCAGCACCTCCCCATAGTTTTCCAAGTATACATGTTCACATAGAGGGATTGTGATCATACGAACAATATATCCAAAGATCAGTAGAAGAAGACACCGAAATTTCATATTAAACGTGGAAAGTATGGGTAACAAAAATGTACAATATAGATAATATAATCTCAAACTGTCCACACTGGACAATTCAAGAATTAGTAGACACATAAATGTACACTAATTCCCAAACGAGTCTAAGGTTATTTATGCAATGTTACACAATATCTATAAAAAAAACACTACAAACAATATCCTCACGTTGTTTGAATTAACATTGTCAAACAAATAGTAGTGTTATATCGTTAAACTAGAGAGAGATGGAAGAATATGTAAACAAGTTTCCTATCAGTAGATAACAAGGGATAATGATCTTTAAAAATGTCTAAATTTTAGTCTAATTACTTAACTGTCACAAATTCTCCGGCCTTGATAACTCTCAGGTCAGAGAGACTTTGACAGTCAAGCAATTTGACAGACATTTCTTCAAGATCATTCTCCCTCGTTGTCTACAAGACAGGAAGCTTGTTCACATATTCTTCAATCTCTCTCTAGTTTAACAATATAACACTACTATTTGTTTGACATTGTTAATTTATAAAAAAATAAAAATTAATAGTTATAGAATCGAAACTTCAGATTTTTCAATAGGCAACAAAGTATTTTATAGTGATCTTGGATTCGTTGGGGCTATCCTATGCAAAATACTATAATGATTGATCTCGGATTATTATTACTAAATTATAATTTTAATTGTTATTATATATCTTAGGACATTGTTAATTGATACCAATGTAATTTTAATTATTATTATATAATTGTTATTATGTAATTTTAATTGTTATTATATAATTTTAATTGTTATTATTCCTAAATTATAATTTTAATTGTTATACTTAATTGAGTGAGTTATTTATTTATATAGAAAATATGTATATAATTTCTTTCAAGACCTTCCCAAGTATTTAAAAGGTATTGTGCGGCTGGATTTTTTAGGCATTCCGTATTTTCGTCGTTAATCTGCATTCCAGGTTTGTTTTGTTTTGCTAGGCTTGTTTAGATGTTTTATGTTTTGATATAGGCCTGTTAGATTTTATTTCGTGTTTATTTATAGGCTTATTTAGTCTGTGTTGTCTTTTTGTTTCTTCTGTTTTGATTTTTGTTTAGTTTGTATTTGGGTGATTTTTTGTTTTTATTTCTTATTTGTAAACTCCCTCATATTTGGCTTGTAACCACGGTATTCCTCTGCCATAAGTGAGGGTTTATTAATAAACTTGGGACGGGGCCACTACCATATGGCTACCGGCTCTTTGGTTAAAAAAAAATGTATATAATTTCTAATTAAGCATTTATTTGATCCTTATTTATTTACTCTCTATTTTATTTTAAATAAGTATATTTATTTATTCCCATTTTCTAGTTATTTGGTGGGTTCAAGACTTCTTTCTTGAAGAGTATTTTAATTAATTAATTTATATATATATATAATAATATAATGATTTAACCTCACAATATTAAACTATTTTCTCTCTAACTCTCTCTCTCTCTCTCACTCTCTCCCTCTCTCTAGTGCTCTCTCTCACTCTAACTCTCTCTCACTCTCTCCCTCTCTCTAACGCTCTCTCTCACTCTCTCTCCCTCAATCTCTCTGTTTTAGTGAAGTAGAGTTCTCCAAGTGAGGAAGGCACAGATTAAATTCCGTAGAGTTGTCTGGTCACTGCAATAGGTCTTCCATACTCAAACGACAACAAATTGAAGGCGTCCTTGACCTATTGCAGCGACAAGTTAAATGAAAAGTCACCGCATCAAATATCCGATTAGTTCGAACGTCATTATATACGTTCGTACGTTACGTGAAATTTTGGTTCCCACTAAAAGAACAACCTAATTTTTAACACTCACAAACGTTCGAATGTACAATATTTCACGTGCGAACGTTACTTTAATAATCCCAAAACAAACACAGATCACGCGGATTAAGTTTGAATGTATAATTCAAAACGTTCGCACGTTTTGTTGATGATTTCACCGGTGTGTGACCCCTAATTCACGCAGGAAAGATCCCGCCATTTTTCCATTCACGTTCGCACATCTCGTCTTTACGTTCGCAAGTATATGCATCTACGTTAGAACGTTAAGTATACACGTTCTAACATAAATACCATCAATTTCTCTTACGTTAGAACGTTTTGCACGTCAATGCAAAACGTCCGAACGTAGATTTGTATTGTTCGAACGCAATTCACATATTTATATATTTTTTACACAATAGTGGTTTACATATTCATATATTATTCGCTTATAATATGTTAGTACATAACATTAATTATTAATAAGAATGTTATTAATTACATAACAACACTAGACTAGTATATATAGTATATAGACTATACTAGTGCACTATGTACTAGTATAACTTATATACTAATACATAATGGTATTAGTATAGCATATATTATTAGCTTATAATATCTTAGTACATAACATTAGTTGTTAATTACATTTTATTAAATTACTTAACAATACTAGACTAATATATATTGCATCTATTTCTTACTAGTGCACTGTGTACTAGTATAACTTATATACTAGTACATAATATTATCAGTATAGCATATATTATTAGCTTATAATATGTTAGTACAAAACAATAGTTGTTAATTAGACTTAATTAAATTAAGTAGCAACATTAGACTAATATATATTGTATATATACTATACTAGTGCACTATGTACTAGTATAACTTATATAGTAATACATAGTGTTATTAGTATAACATATATTATTAGCTTATAATATGCTAGACAACAAAATTAGTTGTTAATTATACTTTATTAAACTAATTAACAACACTAAACTAATATATATAATATATATATACTAGTTCATAGTGCCCTATATACTAGTACATAGTCTTATTAGTATAATATATATTATTAGCTTATAATATGCTAGACAACAAAATTAGTAGTTAATTACACTTTATTAAACTAGTTAACAACGCTAGACTAATATATATAGTATATATACAAGTGCATAGTACCCTATATACTAGTATTACTTATATACTAGTATATAGTGTTATTAGTATAACATAGCATATTAGCTTATAACATGCTAGACAACAAAATTAGTTGTTAATTACATTTTATTAAACTAATTAATAACACTAGACTAATATATATAGTATATATACTAGTGCGTAGAGCATAAGTATAGTATATATATAATATATTATTTAGTATGAATTATAAAAAATTTATTGTAGAGACGTTTGAATGTACAAACATAACGTTCGCATGTATCTGGCATTGAGTACAAGCTTTCGCACGTACTAACATAACGTTCGCATGTAAAGGGAAATAAGGAATTAAACATTCGAACGTTATAATTGAAACATTCGGATGTCTTTCTCTCTTCTCAATTGATGTTCGCACATTAACTATTAAACATTCGAACATTAAGTGTATAAAAGATTAAGTCCGAACGTGAAACGACACAACTCACATTTCTCTCTCACGCAATCTGTAGCCTCCGTCGCATACCACAACTTGCACCGTTGCCGCTGCCGTCAAACTCCGCCATAACCATCACAAAAGAGATAGGCATCCCTCTTTAACCTTTGGGTACATTTTTTTAGCTGTTTAATGAAGGTTTCAGTGGTTCTCGAAACCCATTGGTGGCCGGACTTTCATCTTTATTTTCGGCCATCATAAATTGCCAATGGTTAGACGACCACCGTATAAAACTTTCTTGAAGTTTATACTTCATTTCTACAGTGACATTTGACCAATTTCATTGTGTTTGATGTGTACAGGAATGACTGAGTCGACTCACCCATTTATGTATTGTAACGTTCTAACGTTACGATATAATGTTCAAACGTTATATCTTCCAAATGTGGAAGATGACATACACATTTGCATGTTAATCATATAACGTGCAAATGTTCTACAGTACATGTGAATGTATTTAGTATGCGTGTGAATTTAAATTATACATGCGAACGTACGTTTGTAACGTTTGCACGTATGATCATTCATATTCTTGAGCGGCACATACGTGCAAACGTTAATATTACGTGCGAACGTTATTTGTAATTTGTGCAAATGTAAAACCTTTCAATTGTCATAAACCAAATATACGTTCGAACTAATAGTTATGTATGCTCGCAAGTATTATTAAATACGTTCAACAGCTTCCTGATGTGCGAACGTGGTATGCTTTATATGTTCCAACGTGTATTTGAGCCGTCACGTTCGAACATTTATCATATTACATTCGAATGCTTATACTAGATAATCTAACGTGTGAACGTAATAACCAAAATGTTTGCACGTATAAGCTTATCCTCCGAACGTTAAATTTTAAGTTTGAACGTGTACCAGAAATAATTTAGATTAAAATGCATAATATGCTTCATAACATTAATATTGCTCATTTTTTTTTCTTTCTTTCAGGATATGGCTCATCTTCTAACTACTAGGAAAAGGGGGAGGGAAGGAACAAAAGAGGACACGTCTCGAATCGGGGCTCGAACAGTGATGTCTAAATGAGAAGTCATGATCAATCACTTTCACGAACTCATATGGGAGCAGAAGAGCGTTCGAGACGTGTTTGTTACGAGAGGTTGGATGAGTATCTACCCTTTAATGGTTCGGGAGTTTTATATACAAATGTGTTCCATGCCTAAGGATGCATTCTCTCAAATCGTGACAGTACACGGTGCTCAATTTGAGGTGTCGACGGATGTCATCGTCGAGCTTTTGGGGATCGATCTCGTAGCTAAGATATCGACTGCAAGAGATGCTCAGCCTATGGATGGATCCTGAGTAGATATAGATGTAGGCACTTTTGCAACATCTACTGGCCCAGTTGACCGGTCGGTGGCTGGGGATACTGATGAGGAGGATGGCGACCAGGATGAGGATTTCTATATCCTCACTGGGATTGACCGAGACCGGATCAATAGGAAGAACTCTTTCAGCCAGGTACAACTCCTCCATTTTTTCTGCATGTTGCATCTTATTGTTGCAACAAATGTGGATCATGTGGGACATAAAGCCACATTTAGCCGGAAATGCGCACAGTTCCTTATACAAGTGGCACGTGGAGACCCCATTGACTTGCCACTTCATATTTTTGAGAGGATCCGTTACGAGGCGAGCATCGTCTCCACGGACAACCTCCCATATGGAGTCCTCATTACCAAGCTATTACTAGCCCGGGATGTGCAACCCATGGTAAAGGAGTGGAGGACAGACCAGATGAGCCCCATCGACATTACCACACACCGTCAGAGCATTGGACAGAAGAAGGGGCCTGCTCGACGTCAGCCTGGCCCTGTACCAGATCTTGTTCTTCCAATCCAGTCCGAGCCTAGTGTTGGGAGTACTCATCAGCCGCTGACGGTTACATCTATGGGAGATGCGCAGCCTGCTTAGGTTGATGCTACAATTTTAGGTATTACTACGCACATTGACCGAAAGATCGAGTCAATAGAATAGAGTGTGGAAGATTTTGTCACCGATGTTCTCCATCGGATAGATATCCTAAACACAGGTCAATGCATTGACTGAAGATTTTAATAAATATGTAACCAACACATTTTGAGTATTTTGTACTTTATTTTTATCATATGTAATGAACAATATTATTATTTAATATATCTATTGTTTTTGAATTTCAATTCTCAATCTTTTTTAATTTGAAATATCCAACTTCAATATTAAATCAATTAACGTTCGCACGTGAGAATCAATACCGTTCGAATGTTGGCGCCAAAATTTTTTACGTTTGCAAGTAAATAGACCCCACATTCGAATGTCCAGAGAACGTTCTAACGTGAATATGTATATGTTCAAACGTAATGCAATTTCATAGCAACCTTCAGTGAAGGTTTCCACAAACCGTCACAAAAAATACTTTTTTGTGACGATTTGGCCCCTGTCACAATTTCCAAACCGTCACAAAAACTAAATTTTGTTGCAGTGGTTCTTGATGGAGGTCGGATTGCTGGCTTTCAACTTTCTAGGACGGGAGTGTGAGAGCTAATGACCATTACTAATTCATGTTCTTTTGTTTCGTGACAAAAGATGAATATCTCGGAATTGAAATAAAATTTTTAAAATATTCAAAATTTACAATTCTCTTTTAACAAAAATTCTCTTTTTCAATCTAAAATTAAAAAATAAAAAGTTTGAAAAATAAAAAATAAAAGTAAAAAAATTTCCAAAAATAGCAAAAGTAATTCCATTGTCCCATCATGATCGAATTCCTCATCAGTCAACCTCATCCAAACTAGTTTGCTCCTCCTCATCCTGACCGATCACTTCTTCCCTTGTCACAACATCTACCATTATGGGTTGGGAATGGTAGTGAGACTACCACGGTGAGATTTATTTAAATCTCAGTAAGTTATGTCACAAACATATACAAAGATAATATAAACATGACTAATAATAAATATGAAGTGTATGCATGAACATGAATCCCCATCCGGGATCGTTAATATCCTATCCAAGGTCGTTGATAGTTCTTCATTAACCCAAGGGATTCCACTCGCACCGGGGTGTCTCCTCGGAAAGCTAGCCTCCTTGACGAGTGTAGCAGAGGAAACGGACCTCATCAACCTATCTGGGACCATTACTATCCCATCCGAGGTTGTTATAGATCTTCATCAACCTTTTGAATTCCACTCAATCTTCACTCACTCCAGAGTGGACAAGAGAGTCCTACAAGGATAATCCCCCATCTTGTGTATGTGAGTGCTTGTGTGGCGACTGTAAATGCCCGTGTGGCAAATATCTATGTGATGATCATCTGTGTTGTAATACCTAAGCCCAAGCCCTAGCCTAGACCCAGACCCAGACCCAGACCTTGGCCTATGAGGGCCTAGTAATAGAGGCCAAACGACGTTGTTCCATACGTATCCCTCTCCTTTCATTTTTCTTCCTAGGTTATTCCCCCCCTCCTCCCATGGAATCTGCCTCCTCCCCATCAATTTTTTTTTCTTCCCCCATTGTCTCCTCCCCGATCCCACCTTCCACTCTCCCTCCCTCTCCCTCTCCTATGACTTTCCTTGTGATCTGGTGCTGCATTTTTAGGGGTCTACCCGAGTCTATGTCACCGTCAAGCCTCTATAGTAAAGCAGTTGGTGAATGACAGTAATGCTCTTTCTCATGCCCTCTCACATTCTCTGTTTCCTCTCCTTAGTCCCTCTATGTGCCTCATTAGTTTTTATTTACTTTTCCTTCAACTGAATAGTCGTGCGACACCACCTTTGTTCGAGGGTTTTGGTTTCCGTCAAATCCTCTCGCCGAACTTGTAGTTGAACTACGGTAAGTGTTTTTTCTTCTCATGTGCCCTGTCTGAGATGCTCCTTCTCCCTCCTCTTGATTTCTCTATTTCCAAATTTGTAAAATGTTTTATATAGTAACACTGCCACGTCATAGCGATTCTTGTGAGTGTTATTGCTGGAGTCTCCGCCGCCGTCCTGCCCTATCGTAATCATCACACTGGTAAGATTTCATCTCAATCTGTACATATTTTCCATTTTTGTCATTTTTTTATTTACCCATTACAAGTTATCTAGGTGACCCTCAGATTTTCCTCTCTCCCAACAGATTGCCTCCATTAGATTTCCATCTTGACCAACTTAGGCCACTTGAGTCGGCTTACGCCTATAAATGCTTAGGTGATTCTCTTCCTTGTGCTTGCTTGGTTTGAGTTATTCCATTGCGTGACGGGAAAAATACACTGTTTTCTTCAGTGAAGCAGAGGTCAAAAAAGTTTGAGAAATGTGGATATGATTTTGAGGAATGCTAGTATGTCTCCTCATTTTGCACCCTCATTTTGATTGCTCATATATTTATTTATTTATTTAATTTTTTTTCTTAATGGTTAAGGAATTGACTATTAGTGTATTGATATTTTTTTTATTTTTAAAAAATATTTAAATATGCTTAAAAAATATTTGAATTAAAATGCAAAAAAGAAGCAAAGTGAAAATTACACTAGACAGCAAACAAAGCAATGCCCAGGCGACATGGTAGCACCGCTCTATGGTTTTAGGAAAGAGTAATGATACCTAAAATGCTTGGCCCAGAGGTAGTCCCGAGTGTTCCTCCTTTTGACTTTTTTATTTATTTAATAGTTGAAAAAATATTCTTTTAATAAATTTTTAATTTTTTTTTAAAATATTTTAAATAATTTAAAAGATGTTTGAAAAGAAACACATAAAAAAAAGTGCAAAATGCACTTGTGGGTACAACTCCTAGCAGTTCCCAGTTTCCATGGTTTTATATGTTAGATGTCGAGATAATTTGACAATACAGATGGTTTCATCTCTGTGTTTCAACTAACTGTCCAAACCAAGCTTAAGACTCATCTTATGAGCTGCGACATACATAAGTCCATTAGAAACAGTTCAAATCATGATGGACTAAGAATTAATAATCATATATATATATATAGGGAGGAAGACTATAATAGAATACCGTCACCATTTATTCGTTGAAAAATTAAAATAAATCCATTACAAATAGCTAGATTAACCCTAAGATGCATTACCTCATAAGCTATGATTTGTTCCGCAATATTTTAACAAATTTAAATCCTCAATTTAGATTATTTTGAAATTATCATTCTTATTATTATTTTATTGTAATTAATAATAGAATAACAGAGAAGTTAATTGTTTTTTTTATAACGAACTAGAGGACAAAAACATAAATGTGGAAATCAACCAAAATGTTCATGAGGCTAAAGGCTCTTTTATACCTATACAAATTATTTGAATTTTGAAGAAAAACAACAAAAAAACACAGTGGGAGTCAAGTGCTCACCCCCAAGTGCGTAACAACAGTTCGTTAGGAGAGCAAAAGAGCGTGACAACATCGAGTGCGTGACACTAGCTCGTACCTGAGGCGAGCGAAAGGGCTTGCTATCTAGGCTAGCTTTGCTGGAGCAAAAGTGCTCTTCACCTCATTGAAATTGGTCACCCTTGAAGCAAGCAAAGAAAGCTCGTAGTCGGGACACGTAAAAGTGCTCGCACTTGAGGTGAGCACCATGGAAAGCAATTAGCCCTCGCCCACAGGCGAGAACCTTGTTTGGACCGTGAAGGTCGCCCCCTCAGCGAGCAGGGTGAAAAGGGGAAGTGCTCTCTCTTGGAAGAGGAAAACAGTACTTGCCCTAGGGCGAGCATAGTTGAGAGGAAATATGCTCGCACCCTATTGGGAGAGCAAAAAGTCCTAGCCTAGATGAGCACTATGGAGACCAAAAGCGGTCGCTCCTTAGTGGCAAGAACCCCAGGAGATCCATAGTGCGAAGCTCTTTCACTGTATGTCTATGTGTGACTGAAAGAAAGATAGATGAAAGTATAAAAGAGAAGGGCTTGCGAAAGTGAAAGAGTGTAGAGAGAGTGAGAAACCAGGGCGAGATGGGATTCACGTCATTTAATTTGAAGACGTAGTTCATTTCACTTCAGTAAGAACATGGGATGACTCTTAAATCAAGTTTTGTGCTCCTCAGCAAGGCGATCACACCAAGGTTTTAAAATTATTTCTGTTTCATGCCGGAACAGTAAGTAATACGATGTAGGCTATAGTTCCATCCCGACTCAAATTCTGACCATTCCAGTTGGTTTAGGACTGTAAGATAATTCAAGAAATGGGAATTGGCAGCTTAATATGGAGCTGTCCATGTGTATATTAATATAGAAGAGTTTATTACAATTGTAGTTACAATATAAAATCTATGAAGATCTGTAGAAATCATAAATACAAGTTTGAATTCAAATATTTAAAAATACACAAGCAGTTAAGATAAGGATGTGGACTGAGATTGTTGAGACTTTGAATTATCCGATAACAGAGCATTATCTTCTAATCTCTGTGATGATGAGCTAGAGCAGTTCAATTGTTCTTGCAGTAGCTTAACATCCCCCCTCAAGGTAATTGGGAGTTCACGAACCATTAACTTGTTTCTTAGTTGTTGAAACCGAGCACTAGTTAGGGCCTTTGTGAACAAATCAGCTAATTGAGCAGTAGTGGAGATATGTCAAAGAGAGATGTCCTTCCGTGTAACTTTTTCCCTAACAAAGTGATAGTCCACCTCTATATGCTTAGTTCGAGCATGAAAAACTGGGTTGGAGGCTAATGACTGTGCACTGAGATTATCACACCATAGGACTGGAGCAGTAGATAGTGAGACATGAAGGTCATTGAGTACCATTCGTAGCCAATACAGTTCAGCTGTTGCAAAGGCCATGGATCAATACTCTGACTCGGTGCTTGAACGAGAAACAACAGGCTGCTTCTTGGCAGACAATGATATCAAACAAGGTCCAAGGAAGATATCATAACCCATGGTGGAACACCTGTCATCAATGCTACCAGCCCAATTTGAATCACTAAAGGCATTTAACTGAAGAGAACCACGATCATAAACCAAACCATGATGGAGAGAGCCTTTAAGATAGCGTAATACTCTTTTGGTAGCAGACCAATGAGCTGTAGTTGGCTGGTGCATAAATTGAAATACTTGATTCACAGGAAATGCAATGTCAGGGCGTGTTAGTGTGCAGTATTGCAAAGCACCCACCACTTGTCTGTACTCCGTGGCATCTTGCAAGGGCTCTCCTTCAAGTTCAGATAATTTAGCACCTGTTGGTAATGGTGTAGTACATGGCTTAGCACCAAGCATGCGAGTCTGATGCAGTAAGTCCACAATATACTTGGACTATGACAAGTGCAGACCAGAGGAAGTACGAATCACTTTGATGCCCAGAAAGTAGTGCAGTGGTCCTAGGTCCTTTAGAGCAAAATCACCCTATAAAGACTTAATCAAATGCATAATAAAACAGAGCTTGAAACCTGTGATGATAATATCATCCACATAAACCAAGAGGTAAATATGAATATCATGGTAATGAAATGTAAAGAGTGAGTGATCAACTTGAGAAGCCACAAAGCCAAGATTAAGTAGGACTTCAGAAAGTTTATGAAACCAAGCACAAGGGGCTTGCTTAAGGCCATAAAGTGCCTTGCAAAGCTTGCAAACTGAGTGTGGGTGAGAAGAATCCCTGAAACCAGTAGGTTGTTCCATAAACACCTCTTCTTCCAAGTCTCCATGTAAAAAGGCATTGGATACATCCAATTACCTTAATGGCCAGTCAAAGTGGACAGCCAAAGCAAGAATAAGTCGGATAGTAGATGCTTTGACAATAGGACTAAATGTTTTAGCATAATATAAACCTTCTTGTTGTTGAAATCTTTTAGCCACAAGACGTGCCTTGAACCTCTCAATGGTGTCATTAGCTCTTTGTTTAACCTTAAACACCCACTTGTTTCTAATAACATTTTTATCAGTAGATCGTGGACATAAGACCCATTTGTTATCCAAGAGGGCTTGAAATTCAACATTCATTGCTTGTCTCCATTCTTCAAACTTGGATGCTTGAGCATAAGATGAAGGTTCTGTTGGAATGGTAGAGGAATGCAATGCACACAAGGGATATTTTGTAGAATAGAAAGTATGAAAGTCAGGATAAGTTTTAGGTTTTGAATGGCCAGTCTTACTTCTAGTCAACATTGGATGAGTTGGAGGATTTCTAGGTGCTGGAAGAGCTGGAGTGGTTTGTATAGAAGTGCTTGCAGTAGAAGTAGAAGTTGACAAAGGAGTGGCACAAGGTGAGTTCAAAGGAGGATCAGCAGAGGAGGCTAAATGAGAAATATCTATATGAATTGAAGACTGAGGCATATCAGGTAAAATGGAAGGGTTAGAAATAGGTACCTGAATCTGAGATGAGGAATTTGTAGAAGAACCATCCTTGGTAGTAAACTCAAATACACACAGCTTCAATAGAGATGTGGGCAATGTAAAACATTCTTCAGTTTAAGATTAGAGTGAGGTGTAGAAAAAAAGAATGGCCAGTGTGTGTAATGAGCAAACCCGAGCCATTGCCAACAGCTACTTCATCTCCACCCTGGTAGGGAGAGCTGAGTTGAAGTTGATTGAGATCACCAGTGATATGGTGATTTGCCCCACTATCAGCAATCCAAGTATTGTCCTCAGCAGAAGGAGAGAACTTAGCAGCCATAGCAACCAGTTGGGATGGAGGGTGACGACCCTGGTAAGAGAAATCCATCCTATGATAGCAATCGAGACGAGAGTTGAGTGTCCATTTTTGCCACAAATTTGACAAGGTGCACGAGGAACAGCTTTGATGGAGGAATCTGGTGACTTCTTAGATGCAGAATGAGTAGAGGAATAAGTCTTAGGCTTCTTGTTATGATTATACCTCGGCTTAGCACCATTCTTCTGAGTATAAAGAGCAAAGCCACCTGCTTTAGAGTCCATCTGATGAGCAGATGAAATCATCACCTCATAGTTAAGCAATTCTGACTGGAAATCATCAAAGCAAAGGGATGATTTACCACTTGTAATATAGGATATTAAATCATCCTCATCAACAGATTTACCAACAACAGCAAGCTAATCAGACTAGGATTTAAAGCCCTATTGGAGTGTTTGCAGCTGGCGCTTCAAATGAGCAATCCAAGATCGAGATTGAGAAGCAGACCTTGAGGATAAATAAGTCCAGACTTGACGTGAAGAGTCCAAGCCATAAACAGTAGAAAGAATATCACCAGATAAAGTGGTGATAAACCAGCTCAATAAATACTGGTCTTTCTTTGTCCAAAGAACATATGCTAGATTAAGAGTAGTGGTGGGAATACCATGATCATCCAACCAGTATTTAGGAAGGCAAGGTTCAGACCCATCCACTATCCCAAGAAGATCATTACTTCTAAGGATAGGAAGAAACTGGGATACCCAGTGAAGATAGTTGGTATTGTCAAGTTTAATTGCAAGCAAGTGACAAAAATTTGGAGCAGCAAAGGTAGAGGATATTAGGGTAGAAGAATTACCAGAGGAGTTCGTAGTAGTAGAGTGCAAAGGGAGGTCCATATTAGGATTGAAAAATGGCGATTAGCCTAGAGAAAACTGATACCATGTAAGATAATTCAAGAAATGGGAATTGGCAGCTTAATATGGAGCTGTCCATGCGTATATTAATATAGAAGAGTTTGTTACAATTGTAGTTACAATATAAAATCTATGAAGATTTGTAGAAATCAGAAATACAAGTTTGAATTCAAATATTTAAAAATACACAAGCAATTAAGATAAGGATGTGGACTGAGGTTGTTGAGACTTTGAATTATCGGATAACAGAACATTATCTTCTAATCTCTATGATGATGAGCTGGAGCAGTTCAATTGTTCTTGCAGTAGCTTAATAAGGACCAAGCCAGCTAGATTCTGGTATTTCAGCCGGAATGGTAATTTCAGTCCAAAAAGTAACCGAATGGTACTTTTGTAAATCACTTGAAACCACCGGTCGACTTTCTCCCCTCTTGCCTTGCCAAATTAGAACTCAAAGTCTCAAATCCCTAATCATAACTCAAATCCCATTTTCTCCACACTTCGACAATCGGTGCCCACCACAATCAACATCGTTGCAAGCTCGCAGCTCTGTCCCATGTTGATTTATCGAAGCTCCAGCCGATTCGCAACTCTTGTTGGCTATTGCTCCCTCTATCGTAGCTCATGTTCCTCCGCCACACGTCAACGTCCACCTCCACACTCCACCTCGTCCACCTTTGTCGAAGCTCTGTCCCCTTTGTCTCATGTGTTGCTAGCAGACAAAAATAACTCAATAAAACAACCAAACAACAAAACAATGTTCAGTTTGGTCGCCGAAAAAATGGGCGAAACTAAAAGGAGAGAGGAAAATCTATTACTCTAAAGCTTTTAATTTTCATCAAGCTCAGCATATGAGAGTAGACCCAACTGGCTTTAATTATAAGAATTAATTCTTAAAAAAAAAAGCAACAGGAAATTAGATGGGTAAAATATTTCATTCTGGTCTATGTTTTAACTAGAAAAACAATGAATATGCAAATAAAGAAAATTGTAGGAAAATATTAGAGGTCACTTGAAATTGGCCGAAGAACCAGTGGCTCATAAAGAAAGAAGCGCAAGAATGAGAAAGCAAATGATGACAAAGGGGAAAAAGCAGACTGTGTCACAGATAAAATATGGAAAGTTTCCTCTCGACTCGAGATCTTTATGGTGAGGAGGAAGTTGGTCCTTCACTTTTGGTGGAAGGGTTTGTTGCCTAGGGCAAGTTCTTAGTCTCTATTTTTTACTTCTGTCAACTCAGTCTCAATCTTTGTTTACTTCTAGCATTGTTCTGGTTTTCAATGGAAGAAGAACTTTCAGAATTATGGAGCAAGTTTTCCTTAACTGAAGAGGAAAGGTATGACATTGTTATAACTGACCAAGACATCTAGAATAATTTGAAGAGAGGGAGATTATGTCTGGTTGGAAAAGTAATTGCTGATAAAAAAATTAATAAGGATGCGTTTATGAACACGAAGCTAAAAGTGTGGAAATCTTGAGCTGGAGCTAAAATTCTTGAAGTGGGTGAGAATCTCTATG
Organism: Juglans cinerea; assembly: GCA_961763995.1. NCBI lineage: Eukaryota > Viridiplantae > Streptophyta > Magnoliopsida > Fagales > Juglandaceae > Juglans > Juglans cinerea. The sequence continues at coordinate 42,012,445 of CAUIVZ010000001.1, read as the reverse complement.
TGTTTGAATTCCAAACTGAGGAAGACTTGAACAAAATTTGGGGAGGCCAATCCTGGTTGTTTGACACTAACCTGGTTTGCATAAAAAAATTTGATGGAGTTACACCACCTGCTGATCTGAACTTTAACTCAACTTCTTTGTGGGTCCAATTGCATAACTTACCTCTCGGTTGCATGAATAAGGATATTGGATGTAGGATTGGATCCACTATTGGTAGAGTTATTGAGGTGGAGGCGGATTATGATGGGAATTGTTGGGGTAAGTGGATTAGAGTGAAGGTTGAGGTGGACTTAATGAAGCCCTTAATAAGAGGGAAGATTATGGAGTTGCATGGCCAGAAAAACTTTATTCAATTTAAATATGAAAGGCTACCTAGATTTTGTTTTAAATGTGGGGCTCTTAAGCATGGTGTACAAGGTTGTGTGGGGATGTATAAACAGAAGGAAGACAACAAAGATTACAACATGTAACAATATGGATCATGGCTACGTGCTTCAAGCTCAGCTGCAGTTTCCAGTCATGGTAGCACTTCGGGTCCTTTATTTCCTTATGCAATAAAGCAAGGATCTAGTAACAAGGTGGAACAACAGGCACAAAAAGAAACTCAACTGGTGACAGGTGAATCAAGTAAAGAACTGTTGAATCCAAATACAATAGAAGAGGTTAATGAAGGTAGTACTGTTGGCCATCTTCAAGTTAATGATCTATCTATGATTAACAGGGAGGCAACATCAAAAGAATTAACTTTTGACAATTCAAAGGAACTATTAGAACAATCAGCAGGTCAACTTTCATTGCCAATGGTGATAACTACTCTGCTTGATCAGTCAGAAATGGTGCAGACTCAACCAAAGGTGTGTGAAACAGAGAAAGTACCTGAGGTTTGTATTAATAGATGGAAAAGGAGAGCAAGGGGACAACAAATCGTTGAATTGATTCAATCTACCAATTATGTTACTAGGAAAAGGAAAATTGATGAAGAATCTGGTTTGATGATAAAAGAAAATCAGCAAGATAGTAGGGGTAAGAAGCAAGCTTTACTATCTGATCTTGATTTATTGGCGGAGGCTGTTTGTCAGCACCGCCGGGAGAAATGAGGCTCCTAAGTTGGAACTGTCGAGGGCTTGGCAACCCTCGGACAGTTAGAGACCTTAACATTTTGGTTAAGGTCCATAAGCCTAGCATTTTGTTTCTCATGGAAACAAAATTGCACAAGAAGAATTTAGATGGTTTGAAAATGAAATTGGGTTTCAAATGTTTATTTTCTGTTGATAGTGTGGGAAGAAGTGGAGGTATGATGCTGTTATGGGCAGATGATGTTCATATTAATATCAGTTCTTACTCACAGAGACACATTAATATGTGGGTTGTGCAACCAGATGCTGAATGGATGCTAATTTGTTTTTATGGCAACCTTGAAACTGATAAGAGACATGAAGGATGGGGAATTTTAAGACATCTGAATCTCCTCCAGCCTAGAAGGTGGTTATGTATTGGCGATTTTAATGAAATCTTATATCATAGTGAAAACTATGGAGGAGTTAGAAGGGGTCAAAAACAGATGGATGATTTCAGATGTGTTTTACAAGAGTGCCAGTTGAAGGATTTGGGCTGTATACAAGGTAAATATACATGGTCAAATCTGCGAGAAGATCATAATTTCACAAAGGAAAGACTTGATAGAGCCACTGCCAATTCTGAGTGGTGTGAAGCTTTTGGTGGAGGGGAGGTACAAGTTTTAGCATCATACTCTTCAGATCATTGTCCTATTTTGATGACTGTTGGGAAACAAAATGATTGGAATGGGCAACCTTTTCAGATCTCTAGATATGAAGATTGTTGGTCTCTTTTCTCATATTGTGAGGATGTCATTAGTAATGCTTGGCAGATTCATGGTAGAAATAAAGATGGTTTCTTAAAGATAAACACTAAGCTGGCTGGTTGCTTGCAAGTGTTGAAAAATTGGAGCTACCAAAAAGAGTGTGAGTCTAGAGCAAGTATAAAGCAGAAAAGTAAATCTCTCCAGGCTATGAATCAATCTGTCACAGCAACATCTGTGCAGTACCTTAGGGATTTACAGAAAGACATTGATCAACAACTGGAAAGGGAGCATGTAAAATGGAAAGAAAGGGCAAAAGAAATTTGGCTGCAGAAAGGAGACAGAAATACTAGATTCTATCATCTGTGTGCAACTCAGAAAAAAAGAGAAATAGGATATCCAATATTATTGATGAGAATGGGAGGACTATTTTAGATTCCAAGCAAATTGGAGAGGCTTTTGCACACTTTTTCAAAGGGCTTTTTACTACTTCCAATCCTTTAAACATGGAAGACTTGATGAGGCCAGTTAAGAGAAATGTTAGTCACCAGATGAATGAAACTCTCTTGGCACCATTTCGAAAAGAGGAAATTGAGGAAGCTGTGTTTCAGATGGGACCACACAAAGCACCAAGACCTGATGGTTATGGAGCTTGTTTTTATCAAAAATACTGGTCTGTGGTTGGGGAAGAGGTCAGTGAGGCTATCCTTGATTTTCTGAATTCTGATAAAGGCATGGATGATATCAATTTTACCTTTTAGTGATGATTCATAAATGTAGTAACCCAAAGCTCATTACTGATCATAGACCAATTATTCTTTGTAATGTTCTTTATAAAATCATTACTAAATTATTTGCCAATAGACTCAAACATATTCTTCCATCCATAATCTCTCAAAATCAGTGTGCCTTTGTACCCGGTAGACTTATATCTGACAATATCTTGGCTGCCTATGAGATTTTACATTCCATGAGAACTAAGATGAAAGGAAAGAAGGGCTATATGGCTTTGAAACTTGACATGAGTAAAGCTTATGACAGAATTGAGTGGAAACTTCTCAAAGAAGCTAAGTTGAAAATGGGGTTTGATATTAGATGGACTGAACTTATTTTGAGGTGCATTTCTTCGTCTTCTTTTTCAGTATTAGTAAATGGTGTCCCTCAAGATTGTTTTAAACCCACTAGGGGTCTTAGGCAAGGTTGCCCTTTGTCTCCTTTCTTGTTTATCATTTGTGCTGAAGTGCTAACAGATCAGTTAATGGAAGCTGAACAGAAAGGACAGATCACTGGGGTTCCCATGGCCAGAGGACAGATCAAGATGACCCACTTGTTTTTTGCTGATGATAGTATGCTTTTCTGTTGAGCTAATATCCAAGAGTGGGTTAATTTGAATCAGATTTTATATCGATATGAGCAGGCCTCAGGACAAAGGCTCAATAGAAGCAAGACTTCCTTATATTTCAGCAGCAACACAAAGCAAGCGACAAAGAATTATATTTTGCAAGTGGCTGGTTTGAGAGCCTCATCAAATATGGAGAAATACTTGGAGTTGCCATAAGTTATTGGAAGGTCAAAATCAGTAGCTTTTCAAGGCATAATAGAGAAAGTGAGTAAAAAAATGGAAAATTGGAAGATGAAGTTTCTCTCACAAGCTGGTAAAGACATTCTAATCAAGGCAGTGGTACAGGATATACCTACTTATAGCATGAATGTGTTTCTTCTTCCAAAAACTTTATGTACTAAGTTGAACTCCTTGATTTCCAACTTCTGGTGGGGCACTCAGGATAGTGTTGCAAAGATACATTGGAAAGGTTGGGATTGTTTGAGCAAGAATAAAGCAGGCGGGGGACTTGGTTTCAGAGATTTGGTGGCCTTCAATTCAACTTTACTAGCCAAACAGGTCTGCAGAATTTTCAATAATCCAACAATTTTGGCAACTAGAATTCTCAAGGATGTTTACTTCCCACATAGCTCTATTTTACAGGCAACAGCTGGTTTTAGACCATCTTATACTTGGAAAAGTAATAGCTCAGCAATCAATATTGTTCGATAGGGAATGATATGGAGAATTGCCAATGGGGAAAATGTTAAAATATGGCAAGATTAGTGGATTCCTACTAATGAATCTGGTACAATTATGTCTCCTGTGAATACTCTATCATCAAATGCTAAGGTGGCTGAACTTATTGATCATAATACAAGGTGGTGGAATATGCAGATGCTTAAGGATATTTTCTGGGAAGAAGATGTGCAACAGATTGTTAAAATACCTGTAGCTCAGACCAACATCTCAAGGGACAAGATTGTTTGGAAGTATACGAGAAATGGATGCTTTACAGTCAAGAGTGCTTATCATCTGTGTAAGCAGTGGCAATATCAAAAAAAGGGGGAATCCTCAACACAAAAGCTACACAAAGAACTATGGAAGGAAATATGGAAAATGAATACCAAAAATGCTAACAAAGTCTTTATTTGGCGTGCTTGTAATGATGCTCTACCCACAAAGCACAATCTGTGTAAGAGGAAAGTTGTAAATGATCCTTTATGTCCTATATGTCAGCAGGTGGAAGAAACTCCATCTCATGTCCTGTGGGATTGTCCATCTGCGCAGGATGTGTGGATGTTAGGAAGCAAAAAATTTCAGAAGGCTGCATTCACTCATCATGAGTTTGGAGAAATTTTTATGAACACACAGATTGGGTAACTCGGAAATCTCTCTATTTGCAGAAATAACCAGAATGTTGTGGATAAGAAGAAATAAGATAATTTTTAAGACAGTTTCTTAGCCCCTTCTATACTGATAAAGAGAGCAACACAGGAGTTTAATGAGTTTCATCAACTTCATGAGAAGCAACTCATCTCTAGAAACAACATTAGAGGAGCTCAACCAGGCTGTGTTTATTGGAAACCTCCAGAGAGAGATTGGATCAAAATCAATTGGGATGTTTCAGTAAAAGAGAGGGGTTCTCGGATTGGAGTTGGGATTGCTATTAGAGATTCTGATGGGGACATGTTGGCTTCATGCACGCAACCACTTCAATTCTGCCCACAAGCTGATTTAGCAGAAGTAAGAGGCTTAATTTCAACAGCCAAGTGGTGTAAGGAGCTTAGTTTGCAGATAGTAGTCTTTGAAGGAGACTCACTACAGGTTGTTGATGCAGTAAATCAGAACATTCAGAATAATGGTCTACTACAATGCCTTGTGGAAGATGTGCACTCGATCTTGGCAGGTATTAACTGGAAAATTTCACATGTCAAAAGGAATGCTAATAAGGTGGCACACCAGCTAGCACAAAATGCATTTTATCAAAACTGTGAAATCATGGATATTGACTGTATCAACCAAGTTATAAGTGATCAGGTTATGGTTGACAAACAAAGATCAGGTTTGTGTGAAGATGCAACAGCTTTTGTTCAGTCTGATGTTAATGTTGTAAATTCAGGTTTAGTTTTAGTTCCTGGCCTTGTACATTTTAGTGTCGATGTAAACCCTGATAATGTTGTGTCGGTTCCTCTTATCAACTTTGTAATGGCTGAAGGCCATAGTGTTTGTTGAATGAAATTTTTTGTTTTGAAAAAAAAAATTGATGACATAGGGAGCTGCTGGGTTGATAATTCTTGGCGTTGAAAAATGCCCACGATATTCATGAAGAGAAGAGATTGCTCTTCAATTAGATGTGGAGATGCCAAGCTATTTTCTTTTGAGTGTCAGACGTGTATTTATAATTATATATACACTAGGAAAGGACAACGCGTAGGTGTCCAGTTTAATTTTACATATCTTTTTCTGTTTTAAAAAATTACTTTAAAAAGTAGAAATAATAAATTATAAAAAACAAATTCAGTTCATCATCTCCTATACTATACAGTAACATATAATTTTTCATTTTTACCATTCAATTTAAATATATATGTATATATTGATGTTTAAATATGTGTATTTACAAATCAAGAAAAAAAAAGGAAATTACATATTGATGTATGGTGTGGAGATGATGAATAGCATTTCTTTTAAAAAAATCATTTTAAAGCTAATATCTTTATTTTAAATCTAGCCGATGATTTCTAAATTAAGTCAAGTATTCTAAAATCTTCTAAATATTTTACCAAAATTATTTTAAATGAGGTATTTGCAGTGTTATTGAACAAAGACTAATTTTCAGGTAAAACTTTTTATATTTTGGAGTTCCGAAAATAATGTAATTTTAAAAAAGTAATTTATTTAAATGATTTTATTATTTTAAGAATATTATTTAATATTCGTTAATTTATTTGACCCAAAATATACCATTAAATATCATTCTTCATTTTCCCAGAAAACGACCTAAGCATAAATCGATCATTCTCCTAGAAAATGGTGCTCGCATCCATTAAACCACAAACCACCATTTTTCCAGAAAATGGCCTAACATATTCATTTATCAATCACTGTAAGCGGGAATCACAGGCGAGATTACCACCATTCCTGTTTACCACTATTCCTAACGCTAACACTGTAGGTGGGAATCATAGGCGGGACTTACTACCATCCCTACCGTGTGCACCGTAGGCGGGAATCACAGGAAATACTCTACCACCGTCCTTGTTTATCACCATCCAACAGTTTATTTTCTTTTCACTTATTCCTTTTAATCCATTCATTTCAAACATACCCAAAAATATCTCTCACATGAAAACCCAGTTTTCATTCACAACACATAGCATGCATGAAATGATTCAATAAATGCCATGATGCTAAACACAACATAAATGCATGCAAGCATAATTCAATTAAATAAACAACACATTCTCACATCCAATCGACCCCCATACTCCTCGGACTCAAAATCCGACACAACTAACCAGACTGCAGGAAATTTATTAGTGCAAAAATATATTCAAATCTCACAAAGTTCTATGGAAAATTACTTACAGTGATGAAATATAATTTTCGAAGGATCAAGGAGGCGGCACAACAATATAATAGTGTATTTTGGACTATGGTCGTGGGTCTCAAAAGACCAAATTTGGAATAAGAACAAACTAAGACTTGGGATGGCTAGGAAAGGACTTAGAGGTATTCGTGAAGCAAATGGTGGTGGTGGTTAGCCGCGGGTGGCAGCGTGGGTGGCGGTTGGAGGCCAAAATATTCAAATCGAAAAATGAGCTAGAGGGGTTTCAACGGTGGCAGATTGGAGCTGAGGTTGGGTGGTTTAGGTGGCTGGAGGGCCAATGGTGGTCTGGTGAAGAGATGGTGGCCAATGGCAGCGCGACGGCGGCGCTGGAACAAAAAAGGGACGCAACTTGGATTCCCTCGTGGCGGTTAACGGTGGCATGAGAGGGGCTGAGATTGAGGGACGCCGGCATGAGGGGAAGAGAATGGGCAGGATGGTGTTAGCCATGCTGGTGTGCGACGACGCACTAGAGGGGAAGAAGAAACGGACGGGCCGCGGCTTGGATTCCCTCGTGGCGGTTAACGGCGGCACAAGAGGGGCTGAGATTGGAAGGGGAGAGACGCCGGCCGGAGGGGAAGAGAATGGGCGGGATGGTGTTGGCCACGCCGGCTTGTGGCGGTGCACTGTAGGAGACGAAGAAACGGACGGAGGAGAGGGGAGGAGACCAGGGGCAAAATGGAAATTTGGGAATAAAAGCAAGGGCAAAATGGGAAGAAGACCTAGGACAAAACAGAAATTTGAAAATAGAATCAAGGGTAAAATGGGAAAAAAATTGTTAGACGAAAACATTGTTCCTAGATTCGCACTTATATATATATAGTAGATATATATATATATATATATTTTGTTGTACACACGCAGGTGACATATTGAATTAATTTAGAGTTTTTGCCTTACAAGTATTTTAAGACTTGTATTAAAATGTATTATTTAGTTTTTTATGCATGTATATTTTTAAAAATTGTATTAGTATTATTTTAGAATATAGTTTTTCGATATATCTAGAATTATATATATATATATATATAATTTATCTATATAACGATTATCTCGAAATGATACACTGAAACGTACCCATTTCGAAATATTATTTCCCGAATCTCAACCGGAGCAGAATTTAATACCTAGGATCACACGCCATGCTTCCAGACATTCTCTCTCTCACTTTGTTCCTCGATGATGGTGATTGGGGGTGTGATTTTATGAGAATAAGCTCACATGGCTTAAAGCAACTTGAAATCTTTTAGTCTTGTGTTGCAAAAGAAACCAACAAGAAGTTTTTGCAACTGAGACTCTGGAGGAGACTACCGGAGACTCTGGAGGAGACTACCGTAGTCTCTTGAGAAGGAAGCCCTCTTTAGGGATCAAATGTAGACCAATGAAAGGGGAAAGGAGAAGATTCAGAAAACAATGAATCCAATCCTTTGTTGCCGAGGCGATGAGACAAAAATCACTAAATGAGAACAAGAGCATAAATCGAAAAATTATTCCACTTAACCAAATGAATGGACTTGGATACAGATAAATCCAAGGCCAAGCTGCCAAGAACTCATAGATTTACCTCGTTGTAGCTAACCTATTTCTAAACCAAAAAGCTGATTTTCAATCTCAAACAATTCCAACTTCAAAATGCACATGTCAACCTAACCAAAGAAACCTAATCATAAAGATGGCTGATTGAATCCAAGATTGGTAACAACATCAGGCCAATTAGCACCACACATCCTTGCTAGGTCCTTTACCGAGAAACGGGTGCTACAAGGAAGGGGCACTTAACTAGCATGAGTGGTTTGAGCATATCAATATTTACATGCAGTTCTCATAAGGAAGGGCGATTGATGTGGCATTATAGAAACTATTACATTTCTTATTGAAACTTAGGGAGCGGTTTTGACTTTAGACTTGCATTTGTTGTAGTTCATAATGATTGATTACTTATTGTCAATAGGATGCCATATAACATTATTGTACTAATCTTGATGAAGTACTTACCACAACTAGGCAGCTGCATGTATATTGTAGCATATTAGTTCACCACAAAATTTTGGGACTTCCGAGTTTTCGTAGTTTTCAAAATATTCTTCTTCCTTAAATGGCCAAATGGACCAATCCTCAATCAAGAGGTTCAGAGTTCTTTGCTCACTTAGGTCATCCTAGAATCTCTTCAGTCCACGCAGTTTCAGTCGCTATATCGATCCCCCACCAAGCGAAGGGGTCCTTTCACAAGATTAGTTATAAAGAAATTATTTCCAGTTACAAAAAACAATATCAATCATCATATATAATAAAATTACAAGTCAACAATGTTTCATAGTTGAGCACACTTGGTAATTTTTCACAACCAAATATATACATAACTAGCTTTTATCACTATCATCAAATATTTCCATGGAAACCGAATTTATCTAATGAAGTAGATAGTTTGACAACCTTCTTAGGGTGTCAAAAACTATACACAATTACAAAAGTAAATAAAATCTTCAATCAAATTGGAGCACCTTTGTAGCCAATAAGGATTAATATAAAGAATACAAATAACACTAAAAAAGAAAATAGTGCAAGTTACCGAGAAACTTGTAAGGAAGACCACAGGATTTGCTTCATACCATTTATTGCCACTTACAACGGAAGACTGTGTTGGAGCTGGCGCATCTACTATGGCACAACTGTTTTGTAATGGTGGCCCACAAAGAAATACATTTCCTTCATAGCTACTTTTCTCAAACGTCCCGAACTGTGCTTTTAAGTCTGGAACTTTACCTGATAAGTTGTTGTAAGCTACATTGAATACCTCAAGAAAGGTCAGACCAATCAATAATGAAGGAATCTCTCCACTCAAACTATTGTGAGAGAGATCTAAGCTTTCCAAGAGAGACAAATTTGAGAATGTTTTTGGAATGGAACCCGTCAATTGATTGTAAGATAAGTTTATTGCATGCATTGAAGATATTTTTCCCAATTCTCGGGGAATGCCACCAGTCAACTTGTTGCATGACAAATCCAATCCAGACATGTACGCAAGGACAGAACCCTCATAAGAGAGGGACCTATATTTTGTTACAAACTCAACCTTAACTTCTACATCGACATATTCTCTGTAGTCATAATATTCAACATGCTTCTCTAGGACCCTTTTAAATGAGTAAGCTCCTTGCCCTAACCAGACCAAATCAGCTTTTCTTGGAAAAAAAGAACAATTGACAGTAGTTATCTTCCCAAAATATATGTTGCTAAAGCATCTTGGTATGGTCCCAGAAAATGCATTCTTGGAAAGGTCTATAATGCTTATCATCCTTAACCGACATAATTGATCCGAAATTATACCACTGAAATGATTACCACCTAGCAAAAGTACTTTTAAGTTGTGAAGTTCTCTGATTTCATCAGGGATACTGCCGGAAAAGTTGTTATCTCTAATGTCCAATGTCAAAAGAGATGAGGAATTGAAAAGAGCTTTTGGTATTGGTCCTGTGAGTTTGTTCCCTTGTAAATATAGGTGCTCAAGACCTGGTAGATTCAAGCAAGAAGGCAACATTCCCGAAACTAAGTTATGAGAGAAGTCTATAGTGCTCCGCGCACTTAGTTCGCATGGAATCTGGTCGTAAAAATAATTAGTAGCCATGACAAGGGTCCACAAATATGTCATGTTTCCCAACCATCGGGGGATTGTACCTGAAATATCATTGTTGCTGATATCTATGTACAATAGGGAAGATGTATTAAGTATCGATACAATACTAGTGAATTGATTGTCATTCAATTTCAGAAACTCGAAGAATGGTGACTTGAATTGCTCTAAGAAGATTTCACCATGAAGGTTGTTATAACCAAGGTTCATAATTTGCAATATTGTGCAGCTGGTGACAAATTCTTTTGGGACCTCGCCTGAGAAATTATTGAAGGAAAAATCCAATACCTCCAAATAAATCATGTCATTAATTGATGAAGGAAGACTACCTTCAAAATTATTGTGGAAAAGATTTAGATACCTTGCATTCGGAAAAATCCTTCCAATGTCTTCTTGAAGTTTTCCGTTCAAATGATTTTTTGAGACATCCATCCAGGAAATATGCATATGGTGATACAATTGCCAATGTAAGTGACCCACAAAAGAGTTATCTTGAAGATCTAGAATTTGTAATCTTGTATTGTTTTCCACCAACCAATTTGGGATGCTTCCTTTCAACTTATTTCGGGATAGATCAACAACTTCCAATTCATGTTGGTCAAGGAGAAATCCAGGAACATTGCCGAAGAGCTTGTTCAAACTACAGTTAGACAGTTCGAGAACCTTTAACTGAAACAAAGGTGCCCAACCCAAGGAATTCTCAGTTTCTATCTCAAGTTTATTGTTTCGGCTGACGAATCGAATAACCTCAAGTTTAGAGTGATTGGCAAATAACCTGATTGAGAATCGACCCTGAAACTGATTGTAACTAAAATCAATGTACTCGAGAGATTTCGGGCTAGCTATCACATATGAAGAAACATTTCCATTCAATTGATTCTCAGAAATATCTAATAATTTGAGAGACGTCATATTGTCCATGCATAGAGGAAGAGTCCCCTCAAATTGATTATGAGATAGATCTAACTCTTCAAGCTTCTTGAGTGCGCACAATTCTGTCGAAGGGAGTAGCATCAATAATGTCTATGCAAAATTAAAAAAACTGAATTGCACAGTGTTTTTTATGAAATTGCTAATGAGGGAAATAATTCAAAATTAACCATTCTCTTTTGTCTTTTTAATATTCCTGATCACTCTGCATACATCATTAGGGTAATGCTTACTAAGTGTAAATGCTTGATTTGATAGTTGTTGATCATTACCTCGAGTAGGTAAAGTGCCATTGAGTTCATTGGACGATAAGGATAGAACCTTGAGTGAAATTAGTTCCCCGATAGATGGAGAAATACTTCCCGTGAACAAGTTTTTGCTGACATCTAAAATCTCCAACCGGCTAAAATTGACCAAATCTACAAGAGAAATTGTGTCAAGATTATCACGATCATGATTTACAGGCCAATATCATAAATATGGTTGGATTATATCTTTCCCCACAAACTACAACATTTTTGTTACTTTTTGCTAAATAATTACTTGGCCAATAATTTGAATTGAGGTACAAGTAATTTTAATAAGAAATATGTACAAAGACTCGTACTTTTACTTACAAGACTCATTTTGTTAGTTTTTTTTTTGAATTTCAAATTTCATGATTTTCAGCATATAATAAATAACTGACATGTGGAGAGGTAAGTTTTTTTGTAGTTTTTTTTAGTACATTTAGCATTTTCCATCCTTAATATTAAAACCATGTATTTCAACTAATAAAAGATAATTTCATCTTTATATATATATATATATGTATATATATATATATATCCATTAAAACGGTGGGTCAAAATGTTTTGGAGACGAGAAACAATCAAATATATTAATTCATGAGATGGAGATAATGGAGATTTTTTACCTTGGATTGGTAGTTTTCCTCCAAGATGATTAGATTGCAAGATAAGAACCTCCAAGTTGCTCAGATTTGCTAGCACTGCATAACATTAAAAAATTTAACAAATTATAATGGGTTAAACAGTACTGAGATAGTGACTGTGGTTTGAACTTTAGATAGATATCGCACTAACTATTAAAAATGAACTTTTCTATCATTCTATTCTCGGATTTACCACCATTAATTATATACTCAATCTAGGATATTGTTAAGGGGATCTCCCACAGTCTCGAGTGTAGGGATAGGCCGCCTATATATTTGATCACATTTCAAACTACAGGGAGCAACATATATATGATCATGGGTTATTTGTTTAACAGATACATCTCACGTAGCTATCAATACAAAAAATGAACCAGAGAATGCGTATGGCAACACGAGTACTAAAATCCTTACTAGATGATAAATAAAAATAAAAATAATAAAGCTTAACTAAGGGTATAAGATGGAGTTCCCAATAAATATATATATATATATATATATATATATATATTTTTGTTGGTGGATGGTATAAGATGACTCCTAAGTATTTTTATGCATCTTTAAAATATCTTAAACGAAGAGAGAGTGTAATTAAATAGTCAAATAGAACATGAGTTGAAGACCTTTGTAATTATGTGTTTCACGATGCTCAATAGTCTCTATATCATTTAATATTTCTAGATAGGGAGCCATTGAATCTCGTGGCTCTTAAAAATCCAATTTCTTCAACTTTTAAAAGCTAATATTAATGAATGATTGCTAATGGTTGGAAAGTCTACAAAGTAATGTGAAAGATCCAGTACATACCTTTGATTGGAAAGGATTTCAGGTAATTCGAAGCAAGATTCAGATATGTAAGGGACTTGATTGTAGAAAATGATGACAAGCAATTGTCGTTTATGTAATTGAAACTAAGATCTAATATCTCCAAGTTCTCCAATCTTGACAAGCTTTCCCAACCTGTAGTTGTACCATTTTTATTTCATTTTAAAATGGAAAAAAATTAAATGAGATTGTATTCAGAAGAAAATCCATGCTTTATTGCTTATGAATCAACTGAGAATCAAACTATTGACTTATAATATTACTTATTAACAGGACTATAAATAAATAAGTCCTTAAAAAGTGAGGGTCTAAGATTTTCCAACTGAGCTTTGCTATTCATAAGCTCCACACACCACATACTGTACTTTCTTTTATTTTCTTATTTTTTAAATTTATTTTGGTTTTATTCTTCTTAAAATAGTTCAATTCTTCTACTCATCATCCATATATAACACATTTGGTAAGAGAAAAAAATTAAAAAAATAACAAAAGAGTGGTATGTGAGGCTTATGAATAGAATTTTTTTTTTTCCAAAAGCATGGGTTGCATGGGGAGAATTTTTATCTTTCTAGTTTAAAAATAAATATTTTTTGTTTTTTTATTTATTTTGCTTTTTGCTTCCAAAAGAGTACTTAAGTTTGTGTGAAATAACATTATGTACTGTCAAAAACGTCAAAATTAAAAGTCCAAAGAATAATGAATCTGTCCATAGCCTCTAAGCCAAATGGATAATAGCTAGACCAGCCATCTGAGTCCTTTTTATGAAATCACTGCCTATCCAAAAAGTTAAAACTGATGAGAAGAAGTAGAATTAATTAGTTATATTATATTCTAATTAATATGACCTTTGTGATTGGAAATTCTGTAAAGTATAAAGTAATAAGAAAGATGAACATACCTTTAGTTGGAAAGGTTCCTATCAACTGATTTCCAGCAAGATTCAGATTCTTAAGAGATTTGATCACAGCCAATGATTTTAAGGTATTATTGTTGAGGTAATTGTGACTAAGATCTAATATCTCCAAGTTCTCCAATCCTGACAAAAGTATCCAATCTGTAATTATTTATTTTATATTAAAATGAAAAAAAAAATTATATGAGAATGAATTTAGAATAAAGTTAGTGCTATAGATCTTAAGAACTACATATGCAAGACTCAAACTACTCAGATGGTAGCACAGAGGATTTCATCAACACACTACAAGAAAAATAGACTTTTGTAGCCATTTAATAGCGGCGAAAAGACTATTTGTGACCAAAACACTCATTTTAGCTGTAAATAGTCATTTCGCTGGAATTAACTTACCACAAATAAGCAGTTTTCTTGTAGTGACATTGTATTCTAGGAAGCCATCTACTCAGACTCAAACCCCCCAATTCATCAAAGATCAAATAATAATCAATTTGTCCATTGGTTAAGTGATATGGAAGTCTAACGTCCAACTTGGTAAGATCTTATTTGCCAACTACGGGTATCTTTGGCTAGAGAATAATTGTTTTGAAGAGACAGAATTGCCTTATTTCAAAACAAATCAATTTTCATTTATTTCACATGTTTTAATTATTTCCTTGTAAGAAAAAGTTTGACTATGAGTATGTAATGATGCTATCAATAAAGCCATCTCAGAATTATTCACAAACTAATGTTTGTAGAGGCGGGTTCCTCCTAAAAAACCACGTTCATCCTTTCACAAAATTAATCAACATAGGTAAATTAGCATGCAAACACGATCTGGCATTTTTTCCGTTTCAAGAGCTCGTAACATTAAGCCATATGGGCAAAGAACTACGCAGCCTTCGACTATCTTTCTACTTAAATCTAACCCTTCTTAGATTACCAAGGATGATATATAATTGCAGGAGGTTTGCATTTGATGGGAGATTGCTTAAAGTAGCTAGTTTCAAGAAACGACATACCTTTAACCAGAAAAGATCCTGTTACTTGATTCCCAGCAAGATTCAAATTCTTAAGGGATTTGACAGCAACCAAAGATTGTAAAGGGTCGTCATTGAGGTTATTGTGACTGAGATCTATTTTCTCCAAGTTCTCTAATCTTGACAAGCTTTTCCAACCTGTACTTATATTATTTCAAAATTAAAGAAAAAAAAATATTTATATGATCAGAATGTATTCAGAAGAAAGTTCATGTTCCAGAGCCTATGAACTGCATATGCAAGGTTCAAACTAGTGGACAACACTTAATAATCACAACCATCTAAGAACAAATTTCTATAACAAAATCACCAAGACTCATCATCCACTTGGGGGATTAAGTTCATTTAGAAATGTTAGAGAAAATGAATAAAAAGAAGAACTAAGAAATTAATTATAATATTAATAATCATGACTATATATAATATATTAATTGGGAGGAAGACTATAGACTAGAATACCTTCGATTGACGTTACTCGTTCTCCCAAACGATTAAATGCAAGACTCAATGTCGTAAGGGACGTAAGTTCACTTAGAGATGGTATGATGCTGTCATCAAAGTCATTATAATTGAGGTTCAATGTCTCCAAATTTCTCAATATCACGAGCCTTTCGAAACCTTGCAAGAAAAAATTATTGGAAGACACGACAAAATAAATTTTATCATGTGTTGCAACACAACAATGTTTCTCTAATTCTAATTTCTTCTTCAATTAAATAATAAAATACTCGCCTTGACTTGGGATGATATCATTATAGGAATTGCCACTTATATCCAGCTTGTTCAAGTTTCTCAACCCAACTAATTCTACATTAATCCAAATTAAAGACAAAGCAAAATTAGGTGGGAAGTATGAAACATAAAATAATAATTAAAATAATCAAAACGTGAATGTTGGATCGAAGAAACTTAAAAACCTTGAGCTGGAAAGTAACCCTCCAACAAATTCGAAGTAAGATTTAAAGTCTTGAGCGAAGTCACATCACCCAAAGATTGTAGAATGCCATTGTCATGAAAGAAGTTATACCCAAGGTTTAAAATTTCCAGATTCCTTAAGCTTGAAAGCTTTTCAAATCCTGCAAAGTATGTTGAACAAGAAAACTTTACCGATTATAAAATGAAGATTTTTTTCTGGGCATAAAATGAAGAATATTTATCTGATCAGTGGGTACTTTAGAACCACTGAAAGTTAAACACATGCTTAACATTAGAGACCTTTCATAAAACTAGTGTTCATACGAAAATCTGTTGGAAAATATTTTGAAACGCTTTGTAAGCTGCTAGGGAATATGTAAAATAACAAGAACAAATTAGAAAGAGAGAATCCGTTATTGAGGCATGTTATAATGGATGCTATCCTTAGAGTAGATTATGCCGTCTCTAAATGTAAACATGCACTAGGCTTTTTGACAGTCTACTCCCAAGATACAACGTCGGTTCCAGTTAATCTCCTTGTTATGCACACAAAAGGAGATCCTCAAACCCGATATAAAATAGTTAAAGCCCAAAGAAAGAAAGACAAAAAAGAGCAAGAAGTGTTTCTCTAATTTTTGTAGAGAATTTGAAATCCATGAATTTGTGGGTGGGGTTTCCTATTTATAGAGAATGAAATGGCACTTGTGAAAACTCACAACAATTAAAATATTAGAGAATACATTAAAAAGGTTTCTAATTCATCAAAGGAAACAATCTTTTGTTTAGTTGGCAAGCGGTTAAGACTCATATTTCTAAAAGGTATATATTTGTTCGTGTTATCAAGACATTTTTATTTAAATTTAGACAATCAAATCAATATATTGAACAATAATAATAATTTAAATTATTTTTTACTTTAGATCAAATATTTTAAAATTAAAAAGGAACAAAATCTACATCGGGTTCAGAATTGTTAGCTGAAATCCAAAATTTCTCGAGGAACGAGATACAAAGGCGTAGGGGTGTAACCGGTCCGGTCCGGTCCGGTTTGGACAAAATCTAGGACCGAACCGGTATGTACTGGTTTTGTATTTTTCAAAACCGATTACGCCCCGATTACCCTCCTAAACCAGTACCTCCGGTTTTACCGGTTTCCAATCCGGTCCGGTCCGGTTTTCTGTTTTTTTTTAAATGTAAAAAACATATAATAAAGTGTTACTTCTTATTATAAAATGTTATTAATAATTTAATATATATTATGCTTAAAGCATATGATCAATTAAATTTTTATCTTTAAGATTAAACTTTTATTTTATAAATTATAACAACATTATCTTATATATAATTATATTAATAACATATGATCAAATAAATTACAAATGTTCATATTTAAAATTAACATTTTATGTTATTACTTATAAATTATAAAATGATATTTTTTCATATATGATATATAATTATATATATTATATATAAAAATTTAACATATAATTATATATTATATATATAAATATTTTGTATAATATATAAAATTAATTTTTATATTTTTTTTTCTAACCGGTCCGGTTCGGTCCGGTCCGGTCCCGAAAACTACGGAACCGGAACCGGACCGGAACCGGCCGGTTTTCATAAAATAGGAACCGGTTCCGGACCGGACCAGTTCAAAACAGGACCAACCGGTCCGGTTCGGTCCGGTCCGGACCGGTTTTCCGGTTTAAATTTACACCCCTACAAAGGCGCATCATTGCAATGCAAGGTTCTCGTACTGGGGTTAGGATTTTTTATAATATTTTTAATCAAACTTTAAGGGATAGATACAACAAGCGCGTGGATTTCAAACTTTTTAGCTTCAAGATTCATTATGCTCAGACAACATTTAATACTATTTGAGTAGAATAAATCTGCTTCACAGACTGTGAAGCAGCCCAGCACACTCTACGTGCTGGGGTGAGGAAAAAAAAAATTATGTGAAGTGTGTAGAGAGTGTGATGAATAGTAGAGTGTGATATAGCAATACCCATTTGAGTATTCCTGAGTTAGTAATACCGTACTATTGTGTAGTGTATATATCTCTAATATATATTAAATTTTATTATATATTTGGACTATAAAATTTCGACTGAATAATAAGTATATCTCAGATTATTTATAAATAATAGTAAAATAATTTATAAATAGTAATAAAATATTAATAAATAATTTATGAATAATAAAGAAAATATTTGAGCTAGAATTATTCCTAAACAATTAAGCTCTAAGATTAGAAAAAAGAAGAAGCTCTACTTAGCATTATAGAACTCCTTGTATCTTTGCAACATACCTTCGTATGGTATCCAGCCACCAATTGCATTAAAGGATATATCAAGACTTCTTAACTCCTTGAAAGGCTCCAACATAGACACGTTTAGCAACCACCGATCCCCGAAACGTCTCACATTCTTGTAATATTTATGTTCACGATAGTAAGGATCTTGCTTTAAATTCTCAAGGGACAATTCTATGATGTGACTAGTGGTGGAGTTGCACGTGACCCGCTCCCAGTCACAACACTCAGTACTACTGTTTGAGTCGTCAACCCATGAAGGAAGAAGATGGTCTGAATCAGTGTAGGGGATGGATTTAAGAAATGACTTCAAGTGTAGCAGACCAATTCTCTCTTCCTCCAAGCAACCCTTGTTCTCACCAATTTGAATAAAAATCACTAAAACCCACAGCAACGCCTTCATTGAGAAATAATTTGTAAGATACCAAGATTCAGCTCTATCTAAACCAACTTTGTTTTGGCTGTGCATGGTGTGAGTATATATTGTGGCTTGCATGTACATCAGGAAGAGTACCTAACGAAAATGGAATAACGGACTTTTAATGTTCATTGGCTGAAATTTGAAGTTAGTAACTCTATTGACTTGGACTAAATCAAATCAAACTTATCCTAAAGAGAGTGGGGCTTTTAGGTGAAAAAATTTAGAATATAATGGAAATTGAAATAAAAAAATAATAAAAAAAAAAGATAAGGAGAATGAGGGAGATCAAGCTTTGAGAGCTATATATATCTTCATTATTCTTGATTAATGGAGATGAAATAAGATGAATATCTTGATATTTTTTTTATGTACAATATATTGATAGTTATGAAAATGAAATCTCTTAGTTAGAATTTAGAATAAGGTTCTTGATTTAATACTATATATCTCAAACATCTCCTCAAACTCAAGGTCAAAGACTATCTCAATAGCAGACAAATATGTTTGTGGAGCTAATTCAAATCATGATGCGCGCGCACAATAGATACAAAAGAACAATAGGACCTGAAAACCTAATGAAAATGGCCCACTGCTAACAAAGATGCCCGAGAGGCATTTTTCTTCTAGTAAAGTTTGCATTAAAATAATAAAAATGAAAATACAAGACAAGAGAGTGGGGAACCCTAACCAAAATCACATTACATGCATAAAATGCAGTGCATACAATAAAAACAAAACAATAATAAAAAAGCAATGGGTCCAATGAATGTGACCTAAATCCATCTTCCTTGGCAAGCAAACAATTCCTAAAGATTCGTTTGGGACACAATTATTCTTAAATATTTTTAGACTATTTTATTACTATTCACTAACCATTTTATTACTATTTACAAATTACTTTAAAATTCTGTTATATATAGTCACTTTTTCATTATCCTTATATACTCTATTGATGTGATTGGTTAAAATAATTATTTTATAAGATATTCTTGATCTCCAAACACTCTAAACAATAGTTTTGTAATCCAGCTGATGGTTTAATTGGATGTTGATCCTAGAAGAACGTACTGCATTAACCATTCCGAAGTTACCGAGGGGGATCTCCACAATCTTTCCTCCATATCCTCAGTTAAGCAAGATGGACCAAATCAAGAAGTTCTGGAGGTGGGGATTCTAATCGTGCGGTGCATGTGGTTGTCAGCCTTACCTATATCATGTGAGGGGAGTGTTAAGATATAAAATAAATAATAAAATCTATATTTTTTATCAACTTAAATTTTTGAGATAAGTGATGATTTTACGTAGTATTTAGAGAATAACTCTTGAGTTCGAATGTTAACTCTACACTCTATCTCATTTAATTTGAGGTAATTTGAGATTTTCAAATATCAGTGGCTATGTGCGAGAGGCATTAATTAATGGAAAAGTCTTATTGCAAGCGATTTCACGCACCAAACTGCGCATCAATATTAAATATAAGGCATCCATTTAATAAAACGGTACGAATTAAAGACGGAAATAATTTTCATGAGATAGAGGACATTCCTTTTCTCTTAAATTTTTTTTTCTTTTATTTTTTAGTAAAAAAATTATATGAGTGTTGGTATGCAGTTTGATACGCCAAACAATTAATTTGAGACAAAATATAATTTGAATTGTGGTAAAGATTTCATGAGAGAGGAAAAGCCTAAGTGGGCCATGTATTATATTAATTTTAATAACCCAAAATATATTTGAAAACATTTGTTTTGTTTCATAATGGCAAGACAAAGCGTGCCTAGTTAATCCATAAGCCCTTTTAATAACCTTAGGCAATAATTTCGATTAGAGAAATATTTATTACTTTTGCTTGACTTGCGTCCTCAAATTCTATCCAAACTGACACATGAAGTGATGGTCAAGACAACGTCACTTGAGATTTGCATGCTCTCTTAAAGATATTCTAACTTGTCCATTTTGGTAGTGATCAAATGCATAAAAACTAGTCCTCCACCCGCGTAATTCGTAAGAATAATTAAAATAAAATATTTAAAATATCAAGAAGTCGAAAGGTAAATAATAATGAGCTAATAGCTACAACAAGATAACTAATTTTTTTGTTTATTTAAATATTAATAGTAAAATGATAAAAGAGATAAGTGCATAAAAGTCAAAGAGATTGTTAGAGTGCATGTGGAGATTGATTTTGGAGCTGAAAATCGAGAAATAGATAGTTTGCTTGATGTGCGCTTGAGCGAAACTCAATCCGTGAGTTCGCTCAACGTGCGCTCGATAGTGGGCTTGAGCGAAGCTCAACCCATGAGTTCGCTCGAGCCCCGCTCAATACTCCACTTGAGCCAATGTTGATTGACCGTTCGCTCGACACCTTGCTCGAGCGAAGAACGCTGATTTTGCCAAATTAGGATTTCCAGCTCCGTTTGCCATATATATGTCATATTTGACTTGTTTTGTACAACTTTCAGCATATTTTGAGTGAGAACAATTTTCAAGTATGTGCATATTGTGTGAGAGAGCATAAAATACTAGAAAGTGTGAGTTGAGATTGAGCGATTATAATCTTGTCTGGTTAATAAGATTTCTGCAGCTCTGTAGACGTAGACAATTTTCCTAACCACATATATTGTGTGTTGTGTGCTTTGATCGTGCTTGTTTTTTTTGTGTGTGTGTCTTTTGCACAACAACTGTATCAGAGCCATGGTCGAATCTGAAGGAAAACGACGGTTGGAGATAAAGTGAAAGCACCTAGGATTGAGAAGTTCGATGGCACTGATTTTGGGTACTGGAAGATGTAGATCAAGGACTCTCTATGGGAAGAGGCTCTACCTTCCACTGTTGGGAAAGAATCTGAAGAGCATGGATGATGCTAAGTAGACCCTGTTAGATCGACAGGTTCTGAGGATTGTTCAGTTGACCTTGTTCAGAATAGTGGCACACAATGTCAGTAAGGAGAGAACTACGACGGATCTCATGGTGACTTTGTCAGGTATGTATGAAAAGTCGTCGGTGAATAACAAAGTGCACTTGATGAAAAAATTGTTCAATCTGAAGATGTCGGATGATATATCTGTAGCCCAACACTAGAATAATTCAATACGATCACAAATCAAATGTCCTCTGTAGAGATTGAGTTTGATAATGAGATCAAAGTATTGATTTTGTTGGCATCATTGCCAAATAGTTGGGAGGACATGAGGATTGCTGTGAGTAGTTCAGCCGGCAAGATGAAACTGAACTACGACGACGTACGTGACATGATCCTTGCTGAAGAGGCACGTAGAAGAGACTCGGGTGAGTTCTCACATTCAGGATCGACTCTAAATGTTGACAATCGGGGCAAAGGACATGACAGGTCAAGCACCAAGAGCAGGGAGAAGAGTAAGACGAGATCTAGGCTGCAGATCACTTGCTGGAGTTGTGGCAAGCTGGGCTACATTAAGAAAAACTGTAGGAATCAAGAAAGTGCTGAGGATGATCTGGTGAATGTAGTGGTAGAAGAAATTCATGATGTCTTACTTCTTGCAATGAATAGTCTAATTGATGATTATGTGTTGGATTCAAGGGCTTCGTTCCATAGTATCTCACATCGAGAAATCATGTAGAATTATGTTGCTAGAGATTTTCGGAAGATGTATGCGGCTGATGGAGAGGCACTGGATGTAGTGGGAGTGGGTAATGTGCATATCACACTTCGAAACAGGGGCGTGTGGACTTTACAGCAAGTCAGACACGTTCTAGATATGAAGAAAAACTTGATCTCTGTGGAGCAGTTTGACGACAGCGGTTATGCAGTAGCATTCTCTGGAGGAGCTTGGAAGATCACTAAGGGTGCACTGGTTTTGGCGCATGGTAAGCGATCTAACTCTTTGTGTTTAACATCAGGGTCCAGTGATGTGCAGGGAAATAAAAGAGTACAAAAGGCAGGCTTGATCGCACGAAACATGTGAGGAAGCCAAAAAGAGTCAGCTTTTTCGTTCCTCATATAAGCCTGGGAAAGTTGGCTGAGGTTGCCAAGATCGGTTCGAGACCGGATACTCCTAGTGCAGTGTGACTTGTGAGTCACCCAGTGGATGTGCTGACTAAGGGTGATGTATGTGGAAAACTGAAGTCGAGCTTGACTTCAGTGCATCTTCTGGCTTGAAGACGGGAGTTGTGAGCTGCAGAGATGATAGTGTTTGGCTGGAAACAGTGGCTAGCATGTAGAGACTCAGTCTCCAAGTTGGAGATTGTTGGGATGTATGTGGAGATTGATTTTGGAGCTGAAAATCAATAAACAGAGAGTTTGCTCGATGTGCGCTCGACAGTGGGCTCGAGCGAAGCTCAACCTGTGAGTTTGCTCGAGTCCCGCCCGAAAGTGAGCTCGAGTGAGACACAAACCTTAGTGTTCGCTTTAGCCCCACTCTAGTCAATGTTGATTGGTCGTTCACTCGATGCGTGCTCGACACGCCGCTCGAGCAAGGAACGTAATTTTTGCCAAATGAGGGTTTTCAGCACCGTTTGCTATATATATGTCATATTTGACTTGTTTTATACGACTTTCAGCATATTTTGAGTGAGAACAATTGTCAAGTGTGTGCATATTGTGTGAAAGAGCAAAAAATCTTAAAGAGTGTGAGTTGAGATTGAGTGATTATAATCTTATCTGGTTAATAAGATTTCTGCAGATCTGTGGATATAAATAATTTGCCGAACCACGTATATTGTGTGTCGTGTACTTGATCGTGCTTGCTTTTACTTTAGTTTGCCATTGTTAGAGTGTGTATCTTTTACACATCAGAGATAACTAGTGAGAAATTAATAACCACTATAAAATAAGATTTTTATCTTTTTCTTCTCCTCTCTATTGAATCGGTAATCATAAATCTTAATGTCGAGAAATTAAGATACTTTATTATGATAATTAAGTCAGTACAATGAAAAATCTTCTTGACAAATGAAGGGTTGGGATGGGTCAATAAAATATATGAAATAATGAATTAGCTCAATAGAATACAAGAAATGCTTCATAAATTATATAGATAATAGATGCCGGCTTAACCACGGATCAGTATATATTCCTTAAAATTCTTATTTAAAATCTAGTATTGTGTAGATTGATAGAGAAAGATAGTCATAAGATGTAAGTCATATAATATTTAGCTAGTAAATATTTAATGTTCTTCAAGATAACTACACATCTATTGATAACTACTAGTACAAGAAAAATAAATATTTGTGTTGCGACGATAATAATTATTTGTAATGAAAACATATTTATTTTGACAGAAAATAATCATTTTCGCATGAAATAACTGACCACGAATAAGTATTTTTTTTTTTTTTTGTAGTAGATCTTTTTAACAACCCTTGACTATTAGAGCGCTAATACTCTTCACAACCACTCTAACTAACTCCACTTTGCATACTCGTCTATTTTTATGAATTTCTAGAGGTTTGGAGTTGTTGATTCCCGCAAAGTTTTGGGTGTTTTGAGAAATCATCTATTTATATATCCACTGCCATTGACTCAAACGAAGGCCAGGGAAACAAGCCCTAATTTACATGAAACAACTTCAAAACCAAATCACACTGCAACTGACTGATCTGATTGACCAATGCTTAATCATGCCCATGCATTAGTGGGATTTCTAGACTTTGTTACACTGAGTGTAAAAAAAATGAATTATTCAATCATTTGTTTGGCAAATTACACTAAATGTTCCTTGTCCATCCCTTTATTATTTATGTTATTGGTGCGGGTGATAGTTTATGCATGAAACTGTCATGATCTTCAAATTAACCACTTGTCCACTCAAAAATTCTCAACCTTGTGGGGTTAATGAAAGAACCTTCATGAAATTTTATTAATTGGTAAATGCTACCCAATTCAAAATTATAATTTGTTTACTCAAAAGTATTCTCAATAATTGAAGTGTAAAAATGATCACAAGCTTCACAACATCATGGCTCTATTCGCTTGATTCACATGATCGTCATTAAATATTATTGTTTATTTTGAAATATAAAATTTGAGTGGACCCTTTCAAAACAAATATCAATCGAATGGTCTTGGTGTATATATTATATTTTTTTTACTTTATTATTGTTTTTAGACTTTGGACCCATTGAATTAACAAACATGATTATGATTCCAACCACTGCATGAAAAACTTTAGAAAAGTGGGTTACCTGAGGCTAGAGTGTTCATTGGCTGAAGTTTAAAGTTAGGATGTGTATTTTCCACGTTGACTTGGACAAATTAGATCCATTACTTACACACTTAGGTCACCATTTCAATTCCAATTACAACAAACAATGTCCATTATCAAACATAATAAAACTGTAAGTGAACACCTGGCTTCATATATGAGCAAAATAAATAATTACTCATAACTAAATAATATATACATAACCAGCTATTATCACAATCATCGAAGATGTTCATGGAAAGTGAGTATATCTAATAAAATAGAAGATTTGACAATCTTCTTAGGGTGCCAAAAACTGATCGAATAATAAGACAAGTATATAACATCTTCAATCAAATTAAAGCACCTTTGTCGTCAATAAGGATTAATATAAAGAAGGCTAATAACACTAAAAAGAAAAATGATGTAAGATATCAAGAAGCTTTTGGTAATGATTCTGTGAGTTTGTTCCTTGTAAATATAGGTTCTCTAGACAGCCTCGTTTATTTTCAGAAAACATTTCATCTCATCTAATCATTACAACTTTTCCAACTTCCAATACAAAATAAAATAAACAATTCAACTTTTTCAAATCTCAAAACAAAAATAATATTAAAAAATATATTCTAACAATATTTTATTCAACTTTTTAACTTTAATATCAACTCATCTCATCTCATCTCTAAAAACAAACAAGCCTAAATAAGAAAAGTCTATGGTGCTCCGTGCACTTAGTTCGCATGGAATCTAATCATAAAAAAGATTATTAGCCATGGCAAGAGTCCACAAATACATCATATTTTCAAACCATCGAGGGATTGTACCTGAAATGTCATTATTGCTGACATCTATATAAAATAGTGATGACGATGAATTAGGTATTGATACAATACTAGTGAATTAATTGTCATTCATATGTAGAAACTCAAAGAATGGTGACTTGAACTGATCTAAGAAAATCTCACCATTAAAGTTGTTATAACCAAGGTTCAAAATTTGCAATAGCGTGCAGTTGGTGACCAATTCTTTTGGGACCTCACCAGAGAATTTATTGAAGGAAAAATCCAGTAATTCCAAATAACTCGTGTCACTAATTGAGGATGGAAGATTACCTTCAAAATTATTCTGGTAAAGGGTTAGATACTTTACATTTGGCCAAATGCTTCCAATGTCTTCTTTGTTTCAATTACACACTACAACAAAAATGTCATTTAGTGATGCTTTGGAATTGGCCAAATGTTGTTTTTATACAAACCGTCACGAAATTCATATGAGAATTCGGTTGACGTTCAAATGTAGGCAAATTTATGTTCGAACGTCATATGGACGTTAGAACATTAAAGATATTTACGTGGAACGTAATATTTTTTGGTGCCAACGTTTGAACGTTAGTTAGTGACATCTGAACGTTAATGAGTGACTTTCGAACGTTATTGAGTCACATTCGAATGTTAGTGAGTGGCGTTCGAACGTTGGATAGAGTATTTGGTAAATATGACTATAATTTAAATTTTATGTAGTTTTTAAAGAAAATAATGCATACTTTGTGAACAATTATTACAAATTTAAAAAGATTGAAATTTGAAATGCAATGATTTAATATTAAAATTGGATAAACTAACATGAAAGAAAATTGAGAATTGAAATTAAAAACAATATATACATTAAATAATATTAACAATACATATTTTGTAAACAAAATACAAAAGATAATAACATTTTGTAAACAACACTTAGAAGGTCATGTTGTTCACAAATGCATGAAACTCCTCTGTTAGTGTCTCGACCTTCTAATTTAGGACATCGACACGATGGGCAATTTGTGTGACAGTCTACTAGACATGCGCGATCTGCCTATCGATCTGTTGGTCCATATGCATCGTCATCTCCGAGATGATTGCATCAACCCAAGATGGTCGGACATCCCCCGCAGATGCACCCATCGGCTGTTGACTAGTACTCCCATTCTAGGGAGCAACATTGGGCCCAAACTCGGTCAGTGGAACAAGATTTGGTACAAGGCCAGGCTGACGTCGAGCATACCCTTTACCCTGTCCAACGCTCTGACAATGAGTGCTCATGTCGAGAGAGCTCATCTGGTCTACCACCCACTCCTCCGTCTGGAGTGCCACTCTCTGGGCCAATAATAGCTAGCTCAAGAGGACTCTGTATGGGAGGTTGTCCATCGAGACGATACTCGTCTCTTAACGGATCCTCTCAAAGATCCTTCGTGTAAAGTCGACTGGCTTTCCACGTGGCACGCATATCAAGAATTGCATGCGAGCTCAGCTGAACGTGGTCTTATGTGCCACAAGATCTAGATCGTTTGCAATAATAAGTTGCAACATGTGGAAGAAAGGCATAAGCTGATTCTTGTTGAAGGAGTTCTTCTTCTCCAGTTGCTCCCAGTCTCTGCCAGTGAGGATGTAGAATTCCTCATCTCGGCCGTCAACATCAGGCTTGTGCGCAGTATCCTCGGTCTCAACTGGGCTAGTACATCCGTGCAGCCTACGCTTGCAACTGCTCCAGGGTTTGTGTCCTCGTGCTGAGGAGCAGTTGTGTCTCCTGCCTAAGCAATTGGTATAATCTCACCCGTCTCTGCTACCCGATGAATCCATAGCTGGTCAGCAATAACATCCGCCGAGACCTTGAACTGTACACTGCGTACAGTCATGGTGTGGGAGGATGCATCTTGAGGCATGGAGCACATCTCCATGTAAAACTCCTGGACTATTGAGGGGTAAAACTTTCCCCTCAACGACACATCGGGACCCATCCTCTCTTCACGAAGATGTTTCTACTCCCACATCAGCTCATCGAACTTGTTGATTAATACTTCTCGTTCGATCATGACTGGTTTGGCCCCAAGCTGAGCAGTGTCCGGGTTGGCTCTCTCCCGGCCCCATTTCCTTGTTGTCAATAGATGATCCATATTTTGGATTAATAAGAACAAAAAATTAGAACATAGTTATAAATATTTTGTAATAAAATTAATACTATTACTAACAACGTTAGAACGTTTAGACGTACACATTCGAATGCTATTAATAAAGTTCAAACGTATAAGACAACGCGTTCGAACGAGATTGTCAAACACTAAGACGTTTGAACGTGTTTACGTCTAAACATTCAAACGTGATGAGAATTGATCCGCGTGCGAACATGGGAAATGTTACGTTCGAACATTTCCCACTTAAACGTTCGGACGTAAGTGCATTGTTCGAAACTAAAGGGTTAACGTATTCTACCACGTTCGAAGCTCATCTGTTAACGTTCAAACGTATTCTACCACATTCAAATGTGATAGTAATGTTCGAATGTGGTCTCACAACGTTCGAACATATATAAATTCCACGTTCGAACGTCAATGACCACTTGAAACTCAACGGTCATTAACGTTATGACACAGGAATGGTTGAGTCGACTCATCCATTCCTGAAATAGCAAAATACACAATATTTGGCCAAAAGCCACTGTAGAAATGAAGTATAGATCTCAAGAAAGGTTTGTACGGTGGCCATTTGGCCATTGGCAACCCATGGCGGCTGGAAAATCAAGTTGAAGTTCTGGCCACCAATGGGAACCAAAACTCCCCTAAAACTACTTGTTTTATGCTTCAAATGAGTTAAAGAGAAGGACCTACCTTTTTTGTGACAGTTGTGGTGGTCTTTGACGGCGACGGTGACGGAGGAAGACGACAGAGGTGACAGAAATCGAACGTTTGAAATGACGGAATGGCCAAATCATGATTCTGTCATTGCCTTTTATACACATAATGTTTGAACGTTACACGTTGACATTCGAATGTGGAATTTATTATTTCAAATGTATTATGCATACGTTCAAACGTTTAAGTGAGAAATTCAAACGTAGTCACGTGTATTGACTTTTTTTTTTCTTAAATCATAGGGATAATATTATATATAAATAATATCTATTACTGGGGCTGCAAACGAACAGAGCTACTCATGAACAATTTAAGCTCGACCTGTATAAACTCGATTTGGATTCGGTTCATTTGATAAATGAGTTGTTCGCAACCACTAATATTTGTTTGAATATTAATCGAGCTAAATTCATATAATTTCGACTCGATTTGGTTTAGGCTCGTGGACAACATTCGTGTAAACTCGGTTCGACTCGTTATGAGCTCATCACAATACTCGTAATACTTCTATATATATACTCTTACTGAGAAAAATATTAGAGTTTGAGTACAAGTCCACACATGCATGCAAGAATAATTGTGTTTTGTTCTGGAAGGAGAACGAAGAGAAACAAGCATGTCCTGTATGCGGAGATTCTAGGTGGAAGGGTAAGAAAAACATGCCAGTTAAGGTGTTGCGATATTTTCCTTTGAGAACCTGGGAATGACATTGATATATTCATGCAGCCGTTGATTGAAGAGCTAAAAGAATTATGGGAAACAGGCATCAGAACTTATGATGCATCCACGTCGACATCTTTTCAGATGCATGCTGCGGTAATGTGGACGATAAATGATTTTCCGGCATATGAGAATCTTTTCGGTTTGAATACTAAAGGAAGTTACCCTATCCGACGTGTAATAAAGATACTGCTGGTGAGTGGTTAAAATATTCTCAGAAGTTGTGTTTCATGAGTCATCAACATTATCTACCAGCAAATTATGCATGTAGAAGAGAATGCGCTAAGATTGATGGGAGAGTAGAGGACAAAATTGCACCAAATGAGTTGTCTAGAGAAGAGATAATGGAACAACTGGTACATGTTAGAGCAAAAAATTTTGGCAAAGGTCGGGGAAAGAACAAGAGAAAACAAGGTGCAGCATAATTGAATTGGACAAAGCGTAGTATTTGTTTTGACTTGCCGTATTGGTCGTCCTGCATGTTGCGACATAGTTTGGATGTAATGAACATAGAGAAGAATATCTGTGATAATATATGGGGTACATTGATGAGCATTAACAAAAAGATGAAGGACATGATCAAGACGAGGAAAGATCTTGAGAGAATGTGAATTAAACATAATCTACATTTGTGGGTGGAAGGCAATAGGGTGGTCATGCTGCATGCATGTTTTAAGATGACGAGAGAAGAGGATGGACTTCTGCAAATGGTTGCAATGTGTGAAGCTGCTAGATGGTTATGCTTTAAATATCAGTAGATGCGTGAGCCCAGATGACTGGAAAATTAGTGGATTGAAAAGTCATGACTATCACGTATTTTTGAAGAAGTTATTACTAGTGGGAATCTGACATCTAATGTATGTGTCGTCATATCCGAACTTTATATGTTTTTTAAGGATTTGTGCACTTGGGTAGTAAATTCGGGCAGATATTTTCACCATCATTTTTTGATGTCATGGTCCATTTAGCAATACATTTACCCAGGAGGTATTGTTGGGTGGATCGATACAGTTTTGTTGGATGTATCCAGTTGAAATATATTTGAGTCGACTAAAGTGCACTGTTGGGAATAAAGCTAGAGCTGAGGGTTCAATAGCAGAGGTCTATATATATGATGAATGGTTAACATTTTGCTCTATATATCTTCATGGTATTGAGACACGATTTAATCGTCAAGAGCGAAATGCTGATCTTGCTGTTCCACCTCCTCGTGAGCTATCAGTGTTTTCCCATAAAGTACGACCCTTGGATGCACAAACGAGTTACGATTTAATTGATGGAGAGTTGGGTAAAGTTTGGTGGTACGTGCTAAATAATTCCCGAGAGATTGATGACTATCTCAAGTATGTTGTTGCATGCTTCGAATAATTCTAGTTAAAAAAGTTTAACTATAACTTTTGTACTCAAAATAATATTCTTTTGCACTTATATACTATGACCACATAGACAAACTTAGGATGGAAAGCGTGGTAGAATATAGAAGCAAGACACGAGAAAGAATTTCCCTGATGGTATGAACAACGTGTATGAATTAAAATTATATATATGTTAGATTTTGAAACTTTTAACTCTAGGTAACTTTTAATAAGTATATACTATTTCAATTGATAGATTTTGGAACAACGTGCTCGTGATCCCGGATCAATTTCTCCTGAATTGTATGCATTGGACCGTGGTCTCTCTCAAATAGAGCACTTCGATACGCTGCATGCACGGTTCGAGGTTATAGATTCGATACTCTAGACCGTGAATGTAATAGAAAGACTCAAAACTGTGGTGTGTTGGTCAAGGGGAGTCATGAAACAGATGATATTGACTATTATGGTGTCATACGTGATATTATGAAATATCTGGGTAGGTTTATAACATGTCTTCAAATTTGATTTGTTGGATCTAGGCAGTGGTCGGGTTTTGATACATTAGGATAATCACTTTATGAGTGTCAATACTGTATCTAAATGGTACGAAGATGATCCATTCGTATTGGCTTGTCAAGCTACCCAAGTTTATTATTTGATTGATCCAATGAAAAACGCTGATGAAAATAGTGAAGAGATAACTTGGCGAGTAGTACAAAAATTTGTCCCTCGAAATATATATGAAGCAGGAACGAATGCGGATTATGAGAATAGTGCAGATGAAGATGACATTCCGATTGTAGAGAAATACCAAGAAAATGAAGAGAGTATTAACTTGTTTGTTGATCTTAGTGCACTCGAGTTGCTCCCCTTGTGTAGAGATGACATCCCACCCGTCCATCTTGACCCGTCCGTATTAAATGATCATTCAATTCAAGTAAGTGAGGAAGAAGAAGACGAATAGTCAAAAGAAGAAGATGAAGAAGAATCCGGGGGAGGAAGTGGATAAGGAAGACGAAGAAGAGGTTGATGATGATGATGATGACAAAGATGTTATTGAGGGAGATTCTGAAACAAGCATGGAAAATACATCCGAAGATTAAGAATAAAAGTACTAAATATTTTATTCATATAGGTGACTATAGAATTTTATACTTTTCACAATTTTTTCTAATTAATTTTCTTTATGATATTAGTCATTTTCAAGGATGCCGCCAAAACAACAATGAAGAAATGTGCCTCCTCCGCCAATTCCAAGTCCTGAACTCGTTGAGGACTCCCCACCCGAGGAATTCACTCCTGAAGATCAAGTTAACACGCAAGAGAACGACAGCCAGTCGACACCTACCAGTAAAGAAATGTCGTTGATAATTAATTATATATTAATACTTTTGTCTCAATAACTATATAACTATAATTGTATTATTATCTATTAGTTGATGCATCCGCTAGTTGCGGTCATGGCTATACACGTGGCATTTCACGGAAAGCTCAAGGTCACAATTCCTGATAATTCCACTGGAGGAGTGGATGAAAGTGGAGCAGCGCTTTCCTTCTATATTGGCACAGTAGTCCAAGCTTATATTCCATTTTATGTACGATTATGGCGAGATGCTTCAAATGAGATTAAAGAGCACATTTAGAGTCGTGTGCTGGTGAGTTTACTTTGAGAGTACATTTTTTTCACCTAGATTAGTATATCATATTTTTGACATAATTCACTTATTAGGATGAATTAAACCTCGACTTTGATCGTAGCAAAAATTCAAGAACTGTGAATGAGTTGATGACTACACTATTTTGAAGTCACAAGTAACGATATCATGACCACTTCAAGAAGTTTGAGACGTTGGAAGAGGCTGCGCAGTCCCCTTTCCAGCAGATGAAGTTAGACGATTGGGAAAAATGTTATGATCTTTTCATAACTCCAGATTATTAGGTATTCTAGATTTATATCCTTTAATTATTTACATTTATATTTTTTCTATATATTATATGTATATATATTACAATGATCCGCTCTAACTGTCCACCATCGTACTGGTTCAAAGTCATTTCACCATCTTGCTGATAAAATGGTAATTAATAAATTATAGAATTCATTTATTTTCTAATATTCTTTTATTTAAGTACTAATATTATCTTTTTAAAATTACTAATATCACTTTGTTAAAAACGTGATGATCCTGAAAATTTTTCTCTCATTCATGTCTATGTTGTTGCTCACACTAATGAGCGTAATGAGT
The DNA here is from genome assembly GCA_961763995.1 of Juglans cinerea. Classification (NCBI taxonomy): domain Eukaryota; kingdom Viridiplantae; phylum Streptophyta; class Magnoliopsida; order Fagales; family Juglandaceae; genus Juglans; species Juglans cinerea. Next base: position 41,979,626 of record CAUIVZ010000001.1, on the reverse strand, counting down.
GGATGGAACATGCCACCGCAGATAATTATGTAAGCGGTGTTACTTTTGTTCAATAAATTATGCAACGTGTGAATAATTTATTTTTTATTTTTATTTCTTTTAATACGTTACTTATATTTTGTTATCTTTCAAATTGCAGGAAAAATGATGTTGATGCAGTCAGCTTCTCGGGAATCTTCTCCGAGTAACATATACATATTCATGCAAGTGCTCGAGCCCAAGTCTAGTATGGAAAGAGGTTTGGGACGATCTTTAAAGCATTCCAGTTCATCCTTCTCAACCTCATTGACTTCACAAATTAATAATCTTATCAAAGATTTAGAAGCTGCACAATGCAAGAATGAGTATATGAGATCGAGACAGCAAGAGTTGAAGTCCCTCTTAAAGCGACAATTTTATTTAGAGATGCGTTCGCAGGATCAACAGAGAGATCAGGAGGAAATAATACGCAGTGAAATCAAGGAGCAAGTACAGCAGGAGATGATAATGCAAATGGTGCGTGTTATGTCATTGCAACAGAATTGCGGTGGACGAGTAAAGAAGAAGAAATGAATTTTATCAATTTTGTCGGTGTATAACTTTTAATATCTAATTTTGAAACTTTATAAGACATTTTTAGTTGTTAAATGATGGTGTGTAATATGATACAATTGGTATATTTTTTAATTTTATGAAATTAGTATTTATGATCTGTACATTCGAATGTAAATAAAAAACGTTCAAACATTGGTTCACATTCGAATGTAATTACACAAAGTTACAACATAACGTTCGAATGTACGACTCAACATTCGAATGTACTCACCCTCAAACGAACAAAACGTTTGAATATTTAAACGATTAACGTTTGAACAAACCTCTGAACGTATCACTTACGTTCGAACGCTTCTTCTTTAACATTCATACTAACGTCCGATCGTTATACCCGTTAGATTTGAACATTGGTCCGTTAACGTTTGAACGGAAATTCAAATGTTTATTATAGTTAACATTCGGATGTATAAACGTTCGAACGTAAATATGATACGTTCAAACTATAATCAAACAACGTCAACTTTTGTCATTCGAATGCCAATTGGTCTGGTTGATGTTTGAACATTTAATTGGACGTCCGAATGTTACTTTTTGTGACAGATACCATCACAAAAAGTGAACGTTTAAACTTTATACCAAACGGAACACCTCCAACCATCACTAAAAATATTTTTAGTGACGGTTTAACAGTAAACGGTCACCAATTATTTTTTGTGATGCACATTAGGTGACGGTCGTGGTGACGGTTTCAAACCATCACCAAATGTTTTTAGTGACGTTTTGGTTATTTTTTGTGACGATTTTCTCTGTCACAAAAGACAAATTGTGTTGTAGTGACAAAGTATGCATCAATCAAAAATTTATGCAAGTTACTTGATTATTTTATAGGTATTGATTGATATTCTCTTGGCACTATTGTAAAAAAATTTAGAGAAATTAAGAGGCCAAGTAAAGGGGGTTCATATGCTAGACTTTACATAAAACGAACGGACTGAGGTTGATTTTATGAAAGTATGCATATTTTGTTCTGAAAAAAAAAATTGAAAACAACCTGGGTCATTTTATCTACATTGCTCGTGTAATCTTTATAGGAAGAGAAAAATATTTTTTGTCATAACTAGTTAAGACATGAGCTATCTTTTGCATTTTGTTTCTTAACCATGCAAAAAAGAGTGGATATGAAGATTTGTGCATAATTATATAACGATGACCTAATTTTGTTATGTTCCGAATATGTTCCGTACTCTAATATGATATGATGTGATTTCTGAAAACCTCTAGTATGACATTTTGTTTCTGTTGTATTTTGACCCTACCACAGGTGTAAAATTGTGGCCTCTGTTCTGGTTGGTTCCAACTTTTATGTTTCTAGTGCACCCACTTTGGAAGCAAAGTTATTTTTTACGTGGTCTTTCAAGTGTGCACACTTGGGGCTCGGAGATTAATAAGAGGAATATTTCACATTCTGTTTCTTCTCGATTGGCCTGTCAGGGTTTGCACTACCCTATCACAGGGGTTAAACATGGAATTATATTTCTGACATGATGTTTCAGTTATGTTATGCCAATTAAATTTTGAATATGAACATTTTTGAACTTTCGCTCTCATATTTTTGATAACATGTTTTGATTCTACATTATGAAAATAAAAATATTTTGTTCTACATTCTGAACTCTGTAAATGCTCATGTTTACATACTAGTATATGTTTTCTGCTTACTGAGTTATTGATAACTCACCCCTTATCTTCACAATATTTTTCAGATAATTTTGATGTTCAGCTGGAAATCAAGAGTCGAAAGTGTTAGCAAGATTTGATGATTGTAGATGAATAAGTGTCAAATGGTACAAGTATTTATTGGAGAGTCATATTTAGTAGATTTATTATTTTATGTTATTTTGATATTTTAAGTCATGGATATTTTTGAATCTTTGTAGAGATTTTAATTTAGTTTATTAAGGTATTTCTTTTGTGTCCATGTGGAAAAATATGTATATTTGTGTTGAATAAGTAAATTAATATTTTTATGGAGTCTCTGGAGTATATAAAATTGTGTTATTGGAGATGATTTTAGGTAATAGGAGCTAACTCTCTAGACCTTCGGGACCAGGGCGTTACATCTTGTGTTCTTTTGAAAAGATTGTTTACCAAGATTCCAAAAAATCATCTATAGGATAATTTGAAGTAAATTTTACTGCATTTCATCATGCCCTGGTTGGTCTTGAATTCAATGGCCTAACTCCTGTGCTGATTAGATTTACATAAAATAGATCTCGTAACGATTTTTGATATCCATGTGAAGTATTTGGGTATCATTAGATACCATAAACGCTATAGGATCCATTTCGTGTGTCCATATCTTTCACTTGAGGTCTTTAATTTTGGATAAAAACTTGATAGGGATCTTGATTCGTGTCTTACATCACTCCCACTGTAAAACCTTTGTCATATTTATCTACTGCTTGCAATCTACTACTCGATGACCCAACTCACCACACTTGAAGCATCGTGTCCTAGAACTCGTAGATGCATTAAGTGGTGGACTAGTACTGTGGCATTTACACAACCTCCACCACATTCCACACTCCACATTTTTTTCAATTTTTAAATTTTTAAAATTTTTTTGAGTTTTTTCTTTTTAAATTATTTCAAATTTTCTATTCATTATTCATATAATAAATATTTTATAAAAGAAAAAAATAATAAAAATTAAAAAAAAATGTGGAGTGTGGAGGTGAAGAGGTTGTGAAGATTTATTCTTAAATTATATTGTGATGCAACTGATCTTCGTAGTCCATTAAATTATATTGTGATGCCAACTGATCTTTGTAGTCCATTAAATTAATATGTGCAATTAATCAATAGAGCTCAAATGTATAATAATGTGCTCCATATATTGGAGAGGTGACTATAAGAAGTGTAGCTTCTCCGCTACAAAGCATTTGTGTAGCAATGTGGTTCTTGATGGAGGTTGGATCGTTGGCTTTCAACTTTCTAGGATGGGAGTGTGAGAGCTGATGATCATTATTCATTCATGTTCTTTTGTTTTGTGACAAAAAGATGAATATCTCGGAATTGAAGTAAAATTTTTAAAATATACAAACTTTACAATTCTCTTTAAACAAAAATGCCATTATTTTTATTTTGAAGTGTCAATCTAAAATTAAAAAATAAAACTTATGAAAATAAAAAAATAAAATAAAGAAAATTGGTGGTTGACCACCTATCAAGCCTAGGGACCCCAACAGAATACCTTCCATAGGATCTGCCACCCTTGTAGCCACCACGAGAGTGGTCGTGGCCATCTTGTGGGCACAAGGGTGGTCGCACCACCCAGGCCAACCCCATGCTCATGACCACCCCCGTGGGTTTTGGTGGCCGTCTTTAGCTGGGCACCAACAATTTTTTTTTTTAAAAAATAATAAAATGTATTTCTATAAATTTTATGTCCATAGTTGTAAAAAATTAAATTCTTTGTTTGAAATTTGTTTATCATAGGTGATCAAAATCGAGCCACCATGAAGTGGCCTCAAGGGGCTCCACCTTTGGGTGAATAAATCTCTTCTCTAACAACTCCTTAATTTGCGTTTTCAACTCCTTTAACTCTGTTGGAGACATTCTATAGGTGCCCTATGAATTGGCGTTGTAAGTAGCTTTAGTTCCATAACAAACTCAGTTCCCTATTCGGGGGTAACCCTAGTAAATCATTTGCATACACTTCTGGAAAACCCTCAATCACCAGTACTCCCTGAACTCTCTTACTCTCATATGACTTATCTACAACTAACATTAGATAATCGCACCATTAGCGATACATCTTCTATTTTGCAGGGTGGAAATTACTGGAGGGGTAGCTCAAACGATGTTTCCCACATAACAAACCCTATATCTAGCTAATGGTTTAAACTCAACTTTTATTCAACAACAATCTATCATAGCGTAGTGTCTGAGTAACCAGTCCATACACAAAATCATATTAAGTCTCATCAAATGGAAAATGACAAAATATGCTCTTAAATTATGTCCCTCCACCTCAACGGGACAAGTTTTAACCACACGACTATAACTAAATGTATTCCCTTCAGGAATTGTCACCACAACTTTCCAAGGTAACAACTCTGTCTGTATATTGCACATTCGCACAAACATTGAAGACAAAGGATTGCGATGCATCTGAATCAAACAATGAGCAAGCCATCTATTGTAATAGGTTGGCATTACCTAACGTTGGTAATATTACACTACCATTAACTGACAGATCAAACAATTATTAACTAACTATTAAGACAAGAAAGGTTCGTAGTGATACAGGTGATTACTCCTGCTTACTCAGCTTCCACCTTGTGAGGCCCCTAAACCCCACCTGTACTTGGGATTTGGCAGAGATCAAAGCATCGGAACATGCAACACTGGAAAATAACTAACCTGTAATGCATTTACCATGTTTCTAGTAGTACGAATGATTTGCAATGAAAAATAACTAAGTTAATCATTGGTACCTGAACAACCTAGTGATCCCAAATTAAAATTAAAATTCCAAAATATAGCATATTTGTTTGTGGTCCATGCTCAAACGCATAATCTAAAACTTAACCTGTTGCAGTGGAGTATCATGCTCCTCATGTTACAATCATAACATCAAAAGGGATTCCCATGTTTCATCATTAAAAGTAAAAAAAATTCCAAAAATAGCAAAAGCAATTCCATTCTTCCATCATGATCAGGTTCCTCATCAGTCAACCTCATCCAAACTAGTTTGCTCCTCCTCATCTTCTCCGATCACTTCTTCCCTTATCACAACATCTACCATAATGGGGTGGGAATGGTAGTGACATTGCGAGGGTGAGATTTATTTAAATCTCAGTAAGTTATGTCACAAACATACATAAAGATAATATAAGCATGACTAATAATATATATGAAATGTATGCATGAACCCCCATCCAGGACCACCAATATCCTATCCGAGCGCAATAAAGGAAACAAACTTCATTAACCTAAGGGATTCCCTTCATACCGGGGTGCCTCCCTAGAAAGGTAGCCTCCTTGACGAGCGCAGTAGAGGAAACAAGCGTCATCAACCCTATCCGGGACCATTACTATCCCATCTGAGTTCGTTGATAGATCTTCATCAACCTTTGGCATTCCAATCCCTATTTACTTACTCTAGACTGGATAGGGGAGTCTCACTATGATAATCCACCATCTTGTGTATGTGAGTGCCTGTGTGGCGACTGTGAATGCCCATGTGGCAAATAACTATGTATGATCACCTGTATTGTAATACCCAAGCCATAACCCAACATTGGAGGCCAAATGACGTTGTTCGGTACGTATCCCTCTTCTTTAATTTTTCTTCTCAGGCAGTTCCCCCCTCCTTGAATCTCCATCCTCCTCATCAATTTTTTTTTTCTTCACCCATTTTCTACTCCCCGATCCCACCTTCCCACATACTTTCAATGTTTCTCACCCCAAAGTTTCTCTTAACAGACCCACTCTCCCTCCCTCTCCCTCTCCTATGACTTTCCTTATGATTTGGTGCTGCGTTTTTAGGGGTCTACCCAGATCTGTGTCGCCGTCCAACCTCTAAACCGAAGCGGTTGGGGAACGATGGTAAGCCTCCCTCTCACTTTCTTCATTCCACTGCTTAGTCCCTTTGTGCGCCTAATTATTTTCTCCCTTTCACAGAGCACTCCCTTCCTCCCAGTCACGCATCTCAGCAGCTTAGCCGTCGCCATATACCACCATCCCCGCATTGTTAAGTCTCTCTCTCCCTCTCTCCCTAAGTTTTCAGATCTCTCTGTCTCTCTCTCCCTCTCTCTCTCTCTCCACCTGAGATTTATATTTTTATTTATTTTCCTTCCACTGAATAGTCTTGAGACACCACCTTTGTTTAAGGGTTTTGGTTGCTGTCAAATCCTCTCTTCAGACTTATAGTTGAACAGCGGTAAGTTTTGTTTTTTCTATGTGCCCTATCTGACACGTTCATTCTCCCTCCTCTTGATTTCTCTGTTTCCAAACTTTGTAAAATGTTTTATATAGTAGCAGTGCCACGCCGTAGCGATTCATGTGAGTATTATTGCTGGAGTCTCCGCCGCCATCCTACCCTGCCATAGTCATCACACCGGTAAGACTTCATTTCAATCTATATATATTTTCCTTTATGTCATTTTTTTATTTACCCACTACATGTTATCTAGTTAACCCTCGAATTCCCTCTCTCCCAATAGATTGCCTCCATTAGATTTAAGTCTTGACTAACTTAGGCCACCGGAGTCAACTTAGGCCTCTAAACGCTTAGGTAATTCTCTTCCTTCTGCTTGCTCGGTCTAAGTTATTCCATTGTGTAACATTGTCAAAGACAAAACTCAATAGTAGTATTGTTTTCTGGTTCACAGGGTTGTACTTACGTTTCTAGGCAGCATTACTCCACTTGCTTACTTCACCGACCACCTCACGACACTAGGTATGATACTTAAATGGTAATAGGCTCGGTTGCTCAGTTATGTGTGCGATATGAGTAAATTATGATTGCTGGAAATCTTAATGAATTATAGTTATATGGTTGTTTTGAGTTACAGGTTGGCTTATTGGTGTTATATGTTGATTTGTTGGGCTTGATATGGCTGTGTGGGTGGAGTTATGTGGTTGTTCAGGGCATTTATTTATTTTGGTTGGTTGTTTGGGGTTTAAGTATTTGTTGTTGAGTTGGCATTGGTGGTTATGGCTTTATAAGTTTACTTTTGGAGATGATACGTGGCTATTTTTGATTGACTGGTTGTTGTTTGGTTATTGGATATGTAGCATTGAATTGTCTGGGCAAATGTAAATTGGTTGTTGGTTGGGTAAAATGAGTAGTAAGTATTTTTAATACGTGTGGATTGTGGGTTGACGTACACATTAGGCATGGTGAAGTAAATTGAGGAGAATGGATCAAAATGTAGGGTAATGTTATTGGAGGATGGGTCATGTATTTACGAACTAAGGTGTAATGAGGGAATTGTACATGCTGAAATTCTCGTTCAGGCTATAGATTTTCGTGAGTCAAAGCTAGACTTGTTCTTGTTTGGGATTAGTTGATAGAGTTAGATGTGGTGGGTTTTGGTTATTAACACTCGGTGAATATTTTATGATTTAGGAAGGTGAGATTACTAAAATTCGGACCTAAGACTATAATAACATGCTACAAAAGTCAGGTAAGCGGGGGACTTTGCATAAAAGGAAATGGATTGGGGTTGATTTGTATGTTATGTTTTGAAAATAAATGTGAAAACAATCTCAGTTATGTCTTCTGCATTACTCATGAAATCTGTATAAATAGAGCATTTTCTGTCATGACTGGTGTAGACATGAGAACAATCTTGGCATTCTGTTTCTGAACTGTTCAAAAAGAGTGAATATAAAATCTAAAAATTTGTGCATGTTATGTGAAGATGCTCTGAATCTATTTTGATTATGTGAAGATGCACTGAATCTGTTTTGATTATGAGAAGATGATATAATTCTATTCAATACTCTGGTATGATATGGTTTGGCATTTGAAAACCTTTGGCTTGACCTTTGGAAACAAAGTGGTTTTTCTGCGAGGTCTTTCTTGTGTGCATAGTCGGGGCTCCGAGAATGAATAAGGGAAACATTCACATTCTGATATTGCTTAGTTTGGCCACCAAGGATAGTACAACCCTACCACAGCGGTTAAACATGGTCTCTGTTCTGATATGATGCTCTAATATGATATAATATGATAAGATGGTGATGTTCCTTAATGCTATGCTAAAAGATTTTTGAATATGAGCATTTTGAACTGTCACTTTAATATTCTGATAACATCTTTTTGGGATCTGCATTCTAAAACTAAAATACTTTGTTCTACATTTTGAACTCAGTAAAAAGACTCATGTTTACATACTAGTATATGTTCTCTGAATACTAAATTGTTGATAACTCACCCCTTATCTTCACAATATTTTCAGATGATGTTGATGATTCAGCTAGGAATCAGGAATTGGAAACGGAAACGTGAGTAAGATTAGCTAAAGATAGGGAGTTGAGTACCTAAAGGTACCATTGCTAATAGAGAATTTGTATTTGGTAGTCAGGATTTCATTATGTTATTTAGTTTATTGAGACCTGTGTAATTATTAGTTCATTATGCTGAGGTTACTAGGAGATTGTGGAAACGTTGATTTATATTATTGGATTTATCCCATTGATGACCTTGTGGAGGAATTTATGCATTAAGATGAAATAGATGAATTTATTTTTTGTTTTGGAGCCTTTGAAAATTATATTTGTATTGGGAGACATGATTATAGGTGATAGGTAGTAACTCTTTGACCCACCCGGGTACGGGGTGTTACATGTATGGCGGGAGTATATAAAGAGGTTGAAATAGCTTGAATACTGGTTCTTAGAGGTTTTGTACTAACGTAGGGATGGGTAGCTCCTCATCACAATATTACTACTATGTTTTCATCTATTTTGCATAATAGAGCGAAATGTTATGAGAGGGTGATTCATCGCCTTGCATATATATATATATATATGTGTGTGTGTGTGTGTGTGTGTGTGTGTGTTTACTGAGAGGGAGATTCCTTGCTAGGTTTTGAGGAGACACATAAATATAACAGTAAGGGTGATTCCTCACCATGCATATACGTGTTCGTCCAGTATTTACATGAAAAATTTTCATAGCATCTTCTGTAACATTATCTCTCATTAGCAATTTTGTCATAGTTGCCTAACCTATTTATGGTTTCATTGTCGAGACCATAGACTTTGATATAGGTACGGACCCCTATTTGATGCCTGAGGGAGAGGAGTCATTCCCGCCCAAGTCCTAAAAATGAAATCTAGGGCGGGCCCATCTTAGTACCAATACCTGCCATAGCTATTTTGTGGCTTCCGTAGGTTGAAGCCTAGCGCTTATTTGTAATTAGTATGCCACCCTATGGTGACTAACTTATGTAATAGGATGATGTAATATTTTGATGTTAATGAAGGGTGAGAAGCCCCTTTTCTTAAAGTATAGTATTTTGGTACTAGAATGTTAATGTTGTTACCACAACATCTCTATTTAAACTTTTGTTACGATCTCGTAAATAGTCTTGCATGTGTATTTTTCTCTTGAAAACTACACCCCTACTTTGACTCCTTCTGAGGTGTTGATTGCTTGACCAGCATCCTTAGTACCACGGATCCTCACCTAGTCTTACACAAGAAACAGGGCACCATAGCTTGGTATAAGACCTCGTGTTTATGAGTGGCTCTGGCAACTGTTAGATGTATTGGATAGTACCATAAAATAGCAGTATGTTAGCCGTTAGGTTGAAAATCTTAGTATTGCTGGAACTACAATTAAACCAGTGAGATGGGATAGCATGTGATAGGCTTAGGTTATGTGGCAGGATGTTACCATGGTGCGACCGAGAGTTCTGCAAGGAGAACAAATGCCGAATGGTCACGAGGGAGGATCATCTATTGGAGGAGGGGCGAAGAACTAGCCAGAGCACTAAACCCGGTTACAGATATGTTGGAACAACAATATGAGATATGTTCTTGTCATATGCAAGTTCAATTGGTAAGTTCCCTAGGGAAAGGAAGATGTTGTACGTACGATCTATTTCTAGCTCATCGCTACTCTGGATTCTTCAAAAATGAGGGATTGGCGAGGATGGAAAGGTGGATGTCCGACATTGAAAGGACATTCATGGTGTCGGGGTGCACTGAAGACCAAAAGGTGTTATATTCAAGGAAAAGCAGCTCTGTGGTGGGATACCTAGAGGCAACTCCTTAACATGGAGCTCGGGGAAGACTTGTAGCCCATCCCGGTCCTCCCACGAGTTTGCAATAAGACAACCCATAGCCTCGTCTGATTCTCCCTCTAGTTTTCCTCGGAATGACTGTCATCCTATCCTCCCTTGAGTTTCCCTCAGAATGACCAGCGGCCAAGCTAGGTCTTTCCTCAAGTTTACCTAGGGATGATTACATACTTAGTAGCCCTAGTCCTCCTTCAAGTTTACCTCAAGAAGACTCATGACCTAGCATAAATCTCTCTAGTTTGCCTTAGGAAGATTTGTTGTCTTGCTTAATCTTCCTTCAAGTTTGCCTTGAGATGATCGTCGCTTTAACCGCATTAGTCCTCCCTCAAGTTTGCCTCGGGGGTGACTTGCGTACTAGCTTGGTCCTCCTTGGAGTTTCCCTTGGGATGGTTTGCAGCACATCCTTGTCCTCCCTCTAGTTTCCCATGGGACGACCTGCATTCTCGCTTAATTCTCCCCTACTTTTGACTCAACAGGAGGACCCTTGGCCTCGCTCAATCCTTCCTTGAGTTCTCTTTAGGATGCTTGGCTTCAACAACCCTGTTCCTCTCTTGAGTTTGACTCAGGACGATCTGTGATCATGTTCTTTCCTCCCTTGAGTTTTCCTTACTTAGGGTGACCCACGACCTTAAGTTCCCCTTGGAGTAAAAGGGACTTGCGGCCTAGCGAACTATGACCTCAACAACTAAGTCCTCCCTTGAGTGTGCTTTGCTAAGACTCTAGGGAGGATCATGCGAGGCCTTCCCTCAAGTTTGGCTCTAAGCGACTTGTGTCCCAACTTGGTCCTCCCTCAGGACGATGGGGCCTCACCAGATGCTTCCTCGAATTTGCCTTGAGAAGATCGCAACTTTAGCAACCCCACTCCTCGAGTTTGCCATGGGATGACTTACAGCCCATCCTGATCCTCCCTCGACTTTGCAACAGGACAGCCCACGACCTCACCTGATTCTCCCTCTAGTTTTCCCCTGGACAACCCTCATCCTATCTACCCTTGAGTTTCCCTCGGGATGACTTGCATCCAAGCTAGGTCCTCCCACGAGTTTACCCAGGGATGATTATGGACTCAACAACCCTATTCCTTTCTAGAGTTTGCCTCATGATGACTCACGACCTAGAATAACTCTCCCTCGAGTTTGCCTCAAGAAGATCAGTTGTATTACCTCATCTTCCCTCGAGTTTTCCTAAAGACAATTGTAGCCTAGTTCCTTGGAGTAAGAGGGACTTACAGCCGAACGACTGATGACCTCAACAACCCTAGTCTCCCTTCTATTTGCCTCTCAGTGTCTTGCGGTCTGGTCGGGTCCTTCCTCGATTTTGCCTTAGGATGACCTGCGACCTTGCCCATTCCTCCCATGTGTGTACCTCACGACCATGATAGCCTCACCAGCCCTAGTCCCCTATCAAGTTTAACTCGGGGTGACTTGCGGCTTTAGCCGGTCCTCCCTCGCTTTTTCCTTGGGATGACCTGTGACCTTACCTGATCATCCCTCGCGTTTTCCTCGAGGCAACTTGTGGCAGCTCTGCCCTCCTCGTGTTTGCCTCAGGAAAACTTTTAGCCTCGCAAGATCCTCACTCGAGTTTACCTCATGACGATAGCAACCTCAGCAACCCTAGTCGTTGATCGAGTTTGCCTCATGGTTATTTGTGGCACTACCCAAAACTCCCTCAAGTTTGACTTGGAAAGATCGTGGCCTCAGCAACCCTAGTTCTCCATCAAGTTTGCCTTGGTAAGATAACAACTAACCAACCTTAGTCCTCCCACGGGACAACTCAACCTAGCCCGATCCTCCTATGAGTGTGCATCTAGATGACACGTTCCCTAGTCCATCCTTGAGTTTGCCTCAGATTGATCGAGGCTCAACAACCCTATTTGTCCCTTAAGTTTGCAAAGCGAAGATCATGACCTTAATAGTCATAATACCCTCTCGAGTTTGCCTCGCCAAGATTGCCTCGTCGTGGCTTGTGCTGTCCACCCTCGAGTTTTCCTCGATGTGGCCTTTAGCCTAGCCTAATCCTACCTATTGTTTGACTCAAGATGATTACGGCTTCAACCCAACTAGTCCTCCCTCTAGTTTGCCTTGGGAAGACTTGCGTAGGGGAAGATCGCGACCTTAGTAGCTTAGCTCAGAAGCTTTTCAGTGTAGGTCCTCCCTCGAGTTTTCTTAAGGGCATTCCATGGCATCACCAGATCCTTCCTTGAGTTTGCCTTGGGATAATTATTGGTTTAGCAACCTTAGATCTGCATTGACTTTCCTTGGGATGACTTGAGCTAGCCTGATCCTCCCTCAAGTTTGCCTTAAGACGACATGCAAGTCTGTCTCTTAAGCTTGGACCACCCGCGACCACCTCTGATCCTTCCTTGATATTCCCTCAAGATGATCATCGCTTCAATAGCCCTAGTCCTCCTTCAAGTTTTCCTCGAAATGAGTTGCAACCCAACCTGGTCCTCCCTCGGGATGATCATCGCCTCACCTTAGCCTTACACACGTTTACCATGTGATGAATTTTGACCTTGCACTATCCTCCCTCGAGTTTGCCTCAGGAATCTCGCCTAATCCTCCTTTAGTTTACCTTGGGAGCAGCTTCAATAGAAGTAGCCCTCCCTCAAGTTCTCATTGTGGAGACTTACAAACGTGTCTGGCCCTCTCCTGAGTTTGGGCAAACTCGATGGAATACCAAGTTGGAGCGTGTGAGGGAACTAGGGATTTTAAGGCCATGAACATCTAGAAGGACACCCATCGAGTTTTCCCAAACTCAAGAGAGGATGGGGCAAGTGCAAATGTTCATTAAGGCAAACTCTTGGGAGGATCGTGTTGGGCCCAAAATCGTCGCAAGGCAAACTCAAGGGGGGAACTATGGCCACTAAGGTCGTGGGTCCTCTTGAGTCAAACTAGAGGAAGGACAAGGGTTGATGAGGTTGAGATTGTCCAGAGGCAAACTCAATGGAGGATCTGGCAAGGTACCTAGGTTGTCCCGAGCAAACTCAATGAAGGATCGGGCTTCACTACAAGTTGTACGAGGCAAACCCGAGGGACGACCAGCCGTCCCAAGGCAAACTTTAGGGAGGATCAGGCCAAGCCATGGGTCAACATGCCAAACATGAGGGATGCCTAGTTGGACCCTAATTTGCCTTGAGGCAAACTCGAGAGAGGACCTGATGAGGCTGCGCGTCATCGAGGTAAACATGAGGGAGGACTAGGGCTGTGACCGTCGGTTGACCCTAGGCAAACTTGACAGAGGACCAAGTCTATGAGGCCGCAATTGTCCCTAGGTTGGATTTTGTGATGATGCAGGTCTTCTTGAGGTATGTTCTAAAGCTACGAAGCCACAATCATCCCAAGGCAAATGCAAGGAAGGATCAAGTGATGCTAGGGATCATCATAAGGCAAACTAGAGAGAGGGTTGGACGAGCTCACGAGGCGTCTTAAGGCAAACTCAAGAGAGAACCAGAGTTGGTGAGGCCAGGATTGTCTAGAGACAAACTCAAGAGAGGACAGAGCAAGATAGAGCAAGACCACGATAATTCCTAGGAAAACTCAAGGGAGGATTTGATCCACAATAACTCACCCCGAGTTCAACTTCAGGGAAGACTGGCAGCAATCGTGATTTATCCTGAGGAAAGCTCGAGGGGAGCTAGGCAGCAAGTCGCGAGCGTGCTGTAGCAAACTTGACGGAGGATCCAACAAGTTCGTAGTCATCCCGAGAAAAACTCAATGGAACATAGAGATAAGCCACAATTCATTCGAGGCAAACTTGAGAGGGGGGGGGGGGCTAGGACTGCTTAGGTCGTTATCACAAGGGAAACTCTAGAGAGGACTAGATGAGGCGGACTCAAGGGAGAGTCTCTCGAGGTCGTGTGTCGTCCTTTGGAAAACTAGATGATAGATTGGGCAAGTCGGGTCATCCTGAGCAAACTCAATGAAGGACCAGGCTTGTCCGAGGAAAACTTGATGGTGGATTAGGGTTACTTAGGTCGCGATCTTTCCAAGCCAAGCTCAGGGAGGATCATGCGAGGCCTTCCCTCAAGTTTGCCTTGGACCGACTTGATCCTTCCTCAAGTTTGCCTTGAGATGATCTTAACTTAGCAACCCTACTCCCACGAGCTTGCCACGGGATTACTTGCAACCCATCCTAGTCCTCCCTCGAGTTTGCCATAGGACAACTCATGGCCTCGCCTAATTCTCCCTCTAGTTTCCATCAGGATGACCCTCATCCTGTCCTCTCTTTAGTTTTCCCTCAAGATGACCTGCGGTCAAGCTAGATCCTCCCTAAGGTTTACCTTGGGTAAATCACAGACTCGGCAACCTTGTTCCTCCCTTGAGTTTGTCTCAGGAAGATATGTTGTCTTGCCTAATCCTCCCTCAAGTTTGCCACGGGGGTGACTTGCTTACTAGCTCAGTCCCCCTAGCATTTCCTTTAGGGTGGCTTGCAGCACATCTCGATCCTCCCTCGAGTTCGGATGACCTATGTTCTTGCCTAATTTTCCCTTGAGTTTGACTCAGTAGGACCTTTAGCCTCACTCAGGACTTGCCACCTAGCCTTGCGTATGGAAGATCGTGGCCTCAGTAGCTTAGCTCAAAAGCTTCCCATGAGTTGTCTTGAGACGATCACGCCTTGACAGCATATGTCCTCCCTCGAGTTTTCGTAAGGACAACTTGTGGCATCACCAGATCCTTCCTAGAGTTTTACCTTGGCATAATTATGGGTTTAGCAACCTTAGATCTGCATTGACTTTCCTTGGGATGACTTGAACTAGCCTGATCCTCCCTCAAGTTTGCCTCAGGATGACATGCGATTCTAATTGTCTCTTAAGTTTGCCTCGGACCACCCATGGCCACCTTCAATCCTTCCACAAAATTCCCTCAAGATGATCGCGACTTCAATAGTCCTAGTCCTCCCTAAAGTTTTCCTCGAAATGACACCAGCCTTGGCCTCACGTGATCTTTCCTCGAGACTACCTCGAGATGGTCGCAGCTTCAACAACCCTAGTCCTTTCTCAAGTTTTCCTCAAAGAACCTTGTGACCCAGCCCGATCCTCCCTCAAGATGATCGCTGCCTTACCTTAGCCTTACACGAGTTTGACACATGATGACTTATGACCTCTCACGATCCTCCCACTAGTTTGCCTTGAAAATCTTGCCTAATCCTCCTTGAGTTTACCTCGGGACGATCACGGCTTCAATAGCACTCGTCCTCCCTCAAGCTCTCCTTGTGGGCGTTCCTCCCCTGAGTTTGGGAAAACTCGATGGGAGACCAAGTTGGAGCTTGAGGCAAGTGTGAGGGGGGAACTTGGGATTTAGAGGCTGTAAACATCTAGAAGGACACTCATCAATCACCCCGAGGCAAAGTTAAATAGGGGACTTGCCCTGTTAAAGTCTCAATCATCTTAAGGCAAACTCAAGGGAGGATTAGGCAAGTGCAAAGATCATCCAACTCTTAGGAGGATCGTGTTAGGCGGACATAAGTCATCGTAAGGCAAACTCAAGGGGGGACTTTGGCAACTAAGGTTGTGGGTCCTCCTGAGGCAAACTAGAGGAAGAACTAGGGTTGATGACGTTGAGTTGATCTTGAGGCAAACTCGACGGAGGATCTGGTAAGGTGGCCAAGTTGTCCCAAGCAAACTCAATGCAAAACTAGGCTGCCCTGTAAGTTGTACGAGGCAAACTCAAGGGAGGACCAATTGTCCCAAGGCAAACTTTAGGGAGGAATAGGCGAGACCATGGGTCAACCCATGCCAAACATGAGGGATGACCTAGTTGGGCCTTAATTCACCTCAAGGAAAAATTGAGAGGGGACCGGATGAGGCCACGTGTCGTCGAGGCAAACATGAGGGAGGACTAGGGTTGTTGAAGCCGTGATCATCCCAAGGCAAGCTCGAGGAAGGATTAGGTGATGCCATGGGTTGTCCTAAGACAAACTGGCTGGTGGACTAGTTGAATGAGTACAAACCATCCAGAGAGAGGAATTTGGGTTGGCTACTGAGTGTTGAAAGACTAAACAGTGAAAGAGATGAAGACTTTAAATTGACTTTTTGTTTCAGAGGTGCCAAAACTTACCAAAAGGCATAGAGAGTTTAAAAAAATTATAAAATAGCCATAAACGTCTTACGGGTTTGGAGTAAGTATTTTGGCCAGAACTCCAGAAATCAGCCAAATCTCCCGAAATGTGTCAAAACAACCTAGACTTGGGTCCTGAATAAAACTGGATTGTTCCAGTATGTACTCCCTCAAATTTACCTCAGGACGATTGCGACCCTAGTAAACCGGGTCCTCCCTCGAGTTTGCCTCGAGACGACTTGAGACCTTGCCCAATCCTCTTATGAGTTTGCCTAAGGACAACTCACAGGCTCACCTGATCCTTCCTTGAGTTTTCCTCGGGACGATTGCTGCTTCCAGCTTCAATAGGCCTAGTCCACCCTCAAAAAAGAAAAGACACTATGTTTCCAAGCTGTTGAGGTCGTGATCATCCCGAAACAAACTCAAGCATGAATCTAGTTGTTGAGGCCACGATAGTTCCAAGGGAGAACTAGGTTGTGCTACAAGTCACTGTGGGGCCAACATGAGCGAGGACTAGGACTGCTTAAGCAATGATCATCTCAAGGAAAATTAGAGAAAGGAAAAGATGGGGTCGTGGCCGTGGGTCGCCCCTAGGCAAACCCAACAGAGGACCTAGTCTGTGAGGCCACGATCATCCCGAGGCAAACTCGAGGGAGGATTGGGCTGACCCGCAAGTTGCATGATAGAGGACTAGGGTTGCTGAAGCCGTGATTGTCCATATGCAAACTTGAGGATGGATTTGGTGATGACACGAATCTTCTTGAGGGAAACCCGAGGGAGGACTTGGGCTGTTAAGGCCGCCGCAAGTCTCCTTGAGGTAAACGCGAAGAACAATAGGTTATGCTAAAGGCTGCTGAAGCTGCGATCATCCCAAGCAAACTTAAGGAAGGATTAGGTCATCGATCCTAGGGGTCATCTTGAGGCAAACTCGAGAGAGGATCTGGTGAGCTTGGGAGTTGTCCTAAGGCAAACTCAAGACTGGATCTAAGCTAGTGAGGCCAAGATCTTCCAAAGGCAAACTGAAGAGAGGATAATGTAGGACCATGATCATTCCTAGGAAAACTCAAGGGACCATGATAATTTACCCCGAGTCAAACTTAAGGGAGGACTGGGAATGGTCGTGGGTCATCCCAAGGCAAACTCGAGGGGAGCTAGGGAGCAATTCATGAGTATTTTGTGGCGAACTTGATGGAGGATCCAGCAAGTTCGCAGTCATCCTGAAAGAAACTCAACAGAGCATAGGGATGCACCACAATTCATTCAAGGCAAACTTGAGGGGAGGACCAAGATTGCTTAGGTTGTTATCGTCTGGAGACAAACTTGAGGGAGGATCGAGTTGGGCCAAGTCACGACAAGGGAAAATCTAGAGAGGATGGGATGAGGCCGCCCAAGTTTCCCATGGGAGGACCTGTGTCCTCACCTAATTCTCCCTTGAGTTTGACTAGGAATGGAAGAGTGTGAGAGGGAGGGAGGGAAGGAGGGAGTGGAAGAGAGTGAGAAAAGGAAATAGGAGGGAAGGAGAAAGGAAGAGAGAGATGCTCGTATGAAATGTCGAAGAAACGTTAGGTGTCTCTCCTTGTGATTATTTTCATGAAAATTTTGTGAGGATAGAAATCTGTATTATAAATTTAAAATCTAATACAAGAACTCAAAATGAAAAACGTGAACCAAAGATGGAAAACAACTCATTGTTACATGAACAATTTCCTATAGTGATAAAAATGAATTATACACACAAGCTTAATCAAGATTGTAAAGTGCCTTCATCCAGAAATTTGCGTAGTTAAAAAAACATCAACATAGAATGAGCAGATGGGACAAATATCCTGGTATCAGATTTACAAAAAGGTATAGTAGTACTAGATATATGTTTACTATGCAGATACTCAAATCTAATCTCATCTTTTATTCAAGGCTTTACAAATCACCAAGCACTAATGCACCGGGTGCGATCATACCAGCACTAATGCACCGGATCCCATCAAAACTCCGCTGTTAAACGTGTTTGGCGAGAGTAGTACTAGGATGGGTGACCTCCTGAAAAGAGAAGTGGGTTAAAAAAGATTTCCGTTTTTACCCTTTTTCTCTCTACAAAATAGGGTTTCTTGTTGCCGCACGGTTTCTGGCCTTTACGCGAGGCTGCATGGCAGCCGTAGATGGTAGCTCCGGTCAGCCTTCCTTTGCCGATTTGGTGGCTACCGTCCCTCAACCCATACCTGAGATGATCCTTGCTCCCAGACCTCCAAAGATGGTGGAAGGATAGGTATATTTCCAGTTTACTAAAAAAGAGATTGCACGCTCAGCGGAGCCTTTCCGCTATTCGGTAGTGATTAAGTTTCTAAAGAACAGACCATCGTTGGATGTTGTGAGGGCTTTCATTCACAGTCGTTGGGGCCTTACGGCCATTCCAGTAGTATCATCCATGAGGAGACCTCGTAACGTCTTCGTACGCATGGCTAATGAAGCCGATTGCACCAAGGCATTATCACGGGAGGTTTGTGAGATTAATGGGATCTTTTACCATGCATTTAGATGGTCACCGGATTTCAATGAGGATGCAGAGCCTTCTAGGGTCCCGGTATGGGTTTCTTTGCCGGGTCTCCCTCCAAACTTTTATCAAGAAGCTTTCTTGAATATACTGATGGAACCCATTGGAACTTTCATCCGCCGTGATAATCCGACTAGGTGCACAACAAGAACGGATGGTGCAAGATTATGTGTGGAAGTTGATGCTGCAAAACCTCCGCTGTCTCATTTCTGGATTGGAGCGCCTGGGCTACCTTCTAGTCGAAAGCAAGAAATCGTCTATGAAACGCTCCCGGCATACTGCTCTTCTTGTAATATGCAGGGTCATAATGCACGGACTTGTAATCCTGGGAAAGCTGGTAAGATTGGGGGAAGAAAAGTGAATAAAAAAGGTCATTCAGAGACAAAGATGCTGATAAATGATTAGGGGGTAGAGCAAAATGATGATAATGTGGAAATACCCCTGCTGGTTATTGTGGAAACTTTTATGAGGATGGAACACGAAACAGAGGATGCTGGGGTGGACAAGGTGACGGAAGTAGCAGCTGCAGATCAGGTGCAGTTGGTTTCTGAGAAGGAAGATTTGTCAATGCAGTTGGTAGATCAAATGGTGCAGTTGGTATCTGAGAAGGATGAACAACCGATGCAGAGGATAGAATTAATTCCTCCTGTGATTAATAGTGTGGTGCAATTGATGTCTCTTGATGAAACAGAGGCTGATACAGAATTAGTGTTAAATGTTGATGACCCAGATTGTGATGGGAATATTACGGGTGCGTGTCATGTGGAGATTTCTATGGATGTGAACCAGATTTTGCCTGCGGAACGGATTGTTGTTAATGGTCTGATAATAGAGCAGAAGACGCCAGCGGTGGAAGAGGAATCTGATGAGGAAGTTGATGAAGAAATCCTGTTGGATGAGAATTGTTCTTCGGAACCGGAACTAGAACAGCAGCCATAGGTTTTTTCACAAGCGAAAGAGTATTTTACTGAATCTGAGGTGAATGAAGGTAAGGTAAAAAGAGGTATAACAAAAAGAAGTTTATTAAAATGCGTAGTTCTTCTCGGGTTCTAGCCCAAAATTCTAATATTGCTTAATGATTGATTCCATCTTGGTATGGAATATTAGAGGGGTTGGGACCTCTAGAAACATATTAAAGACGTTGGTGGGAAGATATAAACCGAAAATCGTTGCTCTTTTAGAACCTTTTCAAAATTTAGAGGGTGCTCGTAAATTGGCTAGAAGTCTAAATTTTGATAAGGTTATTTCTAATGAGGTGGAAGGGGGGAAAATATGGATTTTGTGGAGTAGTATTTATAAGGTGCAAGTTGTCAGGATGGGTATGCAATTTATTTCAGTTGTTGTAGAGAATGGTGCGGAGAAATTTTTGATTCATGTGATTTATGCCAAATGTTCCTGGGTGGAGAGACGCTATCTATGGGAAGAGCTCAGCATTAATCATTTGGGTTTAGATCCTTGTGTTGTTGTGGGGGATTTTAATATTATCCGGAATGATTCGAAAAGGAGAAGAGGAAGACCTCGGCCTAATGTTGCTATGGATGATTTTAATGATTGGATTCATCAAGGGGGTCTTATGGAAATGGCTATGAAAGGGAGTAGTTTCTCTTGGTGTAATGGGCAGTCGGGTTTGGCCCGTTCGTGGGCTCGGCTTGATCGTGCTCTAATGGATAGTTCATTCAGTAATTTGTTCCCTAACACTATTTGCTCTTATTTGTCTAGATCTACTTCAGACCACGCCCCCATGGTCATTGAGTTCAAGAAAGATCCATTTTCCTATGGGCCGTCTCCATTTCGTTTTCAACAAATGTGGGTGGATCATCCTGGTTTCTTGGATTGTGTTCGAGCTGCTTGGAGTTTACAGATGGTAGGTTCTTCGATCCTGTGTTTAAGTAAGAAATTAAAACATACAAAGGTGATGCTTCGAGAATGGAATAAAAAAGTATTTGGCCACACTAAAAGGCGCATTGATGCCCTTGAAAAACAGGTTGAGGTGATTGAGCTTCAGCTTCAATCAAATTGGGAGGTAAACTTGGAGAGAGAACTACATGAGGCAGTCTCAAATCTAGCTGGCTGGAGGCATTGGGAAGATATGAGATTGGCTCAAATGGCTAAGCTTAAATGGAAGTTGGAGGGTGATAGTAACTCAAAATTTTTTCATGCTTGTCTTGCCAATAAGAGAAGGAAGAGGGTGCTGGAAATGAGATCGAATGGGGTAGCATATGAGAGCCCGGAGAGTATACACCAAGGGGCGGTGGAATTTTTTCATAATTCACTTCGAAGAGAGCCACCCATAGAGCAATCTAGTCTGGAAGGACTCATTGATCCGGTCATACTAGAGGAGGAAAATGTTTTTTTGCTTAGGCTGCCTACTTTAGAGGAAGTGTTTGAGGCCTTATCTTCCATTCCAAATCAAAGCTCTCCGGGTCCTGATGGGTTTGGATCGGGTTTTTATAAAAATTGTTGGGAGGTGGTTAAGGTTGATGTTTGGAAGGCAGTAGTGGAATTCTTTATGACCAAGGATCTTCCCAAATTTTTCATGGCCTCATATTTGGTTCTTATGCCAAAGATGGAGTCACCCACAGGTTTTGATAAGTTTCGTCCTATCAGTTTTTGTTCTGTGTTTTATAAAATTTGCTCCAAGATTATTGTCTCTCGATTAACTGGTATTTTACCTCGCTTGATTTCTTCTGAGCAAGGAGCATTTATTCCTGGAAGGAGTATTTTTGAGAACATTAGCCTCACTCAGGAGTTGGTGCAGTCTATCAATAAAAGAATACATGGGGGTAATATTATGTTAAAAGTGGATATGGTGAAAGCTTATGATCAGGTGGATTGGGGATTCTTGATAATGGTCTTGCGAAGGTTTGGCTTCTCCTCTCAATTTTGTGAGTTGATTTATTCATGTATATCTAACCCTTGGTATTCTGTCATGATGAATGGCACTGTTAAGGGCTTCTTTCCGGGTGGTCGAGGTCTCCGTCAAGGTGATCCTTTATCTCCTTATTTGTTTATCATTCAACAAGCGGTCCTTTCCCGTTTGATCCATAGGAGTATGCAAGAGAATCAGTTTGGCCTTTTCTCTCAGGCCCGAGGTACGCCTATTATCTCTCATTTGATGTATGTTGATGATGTCATGGTTTTTTCTAATGGAAGTCATAGATCGGTGCGGGTTCTTCAACAAATTTTTATTCAATATGAGAGGTGGTCAGGACAAACTATTAATGTTCAGAAATCTGCTTTGTATTGTTCTAATAAAATTCCAAATCGGCGTAAGCAGTGGATTTTACGTCAGACGGGCTTAATGGAAGGGACTTTCCCTTTCAAATATCTAGGTGTGCCAATAATTCGAGAGCGTTTGAAACAGGCTCATCTAGAAGACATGGTGAATAAAGTGAGGCAAAAGATCAGTGGGTGGAAGATGAGGCTTCTTTCTTAGGGAGGAAAACTTTTTCTTTTGAGGCATGTTATTTCTAGTATGAATATCCATCTACTTGTTGTTTTACAGGTACCTCAAGTTACTATTGCCAAGATTCATAGATTGATGAGTTCTTTTTTTTGGGGAGAAGCTGATGGGCGGAACAAAAAAAAATGGTTGGCTTGGAATAAGATTTGTAAGCCTGTGGAAGAAGGAGGACTTGGGTTATGAAGCCTTGAAGACGTTCAGAAAGCCTTGCATATGCGCTTTGCTTGGAACCTTTTTCAAGGTAATTCTTTATGGGCTAATTTTTTCAAAGCCAAATATGTTGGAACCCGACCGTGGTCTCTTATAGAAAATAATAAAGGTTCTCGATTTTGGAGAATGGTTGCTAATTGTATTCCGTTGTTGTTAAATAATTCTAAATGGAAGATTAGAGAGGGTGATCTTTTTTTCTGGTATGAAAAATGGAGGGATAATGGTCCATTGATTAATGAGATGACTGTTATGGGTTCTCCCCTTTTGAAAGTTAAAGATTGTAGGTTGTCGGATATTTGGGATGTGGAGTTATTGGAGGAGTTAGTAGGGCAAGATAAGGTGGATGAGATAGTAACTGCTTTAGCTGGACTGAAGAATGGAAAGGATGTTCTAATTTGGACTCCTACGGATACAGGTATGTTCTCTATAAAATCTGCATGGAATTGTATTCGTATTAGAGGTAATTCTATGGATTGGCATGCATGGATTTGGCATAAGAATCTTCCTTTAAAAATGTCTATCCATTTTTGGAGGTCATGGTTTATGGCCTTGAGTGTGGATGATAGATTACGTCGTATTGGTATTCCGCTTGTATTCAAATGTGATTGTTGGAATCGTGGTCATATTGAAGATATTAATCATGTGCTTTTTTGGGGTGAATTTCCACACAGAGTGTGGTCTTTTTTTGGAAATCTTATTGGCATACCTCTTGGTAGAACTTGGAAACAAAATGTTGAGATTTGGTTTAGGTGTGCTAGCTCTTCCTCACAGGTGGGCTTTATTGTTGGCATCATTCCCATTATTGTTACTTGGCGTCTATGGAGGAGGAGATGTCTTGCTAGAATGGAAGGTATTTTGGAATCGCATAATTCTGTTGTTCATTCTATTTGTGGGTGGTTAGAGTCTCTTTTACAGGTGGCTAAGAAAAATAAGAATCTATCTCGTCGAGATGGCATGATCCTGGAGGCCTTGCGGATAATTCTGGTGGTTCCGAAAGCTCCATGTTGTAAAGTGGTGAGGTGGGATAAACCGCCGCTGGAGTGGTTTAAATTGAATACGGATGGTAGTAGTATTGGTAATTCTGGTTCTTGTGGCATTGGCGGGGTTATTCGGGATGCTTCTGGTGGGATGGTTCAGGCTTATGCTTCTCATATTGGTTTTGGTTCTAATAATAAGGCGGAGCTTATAGCTCTCCTTCATGGGTTGAGAAGATGCAAATCGTTGAATATCTCAAATGTGATAGTTGAAATAGATTCTATGGTAGTTATCTCTTGGTGGCTCAGAGGGAGATGTGGAGTGTGGTACCTTGAGGATTTCTGGGAGGAAATTGTTGATTTAGCTTGCACGGTTCAATGTCGGTTTCAGCATGTCTTTTGTGAAGGTAATGGGGTGGCGGATTGGTTTGCTAAGGTAGGGGCTTCAGGTTCTGATTGGGATTTTTTTAGTAGTTATAATTTGCCTCGGGTTCTTAGAGGTCTGATTCATTTGGATTCTTTGGGTTTACCTTCGTTGAGATGTTAGATTATGATTTTGGGGTTATTTGTAAAACTTGTTTTTGATTGGGTTTTTGGTGGGTATTGTTTTAACAGTGATCTAATAATTTTGTTCTAGTTTTGTTTTTTCTTGGTTGTGGGCCTGTTTCCATGGTCCTTTCTTGTCACCACGGTATTCCTCTACCATAAGTGAGGGCGTTTTTAATAAATTTTGAGAGGGATCACTATTGGACATGTGACTTTCCTGCTCTTTCTAAAAAAAAAAATCCTGAATTATTGCTACATACCTTTTTGTAAATAATCGAATCACCAAGCCATGTTTATTATGCAGATACTCAAATCTAATATAATATCTTGCACTAAAATTATTGCTAAATATCAATATATATAACAAACTTCTAGCTAATATTCCTAAATGAAGTGCCATTGTAATTGCGATTCGGGAAGCATCATAAGTTTGGTTGCATGGAAGGAAATGAGCCATTTTGGAGAATCGGTCTACCACCACAAAAATATAATCATGTCCCCATACAGTTCGACGTAGACCAAGCACAAAGGCCATGCTAACATCTTCCCATGGCTGAACCGGTACGAGTAAGGGAGTGTACAAGCCTGTGTACTACTTCTGTCCTTTGGAGAGTTGACACACTCGATAGCACTGGACTACCTGTTGGACGTCTCATTTAAGGCTTGGCCACCAAAGTTTATCTTCCACCAGTTGAATGGTTTTATCACGTCTAAAGTGACCAGCAATACCTCCTGAATGTAGCTCCCAGATGACGAATGCTTGCATGAAGAAGAGAAATTCATCCATGAGGGTGAAGTCAGCATACTATGAAGAAGGCCTTGACTGCAACGTTGTATACATAGGACTAAGTTTGGTGTCGGCAGTGTACTCTGCCTTAATGGATTCAAACCCCATTATCGACACCGCCAAAGTGGTAAGTAGTGTCGCTTTGCGGCTGAGGGCGTCGGCCACTCAGTTCTCAGAACCCGCTTTGTGTTTGAGCACGAAGGAGAACTGTTGGAGAAAATCTACCCAGCGAGCATTTTTGGCATTTAAGTGCTTCTGCGATTGTAGGTGGTGAAGGGAGTCATGATCTATGTAGAGGATAAATTCTCGATGGATGAGATAGTTCTGCTAGTGGCGTAGCGACTGAACAAGGGCATAAAATTCAAGGTCGTACATGGAGTAACGCCGCCAAGTTTTGTTTAGCTTCTCATTGAAGTAAGCGATGGGGTGGCCCTGCTGGCTGAGTACTCCTTTTATGCCCTTGTGAGATGCGACACAAGCTACCTCGAAGGATTGTTCGAAATTGGGAAGCCAAAGGACAGAGGCTTCTGTGAGGAGTTGCATGATGTCCTGAAATGCTCATTCAGTTGTTGGAGTACACACGAAGGACCCACCTTTTGTACATTCGGTAATCGGGGCCATGATGCTGCTAAAGCCCCTGATGAAACGTCGGTAGAATGATGCTAGGTCATGAAAGCTACGTGCCTCATGCACGTTAGTTGGAGTGGGTCAGTCTCGAACGGCTTGCACCTTGGCAGGGTCAGTGGAAACGCCCTGATCAGATATGATGAATCCGAGGAAGATCACTGAGTTCTGGCCAAAAGTGCACTTCTTCAAATGTATGGAGAAACTCTCAAAGCGAAGGACTTGTAACACTTGGTGTAAATGGTATAGGTGAGAAGGGTAGTCCCAGCTGAACACTAGAATGTCATCAATGTACACAACGACAAACTTGTTAAAGAGAGGCCGTAGAACCTGGGTCATTACCCGTATCAACGTACTGGGGGGCGTTCGTAAGCCCGAACGGCATCACGAGCCATTCAGAAAGACCCTCCTTTATCTTAAAGGCAGTTTTCCATTCATCTCCAGGACGTAGTCAAATTTGGTGATAGCCACTCCAAAGGTCAATCTTTAAGAATATTTGCATACCACGTAACACGTCCAACATGTCATCTAACCGAGGAATGGGGAACTGTTATTTTACCGTGATTTTATTGATGGTGATTGTCGATGTACATTCACCAACTGACATCCTTCTTGGGCATGAGTAGCGCGGGTATGGCACAGGGACCGAGGCTCTCACAAATAAACCACTTGTCAAGCTAGTCGTGCACTTGCCGTTGGAGCTCCTTGTGCTCGGCAGGGCTCATTTGGTAAGCGGGCAAGTTAAGTAATGTTGCTCCAGGTACTAAGTCTACGGCATGTTGAATGTCCCTCATAGGAGGAAGGGACTGAGGGAACTCTTCTAGGGTGATATGAGCGAATTCCTCCTAGGGTTCCTTTATTTCCGGCAAGGGCTCATTCATTGTGGGGGGCGAGGTGGAGGTGTTGGCAATTAGAGAAAAAATAATCAAGTAATTCTACATACAACCGTAAAGTGCGTACACACCATGTAATCACTTTGAAAAAGAGTGGGGTCTACTATTAAAAAATTAATTTTTTTCATGTGGATCCCATGTTTTATTCACTTTTTTTAAAAACGATTATGCGGCGGTTGCACAATTAACGGTTGTAAATATATTTTCTCAAAATAATCCCACGGCCATGACTCGCCTGAGAGAACCCCCTCAATGTTAATATTCGATCATAACCTGCTGGATGGTCGAAATCATGAATCTTCAGGGGTTGTAGGACCACTTTTCTGTTACCAAACAAACAGGAATACGCGTTCAAGCTTTCATAGGAATCACGTCACAACGTATGGTGTCAACATAGTTTTTCTCGAGGGAAAATGTGATCAAGCACTGATGCTTCACAAAATGGAGGTATCATCTACCCAACTCAGCTTATATGGTTTAGGGTGTCTTTCCTCTAGGAGCTTGAGTCTCTGCACAACTTCTTGGGATATCACGTTCATGCCACTTCCGTTATCAATGATCAAGTGTAAGGATCTTCCTGGTGTTTCACTCAAGTATGGAAGATGTTGGTATGTAACCAGTCATCTCCGGTTGGTTCTTCTTTCTTTTGACCTGTTAGTACTTGGCAGATCACGCAAAGAGGCAGCTAGGACCCTTCCAATATTTTCGCAGGACCTGTGGTTTCACCGTCGTCATCAATACCCGACATTATTTCCTCTTCTGCAGCTTTAGGTGTGTTGTTGCATGCTAAGGTTAGCCTTTGTTCTTTTGTAGGGCATACTACAGTAAAGTGGCCACGTCGACCACATTTGTAGCATTCCTTAGGTCTTCCTTCGCCAGTATCACGTTCTAGGGATTTTTATTTTTCTATAGCCATTAGTGTTTTTTGCCAAGTGCACTCTAATGGAGAGGCTTGGATTCTCTGGTACAGGTTGCCATTTGGCACGGGACTATTCTAGTTATTGCTGACTCTTCGTGATGTAAGAACCTCGTGTTGCAGCCCCAGACAGAGTGCTAGTGGATATGCCTATTCAGTGCTTGTCAAACGGACGGTGATCAATTGTTTATGTATGTCTTCATGTAGGCTCACTTTGTAGCGAGCAATGGACTGACATTATGTTTTGGATAAGCGGCTACGGATGCTAAGTTCATGGAATTTGTTGGTGTATTCATCTACAAACTTTGCCCTTACCTTAATCATAGCAGTTCCTCAAATAACATCTATTCATAGTAGATAGGCAAATACTTTTCTTGCAGCCTTAGTTTCATCTCTTCCTAGTCACTAATGGGTGGTTGATAGGGCCTATGTAATTGTTCTTCGACGCTTTGCCACCAGACCCTCGCCTCCCCCTTCAACTTCATCCTCACAAAACGAACCTTCCACTCGGATTCACCATGTGGCCTCATCGAGATGATTCTCAAGACTCCGCTCGGTTCATAAACGAATCCATGTGGTGTGCAAAACTGTTTTCGCCACTATGGCCTTTTGGCATCCATCAGGATCCTTGGAACGGGGTGAAAGGTGGTAGGTGCGAGTGATCTTCTACATCGCCTCCTCCTTCCAAATGTAGATTGGATTCCCCTCCTTTCGATGTATCCTCATACTTGTTAACACCATTCGGTTTATCAAACATGTGGTTCCAGACTACCTCGACTTTCTTATTGAGGAAACCTAGTTGGTTAATCACTTCCAACAGGAGATCATCACGTTGCTGTGGTGTTAGGTGGTTGGTGGCAGAGTGTTTGCTGCTTCATGTATGCATAGTGGTGAACGGTAGGAAGTTTTGGCTCTTGATACCAAATTGACACATGACCTCACAATACTATATATAAATTAGAACTTGTACACTTCTAGTGTCTCACTAGATTTCTCTCAGGATCCAATATGCAAATCTCATTAAATGATCAAAAGTGTTCTTTTTCGTACATCTTAGATCCTTAAATAGACCAAAAATATGACTCAAACAATAACTTTAAATATACTAGGACTCCAAACAATAACTACTACCGGTGGCCTCATCTTGTCCTCTATCGAGTTTCCCTTATGGTGACTTGAGGCCCAAGTTGGTCCTTGCTCGAGTTTGCCTCAAGACGATAACGACCTAAGTAGCCCTAGTCCTCTCCTAAGGCAAACTCGAAGGAGAATTATGCTATGTCATTAATCATCCAGAGGCAAACTTGAGGAAGATCCAGGGTTGTTGTGTCAGCAATCATCCCTAGGTAAACTCTAGGGAGGACATAGCTTGGCCGCAGGTTGTCCTGAACTTAAGGGAGGACAGGATGAAGGTCGTCCTGAGGAAAACTAGAGGGAGAATCAGGTGAGTTGTCTCGTTGCAAACTAGAAGGTGGACTGAGATGGGCTGCAAGTCGTCTTATGGCAAACTCGAGGGAGTAGGGTTGCTAAAGCTGTGATCTTCTCAATGCAAACTTAAGGAAGGATCAAGTGAGGCCCCATCATCCTGAGGGAGGATTGAGCTGGGAGGTAGGTGGCTCCAAGGAAAACTTGAGGGAATGCCTCGAATGATCCTCCCTGGATCTTGGCTTGGAAAGATTGTGACCTAAGTAACACTCATCCTCCATCAAATTTGCCTTAGACAAGCCCGGTCCTTCGCAAAGTTTGCTTAGGATGAACTGACTTGATCGATCTATCATTGAGTTTGCAACTAGAAAATGAAGGCCTCAACAACTCTAGTCCCCTTTCGAGTGTGCCACAGGATGACCTCCAGCCTCACCAAACTCTCCCTTGAGTCTACCTCGAGCACTTTCATCCAATCCTCTCTAGAGTTTCCCTTGCAGTGACTTGAGGCCCAGCTCGGTACTCCTCAAGTTTGCCTGAAGACGATAATGACCTAACCAAAGCTAGTCCTCTCCTGAGGCAAACTCGAAGGAGAATTATGCTAGCTCATGAGTCATCTTGAGGCAAACTTGAAAAAGATATAGGGTTGTTGTGTCCGTAATCATCCTTAGGTAAACTCAAGGGAGGACATAGCTTGGTTGCAGGTCGTCCCGAGGGAAACTTAAGGGAGCTCATGATGAGGGTTGTCCTGAGGAAAACTAGAGGGAGAATCAAAAGAGGCTCTAGGGTGTCTCATTGCAAACTCGAGGGAGGACCGGGATGGGCTGCAAGTTGTCTCGTTGAAAACTCGAGGGAGTAGGGTTGCTAAATTCGTCAAGTTTGCCTCAGGAAAATCATGGCGTCAACAACTCTAGTCCCCCATCGAGTTTGCAACAGAATGACCCGCAACCTCATTAAACACTACCTTGAGTATGCCTCGAGTGGCCTCATCCTGTCCTTTCTCGAGTTTCCCTCATGGCAGCCCATCTCGATCCTCCTTCAAGTTTGCCTCGGGATGATAACGACCTAAGTAGCCCTAGTCCTCTCCTTGCGTTTGCCTCGAATGACTTGCGGCGCATCCCTATGCTCCATTGAGTTTCTCTTGGGATGGCTGCAAACTTGTTGGATCCGCCATCAATTTTGCCACGGAATGCTCACTGCTTGTTGCCTAGTCTCCCCATAAGTTTACATCAGGATAACCCGCGGCCCTTCCTAGTCCTTTCATAAGTTTCACTTGGGGTGAATTGTTGTGTATCCGATCCTCCCTCGAGTTTTCCTTGGGATAATCGTGGTCTTGCTCTATCCTCTCTTAAGTTTGCCTCCTGACAATGCTATCCTCGGTAGCTAAGGTCCTCGCTTGAGTTTACCTCAGGATTACTGGCGAGCTCGCCTGATCCTCTCTCAAGTTTGCCTCAAGAAAACCCTAGCATTACCTAATCCTTCCTTCAGTTTGCCTAGGGATGACCGCGGCTTCAGCAACCCTAGCATTACCTGATCCTTCCTTCAGTTTGCCTAGGGACCTATGTGCTTCCTAATCCTCTCTTGAGTTTGCCTTGGGATCATTGAGGCCTCAACCACTCAAGTCCCCCATTAACTTTGCCTCGAGGTGATTGAAGAGTGTCCTTCTAGATGTTTACGGCCTCGGAATACCTAAATCCCCCTCATGCTTACCTCGAGGTCCCACTAGGTCTTCCATGGAGTTCACCCCGAGTTGGGCAAACATAGGGGAGGATGGGACCCGTTTGCAAGTCTCCAGAAGGCAAACTCGAGGGAGGACTAGGGCTGTTGAGGTTATGGGTCGCTGGTTCACAAGTCTCTCTTACTCCAAGGGGAACTTGGGCTACTCAGGCTGGGATTATCTTTGGGAAAACTCAAGTGAGAAACGGGTATGGTCATAGATCGTCTTGAGTCAAACTCAAGAGAGGAACAGGGTTGTTGAAGCCAATCCCAAAGCAAACTTGAGGGAGGACTGAGTGAGGCCAAGGATCCTCTTGCTGACTCAAACGCAAGGGAGAATCAAGTGAGGATGCAGGTTGTCCCATGGGAAACTAAAGGGAGGATCAAGATGTGCTACAAGCAACCTTAAGGGCAAATCCAGGGAAGACCAAGCTAGTACACAAGTCACCCTTGAGGCAAATGCGAGGGAGAACTAATGTTGTGAAAGCAGCGATCGTCTCAAGGAAAACTCGAGGGAGGATTAGGCAAGACAACAAATCTTCCTGAGGCAAACTCGAGGGAGAATTATTGACTAAGTCCAAGAACAAGGAGGAGTCTCATAGCGTATTAAGATAATGTAGGAGTCGTAGTTGTCAATAAGGGAGTAAATTCCCATGATAGTAGTCATCAATAAGGGATAATACCCAAGCCATGTTATTGCTAGTTGATGTTTTGCTTTAGGGGCAGACTCAAGGGAGAGTTTGGTGAGGCCGCTGGTTGTCCTGTGGCAAACGTGAAGGGGGACTAGATTTGTTGAGGCCATATTTTCTCAAGGAAAACACGATGATAGATTGAGCAAGTCGATTCATCCTGAGCAAACTCAGCAGAGGACCAAGCTTGTCTTAGCCAAACTTGATGGAGGATGAGTGTTACTTAGGTCGAGATCTTTCTGAGCCAAGCTCCAGGGAGGATCATTTGAGGCCTTCCCTCAAGTTTTCCTTGCAGCAACTTGCATCCTACCTTGATCCTCTCTCAAGATGATGGGGGCCTTACTTGATCCTTCCTCGAGTTTGCATCTTGAAGATCACGACTTTAGCAACCCTACTCCCTTGAATTTGCCACAAGACGACTTGCAACCCATCTCGGTCCACCTCCGAGTTTGCAACGGGACAACTTACATGATCATACCTTTAGTCTTCCTTAGAATGACCCTCATCCTATCCTCCCTTGAGTTCGAGATGACCTACAGCCAAGCTACGTCCTCTCTTGAGTTTACCTAGGGATGATTACGAACTCAGCAACCTTGGACCTTCCTCAAGTTTTCCCTCACAACCTTGCATAATTCTCCCTCGAGTTTGCCTCGGGAAGACATGTTGTATTGCCTAATCTTCCCTCGAGTTTTCCTAAAGACAATCATAACCTAAGCAGGCCTAGTTCCCATTGGAGTAAGAGGGACTTACGGCCTAGCGACCCACGACCTTAACATCCCTAGTCCCCCTTGTGTTTCCCTCTGGGTGTCTTGCGGTCCAGTCAGGGTGCTCTCTTGATTTTGCCCCAGGATGAACCGCGACCTTGCTCTTTCCTCTTGTGTGTATACCTCACGACGATCGTAGCCTCAGCAGCCCTAGTCCCCAATCGAGTTTAACTTGGGGCAACCTATAGCCTTGGGCTGTCCTCCCTCCTTTTCCTTGGGACGACCCTTGAGCTTGCCTGATCTACCCTTGTGTTTGCCTTGAGCCAGTCTTGGCCTCAATTGCCTTTAACCCACATCGAGTTTGCCTTAAGGTAACTTGTGCCAGCTCTGTCCTCTCCTTCGTGTTTGCCTTAGGAAAATTTTCAGCCTCTCGAGATCCTTCCTTGAGTTTTCCTCCGGACGATAGCGACCTTAGCAACCCTGGTCCCTCATTGAGTTTGCCTCAAGGAGATTTGCAATGCCTCCCTAGAGTTTGCCTTGGGAAAACCTGTGGCATTGCACAATCCTTCCTTAAGTTTAACTCAGGAAGATCACGGCCTCAGCAACCCTAGTTCTCCATCAATTTTACCTTCATACGATAACATCCTAAGCAAACTTGGTCCTCCCACAGGACAACTCGCGGCCTAGCCCAGTCTTCCCATGAGTTTGCCTCTGGTTAACACATTGCCTTGCACAATCCTTCCTTGAGTTTGCCTCTGGACGATCGAGTCCAACCCTAGTCCTCCTTTGAGTTTGCATAGGGAAGATCATGACCTTTGTATACTTAGTCCCCTCTCAAGTTTGCCTCGTCGTGGCTTGCAGCCTAGTCTTGTCCACCTTCTAGTTTGCCTTGGGAAGACCCGCAACTTGCTTGCTCCTGCTTTGAGTTTGCCTCAGGACTACTAACGGTCATGGTAGTACTAGTACCCCCTCAAGCTTTCCTCGAGGGACTTGCCGCGTTACCTTCCATAGGGAAAAGATTGTAGCCTCAGTAGCTCAAGCCCTCCCTTAAATTTGTTTTGGGACGATCACACCTTAGCCGCGTAGGCCCTCCCTACAGTAAGGACAACTTGTGGCATCACTAGATCCTTCCTAGAGTTTTCCTTCGGGGTAATTATGGTTTTCGTAACCTTAGATCTGCATGGACATTCCTTGCAACGGCTTGAGCTAGCCTGGTCCTCCCTCAAGCTTGCCTCGAGATGACATGTGAGTCTGATTGACATTTCCTCGTGAAGATCGCTGCTTCAATAGTCCTAGTCCTCCCTCAAATTTTCCTCGAGATGAGTGAGGCCTCAGCCTCACGTGATCCTTCCTCAGGAATCCTCAGGATGATCGTAGCTTCAGCAACTATTCTTCACTCAAGTTTTCCTTGAAGAAACTTGCAACTAAGCATGGTCCTACCTCAGCATGATCGCGTCCTCAACTTAGCCTTACATGAGTTCACCACGTGATGACACGTGACCTTGCACGATCCTCCGTTGAGTTTATAAACCTTGTGACAATAGGGGCTCCAACAGCACTAGTCGTCCGTCAAGGATCGGATGAGGCCGCGCGTCATCATGGCAAACGCGAGAGAGGACTACAGTTGTTGAAACCGCAATCGTCCCAAGGCAAGCTCAAGGAAGGACTAGGTGATCTGAGGCCAACTAGTTGGTGGACTGGTTGAACGGGCACACACCATCAGGAGAGAGGAATATGGATCGGCTATTAAGTGTTGAGAGGCTAAACAGTGAAAGAGATGAAGACTTGAAACAGAATTTTTTTCTAGATGTGTCGAAACTACCGAAAGGCATAGAAAGTTTCAAGAAATTATAAAATAACCATAAACTTCTTATAGATCGGGAGTAAGTATTTCGGCCATGACTCCAGAAACTAGCCAAATCTCTTGAAAAGTTTCAAAACAACCCGGACTTGGCCCTGAATAAAACTATATTGTTTCGGTATGTTCTCCCTTGAGTTTACCACAGGAAAATTGCGACCTTAGTAGACCATCCTCCCTCGAGTTTTCCTTGCGATGACTTGAGACCTCACCCAATCCTCCTGAGTTTGTCTCAAGACGACCCACAAACTCATCTGATCCTTCCTCAAGTAGTCCTTAGGACGATCGCTGCTTCCTGCTTCAACAGGCCAAGTCCTCCCTCAAAAAGACAAGACCCTTTATTTCCAGGCTGCTAAGGCTGTAATTATCTTGAAGCAAAATCAAACGAGAACTTGGCTTTTGTGGCCACGATTGTTCGGAAGGAGAACTAGCTTGGACTGTAAATCTTCGTGGGAACAACATGAGGGAGGACTAGGACTACTGAAGCAAATTCATGGAAGAAACGGATGGGGGCGAGGCTCTTCCCTAGGCAAACTCGTTAGAGGACCTGGTCTATGAGACAAACTCGAGGAAGGACCGGGCTAACCTGAAAGTTGCCCCGAAGAAAACTCGAATGGTGGACTAGGGTTACCGAAGCCGCAATCATCCTGAGGCGAACTGAAGGAAGGATTTAGGTAATGCTGAGGGGTTGGATTTAGGATTTAGGGTCTAAGGTTTTGGGTTTTGGGTTTTGGGTTTTGGGTTTTAGGGTTTTAAGGTTTTGGGTTTTTGGTTTAGGGTTTAGGGTTTAGGGTTTTAGGTTTTGGGGTATAGGGTTTAGGGTTTCGGGTTTTAGGGTTAGGGTTTAGGGTTTAGGGTATAGGATTTTAGGGTTGGGGTTGAGGATTTAGGGGTTTAAGGTTTTAGGGTT